>JBAJFG010000446.1:0-1469082 GCA_037903475.1 Ancylostoma caninum
GTCGTCAACTCCACTCCTGTCTTGGCAGCGGTTCCTTGGAGACGTCGGTACTGTTCCCGGTAAAAGGTGATGACACAGATATCGTGGGGTGCGATGCCTTTACCTGTGAGTCGCCGAATCAGATTGAGGCAGGTGTGAGCCTCGGAGTCGTTGAAGTGGGATTTACTGGCAGCGCGGACGGAAGATCCACGCACATCAATGAACATGAAGGGTGTCGTGGGCGAGGGGAACCTGATGACTTCCAATAGCATCCGTCGCTGCTCTGGATTCAGACCGCTCACGAGAGCACCGTCGTACGCGACCCTGTTTGGCAACTCAATCAGGGCGGGATGAGTTCGAAAGGTGGTGATGAGCGGAGCTACCGGGACTGCGTGGGCTTCGCACAAGACGCTCATGACGCTGCGAGCGCCGAAGCGTGCCGGGTTGGAGCTGCGCGAGCACTTAGCGTGTGGTTCCAGCTGGTGCACGTCTCCGATGTACACGTGACGGACACGGGGTAGTCTTGCCGCCATTGCCACTAGCGCTGGCTCGGGTATTTGAGACGCCTCGTCTCCGATGAGCACCTGGAAGTTGAACACGTGCCTTGCGAAAATTCCCTCAGGAGCAGCGGTTGTGTTTAGAAGAGACGCCGTGGTAGCACAGATGACGCTCGGGTTCAACAACGCAAACATCAGATCCACCATTTTCTGGAGGTTTTCAGAGACAAATGACTCAGAAATGAAGTACTCTTCTTTGTCGTCTTCGGTCATGGCTAGTGCTCGGTCAGGATGATGAAGGTATTCCTCGAGGTGTTCCCGACCTTCCTTGAAGTCCTGACACAGTTGTTTATCTTTCTCTTCCAGTTCGTCAGCAAAGTTGTCGCCAAGATTCTTAAGGATCTCGTTTAGATCTACTGGTGTGCGAGTCAGGTTTTCCGCCACTGCCGTGTCAGAGACGTAGCGTACTACCACCAGGTCTGGGTAGTCGTCTAATGACAAAATAGTTTCGGTAAATTGGGCAACAGCCGCGTTAGTGGTAGCCGTGACTATCACTGGAATCCTTCGCTCTATCGCGAGATGGGCCGCGATTAAGGATCCTACCACCGTTTTACCCGTGCCGAAGGCGGCCTGGATTGCCACCACCGGCAGTTCACTTACGCCTAAGGCGACGGCGTCGCGTTGATCGTGAGTGAGGGTTACCGCGTGACCCTTGATGTTGTAGACGTGTTCACCCGTCCAAGGTGTGAAGCGTGGCTGGTCATTGCTGTTATCGCATTTAAGGGGTGTGCGGCCATATACCACGTCGACGACGGCGCCTGCTGCACTGTCCGTCGACAGGTTCCTGTAGCTCTCCATGCGCGAAATGCTCTCGTACACTGGATTCGCCAACGCAGTAGGCTTGCTAAGGCGAACACAGATGTCGACGAACGTGGCATCGCCGATATGCCTGCAATGTCCCTCAACGCATCGCGAGACAGTCTCGTGGGACCACGTAAATGCCTCTATGGAGATGTTGAGAGCCTTAGCCTGAGGGTGCACTTCTACGGCTCGAACTTTGGCATAAGAGAGTCGGGAGGCCCCTGTTATCCATAGAACTAGTGGACGTTGGCTGCTCCATCCGGCCTCACAGGGCATGTTGCGCAAGGTGAAATTGAGGCGCATTGGGCACATCGTCATGCTAGGTACTGTTGCGGTCACCCAATGTGTACGGTGGTCATCCATCGTAGAATTGAATGAAGCAAGAGCAGAGCAAGCGGCGTTGAAGACCTTGGTCATCTTGCGCTTCGATGCCTCATTATCCTCGCAATAACTATCGAACTTCCCTGCTCTGTCCGTTAACCATTGCTTCTCTTCTTCTGGCAATGCGTGCACTCGCAATGGTAGTAGTCCTTCACCAGGATGCATGGGCAAAAACTGACGAACTACTTGGCAAAGGTGGTCGCGTGCTTCGAGAGAGACCGGAGGCTCCGAGAAACGCATGGAACAAGAGACGTTGTAGCGAGAATCGGCGAGAACGAAGTCGTCTTCCTGCACATCAGATAAAGGAAAGTCGCAGATGGACTGTGTCACCGTAACTGCCTCTGGAGCTCCCTCCAAGGCTGCGCGGAAGGCAGTAACCTGGTCTCGCCGCTTCGTGATTGAAAGAACGATGCCGTAAATGGGCTCCTCCTGTTGGTGTGGTGTCACGAATGCGAATTCCGCAGCTCTGAAGAAGAAGACGGAATTGTTCTCCAGCGCGGTTGTGCGTGGGACTCGCGACATCGCCAAAGTGTTCTCGGGGTTCTCCATGGCTTGTCGCGTGGGTTTGACATCATAGACCCAGACGAAATCTTTAACCGATACCATTGACTTGTCGTAGCCGCGAAGTCCTGTCAGGATATTGATGCCGAAGAAGTCCAGGATGATGCAGTGCAAGTCCCGACGGTCTGGGCCTACAGTGAAAAAATCTTTAGCCTCGAGGACCACACCTGTGCCCCAGTTGGTGGACACGACTTGATAAAGAACAGGGCTCCTGTTCTTGAGAACTGGAGGGACTAATAGAGTGGGATGCTGTCCATCCGGTGACTTTGCTATGTTGCCTAGGTCGGCGTTGGCGTATGATCCTTCAAGAATTTGGTTGATGGTCCGAGCTGATCTTTGGCGAAAGGCGATGGCGTCTTCTAGATGTTGTAGCTCAACAAACGGGATTCGGGCCAATGGACGGTTGTGCTGCACTCTGGCTCGGGGAAACAACGAACGGTTGAATCTCTCGGAAAGATATCCAGAATTGGGAAGATGGCGATATTCGGATGTAGGAAGCACGTTCTTGACTTGACCTACGTTCTCTCGGAGGACCTGAATCGGACGAGGAGACACGAAGCTAGCCCAGGGATGGAGATTGCTAAGGTAATTGCGATAGCTCCTTGGTGTGAATTTGGGCAGAGCGTTACCACCAGGTGGGGCAGGACCTCCGCGGGATGGCTGACCACGCTTTGTACCGCGTCCTCTCTGTGGTTTTCCACTGTACACACCTCTTCCTCTGCCGCGGGGATTGGTAGATGCGACACGGGCTCCTTGGTTTGCAGGTCCACCGCGGCCACGGGATGCCCCTCTACCGCGCAGATTCCTGTCAAGCCGGATAGCCTCGTGCGGTTCAAGCTGCTCGTGGTGCCCGGGACGCGGGCCAACATCGGCAAAGGATGGGACGTTCGCACAGTGGGGAGGCGATGGCTTCCTGGTCTTGCATGAGGAACCTTTCCGCTGGACGGTGACCCACTGAGATTCTTCGTCTGGCAAAGTCTCTTGCGTGGTCTCACAGGTGTCACTTGCAGAATATGCAGGAGTCTGAGATGCCGCCATGGATTGAGCCTCAAGGGTCGAGGTCAGTTGCGTTTGCTGATCCGTTGGTACCGCACGAGCCGCATCTGAAGCCGACGCATCGTCGCTCGATACTATGAGCTTGAGTGGTGTTAGTGGGAAGCTAGCCACAACGGTCTCCGCCAAGGAACGAACGTGAGGGGAGTCGTCGTCCAAAGCAAGCAGCGTCTCCTCGGAGAGATCGAGGTGCTGCTGGTTTGAGATGAGATAGGAATCGGCCGGAACCCAGCTAGGAGAAGAAGAAGGAGTCGTGGACGTGTCCATGTCTATCACAGAGTGATCCTCGGTGTGAGGGAGAATGGTGGTGATAGGCATCGGAACGCTTGTTGGAGAAATTTCCTGGATGGACTCGAATTCCGCCCTGACGCCTGAGTCGGCGTCAGGTGTTTGCGACGTGTCCATCGCGGTGTCGTCAACGACAAGGGAACTAGTTGTGAATTCGGCCGGAACCCGGCTAAAGGAAGAAGCGGTGTCGCAAGACTCAACTGTCACGAGGTCCGTACGGGGTGGCGGGCCCGAGTCAGGTGGTCGTTCCATAGCGGCGGAATCACCGGAGTTGTTAGCGGTTTTGCACGAGTTTCCTGGAAAGGGCGGCCATGAATTCTACAGGCGCGTCATGACTTAAGAAAACGCGGCGAACGACGTTTAGTCAAAAACGAAGTTGTTCGAATGAGATGTTTCTACGTAGAGAAAGTGAGGAGGATACGCATAACCACGTGTGCGAAAGAGCTGGGACTGAGACTGGATAAGCGTAAGAGACGCCTAACAAGAATGTCCTCGGGAGGTGAAAAAAAACTGTAATGACGGAAAAGCACAATGTGCATTGGAAGTATAAAGTGTGGATATCGGACCAACCGGTCAAACAGTGGTGCGCCGAGACCTGAAACGAGTATTGTAATTGTGTGATACTGGCTCAGGAGTTTCATTTGGTTCGACACTTGCCTCGTATCGGCGACCCGTAATATCGAGATCTACAGCCGCCGCTGAAGTAGTTGCTAGCTGTTCTTGGTCGGGCAACCAAGGAGTGGTAAAAACGGGCCCCGATAGGGTAAAACATTTTTTAACCTGATTCATATGAACCCGCTTAGGTGATGATTGAGGTGAGGAAATGCTGGTGATCACTAAATGAGGGGGATCGACAGCTATGACGCGAAATTGTCCTAACCAAGGATTGCACAATTTTTGAGACAAGCCGACCTTAGGCGTGAAGTCCCGCAAAAAGACTCTATCACCTACTTGAATGGACAGTGGTCGCAAATGGGTATGGTCATACTGTTTTTTAAAGCGCTGCTGCTGTCGAAGATTGTGAGCAGCTGCTGATCTCCAGGCCGAATGTAGTGTGGTGACGAGGTTCTCTATATAAATGCCTTTATCGTCGTCACTAGGTAAATGACGCTCGAGATCATGCTTAATAAGCAGATCGATATTGAATATGGGATCCCTGCCGAAAAGCAAGAAGAAAGGCGTGTTGTTTGTACTACTGTGAACGCTGGTGTTATACATAAATGTACATGCGGAGACATATTTGTCCCAATCCGACTGGTTTTCGTGGATATAGGTTCGCAGTATCGGGTGAAACGTAGCGAAGACGCGTTCACAAGCTCCGTTACCCTCGTGATGGTACGGTGTGGTAAAATACCGATTTATGCGCAGCAACTTGCCTATCTCAGAGATTACTTCACCTTTAAAGTAGGACGCGTTGTCCGATACTAGCTGAGTCATGGCGCCGAATTTGAGTATACACTCATTCATGACTGCCTGGGCTACTGTAATCGCCGAGCAATCGGGCAATGGGGCGGCCACCACATACTTAGTAAAATGGTCAATCATTGCTACAATGTACTTGTTTCCAGACTCTGAGGTGTGTATCGGACCAGTCAGATCTATGTAAACTTTGTCAAAGACACCTTCACTTGATACCGGGGAAAGTAGTTCCCGGTTCATTTGCTGTGCTCTTTTACGTTGACATGCTTCGCAAGACCGTACCAGTGCGTAGATGTCTTCGGACATATGAGGCCAAAAATATTTGCGAGCTACTTTCGCGAGCGTTTTACGCCAGTTAAAATGGCCACCAGCTGAAGGACTGCTATGCAAGGCTAGAAATACCGCTTCTTTAAGCTTTTCAGGGACTACTAGCCTCTCCCGACGCAGATTAGTTGCCTTGGGGGTTTCAATGTGGTATAGACAACCATTACTTTTGATGGCGCATTTATCCGCGATGGCCAGCCAATTGGCTTTCTGATCTTCAGCCAGGCTATCGGGCAAACGCTGGGTCTCCAGGAAGGTCATCAGAATTGAGCAAAATTCGTCCTTTTTCTGTTCGATTAGGGCATCATATGGGCGCAGGGCCAGAGGGCTGTTAACATAAATAATAGGGGACCGAACTGAGAACCTGGCCGGATAGCACGGATTGATGCTAATTGGGAACTCTATGATGTCGTCCGACTCTGGTTCTTCATCCTTGAAACGAACTTTTCTGTTCACTGAACGAGATAAGGCGTCAGCTACCACGTTGGAGGATCCCTTAAGATACTCAATGGAAACGTCGTAGCTCTGTAGCTCGACGATCCATCTTGCCAAATTGTCATGAGTTTTATTGTGCTTTAATAGGAAAGTAAGCGGCCTGTGGTCAGAAAAAATGGTGGTGTGGTTCCCGTAAATAGTTGCACGAAAGAAACGCAAGGCACTAATAATTGCGAAAAGCTCTATATGGGTTGGGCTCCACCTGCGCTGAGACTCGGATAACCCCTTACTAAAGTAGCCTACGGCTGCTAATTGCCCAGTGACGTCGGATTTTTGAAAAAGTGCGGCACCTACCGCAATCTGACTCCCATCGGTATGAAGGAAGAATTCTTTGTCTTTAGGGAATGCCAAGCACGGTTTGGAAAGGAGTAAGGACTTAAGGCGTTGAAAAGCCTCTTCCTGTTCCAAGCCCCAGGCGAACCTGACTTTGTCCTTAAGCAGTGCGTAAAGCGGTGCTGCTATAAGAGAAAAGTTGGGTATAAATTTGCGGAAGAAGTTGGCCATACCTACGTATCTCTTCACCTCCTTTGTGGATGTCGGCGTGGGAAAGTCTTGAATTGCACGAAGGTTGCGCTCTGCCGGACTATACGATTGTCCAGATATCTCGTGTCCTAAAAATGTGACGCGAGAGCGAGCTATCTCCGTGAGTTTCTTACCTGATGCCTTGATGTTGAATAGGCGGAAACGATAGAATACTTTGCGAAGAGATGCTAGATGGCTTGGGAAGTCCTTATCGAAGATCACTATGTCGTCAAGGTAGGCGAGACAGTTGTTTTCCAACCCGGCCAAAATGCGAGACATTGCTCGTGAAAAGTAAGCTCCTGCATTTTTGAGGCCGAAGGGCAAGTAAACGAACTGATACACCCCTCGATGAGTGACCCAACCACATTTCTGCTGACTCTGTGGGGAGAGAAGGAGCTGCATGTACCCTGAGGCTAGATCCAATGTGGTATAGAATTTATGGTCTGCAATCTTCGCGAGGATATCTTCAATCCTCGGGAGGGGATAATGATCTGGTATTGTAATCTCATTAAGTGGTCTAAAATCCAGGCAAACTCGTAGTGAGCCATCCCTTTTCTTGACTAGGACCGTATTGTGGACCCAGGGGGTATCGCTCTCGACTATCCTACCAGCTTGAAGGAGGCGATTTATGTGATCGTCCAATTCTTTTTGGAATTTTACAGGTATGCGAGGGGGGCGAAATCGTGTTGGAGGAACCTCAGTGGTGGTTTTGATGACAATCTCCGAATCCTCATAAGAGCCGAGATCATAGGCACTATGAGAGATTCTGTCACTGAACTCGTCGAAGAGTGCTTGGAGTTGGAAACGTTCCTCTTCCGAGATCTCAGCCTGCGACAAATCTACCTTGATCGATTCAGATTTGGGATTGAAATCGGGGCTATCAGCCACGTCTACGGTAGAATTTAGAGATGGCGGAGTGCTAAAAACATCGGGATGACATAACAACGGTACCATCGTCCTGTTCATGTGCCTTGACGGCAGAGGAAATTCTTTGCCCTTTGTAAAGTACTTCTGGCGAGGAACCGGGGTTAGAAACCAGGATATTAGTATGACCTGACCGAATCACGGCTGGGGTAACCAAAAGAGACCTACTGTGCAGTGACTCCGATTGACAAGTTAAAACGAGTGCTGATTCCTCCTCGGTGTCCGTAAAGCATGGGACGAATGTCTCACTTGATGGTGAGAGTACGTTGTCTTGGCTACGCGTACAGGGATTGTTTCACCCCGTTCTTCAGAAGTCTCTGGTCTGTTGCTGAGGATGTTGACTTGCTGGTCTGCGATATGAAAGGCCTTTTTATTGTAGTTGATGCTCCAAGGAGGGCTCAAAAGGTCGTTTCCCATAATCATATTGTAGGAATTCGCGACTGTGGGGATACAAGCTGAGTCCGTGAAATAGACTGGATGATCCATAGTCACTGACCCGATTTCAAAATGGAGGAGAGCCCTTCCCACTAGTCTCACCGGAACACCCGCCATACCAACGGCCCACGGAATATCACTCTGGTCGAATCGGAAGACGCCGAGCAGCGGTGCTGCTGTGTCTGAGGTTATCGTGATCGCTGCGCCTGTATCAACGAGTGCTAATATGTTAATGTCGTTGACCTTGATAGGGATCTGGGCGATGAAGAAGCGATTGGCATTGCCGGTTGCCAACATGTAGATAGGGCTCATAGACGCGCGTGGTGGCCACGACGTGGTGGCGTCAATTGCGACTGGAGCCAGTTCGATGTCCTGTGTAGGTCGGGGAGCGGAAGTGGTCGGTAAGGAAGGGCCCCCTTCTGCCGTCTCAGGCTTGTGCGCAGTAGGATACCGTGCCGTATGAAGAAAAGATTGAAATCGGGGCAACCACCCGGGATAATAGATATTAAGATAGAGGATAAGTGCAGATTTGAAAATGCCGAATGACACCACTATACAGCAAATCGTTGTCCAAACGTCGTAGATTGACCATGAACCAACGAGCCAAGACACCCACGGGAGGCTCGAGACAGTAGAGGGGGAGGACTGCAAATTAGATAATGACGGAGCACTTTTGGTGGCGCGCAGCAAACGATCTTGGTTAACCGTGGACCATAGCTCTTGGAGTTGGTGATCTTGCGTCAGCTCGCTCAAATTTGTCAACACCAAATTATGGAAAATGGTTAGCGGCAAGGCTAGCATGGAGGCATTGACGCCGTTAGGGATGGCTAGAGTATCAATATTTGGAGCCACACGCATCTCCCCTGTGAATGGATTAAATCGCATGTACCCTTCATGTTGTGGAAAGAAAAAGTGCTGAATTGCTGAGCACTCGGTGGTACTAGCGTCATGTGAGACTACCAGCGTTGCGGGGTCGATGAACAGATGAAGTACCGTGCCGGTACCCAGGGAGATCTCCACCAATGGCTTGGTGAAGCAAGTGCCATTGAAGGGAATCATTTTATAATTCTTAGGGGGGATGGGCATGCATCGATGTACCTGTACTAAGTCGTTTCCAAGGTATGATGCGGCGATATCGTGACGATCAAGGAGGTTCCTCATGGTGAATGTGGGATGGAAGGCTAGCGACGTATGCAACGCCAGTGCTAACAAATTTGTCCTATCGCATAGCGCTGACAGTGCATGGTGGAATAAGGCAGAAACAGCCGTTCCTACGGTGTCCTCGACTGCGAGTAGCTGCGCGGCTAACTGGTTGGAGGTAACCATACCCACTTTGGCCTTAACTGCGCGGGGTACGCGATATCTTGTCACAACCCCATAGCCCTGGTCGGAGATTGTCAACTCATTACCGCAATCAGTGATCCGTTCACTGTCATCACGCCAGGAGAGGGCGAACTCCTTGGAGTCACTAATCCAAATGTCACTCAAAATGTGTCCCTTCATCTTAGTAACTGGAATATACTGGCAGGCTTCCTCTTGATTGGGTGTCCACATGAGGACGGAGCCGTCCTGCATGATACAACTTCCGGATGAGTATTTGCATTGGTGGAGGTCGCCGGCAGCTGAATCTGGGAAGTCTGATCCGTGGCGCGCATGGACTGCGGTGTTGATCAGATAGCAATTTGACACTGATGCTGTGTGAGTTGTGCAACAGCCAAATGGAGCAGAGGGCCATTCGAACACAAGCTCATTTGTGGTTGCCCACGAATCACCAGATACAGACATGGAACCAAACTCGCACTTGTGGTGCTGAATCATAAGTCTACATGCGTCGATGGATACAATCTGATAAGTTTCTGAATGAGTTTCGGTACGAGCCCCAAAAAAGTTGACAGAGTACTCGACCGTACGCTTGATGATTTTACATAGCGAAGCCGGCGTGTCATATCTTCGGGTATTCGGACGGAAAACATGAATGGTAAGTGCTCGAGGAACAGATTTGATCCGAGGAATTATTCGAGAACAGTTATATGACATTGGAATACGAGCGATAAGATCGGACGGCTCGTGAGGACATAGCCATGCTGAAGAAGGCAGTGCTTCGCATGCAAAGAAGGTAGAAAAGAGCATTGCACACAGCATAAGTAACCGAAGTTCAGGTAGTGAACGCAGAGATGAATTAGAAATCGGGGCCGGACGACCAAAAGTGGAGCTTGCAAGCTCTTCATTCCTTTTCATAAGTGCCGAGACGCGCGCTTCAGAATTCTCGAGGGCTTGTTGTTGGTCCCGCATAGAGATGGAAAGAGATTGAATTTGTTTGCGAGCTTCCAAAAGTTCAGTTGAATAATCAGATGGAGAAAGCTGCATTACATGGACGGAGGAGGGGCGCCTATTAGGCTTCTGCGAAGAGCCACCACGGGACGGAACGAAAGACCTCTTACCCGTACCGGAAGAGCGAATCTGAGGAGAAGGGCATTGCCGTGCCAAGTGTCCGCAGCCGCCACAGTTAAAACAGGTCGTTTGACTAGGAATACCATTTCGTCGTTCAAAGCCAGATCCTCTCGAAGTGTTCGGACCCTGAAATCGACTGCTTGAATTAAAACGTGGAGAACGATAGTTGCGCCGAAACCTCTGATCCCTTAGACGCAGCTGGTGAGCTGGTCTAGGACTTAGCGCCTTAATCTCAATAGACCTGGGGGCCGTCGCTGGGGCGATCAAGCGATCTGCTGTCGCTTCCGCCAGAAGCTGCTCCACCATCTGTGCCTTACCCACTGCCTGTTCAAACGTGGCCGGGTTGTCAAGCTTAACATAATACCTAATGTCTGGTCGAAGGCGAGCCACGAATTCTTCCAGCACTCGCTCCTTCTGACTAGCAGGGTCCTGCCCCGTGGTCGCAGCTCGTACCAGGTTAAGGAGTCGGTTGGCAAAGGAAGATGAAGACTCACCAGGCTGCTGTTGACACACCGACAGGGTCTGCCTTGCCATGTATCGATGCTGTGGTCCCTCGAAGAACTTTTTCAGATGCGTCACAATGGTATTGAAATCTTCCCGCTCCTCCGGGCCTAGTTCCTCAATCTTCTCGCGTGCTACGCCGTCAAGGTGACCAATGAGGAAGTTTGCCTTTACCTGAGAGGAAGCCGCGGAATTCTTCATTCGGATTACGTCTTCCAGGCGTCTTAGCCACATCGAAAATTGATTGGCGTCCTCGCCTGACCCCGTGAAAGGAACTATCTTAGAAATCGGCCCATCCGGGCTAAGCGTTGCTACCATGGGAATGGAATTGATTTTTTCGCCTACCGCTGAGAAGGACTCGTTTAATCCCACTAGTAAGGAAGAATTGTTCTCGTCAACTTGCCTTGCCAGTGACGCAGTAGCTGACCTCGCGTCGTTCCATACTTCCACCAGTGCCTCCGCCGTTGCGTCCCGCAACTCTTTGGCATCTCGACCTCTCACTGTGGCATCGTCCTTCAGGTTAGCCAACGATCCGGTAACCTTCCATATGATAGCTGGACCTTCCATTGACTTTGAGGCAACCGCCCTAGAATCAGTCGAATGCGTGCGCGAACGAGTGGTGGGGGGTCCCATCACTCAACTGAAATGAAAAGAATTGAAAGCGAATGATAACCGGTGTACACAAATAACACTCCAGATAGTTGCACGGATTGGGATGAGAGAGGTTAAGGGAGAGAGACCGTCCTCGACTGCCAGCGAAGGCACAACTGAGTCCTGAGTCTTGAGGGAGGCGGGCAGTTGACTCAGGATCCAAAACCGGGTGTGAGTCATGGTTTCACTGAATCTGGGACGGATGGTTGCACGCACGTGTGGATAGTGAGTTATGTTCAACTCACAATCTGTGCCATTGGATATAGATTTAGTGAGATCAGCGCCAGAAACTAGCGGGAAAGAACGATCACCATATCAACTCTGTGAAAGAAAAGGCTCTCTGGAGGGGGTCCTTTAGCATCTAAAAATGCCCTTGATAATACCTCTAAATTTCAGGGTAGTCTGTGCAATTTGAAGCGTGATATGAAAGTGGTTCTCTTTGCACCGTTCTTACTTGGCTATTGTGCGGGTGCGCCTGCGCTACTCGCGCGCTCGCCTCTCTTCTTCGCGAGCACTTCCCGCGTGGAGGGTCCCTGCGCCTCCCTCTGCCGCGTGCACTCTTCTCTCAGCACCACCTGCGTCTCTGCGCGGTCGCATGCTCTCTCGTGACTCATGGTCACCGCTGCTTGTAAACAATAACATCGAGTCCACTACTTTGTGATCGAATTTACGTTACATGAATTCGGTTCAGACTCCTAGCCTAACGGGCATTAGTATACTGGTCCTATCAAAGCCGGAAAAGTATCTGCTGACAACCGTGGAACTGAAATGCTGCAGACCTTCGGATCCTTATGGTGCACATTAACGCGGGTATTGGACCGCTTCTGCAAAATTTTGTTAGACATGTCTTAGATTATACTTAACTCGTAATCACTGGTATTTTCGCTGGTCAACCAAAACTTTGAAACAACTGGGCGAACTCGGCTTACTTTTTCACTATAACAAACTTATCACCGGTTTACTAAATTCTCTGCTGCCTCAAATATTACATTCGCCAACATTTTTGATACTGCAGCTTACCACTTAACTCTCAGCATACTTTACCGCGGATACTTACTCCGACCACTCTCAGAAGCTAGCTTCGACGTCAGACCAACCGGTCTCCTATGAGCTCATCTACGTTGCGGTTTATACCCACGCCGGGTTCGCACAAAAAAGAAAGAATTCCGCACTCGGTGGGACACGTTGCGGCTGTCAGCTGCGCGCCGGTTTTTGCGGTGCCCAGCTGTGCATTGGAAGGAAGAAGTTTTAGCAATATCTCTGAGAGATACCCTCTGAATCACAGCACAGTAGAGATACGGTAACTCTTGAGTGAGAAGTCCATCACCGTCACCTCCCAGCACGCACGGTTCTCGTGCGGGTCAACTTCAAAATGGCCAGTTTTGAAATCGGCCCAACCGGGCAACATGGTAAGAGAAACCAACCTTCCTTCATCGGAATGGATATAGATGAGTGGCGAACCACTCGCTGCTACCAGTAAACGACGTGGCGCAGCGAAAGCGTCGACGCCCCATGAGACGGTGAATACACCAGAATTGTAGAGATTTATTGTGGGCTCTGCACGCAGGCTCGGCATTGGTGAATACACGTAGAGATCATACGGACGTCTTGGCGAGTGGGACGGTTGGCGAAGGGTTTGGTGACGCTGGGCAGTCGGCCCGTCGACTGGTCGACCGCTCGGTATCGGTGCATGGACCTCTCTCCTCGACGCATCTCCGCACGCCCTGAAAGACATGAGTCAGCCCTTTAATCATCTTACTGGTAGCACTACTATATATTGTATATTGGCTCTCGCTTACAATTAGTATGTTGAACATATACCCACTTTTAGATCGGCACACCAAATAAGCGCAACATGCGTACACGCGGCTCGAGGCGTCACCGAAGACGTGTGGTTCTTACGAAATGTTTTCGTTACAGAGCAGAACAAGTCGTGGAATGCAACTTACGAGTTGACTGACTTAGTTTAAAATTTAACATACCATTTTACTATATTGCTTTCCGGAAGAGAATCGTCCTAGTCGTAGCTCTTATGCAGGCGTGTCCGGTGGAGTGCTTTTCCCACTTCAGATATTAAAAAGTAAGGAAACGTTCGCATGCGGATAAAATGCCTGTGAGGCTTGGGAGAAGAGTAGGTCCTTGGTGTAGCAATCTTTTAAACTAGGTGTATCTTTATGGTGAGAAGACGCGTCAAAGACTACTCTGATAGGCGATGTGGGGCTGTCTTTGATTACAGCCTGATGAGGGATATAGTAGCATCGCTTGTCATCGAAGTCATTTCCGTTCATTTCCTCAATGATTCCGGATGCCAGCTGGTCATCAAAAACTTTAACGTAAGCCTATAATAATTTAGGTTGATCTTTGATACTTTTATACTGACTATAAAGGCGTTTAAGTGCCAGATTTTTATTGTCGACCAGAGGCGCGCGTCCTGCTTTCCAAGGAAAGCGAACATGAAGGAGGTCATCAATTTCTTTAGGTGTTTCGTAGAATTCTTTAATCACTCTCGCGTTCTCTTCATTGGCAAAGGATGGTCTGCCTGAAATTCTTACAGCATCTAATCTCCAGAGCTTGCGATTTTTCCAGTTTCCTCTCCTATGCTTTGGCTACTGCGTAGGCTTTCGTTTCCTTGAAATGTGGAGGATGCTGGAGTGAATTGCATTCTGGAGATGATGCGACCGAATACGGAAATATTTAGCACAAGGAAGGAAGCATGCGTGAGAGTTCTTGCGTCAGAACTTTCCAATAATGTCCATACCGATAAAGATATCGGGTAGAAGGCATCTTGTATTTTTTTCATATGGAGGCTCAGTGCCTAGGAATGAGAGTGCCTTATCTTCCACGGTGATATGAGGAGTGCGTTGAGGTGTCGTGAGAGTATCTTTAACGTGTAGCGGTAGGTGAGATTCTTTCACACGGCAATCTTTGAGTTTTACTTGAACAGTACCTGTTCTTTTAGTTGTTGCTTGTCCTCCCAAGGTGGTTGTATGTTGCTGATTTTCGATGGCTAATCCGAGGCGATGAGTAATTGACGTTGTAATGAAGCTTGGTTGCGACCCTGAATCCAGCAAAGCAGTCAGCTTTTCGTATGATTGATTCGCTTGATTGAATACTTGTGCATCAATAACTATAAGGCTATACAAATGGTTGAACGTAGGAGTCTGCCATGAGCTAGCTTTTGTTTCTGGACTTTTTGCAGTAAAGGAATTCACATAGATACTGAAAGAGTCATATGCACTGGATTGAAAGTAATGATTTTCGTCACATGAATCTGATGAACATTCGTGAATGCTTTCCGAGAAGGTGAGTAAGAGGTGAAGGGCTGAGAGCGGAGGTAATATCTTCTTTCGTGCATGTAGCCTGGTGATGATCTTCGTCTATCTGGCCGCGACTGCAGTTTAGTACTCGAGCGCAAAACTCTTCCTGGTGAGCGACTTCGGCGTTCGAGAAATTCTGCATCTGGCGAACTACAAGGATGGGGAGAACGTTGCCTCTTTTGTGAATGTCACGCAACATAGTGTTCAACATAAATCATCAAAAATCCAAACCAGAGAGAAAAAAACATGCAAAACCATGAGTCTACCAGGATCCCGTTTTTTACAAATTCGGGATCCACTTTTTTGGCGACTTTGAATATTCAATTTCGGGTCAGTAGAGGACTCGCATGCAAACAGCTTTGGTAAGAAAATGGGACGGTGCTCCTCCACTTCTCCTAATGTTCAAATTTTTCATCGATTCCCAAGTTATTCGACAAGTTGACTAAACTGCACGGTTTCTTCTTGGTCCTATGTAAATTCGCAGCTTTTATGGTCCTCGATCTCAAATCGACTCGCTCATGAGTACGTTTGGTGAATACGATCAGGCATAAAAACCGAGGTACAGAAGTTCCCCACGAATTCAAGACCAGATCTGTCGACATAGATTTATTGAGAACACCAATCACTGTGTAGTAGAGTACAGGTGCACCTTCGGTGTTCTAAGCGCTACGCGCGATGTCCTTGTTTGTTTTAACTAGGTTTTGAACTGAACACGGAATCTCAAAAACATCACTAATTTATCTTCTTAGCCGATGTGAGACTAGGAAGAACGGGTTTACGTGATGCGATTTAATGCCTCGTCAAAAAGCTAGACTTATATTGACTCACCTTCCTACGGAAATGAAAGAGGTGGAGAAAGATTGGACAAGACATATCGGTCACGCTGAGAAGTGACATCGGGATGAGGTTTGGGGTAGTCACTACTTGTGAGCAAAAGGTGCGACACAAGAAGGAGCGACTTCCACTGCATCTATGGAGTTGTGACGAAACAACGGCAGAATGTTTTGTCAGTTTCTCATAGGAGGATCAAATGGAGGAAGACACTACCGCACATGACATGTTCAGACTGTGGTAATAGTTGTCAAGAGCATTTCCACGAATAAGTAAACTTATCTAATTGTATGTAAAAAATGCGTTGCAGAAAGATTTGGCTGCAGGAGAAATATGTGATCTGGTTGTTTCTATCCTGGAAGATACCCACAACAGTTTTTCGCGCCGCCAAGTAGTGCATATCCAGCTTCTACACGATCACTGCAAGAATCTGATTAAGTTAATTAATCTATTAAACAAAGCGCCGTAAGGGGGCTAGAGCGGTTAGAGATACGGGGCGACACTCATAGACACCGCAATCTTGAGGCGCAGACTGTGTGGCGAAATGGCCGATTTCCATGGACGCAGACACGTTCGCTTCGGGACCCGCAATTTCGTCACTGCTGGCTCTCCCGCATGCACGGGATGGTGATTTCATCACCTTCGCTAGCGGTCTCACCGCATAAGAGTGAGGGATTGTTTACGAGCTTTCAGGCTGCACAATGTACGCAGCAGGAAAACCAGCCTTCCACTGTTGCGACGCTTTGAGCACTCGCAGGAAGAAACGGACGCGTGCTATGAGAGCTGCCGCGTCTCGAAAGCTTCGGGGAGGCTGGACCTACGCGGTCGCCTCAGCCCCTGTTGAATTTTCGCGGCGATTGTGTAGTGACAACATTCATTCGTTACAACATTCGTTCGTTTCGAGAAAGCTTCTGCACTAACAAAGAGTAAAAGCCTCTAAATAGGAAGGCATGACATTGTATATCCAATCAACTATATACGGATGCGGGTCCACCGATGGAGAAAGGACCCGCCGTGGCCCAATGGTGCGGGGAACGCCAGGATGCGGGTCCACCGATGGAAAAAGGCCCACTGTGGCCCAGTGGTGTGGGGGATGCCAGGATACGGGTCCACCGATGAAGAAAGGGCCCGCCGTGGCCCAGTGCTGTGGGGAACGCCAGGATATGGGTCCACCGATGAAGAAAAAGCCCACCGTGGCCAAATGGTGCGGCGGACGCCGAGATACGGGTCCACCAAAGGAGAAAGGGCCCTCCGTGGCCCAGTGCTGTGGGGGATGCCAGGATACGGGTCTACCGATGGAGAAAGGGCCCTCCGATACGGGCCCCGATGAAAGGGCCCGCCGTGGCCCAGTGGTGTGGGGGATGCCAGGATACGGGTCCACCGATGAAGAAAGGGCCCGCCGTGGCCCAGTGCAGTGGGGAACGCCAAGATACGGGTCCCGATCCGATAGAGAAAGGGCCCGCCGTGGCCCAGTGGTGTGGGGGATGCCAGGATACGGGTCTACCGATGAAGAAAGGGCCCTCCGTGGCCCAGTGGTGTGGGGGATGCCAGGATACGGGTTCACCACCGATGGAGCGATAGAGAAAGGGCCCGCCGTGGCCCAGTGGATGTGGGGGATGCCAGGATACGGGTCCACCGATGAAGAAAGGGCCCGCCGTGGCCCAGTGCAGTGGGGAACGCCAGATACGGGTCCACCGATAGAGAAAGGGCCCGCCGTGGCCCAGTGGTGTGGGGGATGCCAGGATACGGGTCCACCGATGAAGAAAGGGCCCGCCGTGGCCCAGTGGTGTGGGGGATGCCAGGATACGGGTCCACCGATGAAGAAAGGGCCCGCCGTGGCCCAGTGGTGTGGGGGATGCCAGGATACGGGGATGAAGAAAGGGGTGGCCCAGTGGTGTGGGGGATGCCAGGATACGGGTGATGAAGAAAGGGCCCGCCGTGGCCCAGTGCTGTGGGGAACGCCAAGATACGGGCCCACCGATAGAGAAAGGGCCCGCCGTGGCCCAGTGGTGTGGGGGATGCCAGGATACGGGTCCACTGATGAAGAAAGGGCCCGCCGTGGCCCAGTGCAGTGGGGAACGCCAAGATACGGGTCCACCGATAGAGAAAGGGCCCGCCGTGGCCCAGTGGTGTGGGGGACGCCAGGATACGGGTCCACCGATGAAGAAAGGGCCCGCCGTGGCCCAGTGGTGTGGGGGACGCCAGGATACGGGTCCACCGATGAAGAAAGGGCCCGCCGTGGCCCAGTGGTGTGGGGGATGCCAGGATACGGGTTCAGCGATGAAGAAAGGGCCCGCCGTGGCCCAGTGGTGTGGGGGATGCCAGGATACGGGTTCAGCGATGAAGAAAGGGCCCGCCGTGGCCCAGTGGTGGGGGGGGGATGACAGGATACGGGTCCACCGATGGAGAAAGGGCCCGCCGTGGCCCAGTGCTGTGGGGGCCAGGATATGGGTCCACCGATGGAGAAAAGGCCCGTCATGGCCCACTGGTGCGGGGGACACCGAGATACAGGTCCACCGATGGAGAAAGGACCCGTCGTAGCATAATGGTGTGGAGAACGTCAGGATATGGGTTCACTTCAGTCCGATAGTGTTAAGAATGCCAGGATGCGAACCCGCGCTTGGAGAACGGATCCGGCTTGCCCTAACTGTGAGGAGGGCGCCAGAACACGGGCGCTCTGATGGAGGAAGGGCCCGCCGTGGCCCAGTAGTATGGATAACACCAGAATACGGGTCCGCCAATATAGGATTGGTCCGCTGTGACTCAGTAAAGTGGAGAATACCAGGATATGGTTCAGGCCTAACAGTGAAAATGGCGCCAAGATACGGGTCCACCGACGGAGAAAAGCCCGCTGCGGCCCAGTAGTCTGGAAAACACTCGGATACGATTTCGCCTTGTCCAATAGTGTGGGGAACGTCAGGATACAGTTCCGCCGATGGAGAACGCGTCTGCGTTAGCCGGGTAGTGAGGAATACGCACAAATACGCCATACAATGGAGAACGAACTTCTCATGCTCATACTCAATTCATAAGAAGGACTTCATGTTTGGGCCCATTGGAAGATTGGTTCTGCTTCTTTATAAATTTTCTAGAGATTTGGCAAGTGTGAAGCGTTTGCACATGTCCCAAGTGGCTGCCCCGCCTCACTTTCTAGAGTCCCGAAGGGGCGCTAGTTAAGTTAATTAAGTCTGATTAAGTTAATTAATTAAGTTACCTTCTTCTTTGTTTCACTCTAACGCACTTAACGTTGGAGAGTGGATGAACCCGGACAAGGGATGAGCGGGAGTGTTACATATTACATAACGCCAGAAGTTCGGATGTCAGCAGTCATGAGATTATCAAAGTACAAAAAAATTTGGAGGGGTGAAAATGCCATGTATGACATAGCCCAACACTCAGCCACTGCCAATCTGTGCATATAAAGTAGAATGTCTGTGCGTATATATGTATATAACATATATACGTGTGTATATATGTTTCTTATAGAAATTGTGAAGGGTTAACCGATCGCGACCAAACTTTGCACACGGAGCTGTCGGAGATTCTAGGCTATTTCCTGCTAGAAAATATCGATTGATTTATCGATCATATCGATTTTATTGATTTTTTGCTACTCCACTACGCCTTTTTGCAAAAAAAACCATTGATTAATCGTTCCCATTGCTTTTGACTATTTCCGCCCACAGGTCAGTGGAGACGTGTCTACTTGAATTTTCCTATATGCTGTACACGATTATGACAAATATTCAGTGCCGATACATCAATTCAGTAATTTCCTCTGATCTTTTCCCGCTTCTGAAAAGGGAACAGTGCTTACTGATTCAATCGAACACGCTACCTAATATGTCAACTTTTTATGAATTTGTCGTCGAAACAACTTTATTGACTTTTCGGTTACTCGTCGATGAAGGAGGTTTACTTCAGCTTTGGTTATGTACTCACGACCAAAATTATGGGTATTTGCCATGAATTTATCGGCAATAGCAATAGCACTCATCAGTGTGAGAAAGCCGACGTAGTAAAACAGCCAAGCGGAGCGCGGGGTATGCCGTCTGGATCTCCATAAACCTAAGAGTTAGAAGCCTTCATGAAGTCTGAATTCCGTGTGTTTTTCTGCATGGTTATTTGTCGGCTGACAATAAGGATTCATCAGCAACGAGAAAGATCATGGATTGAGCAACGATAGTGTACATAAAAAATAAGTGGCATCGAAACACACTAGCCATAGCATACAAATGAAAGCTGTTCGACATGAAAGAGAGGTTCTTACTAATAGAGACTGCACTGGAAAATGTTTACAAATTTCTGTGAGACATCGATTATGGCAAGCGACGAAAGAGGAGTATAAAGGCACTGGGTATGTTTAGTATGTCTATGCTAAACACGTCAAACGTTGACGGCTACAAACTTCTCCTGGCACTAATCATCCTGGAGATAATGGGAGTCACAAATTGCCGTTCAATGACATCAGGCTGCCGACGATTCGGAGCTGAGGCGATGGAATTGAGGGCGTTGGAGCTGTTCGAGCTCCTCGACGGCTGCTCAACAGGTGGTGAGGGTGAGGCGCGCGGTCGTGACTATGAGCTTTCTCCGGGCGGCGATAATCTAGAAACGTTAGTTATAGCTCCTAAATACATTCAGGAATCCACAGCTCCAATTATTCTAGTGCAATAGTGTTCCTAATCTTTGCAGAAAAGCCGATCGCACCGCATCAATCCGTCTTTAAGGATTACTCCCCAATAACTTTCTTTAGGATGAGGATACCCAAAAAATGTCACCAAATTTCAGCAAGCGTGCCTGAACCTCACCTATTCAACTTAGATTTTTAATACATATCGATCACTGGCGACTTTTTCAGAAGTGACGCCAACGATGTTCCGTTCAAAACTGGTAGGCATCGGAATCGATGTTGGTGGCGACGGCGACGCAGGGTGCTACACTCTTCTTTGGGGAGGACTACAGTTATTTCACCCATAGACACACTGGTACAAGTATGCAGCACATATGGAGGAGGTACATATACCAGCAGCTACGAACGGGGCTATCCGTAAGTCTTCCGAGGCAATCACGTCACCACGTCGGAAAATACCGTGCGCCGTAGCGGCGCTTCGCGTCGAGAGGCTGCGAATTGTGAATGGACCCTAAAACAACTGAATAAAATTTATTTCTAGTCATTTCCCCTTCTGTGCCAGGATTCATGAACTGGCCTGGCAGCGTTTGCGAACGTCTTGCTCATCCAGGGTGAATAAGTAGGTCACGACAAATTATTTGTGGCACTGCCATGTTTGGAGAAATCTTACCTGCATCCTATGTTTCACGAGCAAATACATAGAGACGATTAGTACGATGATCATCACCAAGCTGAACACGGCACTACTGATATCACGACTTAGCTGCTCATTGTTCTAAAAAACCCTGCTGACACAACGTTGAGGAACAGGTGCAATCATGCTAATTTCAAACGTTATGGGTGATTCAATACGCCTGGAAACAACAAGACCCGTCAATCAATTGTATTCATACTACAACCCTCTCTTTGTGGAATACGTGGTCAGAGGCAATTCGGAAGTATGAGATTTCCCCAACATGGGCTCACAATGCAGCAGGAGGAGCATTCCTAACATACAAGGGATGCAGCTATGTATTGGGATGGCCAATAAGTTCGTGAGGTTCCATTGTCATAAAAACCACTGTTTTCCCAAAGAACTTCAACCAAAACAAGGGACTTAGGTAGCCCCTTCCCTTCTCTACTCATGCTAACTCATGCTATTAAGGGCGTAGTACCTCCTCAGTTCCATCTCGTGAAAAGCCACACCGTTTGTGAGCACTCAATTTGTGTAGCCGCACTGGAACTCTTTAATGGAACTCTCTAAAATGAGTAGAAAAGTGGACAAAATAGCTGGTAGGCAACTACCTACGGCCCGTAGAGGGCTATCACCAGAAGATTCATCCGAGATCTCAAAGATAACCTTGATGTTCATCATTTCGCTGCAGCTGTTGAAGGAACATGAATGCTAGAAAAATTGCGCTAGTGGATTCCTCTCAAATTATCCATTGGTGTTGCACAGCAGTATGAGACCACACTTCACACTCCAGACGATCTGAAAGAATACGCAAGAGCAAAATTGAGGCACTATTTCCACACCTCACCCAACGGGCTCTTCCTCTTAATATGACCACAAACTCAAGTGGTTGGTTACATCCCTGAGACGGAGATCAGGCCGTAATATGTCGGCTCAAAAGGCTCCTGGCTGTTTTTTTTTTGGCCTAGTTAAAACTTGGCTTCATGCCCAATGGGGCCAAAATTTAGCTAAAGGTGAGAAAGATGGACTAAGTCAAACAACTGCAACGGTAAAAAAAGATTAGCTTTAGTCGAGTTATCACAAATCAAAGCCAACTGCCAGAAAAAAAAACGATTTGTATCTAATAGTATATGGTCATCTGGATATTTCTCAATGTAGTGGTAGGTATTAATCAGAACGCTGTCAATACTATCTAATAAGTCAGGTCAAATGATTACAGTTTAAGAGCATCGATGGTGATGTTAAGACAAATGGAATGATCAAGTGTATAAACTACAGGGTGGTCCAAAATTACGAAGACAAGGGTCCGATGCGCGTCTTTCGACTTATCTCCAGTTTTGGCGTTTTGCATCCAATCTTCTGCTGTTCATTTGTTCAATTGTACAGCTTCTTCTAAAACGTTACCTAACACTACGATTTTTAGGAACAGCTAGACCGTCAGTCAAGTTTAGTTTTACAACCCAATTACATTTTTTGTGCAGGTTTGGCACGCATGTTGTGCCAAGGTGTAAAATTTTACAAGAGGCACGCCAAGCAGTACATCGTAAAGTACAAGGTGTGGGGAACAGAAAAACGTTAAAGTCATTGTGAATGGCCGCCTACCTTGGTTATGAGATCCAGAATTTCGTGCGGATACGCCGAAATTCAACGCGGGCTGAGGGTGCTTTTCAATTCTAATCACAATCATTAAATGGATTATGAGAGAAATACTTCTCAGAACTTTGAGAATGGAAATTGATGAGCCTAATAAGTTCCAGTCCCCTCCCTAAACAGTGAAAAAAGAACCAGAAACAGCCCTATAGTACGTTTTTGTCTCTGTTTTTGCACAGGAACTCATGTCCGCTTCCTTGTAAATCTTATTTTCCGTACTCACTCGAGTTGATTTCTCGTTATGATATTCATTCGAGGACAAAAACTGACCTCATTCTCGTGAAAAATGTTTAATTTTTGAAGAAAACGCTTTTAGAAAAGGGAGATTATCGATTAGTTCGAATTCTTCATGTGTTTTCTCGACAGTGCTAGGAGAAAGCGTGAGATGTGATGATAGATTTTGTTAATTGTAGAGTGAAAAATATCGTATTGGAAACAAAATTGCAAATTGTTTTTGAACGTTAGATATGAACCTTTTAGCGTGTCTCCGTAATTTTGGACCATCCTGTAGTAGCTCACTACAAGAGGTATTGAACACCGGTTAATTGATGAACTTTTATGAGTGGTGATTGCACTGAAGAATAGTACAGACCTGAGCTCTCAAAGATTTTCCTTTCTGATGGTACGACTTACATTATAAGTCCTTGGAGATTTATGTCGTTTACACTCCCTAAATTGGAGTTCATTTTCGAATCTACCAACCTCCGTACTTCGTTTTCCTTCCTTGTTGCTGTAGATGTATACACATTTCGTATTTGCTGCGCGAAATATAATTATAATACCTTCATTGCAACTCTAGAAAAGAATAGCTAATAAAATCGATAAAACTTCATATCCATTGACCCAGATTGTTGATTTTACCTCTTTGTGATCTTGAATTCCTATTTTTCTGCAAAAATTTCTGTGAATGTAGGATAGTGCATCGATGGGGCACAACAACAACAACAACATGTAAAAAG
The DNA here is from genome assembly GCA_037903475.1 of Ancylostoma caninum. Classification (NCBI taxonomy): domain Eukaryota; kingdom Metazoa; phylum Nematoda; class Chromadorea; order Rhabditida; family Ancylostomatidae; genus Ancylostoma; species Ancylostoma caninum. The sequence continues at coordinate 23,403 of JBAJFG010000446.1, forward strand.
TTCATTTCTGGCGGAATTTCCGAAAGGCATGAGAAAAGGGGATGATTAGAAGATCACGCACTTATTATCACAATCCTCCATGGTATGGAAGAGATTTCGTGTGTTTTGCCTGCCTTGCTCTCCACATACTCCTCGACAGTATCCGTCCTTATCAGTGGCGGACGCAGAAAGTGGGCGGGAGGGGGGGCGTGGGAAGAAAAGTGGGGTCTCCGCCGTTTTGGGGACCCAGACGGAAAATAAAATTAATAATAATATTAATTATAATAATAAACAATAAATAAAAAATATATTAAAAATAATAATAAAAATAAACAATTAAAAATAAACTAACACAAGATTTTTATTTGTATTGTAAAGTAATTTCGAAAATTTGGCGACCCATTCTCGGGGGGCCGCCCCCCCCCCCTGCGTCCGCCACTGGTCCTTATACGTGTATCTAAAAAGTAATGACGCAAATTGGACACCGTCTGGACTCTTCTTGTTTCCAAAGTCGATCATCCATATTTTAACATCATCTCTTTTTCTCAGGAATAAATACTTATGTGAGGTACTTTGTAGGAGTTGCGCATCCTCCGGCGGTCTCGGCAGGAGGATCACCACATTCGCCTTCTCTGTGGGTATTGCGAGCTGCGACTGTGTAGCAGTAAAGGACAACACAAAGTGCAAAGAGCGAAACTTTCATCTTGGCCAGCTGCTTGTGACTATATAGTGAATCTACAAAGAATCACAGGATGTGAACTAGGAGAGACTAGAGCGGAGAGATTTTCGCTGATTATAAAGTCCCCGTGTTCGAGGTCGTCCTTAAATATGTGGTAGTTTACCCCGATTTGTCATCACCAAAGCGTTAATCGGACAGATTCACCAAACTGTGTGGATGCCGCTTAATTGGGGCAAATAACCGAGCACTAATGCTGTAATTACAATTTAGTATAGGAAGATTTAGACAATTGGATAAGGATTAGAGAGAAATTTCCTGCGATGATACGTTTCATTCATGGTGGCACTTGAATGCTCACCACAATTAACAAAAAAAAAGCACAGAAAGCATACGAAAGCACATTCTGCAACGACCTCATTAAAGGCAAGGTCCTGTCAAAAACTAGCCCACCCAAGTTTCTTGCTCTCTGAAGTCCAAACTCTATGTGTGGCATGTATGTCAAGTTTGAGACCTCGGTTTATGCTCTATCGCTAGATATGGGACAAAACGTACGAGGATTACGGTAGCCGTGGGAAAACGCGCTCCAACCGACAAAGGCTGTGCGAATGCATATTGAACAACGATGGACGCTCAGATACATGCAGCCTAACGAAGAATTCGTGAAACCTTCCCCACCCATGAAACGGACCACCGGTCCTTTGAATATGAATTTTTTCCCACGACGCCACAAGAGACAGCATGTAGGGAGCGCCTTATAACGTCATTTGAAAGCATTGACGCCGCAAACCCGCGAACGCCGCACCGAAATTGGTGGATTGAAAGCGTTCGTTATAGGACCTTTCCGGGGATTTCTCTGTAGTTTTCGTCGAAGGCGTCGCCGTGGGCAACGAATCCGATAGAAATTCGGGAGATGGAATTTTGCCCGGACCTTGCCTTTAAGGGCAATTAACTACCGCGTTATGAAGAACATTATGTTTACTCTGTGTCTCTGGTTTCACACGCTCTTGATGTTCCTAGTGCTGGCTTAACGCGTCATCCACCCGAGGATGTTCTTCACTGACGATTGAGCGATTCTCACGATTGAGCGGGCTGGTTTTCGCTAACGGTAGTCATGCCAACCAACACCATCACCATGGCTGGTTATCTTTTAATAGGCTAAGTAATGCTAGGAGACGCTAGGCGTAACAGTTGGTTTGCCAGCCTGATTTTGCTAGGTTTTACTTCCGCGAATACTAACCCGGTGGCGTTGGAAAGGAACGTCTGTTGGAAAAAAAAACGGACCAACGGAGGAAAGATGTGCGGAAGCGAGTGGAGTGGAGCAGCATCTCGAACATGTTCATATACAGTTGAATCTCTCCTTGCATTTGTGTACTTATATCCTGAATAGAAATTGGAGGGAGGATCGGCCGATCCAGACCAGATCTTGCACACTGACCGTTTTAGTGGCAAGCGGAGGTGTTTGTGGTACTTGCACCTCAAATTAATGGCTGGTTCTCGATCATATCGACATCAACAATGCTTAACTATGACCAAGGATGGATGTACAAATGTACAGGGTGGCCCATATCACGGCGTTTTCCCGACTACTGATCGTAGGCAGACCCATTCTCCATCTGAGAATCCGTATACTGACGTTTTCCCCACTACTGGGCCGCGGCAGATCCATCCTCCATTCATGGGCCCTCATCCTGGCGTATTTCTTACTATTGGCCGCGAAGTACCTATTCCCCATCCGTGGACCCATATCCTGGCGTTTTCCTTACTGCTGGCCACGGCAGACCCATTCTCCACCCGTGGACCCTTATCCTGGTGTTTTCCCTACCATTGGCCACGACGGGTCCATTCCTCATCCGTGCACCCATATCCTGGCGTTTTCCCGACTACTGGGCCGCGGCAAATCCATCCTCCATTCATGAGCCCTCATCATGGCGTATTTCTTACTATTGGCCACGACGTACCTATTCCCCATCCGTAGACCCATATCCTGGCGTTTTCCTTACTATTGGCCACGGCAGACCCATTCTCCACCCGTGAACCCTTATCCTGGTGTTTTCCCTACCACTGGCCGCGACAGGTCCATTCCTCATCCGTGCACCCATATCCTGGCGTTTTCTCGACCACTGGCCGCAGGCAGACCCATTCTCCATCTGACGACCAGTACACTGGAGTTTTCCCCACTACTGGACCACGGCATACCCATACCCGGCATACTACTGGGCCGCGGCAGACTCATTCCCCATCTGTGGACCTTTATCTCAGCGTTTTTCCGACTATTGGCCACGGCGTACCTATCCTCCATCCGTGGACCCTTATCTTGGTGTTTTCCCTGCTATTGGCTATGGCAGACCCATTCTTCATCGTGGACCCGTATGTTGGTGTTTCCCCCATCTTTGGGGCACGGTGGACCCTTTCTCGTTCGGTGGATTCCTATCCTGGTGTTCTGGGTTTTTTTTCTGAACTATGAAGCCCCGGCACATTTGCCCGTCATCAATGCACCAGCACTACTCACAAATCTCGAGAATAATGGAAGAAAGTAAGGAAATTAAGGAAATATTCAGAGTTTGGCCAATTGCATGTGCTTTCAGGAAATGTCACGACAGATTAGGATGACCTGTTCTTCGTGCGTTCTTCTTGTGTATAGGATTGTACTGCCCTTCTTAAAAACAAACATTGATCTTAGTTCTCCCTAATCTCCAAGGAACCTCGTGAATAAGTGCGCCAAACGTACATCCGCAATGCTGGGACTGAGTGCGACCGATCGCTGCGCGACCTCCCAGCATGTTTATCCATCCACTAGAGGAGGATCGCTAGAGTAGGGTCCCGCCACGAAACCCTGAAGGCACTGTCTAAACCTCGCTTTCATCATTGAAGACTTTATCCATTTTTCCGTCTCTGCCGCCCTTACGGTGCTTTATTAAAAGGATTAGCCGATCCGGATCAGATTTTGCACACTGATCCGCAAGGGCGGATGGAGATTTCGATGGTATTTACATCCCAAATTAGGGCTGGCTTACCGATTACATTGATTTCTCCGACTTTTACCTATTTTTACCCGAACGGCTGGTGTACATGTGACAGTGAGACTTTTCCACGGAAATATCGACTTGTTGATTCCATTCATTTTTCTGCTTTTTATGACTTTTCCTCTCATAAAGACGGTGTAACAAAGGTTGTAGAGGCTCCTTAACATGAAGGCCATCAAAACGTGAAGAATTTTCACACAAATTTTTGTCCAGCAAAAATTCTACGAACAGTGGATTGTGAGGATTATCTTGAATTCAATGGTTCAGAAACTTTCTAATATTAAGTTCTGCCTTGCTCGTTAACATCAACACAATTCCAGAAAGCGTTACTTAACGTGATGAGCCCAATCCTATTGAATGGAAGCCGATAAGACCGTTGCAGAAACATGTTGCCATTTGTTTCTCTACTTTTTACATATGGACAGTATATTGGTTGAAAATTAACCAGTTTGTTCAACTGACAACAACTCTCAATTGCACGCTGATTCCGACTTATTCAGAAGACATGACTTCATCACACTATCACTTGTTACCGAACAACTTTCAACTTCTTGAAAATTCTGAGAAAATGGCTGAGTGACTGAACTTGCAATATGGTTGGAAGGTGCAGTACGCGCCGATGGGGGGGGGGGGGCAGTGCGTTTTCTGCGGCCTTGAAAAGCACGCCTTGCATTCGAATCGCTCACGATGGAGTAGTCGTCGCAGTAGCAAGCCAGAGTTTTCTTGATAGTTGTTCGTCATATATGATGTCATCTGTCAAGAAAATCGATTGACTGCCAGGAAAGCCCTTTAGTCTGTTCTCCCGAAGAGGATTCCGGCGGTTGCGGTTCGCGGCGCGGTTGCGCTGCGTGCTTTTCGAGGGCACGAAAAACATTGACACAACCGCCATTGACACTCACTGTATGCATGTATATGCTCACTGTTCCACAGCATGGTTGAGTTCCTGCACAGTCTGGAAAATCGAGGCTGGTGTTCCCCGACGCTCTTGTGCTCGAGTCCCCTCAGCAAAAATGCGTGGCTTGATGTAGATTACTCGACTTCACTGTTTGGGGCTAGTTCAAAAAAAAAAAACTAATGAATGAAAAAAACCGCAGATTTTCGCTTGAATCCATAAAATGTTCGGATGATTTAGGTCAGAATTACCAGTAATTTTTCAAATCTCTCGTTTCCTGTGCATAAGTCAATTATCACGATTCTGGACATTGTTGTATGTTACATTTCTTTTGCTCGAATTGGAAAGATGTACGTACTTAGGCAACGCAACTGAACTTCTGACAAATCCAGTTCAAAGAATCTGTGCCAGTGGTTTTCAACCACCCGGTATTGAAAGGGAAAGAGAAGACAGTCTTTTATGACTTAAACGCAACCCATTATTTACGAGGAAGCTGGAGAAAGGTTGTAGCCAGCGGTGAGCCATGTCTCAAATAGAGTGCTCTTCTTTTTTGTTCTCAGGATGAAAGCGTTTTTTTTTCTGACCAGATAACCCCCACTGCATAACTACTTACATCTCTGGACGCTTCACTGAGATTACCTGCAGTAAACATGTTAACTTACCCAGCTGTGCCTTTTACCTGGTGTGCCCATCGATCCGTGTCGTTGGCCACTGACACTCATCAAATTGCCTATGTGTCCGGCCACAACCAACTACTACCCATGCCAGCACTATCAGCGATGAGCATAAGATTAACCATCCTTCCAATGATGCATCAGTACAGTGGTATACGATGCACGATATTTTTTGGTAGTAGAACTGGATGAAATGGAGGAGGAAGTGGATTCGACAAAATCTTGACATATTCTCAATCTCCATACTATCTGTATCAGAAGTTTTGTGAATTTGTTGTAAACTTATTCAAGTTTTTGGTAGTAGAACTGGTCAAAAACCAGAAGCAGCTCGGAGAAAACAAAAACAACTATTAGATGTGTAGGTTTTGCATGCCAAGCTGGTTCTTCTTACTTATCATTGAGACATAGTTGTACTCCCTCCACTTCGAACTTCATCTCTTTTGACCGTATGGTTTCTAAACGATTGCTGACCTATTAGTTTTAATGAATGTAGCTGTCAAATGTTATGTTATTGAGTTGGATTTCTATGTTCGTGATCTTTTCTGTAACACCATTTTGTTTTGAATTTTCCACGTATGCCTTAAGCGACGTAATAAATCATTGATATTAAGTACACAATTCTGGCAGTATTAACACTGAGGACAACCGCCGATCCAAGGAAAGGGCTCAGGGTGTTGGTAATGTCAGCTCTTTATCCAGAAATCATCACACAAAGTAAAGAAAGACCGACGGAAGCATCCAGATACAAAAACGATACCCATGAGAGTAATCGACCACGATTTTTGTAGTAAACCTTGTGATGGTCAGTCAATTTGATGAAACGCATTGCCCAGCGATATCCGTAGTCCAGAGGATCGGCCACATGGTCCAAATATTGTCGACGAAGCTTAAAGAGAATGATTTCAACAAAATAATGGTCCAGTAAGGGAAAACCTTCTTTTCAAAGGAGAATGTTCTAAAATAACTATTGATGAAAAGGAAACCTTCTGCGTTCGCAGGCCATAACTGGGGTCCGTCAGCACTGCATTGATTTTGAAAGATAATTCCTCTCTCGTAATATTCTGAAGAGCGATACTTTAATGAGTATTCCCTCCCGGATGGTGTTTTTCAGAATTTGCAAATAGTGGGATCTTCACCGAGACTCAAGGAAATATAGTCCTTTTCGAAGAGATAGCCGGATTTTAACCAGTACTGAATCGCGCCGACACCTGAGCATGAAAAGAGTCTTTGCTCCAAGCAAGAGGATCGAATAGGACCCACCGCTATTCTGTGGCAGCTTGGAATCGCTATGAAACCGATGTGAAAATGTAATTGATATTTTCGAGAATGACTATATAGTATATTTTATTATGGAAAAGAACGCCAAGGTGGCTGAACGGGACTGCCTACTTTCTTGTAGATCACTTCGGCTATGCCTAGCTCCCGGGCAAATAGAGCATTTCTAGGTTGATCAGCGAAGAATGGCAGGAAGAGCATTGCGGTGTTCGAACAGATGCCTTCCTTTATGCTGAAACCAAAAACTCTATACGAAACACAAAAAGAAGCTGTGTACTGCTCATTAGCTTATGATGAACAGGAGAAATTTCTATAAAATTTTCCCAACTGGGAGGATTCCATTCCTCGTTGCTTTACCTTTTCAAACCACCGTGAGTGAAGAACAGAATCGTTTTGTTATGTGAGAGTATGTCGTTCTGTGGAGCCCACGCGACGATTTTCACATGAGACTTGAGGTCTTTTACCTAAATTCTCAAATTTTACTTTAGCTATTATAATTTCTACAACATGGTCTGTCAAATGAATACTTACTGTTCTTTTCTTTTCTATGTTCTTCATTTACTTTTTACCCTTCAACTCAATATGTTTAGCCAATAATTGACGTAAATAAGATGAAGGCAGGATGCACGACTGCAAAAAACTGACATTACCTACCGTGGTGGTGTTACCCCGACCAATTTCCGCCTACATCCCATAACCTGCCTATCTCAACGCTTCTACCTTCATAAAATGCTGAACTATAGAAAGAGGACAGAAATCGACTTCACGACGTTCTGCACATATTTCCGATTGCACTTCGGTACTCGAGCAACTTCTCTATATACAAAGGAGGACAACCTATGGTAAATTTTTATCGCCATATTACACAGGGGGAGCTCTTCCTTACTGTACTCGCGAGTTCCCGGGAGGACCCATTTCTCAATCCTGTTTACCCGTATTTGGTAAAGGGAACAAAAGGGGCAATTAGGCCACATTCCTCTATGAGCTACTACAGTCCAGTCTTTTCTATGTAAAATCTTTTCACAACATCAATTTTACGAGTAAAAGATTAACTCATTATTACCCGAAACCGACTGACTCGGTAGTGGATATTCGAGAACAAGAGACGGCTGGGATTTTGCCTTGGGAGGGGATTCTGAAATGAGCCGGGGCGGGGGGAGGGGGTGTCCCTGATCTAGGCAAAGGTTGTGAATTCAAACTGGGGCATGGTAATTTTATCCGAATAGAATAGATATCGTTGTATCGTTAGTAAATTCGAAAATGAAGCTGTGTACACACCTCTGGTCCACCGTAGCTAAATATGATTCGATAGCTGGTTAGTGAGTTTAAAACATCGAAAAACATTGCTATCACCTGAAATTTTACTGGTAAATAATTGATGCCATACTAGAACAAAAAAATGTAAATCACACTTCTGGAGGAGAAACGCCCCAGCTGACGATCGAACCGAATGCGATATAAATGGTCCCCTTCGAACTCGGATCTTCCACAAATTCCCTCAAGTCTGAGGGAAGTTCGTTTGGCTCTGTAAAATCATACATATGTACATAATAACGAGAAGTTCCTGAGAATGCATGTAGGACTTTGTGCTTACCTTGACAGTGCTCTCCAACATGTATAATACTGCTAGAATATGAAGCAGGATAGGCGTAACGCGAAGGAAAATCCATGAACGTTCCGTAAGAAGCCTGTAATAAAGAAACGGCGATTGACGTACTGAAATATTAAATTAATCCCTGGAATACCTCGAAAAGTTCCCAGTACGAGCTGGACGTATTCAGAAGTTCCCCAGCCTTCATTAACCAGTTGTTTGCAGCGATGTTGATGACATACTAGAACTAACTGCAAGTGTCAACTCAGAGCAATGGAAGTCCATAAAAAAAATTGTAGTCCACTTCTATTTTTCAATCCTTAGCCAACATATAATGAATTTTTCTTTCCGCATGTTTTCTTTTTTTTTTTGCTCAGTGGAATATTTGTGTTTTTTTTTTCTGATTTTGCAAGGAAAAAGCGAAAAATTTTGAACAAACGTCATCCGGACCACTTCAGAGCCAAAGTAGCTTGTACTAACCATTTAGCAAATTTCAAATATAATGTGTAACATCATTTGAGATAAGCTCTCCAACCATATATGCCTCGTTCCGAAAGCGCAGCTTAATTTCGTGGACTTCCCTTGTAAGGCACCTAGATGACACTGTTAATGTTAAAGAAGGCGTGGCTTCGGTGAACATCAGTGAACACATCGGGAACCATAACAGTGGACTTATGGTAGACACACGGAAGAGTCCGGAGTGCTGGTGGAGTCATCCGTGAACGTTTGTGAACACAACCAGCATGCCCTGGGATGTGTTCACTTCCTCTCTCATCTTGACTACCGGATGTGTCTAGTTCTATTTCTTAGCTAGTTTTTTACCCGCGGCTTGCTTGCGTCCGAGCTGTGAGCGTATTGTGCTTCTAGGTTTACCCATAACCCTACAGACGCGCGTCTAACGCAAGAACACATTTATCATAAGTTGATCTTATGCATGGAATGGTATGGTTAGCCTCAGTACCTGTTCAACGATGACGTCGCGAATCGTCTTCAGACGACCCCAGAAATCGCGCACGTCAAAGCTCTGCATATCATAGCCTTTTGTGTAGTAGCTAAAAAGTTCCAAAAGTTAATAGCTGTGCCCTAAAAGGTTCACATAAACAAGCTCACTTTGGACTTATCACTGGGTTACGAGAAATACCGCGATGCATACTGAAGGCGCTTGATAAATCTGTAATACATGAGGGTATTGTAGACTTTGAATGTGAATAATTGTAGCATAGGAGACTCTAGAAATCCGGATCCACTCACACGCGTCGCGGTTCTCATTACCGATCGATGCTGACCTGTGGCGCGTGAGAGCAGGTTCGGATCATTGAAATCTCATATATCTGCTCGAATGAAGACAACACTTTTACTGCATCCCAGCAGATCTCTTTTAAAAAAATTTCAAGAGTTTTTCTTCGGCATTTCCGCGCACGAAGAAGAACTGAAGTTATCGAAGATTATGCGAGCCGTCAACATCGTGCCTCTATGGACGAAAGCCCTGTCCCCACATCTGTAAAGAAGGATAAAATTCTCCTCTTTTCAGCTATTTTATTCCCATAAAATTGTCTTGCCATCCCTGGCGCAATATCTGGATGAGGCATAAAGAGCGCTGCTCACCTGTGGTGGTGAAAGTAGCCACCTTGGAGCCAAACTCCTTCCGCATTTTGAGAGCCATAGATCCTTGAGCGGTGGAGAACATCTCGTCCAGAATTACCAGGTCATAAGGCGTCCTCATTATTTTTCGAAACACCTCTGAAAGGACAGATCAAATAAAAGAAGAACAATAAAAGTATTTGGGAGCGAGACCAACCATCTTCGAGGCAAAATCCCAAATACTCGAGACCAATGCGATGAGGCGACTCGAACATCTCCGGCGCCATTTCCAGGAACCAAAACACCTTGTCTACACTCATCATGTCGTTTGTCTTCTGATCAGCTACAAGGTAATATTGATATCATGACTTATAATAACAGGCTTAGTCTGTTTTCATGTCTGCCTGTATGTAAGTATCAGTGGCGGACGCGGAAAGTGGGCGGGAGGGGGGGGCGTGGGAAGAAAAGTGGGGTCTCCGCCGTTTTGGGGACCCAGACGGAAAATAAAATTAATAATAATATTAATTATAATAATAAACAATAAATAAAAAATATATTAAAAATAATAATAAAAATAAACAATTAAAAATGAACTAACACAAGATTTTTATTTGTATTGTAAAGTAATTTCGACGGGGGCGCGCCCCCCCCCGCCCCCCCCCCCTGCGTCCGCCACTGGTAAGTATGTATGTGTGTCAGACCTTTACGAAATTCTACAATTGGTCAGTGATCGTGATTGTGAGATCATATTAAAGCCTAGGAATGGGTGTGGTATGGTTAAGTGGGGTAGGGATGAGATTGAGGAGAACGTTGGACAATGTGCAACGGGTCCGTCAATGGAGTCAATACAGAAGGGCTGCGCCGGAAGCCAAAAGTGGGGGGACGAGTCCACCCTGTGATAAGGGTGCGCTGGCACCCAAAAGTGGGGGAGACGGTCCATCGCTGTGATAAGGCCTAGGCGGTGACACAAGTGGGGGGACGGGTCCAACGCTGTGATAAGGCCCTGCCGGCAGTCAAAAGTGTGGGAGTCGGATCCAACGGTGTGATAAGGGTGCGCCGGCGCCCAAAAGTGGGGGAGAGACGAGTCGAACACTGTGATGAGGCCTCGCCGGCGCTCAAAAGTGGGGAAGACGGGTCTACCGCTGTGATGAGGGTGCGCCGGCGTTCAAAAGTGGGAAACACCTGGAGTTGAGTCCAATTGTGTGATGAGGGTGTGCCGGCTTCCAAGTGATAGGAATTCGCTAGGGGGGTCTGTTTCTGCATGAGGGGTACGCTTACCCTGTTTCGGCGGACCCTCCCACCTAAACCACCTAGATATACATTGTTTCCTTCCGTATCCGTGTTCTCTTCTCATTCCGTTTGTGTCGGAATGGACCACTCCTTCCTTTCCGCAAATATACACCGGTGGACCCTTATCACTTGAATTACCACAACAACCGGTTGAGCCTAAATTAACATTTGCACTGAATTGGTTACACTCAATTCTTCGCCACTGACTTCGCTCATGTGGGAGACCATAACTTCGTTCATATGAGGGAAAGCTACCACCTACGGGATCAAGGGCTTCTCAGGAGAGCGATAGAACTGCATGGTAAGATAAAGATTTTATCAATCCATTTACACTTTGCTTTCATCGTACAGTAGGCGAGCGGAGCGAGCACCAATAGAAGTGTGGAAGTCCGGCGTTAGCCGGACGGCCAGACTTGTCATTATATATGTACTGTACAATGAATACTTATGAAGTGAAACAACCGATTATTTGCTGAGGAATAGACATCAATTCGAGTTCAAATTTAAAAAAAAATTCAGATCTATCAGAGAGATTTACGAAAGATTTATCATCAATCACAAGGCAGTAAATGTAATCCGCAAGGTCAGATGTCAGGAAAAATAGCAACTTAGCTTTAGAGGGTTTTCTCCTGCTGACTCACCAGAAAGAACAGTTTCAAAACTGTGCACTCCTCTTCCCAATGGTCCAAGAGACTTGCGAGCCATTGAATAGATTGTGACATTGTTCCCACCTGACGCTAACCTGCAAGCAATTATCTTTAGAGCAGTGTCTTATCTCAATGTCAACTCCATGATTCTACAACTAGAGACCCCATGCATCATTGAGATTACCAAGAGTAAGGGTTATTAGTACCTCCAAATTTACCCAGCGTCAACACGTTCATCTTGGGTGGTCCCAATGAAGCGTCAGAGGCTGCACGCATCACTGGGGATTAGCTGGGGTAGAAGTGTTAACAGCACACAAATTTGTCTAGCGTTAGCACCGGCATGAAGAGCTAAAAACCTCAGTTAATGTTGATGGTACATCCAGGCTGAAGCACATGACTAGCGACTGACTGTACTCAACGTCACGCATGGGTAAACATGTTGCCGGGTGGCACGTAAAGAATAATTTCGGTCACATTAATACTTTTACTGTGGTTAATCTCAATGATCCATTCGGACCCGGAAGAATCTTTAGGCGTTGCTTATCCCGATGGTATACATATTTTCCTGCAAATTTACAAAAACCCCTTTCTGGGCCTCGACTTTTAGATACTGCATTTCTGCAAGTCTTCGAGCTGTCAAAGCCTTCAGGCTACAAAGTATAAATAAAAGAATGAGAGAATGAATAGAATTTGTAAACTTCGGTTCATTTCTTGTGGTTCTCATTGCGGGCTACGATCTCTACTATTCATTCCAAAATCCAGATATATCAGTACTAAATTTCTGCTTACCCACTACGCAAAATCTGGGTGATAAGAGCCATTCTGATGAAATATATCAATCAGAAGTAGATTGAGTATCCAGAATCAGAAAACTTCAGAGGGTTTCCGCTATTTTAACAGTTTTCATTTAATTTTAACAGTTTTCAGGTTAAGATAAGGCTTGTCCAAGATCCTCCTATATAAAAACCTGTAAGGGTCCAGATTTTACTGACGTCAGACCAAGAGGAGGCAGAGCAAGGCCTGTTCTCCCCCGGAAAAATCTCTCCAACTTATCATCACAGTGAAGGTGTTATGCCTGTGCTTGTAACACTACAGAAGCCACTATTGGCAAGAATTGGTTATGAAGAATTTCCCCATGTTGAACAACATGAGTATGAGATACGGTGCACGTTACCCTAGGATGGATCCAAATCGGAGTGACAGCCGTGGCAAGCCGCGAGGCCCATGTGCGGCCTGAGCGCCCTCTAGGCCCAGTGCAGCGGTGGTATCCGTCGCACCCCCCACATGCCGCACGTTCTTGTCCTAGCATCCGTCCGAAAACCCTGAGCGATTCTGCAGCCAACGAAGGAGATTTCTGTTGTACACTCACATGCATAGAAAAAGAGCATCATTGCAGAGCATTGTGACACTTCCTTTGACCAAGTATGTAGTTATTCAAATTTTCTGGATAACTCCTAAGTTCATCTCACCGCTCTCGAGATTTACAAAGGGTAAGGACGCACGGACGATAGGCGTACCAGGGAAGAATGTGACAGAAACTGTTACGATGGAGAAGGGGTTCACTGTGGATCAGCGTTGTGGACAAGCCAGGTTACGGGTCCACGGATGGCGGAGAAGTCCGATGTGGCCCAGGTGTGAGTAATGCCAGAATACGGATTCATCGATGGAAGATGGGTCTGCCGTGGCCAAAATGTGGGTGAATGACACGTGTACGCCGATTGAGAATAGTGGGTCGGCCGTGGCCCATTAGATGGGAGAACTCCATGATGTGGGTCCAGTTAAGGATGAAAGATGTGCTGGCGCCCTATAGTGTGAAGAACCCTAAGAAGAGGATCCACCGATAGAGAAGGGGTGCAATGCGGTCAAACTATGAGAAACGTCAAGATTCGGTAACACCGATGTGCGCCGGCACTCAAATGGCAGGAAAACGCGACTTAGAGGAAGATGTTCGTAAGTATCCCAAAGTGAAAAAAATGATACTAGCCTTGCGCAACGAGTTCACTTTCTTTGGAAGAGTACTGCAGCTCCAATTTGTGCTTACTTTGTTGTGAGTATGATTTGCTTCTCACTTTCTTCCGCACAATCAATTGTTTCTCAAGCGACCTCCTCTACTTTATCCGAGATGTCGAAGCAGATCCTCATCTGTTGGAGTATTCCAACAACAATCTCAACTTGAATTACCTAGAGTTCTTATTTGCACTGCGTCGGTTACAGCAAATAGTTGACAGCTACTAGATTCATAAAAAGGATATCCTCGCGCAGAGGTGAGGATGACTAGCCATGGTAGGTCCATGGGCATTTAAGAAGTGCGGTTACAAAAAACGGGGATGTATCGTTGCATCGGAAAGTGGATTTACATGGTGATGTGTGATGAAGAGTGCTCGAGAAAGGAGCGTACTAGAAGTCCGGAGTTGGTCAGGCGGCCAGACTGGTAGAATACACGCAACACATAAGGAGAATTTCATATTCAAGCTCGATTAATCACTATTTTCGCTTCCGCCCCACCCCAGTTGCTTTCTAGCAACCCGTAGAGGTGCTAGTCTCTCTAAGAAAACACTTCAAAAGCCAATTCTGGTGGTGTTAGGCAAGCTGGAATCTAGCATCAGGGACGTCTATAGTACTAGAACCCCCCCCCCCCCCTCTCCCACAAGGAGGCGACGAGTTATCGGCACGAGATCCACCCAGGACATTCCTCTGAAACGCATCTCGAGAGTTGCGTGTCGGATGTTGTGACATCGACCCCAACCATGCAATGTTTTTCTTTGTTTGTCTGTTTTTGCAGCTGCTCCGCTAATGACAGGGCTGCGATTGCGGCAACTCTTTGGGCATTCGTCAGCACCGTCTCTTCCTGGAGCTATCTCTCCTAGCCCCCCCCCCCCTGTAGGTCCTGGGGCTGCTTTTGAAATTCGTGCTTTCGTAACATGCGAAGCATCGCCAGCTGTCATCCTTCGGTCTTTCATACGATTGACACGACGCTTCCTAAAGCTTTCAATGCCCAAATTTCCCGTGAGTGCTTCTTAAGTGCTTTGAAGCGGCGCTCGCTCGCCTGAGAAGCGGATCATATGACGTCAAACATATCGTAGGCAGCTTAACTGCAACGATACAATATCAAACAAGCTCAAAGCTACTCATAATAGTCGGATGAGCTATTCCAAAATTTTTTGGAAGCAGTGGTGTAGGGTCATTTAACAGGCTGATTACAGACATTTCTATTTATTTTGTGTTTTAACAAAGAAATCATTTTTTTAACCGTACTACCACTTCTGCAAAGCTATGGTACGACTTTTGTAGGGAATCGAACAAAATATCAACATCGACGAACATGTGGCATTCTTTATTCTTTAAACACTCTTTTCTACATCAAGAAATTTCATTCGCGTGTGAAAAAAGTCGAGGGTGAAGGATGTGAGAAATTACCCTCCATGTGTGAATGCAAAACTCGATATGGTCCTGGGACACACCTTATCCACCTACCCCAACCCTATGAAGGTACGAAATACAAAGATAACATATCCGGGGTCGCCTTGCCAAATAACAACCATTCTCAAAGTTTTAAAGGAAAACATTTTCGACCCCCTGGACATATTTTCAAATTGGGTCCCCCAATTTTCGTAATGATGTATTTTTTCCGTATCCATTTTTTCATACAGCTATTACCGATTGCCATATTTGTTTGTTCTGAATTATTTCGTTCAACAGCTTTTGGGATGGATTCCCTTGACATAATTATTGGCCACTTTTCCCTCAACACGAGAAGTATGATAAGGAAGATATTTTTTCCAACACAAACCAAGAGGCTGTTCTTTTTCATTCTCATGCGTGTTGAAGAAATCGTCTGACCTTCTTAACAGCCCATGAAATACCTGGCAGCAAACAAAAACTGCCTAATTTGCTCATCAACTTGCTTCGTAGCAATTGGTGTTATACATCCAAAAGCTATCATCTACGACGACGCCGACGGACTTGGAGCGGCAGCGAATTGACTCGATAAAATCGCCGACGATAGGGTGGGCGCGGCGTACTTGTGAGAAATTCGCGGAGGCGTAACGAAGTCTTCAAGTCAGCTGATGCCGGCTTAGGCCTTTTCCCATCATTCGCCCTCTGTTGGAATTCACTGAAGATGAAAAATGTGTTCCTTGGGTTCCGCAGAATAATTATGTGGTCCTCAAATGTCCTCTCTGTCAACTCATTTATTCTATTTCTGTTTATCCTCTACTTTCCTTTGTTTATATAGTATGCCTCATCATGATTTTCATGTAATTTTCCAGCTTTTTTTTCAAACAAATTCCGCCCCCTCATTTTCAATTTCCAGTTTTTTTTTTTTTGATTCTTGCTGAGCTCCGATTTTTAATGGTTTTGCTTCTTCACTTAACGTGATTATTAGGTTTTCTCCTTCATCGTTTTTCATCATTTCTCCCAAGTCTCCCATCGATCTCTCAATTTACGTGCATTCAACATTATTCTACGTAAGTTTCATTTCAAAACAGCTGCGAGCCACAGAGGAATTAGAGGAGAAGGATCGCATGAAAAAGTGCGTAGTTTGGTGAGAGCGCAGAGAAAACTGCATTTCTTGCGCAGCTACTCATAGTCTGCCATTTCTAAGACAGATTCGAGTAGTTGCTTTGAGAGACATTTTAATTATATTGCTGTTCGTTTATTTGCTTGTTCATTTATATATTTACCTGTTTGTTTTTTGCTTATTCATTACTATACATTAATATGAAGTAAAAATATGCGATTTCACAAGTGGATGACAAGAAAAATCATTTAAAAAAATTAAAAAAATCAAAATCATTTGGCTCACCCGACCCATCCCTTTATGACCGTCAAATGGGATGAGAGGGCTGCCTAATGGATGTTTTGATGATTATATGTTATTATTTATTTATTCAATGCACTCTAGGTGCGTACATGTTATAAGCACACAAAGATTGGAAACTAAACAATTGCAGAACTATACAAACAAAAACAAATTATTAGGACCAAAAAGAAGGCTATGCAATGTACAAAAGAAAAAACTCAAAAATTCATCCGTCATACTTCTGAAACTAAAACTAGAGACGAACTGTGAGTTGACTAGAGTGCTCTTCAGCAACCTGACCAATATATTTCGTGGATAATATTTCTATTAAAGCATAGCTTCAGAAAAACTAAATTGCAGACATGTAATGCCCCTGGTTATAGGTAATTCTCTGAAAAGTTGCGGAAAGAAAGGATTAGCACTGTTCGCTGTGGAATTTCGAAGCGTTGTAATATGTATTAACACCCAGCATCCCAAATTTCCAGGACCATCCAACCCGGGCACAGAAGTTAGCTGGCGATATCTCAACAGAAAAAAAAAACAGCGCTTCGAGACAACCAACAGAGAGTGTCCAAGGAAATCTCGTTCTTCATGTTGGGTTAACAGCATTCAATCAGGAAACGCAAGTAGTTAGAAATATTCCAGCACTCTGGCCAATATTTTAGGGTGGCGGACATACAAGAACGCAAACTAACAAAACATGCTATTATGCTATTCATTATATGCTATAATGATTACATGTTTCAAGATTATTATAACTATGATATTTACAGTTCATGGGCGATGCAATTAAAAAGAGTCATTTCTTTAGGCATAAAAATTTACAAAATTGGTAATATACATGCATTTCATAAATTGTTTGAGCTTAAAAGAACTTTGATTTCGCAACCAACTTGCTTCACTAGCGAAAACAAAATGCAGCTAAGAATTTGCATGGAAAATAAGGCCTCCACAAATCCAAGGGAAGTTCAAAACGAAATCACAAACTAGTACGATAGTTTCAGTGCACAAAAATGGAGATTTCTGGTAACTTACTCACTGTGAGAAGTTAACGGCACCTTATCTGAGAGCATGAAGGGATCGATTAATAAGGATAATATGAAGAACACAGTCAACTCTCCTAGGATTTCTGCAATCGTCGGTTTCGGGGCTTGAACTAGACCGGAAATGCAGCTTCCTTGGCGCCCCCCGGTCGTAGACCCAAGTTATTTTAGTGGCATATTTCCTAAGCCACGCCGAGCAAATGATGGTTTCGCTTCCCACCAAATCGTCTCTTCGTTTTTCCTTTACTTGAAATTTCGTAAAACTAGTTATCGAGTTTCTGAGAGATTCTTCAAGGAGAGCTCTTATAGGTGGATGGGTGGTTATAATGCAAAGTTGCTTCTAGTATGCGCTGAAAAGCTTTTCGAACGTCTGAAACATTGCACTGTCGAGTACAACCACTGATACTTATGACTAGTGACGAGAGTATGGGAAATCATGTCAATAAGTTTAATATCAAGTCCAAGAGAATTCCTATAGAATCTGCTAGGGATTTTCTTCAACAATCGTCTCTTTAATTCTCTCTCTCTATGAGAGCATTAAATTCTCGTGGTGGAACCTTGAAATTTCGACCTGGGAAGGCCTGGCTGAATTCCAGGCGTTATTTCTCTGTTTTAGGAAGTGTACCAAAACACATTCAGCTAGCACACATCATTCAAGAAACTTCCTGTAAGCTGCTGCAGTCCTTGTTGTCGTACGTGTATTTTTTGGTCTTTGTAGTTGTTATTTTAAAGTTCATAACTTGTTGTTTGTTTATTTTACAGCTATAGGCTGTGTTCTTTTGAGAATTTCTTCAAATGCACGAGCACGATCTGTCCAAAATCCCTGTTCGGTTCGCTTTTGTTTCGCTGTTCCGTTGCTTCTCACTTCTCTGCACATCCATCCGCTCATTATTCCTCGTCACCCACGGCTACTCCCAGCCGGCGCCTCAACTGATGCGCCTCAACGCTTTAAGCGGGCCCCTGGGAATGCCATAATCTTCGGCGGCGACTCGCTTGCAGCTTGATTTACATCCGCTCTTAAAAAGGCATCAACGTGAAAAACTGCGACGTCGTTTACAGCGCCGGCGTTCCACAGCAAATTCTCTGCCGGCTCGGCGATGATTCGAGCTGTCACCCCTGCCAGTGGCAGCTCCACGACAGCGCCAGCTCGGGTAATCCCCGGCTGTCGAGTAGATTTTTCTTCGGCTGGCGGCGGAATGCGTGCGGACGACATGAACGGAATGTCATTCGTTGTGGATTTATTTTTGGAGGACGCCATTTATGGGTATTTCCCGGATGGGGACGTTATACCTGCAGCGGGATTCATGATTGATTCCCGTGGAGCTTTTCACAAATGATGAAAGGAAAACCTCCCAATTTTGCCTCGAGAAGCTCGTCCACTGCAGCAGTGCAATCCATGAAAATTTCCAGGAACATAGAGGGTACGTAACAAGGAAAAGTACCCATGTTTTACAAGAAGAAAACTTCATTTTCTTGTTCCCTATCCAAGCAATTTTCTGAGGAGGCATTTCCTTGCCTGGCTCGGTTCTCATCACGAGATGAATCCATAGCTACTTTGACAGGGCTTAGCCTAGTGCAGGGGAAATGGTGCAAGCCTAGCCACAGAAATCCACTTAGAGGACTTCATCTTAGCCCGGAAGTGGCCTCCTTCGCAGCCTGGATTTCTGTTTTCTGGAACAACCCGTATTGGCCACTTAGTGTGCGAGAGCTGGACTATCTCTCACAAAAATTTTACACTGAACTCCTAAGGCCTGGTTTGTTCGAGATGTGGAAGAAAGCCGACCTAAGTCGCTTAGAGGCTATGGTCTACCTCAACGTTTCTGAGGAAGGAGCCGTCTCTGGTCTCTGAACAAAAGTGCAGTGATCCTAGTCACCAAGACATGGGCTTCATTTTTATTACATGCATAAGCAGGTTTCCTCGTTTCACCTTTTATACGGATGCAGACCTTGTAGTTCCTTGTCTTCCCAAAGCGGACGAGTTTTCCGTTTAAAAACAGGCAGATTTTGTGAGATAGATTGGTGAAAGTTAAGTATGGCTAGTAAAGGTACTAGTGCCATTCATCAAATTTCATCCGAGAAACTCGCCCTTCCAGGAGAGAAGGGAGGGGGGGGGGGGGGTGGAGGGCTCAGAGTCTATCCGTGACGGCTCTGACTTCCCCAGCAGAGGAGCTGGAATCATGCTACCCCCCCCCTCACCGAGAGAATGAGTCGCTGAATGTTTGAAAACACCTCATAAAATGATTGAAAACTCTCTGCCTATATTTATTTTCCCTTATTTCATATTAAAATCAATATTTTTGAATTTTTGTTCTTCCATCCGTGTCCCTGGAGTGGCGGGATTGCCAGTTTTCCCCCACGCCCCCCCCCCCTGCCCTCTGTCTTGCAACTTCTGCGTCTGGCACTGCTTTCCGGAAATACTCATTAGTCCCACCACTGGCAGATCGTGGAATATTTCAAATTAGTGTTACAGGTTATTTCGTCCACATGGCATCAGTCCAACCCACTAGAGGGTCCTCCCGCGATTTCTACTGGGATGCTGTGCGCGGACGAGTTGGCTCCTTTTTGCACGTATTCCTCGAACCGTGAGCCACTACGTCATTTTCAGACGTTCGCGATGTGTTCCTTCCCGCCTTCCCTAGACAATATCCCACTTCCATCCGATACCAGCACTTATAGGGTTATATAACCAGGAACAAATATGTTTGATCCCAAAAAAAACCTTCATTTCCCCACTGGGTACACAAATTTGCCCCTACATTCAGACGTGAGTGCTACAGCTTGAAATTAAACACACAACGGAAGCGCTCGACATTTTCCCAGGGAACTAGGTCAAGTTTATATTTGGAGTGTAGGAAAAAACGTAAACGAAGGCAGTTTGCATTTAGTAGATGTAAATAAACCATGTGAAGTTGAGCGACATCGCCCGAGTTCGGCACTTTTAGTCCTTCGTTGGAGAAAAGTACTAATATCTCACTAATTGCGAGGGTAAACTCAAACTCCCAGAAATCCGTGCAAGTTCGACTGAGTGGCCAGGCAAAATGAGTATAGTAAAAAGCAAGTAGTCGTAAGGATAGCAAGATACACTAGATTTTGCATGAAATGGTCAATGTCAAATCAACAGGACTTCTGGAACCTTTCCACAACCGTTCAATCCGGAAGGGCAAAATACAACTTGTCTAGAATTTCTGCAAGTCAGCTGCGTCAGAGCGTTTTTTTTCCACATTGTCTATCTCGGCAACATATCACCATGGAGTCCCCAGGGCTATGGCCCATGCAGTGCACATCGTAAAAACACCGTAGTCGGCTTTGCAGTTCACTTTATCTTGTGCGATTCATAAGTGTACCCGTGGAAATCTGTCGACGACTCATGGACCAAACCATTTGACAAAATAGGATCAAACAAAACATACTTGCATTTGAATCGGTGACATTCAGTGACTTTTGAGTGATAAATTGATAAAATTTGGTTTAAATCAAAATAAACGCCCAAAATATTGATACAAAATCACAAGTGAAATAATATAACCCTCTCGTGCACCTCAACATTTTGGAAATGGAATGGATGACTTCTCCAGGTGATGATTTATTTATTTACTTACTGAATACACCACGAGGGTGTACCATTAGCACATTAAGATAAAACCTATAATCTGACCGAATTACAACACTAGCAAGCACCATAACGTAGTAAGTGAGACTAAGAATGACTTAAGCTCAAGACGCATCAGAACAAAACAATGAAGGGCTGACTTAGCACCTTAGTTTAGGCGGTTTTGAAATAATCCTACTGTAAAATCTACCAGATAAAGGAGAGGACTGCGTCTGGCGAGGGCTTGCGAGTTTTGCAGCAAAAGGATCAGAAAAGTATGTAGAACAGTATCTCTACCAGTAAACTCCCACATTTGACGAAGTATAGGAAGTGGTGAACGCTGGTGGGACTATTTCCATGTATCTTCTTCTCTGAACCTGGGCATGACTTGTTCAAGATTTCTATTGCTGCTGTGCCAACCAGGTTGTTAGGTGGTAACGTTTATTGTTGGCCTGACCTTTCGACAGGATCGTCTTCTTCAGAGGCCTAAAAGTGGCTCGCGGTTCGTTATTTGTGATCGAGACCGTCAAACGTCTCCACCAACCCGGCTAGTTTTCGACGTTACCCCAAGCTCGCTACCCAAAAAAGACCCCAAGACGAAGGATGAACCAACCCGTTTCCCACCGTTATTGCGGAAAGTCCGCAGCTGACTGTCGTTGCGGACAAGTGAGCAATACTTGGGTATCCGCATCTTATATTATACATATACAGTCTACAGCTCGCATAACGATATGTAAGGCAAGAAATCACTGGTTATGGATAAGCACTCATTCCTATTGTTCATGCTTGGATTCTTAGTCGCAATCCAGAAGGCTTCGAGGACTAGTGTTAGATACTACTAATACTACTACTAATTTTGATTGCAACTTTTCTCGGGACATTCGTGAGTCCTGCCAACGAATGACACCCACCTCCACGATTCCAGCAGAGCCGAATTGCCAACCTTTTAAATCCCTTTTTTTGTGCTGAATTTTGCACTCTGCAGAATCCTGGAAAATAAATTCATCGAGAGATTTTCCATGCTTGTCCTCTCAGATTATATTTAAGCGGAGAATCTCTTGCACTGCTTAAAACTGCCTCTTTCCGGCGATTTTCCCGAGATCCCGCGAAATTATAGCTTCGCGTGGCACTGGAAGGATTTGTTGGCATTTATGCAGGCGGCAATTTTCTCCTACGGAATTTCCCTCTAAAAATTTCAGTGGCCACTGGTAGCGAATTCTGCACACAAACCTGCACGGTTTTCTTTCTTTCCTCTACCAATGCTTCAGAATAATAGCTCGCCACGCTTACACAGTCATGACAATGGATGCTCTTTAATAGTGCTAATAGTAAGTACATACTTATGCCGGGTTAACAAAACTCTAATGAACTATTAGGTTTGGAAGAAAGCACTGAAGCAGCCGTTTTCCTTCTGTTGTGAGGAAGTAGCGAAAAGCGAGCTGGTCAACAACTAATTTCCCATGGTGGCGGTGATAGCCTTGTAGTTCAGGTTTATTAATCGTTTTATTGTACGAGGTAGTAGTCGTAGTTGTAGTCAGAGCTTGCTCGCAAGTTGTTTACGCTAAGTGCTTGCTTGCAAAATGCTCTACAAGATCTGAGATTGCATACTGTGCGTTGAGTATAGCAGAGCGATTCGCCATCGCTAGCGACATCGATTCAGATATCTATCATCGCTGGCCTTGCTGTTGCTCAAATAAAGCCACTGAAAATCGATACATATCAGAATCGATGTTGTTTGTACGACACAGGATGCGATACTCAAGTATATTAAGCGCAGTAGTAGCCCGAGATTTGGTTTTGGGACATTTTGTTAATTCATTTTTATTCATTTGTTTTTTCAAGGCACTAAACGAGGTTAGTGTGTTACACCATAATATTATAGGACCGAAGCATAGAATGCATATGTATTGTTCGTCCCACAAATGCTGATAGCTGAAGAAATGCCAGAGAGAAAAAGAAGAGGAGAAATTGCTTAGAAACTAGACAGAGTGATGCGAAAAGCAGCAAGCGCAACGCACGACTACCTAACTATCATTGCGTTTGGAACCGACTATAAAATGCTGAATATAACGAGTGAAAATAAGGATTGGATCAATGTCTGGATTGACTAATCGTGGAGGTGCTTTCTAACTTTGCCGTTTTTGTTTTTTTATGTAATTATTCCCAACATTTCAATGTATAATGTTGTTGTGTCCGTTCGTTATCCTCAAACGTGAGCAAGAAGTTGAATGAATTTTTTGGTCCCTCAGGGCTTAACGATCTGCTCTATCATGTCCAAGTTCTGCTATGGCACTGCGTTGCCTCATGAGGTTGAATGTTGACTTGAGGCGACGATTTCTGGTTTGGATTCACGCCTCTTCGACGTCGAGCTGCGCGGCGTCCCCTGGGACGGGACGCGCGTCCCGGCTGCTGGATGGCTGGCAGCGTTCGCCAGATTTGAAATATTGCCCTCGCAACAACTTCGTCTACTTTAATCGCTTGGAAACCCGTGAACATTCTCCGCTCAGCTTCTTGTCAAGGGAAGTCGCGCTGCTTCATGGATCCAGGCCTTTCCGGAAATTTCTCTCCTGGTAAAATAGTAGCCCTCTCCTTTTTCGGGCATAGCGAACATATTCTCTCTATATACCCTATATTGCCTGAATTTTCACGTTTTCTTCCTGAACTTCACGTGTTCATAGATTAGCGCGACGTCATCGCATGAAAAATGGCAGTGTCACCTTCAGGGACAGCGCTAAATTTCCAAGAATAGCGCGCGCCTCGTTCTTATCCAGGCTTCCGCCCTGCAGACGACGTTTTCCACGAGTTATCAATAATTTATAATGTTGCTTTCTGGAAGGGCATGCACTTTCAATGCCGAATCACTGGCGTGACGCATCTCTAGCTAAAAACCCTCTTTCTGACATCCGTCTGCTCCCGCGTTGTGTACAGAATCAGCTAAACCTTGTTACGCTAGCGAAGGGCAACGTTAAAGTCTTGTTGACGCGAGTTTCTTGACTGTTTAGGTTCCTAATACTTGTCGTCTCGCGCAGATTTGTGGGTATTCGTTAATTTTCATGGTGCTCCGAGAAATTTTCGATTGCTGTCTCTTTCGAGTCGCCCAATTTCATAGCTCTTGAACAAAATTTACAAATAATTTTCTGAATTGGCAGGCTTATCTATTATATTCATACACTCTCATGTAATCTGTTTATTTTTTCCCACTAGCGCACTTCGTTTGCCTGTTTTTGTGGCACGAGTGGGGCGTTACTGGGAATCACACTATTTCATCATACTTGACTACCCACCTGTCACAGGGTTAAATGGGGCGTGGTGCGTTATACCTGGGGTGTGGCCGAGTTCTACGATTGGTCAGTTCACCCAATCAACCAATTGCAGGACCCGTTAGCGCCGCCCACTACAGGCATAACGCTCCACACCCGCTTAAATGTACTCAGTGACGGGTTTCATGAGCGTTTCCAGGAAGTTTTCTTGCTGCCCTTCCAAAAACGATGAATTTCCCAAGCAAAAATTGATATGGATCGCTACCCCTACGATAAATTGTCTTAGCTTCTGAGACGAATCTCTCGAACAGAACACACCACATACTCATTTGTACCCAGAAAACTCGTCCTCACCCATTCCGAAAGAGCGGATAGGTGACAGCCTTCCCAGAGGCGTTTATGGATCTCGCCTAAGGCAAGGGAGGAACAGCAAAAAACTACTGGAAAATTTCCAATTTTGCATTGTGTTCAAGGATCAGATCTGGCCCTGTCAAATTGCCCAATTTATCCAGATCCCGGAAGGGATCGATGTCCAAAAATCAGTCTGTCAAATTCAGCGATTTCCAGCACTCCCTAACTGCATGGGTGGGTGTGTTTTCATCAAGTGAACATACAAAATTGTGAAAAATTTCATTCAACTACCTTCATACCTCTGTTCTCGTTGCTGTTGTTGAACCCTATTTTTGTTGATTCAATTTCAAAATTACTTCTACCAAGAACCCTGAATGCGCATGATCGGAAGGCAAAATTCACGATGCAGAGGTCCCAAACAAGAAAACATTTGAGATCCTGGAAGAATTCTATCCCAGAATTTTATAACCTGTGCTTTATAACCTGTTTCAGTGGAAGTCCCACACTGTTCATCTTACATTAGTCTTGCTTTCTAAATCTTTACTGCCTACACAATTGCAACTTTGTAAAACTTCTATTCTATCTCCAGCTCTGTGGTACTGATCCAGAATCGATCCAGCGTTTTCGCCAATCCTCCTAACCTGAGAGGTAGTTCTTAGTGCTAGCTCCATTTTTTTGACAATTAATCACGGCGATCCTCTCTCTGCCAACTGCATAAATTTGCAGTCAAATTCTCTCTTTTCAATCCTAGACAGCAATTTTTCTTCAAATTTATTGCTTTCGACGAATTTGCCCAGGCACAGAAATTGCTCGCTTTTTTTCTGAAGCCGTCCTTATCGCTCGTTCCTCAGTCTCTCTTCGTTTTAAGTCGAACACGTCCTCTGTTCGTGTGTCACTCCATCCAGCACCATGCGCCAAAGCACATCACTCAAACGCTGAGATCTCGCCAGACCCGCCACTTCAAAACATTCTGTTGCGCTGCGTCATTTCCGCTTTTTCTGCCTTCTGTTCGCGTGATATTCTATAGGGTGGGCCAGAAACATGGTAACAAAGAAAATTATGGAGGAAAATACCTCTCTGACCCCAATAAAAGGTTGAGAAAGGACATACCCAGGAAATTAAATCTCAGGGCAAGACGAGCTTCCTCGGAAGAGAGACTCGTGCCGTTATCCCACTTTTGGACTACCTATAGGGCAGATATTCTAAATTTTTTCGAGGGAGTTTTTCATGTCGTTCAAGAAAATTGCCGAAGCGTTAAAGGTAGTCCACGTTCTTAGACAACAAAACTTCTCAATCCATTAGGAATTTTCTTTCGGAATCTGGGCAAAATATGTTACTACATTTTTCGTGCTATATTTCTGAGAACCTTGATATTCTCACTTCCTTTTCAATTTACTCCATGGATTTTTTGTAGCCTTTTTTTGCCTCAACTTCATATGTATTTATTCCATTTTTTCTTGAAGCCAATGTACACCAGATGAGCTACCTTTGACGAGCGTGCGCACAGGTCTGTGATAGGACCAGTTGCATCGCTGACCCACCTCACACGCACGCGTTTACTTCTCTCGCAGCGGTCGCGCATTTTTTTTCATTGAGGATGTACATGCCGCGTTGACCAGTCTTCATGGAAAATCCTTTGCAAGTGGATGTGTGCGTCTATTATAAATTGCCTATTATAAATATTATATTACATTATATTATTAAACTACAAATTTTGCAAGTGGATACGTACGAGGTTATTATAAATTGCCTCTTACTATCATAGGGAGAGCATCAAGATGACTGCTGCTTCGTTAACATTTTGGTAGCTAGAATCACCCCTTCTCTAGTTTTTTGAATCATAACCACGTAATCGTAGCTCATTGAAGTAACAAATGAATAGTTTGGTAAATAATTAATTTGGTAATATGGTGAATAAACTGATAAATGTGCGTGCATGGGTGGTACGAATGTTTTTAGGCTTCAGAGGACTTCGTCTCCTTTCTCACAGCTTTTTTTCTCTAACCACATGTTTCAATCACCGTCACATGTGCATCTAACAGCTTTTCTTATCGGATCTCTTCATGAGACCATGTGCTCAACCTAGCGGCTGCGAATAATACGCCAGAACGTGAAGAAGTCGAAGGAGGAGAAGAATAGAGGAAAGAGAAGAGTGAGGAAAGTGAGGTAACTAGGAGCGGAGTGGAAAAAAGCATGAAGGTACATTTCCTTGGAGTTTGCTTCCACTGAGTTCTAGGACATAGAAGGACATTTCCAGAGGTGTCACTGTTATTCTATAACTTTCATTAATAAATTTTTCCTGGGAAGAAGTTGCGGGTATTGTCCCACTTCCTGCGAAATACCCTAACAATCATAAAAATGTCCGCATTTAGGCCGACTAAAGGTACCGCCTCACTTCAGTATTATTTTTGATGATTTCCATATGGAAAAAAATTCCTGGAACTACCGATCACAATGTTATACGTGATCCCATGCCGAAAAACCCATTACCCAAACTCCAATTCCTGAGGAGTTTGTGTGGGGAGTCGAGGGGCGGGCTAAATGGGGAGAGATGCGCGAGAAAATCCGTACCACTCGTAAAAGTTCCTCATTGTCTACTCCTTTCCAGGATGAGATGTTCGCTCCTTGACTGATCAGAAAAACAGTGCATGTTGCAGAAAGCTCGTGGTCTCGTTTTAGCTCCGCCCACAAGCTCCACAAAGATTGGCTCTCGAGAACGGGTTTTTTGGTAGTTTCGCTTGGAATCATGTATACCATTGTAATCAGAAATTCCAGGTAATTTTTTCATGTAGTAATCCCAGAAACGATCCAAAATATGGAAGGTGCCCCCATGGAACATGCTTAACTGCCACATTCCGGGCTGGTGAATTGGTTTTTCCAATCATAGAGCTCTCGTATGGTGCCATGAGGCGAGCACTTTAATTCTAGGATGAGCGACTTCATCCTTTCGTGTATTCCCACCTAATAAAACAGCCTAATTGTCATTGGAAAAACTCCTCAATGCATTACGTCGGAACAAAAATCAAATCTATGCCATCATGGAATTGCCGCAGCGCTTATATCTTGCTGCTTTTATGGACCACACGTGGTTTCTAATGATTTCGCCGCTAACATTAAAGTTTTATTTCTAGAATACCGAGCAACCATGTTGCTTAAGATGCCTGCATTCTTTATTTTATTCCACCTTCACTATAGAAATTCAAGTTTTGGAGAGTGTCATGCTGAACATAACTAAATTCCAGGTTTCTCGTTTAAAAAGGCTATGTCAGTTTTGGTCTGTTAATTCTAGCTGAATAGTGCAAGAACTCACCTTTCGGCTAGAAACTTCATGGACAATCCATGGCTCTTCGAATTCCATGTGTTCAGAAAGAGAATATTTGCGGCCAGGAGAAGTTGAGGCAATTGGAGAGCTATCAGCCAGAGATCCTGGAGAAATATTATGATTCCAAAGATGAAGTGGTGACGTGACCGAATATTTCGTCTAAGCTGGAAGGAAAATTAAACTTTAGTTTCGAATGGCTTGGGGAAAAACGGAAGCTTCAATCCCCAATAGATTTTCTGCTTTAGGATTGAGTCAATTACGTATAATACATAGTTTCAATTGCTCCATCGAGTATAAAGACCCTCCCATCGATGCTTCTCTCGGAAAATTTCTCGGTCTTTCCCGAATTTTCTCGGAAAGCTGAGCAAAATTCTTTCCGAATGTGCACAATTTCTGAACAAGTTTTCCACTCGACTTGTTGTTTTATTCGATGAATATGTATTGATTTGGCGCAATGTTTCTTCATACATATATCGTATACCAAGTGTCAAGTGATAGCATAAATAAGAAAATAAATAAATAAACAGGCAGTAATAGTAATGGACCACATCAAAACATTCGCCTTGAGACAAAATAGGTATGAAAAATTAAGCTATAATACATTGAACGTCTACAAACTTTTCTGCTAGAGCTCGTAGTAATTTCAACTTTGCGTCTTAGGGAATAAGCAAATGTTTGGGAATCAAGTAGTAAACCTTCCTTAACTCCATAGCTAGAAAACATTATAAATCTCGTCCTAGCCTCAGCCACTCTGGCTGTACTTTCCCATCGGGTATCATCGGTGTAACTTTAGAATCTCTCTTCTTTTTTGTGCCTTCAGAAAATTCTCGAATGTACGCGCGTGGGTTCATGTTTCTTTTACACATTCTCGGCGACAATTCCATTATTCCAGAACTTTCTGTGAGCTCGTAGACTATAGTTCTACAGCACCCTAACTCAATAGTACTTAGCTCATTGGATTTGCGGATACCAACTCCTTCCTCTGGGAACTATCCTTGTCTCCTTTCACTTCCTTATTCAAGCTTTCCATCGTTTCCTACCCATCCTATCCTATTAGTCACGCCGTTTTAGTGTCATGCTTACTCCAATTTTGAGGTTCATTGGCTTTCGCTGCTTAGGTGCGTCAATAAATGAATGATTTTCCCCTAGTATGTACCACAAGAAATCCCGGGAAGCGTATTGACGTAAACATGTGCGTAAGAGCACGGTGGTCAAGAACGATTTATTTCAAAGAGATTTCCGCCGAGTGAATCGCCGGTCATAATTCTTCCCGAACGACCACTACGCTGATGCCACTTGCCCCCAAGGCTACTCGTGGACGAAGAACATCGAGGGTACAAGGTTGAAAACTACCCATACCCATTCTATTTTTTACTGGAATAGATGTCAAAGAAGTAAGAGATTGTCTGAATAGGGAGGAAGGCGGAACATTCATTCATTCATTCATTCATTCATTCATTCATTCATTCATTCATTCATTCATTCATTCATTCATTCATTCATTCATTCATTCATTCATTCATTCACTCATTCTTTCATTCACACATTCATTCATTCATTCACACATTCATTCATCCATTCACACATCCACTCATTCATTCACACATTCACCCATTCATTCATTCATTCATTTTTTTTCTTGGTAAAAGCGGCTTCGGATAAAGACTATTAAAGCATAGCGAACCTCTCAACTTGTCCATATATTTTTATTCCACTGCCCACAAGACTCCCTAAGTAGTCTGTTACTACGCTAAAGTAAGAAAAACTAAACATATTATTTATATTTACCTTCACAACTAATTCGATAACAATTTCCAACTATTACTTTTCCAAAATCTTCCCTACCATGCTTTCAGGAAAACTTGTCCACAGACTTTTTGGCGAAATGTCCAAATGTTTCAGCGACCATCAAAAACCTATCCATTTCCTGAGGAGGAAGCAGTCGAGGAGTGCAAAAGCACTTCTTGAGAAAGACACTTTTGCTGGGCCATTGAACACTTATCCTTTCCCCAAAGATATCTCTGCTCTTAAACGAAAGATTTAATCTCAAGCATCATTCCGAAATATTTTATGTGGCACCGTTAAGCTAAAGGTATTATGTCACTTTTATATTAATCTCAAAATCCGAAAAAGTGGGACTGCTGCCACTGCTCTGCCTAGTCTCTGCGCCAAAGGCAAACTTCATCAAATGAAGGATCGCTTTCCTGAGAATAAGCCAGGGACAGAATTCTCGAAAAACCAACACAACAAGCAAAAACAAGAGTGTTTTTAAAAGCATTTGATGGGAGAAAGATTTATGGCTGCCAGGAGGGGTCACACTTGCGTGGTGGAATAAACAAGAAAACAGCGAAATCCCCTGAGATTCGCAGGAAAAAACGACAGTTATCGACGGCTCAACAACAATTACAAAAAACAAACGTGCATTCATATATGTCAGAAGCTGGAAATATGTATGTTTTTCAGTTATATCTAAAGCATTCATCCATCCGTTATCCCAATAGGAAAGGCCCGCTTCCAGGGATGAGCGAGAGCAGAAAAAAGGCCCGATTTCACCTTTTTTAGTATTTAGGATTCCAAGATACGGAAATTCTAAAAGCACCGGAATCTCCAAAGATTCATTCGGAGAAAGAGATTTTGATAATGTATTTAAGACATAACTACTTCTGGCTTTGTGCTGCCGTCGTTCTGCAAGTTTGGCTCTGCGGAAGTTGAGTGTCGGTCCTACCTATCCCTGCCGGCTCCCAACAAAAATCTGAGGAAAAAAAAACAAAAACAACAAGCAAGATTCACACGATTATAAGGATGACAGGAAGGATTCCGTCTCAAGAAAATACTAGTCGTAAGAAAATATTTTAATGTGCATATTTATGGTTCTATTGCCCAGATTTAGGACTAACAGGTTACCAAACGCTCTATCGAAAATTACTACTGAGCCGAAAATCGGATGAGCGGCTGCTTCACCTGTTTGCCAACGCATTGCCCAACTTTTCAGGAAGTTTTTCTCCATGTGGAGGATGGCAAAGTGTCACTGGTCAGGGAAAATGGTTGTGGATAAATATTGATCAGATCAAATCGAGCATCAACGAGTTTCACGTGTTGCCCTTGTCGCTTCCAAAATAAATTCTGTTTCGCGCAAAAACACACATTTCCAATTCGCCAGCCTAATGGAATTTTCTCAAACGACGAACATTTCGACGATGTTTTTGCCGAGTTTCATCCGGCTACATCCTGAAACTCTTTCTCCGCTCATTCCAAGATCTTCCTTGCCTTTTTTGAAAAAAAACTTGATAATTCATACTTTCTTTATCTCTGGATCTCAAGGAACATGATGATATAGCGACATTAATTTGTATATGTTACTAGGAGAACTGCACCATTTACAAAGAGAATGCATTAAAACCTTATCAATTATCTACTATACTTTTCGTTTTCACTAGCACTTTTTTGTTTTTTTTACACTCGTAAACATTTTTGAGCACTGCAATATACATATTTACAAGAACAAGAAGTAAATGTGAAAAATTGATATAATGACGTTATTCATTAAAAGTTAGAAAGTCAGCTTTGATCAAGAATAGAGGATTTGAACTGTGCGAGTCTGGAAATTTAGGTGATGTTTTAAAAAATGACAAAAAAATACATGATAGTTTTGGAACTCACCTTCATCTATCGATTTCGAGCACACAACTCATGAGATTACTGGGTGACCAGAAAAGTGCTCTAATGATAAGATACGCGTTGTTTTCGTTACCTGGACATGTTATTGGGTTCAACGGGGTGGGTGCCAGACCGTAGCAGGAAATCGGCAGCATTCGTGACCATTTTACGTGTTACCGATGCTAAGGAGTTAAAGAGTTGGACTCACAGTAATGTTAATGTTACATTAAAGTATTAGGGCTACATCCCAAGTAGGGATGTGCGTAATTACGATTTACGATATACGAATTACGGCTTACTGTCGTTTTTGGCGATTTCTTATACGATTTACGAAAAATGGCCTGTATTTTTGTGACAAAATCGTAAATGACGACAAGGAACTAACCTCGCCATAGCACTTGTGTGCTCATGGTGCAAATATGCATGATTTGTCTGTGTTGGAGCGACTTCGCATAGTTTTGTTCATAGTTTCCATTATTTAAAAAGGCGGCTCATACCAATTTCACTGAGACTTCTGTAAAGAAGATCTGTGGAGATCAAATGCTTGCAAGGATTGGCACAAGAACATCAAAAGCAGCATCCTTAGCTCTTTTTCTAACGGGTCTAAGCGTTCGCCGGTGGTACGAGCCGTCCTGCAACCATCCGTCGTTCTTCAAAAAGCTTTGCTTTATTTTTCTGACTTTAAGTGCAGCGTCATACCGTGTGGAAGAAGTTCTTTTTTTCTGATTGAGCCCTCATGAACCAATTGGTAATGCCCTTAAACAAGGATGATAAGGTGCAAGAAATTATTCTTTTCTGCGTATTTACTGACTTGCTGGAAGTTCACGATGTGTCAGGTCAGTGCTTCATCCTTGCAGACGCTTCCGGTACCGCATGTATGAATGGCTTAATTGGCACGGAAGCAAATACATAGTACCATCGACCATGTGGGCTTCAGAAACACCAAGATAAACTTCTCTTCTGCATGCGATAACTCTCACAACCAGATAGAGCGCTTAAAATACCGAGAAAAAAGTTGTCTTCTCATCACATTCGAATTCATGCGAATCGAGCTGAAGTAATTCTCTGGATCTTATGAATGGTACCCGGTAATACCTGCGAAGATAGAAACTTTTGCTATGCACATCCCTGATCCAAATTCAGAATCGTTTTTGATATTTCCACAGGAAAAGAATCCCCTGGAGCCCTTGATCGCGGTAGCATGTTTAGCATGTTTGACTCCATGCAATACTGCCGAAAAACACATTTTCGAGCCCCAAAGCATAAGGACTTGTGGGCGAATCGGAGAGGAAGAGCGGGACAAAGGTGCAACTGAGGATCCCTGGATAGTGCAACCACAGATGCGCTGCTTCAGAGGGGATTCGTAGTAGTCGTGAGAGTTTCTCATCACTTCCTATCAGGACAGCAGGTTTGCTTCATGTGTGCCCAGCAAGGATGTGCTTGACAAGGAAAGTCGTTGTCTTTTCTTGGCTCCGCCCACAAGCTCCTCAAAGCTGGGGTCAAAAACGGGTTATTCGGCAATTCCGCAGGAAATCGTTTATACTCAGTTGCTACAAGCGAAAGTAAACAACAAGTACCGTTGGTGACTATGCGCGATATCAGATCTCTCTACCCAGTTCCGGAGTTTTCCTGACCCACATTTCCTTTCTGAGAAGACCCCTTGAGAGCGTACGTGAGAAGCTAAAGATCTTTTTTTATGCAGATAACTCTCATTTTTGTATCTCTGAACTATTTCTGAATTAGATTTTAAGAATTAGCCTGGAGACCCTGCTCCTACTGATCCACAAAAATTCTGAACAAATTCTATAAGTCATCGATGAGACACTGATAGCTAAGTCTGAGGGCGTAAACAAAGAAGTGTTAGCTTGACCTAGTGCAGCCAGCCATCTCTCACTAAGTTCTCGTGGATCAAGTACCGAGACAATAGCTTCAGTTAACCTTGGGCTCGTCGGTTCCATCCCATTTGGTTTTGGTCAAGCTTCGTTTGGAAGCACATTCAATGAGGTTCATTTCAACCGCATCACTCTTGGGAATTTCCCAGAAAATCCCACGTCATCGAAATGCTTCCTGGCAAAGTATCTTATTGCAGTCTCGTTCGCTTTTTAGCCGTTCATTATGCCACGACGTTTGAGCCGTTCCTTCGCTTCTTCGACAAATTCCAGAATTTCACTAAGCCGGCCCGATTATTACTCTTCGTGCTTATCCACAGCTGCTCAACCTGTGTGTATCCGTGGATAGATATTCGTTGCTTTTCCTATGTTGATGCTATTATTGCGGATCTTTCCATCTCTTTGAAAGTGAACCGGGATCGTTGGATCACTTATTTCAGGAGATACTAGCCACAAGCCCGCGAATATAATGAGTTGTTGGCTTTGATGATCAATTTCTCGAAGAAAAGCCGCTGGCCACTCCACCCCTGATCATTCTTTGTGCAATCTCAGAACCCCAAAAACAACTTGTCGACAAGCATTTGGCGAGCAAGTTTCTGATAGCATCTGAAACTTGCTTTTTCAAAAGCTTGTCGACAACTTGGTTTTCCTTGTCGACAACTTGTCCGCCCAAAAGCCTGTCGACAACTTGTCTTTTCTTGCCGACACGTTGTCGACCGTATGAACTTGTTCTTAACCCGTTGTGCACTGACAAGCTGTCAGGCCTAAAAATTGTTCAATCTAGGACAATTTAGGAGAATTGTGGACTTGTTTTTTTCTCTTTCTTGTGGACAAGTTGTCGGGCAAAAAGCTTGTCGACAACTTGGTTTTAGGTGGCATGATGACGTTAAGCTTGTCGACAACGATTTGCTAGTTAAAAGCTTGTTTGCAAGTTGTTTTTTGACAAAGCTGGGCCGACTACTTGTTTTTGAGGTTCTGATAACTGTCCCTTTCTTTTCTTTTTTGATTTGCTTAACCTCTTTTCCCATCCATTCTGCCCTCTATTTACACATGCACCAACCAGTTTATTGCCAACTCTCCACTTTTACCACACCAGCGTTTCCCGAATAAACTCCGAGTAAATAGAGCACTCCGGATAGGTTCGGGGATAGCTCCTAGTGAATTTCATAACTTTCCAAGCAGGCGAAGCTTTTTAGCAAGCTTTCCCCATTCTTCGTTCGGTAATTATTTTTCAAATCCCTAAAACTTGGTAATTTCCCCAGCCAATGACAGAATTTTTATCAGACAAACCCCTACTGACAAGGGAAGTGCAACAGGCCAGACTCGCAAATCGGAATGAAACCTATCTGGCTTGAATCTTTGTTGGAGAGGGTGTTACAGTATATATTTCATTATTGCCCTCGATTCCAAAAAACAAAAATCCCACCACAGTACCATATGCGCTGCAGCACTCGTCCGTCAGCGACGATGTGGCCGAGTGGGGAGGATGCTGCACTGTCAGCTCGAGAGTTTGAACCCCGTCATGCGCACCTACCTGTTTTGCTCTCTCATTTTTTTATTCCCCCTGTGTTGTTGAAATCAAATTTAAAAGGTTAGAAGATAATACTTATCCTTACTGACGCACTAGGCACGGAATAACTACGTTATATAAAGGGTATACTGATTTAGATCCAGGCTCTTTCCTCACTCCAGTGGAAGCCTGCTTCCCCTCTGATCTCTGCAGTGAATGCGACTGTAATGATTGTAGCAGAATTTCTTTCATTGTCTGCGCGTATTGTTCTCACCGCTTTTGCTTTGAACACTTCATTGTCTGTGTGCACCGTTGCTGCCAGTAAATGCTTTCTCATTGACCATCCTTTTTTTGTTTTGAATGAAAATTTTACAATTTTCTAGCGACTCGAGGGAAAGCTGTACGATCACTAAACTACGTTCATAGCATAGTAGTTATTCTATAGCTAGTACGTCAGTAAAGACAAGTGTTGTCTTCTAGCCCTCCAAAATTGATTTCAATAACATAGGAGGAATAAAAAACAAAAATGCAAAACGAGTGTCAATGACGGGATCCAAACCCTCGACCTCCTGCCTATCAGTCCGCATCCTCTCCACTCGGCCACCTCGTCGCTGACGGACTAGTGCTGCAACGCATATAGTACTGTGGTGGGATTTTTGTTTTTTGAAGCCGAGGGCAGTAACAAAATATATACTGCAACACCCTCTCCAACAAAGATTCAAGCCAGATAGGTTTCATCCCGATTTTCGAATATGGCCTCTTGCACTTCCCTTGTGAGCAGCATGAAAATCGAATGCTTTCAAAAATACCGGCAGTTTTCTCTCTAAAGTGGCCAAAACTTAGTTATTTCGCTGCCACATCTGCTACATTTCCCCTGAAATTATGCATGGTTCCGCAAAAATTTTGCATGAAACCCTCGTTTCATACGCATGAAAGAACAGAGAAAACGTTTTTTTTCACGTTGCAATGTACAATTATTGTTGCTTTTTGCCGGTCAGAACCAGTTATTCAGCCAGGCCCGTGATCCGATTTTATTTCGGAATGGTCCTTTTATTTCCAGATTTTCGTATTTCTTTGCATTTGTAGCAAAATTTTCTCCCTGCCGTTCTGTTATTAGACGCCTCTGCTTGCCCTTGCGCATGTTCAGAGCATCAGTAAATAAATAAATCTGCGTAAGCGGTCTTTCATTAGACAACAACCTATATACAACCTAGATATGAGGAAAATGGCGTCTACGTAATTCGAGAGCCTCTCCATTTTGTTAGTTCTCCCTTCAAATGTACTTCTTTGAGAACTTGGCTTTCGCATGACCTATTTGCTCATGGTTTATCCAAGAACAGAGGCCCAAGGCAAGGCGTGATCAACGAGAGCGGCTACATTAGTTATTCTCGGGTCTCCATTGACGATCCCACTTGTTCAATAAACGTCTGAATCATAAGTGATGAGTTATTTGTTCATCCACTAATTTATCAATTTATTGTTCATCAATTAACTATTTATACCATCCAATTTGTGCGGTGAACTTAACACCTTCGCGACAATGTGCTCAACCGGTGGACACGCATGGTGCGACGCGTGGGACCGCGTGCTCAACGGGGTGAGCACGCTCTTTTCAAAGTTAAAGCTTTCCATACATGCACTGAGCAGAGCAGATCTTCACTCAAATTTTTTTTGATATGTGGTTGAACATACATACACCAGAGAAAACGATACATATGAAAAAGAAACTACAATATCAGTATCAAGTGGATGGACGAGAAACATTTGGAAACACTCTTTAGGGTCACAAAAGAGAAAACGATCAGGCTCAAATTTGCGCAAATTCAGGGTATTATGCGGCGGACGAAAAATTCCTACCACGTGGGACCACGTGTTCGAGCGGTTGAGCATGGGTCCCACATGTGCGAAAGCGCGTATGTCCCATGTGACACACCACGCCAAAAGCGTATGGTCGTGAGTGTGTTAAAGAAGACAGGGATGTTCCCCATCAGGACCTGTATGCATCATTGAGATGATTCAGATTACTCATGGTAAGCGTGTTGACGTACCCAAATGTAGTTTTTACCCTGCGTCCATCAACATGTTTCCTCATGCGTAACGTTGTCTACACTCAACTGCTATGGGTGAGCATATTCATGGGTATTGGATTACCCATACTTTCAATGGCGAATCTATAATAGAACAAGTAATCAGTTATGTGAATTCGGGCTAAATGGTTTGAGAAGCACACAAGTGTTTATCACAGACTAAATAGGTTCGGTAGAGGTTAGGCAGAGGTTCAAAGTTCGTCGCTGAATTTTGTCAATAGTTTGTGTTGTGAATCACTACCACTGGTGATGGACCTAGGTTTCCAGAAAAATAGACCTATTTGCTAACTTAGGAAAATATTTCCTTGAGAAACTCCGTAATTCATACCTCGACAACCATGTTTGCCTGTTCGCCGATGTGAACAGAAAGTCGTCATAGATGCCAGATGTAACGCATAATTTTATCATGACGCGTTGCATGACACAGCTACAAAGAGCGATCATAAATTCCAATCGTGATAGAATAGAATGGCTCTCCATTTTATTTCTTTGGTGCCATCCATCTCTTTTAGAAATTTACACCAAAATGTCTTATTTGAACTATGCTGCACCATTTTCTCATATTCGGAAAGCTGCAGCGATCGAGGCCCATGCCACCTCACAACATGTACGTACATGCTCGAACAGGATACAAGAGGATCGGGTAAGTGTGAGAGTGGTGAAGTCATTGTAATATGTGGAGACGCAGACAATCAGAGCGACACGTTGCATGTTGTGGAGCACGTGCTGGGAGCCAAAGCCATGGGTTTCTCCTGTACCCGGCATCGTTAGGACGAATGGTAACATCACACCCATGAATACAGCTAGGTAAAGACAACTTCGAGCACGAGTAAACTTGTTGGTAGGGCTAGGTAAATAGTAAATTTGGGTAGACAACACTTTTACAATGAGTGATCTCAATGATACGTGCGGCTCTGGAATTATTTGGCAGAGTATGAGGATCGAACGATAATAGCCAGCATTCTGATCTTGACTCCTTCCCGGCAAGGTTCTTGGCTTCTCACTCATTTTAGGTGGATGTATTTATTGGGCAAACACAATACATCATGGCAAATAAATGAGGCGAACATATAAATAATAAGAAAAGAAAAGAGTTACAGAAATAACATGACGTACATGTGAGAAATACAAATAGAATGTGTCAAATGTTTGGCAAATTCAATATGTTGTGCTATCTTCAGCAACGCTTCTCATCACTAATTCAGATGAGTCCTTCAGACCAAACCTACTAACATAGTTCTGCCAAGGAATCTCGTCCATCCTAGGCGGAGCTTCTCCAACCATTCATGGACCTCGACACTGTTTGCTTCTCATTTTTTCAATTGTTCTTCTTTTTAATCATTTTTCAATCGTCCGTGCAGCTACCACGTCAATATTTATTAGATCAGTTACGCGGCTTCCTGCTGTCCCGCTAGTTCTTGTTGGACTCTACCGGAAAGTTGAGCAGCTGTGACAAACCTGTATTTATCAAAAACTTCGACAAAAAAAAACGCTTCTTGTGAAAACTTGAGAGATTGCTCGAGCGTGGGAATTCTCACCAAGACGCTCGTCGATTGATGTGATTGAACTTTCAATGAACTTCACCGCCAAACAAGCGCGTCAGCCATTTGTTTGCCAGTTCTCAGCTATTCCGGGATGCTACCCTATCAATGGTTACCCAGATGCAAAGTCCCAATTGTGAGAGGAGTTTTCCGCTTGTTTTCGCTTCGTTTCATTTGGAATCACGAGACTGCACAGCAGATGAGGCCTCGAATTCCTGGAAGTTCCTGGAATTATGAGCAAGCGCCGGCTTTGTTTTGGAATTTGTCACTGAGACGTCTCAGACTATTTTTGTCATCGTCGCTGTCGTCACTGGACGAGAGCACGGGTTTCTTGTGTCTTGAAACTTTCTGCTGGTCGTGATGATTGGTAAACTCTGTCCAGCGCCACAAAAACAGCTTGGATTTGTTTGTTGTGCGTGCACTGAACTTCCGGCTGCCGAAACTGACGTTGCAGCTGCATCATTAGCGACATGTTTTTGATTTTGTGTCCGTGTTTTGGGTCAGCCGAGTTCTGGTTTTGACCTGGTGCTCCTCTGATGCATAAGGATATCTATGTACCTATCTACTATGATATATATGTACGTCAACGTAGATAATTTTCTTGTGCTATTTCTATAATCAATTTCTATAATTAATCCTTTGGTATTTCTGTTTGTTGAGCTTTTTACCCAAGTTTCTGTATGGCACATCTTAAAGTTCAAGAAAATTAATAGAAACAAAGATCTGTTCTACCTTTCACCTATTTTGTCTAAGATGAACCAGGAAAAGGTCGCTTTAATATCTGTGGTAGTAGCGAAGTGTTTCTTTTTCAAAACAGAGGGTGATCAGGGTGACCATTCGAAGAGTTAGCCTTTAAATTAATTCTTACAAGCAAATCACTTGTATCAAAGTTCTGAAGAATAGCCCTAAAACCTCAAAATAATCAGTACGTTGAACAAAATGAAATGAACTGTCTGTGAAATGTGCTCTGCAACGCTCAACGCTTGCAAATTGCATGACTCTGCATGTTCCAGGAATCCTCCCTTTTCCCAGAAGTCACACCCCAAATCTAATCCTCTTCCACTTCCACGAAATGTGAAGCTGATTCTCTACTGATTTCAAATGGATTCCATACAAATTGCGTCGAAGAATGTGAGCAATGCTTTCGCAGCTGATTCATCGCATCAATATGCTCTGACAGCGCTGGGATCATTTCAAGCATGTTACATCGCGAACATGCAGTGTCAGTTCCTCATAGAACCTGTCCCAGTCTATATCTGTCCGTTTTCTATCTCCAACTTACTCCTTTTGAAGCTCTTAGCTGGGTAAATGAACTTGTTCCTATGGATACCCAAACCTATAACCAGTGTTAGTGATTCGCAGCACGAACTTCATCCGAAAATCAGCGACGAGGTTCAAACGTCTCTGGGAAAGTCGGTGACGAAGTTATTTGTGTCTCCTGAAGCCTATACCCTATACCCGCGTGCAAATGAAAGGCTGTGTTTATACTTTTTTGGCTAGGCGGTGGCGTACCGGCGACAACGATGAAGTACCACGTGAAGGTCAGCGAATTTACTTGAGTTGCAAGCTAAAACAGTTAAGGGAAGAAGGAACAAGAGCACATCTCAATCCAAGTTCTCTAGAAGAAGCAACGCGATTTCTCCCTACTACTTGATCTTCGATGGAACGAAGTATAAACAGTACGCATTGCGTCGCGACGACAAGCGCTAATTACCTTAATGATATATAAAGTATGTACATGCTTCCACCGAACAGTCGCTTTTGAGCAATTTGAATGTGGCGCGTTCATGGATCGCGGCGCCCGCGACGAAGTATAAGAGCAGCCAGAAGTTGTGGTATGGTGGTGGTCTCGCTCTTCACGAGCACTTACTCTAGCTCTATTGTGGTTCACACGATGAAGCCTTATACGGAAATGATTGATAATTTCCAAGCAAAGATTCTTCTTACCCTTCTTACTTCTGGAACACTTCTTTAGGATCGGCGTTGAAAGAAATTTATTCTACATCATTATTGCTTCTTCATACAGCACTCAAATTCCAGCTGTTCTCCACATCTAGCACATGCTGCTCGGGCCGATAAGCCATGAATTTCATCATGGCGAAACCATGGACGTGATACAAGTGGTGTCCAGATGTGTTGATGCTTAAGCGAGCACGTTTCTTTCGCGCTCTCAAGATCCTGAAGCTTCCACAATCATCCCTTCACTACTGAATTTGTTAGGTATCACTTCTCAGCCAATTCATAAGCAGTGTTTCTGTGTTCCATCTCAGGATCAATGTTGATTTTAAGAATCTTCAAATGTCGCTGATAAAGATAACAATGATATGCAAGATCCCATGCAAATTTGCCAACAAACCCTTTTTAAACCATTTCTTTTTGGAGAGTTTGACGTGCCCGTTGGACAGCTACCACAAGGAGTTGCACCTCCAACCCGCTACACGCCAAGTATCGACACTATCGTCGCCACAGCACACTGCAACTCCGCAACTCCTTGTGATATTTGTCGCAGTGGGAGCCTCGCACTTTCCAGAAACATGGAGTTCAAAGAGGGGTTTATCGACATTTCTGTGAGTAAATATGTATATCAAGGTGATCAGCGTCGCCTGGAGATTCTTCTGGTGTTAAAATCACGGAGTCGGTTCAGAATTGAGACCCTACCCATAAGCTGAATCTCTTATAGCTAGAGCTGCAATCCCTAAGAACCCAGTTGGTAAAATGTAGAATTGATTCAAATTGTATTTACATCCCTAAAGCCACCTTCACCGAGGTATAAAAGTAACTTACAAACATGAACATGTGCACTACTGATATTTAAGGAGGATGCAAATGACAACAGGCGATAGGTGGTCACTTTGTTTGCCATACGAAATCCGATCTAATTTTTTACACTCACTAAATCGTTCAGGAAAATATCAATAACTAGGGGTGGACAACTGTTATTAGTATAATAGTATGTGAAAATCAACTTGTTTTGTTCATGGATTGAGGCTTCATGGGACGACAAAATGGTGAATTTCAGCTAGCTAGCTCCCCCTACGCTGGTGAAGAATCAAAATCTTCATTTAAGGTTTGAAGCCTTTCTAATGTACAAGCTCGTTATTTTCCTATTTTAATGTTCGTGGACCTCTGTTACGTTCAAATATTATTTTTCACCCCTTTCAATTCTGGTGTTTTTTTTCTTCAGTAGGAAAAGCAAGAGACAAAAAAATGAACATTTAACTTTTTTTTTGGGTTAAACCAATAAATTAGGATGGATTAGCTCACTATATCGCTTTTGGTACCTACACGAAGCAAATTTGTGTGCAAAGTGCGGAAATTTCTCGGGAGAATCCTATTAATTTCTGGAATGATTCTAGGTTTGGCTACTTATGCATGTATACATGGTTTCTGTAGCTACATAGCTTCAACTGTTATCTTGTACTCGTGTAAGTAATCGATTAAAGCAGAAAAACATACGAAAATAGTAGATAATGCATTCAAGAACATACTCAAAGGTAAAATTTACTCCACAAAATGTTAGGAAGTTAAGAAATTAGCTTTTGGTTCCTCGAAATGTCTCAAAGTCGTGGATTAAAGGCCCAGTGATTCTCATAAGCAAGTATCTTTGAATATTTTGTGGCTCTGGAAAGGTTTAGTTACACAATTTTGAGAAAGTTGAGATTTTATCCTTGAATATTGAGATTGTTCTACGTGCGCCATAGAAGAATAGGCACACTCCTTCCTACTAAGTTCTCCTAAATTTCTTTCTCAAAATTTTTTCTCTGGGTTTAGTTTCTTGTGAGGCCTGTTTCTCCACTTCTTCTTAGTTTTCCATTTCATTTCAATCGCTGTTGGGGTGCTCTGCAGTCATACAGGGAAAATATGGCTGTATAACAAGTGATAATCCAAATTAAAATCACTGAAAAAGTACAAAATATAGGGAACAGAAAACAAATCACTTCTTTTTCTCTCACAGTCGGGTTATGCTCTATTGGCTAGGAGCACTACCTCGAGCATTTCCCTCGCATGACCAACAGACGCTTTGTTCTAAAGGGATTCCACGAAAGAACTAAACGCCAAATTGAATGCCAGATAGTCGGAGTCCCCAACGGAAAATTCTGTTAAAGTTGCGAATCCGTTTAAGGGACCACATCGGTCGCCTTCTTCGCCCTCAACGCCGCTTTCCCAAGGCTCCGAAGCTAAAGAGCTGCGTTCCAAAGCGTTCACAGGGCGCACCGCTGACCGCACAGCTGATCGTTCAGTCAGTCGTTCAGCGAGTGTAAGACGATGTCGTGAGCAGCATGTGGCTCTCGTTAAAATCCATGAGGCATGCGGTTTAAGCACGAAAACAGCCCGAATCGCTTTCATTTTACTTTTCTCTGTGGCCACGAGACTCCTTCACGCTTCACTTTCTCCTATCTCAAATTTTATCAATAAATGGTCCTCCGGGATGCTAGTTGATCCATCACTACGTTGGATCCAAGTGAAGATCGTGCTTGGTTGATTGTCTCACTTTCATTTTTGTCCTATATTTTATCCTTTTCTTTATGAGGGCTTTCAGGCCTAACAAACACGATAAGAAGAACATTATGAACCGCTGTACATGAATTCCGTCTTTGCATAGTTTTCTTTTTGTTCTAGTTTTGGTATCCTAGATTTTCTTACTACAAAGGTGTTTTGTTAGCTAACCAAGGAGGTGCTCGTGTTCCACTTGAATGTGATCCACTTGAAGTCGATGTGATAGTTGTCCTCTTCTATTCTGTAACCAGCAAGCAGAGTGAAAGGGGTTAACCCAGTAGATCGCAGTGAAACCTATCTGGTTCAAAGCTGTACATCATGAAGTACTACCGTAAGCTACAGTATTTATGTCCACTACATATTTATGCTCTAGAGCCCTGACTTCTGCCACGCTACTGTTAGAGTCCATCCGTCTATAGTCTGTTTCACGGGGGAAGATAGTTGAGGAAACGCCGCAGAGAAGAAGAGGGCGGGAAAGTGCGCAGAGATTTGAGAGGGTGCAGAGAAAAACAGACACTGTGCCTGAATACTCAACTATCATCGCTGACGAAACAGACTATAGTACTAATTCATGGAGTAGGTGAGTGGGTGGAGCATAGTGGGCTATCAAGGGGGGGGGGATCACCGATTCAAATCTCGCCTGGGCTCTCACGTTTGCGTTTTTGTATTTTTCTCGGGATTCTAGTGCAAAAGTGCTATACATATTGGGCCTAGGCGCATCACCTGGGATTTCGCTGGTCTTATAATACATGGTCATGCCAACCTACATGTAGCACTTGGGTATAGACTAAGTCACCTGTGGGTAAGCGTGTTGACGGGTGCCAGATAAAGGGTAAACTTGCAACATTAGTACGTTTGCCATTTACAATCTCAGTGATGCATGCAGACACTAGCATTTTGTGAAGTTGTGCTTCAATCTAGACAGGTTTCATTTTAATCTGATGTGTTAGCCTCTTGCAATTCCCTTGTAGGTTTCTTCATGTTACTCAACAATACTGCTCCACACATACGTGTTGAGATTAGCATGTCTTCGCTTTTTGTAGCGAATAGTCCTCCTCTTTTTCTTTCAACTGTTTCTTCTCTGTTCTTACCACCTGATTACATGTAATTTGGCTTCTTCTTGGCTTCCTCATGGAGAATTGGACCTCTGCTGTTGTTCTCTTTTCGTCACCAGATCATTTTGGTTCTCAACGAGGATCTATCCGCCTCTTTTCTGAAGGATGACTTCTCCTAGCAAAATGGCTAATGTACATAGCGCCTCACCCACTCAGCTATAATAGATAAATGAGGACAGCAAGTTAATTCACAATTTGTTCTAAAAACTTGTCCATTTTGAATAGGCCTAAAGCTTACAAACCCCTCGAGAACGTTCCTGAATCCCGTCGCTGTTTTTAAAGTGTAAAGAGCTTGTGTAACCCACT
Organism: Ancylostoma caninum; assembly: GCA_037903475.1. Taxonomy (NCBI): domain Eukaryota; kingdom Metazoa; phylum Nematoda; class Chromadorea; order Rhabditida; family Ancylostomatidae; genus Ancylostoma; species Ancylostoma caninum. The sequence goes on from JBAJFG010000446.1 coordinate 68,002, forward strand.
CAACCCTGAACTAAATCTTCTGTCCATATTTGAAATTCACTATTGGGATCCTTAGCTCGACTAGTAGGTAGAAGTTGAGGTAATCAGCTTCATTGACATTTGTGTGTACGGCGATTCTCCGGTACAATGCTTAAGAAATCTGTGACATGTAAGCACCCTACAGTTTGCTTTTCTTAGACAATGTTGAAGATATGGAAAAATCTTCGAGCAGCCCTATCTCCATACATCTCCTCCCATTGTCATGTAATTAACCAAACAATGAATCTCCCTTGAGATTCCCACTTGCCCAAAACAACTCCGAAATCCGTTGTATTTTTCTGTGGAGCTGTTTTCATCAGAGAACACTTCCAACCTTCAATTTGCCAATACATTTCCCCACATTTGTGCACCACAATATCAATGGCAAAAGCGAAAAAAGTGCAAGCTTGTCACATGTAATGAGACGATGTGTCCTCATTTCGATAATCTAGATTGCTTGAGCATCCCTGCAACGGCTAAAGAAGGGTCAGCGCTGGGCTAGATTCATCATGCACAGGGTCAAGCGTTGGATGGGAATTTCCCATGAGGGGTGGCAGGGGATGGGGCTGGGAAGGTGGGGGGTCGCATTGGAGAGGTGGGGGTGGGGTAATTAGAGGGGAGGCTTGACCATGTAAATTCACATGTAAATTCATAATTGTTTTGTGATATTATGACAAACGGTCCGCCCATGCCAGCAAGAACGATCACGTCATTACGTGTTAACACCGAAGTGGTTGGCAGCGCATGTGAGAAATCGGCTTCAGCGAACTCACAGGTTCAATTCTCGGCGCCTTCAATAAATTTTTGCACGGATCGGAATCACTTCATAACTAAGTGTGAGGTAGAGGGTGGAAACGTTCAAAAATCAAATGTGGGATGGGAGATCGATCGATTGCACATGCGAGAATTCACCTGCTGGGTCCTTCTGTCTGTGGAAAATCAGAGTGACTTAGAGCTCGTGCTGAACTTCTCTGACTCGGAATCAGCAAATGTCTTCCAAATTGTCCACAGAGGACGATCAGCTCTATCTTTTGCCAGAGTTCCATATTTCTAGATCTTCACCTATTTTTTGGAACTTGATGAGAATTTTTTAAATTTTCGGATCTCCGAGGGGAAATTTCCCATCTGACTCACTCAAGCAGAAGCAAACAGTGAGGTGCGATAATGGGGATGAAGAATGAGTGGAGGTAGTGAAATTTTAGTGAAAGGCAAACTCTTCATGGGAGTTGAAGAAGTGGAAACCATGCAGTTTGAACAGATGGTGAAAATGGAGTAAATCTGTTTGCGAAATCATAAGAAGCAATTTGCAGATATAAAAGGAACTTTTTTTCTATGAGTTCCAGATGAGGAAATTTCCCATTCGAGCACAGAGTCTGGCTCGTTCTTTTTCCCGCAATTTAGATGGAAAATCGATGGGGAATTCGTCAACTTTTCCATCGGTTTTCCAACGAGCTCCCAAGAACATATGGAGATCTAGAAAATTGAAACTCTGGCAGAAGATAGAGCTTATCGTCCTCCTTGGACAGGTTGAAGAGCATCTGTTGATTTCGAGTCAGAGAACTTTGGTACGAGCTCTAAGTCGCCCTAGTTTTCCTCAAACTGGCGGGCCCTGCAGTCAAATTCTCGCTTGTGTGATCGATCGATTTCGCTTCCCTCACTTCATTTTCAATTCTTTCGGGTGGCGGTCAAGACGCACGCCGCGACGCGACCGCGCCGCACGCGTAGGCTTTTCAGGCTCGGGTTATTTCTTCAAATTCTACGCACTAAATGACTTCGGTGGCCACCTCTTCACAATTTGTGGGTTCCGATAACATCAATCTGTCCCACTCAAGCTCGGAAAAGTTGTCTATATCCACGCAAAAGTGCTCGTACCCTTGAAGGCTGCAGCCGCGACGCGCACATGAATCGACCAATCACAGACCAGCAGCGTACCTCTTGTCACGCAGCCAATTCTTTCGATCCTCTCTACTCCATACTGAATACTGAAGCGGTCCCGATCTGCGCAAAAATTCCTCGGAGGCGCTGAGAATCGAACCCGTGGGCGTGTAAATGCCAGCGCGGAAACCGATTTCTCACATGCGCTGCCGATCAGCCCTGTTTTGACAAGTAATGACGTGTTTTGACACGTAATGACGTTCTTGCTGGCTGCCTGGTCCGATCGGATAAGAAACGTTGCATATCGACTTCAGGATTGTTTTATTTCCAATTTTAGCCTTCTAATATGTCTCTTTTGTGTCTTCTTCCTTGAAACTGCTCAGCGTACAGAGAAAACATGCGGGAGCAAAGGGGAGAAGGGTCGTGAAAAGGTGGGAGTTGGACGAGGAAATAGGGGGGATTGTCGCATTGAGAGTCGATTTTTCCTATCGTCATGCTTGACCCTGATCATGCATAACCGAAAGAAAACAGGGCTATTTACCCAAATTTCGCGCCCTGCATCTATTAACATTGCTATTAACATTGCGTGGTTTATACTAAAGCCAATAATGCTAACCACCGTTGATTTGTTTGGTTATGGTTTCATAACCACAGTCCCTTATGTTTTGATTACGCAGCTTTTTTTCGCTCACTTTTTTCTTTTGCTTTGCCTTTTCTCAGTCGCCTTATTCTTCTTAGTTTTATTCTACTCCTTTGGACACGTTTACTCCTGAAAACTTCTCTAATTTACCCTTAGATTCATTCTCCCAGCGTTATTTTCGGCTCATCATCGCATGTAGGCTACTCTACTAATGTTATATAAGTATATTAAAGGCAGCACCCACGATAATTTTAAGGTCTGAAATCTTAAATGTTTTAGAGAATCGACAATAGTCCCAGTAATCCTATGTAAGTAGAAACGCTAGAGGTATCTGCATTCTCAAGATAAAATAGGCTAGACAAGGTATCCGGGTATCCCTGGGCGAGTTGTGGTGTGACATGGATCAGCTGTTTTCGCCTCTAATCACTCAGATTCCAATTCTTTTTTACATTATTTCTTTTTTAACCTTTACTTAATGGTTTTGTTTTCTACTCCAGAGACACGTCTATATGGCATACATTCTCCCATTTTTCAATTTCTGATCTTTTTCACTCTAGCAAGCGGAAACACATACAAATTCCCGAATCCGTCAAGAAAATGCGTGACGAAAAAGGCAGCATTATCGACTTTTTTGCCACATCTGACCCGCGCAACTCGACCAACCTGGTCTAAGGCATTGAATTAGGGATATCCGAAACTCCTTTTCGCATGAGTTCTGACCGTATTCACTAATGTGTCCGTGTTCACCGTAGTCGAAAACCTAAGCCAACGCTGAAATCTTGATGACGAAAATTTTCGTGGATGCTGCCTTCAAATCATTATTATAGTCGAATCACTCGAAGAAATCAGACACTCCATAGAAGGAACTTGGCGGAAGTGCAGCTGTGTTTGCTGTTCAAAGCAACAGTTTTGCTCTTTTACCTACCTCTTCCCCTATTATCTTACAGAAAGTGACTTGTTCAAGCTGACCTTTGTGGTCACCGTCCCTTTCTTTTTTTTTTGAAGACCTTTTTTCAAGTGTCCACCAGAGGGAAATCTCCAGGAGCTGGTGGTCACAATGGTATTCGTGGTTTTTTTTTTGCAAAATTACCGGAAACTGCGTCTGCGAGCCTAAATTCCTAAAAATCTTCGAGGCGGGGTCGGCGATGGGATCGAGGCGGGAGGTCGACGCTTCTGAATATACTTTCTGTATCATACACTCCCGTGAGAGCCCTTCTAAGGTAGTTTGTACGTTTCGTGAGAAATCCTTGTAAATGGCTGCGTTCCATGTATGGCCGGCTAAGAAATGATCGCATGATGCGGAAATACCGAAAGCCTGCCTTTGCTCCGCCCATAAGCTCCCCAAATGCTGGACTCGAAAGGGGCTATTCCTGCACTTCTGCATGGAATCACTTAGACCGTTATGATCGTGAGGTCCTGAAGATCCTCGTCGTGAGCGAGTCCCTAAAACAATCGTATGGTAGAACAGTACCCGTGACATTAGGAATTAACACCAGGCTTCGCAGTGGCAGGACCACAAATAGGCAAAAGGCAGCCGCGGACCACGGACCACACCACAGCGCAGCGATAAATGCACATTATGAGACAACCCACTACGGATTCGAAACTATGAGCTACTTTATTTCGTAAACCGGAAAATAAATGACAAAGCAATGTCAGAATCATCGTTAAACGTTAAAAGTAGTGAAGAACTCATGTTTCAGAATGAAAATTGCAACCTGACAACCATTGAAAATCTTCAATGTGGATCGCTTCGCTCAGATTTCTGGAATTTTCTTGCACTAAAAACTTCACCTGCAGAGTTTATTCTGTAGACTACCGCTCACCTGTGTGTAGCTAAAGAGAAAAATAACATTGTACACGACTTTCCGCTTCCATCCTAGTTATTTGTGAACCAGTGCAGTTCGAAGGAAATCATGGATGTAGCAGCTTTTTTTGCCACGTCAATACGTGCATTTCCAACCATTGGATTTTCAAGCACTCTTCAGCGACTTCCGAACAGCGAGAGTAGAACTTTTCTAGAATCTTACATCATTTCAATATTAGGTTTAAAATAGGCACAGTAGCTACTGAAGGACGTCGCCAGCACCTTGTCATGGCTTTTTTTAGGTGAGAACGTCAACGCCGCAAAGGGCTTTGTTTTCTTCCCTGAACCGATAAAAAGACGGAGTGACGCATGCAAGAAAGTCAACATTCATCAATTTTCCCATGTGTTGAGTTGAGAAATGAGCCCTGTTTGAGATGCTGTGGTTTAAACTGAGGGAAAAAAAACAGGATGGATAGCCAGGTGCAAGAGTAGCAAAGCACGTGCTGGTGGAAGCGGAGATTAACCCTCATGACTCTAAAAAATCTAAAGACATCAAGCCCATTGGGAAACAGAAATTTTGCACTCCTTACCAGCTATGAAGCAGAGCGCTTATAATCCAAGAACAGCCCTCTGGTGATATCCACCATGTAATGGACAGAAAAGGTGTCAATCTTATTCCGTCTCTTAGTCCAATGAAAGCTAATGAAGCGAGAAAATGCGAGAAGAAGCCGAGTTAATACAATAGCATTTCCAAATTCTAAATGTTACTACAACGTCTACAATATGTTGGAAATTTTCTTGAATTACGAAACTTTTCCTGTAGCGAAATACGTACCTAAACAGGGAAATAACGTTGCCTAATAATAACAATAACATAAACAATAACAATAAATCACATAAACAAAATAATATTGCAATGAAAACGTTTGCATAATGTAAAACAATAAAAAATTCAAGAAATTGAATGTTGAGTTATTCGACATCAAATATTCGAGGATTCGGAGAAAAAGCTACGTATCTCAGGGTTTAATGACTAAGCTCCATCAAGCACAGATCCATACAGCTGCGAAACGTGTTTCCAGAAATTCGTTGCTTAGCGCCGCTGCCTCTTAATGGTCTTTTTCCTCTATGGCACTCTTTGTATTGCATCAGTCTCTCCAATGGTTTTCAAGAAATTTTCTAGGAATTGTCTACCTATGGGATGGATTCGATGGAAATTCGTCATGCATTCACCCGAATAATTATTATTTTGTTGTATTCACTAATTCAAATAACTGTTTCATAACTAAATGTAATGACTTGATTCAGTCATTGTCACCAAGAGCAATAATTGTTATGTATCTTATATTCGTCTTATATAGGTACTGATTTATCCGGAGAATCAGGAATACAATAGTTTCGTTTAGCAAATCATTCAATTTTATTCTATTTAGTCAGATAAAATACCCCTTCATTCATTCATTCATTCATTCATTCATTCATTCATTCATTCATTCATTCATTCATCCATTCATTCATTCATTCATGGCATTCATTCATTCATAGCATTCATTCATTCATAGCATGCATTCATTCTTTCATAACATTCATTTATTCATCCATTCATTCATTCATTCATTCATTCATTCATTCATTCATTCATTCATTCATTCATTCAGCAGGTGGTCAACACTCTAGTCATGAGCTCGCCCGACTTCACACTCACATTACAATCACCTCAGCCTCATAAACGAACATGCGAACATTAGACGGAGAAGCCACCACTCTCAATAAGCTTCCGCTTTAAAATTTTCGGCTTTCTGCAAAGAAATTTCCTACTTTTTCCCAGCTGCTTCGCTTCCGCACCGAAAGTTTTTTTTTCACTTTTTCCATGACATGTGTGCCTTTTTTCTTCGTTCGTGCAGAATTTCTGCCACATTCTCACATTTCCTCCTTTCTCCATCCGGGAAACCAGCTTTTCCACAGCTCCCTCAAGCTCTTGTTCCAAGAAAGCGTGACGTTCCGTTTTGGGGTTTTTCTCGTCGTTTCCTCAGCAAGCGCAGTGAATTTCAGATTTTCCGCTTGCCATTCGCTGAAGTCGCCGTCGGCCGCTGCCTTCCAACGACGCAGCCGTGTGTAATGCGCGTCATTGGTGTGGAAAAAGTTGAAATCTATCGCTCCAGTTGCTAGCCATGCCCGAGGTGAGTCCGCTATTCATCTTTGCGATTTTTAACGCTGAGAATTCCGGGGGATTCCCCGCGAGAACATTGAGAAATGCACTTTGTAGTGGAGTTTCAAGGATCTGCTCGCTCTTGGAAAAAAATGCGGCGCTAGGATTTATGGATTTCACTGAGGAAATTGTAACTACATATTTAATCATAAGCATTGGTACATTTTGCTCAAAAACCTCTCCGCAAGCAGAACTTTACGCAAGGAGACTCGTTCGCTTTGGGTTAAAGGGCAGAGGGTGCCAAAATCCTTCAAGTGTTCACTGGTCCCGCTTCAGGTGTTTTTAGCTCCAGTGGGGATCCCACATTCTTTGGAAACAAACGGTTTTCCAAGCATATGGATTAGCTAGCACCGGTCTCAAAACTAAAATTGAACAAACCTGAGTAAAAATGTAAGAGTGAGGGTAAAGCTGTTCAAAATAGTAAAAATTGTACAACCCTTCACATTCACCAAGAAATACTGGAGTCAATCGTTTTTGATGAGGGAATAATCGCTCATTCGGAATGACACCAAAATTTTTTTCAGTGAAAAAAACTATGCAGTAGGAAAAGTTTGTCAAACTCCTCTCGGACAGTGCTATTCGTTTAATTTTTATAAGAACAATTTCCGCTGTGATTGTTCTACGGAACTAGCCTGAAAAAAAATTTGTAGCCCTCCTCACACATTTTTTTCCGCTCAGGAGAGCGTACAACGTTCTCCGGAAAGTTTACGATTCTAGCGTAAACATCAGCTTAAAGGACAACTAGGATGCTAAAAATTACGGCCACGACCGCAGTCCTCGACGGAAAAGTTGGAAAGGGGCATCATTTCTTATTTTTATAGCATTTTATCTATTAGGGGGTAAAATTATGAATGCACGTCAATTTTTCATCTCAATGAGAGGGTTATTGGAGACATAGGCTCAACCCTTTAGTGTGTTTTTAAGAGAACATCACCTTCTACATGAACCGATTTAAAAAAAAACTCAATTATTGATTTTTTTAAGTTGAAAGATCGCCATCTGAAGTCACGCAGTTCCGGCGGAAGCCACCATTCAACAAATTTTTCTATGTAGTACCTTGAATAACAAGTTTTTGAGAACACGTTCAGTACCGAATACGAGAGGACCATATTGGGAAAGTAACTGCAGAAAACCGCTGCTACATGGCAAAACAGAGCAACCCCATCCGACTCCAAACATGGTTACCCACTATAGCGTTGCTCGAATAAAAATCGAATAAATTTATTCAAATCACCAAATAATTCTGGAGGGAGTCCGAAAATTTTAATGACCCGAAAGCAAAAAGCTCTATAGCCCTTCTTTCCAATCCTCTGAAGCTGCAAGACTCACCCTTTTCCCAATATTTCAATTTCTGACTTACTCGAAATCGAATATTGGAATGTCGAATATGTCTAATACATTATTCGGTCAGCACACTATTACAGACGTACTAAAGAGAACGTTGCCTTCATGGTAAAATATGAAAGGAGTGATCTGATGAGGAGAACTGATTTTCATAAGGACGGTTACGGTATATCTCTGCCTACAAGAATTGGGCTACGTATGCCAACCACTTCATCAACTTCTTGTCAGAATAACGACAACTAGAAAGTTTTCACGATCAGGCTCATCCAAAGGCGAGGAAAAATACCCAAAAAAAAACTGAGGAAATATGGTCGGAAGTCCTGTCTCAGCCGCCACGTAGCCAAGACTCCCAAATATCAGACCAATACTTAGTTCTGGCTACAAAGCTTTTTTCGCAAAGAAAAATGCAAAAAAAACTGGTGGATCGGGTAACGGCTGTTTCGACTCACAGTACAGTGATTTATTCAATAAGGAGCCTCATTTCCTGCGTGGAGGATGAGGAAGGGTACTCGAGAGTAAATGTACATACAAGTTTGAAATGGGCTTTCTACCTTCGTTTTTAAGAGTAAATTTTGTTAAGCGCAAAAACGCGCATCCATAGTTTTACAACCTATCCACCCCATTCTCTCTCCTGAGGGACACCTCGGGATTCCAGGACTCCAATCGGGTCATGGGAACTACTTAACGAAGCGTGTGGCAAACCAGTCCTTTAGTTTAAGCAAATATTTGAGTAAGGATGAGTTCCTAATAGACTTATAGCTTTAATATAAACAGCCCTTTCACTTCAACGACATTTTCTCGGGCATTTTCCTAAATGAAGCTAGCCACTCTCTATCACTCACCAGTGCAGCCCCAGTCAATTGACAGCTATGCTGTGGAAAACGAGGAAAACGGATTACCCAAGGCGCACGTCTTTCATTCTTGAATTTTTGGATGAAAATGAAGGATGGGTTCGGGCTACCATAGGAAGAAATCACAGACATTTTCTGTAATTTTTCAAGGTAGACTCGAGCTACAATAAATAATAGGAAGAAATCCCAAACGTTCTATGGAATTTTTTGCACTTTGTCGCCGGCTTCACCAGCGCCATCAATCCAGTCCAGCAGAGATAATAACACATTCACGACCTTGTGCATGACCAGTCAGGCATGCAATGACAGCTGTTTCAATTGTAAAAAAAACATAATTCATGCGAAAACTGTATTCAAAAAGCGAATGGAGAAAAATCGGTCGTTAGCCAGGAGAAAGACATAGTGAAATCAGTTACCGAGATAGTGCTGCCACCTTTAGTGCTTCAAAGTCAGCACCCATAAGAATTTTCATTTTTCATGATCGGACTTTTTCTGAATAAGTCAGACTTGATTACATCAGATTTTGTGTTAAAATTTAAAATAAAAAGTGGTATAGTTCAAGGATGTGAAGATATCGAAGGCAAGAAATAGGCGAGAAACATTGAAAGAACGGTCAGCTCTTTGCAGTTTGTTCCTTCTCGTTTTCTCCCTTGATTTTTCTTCACTTTTCTCACTCCATTCATGCTTTTTGCTTAATTATTTCCAAGGAATTGAAAGTATACGTACAGCTATTGAAATATGCCGTCTTAGTTATCAGTAATGAAATCATTACTGAACACATTTTTAATTGTTTGAAATCACCCGAAAGAGCGGTCAGCGGTCAGCGTCGCATTCGGAAACATATGATTCTCTGGGAGGTCTTCAATTCCTAATTCTCGATGGAAAACCCGTCTAGATCTAAAATGTTAAACCCGGCCCTTTTCTATCTATGATCCTATCGAAAGGCAAGGATCCAGCCCTCTGTTGTGAAACGTCCAGTCGCGCCTGATCCAGAATCCATGCACCTTATCTGTACAACGTCATCCTTTGCAAGTACACTTTTGGACCAACACATAAACCCTATTTAGTTGGACCACATTCCAAATTTGGCTTAAGTTCGTCCCGTATCGATAGTGCATGGAAGGCGACGCTAAATAGCCGCTATTTTCGAGACAAAATGAGTTAATCTTTCGTATGTAGTAAGAACCAGGAGATGACAAACAGATGTTACATCCTTCCCCACAGCGCACATGGTAGGAATGCCCTACTAGGAAATTCTTTCGAATTTTGAACCCCTAAATTCTTGGAATCCACTTGCACGGGTACTGGTTGGCACTAGACAGCAGCCCATGCTCACGTTTTTTCCTCTGCAACATTCCGAATTGCCCTTTTTTGCTACCGAAAAGTGCTCCATGCAAATCTGCGCCAACAATGGCCAATGACCTTTTTACCGATCAAAAGCAGTCGTCCAACGAAAATGTCCATTAGCTTTCCAGCTTCTCAGAACAATTCTCCTATTCTGGTGCTTTTCCTCAAGAATTTCTTTCCCTACGAATGTGAGCGACAGCATATGTACAAGTCGATCCATCATTTCAACTGAACTTATTCATGAACACCAGCTTTTTTTTTCGTGAAATGCGTGAAGAGCGGGCGTGGCCGCACTGCGCGAGCACTTCGGGGTTTTCTTTCGAAGCACATTCATTTTTAACAGGAAGTCCGCTCCAGCCGTGTTGAATTGTTGAAAGTTTTCGATTTTCCACGGATTTTTTATTTTTTTGCAGAAAAATGTCGTTTTTTTCTTTATTCTACCTGATTTTAAAACCCCTGGGAGAAGAAGTGGAATTTATCAACACTACAAAATGAGAAATGAATCCTGAACTTGAGCGCATTTCGTTATGAGCCACCTTTACATATTTGAATTTTCAATTCCGTATTAGTCAAAAACATGGAAAAGAGAGGGCTTCACGTTCTTTGGCCTGGTTGAAATTTTGCGATTACCCATGGTAAACATGAAGACGTGTTAATGTACTCAATTTTAAGTTTGCCTAACACCTATCATGATTTTCACTCGTTCCTATCATCTACGTGTGTATACCCAGCCTGGAGGAAGAGTAAAAAGCTTGAGTTAGACTTCCCTCTCTTCTGAACGCTTAAATTTTATGATCTGTTCTTTAATTATTGATCGAGTAATAGTAATCTAAGGTGAACTATTAGGTGGTAAGATTGTAAGTCCTTGCGCTTTTTTTTCTGATGCACTATTCTTAACTTTTAGGTACAATTCGTATACGATTCAAAAGCGATAGTCTTCCTCTACAAGATAATGTAAAACGTTTTTCCTATAGCGATAATCTGCTTGAGTTTTAAGCCTGCAAAGAGGAGAGATGATTCAATAAAATTAGCGCAACCGACAGCTACCTATCCTGTCATTCAGTTAAAGCTCGAAGAGAAATCAAAACTGGGCAAGCGACTCCTACTGAGTATGAAAGAGATGTTTTGTTTGAAATGACTGGTCATCAGAGGTTTCTGAGCTCAAACAAGACATATTTGGTCTCGATGACACCAACCACTTCGATCGAACAGATTTCTTTCGCGAACACCTGGGAATTGCTCCAGAGGAATTGTATGATCTCTATGAACATCATACTTTGCGAAGCTACCAAATAACTGAGAAAGTCCTGTTGAAAGGATACAACCGTAAGGGTCTACTAATCTTGCCCGTGATAACGTCGAACCCTACCACTGCCGACACCATCAAACTGCTCCTCAAAGTGTCCTTCCGCGAATATGTTCTACAGAGCTTATCCATTACGATATTATCGAGTGCTTTCTGGTCCTTGTTGAACACAAGGAGAAAATGGTGTTTTCCCTTAAATCAGCGCTTTTCTTTATGAGCCTAAAAATTAAATAATTCGGCACTTCTGTGAAAATGTATGTTGATTAGATTGTAGAGGAAGGAAAACCCTTTCAGAAGATGTAAGGCACGTTACGGAAAAATAACAATGCATCAGGAAAAATCGCAACTGAAAAAAGCGCAAGGACTTATGTTAACACCTAATATTTTCATTTCCATTTTTATTTTGTCAAAAGTATACTGCACATATGAGTGCCCCAAAATTTCCCCAAAAAACTTCTCCCAAAACTAAGCAATCTTTGAACAAATTGCTGTTTTTGTGCTGTTACTCTAAATCACCTTCGGCTATGTCTAATCACTATTCACTTCTATGGAGTTTATTCCCGCATAATGGTTCTTTTCTCCCGGCATTCAACGACGACAATTGTTGGAGGGGCGGCAGGAAAAGCCGGTGTGCACTGGAAAGTTACGAGTTTTCAAATCGAATTCCAGTGTTAGGCTGATTGTTTTTCTCTTTTTCACTGCTGAATGTCCTGCACAATTCCTGTTTTCATCTTTCTAGAGCGAATTCGCCTTGGAAGGCAACCAATGAGCATTGTTTGTCTCGTCATAGCTGGGGGTTCAACTTCCAGCGATCTCCTGGATTATTTTGTTTTAACGTAATAAATCAGTTAGTACAGAAAATGTCGAAAACTTTTTCATTGAAAAAGACCAACCATTTTCATTGCAGAAGGGTTACATTTTCGGGCAAATGTTATGTCCAAAAGTAATTTATGTAAAATTAGAGACAACCTTGAACTTATTCTTGATGGCTACTTGGCTCATCTAATGCTGTGAATAGAATTTTGCTCGAAATTTCGGCTCAACAAGTGGATAAGATATGGAATATTCGAAATAATTATTGAATATTTATTATCTTACAATCCGACTTAAACAAGTCACAATGAAATGCTTGATTAAATATATCAACACCTTTTCAACTTCATGACGGTATGTTGTGATCGCACCATTTATTCTACTTCATCTTCATTCATTTTTTTATTTCTCGACATCACTTCCGCTGCTTGAAATATCCTGGACATGTCTTCAAAGCGGCTGCAGCGCCCTTATCGTTCCGACGATTTCGAATAGGAAGGAAACCACTTCTAACCTTTAAAAAAACCCTAATCTACCAACATGTGGCCAGAAGTTGTTAAAGTCATTTTATACTAGAAGCGTTAGATTTGTGACGGGCGCAGCCACTCGTGCCGTCGCATGCCTTACGCACGCACGCATAAGGTATAAATTGTTCTCCCACATGTTACTGAAGCATCCACTAATTTTCCAAGAAAAAAATCACCACCTTCACCTAATTATGACCTCGATACCACTGATTTCTCATGACATAGTCGCTTAGTAGTCCTGACCTGAGTAATCCTGAGGACCTGAGAATTCTGAAGAGTATGAGGTATTTGTAGCGCCTAATGAGGCATCCTGCGACCAGTTGTCCCAAATACTTAGGGCTATCATCGGTGGTTTCTATTCCTGGAGGCATGTTTGCACTGGATAATAAGAGCCGAGGCGCTATATCGCAGACCCATGAGCGGCTCGTCAGCGGCGCTTTGAGAGTCTCTGAAGGATTATATGTCGTGACATTGCTTATCCATCTATTAGGCCTGTCTCGTTCTGCGGGCTCCAAAAAAAGTTGCAGGGTAGGATGTCATTGTTTATTATCATCACAGTGATTCCTGAGTACCTTGGAAAAATCTCGCTTTCATCTAATTTGGGTTAGCTTCTTTCGGATGTGGAGCGCTATACCTGGAGTGGGCGGCGTTGACGGACCCTGCGATTGGTCGATTAGGTGAATGGAACAATCGCAGAGCTTGGCTGCACCTCCTTTCCAGGTATAGCACACCACGCCCGCTTCTTTCCAATAACGAAAATTGAGCGAAAAATACGTGAGCATCAACCTCCAGCTGTTTCTAGTGCTTTACCCTAGAATGGAACCTTCTGCAGGGAATGCGTTGCACGACTTCTCGAACCGCCAAACCCAATTCAGCGACATCCAGTCGCGTCAACTCATGTCACGCCTTCATAATGTAATATGAGTGCGCTGCAAGGGTTATGTCTGGAAAGACGATGATTGACGAGCGAAAATCGCGCCAAATCCCTCAGGCCACGCACTGGAGACTCGTACGAGCGACATCTTTTGACAGCGACCGCTCTACAAACAGACATTCGGCCGTTCTGTTGTCTTCTAACTCTGCAACCGTTGTCCATATGGCAAGATCCATTCAGACTTCAAGTGCTCCCGCTCTCTTACTAGGTCTGGTGCAGTCCTTCTATAATCACCAGTAAATGGCAGCAATTTTTGCTTAGTAAAACAATGCTTTGGATATGAGACTGTATGTCCTTCACCTTTACGACGGGCACATAAATTATGGGGACCCAAGAAATGACTCGCCCAAGGAAATGAGATGAATCCCCGAGTACTGTGAAAATATCCCACGCAAGTAGCCGTTATCAGTTCGTCCAGTGTTCAATGAGAGGCGATGTTAAGCAAGTCAACGCTACAATATTTTGCGAGATTTTGCTACACCTTCGTTCTATCAGTGATCACTGTGACATTCGACAAACCGACATGGAAATGGGATGGAATGATCCACTGGGTTGAGGTATAGAGGTAATAGGACACCCGTTGAATCCAATGAGGCGGGAAAGTAGTGCTTGCCTCCATTCTGGACCTCCTTGCAATCTTCATCATCGTACATTCACTTGTTTCTACTGCAGAACTTCATCTTCGAGTGCTCATTCACGGTCTATCTCATTGAAAGCTTCGTGATATTTACTCCATCCCACATTCACCGAGAACAGCACGTAGGCCTAAAATGAATCCTACCGCAAATCTTCTTGACGTTGGCCAGGAGTCTCGGGTCTCATTCAACCACGCTTCTGGTGGGCGGGACAGAACTCAAAGAATTCTGGGTGTTGACATTACTTTCCAGTGCTAAGTAGATAGCGATGGTGGAGCAATGCTCTTTGGGGTGAAAATGAGCGGGTTAATTGGGACAAACAGGAGGAAAAATAACCATTCAGCTACAGAAGACAGAATTCGATTACGGGTATATGAAACATTTGCTTACTCAGAAAGTTTCATAATTCGCACAAAGTTTTCATACTTTCGAGCACTAATTTGATAACTGAGGATGGATGTTGATAAGGCAAAACTGGGCGGGTCATGGTCTGTGATCCTTTTCTGTGATTGGTCCCTCTTTCAAATGGCCCAATCATAGTGGCTTGACACGTGCCGTTTCGCGTCATCATGACCCACACCTGATTGTGAGATTGTTCCAACTCTATCAAGGTATCCTCATGCTAAATAGTATCGATCGCCAAAATAGACACTTCCATGGACCGCAGAGCTATATCGGGGCTGACCGCAGGTAACCCTGCAGTAGGTCCTGCGGTAGCCCCACGGGAGTTTGTCGGGAGAACGGTTGCAGCAGTAGAATCTCCCCATCGCAACCTTCACCGCCCACGATAATTCACAGTGGTTTTGAGAATGACGACATTACTGCGGCGCTTTTCTTTTGTACGAGGATTATTCCCCGGCTTATTTTGCTTTGTGCGATTTATTTTGAGGATTCGGCTACTTTCGGTGCCTCATATTTCATTCTTCTCCATTCATCGTCCCTTACTTCTCCCCGTCAAACTTTCGATTTAATTTGTTGAAGTCAACGAGAAAGCATAGTCTCACTATCATGTCGCAAACTCAAACTAATACTAGAATTATTTCCTCCTGGTGTGTTTATTCTTGTCTCATTTACTCGCAACAGCCTTGTTTAGCAGCGAATTTACTAGGATCTCTAGAGTCGAGTAGCATACTTTGCATTACATAGTGTCATAGTATTTTTTCTGATTGATCTTCAATTCGATCCCCTAATGACGTAAAATCCGATCTATTTGAAATTATTATATATTTGGCTGAAATGTCTAACATGTGATAATTTCAAGCTTGACAAAAACTTTTTATTTTTCTGTAACTTGACAAGCAATCAAAGGAAAAGCTCCTCGTACATTTCCCTCTTCCTGGTGCTCCTAGTTTCCTTTATTCCCCGTCGAGTCATCGAACGGGCAATAAGTGCTCCATGATGCCCCTTTTGTCCCTATGGTCACTTAAAGAAGACCGACTTGACATTTTTATGGGTCATCCCTCGAGTCGTATTTCATACTTTTTTTTGGAGCAGCAGGAGGCGATGTAGAGTGGTAAAGTTGTGCACTTTTGGAAATTACTACTTCTTCAACAAGTCAACTATTTAGGTAGTATTTACACTTGTTTGGTGAGAATTTTGAGACCAATCAGGGATAACCTTTCTGACCTATGAACAAGTTCCACAACTTGACAGAAAATACATGGAGATGGACTACGTGAGAGAATAAACCCGAAACATCGTGCCTATGAAGCTGTGAACCTCTGGTGTCTATATTTTTCCCCGCTCAGCCATAATATAAACTTCATCATAGAGAATAAACTCCGTGGCGTCCAAAGATATTTGATCGTTAGATGCTCACCGTTAGATCTGCAAACCACTAAGAAAAGTGGGGGGGGGGCAGCATTTCACCTATTTGGAGACTCTCCAATTTTCTCATTTTCTCGATCCCCTGCCATAGATCCCGAATGTTCAAGGTTCTACTATCTTTGTACGAAAAAGCTTAAGCAATAGTCGTTCCTCACATTAACACCAAAGGTATGTGGGGGCCAAAGCATTTGTGGGGGTGCCACACAGAGTGTAGCAAAGGGGGCGGAGCCACTGCTGTGCGACTGGTGCACTAGCGGGCTGCCCATGATCATGTCCTTTCATAGAAATCCTCAAAGTTTCATCATTTGTTTCGTAAATAATTGTCCGCTTCTGTGATGATATCCATCACACACTGTAATTTGTATTTTGTTGGAGACTCATCAGCATCGCCCATTATGCTGCGGTCTTTCCGAGCTTCTTTGTCTCCGGCTGCATACACATTTTTGCGAAAATGTCCCCGCAGTATCGCAGAAACTGCACAGAAGCTCATCTGCACAGAGAATGCTTTTTTTGCACAGAGTTTTCCCATTATCTTTTACATCCTTTCCCGTTCGTCGTTACACTAATCTGCGCCGGATGATGCAGTTTGTATGAGTTTTGTGGAAAACGACGTCCTTCTAGACATTTCCAGGATAGGCGCGGTATTTCAGCCACTGGGAGGATGCCCTGCCCCTAGGCCAGCCTGAGGTCTTGTCATCTCTGATTGTGCATCGTTGTTGCGGAAGTGTTGTTTTTGCTACACTCATCCGGACTCGCCGACATGCGCACCAATTATGAATTGTGCCGCTGGCTCTTGTTGCCCTGCTCAAGTTGTTGTTGCTTGCATGGGAGCCTCGGAGCCTTTGTCACTGTTTGTCAACTATTCTTTTGTGACTTTCCGAAACGAACAAACAACTTTAACAACTTTTAACAACAACTCTACTAATCAACTGGAGCAGCTCGTCTCCGCCCGCCTTTCCTTGCTTCGCATTTCAGTTCATTCTCTGCAGTCCCTTCTGTTAGTTGCAGTGGCTTCCTCAAACATGTTTTAAATTGCACCTGACCAAAGTTCTCGTAATTTCTTTTTGACTAGCTGGTACGTGTGAAAATTGCTGAGCAGAGACAATTTGTGTTTTCCACATGACCAAGCCGATGAAATGTACGGAGAATAAGAACAGGACAACCAGCGAAGCACATTCTAAATAGAAAGAGCGAAGTGAGGTGCCTACTCTTGTCCTTGCCTCTTTCGTTCAGCATAATCTTACACATTCGTGCATATTCGTGCACACGTTCGCACATACTCATCTCCTCCGAATACGCCAAAAGGCCACCTTTTTCCTTCCTTTCTTGAACTGGTCATCTTAATGCAGTCAACTCGAAGCGAATTTTGCTTAAAGGCTTCTATCTCAGTGTCCTTGGCAGCGATACCACCCAGGCGAGTAATGGTACCGGCAATTTCGCCATTTTCCCGAAATTCACACCTATATAAACTCCTTTGATACATATCTCTATTCATCATTGCTGTCTAGTTTGACATACATACTTACCCTCCATTCCTTCGAAGGGTTCCGGTTTTTGTCGGAAATCCTTGTGCGAACTGCCTCTACACTACAAATCCTTGTGTTGGGCGTGGATGCTTGATTGAGGTTACCCATAGTGAACGCGTCAACGTGAACCGATTTGCCCTTTACCCGGCGCCAATCGACATGTTTACCCGTACTTGACGTTAACGTACCCAGCTCCCGCTAGCGGGTAACCATACGCATGGATTACCCATCCTTCCGATGGCGCATCTGGGCCCTGAACACGCAAAAACTGCTCGACATAAACTTTTCCCGTTCAGCTTTAGAGAATCAACAACGATTGGGAAGTGAACCCACATTATTCTCGATGTGTGGTCTTGTGAGATGGAACGTGCCGATTTTCGCAACGCTCATCGTCACTCCATTTTACTATCTCCATTTATTTCTGATTGTCTCTAGCATATCAGTCAATATGATTCAACATAGTGGGAAAATAACGATATAAAGAGCAGGCAAGCGCTGCGGCAATATGCACGGTTAATCCTACTGGACCATACTTATGCACCGGAGGGTCCCACTCTAGGGTCCCACTCCAGTCCTTTCTTCCACCCTTCGTGGAAGTCTGCAAAGCCACCAGGCGATGCCGCCCGTCGTTTCTGTGGAACAGCATTCAAATCTTCAGATACAGATACTCGCTACATGGTATATCCACCAAAGCGAGTTTATCCGAATAGATAAAGCGCATGGCATAACGGCCGAGGTTCTTACTTCGTCCTGTCCACTAGAAGGCGAAGCCTCTTCAGAAAGAACTAATCCTCAACGCTTCTCTCACTGGCACTAACACTGCTGCAGGATAGTTATAAATTTTATAAATTATGGTGCCAATGCTTACGAATATAAGCCTTTCTGAGAAGTTCTATGGGCATGAGTGCGGTTCTATAGTTCTATAGGCATGAGTGTGGAAGCTCGAAACGCTTCTGCAGAAGTGAATCTGGTTCATTTGGTTCCCTCCTGCATATGATCGCTGCATTTCGTTTTCTCAGCTATGAAGGAGAGCACTCTGGGAGCTTCCACGTTTTTCCACTTTTCAATCTTTTGAACTCTGCTCAATCTAATCGTTTTCCCCAGGATAATCGTTGTGCTCCGCACACTTCTGTGCGGAGGATTTATGCTGTTTTGGAGTGAGAGAATCAAAGTTTATAGATCTTTAGGATGATACTTTTTAAGCATAGGATAACGTCATACTCAGCGCCAGGAATTCAGTCTAAGCCAAAAGCATGCAAACACCTCTGGACCACTTGAAACTGGGCACTAATAGAATTCAAGATGACGTTTCAGCAGACTCCTATCAAAAACCCTCCTCGAATTAACATGCACGCAGCTGAATTGCAAATCTAATTTGTCGCATGAACTCAAACACTCGCTCCTCGAATCTAGTGAGTTCAAGCGAGTAAACAGTGTCAGAGTGCTTCTTGCGATGTTCTTCTACTCAATTTCAGGCCAGGGTTTTGGCTGAGTTTGACCCTGTCGTGATTTCCGCGTTTGAAATTCTGCGCACAAAATGGGGGGGCTTCCTCATCATTTAGTAACACTAGGGCCTAACACCATCATTGAGTCCACCGAGGGTAAATGTGTTGACGCCCGTGTTAACGATAAACAGTTAGCGGTAAATTCATGTGAAATTACCAAGTTTACCCAGGTAACTCAGTGACGCATGCTACCCCTGGTCGTCAAATGGGTTTCAAACACTCTCTAATAGGGGTAGAAGCCGTGTGAACTATGCATATTTTACGCGGCTCGAAAATATTTTTGTAACCATTTTCTACTCTAAGGGTTTCCTATGTTTCTTGAGAGGTATGAAGGAAATCCTAACTCCTTAAATCCTGACTAATGAGTACAGCTGTTAAAAAGAAACAGGTATTTGTCACGAATGCATAATGTTTCATCCTAACGACGCTTTCCCCCATGTTATTTATCACTGTCCTGCTGGCGTTTTAGACAAATGTAATGCATGCACTTTCTTGAAAATTCATCACCGCTGGACGTAATCGAGTTTTTCTGGAGTGAATGGGCCAGAAGGTCTGAAAGCGCTGCCGCTCAGTGTCTCTCGAAATTCTACTTAGTTTTTATTCCCGCATACCTTTGAAGGTGGTTTGGACGCATCCACGCGGCGTGCACAACCGGTTATACACGACCTTTCTAAAAGTGTATTTTAAGTGAGGTGCAATAAACTCGAAATGAAGCTTGTCATGAATGTGTTAACATTCATTTTATTCATAGTATTGAATGGCGTAGCGCTTCTTGTACACATTTCACCTGTCCTTTTAGACCTGGTATTTTTTTTTCTTTCGCTAAAAAAAAGCCGTCCAGTAAGCTAACAGTGAAAGATCCCAACAATAATTTCATTTGCTGCGTTACTAGCCCAGTTTAATCCGAAGTAGTTTGACTTATAATCAATTGTGAAAGAATTTTCTGGATTTCCTTCAAAGAAGCATTGCTGAAAAAGCCGTAAACACCAAAGTTCCCCCCTTTACAGCATCAAATCTCAAACATTTTCTAGGCGCACACATGTGGTAATTACCGTCTTCCGCTGATCATTCGCAAGAAGGGACAGGCTTTGCTGATGCTGTCGCACTCGTAGCTCCATTTGTTCTCTAGATTTATGCTGCTTTAAAGGCCATTCATTCATTCATTCATTCATTCATTCATTCATTCATTCATTCATTCATTCGTTCATTCATTCATTCATTCATTCATTCATTCGTTCATTCATTCATTCATTCATTCATTCATTCATTCATTCATTCATTCATCGGTGGTAACTCTCATAACTTTTTTTCAATTCTCTGAAGAATTTGGGATTTTGTGGGAAGGATTTCTGCCGCTAGAATGGATTTGCGTAGTTTCTGCACGATAAACTAGCAGAACACAAGTGAACGCTACAAACCCACTAATCCCTTTCCGCCTATTTGATTTTCTTCCACAGGCACGTTTGGTGATGGGAGGACTCAACGCTTTAAGCTGCAGCCGGAGATGAAAGTGAGACGTGCCATCAATCAGTGGTCAGATATGGCACTTTCGCCTGAATGTGCGCCGGAATCATCACTTTAGGTGCCGGATGTAAATCTATCCGATGGCGCGTGGCAATTCTAGCTTCCCTTCTTTGGTCTCGAATCAGATGCGCTGCTGAGACGTAAAACAGAATCCCGGATTTTCCAATACGGCTTAAACTGGCCTTCGAGATACATTCCATTAAGTTATTTGTCCATAATTTCCATCTCTACTCACTGGAATCTCCCTACATGTCATAATACTTCAACTAGCCTTATTCGGATAGATGGTTGGTTGAATTTGGTTTGAGTTAAATTTCTTTGCCAAAAAATCTCAAAGCCTATACCAGTAGGGGTGGACCAACCAGAAACAATCTATTGGAACTTTCATCTTTTACCGTCGATAGATGAATAGACCAGAAGAATTTAAAGTTTAGCTGATGTCAGTTAGCGTCAGGTAAAGCGAAGGGCAATCGTTACTGCAAACCTGACAAATGACAGCCGCGTCGCACCACGGATGCAGCGCGGCAGACCATCTGATCGCCGTAGTTCTCGAACATCATTGAAAGAGCTGCTGTTGTTTTCTTTACTAATTTCTATTCCAAATATCCCTAGCATAGTAGTGGCTGAAGTAATAATAAAACCGTAAGTGATATGCAAACCCAGACCGTCCGCCGCTTCGCTTCAGTGGCGTGTCACGGTCCTACTTCCTCCGCTGTACAGTAACTATTGTCCTTTACTATTTCGTCATCGTTCTCTCAATCTAGGTTCCGTATCCCCGAATTTTGTCGAACCGGATGAATGCTTTTAGCAAATGTGTTTCTGTGGTTTGGGAATAAATAATGAAAAATAAGCTCATGCTCATGCTCATGGAGCGGAAACGTGTGTTCTAACGTACAAGTGCGGTGATATTTATCCAGTTACCAGGGATCCACTACATCATCCTAGGTTGAGCCGCACCTATGCATATAGCAGGATAGATTTTTTCTGGATAGCGGGTAGGATTACCCACTGGAATTATATACATTACTGCAACGGTCTTTCTGCTCCAAGGTTGAAATTTTTGGATACGGACCCTGATATTCCTGGAAGACAAAATTTCATGAAATATGGGGCCAGTTTTCACAGTTTTACCACTTTTCTTACAGTATTTAAGCCAAGGAAACTCTGCATCATTAGGCATGCGGACCACCCTAAAAAGTAACTTATAGCTCGAGTTAGCTCCAAGGCTATTGAAATTCAGTCCTTCTTAAATGCATAATACATTTTTCATTGTCTGTCCTAGTAGAATGCTGAACACAAAATCTGATGTTTCAGAGGTTTTTTTTTCGGATAAATCCGATGATGCTGCCCTTTGAGGCCAACGAGCATATCCTTATACATTATATGTGAGCCTCACAATGCCCAAAGTTCATCTATTATCACTATGTTTTCATTCAAATTTTTAGGTAAAAGTTTGCAATGTTGACACATATCACCAGTAAATTCAATATTTCCTCTCCACTACCATCAAATTTGAACACTTACCTCTCGCTCAGTGCTGTTTTCTTTCCGCTTTTCTCACACGCTTCTCCATTTTCTCTTCTTTTTTTTCATTTTACTGCAATGCGCAGTCATTCGCGAAACATACATACGTCTGTATTAATGCTCACACCGCTATTTTCTTCGTATCCATCACATCCGTACACCGGTTCCAGAATGAGCAATGATTTTTTCGATAATCGGCCGAAACTTTGTAAAGCTACGGTCACGTACCACAGCGAATTACAAGTGAGTTTTCGAGAAAAGTCGTTTCTGATTCGAAAAATACACTTAGATGTCCTACTACGTGTGTTGCCCGAAATCACCTAATTTGGTGCTAATTGTCCCTTCAACGCTCTCGAACGGTATGAAGCACTTTACCGGACAATGTCTACGGTCAAAAATTGCGATCAGGGGTGTGCGGAATTTTCCGTTTTCCGTTTTACGCTTTCCGTTTTCCGCCCATTTTTGGCCTTCCGTTTTACGTTTTACGGGTTTTTGACCCGGAAAACGGAAAATCCCGGAAAATTATGGAAGAAGATGGATAGTTGTTTTCTGCGTACATCAAACCCTATCCTGAAGATGATTCACGTGTTTCGATGTGCATTGTACACGAGTTCACAACAATGGCGCTAAAATTGACGTCCAAACGCTATTTATGGAATTCGAACTATTTGGTTTGACTTCTTTGGCCTTCATCATTGCTCCAAATATGCCATACAAGTGCCGTGCTCTCCTCAAAATTTCCAAAAAAAAACGTTCCACGGAAATGTGGGGTGAACTGATATAAAATTTCCATGAGACTGTGACGTGTCATGGTAAGAGCATCAAGCATTCTTGCGAAGCAACTCATGATGTAGGCTTTCTTTCAACCTGACAAAGGCATAAGACTACTTTGTACTTGTCACCGTTTCAATCAAGCGATGATCCTCAGCTCCACACTGCCGCCGCTGGCGCCCGATGGTTTGCGCAATGTTTGGCCTGCTTGTGCTTCACGTTCCCCACATAGTACTGTTCTCCTTCTCGTTCCTCCATTGTTAACTGGCTCTAACGGGATCCTTTGTGAATAACCGGATCCTTTTCAGATTCCAAACGCATCAGCTACCGTAGTTGCCTTATCCGAATTTTTGAACAATAGGTCTGCTCCAAAATAAAGGAAAAGAGTCGCACTTTTCAATAAGTAGCTACTTATTGATTTTACACCTTCTCGTCCACTCAAACCTTCTCTGAGGAAGCTACTTATTGATTATATAACTCTGATGATCTCGTAACTCGATGAAGGATAAATACTCCTCGATCTATATATATCCTAAGCGCTTGAAGTAGGCACCATCAGGTGACTTGAAGTTATTTAATAACTTGAAAGAATCACCACTCATGCTCATGAAGAAGATACCAAGAGAATCCAATGTTGAAGAGGTCTTTCGGTCACAAACCTATGCTTGGGCGAAATTTTCCGTTTTCCGTTTTACGCTTTCCGTTTTCCGCCCATTTTTGGCCTTCCGTTTTCCGTTTTACGTTTTACGGGATTTAAAATTTTACTTCCGCACATCCCTGATTGCGATTGAAGTGGCAGGGACTCGCATCAAGGAAGGGGTAATACTTACTAGTGGAATTTCATATCTATCCTTTTTTGGACAACTACCAATTGCTTTACCATTTTTTCCAACTTGGAAACGTTTCCCATCCAAGACTAATTAAATAAACCAGATGGAAGAGTGTGAGGAGGGAGAAATTTTGATATTTCCTGCTTATTTACTTGCATTTGTGTGCACTTCTAGAAGTGCTCCAACTTCTCGAGCAGACTTCCCATTATCCCGTAACAAGCCTCGTGTGTTCCTTAGCACGTTCGCAAATGTGTATTTCTTGAGTCTGATTTTTTATGCGAAAAAAAAAACTGTGAACTGTCCTATATATTCTAAATCACTGCATCCATCTTCCAAAATGTTAAAAGATAATGCAAAGGTTGTTCTGCAAGGCTAGTCCCAAATGCAAAGGTTGTTCCGCAAGGCTAGTCGCAATTGCCAAAAAAGCTCTGTTAGCAAGCAGCTGACAAATGACCTTCCATGAAAGCGCTCCTCAGAAAGAGCGATTATGCACAAAGGAGCAAGAATTATGAATTGCTTTACGGACTTAGACGTATGGAAGCCGGTACGACTGTTACACTTGAACCGAAGTCGGGAATTACAAATACGACCTTTTGAAGGATCTTCTACAAAGATTGCGTTTTCATGCCGATAACCCTCTTCTGCCGATAACCCTTTTCCCTTGATTGCGGCGCAATTTGTGAGAAGCTACGAATTCTTCATCATTCAGCTGAGGAACTCATTTCTCTACATAAACGTTCTTCATTTCGAAAAAACAGCATGCAAAATCCAACGGTTTCCTAGCGTATAATGCTGTACAATATGCCTCTGCAGCAAATGAGAAAGGCCGTGGATCACTGTTATTGCCAGAGAACGACAATTCTAGGAATAGACGGCTTGTGGAAAGTCAAGAGTCCGAGAAAAAGCACAGCTTCAGGAAGTCATGGTCACGTGTTTGAAAGCAATAGCAGCAATAAGCAGTGGCGGACGCAGCGGTGGAAAAGTGAGGGGGGGGGCATGAGAAAAAAGTGGGCTCCCTGCCACTTTGGATACTCGAATGGAAAATAGGAATAACAAAATATTGATTAAGACGTTAAAGTATTAGTTTAAAAGATTCACAAACAAAAAGTTTTCTCTCACAAAGTGCTTTCGAAAATTCGGCAACCATCCTGGTGTGGAGGGGGAGTGCTCCGTGGCAATTAGCAATTACTATGATGACTATCCCGAAAAACCAGGCAAAGCAAATGTTGCTTTATTTCATTTCTATGGAATAATTACCTTAGCTACTTTAAATCCAACCAAGGATTTTATTCACTTACACACGCCATTTTTTTATTCACTCATAAATCACTGTTTGCAATTTTTTACATGGTACTGTAATTTACTTCACAGTAATTTACTTTTTTTACATCTTCTGGTCGTAACACGGAAGTTGTGGTAGTTTTGAAGAATTGAGAGACTTACCCCAATTCTTTCAGAAGGTAACGGGTCTTTTTGCGGCTGTAGCCTTCGCTTGGTTTAGCACAATGTTTAACATCTTAGTAGTTCACCTCCTCTCCGCCCATGCTTACTGGCAAGTGAAATGAGCCGTTGTGCAATTTTGTGCATGGACATCATACATGCACTTTTATCGGTATATACTCGCGTATTTTGACGCAAGAAAGGCGATTATATAGGTTGGAAAAATAAAATTCTCCGGCTCATGACATAAATACAGAGTTTGTGCAGCAGTATGTTGCGGTCGATAATGAAATCAAAGTTGTTGTGCAAGGCTTGTAGTGCATTACTGAGCAGTTACCCTTCAATGTAAGGAGATATCTGCAAAGTACTCTGATCACACATCAACAGTTTATTTTTCAGTTTCAAGACCGACTGTCCTACATTGATAAGCGATATGATCACCTTCGAAAGCTCACGCAAACCCTCAAGAAAAAGATCAACGATTTAGAGGTCAGTATATCATTGTGGTTCGCGTTCATGTGCTAGATGTTGATGAAATTGAACTACCTAAGACTCTTGATAGTTATTATTACTATATATTTATACTATTATTACTATTAATAGTAAATTAATATTACATAGGTTGGTTCGAAAGTCTTCGACAAGATATTTTGTAGGATCCAGAATTTTATAGATTTTGAATCAGAATAGCACTACACTTGAACTGTAGAATACGCTTAGCTGCGGCCGTACAATAATCGCCAGACATCTCCAAGCGCTAGGTTACAGAAGATTAATGTCGGGTTGGGGCCACTACGAATTGAGTGCTTCGCAAGAGTGAGTGTTTGCTGCGTCCACACAGGAGAAACTATCTCCGCCAACTCATTACTGGGAGATGAGAGTTGGGTGCTGTACGGTAACCATGAACGACAGAAAAGTTGGCTCAGTAGCCTTGTGAGAATTTGCTGAGCTTTTTTGAGTTCCAGAATGTTCCAGAATTGGCTTCTCTGATATGGGATTCCAGACTGGTGAAGCATATTTGAGGTGTGGGACTACGTACGTCTTGTAAAGGCGCACCAATAGATTAGGATCACTGCAGCGAACGGTGCAGAAATGGTAAAAGACACGAAAGAGTTTTTTGTGAGTTGATCCGTGTGTGAAGAAAAGCTGAGAAGGTTATCGACAACAATCCCCAAATCTCTGACTTAATTATGGTGCTCGCGTGTAATTTCTCCCTATCTGTAGGGCATTGCGGGCGTATCACCAAAACGAATAGCTACGGTTTTAGATAGATTCACTGGCACTTGATCGACAAGACATCATTCTTTTAATAGCTAACGAAACTGCGTCATGTGCGGCTTGGTCATTACAGTCATATAAGAGATAGATCTTAATATTGTCTGCGAACATCTACACCTTCATGTTAGTTCGAGTTTCCAAGAAAAGTGGAAGCTCAGCGGGAAAAATCAAAAAAAGTAGAGGTGAAAGGGCCTTCTGGCGTTATCTTAGGACTGGTATGTATTCACAAAACAAGTTGGCTTTTTTTGAAAAAAAAAATGCAAAAAAAGGTTGTGCAGGACTCTCGCACCAACCTACTATAACTAAATGTTAATTTGAACAGCACTTATTCAATTCCCATTTTGTTTCTTCACAAAGTTATCACGTGATTTTTCTGATTCTCTCTCTAGCTCGTATCAATGACAGCTTTTTCCAAGCGCTATCAGTACTTTTAAAGGATATCATGCGACAAGACAACGACGATGAAAACATGGAGCAAATCCGGCAGTTGATTGAAGAGATCAAGCGGGAGAAGCAATTGATGCGTGACGAAGCTCACATTATTCGAGGCGAATTGTCACAAGCAATGTATAACGAGGACCTCAGGTGAGCTTATATGTAGGTGTAGATTCGGGGTTTTTTTGTTTTGGACGAACGACACACAACTGCACAGAACACCATCAAAGGTCTCACATTTGCTCACGCATTAGCAAAGTTTCCTTTACAGCTGTGAATCCTTACCTCATCTGGAATTATGACCACGCAGATCAAAGCTGCACCCGTCAAAATATACGCCTCCAAGTTAGAGTGGCGATAATGAAATACACCTCTTTCATATCGCAAAATCACAAGTAAGAGACAAATATAGAGAATGATGACTCACTTGCGAAGATCTTTAATTACCATACGTACCATTCATGAACTGCGGAGAGGATGTGCCATGTAACGCAGTCTCGATCATATTCACCAGCGTGGCGTTCGCATGGCGGAATCCACATACGTCTAGTGGCATACCTTCCACCAGGCCAAAAGCAGAATTTCGATTTCGCTTATTTCTTGCCCAAAATTATGTTAAAGGCAGCACTCACGAAAATTCTCACTCTGAAGGGAGCCGCTTACCGTGTAGCCGGCCGCTGGACAATCGCAAGAATAAGATGAACACAGCGAATAGAAGCCTACCTGCGAAGATACTGCTGCGGACACATCTGCCGCTCTGGACAAAAGGGGTTCCGTCGCTTCAGCTAACGCCATTGACTGAGTGTCCAGTTTAGCGCAGGTTTTGTGTGAAATACGCACCATTTGCCAGGGTTTCGTGGCGGGACCCTTCACGGAACACTCGTCCACTCTGTGGACGCACATAAAATAGCGCCATCTTTTTCTGTGTTTTCCGCATGTTTCACGCACCTTCATCATTGTCGATGAGTTCATCGTCCCTAAAAACCCCGATATAGCGCAAAATCTCCAACGCGGAAATTTCCGTGAGTGTTGCTTTTAACTTTCAAACAGGAAGATTTTGTCAGGCACTGCCTTTATCACTCGAATGACGCATACCACTTTCCTCTGAGAGCAGAGAACCTCCACATAATCTGCACCCGTCGGAACAGTCATCTGCTTTTTTCTTCATAAGCAGTGCCCGCAGATTCTGCTAGCTTTGGTTCTCTTCGTTTCTCCCTTTCCTAAGTTATTGTTTCAAGTGTTAAGCATCGTAAAAAACTGCCCTTTGTTATCAGTTCTCTTTTATGTACAAACCTTTGATAGGTTAACAAAATGAGTTGTGGTTGGATCGAAGAAGTTTAGTTTCATGGATGGCCGTGTTCTGTATCATTTTCCGTGTTTTCTAAAATGCTGTTCACGTCAAAAGCGTGAAAGTACTCTAAACATACTAGAATGAGCAGGTCCTTACAGGTTTGAGAATATGATAAGAGAATAGTTGCACAGATCATAAGACGGTATAACAATCGCGAACGACGGAGACATGTATAAGATAAGGTGCAGAAATAACAGCAAAAAGCAGAATAATTTCAAAAAGGTGACAAAATGAAGCGAAAGAACCTGCAGAAACATTTTGTTTAAACATTTTGCACCGAAGACCTAATTCCATATTTCGGATTTCAACTACTCCAAGGATCTATCTCGGCTACATTTTCATCAATTCATGAATGGCCATACTAATACTTGAGATAGCGCTATAGGTTTCGATTTGCTGAGGTTTTTCAATAATAAAATCGGATGCTTGAACCAATAACTTTCATTAAGCCGAATCTGTATAAAAGGTTGGATTTGAAAAAAGGGTTCAGCAGCACGTTCTGGACCACTTTTTCCAAAAAAGAAAACTGTATTTATTTATTTATTTATTTATTTATTTATTTATTTATTTATTTACATGCACATAGGTGCGCTATACAATGGTGGATCACGAGCACAAGGAAATAGATGAGAAGCTCTCCAGATTCAGTTGAAAAAAATCCGAAGTTATTTCAAGGTCCCTATAGAACTCACAAATACATCCGATTTTCTGCAACAGTTTGCAATCGTTTACTCACATTCTTTAAAAAAAAGAACAAATTTTGCACAGCAGAGAGGGCTTATCCGGGAGGTTTCATGAATCTCACATCCAATGCTACAGAAACATCGTCAAGATGCAATGCCTGTTGAAGTGTGCTTACTTCATCATACTTTCTTTTCTTCATTCCTTTTCCGTTAGGTACTCACTATCTACACATAATTCTTAAAGGCAGCAGGAGCTCAAATTCTCGACTCTGAGCTGAGCTGAGGGTGGTGAAGTACAGACTCAGCACATCATAAATGTGAAACGAACACAGACAATGATGGCTCACCTGCAGAGAAAATGGAACATTCGTCGCGAACACGCCTGGCCGTGTTCGCGCGCGGACGAGTTTTTCCCGGCGCAAAAGCCATTGCGGTGAGTGGTTTGGCGGAAAGAGAAAGCGAAATGCATTCAATTCACAGGATTTCATGGCGGGAATCAGCCAAAACCACGCGCCTTCGCTGATTCCCGCCATGAAATCCTGTGAATTGAATGCATTTCGCTTTCTCTTTCCGCCAAACCACTCACCGCAATGGCTTTTGCGCCGGGAAAAACTCGTCCGCGCGCCAACACGGCCAGGCGTTTTCGCGACGAATGTTCCATTTTCTCTACAGGTAAGCCATCATTGTCTGTGTTCGTTTCACATTTATGATGTGCTGAGTCTGCACTTCATCACCCACAGCTCAGCTCGGAGTCGAGGATTTTAGCTCCTGCTGCCTTTAAGGTAAAGCTGAAATCATAGCATGGTTCCCACTTGTTCTACAGTATTAAAGGTGCTTCTGGTGAAATACTGTCTTGCGATGCAAGATAGGTGTCAGGTTCATGATAGCATCGTGATACCACTAGCTTGTTCCCTTAGGAACATTCTGCTATCTTCGCCTCGCTACTTGTTCGTTTCTTCAACAGACAGTCACACATGTGCGTCAGAGGTTGCTGTGAAATGAAAAAAATGTGTTCAGTGAAGTTTTTTTGTTCAAGAATTATCTAAAAAGTATTCCCCCCACAATATAAGATAAAAGAACTTATTCTCTCACGATTTGGGTGTGCATGGTGTGTTCGGCTTTATCTCTTTTCGCACTCACCTTTGTTTTGTTGAAGGGTATTCTACCACAGTTCAACACCAGCTCATTTTAACACTGACAGGATTTCATTCGTTCATGTTTGAGTGTGTCTGATAATCGAGTTGCTTGGTTTTTACTGCTTCGATTTTATGCAAACTCCAATTCATCCCTTACCATAAATTTGCACCGTTTGTCCTGTTTTAGATCGCATTTACTGAACTTCATTGCTGAATTTGAAGATGCTTGGCACGACACGCCAGAGTACGTTTGTTGATTTTTCTTTTTTGGTTTACCTTTTACTTGCATGGAGTGTGTCCTTTATGTTCGTTAATGCTTATGTTTGATATATCAATACTCACATTCTCCTGCCGATCAAGTATTTAACCCGATGCGGAGTTGATGAATTGCAGATATATATTTCGCGAAGATTCTTTCAGAATACTTTCACGATAAGCTTTTCTCTATGAAGTTGTGCTCCTATGCGAATCTTGAAGTCCTCAACTCTTCTGACATTAATCGGAATTTCTAATGTTGACTCCGCAGGAAACGCTTAACTGGTGAACACCGCCGTGAGCAGGAAGAAATAGAACGAAGGCGTCAAAGCACCAGTCAGGGGGAGGACGACATCTACACTCCATCATCGAGTGAAGATCAGCAATACAGGGAGACGAGTTTCTGACCTTTCAAATCTTTCTCAGAGATTTTGAGTTTTACGAGTTTGTGTTCATGTAAATAGAACAGCAGAATCGAATAACCATACCTCATATTGGGCAGCTCCTATATCATACGAACACGAATAATATGTACATTGCTAGATGCTGAAACGATATTTTACCTTTGATTTATTGTATTTAGTCTAATTTAAAACCTACTCAGTCGTATACGGCCTCATTCATGCGATCTTCTCAAGCTTATGCAACAGATTGTGATTATTACATTGCGCTCCACATAACTCAGTCAGAATCTGTGCTGAACGTTTTCTTCTATATTTCTTTATCCCAAGTTTATAGAAGACCTACTCACAATATTTGCAAACTTTCTGCTGATACTGATGTTCATTTTCCTGCTATTTGCATTTGCAGAATTAGTCTGAAATAATGAAAGGATTTCTAAGAACCATATTTGCGCATCTTTTGTCTCCCATTTCCTATGGATAGAAATCCCTAGCCTTTTCAGATGTCACATGTATCTCTTCGTCTTTGTGGTTCTGTTGTAGACGTTCTGGTTAGTCACTATTGCCCAAGAGCTTTATTACGGAAGCACTTATGCAGATTTTAGTTAATAAAACATTTATCAGGAATGCAGCGGTTTACACGTTCCACGGATATAATGAATGCAATCTTTTCACCGTAGAATAGAATAAAGAATAGAAACGATTCTGCTAGCAAGTGCAGAAAACACGGAGTATCGAAAAATACTATGCTCTTCAATGAACTGATGGTGTAGATGATTCAGTAGTTGACATTACACTGGACGACACATCTTCATTGACCTGATAGTATCAATTATATGACAGTCGTTCAACAATGTGTAGTATTCTTCCAACATTTCAAGAACAACAACAGCAACAATAAGAAACAAGTTCGAGATCATGCCCAGGTTTTTTTTGTTTTTTTTTACAAGAGAACATGGAATTCCTTTGAATATTGTTTCGAGACATCTGCGAAAGCCACAACTGATCTAGAAGCATAGTAAAGAGAGTTGGACTTACCAGGAATACAACGAACTCATGTTACACTAGAATGATAGAGAAATAGTAAGAAACAAGAACCGCCTATGGAACGAAAAAGATTTGCTTGGCTTTGAATGAAGATTCCTACTCAGATGTATGAATGCGTTGCTTCAATGTTTTTTTTTCGTTTTAAGAACGATAATTTTAGATTGAAGGATGATTGGAAGGACCAAAAAAATTCGCTCCCATTATTCCAAAGGCAAGACTCGTCAAGGATAATTATACTAGAAATACAGCGATTCAACAACTTAGTTCAAAATGCCTGGCAAAGACAGAAGGAAATCAAAAAGTTGATCTTTGAGTCCCGCCGCATTTGTGCGAAAAATATAGACGCCGTGATTGTTACATTTCTGTTATATTTCTGCCACCAATGAGCAGGAAAGAGACCTTCATAAAATAGTTATGGTTGCTGGGTACTTAGTGATTATGTCATCAAGCAAAACCAAACTTTCACTCAAAGAACGTGGATCGCTGTACAATTGACAGTATCAGACTAGCGTTATCTATTATATGACTGCTCAACCTGTGAGGCTGTCACTCTAACCGTTACGAGCAACCGTGTATTAGACTTCATGACGTATTCGAGCAGAAATGAAACGTTTCAGCATCATTAAAGAGCGGGAAGTTATTTTATCACACGCTGAATTAATACCACCAGCACCCAAGACAAAAGGGATGTCATATCTTATCCGGCGCAGCGTAGAGAATGCTAGTCGAAGACGAGAAAATTGTATCTGTGTACCATAATCTTAAGACCACACTGTGCATTTCTGACCATTCCTATGTCTTATAGTGTTTTGATGAAAAAAGAACCAGTACTCTTCGTGAGAGTGATGCTTCTCCAAATTGTACGCTGTACGCGACAAAAACATAGCGAATTTTCCTTGCCAGAATATTTCCATTTCAGAAGATTTTTATTCTATAATTCCTCTTATTCTTTATATTTACTTCTAACTTGCTCCAAATCCTTGTCCAGCTCAAAGCACCAAGAATTTGCCCGGTAGCGTTAGAACATCCTCTGAGTTGTGATACGCCCTCTGCATTTTCATTGCTGATGTTTTCACTGTTGCTGAACACTATGTTGAAGGCTGGTTTCCACACAGATCGCCTTAAATCTGTAAGCTTCTACTCAATGCGTATCGTGCAATTTTCTGACTTCCCATGAATAAGCCCACTAACCTAACCATCGTATGATGATTCGCAGTGAGGCCTGCTTTCCATAAGCGTCACGAACTTCCAGCAAAACTTCAAGAAAAGGAAGCGAATACGACAGATGAGATCGCCCATGAGTAGCAGGGTATGGCCGGTATGGTGTAGAACAAGATTTTGTGACTACATTTCTCAAATCAAACATCTAACTCTGCCACGAGGCGAGCATCTGGATTTAAGGCAATCTCCGTCATGTGTATATCACAAAATTTGCTTTTATCTGGACAACATTGCAATATCGGTGTGGTGACGTATGTTTTTCATTCAAGGGCAAGAGTTTTGGAAATTATCCGATTCGTGGAGACGTGGTGTTACAAGCACTTATAAAGGATGAGGTTTACGGTGGTAATCATGGAGCCAGTATTAGGGACCCTCCAAGAAAATCTCAATCCGGTGGTCCTGTGTTTTTGTAACACGTATTGTACTTTGTCACAATACGTAGTGTGCACACTTTCTCAGCGATAGGAAGCCAATACAATTGTTTTGTTTTGTGTTTGCTTATCATTTGCAAACACTTGCTCGTCCATCCGCACGTACCCTGTTGTCTACGTGGTCGTGTTGACACCAAACCAATTTTTAAGGAGGTATAAAAGGGAACGCTTTTGCAGCCGAAGCAAACGCTCTCTTGACAGCACTCTGTATTTCATCTAATTCCTTTTTTAACGACCTCGTCTACATAGCATCGGAGATAATAATCATAATCCTAGCAGTTACACCCTTGTTTGGTGTTCATGTGCTTATTAACCTTTCATTCCCTTGAGCTCCAATCTGGCTATGCTCTCCTTCAATGCAGGATTTACCATACCGAAGACTTCTCAGAGAAACTGACGAAGAACTGGGAACTATTCAAAAAGTTCCAAACAGGCA
The DNA here is from genome assembly GCA_037903475.1 of Ancylostoma caninum. Lineage (NCBI taxonomy): Eukaryota > Metazoa > Nematoda > Chromadorea > Rhabditida > Ancylostomatidae > Ancylostoma > Ancylostoma caninum. The sequence goes on from JBAJFG010000446.1 coordinate 101,929, forward strand.
TGGATATCTGCATGTGACGTTCACAGAAGAATTCTAATCACGTCTAATCACTTCATCACTTCAAACCACTTTATCCCTGCAAACCCTCCTAATCGTTCCCATTTTCCCATAATAAATTGCATTTGGTGAATTAGCTTAGCTTTCTATAAGACAGTCAATCATTAGGATGATTGGCTGTCTTATTCTACAAAGCGTAGAACCTTCCCCCCCCCCCACCACCCACCCACCCCCTCTCCCTATTGTCGCGTGAGAGATGACAGATCACGCTACCATTGATCGCCTCGCCTCGCCCCATTTTCTTTGCCCACTGCCACTGGCCCGATTACGAGAAAAGGCGGGGAAATGACACGCCCAGTAGGGTAGCCGCTATATTGTTCGAGGAGTATAGCACCATGCGTCGCCGGCGACCAATGTTGGCGAGCGCTCACAATCGATAGGCACCGACACCGCAGTCGCTATTATCGGCGGCCGCCGATGTTGGCAATCGCCAGCTGCTTAGCCCACAATCGATGCGCTCCGGTGTCACAGTCGCCAATGACGGCGACGCAGGGTGCTACAGTCCTCGAGGACTTTAGCGGAAGTGTAACACGTCCATGGTACATGCACGTGTGAAATATGGGAATCTTCCAGTGGGACTTAATTTTCAGGGAAAACGGAACATTCTTAGTGTCGGAAGGCTGAAAGTGGCAAACGTTGGTCGTGCTCGTACGATTTCGCAATCCAATGCGCGGATTATCCAACACTTTGAGAGTTGAATTGGAATTCCCCTTTGCCTGCGCAGCCTTGAAGCCAATGTCACCTCATGATGGGTATCGGAATATCAGCAGAACCCGGTTCTACTCGAATAGCTGATTCCAAAGATGTGCTTGAAATTCGAAAAAAAGGGTCCGAAACCCTATTTTAAGGCCCAAATTTGTCCAAAGGAATGTAGCGCACGAGTCCGAGACAGAACGCAGCGAAGTAGCGCTCTGGACCGATAAAGGGCCACGTTGTCGATGCTTTTTCGTTATGCGCCACTCATTTGACATTGAATTCAGAATCATAAATCTTTGAATGAATGCATGCCCTACATGGACATGAGGAGTAGTCGGTAAACTAGGCAGTGCTGAGTCTGACAAAACATTAGCAACTTCTGATGAGTGTAAAGCTTGCAAGGGGAATACATCCGTGGGATTACGAGAAGAGACTGCCTCATCTAATGGAGCCGAGGACGCTGATTTTGAATCCGTTCTTCGTTTTGGAGTATTTGATTGCCGAGGAAGCTATGGCCGTTCTTTTCCGCTGTTCAGTATTCACCAAAGGTACAGTTTGCAGCCGAGAACTTGATTTTTTTGCTCAAACTTTACATCTGAAGTTGTTTTGCTTGTTGATCACGAATTCAGTGTTCATTCTGCCCGAATAATGGGTTTTCGTAATAAAAAGAGAATGGACTCGCGATCGCCATAATCGTCTCCATATTTCAAAATGTACAGCGTCTCTCGAAACAATAGATGAATCCTATGACTGCAGAAACGCAGTGGGACGACACGGAGAGAGCGTGCTCCGAGGGAGATGGTCGAGTAGCTCCCGCCGTTATTTTGCTGCTGCGGTAGCAAGAAACCTTACGCGCAATCCGTCTATCTCTGTCTCTTCAGCAAGGACTTTCATTTCGATCAAACGCCAGGTACACCTACCCTTCCCTTGTTAGTCGTCTCGGGGTGAGGATCGTTCCATAGCCAGCAAGAAAGACGGTGTAGATTCTTGGTAATTCTTTCCTTTATTCCTGATAATCTGTTCACTTCATTGAAACGTCATCCATTCCTTTCCAAACCTGTTGCAATTCCTTTAAATAGCAGCAACAGTAAATGAGTTATAAAATATAGGTGTAAGTTATGGGTTCACGTGAATTGTTTTGCGAAACAGGTCTCGAAAACCAAATTTGATGTTTTAGATATTCAAAAATTGAGTCTCAGACTGCGAACATGAACAAGTACTTGAAGCTCTCAAGAAGTTTCCAAATTTAAAATCTATTGATTGTTGTTCATATGAAAAAATCAGTTGGTAAAGGGAAAGTATCATGTGCCTAAAACATGCTGCTAGAAGAACTTGGTGAGACATTCATGCCGGTAACTTTTTACGTCAATCTAATTGTTGCTGTTGATGACATCAGACCTACTGTTTTTGTCTTGTTTTCTGTGCGAATATATGTTTATGCTTACCATATATTACAGAAAAACCACGTTGTGAAAAAAGTAAGCTTTGCAGAAAACCAATAGTTATCAGTCAATGCATGTAGTTATCATTTTAGGCGTAACCCATCAGTTGCATCAAACCGCTCGTCTTCATCATGAAACCAGAAGGTATCCATTACAAATTCACCTTATAGTTTACTACAATTCAATTCGCATGTCCAATTCGTTAAATATATTATATTATCGCGTGGTATTATATGTAGTATAAGGTTGAGGAGGAAGTAATAGAAGGAAGTTCTCCCATTTATTCCCATGTTGCCGATGTTTTTATTGGCCGTGGTCGGATACTAGCATCCAAATTCTCTCACGGTGTTATCAAAATATCTGACGACGTTCAAGGAAAAGCGATAAAAATGGAAGACCCTTTCACGCCACACATTAACCTGCCCCAACACTTCACGTTCGGTAGAGCATCATGATTCCACATCGCAATAGATTTGTATGAGGATCGAATGTCGGAAAGTCATGCAGCTACGCGAGCAAACTCTTTGGTCAATGATATCCCACCTTCCCTAGACACCAGACTTCATCATGACTGGTGTCTAAGAAAGGTGGGACATCATTCAACTACCATGTCATCACACACCTTAGATTCTTCTCAAGCAGAAAGGAGCTCTGAAGAAAATCTCAGGAAAGAGCTTCGAATAGAAGAAAGAAATACAGATTACATTCAAACAGGGATCGACTCTGTGAAGGGAGTCAGTGCTCCACACAAGTATCGAATCAATTTCCTCGATTTCAAGGTTGTGTGCGCAATTTGCAGGGAATGCCTCTAAAACAAAGCTAATGAAGAAAATAGGCCTTTGCGCTATTTCTTCCGTTACTGCGCTATTTCTTTCGTTACCTTCTCCGCAACCAAAATGTATATCCAGTTATGCAAGATGATGAAATTATGGGAAAATGCTCTTGAAGAGTAGTAAAAATGTATTATCATACCAACGATATACGCCGTAGTGCAGCGACATCCTTATTTCTAAATACAGCGGTGGTGGTTGGATTCGCAGATGTCTAATTTTTAAATTTTTTAAGAAGTCAAAGCCATATTGAAACCGTTATATGATGCTTTGGAAAATCATTACTACAAAGGAGAGATGGAAAAAAGCATGGACTACATCCATACCGACGCGGTCGTGGTGAACAAAGGAAATGGAGCGCAGTACGGTAAAAAAGGTAAAGCTCACACTCGAATTCCTATGTGACAGTACGAAATGTGCGGATGATCCTACTCTATACATATAGTGCGTATCAGAATTAAGTATCCACCCAAAAACTATAAGTAACAAGGTTCCAAAACATTCCGATTAAGTCGGAACCACTTCCATTCGCTTTAGCAAACATGACAACTCCTTACTAAAATACACTTACCGGGTCACTCATGTTTTCTCATGACGTACATGCTAGCTATCACATTTTGTTCGTATCAAAATTAAGTATCCACTTTGAAGCAGACCAATTTTGCTAATCTGAAAGTGGGTATGAAAGGCTGAAATTTTTACATAGTCCACCTATTGCTCTCTGCCAATATTCTTTATCGTCGAAACCTTTCGAGCTCCGCTGAACAGGCACAAACTGAAGTCTTTCATGACGAAGGATTCTCCAGTCGAACAATCGTGGCTCAGTTGGCTCGCTCTCATGGATTTGTGGATAGTTATCTGCGAGACCAATCTTCATACCATAAGCAGCTCAATTTCGGTCCCCCTAAGCTGCTAACCTCCAACGATAGCAAAATGATCAAGAGACTGGAGTCGGATTCTACGTTGAGCCTCGCTCAGATGTGGACTCAGTTGGGTTTAAACGTCTCAAAAATGACCATGTGGAGATCGGTCCGTGAGAACTGCAACATCATAAGAGAAGTAATGCTGGAGGCTCCACGCTTGAGCCCCTAGCACATCTGATTCTCGCCAGAAACAACATAACAACGCAATGGGACAAGGTGCCTGATTTCCAGGTAATCTTTAGTGATGAAAATGAATTCAATATGGATGACCCAGGTCGGTGCAGTCATTATTGGAGGGACTTAGGGAAGGAGCCACTCATGTTCTCAAGGCGCAACTTTGGTGGTGGTTCACTTATAACTTGGGCAGCGTTCAGAAGTTCAGGAAAATTAAAATTGGCGCTTGTTTACAGGAGAATGGACTCGTCCGAACACCAAGAAGTGCTGGGAAGGCATCTGCTCCCTTTTTGAGAGGTTACGGAGCCATTCTCTCGTTTTTCAGCAAGACAACACCCGACCACGTGTCTCATTCAAAGAGAATTGGCTCCAGGAGTACATACCGTGCACTATCCTGCGTGTTTGTCAGACTGTAACCAAGTTAAGAACATGTGGGGTATAATTGTACGCCACGTTTACCGGAATAAAAAACAGTACAGCACGGTCGACGACTTGAGGGCGGTGATACTGGACGTTTGGGACCAGATTGGCGACAACGCTGCATAAAACCTAGTAAAAAGTATGAGGACTTTTGAAGTCATCCGCAACGATGGCCGAGCGATCGATTATTGATTACCCGGTGTCGTAAGTGGATATATAATTTCGATACAAACAAAAGAATTTCTTGTACAAGAATCCTGGGGGAAACGGTGGAAATTAGTAGAAAGAAAGAACATAGGTTTTCTGCATTATGAGAATCCTATGGAGCAAGTTCCCTTTTGTGGTAACCAATATGAGCCAAAATATTGGCCAACTCGGGGTGGACACTTAATTTTGATACGCGCTGTACATATTAGGGAGTTTGTTCATATTCGGTTACCCACTTAAACGTTATCCCTAGCTATTGACCTAACTGTTACCCCGACCGTTTAGCTTTTAGCACAGGATAACGGTACAGAGAGAGAACATTACTGCCTTTAATTTGTACGTGTTCTCCGAAAGACCATCGTCACTTGTCGTACCCTAGGGTCCATCGGCGGTTCAGTGGCTCAGGTTAAACCCCGAGCACGACTGGCCGCGTCCGTAGAGAATGCGCTCCCTACTTACCTAATAGCGGCCAGTCCCCACAGACGTATCCGGCCGGGAAACAAGGCTCTCGCCTCCCATCCTCCTGTCCTCCTGACAGGGTCGCTACGCTGCGCCCCCAACCTCGGACCCGCCCACATGGTGATTATGTACGGGTGAGGAGATGAGCAACATACTACTTCACACATCATAACACAGTACAACCGATGGTTTCTGGTATTCAAATCGCACGACATCAATCAATAGGCTGGCAATCAATGATGGTACAACGAAGATGGTAGGGCTAGCTTAGATAGTAGTAGATGGTAAATAGTACTGCTAGCGGCATCGTCAGCCGGAGGAGGACCTGCTGCTCCTAGCAATGGTATTACGACGAACAACAACGAAATCAACAACGACGCGAGAGCACCGGAGAACCCGACCGTACGCCGTCACAGCACAGCAGAGACTGATTACGAAAAACAGCCACGCCGTTCGCAAGCGGCCCTTAACGACTAGGTGGTGTCCTGTTCCATGAACATCTACCTAGTCGTTATCTGGTCATCTTAATATAATCCGTTTCCCGCCCCGTTAATGTTTATTAATTTACATGATTATTAATTTATTTATTCACATAATACGTCAATTATTTCATAGCCACGCAGGCGCACCACAATTTCCCACAACGTACATATGCATCTGTATATATAAAGTAGAATGTCTGTGCATGTGTATGGTGTATGTACAGTCTTTCTCAAAAGTTTTGCCTCATGCTGAACCGCCCGTCAGCTTAGCTACGTCACACCACGTATGATAATGCATAGGTGATGCGGCGCGGCTTAGCAGATGGGCGGTCACGAGTGAAGCAAGTATTTTTGAGAAGAACTGTATGTCACTTATAGAAATTGAGGAGGGTTAACCGATCGGGACCAAACTTTGCACACATACCCACAAGGGGCCAGCGGAGGCTTTAGGCTACTTCCTGCCAGAAAATATTGTGACTTATCGATATATCGATCTACAGGGTGCGTCATAATTATTGACGGACTGAAGCTATGCTGTAAAAAGGACAACATCCCGAAAACCACTACATATGCATAACCAAAATAAAGATCATAACTTAGCGAATACAAAAAATCCACTCCCATTCGAAAAGCTCCCTCCCCTTGTAAGAGCAGCCACGAAGATGTCAGTAGAGAATATCCCCGATGCGCCGCAACTGAAGTTCGCTCATTATTCTTCCATATTATAAAGAGGTTAAGCTTTAGGAAAAAGATACTCCTATGGGAAGTGGGGCAGGTCTTCCTCTCCAAGTATCACATGAAAGCATATCCTTGTTCGCAAGTCTTGTCTTGTTCCCACCAATGAAAGGCATCTATGTTTTACTACAGAAAATTTTTTCCTTTTCTTGTTTCTCATTCAAGCAATCTTCTAAGGGCATATTTTCTAGCTTATCTTAGTTCTCATAACAAGATGAATTCATAGGTACTTTGGCAGGGCTTGGCTGTTGTGCAAGAGACAAAGGTAGTACGGGCCCAGTTTCAAAAATCTAGTTGAGGGAGTTCAATTTGGCAGAGAATAGGCTTCCTTGTGAATCGAGTTCCAGTCCACGTATGACCCCATATAGATATCTTAGAAAGCAAGAGCTGTGCTATCATCCGCAGAAACATCAAGCTCCCAAAGGCTTATGTATTCAAGATCTGGGACAAGGTAGACCTGGGTTAGTTGCGGCGCAGAGGCTGTGCGATCTCTCGTCGTCTCTGTGAGTGCTTCAGCAAGGAAGGAGCTTGATGTGAAAAAGAGTGCGTTTATTCGGATCGCCAAGACATGGGCTTTATTCTGCATATGCTTTTTTGGAATGTTTTTGCATCTTGTCTTTTCTACAGACTCATTTTAGGTGCGTCAATAATTCTGACGCACCCTGTAACTGATTTTTCGCTATTTGTGCCCAGGGGCTGGCGAGAACATGCCTGCTAGGGTTCCTCAATACGCTGAGCATGTACATAACAACCGTTTTGCGCCGAAGTATCGATTTATCGATTTTATCGACTTTTTGACGTTCTTGCCCATGAGGAGGTAGAGACATGTCTACTGAGGTTCCTCAGTACGCTGAACATGAATATGACAACCGTTTTGCTCCAAAATATCTATTTATTGATTTTATTGATTTTTTTTGTTATTCTCGCCCATGGGGCGGTAGGGATACGTCTACTGGGGTTCCTCAATAGGCTGAACACGAACATGATAAACATTTTGCACGAGGGTATCGATAAAATGTCGATTGCATAGGTTTCGTTCGGGGATGGGGCAGGGACATGTCTACTGTAGTTTTCCACTACGCTGAACATGAATATGACAACCCTTTTGCAAAGAAAAAACACATCGATTCATGGTTCTCATTGCTGCGGGCTATTTTCGCCCACGGGTCGGTGGAGACGTCCCTACTGGGGTTTTCCCATACGATGAACACGAATATGACAACTATTCTGCACGAATATATCGATGCAATGCTTTCCTGTGATCTTTCCCTGCTTATGAAAAGGGACGGTAAGAATGTGCTAACTCAATCAATTGAACACGCTAAATACCTAATATGGCCACTTTTTTTCATGAATTTGCCATCGAAACAACTTTATTGACTTTCCGGTTGCGGATCAGTGAAGAATGGTTACAGTGTCTTTGATTCGCCGTGTCCTCCCGCCGCACCGCTTGAGATCACATCTGGCGATTGATACTCAGCCGGTTGGCTGCGGGAACGCTGCAAGCAGAACCCCACGTGTAATCTCAGGCGATACTATGGGAGGCCACGACGGATCGAAGGCACTGTACTTTAGCTTTGGTTATGTACTTACAACCAAAATTATAGGCATTTCCCATGAATTTGCCGGCAATAGCAATAGCCCTCATCACTGTTGGAAAGCCGAAGTATTAGGTGCTTGCAAAGGTTCCAGGGCAGTTCCTTATTTTTCAAAATGCCATAACTTGACTCAAAGTCAGCAATTTTGTTCAAAGGAGAAAGCATTGGCATCTGCATAACATAATGCCAATATGGAACAGAAAGGATTTTTCCGGGAGCTGAAAACTTGAAAGGTCTACACCTGTAATAATGGCACACGTCGTTTTCCAGTAGGGTCTGTTCATTAAAAGTTTTACAGCGGAGATAAAGTCATAAAAGGTTGAAATGGGGGTACGCTGTTAGAGGCAGGTATAAGGAGTAATATAGGTTAGGCTAGAATTTCGGAGCACGAATAGCCAATTCTTTATACGAGTGATGCTGCAACATGGTGGTGTGCGTTATTCAACAGCCGGAACGGATCATATATTTCAACCTGTGTCGGCCCTATGCTCAAGAGTTTCCCGTGGTTACTTTAGGGAGAAGAAAATACTATAGAGCGATTATTGTGCACTCATTAGAAAACAAATTCATTGCAGATGAGTCACGTTGCTGACCATGAAAGGTCAATTTTTTTAAAAGAGGGTAGTGATGGTTCGGCCATTTTTTAGGTGGGTGGCAGGAGCCCGAACTCTGGGATGACCTCCTCCTATTGTCGTACATGACCTATTCTCTATCAACAATAACTAATCTCCCATGAAACGAATTGTTAGGAAATCCGAAGGTCGAATATCTGCAGACTTGCCAGTGTAGACGTTGGTGCTCTTCGCTCAACTCATGCAAAATCCATCTACTCACCTTCCCGTTCTTAACGATTTTTTCCAAGTGACGAGATATTGTTGACTAAATTCCCCGTAACGTCCTGCGCACTAGGCACGAAGTCTGGTTCAAGCTGCTCTTTCTTGGCGCCTTTGCGATGACCAAATTTCTGACCAACTTGTGAAGCATTTTCCATACTCTCATCTCCGCTCTGAATTTCTAGGAATCGTCGAGCATCTGGCGTTTTAGAGAACATACTCTCCACAAACGCATTATTGATGCTATGGGTCGCTCCTCTTGTTAATCGTCTAGATTTGATTTCATAAAGCGAAATTCCCCAAATTATTGTACAGCTCATAGCACTGGTTTTACACCCATAACATAGCAACGCTGTAACGTAGATCCGAGCCAAAAGTAGTATAGGTAGCAGACGTTTCAGGCTACCAGCATACATGAAAAAGGTTGCAGGATATCGTAAACGCAAGGAGCAAAACGATGTTGAACGGTGAAACACCACCAACTGCCCCGGAACTTTTGCACGCACCTTATAGTAAAATACCCGAGCGAAGCCGGGTATGCCGTCTAGTGACAGATACAATAAACTGGTAGGTAGTCATAAGTAGGAAAGAGAAAAAATAATGGCCTTGAAAATCTTGTATTCGTGCATCCCTGACGCACATGCATCCCCTAAAATACTTCGGTTTTGTTTAAACAATTTTTTTATTGTTACGGTGAGAAACTCACTCCCATGCACTTCTTGCTTTATTGTTCTTCTTTTTTTAAGAAATAATGGAGGCATTCAAAAAGTTCACCGATGAATTTGGAGTAGCAAAATTCAAGGTAAACATTTCTTTTATCCTCGAAGAGTCAAAAACGATCCTCATTCTTTCAAACATCTCCAAAAATGATGTAACAATGGAAACATTTCCAGCGGTCCAATGAAGTTTTCTGTGGATGTGAGTGTTGCCTCTGCCTTTCCTGTGATATCACGCTTGAGACGCCAAAGAAAGGAAAGCAGTCAGCTAAAGCCTTCCACATTTGGAAGAAAGAAGATGGCAAATGGAAGCTTTACCATGATGAGTACGCAATCGCTGGTCAATGATCAGCCCTCCGAATAAATATTTCACAATTTCTGATTAAAGCAGCAGAGTATTATGATGATAGTGCACAATCTCAGATCTACATTTCATCGTCTCAAGCCACAGAGAATTATTCAAAGCACTGATATGGCTTGCGAAGCTCGGATCAGAGTCGTCTAAACAGCGGTCTTCCTAGAACGGCTTATTGAACTTGTACCCATCGTTGGACACTATCGGTTCTATTACCTATCTACTCAAGAAAATGTATTATATTTGTACTGAGATTAACTTAGAGCTCTCCATGGCTCTAACTAGTTCAAATATGGTGCACCACCATGAGAGGTAGTGTTCTCAACAAAAGATAGGAGAAGCAGATCCAATTGCTAAAAAACAACACATTCCCAACTAGGTCAAAACCATATTTTCTCCTGCAAAGGTGAATGCCAACTATTTCAGTTCTACGTTAGGATTGATTTATTGATTGACCTTCGCCTTCCTATACGTTTGGATACATCGTCATCGTGGAAGATTTTTCCCAATGGTTATCTCGAGATGATACCTGTAAGAGTGTCTATCCTAGGCAGCCCCTAGGATGGCCGAAAATTATGGGTGCCTCATTTGGTGCTTTCATTTTCCAGTTGTAAATTCTATCACCATTCTATTTTACACAATTTTGACACTTTATAAAATCTTCTTTTGTCTTGACCTTGAGTTCGCTCGGCTACCTGAAGTTATGCGACCGCCTTCATGAGGGGAATCCATTGTGCGTCTAGAACAGTCCAGTGACGCCACTGCAACAATAGCAAGAGAACTTAAATACTTCCCTCTGAACAGCGCAGGAGGTCACTGAACTATGAGATGCCGAAGGAATAGTTAACGTGAGAAGAAAACCGACCCGTCTCCAATTGATGAACTCAGAGAGGACTCATGCGACCATTAAAAAGAGGACCATCCGAAATGGTGGGACGGATTTGAACAAGATGGCAAAAAGTCTGAAAATTGCATTCTTCTTTTCAACTAATTGTCAGAAAGGAGTTAGGACTATTCTGTTGTTGCCTCTCCAAGAGACAAAAGCTAACCTTTGTCACCGTACTCGACAGCCTTGAGAAATGCAGAGGGTGGTTTCATATGCACTACGCCGAGGATATGACCTGATGAGAAAGTTTGCATTTGCATAACTTTAGTCGCACGTTTTCTGAAATTTTCAAACACAAAAACTGGATCCTGTTGAACAACTTAAACATTTTCAACGCGCAGTGAAGTGCTCTTTCAGATGGTCTCAAAGCTTCAATGCGGGCCTTCATTAACTCTGGACTGAGATGAAAAAAAGCCGGCGAGCATACACAGTTTGTCATCATACTAGCAGAGTTGAAAACGATTGATTCTAGTGCTATGGTAAGAAAGGACTATCCCGCGTACTTGCAGTACTGCACAAATTCTGCTCACAATTCTTCACAACTAGCAAAAGGATTTCTAAAATAAACAACCTTTGTGGCAGAACATTAGAACATCAAATCTCGTTCAACGCCAGTTCAACGAGACTTCTTTAAATATACTGCCTCAGAGTGGATTACTTCCTATTCGTTAACACGGCCGGATACAGAAATTTTCGTTTCACTACATAATAATAGAATTCTTTGGAATCCTGATTTTTAGAAGGTAAATCCCTTAAAACTAGCTTTTTCGCCTCGCTTCTTGGGTGTCTATCTGCTACTCTATGTGCCTTTCATAATCTCGAATCCTAACTTCCCTTACACGAATGGACACCGTTTTTCAGTGTCCTTCTCAGTCGCTGGCACCTAGCCACTATTGCTTGACCATGTGAGCCGCTCCATATCATCCTACGCTTCGTGAGGGGGGGGGAAGGGAGGGGAGGGGAGCAAGGTGGGGTCACAGCCGACTTCCGGGGCTTGAATGGCTGGAATTTTGAAAGTGAATTTAATTGAAATTTAAACGATCAAGAATAGATGCTTGCAAATATCATAGTAACAAATAAGGGGATAAAAATAAGTCAACGCAAATTCTTTATCTATCTTGTAAAGAAGTGTGGAACATTGGTCGATCCAGTTCACCCCACATCATAACCAATCTGCCTTTGGCCGGTTTTCGGGGTTTTTTTCCCTCTTGTTAGCATTGTGCAAAACTGAAGATACTATAACTCTACTGTGATGTATGTACACCACACATTAGCTAAACACATGTTTATTCCTGTCTCAACCACGTCTCTTGCGACCAGACAGGTAAGGACTTGTTTAATCCTGTCTAGCACCATGAACTAACGTGCTCAATAGTCCACTTTACCTGTTAATACTTGTTAACTAGTTCAGAATACAATCGATAACACGTTATAACAGGTCGTAAGTTTCCGTGGGGATAAAAAGACTTCGACATTTTCTGTGGTCGTGCTGTGTCTCTGCTGAACTCTGATCGTCACTATTTTCTAAACCGGCTATAGTATTATCCTTATTCTTACCATTCCCCCTACAAGTTTGTAAGTTTCCTTAATCGCTAGTTTAGCACTTAGTCCTATTGTTGGAAGATGACCAAAGCGAAAGCTGGCTACTGCTAGGTTAAGGGTATGGTTTAAGTCACGGCATACTTCACAGCGACATCACCGCCTTAAAGAAAATATTAGGTTGGTCCGAAAGTCTTGCACCATCACCACCAACAGACATATCCCAAACAATAAGAATATCATTGTTCGTGGATGGAACCTAGTCTGCCAATTTTTATAGTTCAGAAGTGGTGGAACATTCTACCATATTCTATTGCCAACGAATTCCAATTCAAGACTAAGGAATTCTGGATAGAAAAATAAATATTCGTGCAAGACTTTCGGACCAACGCATTGACTGAAAATGATGAGAACGAAAGTATTACTCCACATCCGGCGCCTCAAAATTTCCAAGAAATTTTTTCGCTGAAACTTGGCATGAGGGCGTACTTGAGGTGATGAATACGGATGTCGTGTCCATTTCGTAGCGCAACCTCATTCTTGTCCGGTTACGGTAGGTGTACGGTAGCTACCGTTCCTCCTAAAATCTTTGAGGCGCTGAACACGAATAACGCATCCATTTTGCACCGCAGCCACAGTTTTTGTAAAGCCGCAGTAAGGTTTCTCGAGAAACCAAGAAATGTCGATTTCAGTAGGAAAATGGCGGTGTTGGTAGTTGTGATCTGTCCCGTTCACTGTATTTCCACCGACGTAAACATGAAAAAAATGCGGTTACGGCACAAAATCGATGCTATATTCGTGTTCAGCACCCCAAATAAAATAGTATGCAGAGTATCGGCAGAAAAAATTTCCTGGGAATTTTGAGATCCAAGATGTGGGATATGTAGTGCAGCTGTTAATCCTAACACTAGAAGATAACCTGCCTTGTTCTTGCATTCAAGCTGCAGAAAACAAATGACCAAATTCAGCTGTATATAGTACAGCAGCATGTGGTCATTTATTTTTTGCAACTTGAATGAACGTCATTGCACCCTTCGCTATACCGGTACAATACCACTGGTTAACCCACGTCCATACATGTTAACCCAAAAGTTGGCCCTCTAACGGTTAACGAAAATGAACGTGGGCTAACGAGTGATGTGGCTCTGTCTCTACCGCAATAGGTCCATGAGATTGATGCTCCTTGGTGTTTGCGCTATACCCAGTGGTGGAGGGATGGTCTGTTAACTAAGAGAGGGCCGATGAAGCGACTTTGTCTGTAATTACGACCGCGCTGGTTCCATCGATGGGAGGACACCGCAGGATGCGTTTGAAAGGAGATTTCATTAAATGGCAGAAGGGAAATATCAAAATGGAAAGGATCAAACCACATACTGTCGGTTCCAAAAATCAGAGCAATTCAATGTGTTTTTTTCAATTACACAGCACGCATTTTATCACACGCCAAATCATGGAAATTGGAGCTATCAATCGACGATCGATGGCTGGAAGCGTGCCAAAACATAACAACGTGGCGAGACTTACCTCATCTTGGCGGACGGCCAAGTGGCATGATTCGTGAAAAGGACAGTACATACATATCAAAAAAAGTGAAAAATAGGTCAGGTGGGATACCCCATGATGAGTTCGTAATTGCGGCCAAAATCTCCCCGTGGCCCTCTCTAACTCAGGAAACTTGAAAACCGAGTTTTGGATGGGATTGAAAGATGCAAATCCTACGATTAAGACATGCAATCATTCAATCAATAGTTCTATACCACCAATGGTCAAATCAATGCAAACCTATATATGCATACCCCAGCAGAACCGACACATACCCATGCAGAACCTATGCGCCTCCAAAAATCCGATGCAAATTCGATACAGAACGTACGAAAAATCCATGCATACCCATGCAAGGCCTATGCAGAACCCAAGCATATCCATGGGTGTGCATGGGTTTTGTATGGATTGACTAATGCCGGTATAGAACTTGATTAAAAAAAACCGTGCTTTGCATATGTCTTAATCGTGAGATTTGCATCTTTCAATCTCATGCAAAACACGGTTTTCAAGTCCCCGGAGGAACTCCGTCTGTTTTTTTCTTATGGTGTACAGGTATATCAGAATGCGTTCCAGTACTTTGAACATTAGTGGCGGTATTCATGGAAGCTCCCAGGAAGATTCCAAGCTTCCTGCACATTCAGAATGGATCAATTTCCTGAATAGAAAGCGACATATCTGGCTATTCTTGTCTCTAATTCATTGCAAATGCAATCCCCTTGGACGGAATATGCTCATTTTGCCAGTACAATTCCGATTCAGAAGAATAGGCAGGTAACACCCTACCTGGGAGCAACCATGAATTCGGTCACAGAGAAAATGAAAAGTGGACAGTGGGCTGCCCATGCCGCAGTTTTATTCAAATGTTAGTGAGAAACACATTCCCATTCAGGTGAATCCTTGGACAGCCACATTCGCGCCAGCACGCCATTACAACGCGAGAGTGAGACCTCCTGGAAGCGCACGCGGTGTGCGTTCTCTGCTCGTGACAGCTGTGCGGGCGGCTGCAGCTGGCGCGGGTCCCGCAGCGAAACCGCGGCGTGGCCGCGCGCGAGCCCAGCCGGGCAAGTGTCCAGCCCGTGCTGGCCCACTCCTCTATAGATCTATTGCGAGTTCCATCTACAGGCCGTCGAAGTCGCGAACGTCAAATGACAGAAGCCGAACGGAAGAGCTTTTTCAACTATACAAGTGAGTCTTGCGTACGCCTTTCGCTTCTCATTCTGGAAGTTTCTTTTCTTGGAACGGCTGGCTCACTCTGTGTAGATCATTTCATAGATCAATTTGAGCTGCATTCGACGATAGTGTGCAACATTTTGGGCTTCATTTGATCACCATGGATCACCTACAGTCTTCCTACAGTTCCTTTCTGTCGCTGCTTCTTCTAACACATATTAACAGCATAGATCTCTCATCATTTCCGATTTCTCCTCTCTTTACTTCTGAATCGGAAGATACTGAGAAGTTTTTATTACAGAATTCTATTTCAATTACACTTCAAAAAAGACTTAACCATCCTTAACTTCTGATTCATTCCTCTTCCTCTCGTTATTTATATAGGACCTACGCTCTCCGAGGTTATCTAATCGTGACATCCAATTTTGCATTATTTACACAGAGGTTGTTCCCGTCCACATAACCTTTTGTTTCTCTTTGGTGTTATTCGATTGGATGGACCTTTCACCTATAATTCACCTATAAATATGATTCTCTGACAAGCCAAGCGATTTCACATTGCTCCGTCTTCTATCTCATCGACCCTTCTGAATAGCTACGAACAGCTCGTATATGATACATTCTTCAAGAAGTATCTGTACCTTTCCGAATTATTATTTGAATGCTCTTATAACTCCCTCAGTTCTCTTTGAATTAAAAGTACTGAATCGAGTCAGTTTTTAAATGTAATGCACTGAACTAAAGATTTGGCATTTCCAAGAGATCTCGCTGTTTCTTCAAATACAATGAACAAAATCTTTCCCTTAGTCTGTGCTTGTTCTCCTTTTTCTCACTTTCAAGAAAACAAGAATTTTAAATTATTAGCATTTTTTTGAAGGTCTGTATCAGCTGTTTTCTGATGTTGCGGACGGAGCACTTTCTAGCCGTCGCATTTTTCTACCCTTTCGTTAAAGTGGTGTTACACTTTATTGCTTTCTTTTCTTCTGCTATTCTTTGAGTTGTCAATGTTTACTTGCTGATAAAGTTGCATAAATAGCGAAAATGGAGTAATCAATTTTTTGGCTATCCACATGTTCTGCCCCAAAATCTCAAAGTCAAAAATTCCTCTTAAACCTCGTCCAGGGGCGTTATTTGACATGATGATCACGAATATGACACTCATTTTGTGCTGTAACCCCATTGGGTAAGGTTATGGTAGGGTTTAGGTAGATATCGTATCTCACAGAGTCATCAGAATTTTTGTCTAAGGGGTTTATTTGATATGCTGATCACGAATATCATACTCGTTTGGTGCCGCAAACCTGTTTCGGTAGCGTGGCGGTAGGGTTAGGGTAATACAGTCCGTAAGAAGACCTCAAGTTGCTTTTATCTTGCAAAATCAGTGTGATATGCGTAATCAGCATGTCAAATAACCCTAATTTACGATGTTTCAGAGGAATTTTTGATTCTGAGATTTTGGGGCAGAACAAGTGGAATAGTCCGTCCTCTCCCGTCCGCAGTTCTCTCGCATGAAAATGCTGTTTCACAGCTTTAAATTTTTCTTTGTGGTCATCCTTGAAAAATGTAGATATGATTTTCCGGTGCACATCAGTATGTGACGATTACTTAGGATAAGTGCGAGAGAGGGCCAGGAATTTGTATGAGGAAGAGGGTTTGGGTAGGGTCGTATTTTTTTTCTGCTGAGAAGGGAGAAAGATGGTCTTTCAGGGCCGATTCTTCGTGGATGGGGCGCGCAATGCCTGAAAGCGGCGAAGCGGCCTAGACATGCGCGATTGGCCGGTTACGTGAACTGACCAATCCCAGGGTTTGGCCGCGCCGCCCCGCACCCTCCAGGTGTAGCGCTCCACCCCTGAGTTTTATTTCCGCCGCGCGTAACTCTGATTTTAACGCTGAAAGGAGCTTTCTAGCTTCTTATAGAATTTCTTGTTCAACCATAAGAGAAGTTCCGCCTGTACCAACTATTCTAATTTACTACTTGCTTCATGGTTATACTCCCCGGAGATATATTGTTTCGATAGGTTCTCGTGGCCCTGGTAAACGTCAAATAAAGCCGACAGCAGCTGTACTTGATTTGGTTCTGCCAAACGCAGAAGATGAAGAAGACGATGAGGATTTCGTAGGTAATTCCATCTTGTTATATTGCTATTCCAAGCTAACTATTAGGTCGTCAAGTATGAAATGTCTGGTTTCGAATGAGAAGATTTTGAGTTTGGTTTCTGAAGCAAGATACGGTATAATATATCCAAATATGCTCTTGTACTATCGGCACGGCCTTGCTTGCTTAATGGTGGCTTGATTGCGCCAACAGGGTAAAGGCGTGGAAAGCTAGAGGCGATCAAGTGGCGAAGAGCGTCTTCAACATCATGTCGAAAATTGAACATTTTCATCGGCAAGAAATGGGCTAATTCGTGAAAGTAAGTGGTATTCAAGTAGAGCAAGGTTTGTCTAGTACAGTGAATGGCAGGTGGGTTCCCGCGGCCCTAGTTTCACACCCTCGCGATGTTCAGTGCATTTGCTAGGCAAATTCCGCTAAACACAGCACTGATGTTTCCAGATTTCTCCGTTTTGAAGGCTCGAAGGTGGAACTCATGTTCCAAATATACACGATTTTTGGTCTTCGACAGTTTCGCGAAAACATGTTTAAACAAAACCTTGGACGCTGACCAGAAACTAAGGAAGTTATTTTAGAAGAGGCAGGATGTATCTTCATAATAAGAAGAAAGATGAGAAGTAATCTAGTAAATCTTCGAAGACAGAGGCTGTCAAACTGACCGCTCATAAAATCTGACATTTCAGACTTGACGACCTAATACATACAATTCTGGCTCATAATCGTGTTTTGTCCTCTTTTTCAGCGGATAATGAGAACGGATCAAATGAGGGTTCTGATTCTGATGGCAGTGATTCGGATGGATCCGAAGACAGTTCGAGTAGCAGTTCATCAACAGATATAGAGGATGAAGAAAGGGATGATGTAGAGAAAGATGCCAGAGTGAGCAAGCATACTTCTCGCTTACACTTTTTTCTTCATCTTCCTTGGTTCTGAATTACTTCTTTTTTTTTTCCAGGTTGCGCTGTCAGTGGATGAGCTGGCTGGCGACGGTAAGGAAGTGAGTGCTTCATATTCATTTTCAAAGCGTTCCCATGCTTCAATAATGCCTAATTTAGCAACCACGGATCTGCGCTCTTTGTCTGAACCTCACACAAATCGCGAAGAATGAAGAAGTTATGCAGTGTGATAAGTACGTATTCCGGGTTCATATCTGATTTTACTCTACACATCCGTCTCCACTTGTAGATGTGGGCTCACTGTGCACGACTCGTGTTATATGTCCTTGGATGTAAGCGAGGATAACGAAAGCACTCAGTCTAGCTCATCCATGGAACCATGGTTTTGTGAGCCATGTATTTATGGATTTAATGAGCCTCCTTATTGTGAGCTGTGTCCTTCCAGATTTGGAGCTATGAAAAGATCAGGTGAACATTTCATTCCTTTTCTCTTCGATTGTTTTCTCTTTATTGTCTTTATTATTGTTGTAGATGATTTAGATGTTGGCGGTCGCTGGGTGCATCTTATTTGTGCCCTGTACACACGTGGTGTCACATTTGGTGACATCGACCATTTGACAGCGATAAGCTGGCAGGAGATGGATCATCGTAACTTTGGTAGAAAAGTTGGTTCCATTATCTCATTTTTTTGTGGTTCTCGTATGGATTTTAGAGCGTTAGTGTTTTGTAATGTGCGAGTGATGAGTATTTAGAGCTGCAGCGGCTGCACAAATGTCCTGGAAGCGCGATCAGGTGTAACAACGCGGTGTGAGTTGGGATTATGCAAGCAGTACTACCATGCAACCTGTGCTCAGAGGTATGTCTTTTTTACCTGAAGAATCGTACACTTACGCTTTACCTTCCTTGTTTATTACTAGATCCTGGACTATTGAATAATTATCGGAAGATTGGAGTTAGGAACACCTATTCGAAGCTGTTCATTCTGCAGAACATCACTATTTAGGCTTGGTCTCTTAGTGGATCACAGTGAGGGTTCTGAGCACCACATGGGATCGTCCCATTCGCATCGATTTGGTGACAGCCAAGCAGTCGAGCCTCGCTATATTAACTGTAGACAACATTCCAATCCGGATGATGTGCAGATCAAGAAAGCTGCGTGAGTTCCTTGAAGATCCTAATGTTCCCTCAGAGCTCTCATCTATAGTAGTGGAGCAGAAGTTAGCGTACTACTGAAGCTGAATTCTTTTTTTTTTAAACCAAACTCGGTTATTACTGCTAGTGTTAACCAAACTTTCAATTATAATCACTGCTAATGTCTTCAGTAGTTTTTTTAACCACAAGATGAATTGTTCAGGGCGCATCTTACCGTAACCCATTCTGGCGTGGCGCAAAGTGTTAGGTGTCGCCACACTCGCAACGCTACATATGACGGTCAAAGTCAAGAAAATGAGAGCTTACGGATATCTAGTGACGCTACCTGCAGCGAGGACTGTACTAGAGGCCTCCTCTATGTGTTTTTCCTAGATTTTGAGTCCTCTGGTAATTTTTTCACAAGAGAAGGAACAAACTTGACGCCATTGATAAAACATATTGCTGGATCCACAATGGATAATGTTTCTGAATGCTCTACTGGTGTTTCGACCTACTATACACCTTCATTTGTTTTCTGAGGAAGAATATTTGTATAGTCCTTGTGCGCAATCGGTAGAAAGTTTTCGAGCGCCTCGAACCTGCGGCGCGTGCGCGGCGCGGCCGCTGGTAACAGCGGTCCGGCGTCCTCGATCAGCTGTTCGAGGACACCTTTCGTCAGGTATTGAGCCCAGGTAGGCACTTTTCATCGGTTTTCTTTATTATTCCGAGTACTTTGGACCGTTGAGGCCTGTGGCTGACCGATATTGATCGGACTGCCCACACGCCCCGTTTTTTGCACGTTTCAACTTTCTTTGCTTTTGAATGTATTTTTTTATTTGTTTTTGGCCCCGTAGAAAGCTGCTTGTCCCAGGTAGCCTCTTCTTTGTAGGAAAAAGGACCCTGGGACGTGGTGGCTGATAACGGGGCCTTTTATTTTGTTCGGAATCGTTGACGTTCCATCCCTGTTCGCATGGTCGTCAATTTTTGTTTTCGTCGCATGTTTTTTCTTCTTGAATAAAGGGCCCCGTTATCAGCCGCCACGTCACAAGGTCCTCTTTCCTACAAAGAAGAGGCTACCTGGGACAAGCAGCTTTCTACGGGGCCAAAAACAAATAAAAAATACATTCAAAAGCAAAGAAAGTTGAAACGTGCAAAAAACGGGGCGTGTGGGCCGTCCGATCAATATCGGTCAGCCACAGGCCTCAACGGTCCAAAGTACTCCGAATAATAAAGAAAACCGATGAAAAGCGCCTACCTGGGCTCAATACCTGACGAAAGGTGTCCTCGAACAGCTGATCGAGGACGCCGGACCGCTGTTACCAGCGGGCCGCGCCGCGCACGCGCCGCAAGCTCGGCGCGCTCGAAAACTTTCTACCGATTGCGCACAAGGACTGTATATGTGGGTGATCCTTTCCGGAACTGGTGTGTGTCTAACATCAGCACTACAAAATTGAACATAATCTTAGTCGAAGTAATATATAGCACCTAACTAGTAATATCGGGATGGACGTCTGGCAAAAACCGCAAGCATCCCATTTCTCAATCCCCACTTATTGTACTATAAAACGGCTAAGAGTGCTTTGTTCGCAGACATACATACAGGGCATTCGGAAAGGAGTCGGTACTGGTGCATTCACGGACCTGAGGTGAGCCATGGGTTCCACGTACTCCCATATCATTTCCGGGATCCTTTCTAACATGTTAAGCAGTTAAAAATCACTGCGGCTAACAAGCCTGAACATGCGCGACTTGCCAAAGGCCCCTCTGATCTTTTCACGTAAAAATGCACCAATACCGACTCATTTCTGAACCGACTGTAGTTATTTTCTTTTGGCATTTCACATGTCGAACAAAACTATGAAACCATAGTCCATGAGATGGAGTAAGAGGACAGCATATTTGGTTGCCATCCGTGAGCTCTCATTTCCTTGACTTTGACCGTCAAATGTAGCGTTGCGAGTGTGGTGGCACCTAACACTTTGCGCCACGCCAGAATGGGTTACGGTAAGGCGCGACCTGAACAATTCATCTTGTTTTTTAACCCATGCCAAATTTCCATTTTTCCTATTTTAGGGCAGCGAGATTCTTAGCTCAAGAGGAAAAACGCCTTACAGTGGCTAGGAAAAACGTTCTGTCTGAAAGGGAAGAGCGCAAACGACTTAGAGCGAGGCAAAAGTATGAGAAGCAGTTCCAGTCCCTGATTGGGGTCACAATATGCCTGCCGGAAGCTTTCCATGATAAGGTGATGCCTGATTTCGCCGACTATACATATTTCGAGTATGTACTGTTTCAGCTTGAAAAGAAAGTCCGACGCGCACGTCACCTCACAACTTCACCAGAATTCTTCGAATGGTTCCAAGAAAAGGCTGAACTCAGCGGTATCGAACCGGAGCAATTCAGAAAGGTTCAATTGTTCGCCTATCCAATATTTTTCCAATGTCTATACATATTTCTTAGGAATTCACGCAAGTATCGGGAGATTCCATACCACTTCTCACACCTGGTTTCTCGCCACAGTTTTTCGAGTAGGTTTCGTCACAGACGCTGTTTAATTTACTATTTTATCCGTTCACGCTTTAGCGTGTCACCGTTACACTTGTTGTGCACATGCTGTAAACAGAATTATCCCTCCTAACTTTATCACGAAGTTTCTTTTTTTGTTTGCTGGTCGCGATTTTGGCATTATTTTTGGAAGAAATTTTGAGTATCATATCTCTAGGATTATGGTATTAGGAATGCTAGAGAAGTATTGTATTTCGCAAAGTTCCCTCAAACTACGTGGTCGAGTTTCTTACGCTGTATTGACCTTCAGTGCCCATCACTTTTTTGTTTACATTTTCTTGGCAGGTTTCATTGTACATGGATGGTAACTTCAGAAAGATCTGACGTAAAATCAATATTGTGCTACTGGCCAGGAAGTGAAACTATTACCTGCAAAAATTTCGTAGAAGTGCTAGAAATAGTTTCCATGCCGTACTCATACCAAACCCAATAATAAGAACGCCGTGCTCCGATAAATAGAGGTGTTTTCATTCAGTACTTCAGAGATTTCCCAGAAACCTAAGGTCTGGGAGAACAAGTTCATTTTGGAGCTGCTTTCCTACTAACTTCTTATTTAAGATATTTGGCTCATCGCGAACACGTTGTGATGGCGGCAGAAGAACAAAAGCTGAACACTATCAATGCCGCCAAGGTAGCCATGAAGAAGCAACTCGACGCGCATATGACGAAGTTGAAACTGGTATATTCAGTAGTTATCGATCTTCGTTCGTTCTTTCTACGCAAAGGCTCACCTTCGAAGGAAAGAAAAGACATCGTAAACGATGTGAAAGTGTTTTTTTTTACCACTTGCTTTGATTTTTTCTAGAACGAGCAGTCAGGACAGTTGGGAAAGGAGCGCTGTGAGCGCAGAAAGCAGTTGGCGCTTGCATTTCACGGTGCACTTGTGAAGCTTGGTGCGAAAAAAATAGCATCCATTGTTTCGTTGTTCGACGATACTTCGGGTAATAACAGCAAAAGGTATATTCGCCTTAAATGCTGACTTGTTTAAACGCTATCATTTTTTTTTCAAGGAGAAGTAGTCAAGTAATAGATGCGCCAGTTGTCAGTTTGGGTACACCTACAAAGCCCAAAAAGGAAAGGTCGATCAACGTGTGCAAAGAATGTCGGAAGGTTAGTGCCAGATGCCTGCCCACTTCATCTCATTATTTGCTCCTTTATAATTTTTTGCTTGATCTATTTCAGTTTTTTTCCTATGTATGCGAATCTATTCAGAGTAACGACCAACATTTAATGATCGGATGTGATTCCTGCCACGAGTTCTATCACATTGGTTGCCTTGACCCTCCTCTCGAGAAGGTGCCCAAGAAGGTGATTTTTCCATTCTAATCTTATATTTGGTTTGCTTTGTACCTCCCATAGTTCTTTCACGACAATATAAACTTCTTCAAGGTCAACTGTGAGTGGCACTGTGCAGATTGCTGTGAGAATAGCGAGGAGGAGGTGGAACACGAGGAGAATGGCGTGAGTTCTACTTTTCAAGAACATTGGTTTGTAATTATTGAAACCTGTCAACGGTAGACATACAGTGGACGTCAATGGCGCTGGCCCATCTGCGGCCTTGAGAAGGACGTCGCGCAACCGCGCCGCGCGCGCCGTAACCTTGTATTCTGCTGCTGTTATGCCATTTCTTACAGCGTTTCTAATCGATTCTAAGTATTTTCGAGTAAATCGGAGAGAAAAGGCCCTAGAAATAGCATTCCGCAGGTGATGGCACCGATCCCGGCGCGCGCGGCGCGGTCGCGTTGCGTCCCTGTCGAGGCCGCAGATGGGCCAGCGCCGTTGCCGTCCACTGTAAGTGCTTTGAAATGCTTTAGCGAATGATATTGGTTTGGTTGCCTGGGATTATATGAAGCCTAAAACGATGACTCTTTTATTATAATGAGATGCATTGTACATGGTGTTATTTCCCATGTTAGTGCTGCAAAAATAGCTTGAATTGGCGCTGCAAATTTTGCAGGAATGCTCAAATGACGGATATTCGACAAGACGGTTACGACAGCGGAGCGAGATTGCTAAAGCACGACGTCTTGCCGCAGCAGAGGTATTTAAGATGACGCATGCCTTGATTGTTCGGATTTCAGCCAAGAGAATATTACCAGCAAAAGCGAAAAAAAAAACGATTAACTTCATCAACTGATGTTTGTGGTTTGCTGTAGTCGGAATTAATGCTTCGCATTATCTAAACAGGTAGCATGATGATTAAACCTATGGTAACTGTGAAAAAAGTCAAGAAATTTAGCTACTTTAAGCATGAAGACATAAAGAGCATAAAGAATTTTTGTCTCATCTCCAGCTTATGGCGCTGAATGCCACCAATATTGCAACCATATCATCCTGTGGCCGGCAACCCCCGCCCTAGAGGCACCAAAAACAATGTCTCTGTTGAAAAGATGTACGCAGATTTCTTTTGAACTGAAACTGCGGAAAGTGAAAAGTTGTTTTCTTAGCTTGTGAAGCATTAACTTAGCCTTTGATCCGGTGGTGCAGCGGTGTGGAGACACCTGAAACCATTTAAAAGTACGTTTGCGGCACTCCAAGAGGAGGGACTTCACAGCGGGAATCTAGCCCTGCTGAGATGGGAAATGGCTGCACCTTCTGGTGGCGCCATGTCTTCACTCGTCTCCCTCATGTTCTATATGGTTTAGTTGTAACCCTCCTCAGGTTTCCGTTGCCTCCTGATAAATAAAGTGCCTCTCCTCCTTTCCTACCTCTCCTTTGCTTCTGCTTATTAGTGCCTCGCATACTATGTTGTATTAAAGGTGTGGTATTAGATCAGTGTTCTGTTTTGAATACGAGCAAAAGGCTCCGGGTACGAACAACCGCTCACAAAACTACGGTTGGAACCGTTTCCGAGTCATAAAACTAGCATGAAACTTGAGTAACGTCCGACAAAAGAGTAAAATATAGTGACAATCAAGAATTACGGAACCACGGGTATTATAGCGGTTCAAGCGAATTAGCCCCCAATTAAACCACTATAAATAGATAACAGAAAGGCACCACCAGACTCGACTCCGTTTCTCGCCCAACATGTGACCAGCGGAGGTCCTACTTCTGTGGATTTCTCGAAATAGTAGTGTTATGATATACTGCTATAAATGTAGTAGGAGCATAATGATCTGCTTAGCACTTGCAATTTACCCAGCCCCTGCTCAACAAGTACTTGTAGTTAATGTTCTTGATTTCACTTTTCCACACACTTTTTTCAGGAAGAGAACAGGGCTTACAGAGCAGCGATTCTTGGCAGCACACGTAGTAGCACTCAGAAGAAGACTCCTGATAAAAAGGTGGTGCGTTGGGCTTTATCGTAGCAGTTCCTCAACATTAATTTCATTTGATTTGCAGCCGACAAAGCGCGCTTCTCTCGACTTACCCAATCGATCATCTCCAAAGCGCCAGCGACCTGAGCTTGCCAATGGACAAAAAACCAATGGAATCTCATCGGTATGTCGCTTTTTTTTATTTGTTTTGTGCTGCCTATCATTACTAACCTGCTTTAGTCTGCGCATACCTCTTACCTACCTGAAGACGAAGAACTTGGAGAAGATTGTTTTGTTATTTTGGATGACGACGAGGTGGAGCTTTGAGTGAAGGTTTGAGCCGTCTGTGTACACGAAGAAAACGAGAGGTTCATTATCATTATACTCTAAGTATCTTCTATTCTTTCCTTTCAAATCTGAAACATGCGAGTGTGTCCTTAGATAAGCACCCGTTACAAGGTTCAACTATTGTATCTTTTCCTGTTACTTCTAGAGGTTTGTTAATATAAAAAGGATGTGTTTTACTGTGAAATTCAATGTTTCTGTTGTTTTATTCACTGTATTGTGACAGTTGCAGCTATGCTGTTCATTGTAGTCACTTCACCTGTGCGATCCACTTTTGAAGCTAATTTACAATTGAGACCTGAAAGGATACCCGATTTCTAGGGAATGTTTTCAGTCTATAATGCATTAGTCACTAAATTAAAGCGGTTGTGCGAGTAAGGTAGGCAAATTTGAATTTGAGACCTTCGCTCGTGCACGACGTCTGTTTTTTCTCTCCCTCAGAGCTTTTTTTTGTGAGAAATGAGACACGAATTCATTGGTTTTAGCACCGAAAGTTTTATAGTTCTACCCCTCGAAGTGAATTGGTTTTAGCACCGAAAGTTTTATAGTTCTACCCCTCAAAGTGAATCGCGTTGTTGGCTACTGGCTGATTGTTGTCCTTTCCTCTTTTTTTTTGTTTGTTGTGAGTTTAAGTTCCCCTGACTGAATTTGTAATTGTATCAAAATACGCCTTCAGAGCGAGATGTTTGGGTCTTTAAATGATGTGTCAGGTTGACATTCAAATGCCTCTTTCAATTTTTTATCCCTTCGTTATAGTTTGTTTTCCAACTTGCTCTGTTTCATTAAAATACGTGTAGTCCCGTGATCTTTATCGTGTCGACCTGTTGTTCATTTTTATTTCATTTTGAGAATAAATCTTATAAAACTGAGTTGCCTCACCTACTTCTTACTTGGTCTTTTCCTGAAGCATACGTAATCGTTCATTTCATACCACATTATCACATTTTAATGAAAATCGTATAGAAACCGTCATTTGTTGGGAAATTTCAAGAGATTACTTTCATAAATTGTTAAATTTATAAATGAGAGCGAATTAAGGCTTTGCTTGGAACTATTCGGCTAGTTCTGCCCCAAAATTCCGAGATATTTTTTTTTTCGCTTAAACTTCGAACAGGAGGGTCATTTTGAGGTGCTGAACACAGATATCGTATCATTTTTGTGCCGTAACTCCGTCTCTGTAGGGTTGCGGCAGGTATACCGTAGATACGGTGTCTCACTGAATCCTCTCTAATTTGGCATAGAGGAGTTGTTTTAGGCGCTGATCACGATCATCGACATTATTTTGCATACCACCTTCCTTTTTCCTCGGAATCGGCATTTTTTCTAAATATCCCACAGCATACCTACCGTATCCATGCGAAAATGCGGTTACGGTACAAAATGGATATGGTAATCGTGATCAGCACCCAAAACAACCCCTTTATGCAAAATTTGAGAGGATTCTGTAGGATTGGTACATACAGTATACCTGCCGTAACCCTGCAAAAATGAAGTTACTGTACAAAATGGATACGATATTCGTGTTCAGCATCTCAAGTAACCAACCTAGGCGAAGTTTGGGCGGGAATTTTTCCCTTTCGTGACAGAACTAGCCGAATCGTGCTCTTTGCTTAGCTTTTCCTCAATCTCTTACTTCTGCTGCCAATTTTAAAAATTTTCGGTTAGTTTCAGTTGAATTCAAAATTTTGGAGTTCAGACTTCTCAGGTCTAGAGACCTCACATTATTTTCATGTGCAGGACAATTTATATACGTAGGTGCGCGCGTGCGTGCGCCAGTTATATGCACTCATTCGCATTTTTTAAAAGCGTTTGCGTCTTACAAGGCGTCTACATTACGAATAGAACCGTCTACATTATGAATAGTAAATAAAAGTAAGAATAAGAATGCACGTTGGCCACATCTAGCCCTGAATTCATGAACGCTCCCGTCTTCTCTGCGTCTAGCTTCCGACTCTAGTGTCTCTCAGCTTATCCTTATTTATGTGAAAGTTCCTTTTTATGCACACACATTTCGGACGGGGGGGGGACTTCTCCCGAGAATTCGTCGCCAAATTTTTGAAATTGCACACAATACGAATAAAAATCTTCCATTAGTTTATTTTCATATGTTTATTTTTATTTTCTAATAGTTTTTATTATTCATCGTTATAACCATTATTTTTATTATTTTTATTTTCAATTTGAGTCCCTAAAGCGGCGGAGGCCCTGCTTTTTCTACGCCCCCCAACCCCCCCACCCTCCCCCTTCTCGCCCACTATCTGTTTCCGTCACTGGCAGATATGCATTTTAGTGAATGCTCCTAAATTAGCCAAACATTGTAGGTGCTTCTACTAACAGCTCATGGTATTCCATGTATTCGAGGCCACTGTTCCCCCTCCTCCTCGCCCTAACAACAAAGCGTAAGTTTCCGTCATGTAACTACTCTTTTTGATGCACGTCCAAATATTTATATTTAAGGATTCGAGGCTACTATACTCGTCGCATACTGTCTGATGCTGTGAAACAGGTGATATTTGGTGCTATGACTGTTACTGAAGCTGCTCAACATTTCAAAATTCCGCGAACAACAATTCAGAAGCACGTTAGGTTCGTTTTTTTTTCGTTATTTGAGAAGTCTCATCTGTTATTGCTAATCATGAATGAATTTAGTAAGGCACGGGAACAGCACAACTTAAAGGAGCACTACATTCGTCGAATGGAGGCAGTACGGCGAGGGCTCGCTGGTCGAATGCCCGAAGACGACGTGCAGCATCGGTTGTCCGAGCAGCGGACTGCATATCTCATGTCCTACGGAGTATGGTGTTACCGCTCTCACTCCGATTGAAAGAAAACGTTACAATTCAGTTCAGATTGCAACGTCTTCTTTCAACAGAATATTGAATATTGTCCTTTTTTTAAATGATAGTCCCTTCTACCATGATCATGTAGGATGCCTGGCCTACTGAATCTAACGAAGAATGTGCTCCCACTCATTGGAGGCAGCAACCAGTCCGATTAGATCCATTTCCACCAAGATTAATCGACAATGCCCATTGTTCGTTAGAAGATGATATGATCGTTGCGGAACAGTGCGAGGTGATTGTTCGTTTTCCTTAGTTTTTTTTCCAAGCATCTGTGTTTTCCTTAGTTTTTCCAAGCATCTGTCTCCGTTTTTATAAGGGGTACAGTCGTCGGCGCCAATCAGCCTTTCTTTTTGAATACCTCGTGCATTCGACTTTGGTTCAAATTAGTAAGATGCACTTGAAAGCTTAGGGGCTCTGTAGGGTAACTAGAGGAGGGAAGAAAGGGGGAGGAAAGTGGGGGAGGCTGCTTTCTATACTTATCAGCTCCCAGAGCAATGTGGTAACAGTTTATCCGTCTAGCTAGGAAGGGACGTCTCGTTGGCGTGAGTCGAGGATCGAGCCATACATGGGACGTGTGTTCTGCTTCTATTGGAATGCATAGCGCTTCTTTTGCTTTAGTATGGTGCTTGAAGCAGTTATTGTGGTATACAATCTACGTACGGAAATTTGCTCTGAGTTTCATCGCTACAATCTAGAATTGTAATAGCTGTTTTAGATGTTTGACACTCCACGAGAACATTCAAAGCAGCTAGTAAATATGCTGCTCTTTTCAGAAAGGGTCGCTGAATTTTTCAAAAAAAATCCTTGTGAAATAATTAAAATATTGCATTGGCTCATTTCTCATTGTCTATTTTTATTATTGTTTTTAACTTGCTTATTTTGATTATTTAATATCAGAAGTTATATTGTTAGTAATTATATTTTTCCATCCGGGTCCCCGAATTGGAGTAGACCTGATTTCCTCCCCGCTCTTCCCCCTTGTCTCTCTATGGGCATCTCTGTTTCCGGTATTGATGTCCAACAATTTCTATGTATTTTTTCTTTTCTCCTATGTGATGCAGCTTTTTTCTTTCGGAGTTCCACTTCATTATTTCCAGGTTATGAGCGAAGAGGTGCACAATGCTAAACCTGTACTTCTCCGCGATAATGAAGGGATGACGTTACTCTCGAGTCCAGGTCCTAAAGGTTTGATTCCTTTCCTTTTTAGTGCTGCTTTGGGATGGGTAGCCTTTTCAGGTTCATCAGCGCAACAAAATCTCGAGAGACCTGGAATTTCAGTGAAGCCTGTAACTCGGATTGTATTGAGGCATGAAGGAAGCGACAATGTGGTTAAAGAGGTTTGTCTTGCTTAATGAATTCACAGACAGTAAACTCCACTGGTCGAGGCCTGCGCGCATTTCTCACCATTTTGAAAATAGATTAGCTAAGCAGGATTCGCAACATATTCACAAACGTTCAGACGATTTCCTACATTCATTACTTAGTGAGTACACCAGTTATAGAACTCATGAACAATAGGTATCAAATCCTAGAGAGTATTACTTACTAATTGGCTGCACATGATTTGATTTATTGCGTCTTATTTACAACGCTGTGGATACAGATACAGATAAAATACGATTTCTGGTTGAGCAGTTACCATTACTAAGAAAATGTATAGTAATTATATTGATTTTCACATATTTTGGGCCTAACAGCTCGTTTGAAAGAAGCGCAGAAACACCTGATGGGGATTCTCCTGCTTATTTTGATGTTTGCAGTTTCTGCCCTGACAGTAAAACTAGTTGCCCTTATTACACGTTTAGGTTTTACAAACGCAATTTTGAAAGGGCCACCCCCTAGTTATTGTGTTGTGGTCAGGTTATAACAGGAAGTAGGAGAATCGGACAACGTTGATAAAGGTGACGTCAGTGAAATGTGTGGATGCCTAGACAATCAGAGTGCCACGCTGTACTTGGTGGTGCATTGTGCAGGCCTAGATCATTGGAATCTCCACTATATGCACTTGTATACAGGTTTTTAGTGTTGCATTTGTATGCATAGATGTGCTTTATAGTTTCTTAATGGTTATACAGGTGTTAATATCACGACCTTCCCTTGTACCCCGACAGGAAGTTTTTGTGGAGGATGACAACTCACCTCCTCAACTACAACATAATTGAACAGTTGCATGATAGCAGTTATAGTTTGAGTTTAAGTGTGTGATTCGTAATCGGCGAATTACCTACGCATAAATGTGCATTCTTTTCATCTTCTTTATGAAATCAGATTGTTTTTTTTTTTGGTTGCAATTTGCCCCACGTAATTCCTCAACTATTCTTCCTTTATCTGTTAGGTTGTAAGTAGTTTTGTTAGGTTGATATATGTTGGTTTCGGAATCTTTTCATATATCATTCGGTTTTTACGTGTTCTAGGCTTTGATGTGTGCTTTATTTGCTCCCTTTTATCCTGCAATATCGTGGATCAACATTGAGTAAATAAATATTGTATCACTTGTATTTCATCTGTGCATAGTAAACCCCACATGTCGATATCTTCGAAGTATTTTGAATTTTAAGAAATATTACATATACGAAATGGTTCCTCAAGTCTACTTCACCAGCTGATTTCTAGAGGAGCAGTGATGTCCGCTCAGAAAGCCGTCAAGGCTCTGGCGCGTCCCGAACGTTATCCTCTTTACTTGTACAAAAGGATACTGAGGTTTGCTTCTAGTTCAGAAGTTTTTACCTTTCAATTTCTTTCTTGTATGCTTGCACGCAAGTTAATAATAATAATAACTTATTGCGCTTCTTAAGGTAGTTCGTAGGTTTTATTTTTTTTTTCGTTGAGTTGTTGTGGTTGTTAAATTGTAAGTTGAGTGTGTTGAACTTGTTTTACTCACTTATTAAGACTTCACTATGGGCTTCCTCCTCCAGCGCGATTAATGGGTGATACTTATGTTAAAGATGAGTTCCGACGTCACAAGGATGCCAGCCCTGAGCACACTGCTGTCTTCATTAATGAATGGACGGTGAGTTATGGATTACTTTATCAGTAGTAACCCCAGGACATTTATGGTGGATGTGGTCAGAGCCAGAACTGTAGTGCAAGGAGTTCATGAGTACACTTGGGCGATTAGGTGGCTGTCCTTGCATAAACGGGTACTTCTCACACATAGATCGCAAAGGTTCCGCTTCCCAGTTTTATGAATACCGATATTCTATCCACATGACTTATCTAACTGGAGGGAGGGCTGCAAAGTTGCCAGGAATTTTTATGGATCTGAGCACATCACTTTGATGCGGTGCATGAAGGTCACGGAGAGTGGCCAAGAGGAAGACGTACAAACTGGGATGGGATTCATGAAACGACAACGAAGCAAAACAGCGAAAGTTGAACTGATTGGTTATTGTATAGGCTGTGTAATGATAAGAGACGCAAGAGGCGAAATTTGGTTTGTTAGCCTGGTTATGCGTTCATGAATCGTAGCCCTGATGATGGGTTATCTGTTCTATCTGTATTTACACCTTTCATTGTCTAAAGCCTCACTGTTCATGTAGAATCTGAAAACATTCAATTCCAGAACTATTGTGTGACTCTGTCTAAGCAGCTGTCTTCCTCAGGGATTGTCAAGGGTTTCATTGGAAAGGTAAGTTCATTGCGAGTTCTTTGATTAGTGCAGTACATATTTCTAGGGTAGCGAGAACTCTTTTTCCACCATTTGAGCATATTAAGAAGAACTCATTTTTCACACTCCGGAAATATTCGTTCTGAAGTTCGTGAATTCAAGCTCTTTCGGTTTTGACCACTATCTCTCGTGTCAATTGAATCTGTACGGGTTTTTTTTTCTTGCTGCCACCGTAGCTATGCTACTTTCTAGTCCTCATAATTTAATTATTGGAAGAGATATGTTTAATCCATTAAGAGCAAATCTGCAAGATGTTGAAACATGCGGTTTAGTTTCGATAGAGTTAAAATTCTGTTGCCTCTTTTACTTTGAACTTAATTCTTGGTAGTTTCAACAAAAACCAATGTCCCACGTTATATTCATCTTGAATACCTTTACATCACATTGTCCACAGATTCTGATTACAATGGTGTGATTCACGTCAAAAATTCTGAGTAAAGAACCACTTAAATTCCTCTCATCTGAGAATAGCTAAAGTAGGGGTGGCGGTCAGGAAGAACGATAGCTCGTGACAGATGCCAGCCGCACCGCGTACCCCATGTAAAGGTTGCCACGCCCATCTCGCACGATGTGCATGCTAGCCTACTCTGTATGAAGTACCGAAGACTTTATTTGGTTCAGGGCTAGATCGAATGTGGATTTTTGGGTTCTACGATAAAAACATAATAACCCGTAACGGTGATATGTCTTATTTCAATGAAAATTAAGCTTCAACTGCCTTTGCACCACTAAATCTTGTTCAAATTCGTCATAATCTCCTTCATTGATGGAAGATATTTAACAAACATGCAGCTGTTGGCCCCTGTGGATCTCTATATGTATCTAGGGGCGGAGCTACAGTTGCATGGGATATTGACACACGGGTCCATAGCAGCCAGGTATTACCAGCTATCGTTCTTCCTGGCATACACCCCTAAAGTAGGATATCCATGGAGATGCGAGCATTGTTTTTACCTCTATTTCGATAATGCAGCGTTTATGGCTGAGCAATGTGGATGTAGCAGATGTCTCGTATTCGCATGGATGCCTCGCTATAACTCTCCTTAAAATAATGTTCTCAAATAAGGTTTTTAGAGGTGTTCTCGCAGGAAATGCACCTGAGTTTTTCAGAGTTTTCTGACGACTCCAAATATTTTTAGAAAATCCCGAAAACAAATCGATGCTGAGATATTGCCCTCAAATTTCTTCTCGATGAAATTCAGTTTTCCTTGCTAAGGTGAGGATACACATCCAAAGTCCCCCTTGCAAGGCCGTTTCCGCGGGTTGCTGCTATTAGCATGAGAGTGCCTTCTGGAAAGCCGTCAAGCTCTCAGAAGCATAGTTAAGGTGGGAGTTAACGGAATAGCAAAAAAGTTTTTAGGTGAGTATCTGTAATTGTAAAAAGTGCAAAAATTTTGCACTTCAACAAGAATGGGTCTATATCGTAAATGCGCAGTGAACGCAAGAGTTTTTGCTACACCACCTACGGTGATCGGCGGTGCTTCTATGTCGGTTGATTAAGTGCAAAAAAACGGTCACAGCTTTTCTAGCAACATCGCTTAGTAGGTTTTAAAGGTGGTATGCTGTCAGTGTCTATGACTGCGTATCACAAAGTTCGTTTTATGGCAATAGGACACTTTGATTTCGACGAAGTATCATTCCGTTTTTACTTGATACAGCACGAACACCAAAAGTGTATTGTGTTGGTCCACTTCTTCATATTTTTCCCTGAAAAGGTTAAGTTAGCACTTGATATTGCTTATATGTCGATAGACAAAGTTCTGCATACAGTGAAGGTACATATAGGTTATAGTTTACATGCGAAATATAGTTTTAAAGATTCGATATTCAATGTGTTAATCCGTAATTGCATTCAGGATTTGGAGCCGGAAAAGCTTGATAGCTTCGCCGAAGAACAGCTGCGACAGCTCCTCGATTTGAAAATTGAGTCGGAGCGAATGAAGAAGGGTGAAGTTCCCATGGAATCCGCCGAGTCTACTGACGCTTCGAATACCAAGGAATGCAGCCCAAATTAGTTGTAGGAGGTGGTACATATTGATTAAGGGTCTTTCAAGCCATAGTGATTATTATTATTCTGATTTAGGTATTTTCAAAGTTAGGACTGTATGTCAGAGTTTGATATTTGTGTAACAACGTTGTAGACTTAGTTTTATGACATTTTATCTAACCATACTTCGAGTAGTTCTAATACATGTGCACGACGTAGAATGACTAGTTCCATATACACCCGGTTCTAAGAAGATCTCTGCCGCTCGAAATAAAAATTTCGATATGTAGGGATGCTAATCCTCTAGGCCTCTTCATTTCGATGTGATATAACTTCCAAAATAAAGCTATTAAACTTGATGTGAGATCGGTTCTGTGTGGCGCAGGAGCGTTTGGGCTCAGCCAGGAAAGAGATGTGGCCAATTATGCCCTCCATTATTAAGACAGAACTGTGCCATTAGTGAAGGGTCACTTGGCTTGATTATAACGCTTCCCGTTCGAGATATTAAATTCGAAATTCGAGGTAATGAACTGTACACGTGCAAAGCTTGCGAACTATTGCAGCAATGGGTTGATTATGCGGAAGGAAATGGGAGACATGGGGAATGTAGTGAAATTTACCACTGTTCCCATAGAAAACCTCTCGCTTCTGGATTAGAGGGTTATTTGATGCTTCCTGAGACGTCCATAGAATCTACTGGTACTCTTACTAAGCATATAATCAAATATGGCTAGTTTTTCCGTTCCTGGTACGTCCACGCGTCTGGCCATTCGTCTTGTGAAACATACTCTGAAGTCCGCCGCCTGAACATTTTACGGGTCTCGTTACCTGGCCAGCAGACGTGCTTGCCTGCTGGCCAGGCACGCAAAAGCCGGAAACTGGCCAGGCAACACCCGGGAACTGGTCAGGAAATTCAGTCCCGGAGTCTGATCAGGCAACCACGAACACCCGGAAACTGGCCAGCCAAGACTCGGAAACTGGCCAGGCAACACCAGGAAACTGGCCAGGCAACACCCGGAAACTGGCCAGGCAACACCCGGAAACTGGCCAGGCCACAATGGAAGGCTGGCGCGGCCGGGCATGTGCCCGGACGTCCCTACAAAAATCAGATGACATGGCCGCTTGGAGTGGGAGGTCTCACGAAGCCCCATGCAACTCTTCTTCTTCCTAGCGTTTTTCCCGTTTCGTAGCGGGGTCCGCTTTGCTGATCCTTTGACGCCATATTGCCCTGTCGTGCGCCTGGTCGGGATGGATCCTAACCAGCTTGAGGTCGGCGTGCAGAGTGTCAAGCCATCTTTGCTTTGGTCGTCCTTTCGGTCGCTTTCCTGGTACTTCTAGATTGAAGCCAATCCTACAGACTTTATCGCCATCAGCACGGAGAACGTGGCCGAACCATCGCAGACGCGCCTCACGGAGTTTGTCGGCTATCGCAGTAACTCCAAATCGCTGCCGTATGTCCTGGTTGCAGAAGCGATCCAGCTGCGTAATGCCACCCATCCACCGCAGCATCCTCATTTCCATGACGTTGATTCGGCGCTCCATTTCCTTGGTGGCAGGCCAACATTCGGCACCATAGAGCGCGACCGGGCGTACCACTGTTCGGTAGATCTTCGACTTCAGGCGGTCTGGGATGCTCTTGTCGCATAGCACACCAGTCAGTGAGCGCCACTTCAGCCACGCAGCGTTAACGCGTGCGATCATCTCATGAGCGAGACTGCCGTCCGATGAGACCATTGAACCGAGGTATTTGAACGCAGTGGCTCTCGGGAGATTCATGCCATTAACTTTAATAGTGCCGGGCTCGTGTTCGTCTGTGGTCAGATACACGGTCTTCTTAATGTTGAGGCGAAGGCCAAACCGTGCCAGTCGGTCACTCCACGCTTGCGTCTGCCGTTCAAGCTCACCCTTGTCTTCAGATGCTAGCATTACGTCGTCGGCATACAACAGCGTCCAAGGAACCGGTCTTTGAAGGTCCTTTGTGAGGGCATCCATGACAACGATGAAAAGGAGAGGAGAGAGAGCTGAGCCTTGGTGTACGCCAACGGTTATGGGAAACTCTGTCGATGTGCCGGCTGCCGCCTGCACTTTACTCCTATGATCGGCGTAAAGCATCTGCACCCATCTGAGAAGCTCCTCCGGAATGCCTTGAAGCCGCATTGCGTACCAGATCACTTCGTGCGGAACGCGATCGAAGGCCTTCTCCAGGTCGAGGAACGCTAGGTGCAGTGGCCGTTTCTTCTCACGATGCTTCTCGATCAGGAGACGGGCAGCATGGATGGCATCGGTAGTGCCGCATCCGGGTACAAAACCGCACTGGTTCGGGGATAGTTGAACAATTTCACGAATCCGGCGATCAATGATACGCTCGAAGATCTTCATGGTGTGCGACAACAGACGGATTGGCCTATAGTTCGCGCAATCTGCGGGACTGCCCTTACCTTTCCAGATCGGGATGGTGATGCTTCGTTGCCAGTCCTCGGGCACCTTCTTCTCCGCTATTGCCAAGTTGAAAAATTTCGTCAACCATTCGGCGGAGCTCCAACCCTGTGCCTTCCACACTTCCGCTGCCATATCATCTGGACCAGTCGCTTTGCCTAGCTTCATACGTTTCAATGCAAACATGGTCTCTTCGATGGTGATCGGCTGTACCGGTCCGAAGGTGGGCGGGATTTCTGGGACAGAAGGATGCGCAAATTCTTCCGTGGAGACTTTCTCAAAATAATCCCTCCATCGTTGCGTCGCCATCTTGCGGTCCATGAGAAGATGGCCTTGTTCATCGTTAACGCCGTGAAACTTCTCGACATCGTCTGCTTGGCGCTGACGCGACTTCGCCAGTCGGTAAATAAAGCGCTCACCGTCTTTCGAGTCCAACTTCTTACAGACTTCATCGTAATGAGCCGCTTTCGCAGCGGCCACGGCCTTCTTCGCAGCCCTCTTTGCCTCCCTGTAACTGCTCCAGTTGTCTGCCGTTTTATTGTCAAGGAAGAGATGGTACAAACGCTTCTTTTCGCGGACTTTCGTTCTCACTTCTTCCGTCCAAAGCCAAGTCTTTCTTTCGATCTTCCGTCGGTCTGGTTTGGTAGTGCCAAGTTCGGAACGAGCTGCTGCAAGGATATTATTGGTAGCCCCTTGCCATGTCTCATCTACGTTCGTGACAGGTGGCAACTCGATCTTGGAGATGACATCTACTTGTCTCTCTCTTAGTCTCCACCACCTGATTCGAGCCGGCCCACATCGCTCGACGCGCCTCTGATTTGGCGGAGTGATTTTCATCGTGCAGATTAGCGGTCGATGCTGGGACGTGACCGTCTCGTAAGGCACAACTTTTGCGTCCGTGACAAGCTTCTGGTCTCGGTACCTCACGAGGACGTAATCGATCTGTGTCTCGTTGCCACCACTGTAGAAAGTAACAAGGTGGGATGGTCGCTTTCGGAACTTCGTGTTTGCTATGACAAGATTGTGAGACTCGGCATAGTCGAGTATACGCTCACCATCGTCGTTGCGCACCCCGTATCCGAAGCCACCGTGGCACCTGTAGCCGTCTTTCGTCACTCCTACGTGGCCATTCAGGTCTCCCGCAATGATGATCGTGTCTTCTGGAGGTATTGCTGCGGTCGTCTCACCAATCAGTGCCCAGAAGTCATCCTTGACCCGATCGGTGCATCCAGTCTGTGGAGCATATGCCGAGAAGAAGTGAATGCGCCGTTCTTGCGTGACAATAACAATCTTCATAAGACGGTCGTCAAAACGCTCTACGACTGCTATGAAATCCCTGAACCTTTCAGAGACGATGACCCCGACGCCGTTCCTTGTACCTGGACTGCCATTATAGACGATCTTGTAGCCGCATCCGATGTCCTTGGATTTGCTTCCTGACCATCTTGTCTCCTGCACAGCGCATAGGTCGATTCGTCGGCGCTGTAGTGCTGCTGCTAGCTCATATGAGCGACCTGTCAACGTGCCAACGTTCAAAGTCGCAATACGCGTATTGGCTACGCAGTGATCCTTAACGACTCGCCTGCTTGCCCCCCGATGCCGCCGTTCGAGAAACATCGAGGACCCTCGCATATTATTGTCCACACTCACCGGGCCCCGCGAGTGGGCGTCGATTCCCGCGTACGCCGTAGCATTCTGCTCAAATCCATTTGGCGTCATGATCCATGTGATGTGACATGGGGTGTTCGTCAGCCGGCCTGTCACTGCGGCCTGTCGCCGGCATTCGATTTACGGGGAGAAGGAATTCCCCCCGTGGACAAGGGACTTATTTGTTAGAGGCGGCCCCTACTCGCCTCTCATGCGCTTCCCAGTCGTTAGAGTGCGAGCTTTTGGCCAAATCCGAACTGCAGGATACAGCCCGCACAAAGCATTTGCACACACCCACGCGCGTGAGTGCATGTTCACACTCATATGCCGGCCGCATGAATCGAATCCAGCACTGTCGAACTAAGGAGTCCATCCCCTAGATCTACCCGCGTCGCAGGGCAAGCGCATGGCTGCTTTTGGTCCGCGGTAAACCCCCTATCCGCCACCTGGGGTCGCGCCACGTAGCCTCGCAGCAAATCGGCTGGGATCCCTCGTAGGAGGGAGATCCGTGGAAGCCCCATGCAACTCTACCACCAAATATCTCGAGGATGAACCACTCCACCCCGGTTTATGTGCACGAGCCACTTCATGACAGCCCTTTGAAACACACTTGCAACTTTGAGTCCCCCTTCATTGTGCTGCGTACATGTTGCTGGTTGCAACTCATATGTTAATATAGAGAAAATCCATTTTGACCGAAAAATTGCTCAATTTTTCACTTTATGGGAGAACGTTAAGGACACATCCATCTTGCATAAGCTCCACCTCTAAATGCCTTCGCACTGTAGAAAAATATGGGTGGGAATACAAAAATTCCCTACTAACACCCGTAATCTGGTCAGGCAACGGACGATACCCGTAATCTGGTCAGGCAACAGGCGATAGCCGTGATCTGGACAGGCAACCCCCGTTTCCTGGTCAGGAAACAGCAAGTCCGAGAATCTGACCAGGCAACACCCGTAAATTGAGCCGGATCGGATGTTGACCCGTAAAATGTTCAGGCAACGTCTGAAAACGTCGGTTCAGCCGTAAACTGGCCAGACAAACTTCAGATCTCCCGTTTTCTGGTCAGGCACACCCGTTCTCCCGTCTGCTGGTCCGGCGGCGGACTTCAGAGTAGGACTAGCTAACCAGTGATTTCGTCCTGCACGTCCACCACGCATGACTGAGATCAGCGGTGTCCTTTTTTGAGCGCTGAGTCCAAAGTTCGGGAATCAAAGTCCTAAAACTCAGCAATTGTTACTCTTAATTTGAGCACGGGTCGAACAGCAGGAAGCAAAAATCAGATCATCAAAGATTCGCCTACATCCTGAACTATTGAGACTGAAAAGCTTCACTCTTTGGGCATAAGTCGACGTATTTTGAGCAAGATCTACGAGCTGAATACGACCAAGAAAAAAAACGAAGTGTGAAAGCACGTTAACTGTTCTCAAGTTTAGCCTTTGGTTACAAAATATGGTGTCAGAATTAACCCATGTACCCAGATCCTCTATCGATTTTCCTCTTGGAAGGAGGAGTTCTATCATGTGTGTATCATGTGTGTCAACTATTTAACAAATATAGTGATGTCCTTTTCATAAGGTTTAAGAGCGAATTGGGCCAAAATGACCACTTTTTCATAGGTACAAATGGGTTGGATACCGTTTCATCAGCGTTGGATTCAGTATCATGGACAAAAGTGACAGCTTTACCGCTATATCTCTAATATAACCTCATGAGTAGCTTTGCAGATCACCAGTTCGTAAAATAAATGTTGATATTAGAACATAACTTTCTTACTAACTATAATATGTTGTAGATTGTGTGATGTTCTTGAAGGGAAGACCTTTCTGCAGGATTTGAGAGCGAAATTGGAGTGAGAAGGAGAAGTGTTGTCACCAAGAAAAAACTTCCCACTCTTCTCCAGAGTGCTTTGAGAGCTCGAGTCAGGGATTGCATTTTGAGATCTGCATATTGGACGCGCTATAGGCGTGGCGGAGCACTCGTTGTCGGCAGCTTCATCCTCTAGCTGCCCTGGTATTTCATGCAGTCCAATGAAGGCTACGAATATAGCCAAATTCAGAATAAGCTTGCAATTTTTGTTGGCAGTTGAATTCTTTTTTCGACTCTTCATTTGTTTTACCACTTTTCCATATGACACAGCCTTCGTCCTTTTCATTCATTTAACAGAGTGCATTGGATCTTCGCACTTTCTTCGCTGATTTCGAAAGCATCAGTTTCTGAAGTTGGAATATTGAGCACAGCAGTTGTTCACCAAAAAAACCTCAAGTTCAAGCTAAGTTCAGGCGGAACTATGCCATTGGAGTCTTGTCAACCATTCATCATCTATAATACTAACTACTGGCTTTCACTGTAAATTACCAACTTGCTGGGGTTCTGAGGTTGAATTATAACCCTTCAATTCTAACCTGAATTTAATTCAAAAAAAAGTTAAATAATTTGGATTATATCTGAGCTAGCCAGCACTGACAAATACATACATACTTAGCAATGTTAGTAAGGGCACCAAGTATGCATACGCTTATATACTGTGAAATATTTGGCGATACTTTGTTTAAATGCACCGTTCTTAGAAAATTTGTTGCAAAACCACTCCTTCACCTTTCTCGTCAACAGCCAATGGGTGAAACTTCCGGAAATGTCATACAAAACACGTTGCTACCGTAGTGGTCCCACATTCTTGAATTAGTTGGACATACGTATATAGAATCGCCAATGCTGTAAAAAATGTGGGAAAGTCGAAGCCACAGTAGTAATGTTGTATTTATGAAGATTCTTAATTAGAGCCTTCCAGACTCGTGCATCATTGCTGTTTTATGCATATCTACTACGTATCTCCATACTGAGCAGGCCAAGGAAGAATTTATTCGCTGCTAACATTGTAAACTATGTATGTTCAAGGATCCCGCTACAATTTTTGCTTACCTATAAGGAGTTCCTGAGTAACGTTCACAATTAATGACGTGGTCGAAGTCATTAGAAAGGTCCTAAAATCTTTCTTGCACCTCGTAGAAAACACTAAGGAAATTCAGCATTGCTCATTATGCCAAGTAAATCTAGAAGTAGAATGTTTTCTTTGTATCGGATGGTGGTTATATTATCATATACTGTATCGTCTTTGACAGTTTGTATGATACAATACCACTCCTGATTGCGAAAAAAAGGTCCACAAGCGGGACATTAATCCATAGTAAGGCGTCGCTCTTTCATGACTCTCAAAAATGGGAATAGTAATTTCTAGAAACAATTAGATCCTTCATAGTATGGCAAATCAAACGGTCTACAAACTTTCTAATATTGATTCCAATATTTTGATTAAACAGGTCAATTTTTAATGGTATTCCCTGCAGTGCAAAAAATTCGATAATAAAGAAGGAAGAAGCTAAACATATCGAGATTCAACATAACAGTCTGAATCTTCAACAAAAACTGGAGCTGTTTTACATTTAACGAAGTTATGGAGAAGCGTTGCTTTGCGCCAGATTAACGCGTCGCCTGTGTCTTTTTTCGCTAAATTAGGACCATTATGCAGTTACTGTATAATACATTTGCGACCTTACGCTTTTGGCATGGTGCGTCATGTGGAACCCGTGCATTTGAACGCGCCCACGTGGACCCCATGCTCAACCGCTTGAGCACGTGGTCCCACGTGGTAGGATTTTTTTCCCGCACAATACTTCAAATTTGTGCAAATCTGAGACAGATCGTTTTCTATTTTGAGATCGTCAGGAGTGTTCCTAGATGCTTGGCGTACATCCACTGGGTACCGACAGGCGTATCTTTTTCATGTGTATCGTTGTTTGTGCTGTACGTTCCAAACAGGTAGTAAGAAAGTCTGAGAGAACATCTGCTCTGCTCTGTGCGTGTGTAGAA
Organism: Ancylostoma caninum; assembly: GCA_037903475.1. Lineage (NCBI taxonomy): Eukaryota > Metazoa > Nematoda > Chromadorea > Rhabditida > Ancylostomatidae > Ancylostoma > Ancylostoma caninum. The sequence goes on from JBAJFG010000446.1 coordinate 143,756, forward strand.
GTCTTGAGTATTCGTTAGTAAACCACTACATAGGGCTTTGCTAATTATTACTGTTTCACGAGAATTTTCCGAAATTCCGAAAAGAGCGTGCTCACCCGGTTGAGCACGCGGTCTCACGCGTCGCACCACGCGTGTCAGCCGGTTGAGCAGATTGTCGCGAATGTGTTTAATGAGATTGCATTTGAACGAAATATCCGTTTTCCTTATTAAGAGTTCTTTCCCTAGCTGTTAAAGAGGCAGGGGACCATAAATATCGTGAAAAATGTGGAAAATAAGAGACACCTCTCGTCGAAATTCCCGGAATACTAGATTGATGGTTTATGATCTCTTATATTTCGGTGGAAAAAAGGCTATTTTGGGAACGGAAGCATCGAAACGGGATCCAAGGTTAGTGTTTCTAACTCCTCGTCATTTTTCGTTCAACGAACGGATGCTTCCTTGAATGTAGTTGTGCCATACGCCAAAATATTGTCTCACCCAAATTTTGGCTTCGTCAGAGTTTTTGCACTTTTCATCCGCTTAGAAAAACATCGCTGACAGAAACAATTGGCATTTTTTCTGATAGTTGGAAGTTCGATGCTCGTGCACACGAAGGTCTTTGTAGTCTAAGTGATGAATTCGGAGTGATCGATATATCGATCGACAACTCACTTCAGTTCTTCAGTAAATTAGTTCGTCATTACTTAGTTGGTCCAATAATTAGTTTGAATCCACTCGAGTTCCCAAATATTTCTAAGAAGATGACTACATATTGCCTGATTGTGGCCAAGTGGCAGAGCAAACACTTCCGTATTACACGAAGGGCAACTCTGCTGCCCTCTTCTCTTCTTGATAGTCGTATAACCTAACATAAAATTCCTAATTTCGGTCTGTCGCCTTTAAATTTCTTATTAACCAGGAATTGAAGAGTACTGTGTGGTATACTTTTCTAGATGTCCCTTGAATCGCTCTTTCATGCAGTTCCGAATATGTAGGGATATCTAATATAGCAGGTTTATTAAGAGAAAAATACGTAGTGCTGTGATAATTTGCCAGCTTCATATATCTGCTCAAAGGAGAAAAACCATATGCATCTGGAGCACGTATGCGCTTCCCTCTCCAGCTAGAGAATTGAGCGCAGCTCTAGTCAAGAGTTGGTTTTATGTCGTATGAGCAAACGCAGTCAATTTTCACTGCGGATTTTGTCTGAAAGAAGTGCTTCCCGGTTCGTGAAAAGGATGCGAGGTGCAGCGTTGATTTTGGCCGATAGAGCCGGAAGTCTTCCTGTACAACTCTTATACGCTATGAATTCAAGACCATCACTAACTCGGGCAACGGGACCTTCAATTGCTCACACTTCAAAGCTGTTGTTCTTGGCCAAACGGCAACAGCAAGGGTGGGAGTCATGTGGGAGTCACAAAACACTAACAAAGCAAAAAAAAGTCATGGCTAACCTGAGCGGCTATCCGATAGACTTACAAGGTGGAATATGAGGGCCTCATTTGGCGCTCTTGTTTGTTTTCATTTATAAATGTCATCATATTTTCGTTTCGTACATGAATGATACGTCATCGAATGTGCTTTCTTTTGGGCCATGACCCACTTAGTCTCCTATGGCAATGCTTTTTCTGCACAGTTTATTGTTACCCACGACCCTATAAGAAGGAATCCATTTGAGAATCTTACTACGACTGGTTCAGAGTGTCATGAGACGACGGAAAAACAAAGGAAATGCCTACTTGAATAGAAAATTAGGGCACACTCGATGATATAGTGCGAGGAGGATCACTTGCGACGCACAGTTTCGTGGTGTCAATGTTGAGGGCCCATGTATATCAAGGTCAAATAAAACCAACTCGAAAATGTTTTGTAAAACAAAGTTTTCATGTATTTAAACACCCTTTGCAATAATAAACACAAACTTATTATAGCTATCAAAGGTAAAATAGTGTTCTTCGTAACGCCAACACTTTTTGGACAGCCTGATTGATGTTACGGTACGCAGAACGTCAATGTTGGTTTACTAACCGGGTAAGAGTATCAGCTATCCGTCTGTGGATCTCAGCGCAGATGCCATTCCAGGATTTTCACAATTTTCACAGTTAGATCAGCCTGTTGGTAATCTGCTTTTCTGCGCACCTTCACTTTTCATAAATATCATCAATCGGGTTACTGAACTTTCCGTAGTGTATAATGACATAAGAGGAGCCGCAAACCACAATCTCGTTGGGTTACCCGATTGCTTTCTGGAGCCAGCTTCTGGAGCCAGCCAGCGAGCCAGCCTGGCATCCAGTGAGTGTGCTTGCCTATTAGAAAATTTGTAGCTGTACGTATTCACCCATGTTTCGCTGTCGAATGTTTTGATTTGGTCCCTCTGCAATATTTCTAAAGTTTTTTTAAAATAATAAATGAGTTAGGAACTATGATGTCAGCTGTCCCGATTCGCTGAGGTTTTTTTTAGTCACAAGCTGGGACTGCAGTCCATAGTTATTATGTGGGTCATTTACTTGCAATTTTCATGGAGCTGAATACTCCAAAGGCAGCAAATGACGAACACCATGTAGAACCGTGAAGTAAAACGAAGTTTCCGCTTCACTAAGATGCTCACAGACCAGTCACAAAAAGCGAATGAGGAATGACGTTGGGTCCAAGTACATACATATAGTCTGGTAGCGCAGAGGTGGTCCCTGGGACCAATTTGTCCGTAATCACGACCTCGTCCCGAAGTCGGCCAAGTAATCTAATTTTTACGCTTTTTGATATGTATATGGTGTGATTCCTTCCACTCTGATGTTTCCCTACTGCCATTTAGTAAAATCTCCTCGAAGACGCATTCTGCGGACAAGTCGTAACTGCAGACAAAGTCACCTCAGGTGCCATCTTTGGGCTAACAGACCATACCTCACTTACTCAAGGGATCCCGGCCAATTAGCTGCAAGACTACGTAGTGCTACCCAGGACAAAGGGTTGGCTGTGGACCAGAAGCAGTATTGAGCATGTCTTTTGACATTGATGGATCTGGGGGATGTACTCTTTAGTTCTGCTTGCTGCAGTCAAATTATACATTTGAGTGTGAAGATGCACTAACGTACGTACGTGGGCGAGTGCATATTAGGTGGGACAAGTTCCACGAAGCCTGGCTACAATAGTTTGACGACATTCTTCGTGCCGAGGGATAAATTCTGTTCAACTGGCTTCGATCGAGCTGTACCAGGAGAAGATTTGACATTGTGCACCTCGACCTCAAGCTGACAAAGGTCCACCACGTCCATACGCACGACAGCGCAAATTGGCGTCAATGAATCAGCGAAGCGAACCCTTCTGTTAAACAAACCAAACATAAACAGAAAAGATGATGAAGAAAAAGAATGACGTTGGGTTCAATCTCGAAGTGGAGAAAGCGAGGGGTGTGGTGTGTTTCTGCGCGACATTTCTCGTCGCATTACTTTCCTTTATAAGTGATAATTTGTCCTTTTTTCACCCAAATAATTTCAAGAGTAGCGTGAATTTCCGCTCGTGGCCAAACTTTAATTGCCGTTGGGTCTTGACTATTCCTTAAGTAGCTCATATTTTCCGTCTTTTTACAGATTTTTCAACATATTCCTTGGGTAAACAATAAATAATAGTCTTCTGTGATGCAAAACTGATTGACCCGTACATTATTAGCAATCATCTTAATGATATCGACTAAAGAAAGCCTACGATTTCAGATTTCTGTATTTCGGACTTCAAAACCTCCATCGCTTTAATATGCTGTCCATACAAGGCAATCTTCCTGGATTAGTCTCACTCATTTGAGCGTATTTTGATAAACAATGAACGAAATGGCTCCATGTTCTATTTCGATAAACAATGAATGAATTGGCTCCATGTTCATGTGAGGAATAATGCTTTAGAAAATTCTACTCAAGGATGTATGTTTTGGATGAGGAAGATTTTGTACCTTTACATTTAGTGACATCCGCATTCTAGCGCATAGGATTCAATGTTTAGTGAGCTTCAAAGTCCAAAGCTTGCATCCAACACACTGTATCCAACCGCATAAGGGCAATTTATACTGCATGCGTGCGACTGACGCGCGTGCGTCTCTATGATGAAGAATAGGCCCCAGTCGCATAGCAGTCGCATCGCAGTCGCAGCTCAGACGCACGCGTTCACGGTCTGGCGGCGGCCGCGCGTTCTTTTCATTGAGGATGTGCATGTCGTGTTGACCGGTCTTCATGGAAAATCCCCTGCAAATGGATGCATGCGACTGATGCGCGACTGACGCACGCAGCTAGTATAAATTATCGTATAAACACCGCTCAATGAATAGGTATTATCATGATCATCACTTATAATAACGGGCTTAGTCTGTTTTGATGTCTGTCTGTATGTATGTGTGTCAGACCGTTACGAAATTCTACAATTGGTCAGTGATCGTGATTGTGAGATCATATAAAAGCCTAGGAATGGGTGTGGTATGGTTGAGTGGGGTAGGGATGAGGTCGTGGAGAAGGTTGGACAATGTGCAACGGGTCCCTCAATGGAGTCAACACAGAAGGGCTGCGCCACCCTGTGATAAGGGTGCGCTGGCGCCCAAAAGTGGGGGAGACGGGTCCACCACTGTGATAAGGGTGCGCCGGCGCCCGGAAGTGGGGAAACGCCTGGAGTCGGGTCCATCGGTGTGATAAGGGTGCGCCGGCGCCCTGAAGTGGGGGAGACGGGTCCAACGCTGCGGCAAGGCCCCGCCGGCACTCAAAAGTGGGGGAGTCGGGTGCAACGGTGTGATAAGGGTGCGCCGGCGTCCAAAAGTGGTTGGACGGGTCCACCACTGTGATAAGGGTGCGCCGGCGCCCAGAAATGGGGGAGATGGGTCGACAGCTGTGATAAGGGTGCGCCGGCGCCCAAAATGAGGGAGACGGGTCCACCACTGTGATAAGGGTGCGCCGGCGCCCAGAAGTGGGGAGACGGGTCGAGCTGTGATAAGGGTGCGCCGGCGCCCAAGAATGAGGGAGACGGGTCCACCACTGTGATAAGGGTGCGCCGGCGCCCAGAAGTGGGGAGATGGGTCCACAGCTGTGATAAGGGTGCGCCGGCGCCCAAAAATGGGGGAGACGGGTCCACCACTGTGATAAGGGTGCGCCGGCGCCCAGAAGTGGGGAGATGGGTCGACAGCTGTGATAAGGGTGCGCCGGCGCCTAAAAGTGGGGGAGACGGGTCCACCACTGTGCTAAGGGTGCGCCGGCGCCCAAAGGTGGGGAAACGCATGACGGTCTAGCGTTGTGATAAGGGCGCCCGCGTCCAGGAAAGGAAGTTCGTCACGGCCTTGGTAAATTTTTCCATGAATGGTGCCCTGGCACCCGTTCCGGCTATTCCTTCTATCTCTGTGACCGTGCACGTTATTCCAATCCGTATTCCCGTCCTCATTCCAGTCCATTTGTATTTGAATCGACCCCACCCTTCACTCTGTTTTTATACATGGGCAGACCCTTATCACTTGCGTTACCACAACAACCTGCTAGAAATAGATTATTTAAAGAGAGCATTTCCACTGAATCGGCTACGTCCAATTAACAACGGCCACTAGGGCCAATCAAAAGAAATTACTTCTCCAACGTGGCGGAAGGCTGCCGCTCACGTGATCGAGAGCTTTCCAAAATTCGATGGACTTACACGGAGGGATACAGGATCTACTAAATCTGTCCACCTTTTTTTCTGCATCGTATGCGGAGTATGCGAGCGAAGCGAGCAACAGTAGAAGTCTGGAAGTCCGGCGTTAGCCGGACGGCCAGACTGGTATTATATATTAGCGTGGTTTGGATAAATTTAATAAGAATTTCTTCGATTGTAAACCTATCGCCATCTCTTCACTGCAGTATAGTCTGTTCCAAACGCGACAATAGTTGAGTATCAGTGCGGTAACTTGCTTTTCTCTCATTCCTCTCCTACTGTTACACACTCTTCTGCGTTCATTTTTCTCTGCTCTCTTCCCAACTATCGTCCATGATGAAACGTACTGTGTACACTTATTCGGTTGAAAACTATCCAATAACGACTTCCTTATCAATTCGTGTTGTCTCTTTTGCACCGCATTTGAATCAACAACAAATGAGAGCGGACCGAATGAAGTCCATTTGAAGTGGAGACAGAACCACAGGATCTTCTTCCGATTTATGAATTTATTGGGAAATACTCCCGGCTCAAGATCCCCCTCCCCCTCCTATCTCAAACCCAGCACTATCTCCTCCTAGCATCTCACGTTTTCACAACAAAATTATCGATGCACTAAAAGACCAGAGAGCCAAGGAGTTTTGGAACGCGCCGTCGTAGGCCATGCGCGCGCACCTGATTGGAAGCAACAGACGGAGGTAAAGCGGACGGAGCAATTTGCATGTCATCTGTGATGATCGAGGCGTCAACGACTGCTTATTCTAGGAGCTCTCCGGCTATCGGGGCTGCCAAGGGTCCACTATTTCCTATTTTTGGTTTTCACTTCGAGGCAATTTTTTTTTTGATTTCTTGGAAAGAGAAAAGCGGCATTTCTGTGTCCCAATTAATTTTATTAATGAAAGAGAGGTTGAAAGATTCACTGGAAATAGCTTAATTATAATATTTCTCCACTTTTTTCCATGATAATTTCTCTGCCATGTTTCACATTGGTTCCCTATTATTCTAGGGACCCATCTAAATTCCCTGCCCAAACTTTCACTTTCTTTTCTACACGGATAAAAACTTCCTGTTCTGAGGTTAATGAACATAAGTGGTGTTCGTTCTAATGCTATCTAGCATGCAAATCTTCCAAACAAATTAATTTACTACCCGATGGAACCAAAACAAGGCCGAAAAACTCTCCATCTTATTAAAAATTAATATGAACAAACGGAGCGTTCCACGAAAAACATGGTATTCAGTCTGCTCCGAAGATGGATCAGAATATTCATTAGCTATGCTGGCTTTCATATTCCCTAGTGTAAGCCAAGCAAAAACGACGTGCATTCGTGTCAGCAGCCGATTTGTTAGTTTTCTTGCTCAAATACACATCAATGAGATGTTGGCTACCATGTTTGGCTGTTTTGTTCTCATGTTTAAAAAGGCAAATCGGCCTGACGCTACGCGTGCAGGTGGTAAGTGTTCATAGAATTAATTGAGCAGTCCCTAGAATATAATAAATGTTTAAAAGTTTTGAAAATCCAGTTGAAGAGCTTCTGTTAAATTAGCAAACCCTAAAAAGTAAGGAACTGACATGGTTGAAAAACAAACTCAACTAATAAAATAAAGCGATGTAATCGTGTACAGTCATCAACCTTGGCTCGTCCTCAGCCGCGGTGCAGCACCGCCGCAAAGCGGTTGCGCAATGCTGACTCGTTTGTTTTAACGCGTTCTGACATGCAACATATTGCTTTAACTTGCCTTTGCGCTTCTTACTCTTCCTATCTCGTTACAGCCTAAGGTGTGCAGAATGTGTCACAGGATGTGTCAGGATGAATGCGGTAGTAAAAGCGCATCCCTAAATGCCGCTTAAAGGCGTGCGTCACCTCGTTTTCGTGTCTGAGCTTTCACCAGATTCTGAATCTCCTCGACACGCTGAATCCAACGGTAAACCTAAAATGTTACAGAAAGGTCTTTAAACCCTACTTTTAAACGTTTTTTCGGGACGGGATTTGTAACAGTTTGTCGAGCCGAGTGGACGCGCGGAGCCGTTGATCTCATCGATCGGACACGTCTAGACGTGTTGGCCAACACTGCAGACGTGGCGGGCAGCCAGCACATTCACGGACCGCTCCGCCCAGGTGGTCCGTGAACTGCACTTTCGGACCCTCCGAAAACAGGGTTCTCGTCATTTTTATGAGCTTTGACGTACATGTTTGGAATCAGCGTGACGAGGAGGTCTAGAGTCTGCTGGTATTTTCAGCTCATAAAACGAGGTGACACACTGCCTTTAACGATCACGAAGCGTTGCAGGTGGAAAAACGAAACATTAAACAACAAGCAAAGTATTTGTAAGCGTTTAGTTGTTCGTGTCTAGTTAGTAAATTCGAAACAGATCTGTTCACTGCATTTGCATTCCTGAGCAGACGAAATTTTGCATTATAGGGCACCCAGAAAGAAGTGACCATTTGTACATACACGACATGTATGCGACGCGTGGTAGTAGTCTTTAGGCGTTGTTGTGTACGCATTAGCTTACCAGCGACTCCTCTGGCATTTTGCGAGTTTTAGAGGATTAATCCGCCGAAAACCATCAGAATCTGTGCGAGTGGACGAAATCAAATGTGGAAACTACCAATCGAAGGCACTCGAGCTCATGATTTCGAATATCTGCATGGAAATTGTGTTCGAGCTCAATTTGACGGAGGAAAATTGCTTTTATTTTGCAGATTTGGTACATTTTCATGTTAGAATGAAAGGGTCCCGAAACACTTTTCTGCAGGCCTGAGCAGGGCGATCGCTAGAATAATCTGAGCTGTATGATTGCTTCAATTGCTGGTTAATGGTCTTCCAGGAAAGTTGCCCTGATGGAGAGGGAAATTTGGAAAAATTTTTTTTTCGCCCGGCATTCTATATTAAGAGGCTCGTAACTTGTAAGATACTTTAGCTAATGGCGTGCCGAGTGTGTATCATGTATCTAAACAAGATTCTCTTTTTGATTTATGAAGGATTCGTCTTCGACTACATTCGTTCCCTTGGTACAAGTGTGCAAACTTTGTATTTTTGTCAAAATTGATGATTTTGAAGTTCGCTCCACCAACGTACCTATATGGGGTTGGAAAGTGATCGCAGCATAGTGGAGAGTCCAAATATGAAGTTCATTTGCAAGAATGCATGCCTGTAGAAAATTTCAGCCCACGTCCAAGCGATATGCCCGCGGGTTATGCAATTAGCTCCATGCAGATATTTGGATCGGGGAGATCGAGAGCTTTCGATAGGTAGTTTCAGCATTTGATTTCGTCCACTCCTAAAGATTCTGACGGTTTTCGACGGATGAATCCGTCGGAAACGGGTTTTGGGTCAAAAACTAGGGCTGGAATTGTAATGGCGTAGCACGACGTGACGAAGCCACTCCTCCTGCTGCAGTTTCTGGAGTAATTTCGGGCGAGAAAAAAGAAGGAATGTTTTTTCATAATGTCCTCTAGCATCGTCAATGGGGTTACGCCTCACGTCCGACACATTCGCTAATCACGAGCTTGAAAAAAATGTGGGGAACAAGAATAAAAAAATTAGAATTCCCATTAAAATACACATGAAATACAAAATACACATGCGCGCAAAAGAGTTACGTATGTTGGCAGGGTGTGTGATTACGAGTACTAGTGGAATTTCAGAGAAATTTGTTAAAAATCTGCGAAATAATAAAATAGATGCTGCTCACATACAAAAGCTGCGCGATGTTAAGTAAGATCCATCGATGAATTTTGCCAGCAGGAGTTCTGGTCTCAAATTGCTAGTGAATACCAGGGCAATTTATACTAGATGCGTGCTCCGCTCGCGCGTCAGACGTACACATTCATTTGCGGAGGTTTTCCATGAAAACCCGAACGCGGCAGAACTATCCCGGATGGAAACACAGCACCGCTGCCGCGATGCAAGCGCATCCGTCTCATCTGCGTCTGAGCGGCGTAAGAGCTTGACTCACCTAGTATGAATTGCTCTACAGTGTTTCATCTGGAGACTTGAAAAGGCACACTGGCTCTTTATTCACCCGCTTAGCTGCATCACGGTCGCTTACGTCAAGTTAAATGGAAACTAGTTTTTGCTTCGTTGGTTTTTTTTTTTGCTGGCACTTCTTTACTATTCGTTTTTAACGGGTTGGTGCATAATTATTGCGGCTTTTTTGCACTCCTTTTCTCTTCGAAAATTAACGCTTCTTGAAAGGTTTTTACATGCAAAAAACCTCTTCTTCCATTTAATAACCTTTCTATCAAAAATCGTTTCTACATTCACGATCTCATGCTCTAACACTTCGGGAAAGCTTGGAGTGCAGCACACTCATCCCACGATCTCAACGAATTTTTCGCCGAAGAAATGTCAGCAAAGCTAAGTCGAAAGATATTTAATTAATCCAAGTAGGAGGGCACAATCCTAGAGATGAGGAAGGAAGAGCTCTACGATCAAATTTTAAATAAAATTTCGATGACCAGGAACTCTTGGCAGCCGTGGAAGAGAGGGGAGTTCAATTGACGAGATTCCTTAGAAGTGGAGTCTGCTCGTCCTGTTACAGAAAATCGGTGGAAATTGAACATTGCTCCTGTCTGAGAGTTCATGTGGACTCATTTAGCCAGTCTCCATTCGTCTGAGCCTTTTGAGAGAAATAACCATGGTCGCATGGTCCATATTGAAGAGTTTCAGTAGCATTCTCGTTGACAAGCTCTCGTCCTCTTCCAGGCTGCTCAAAATCCCTGGTGCTTGAAGTTTGATGGCCACCCTCTTCTTTCTTCATGTGTGAAGCTCGTACTTTATGAATTTGAACAATATTTCAACTTACGACTGATTAATTCATCTTTGAAAGGCTCGTTGAGATCGCGAAATGACTGTGCTGCATTACAACTTTACTCGAAGTGGTAGAGCATATTGTGGTACATGTTGATGCGGCTTTTGGTACCTCCTTTAATAATTGGGAAGAGGGGATTGTTCTCGTCAAAAATCAATTTGAAAAGCTTCAATTTTTATTGAGAAAAGAAGTTGCGAGAGAAGCCGCATTAATTATGCACCAACGTAATAATTATCCTAATAAATAACTTTTGAAGAAGGTTATTTTTTCTTCAACCCACCAGTGCCCGTCATTGTTTTTTCTTCTTTTTGCTGGCTGTACTCTATTATGACATGACGCGTGATGTTTAATGTGTGTAGCATTCCTAATTGGTCACTACTAATATGTAGGTTGCACTTGGGGTTTACCGACTTATTTTTAAGAATGACATTTTTCCCCTAAGTAAATCGAACTATAAGAACGAAATTAGGGAGTTGACAGTGTTAGACTAGATGGGCGCTTTCAGGACTTGAATGCTTTCATTCATTCATTCATTCATTCATTCATTCATTCACTCATTCATTCATTCATTCATTCGTTCATTCATTCAATCAATCAATCATTCATTCATTCATTCATTCATTCATTCATTCATTCATTCATTCATTCGTTCGGGTGGCGGCCAAGACGTACGCCGCGACGCGACCGCGCCGCACAGTTCAGGTTGTTTCTTTAAATTCGACGCACTAAATGACAACGGTGGCTACCTTCTCACAGATTGTGGGTTCCGAAAACATTCATCTCTCTCACTCAATCTTAGAAAAGTTGTCCATATCCACGCAAAACTGCTCATACCCTAGAAAGCTGCAACCGCGACGCGCATATGAATCGACCAATCACAGACCAGCAGCGTACCTTTTGTCACGCAGCCCATTCATTCATTCATTCATTCATTCATTCATTCATTCATTCATTCATTCATTCATTCAAGCATAGTTATCATAAAAAAGACATTAATACGAGCGTAGAGGTTTTTTTTTGCAACATCAACGAAATTTTCATTTTAATTTCATTATAAAGATTTCTCAACGTCACTACCAGCGTTCCATGAATCCCAGCTCTGGATCGAAGGACTGAGCGCTGACCTCACGTCGTATCTTCGGCATTCGCATTGAACTTGTTTCATCATGGGATCGGTAAAGTTTTCGATGCTGCTAATTTCCTGGAATTATCGGTGATCCAGTGAGGAGATCTCGAAATGCTCAAAAACATATGGGAGAATTTACCTTTGCGCTACCTATAAGAGATACGGTGTGCTCCACTTCATGCCACACAGTCTTGTAGGGACTTTCGGTGATCTTTATTAGGAACACCCACTAGTTTCTTAAAACACTCCGGAGCTAATATTCATGAGTGCATAAGTGCATAACGAAATCACGCTAGCAAATCAACTTTGGCGAATGTTCCACGAATTCCAGGCCTATATTCAGGCTAGTTCTTACTTCAAGCCTTCAGGTGTGTACTTCGTCGAGAAGTTCCGATACAGCTAAAAAATGTGTTTTTTCGGGTGTTCCAATGTTTCGGGTCGACGTTCGCACTTGGCTAAAGTCGTGTACCTAATTTTCGCACCCTTGCGCATACCTAACTCAATATATAGAATCTGACACATGGCAAGAATTACGGATTTGAGAGGTCTAGTGAAAAACTCATCGCAGCGGTTTTGCTAGTTCCGCTCATCGTGCGCACTTATTTTCTCCTCCCTAGGCTTTGTAGCAACTTTAGCGTAGATACAGCCCCAATGACAAAGACGTGTGGCCATCTCCCTGCCCAGCTCCTGGAACATCAACCTTTTCCGGAAGGATTTTATAGTGTTTGTCACAGCTTTGTACCCATGGAACTTCAGGAATATTGACTTTTCCCAGAGAGCAAAACATGTCTTGTTTCTTCTCAATGAGTCAAATTGTTTGCAGTAGTCACTCTGCAATTTGGTTGTTTATAATTGTGTGAATATGTACTGTCAACTACAAAAATCCTGACTATTTTACGTGTTCCAAATCTCGAAGTGTAATGTAAAGGTACAGCCACGCTGGTTCACGTTAGTATGATAGAGAATACGGGAATATTTATGGGTCAAGTGAAATACTGCTAGTGTGCTTATACACATGGAATAATTACGATTTCTGAAATAGCTGTTACAGGGAGCATCAATTCTGATTGCATCTTTCTCATTGGGAGCAATGTCCTAGCACTCGTTAGCCCTCGCTGATATGTGTTAACCTAAACATTGGTCCTACAGTTGAGAACTGGCTGACAGGCTTAGTATTGAGAGCATTATATACAGTTTAATATCACCTTATCCCTTTCTCAGTTTGTCGTGAATTTATGGCGTGACCGACATGATTTGAAGGGCAGAGTTAGGGCGTGTCAGGATGTCGGGTTTTTCTAAACCACATTCTGAGGTAAACGGGTAATTTTTAATAGGAGCTTTGTGTACAAATTGCTTGCCCTCATTTTTCAAGCATCTAGCCATATAATTTCTCCAGTCATCAGGGCCGTTGGAAATTTAGCGTTTCGCTCCTAATTCGTTCTTCGTTCTTAGCTTTCCACAGCAGAATTTCCTTGAAACTTCTTGGATAATTTTAGGTGGAAGCTAGGATTTGCAAGAAAACTCAACAGATACTATGGAACATTAGAGATTTTTCGTTCATGTTGTTCGTGTGCGCTGTCCAAACTTTTCATTTGGTGGAAGGCTGACTTGCTCCATTCTCAAATGTCAAACTTCAATTGTTTTTACTAACGAGCACGCCTTGAAATGTCGCATTCACTGTGGCTCTCGTAGATCCATTAACTTCTCTACCGTTATGCTGCAAGTAATTTCAAAGTCAAGTCAAGTGAAATTCGATGAAATTTTGCAAATTCAATTGTCGTATTCTATCAAGGCGACTGATTTAATGTATTTTTTCACGTTATTTTACTTTGTTCGTTATTTCCAGAGACCGCAGATGAGTTTTCCTGGCTTCGTTATGTAAATATGACAAGAAGTTTCCGTTTAAATAACTCATTTGCAATGCAGCGAACCTGAACCTTTTGTGCCAGTAATAATAAAGTAAGAAGTCTGATTTTACGGGTATCTTGCAGGGCTCTACGAACTGCTTCAAAATATTGGAGTCAGAAATTTTGTAAAATAAGCCTGTTTTGTTCTATGTATGACGATTCAGTAGTTGTCAGTAACATTTTTGCTGCGAAGAGAAGATTGAGGTGGGAGCACGCATATTATAGTTGTCGGATTAAGGATTTTTGGGCCTATTTGTGACCACGTATTTATCACAGTGGCATATTAAATAGAAATGCTGATTTCCGTTGCTAAATTCCTTTTCCCAAGCATTCGATCTGATCTGAGAGAAGAATTCATGGGAGTTTCACCGGCTTACATATTTTATATTCTTTAGTTTCTGATTTTCAAAAAAAGGACATTTATAGGACTAACGAGCAGAATTTTGGAAAATCCGTTCCTGTGTATTTCTGTCATTTGTTTATATAACCTGTATTATTATTAAAGGCAAATCTGCAATCAAGCACTACTGCCGGTCATATGGAGAAATGAGAGGATTTTTCTTGTTTGTTCCATGCAACAGTCGATTACTCGAAAGTGGTTCCGAGTACGGGGAACTGAACCAAAATTACGATTGCCAATTGATTCATGAATTGCCCTCTTCTTCATATCTGGCATCGAAAGTCGTGCTTGTGACCGCCATATGGTCCAGAATTTGCACTGTCAGGCAACCACTAGCTTTCGTCGGTAAAATATTCCTGGCTGAGAAAAGTCTGGAAACTGCTACGTAGCTAAAATTTAAATGAGCGGGATTTCAGACTACAGCGCATCACATCTCCCGAGAGGGCGGCCACTCTGTGTGAAGGGGTCTTGAGGGGTCATGGATACTAGTTCTGGATAGATTCAGGACTGAGATGTCGCAATTTCTCTCTTGAAAGTATTTCGTTTCACGAAATCACGCATTCTCAGTTTTCAACCCTAAAATTATAACACAGTAGGTGATATGGTGAGCCTCTTAGAAGTGTTTCTCTCTAGAGCAGACATACTCACAATATGTGATGCGACAGATACTCATGCCTCACCACCTCTGAATCATACATGTTGTCTGAATTATACATAAATTTAATTCATTGAAAAGAAGAAAAACCACTTCCACTCACATTCGTATATACTATGCGTTTTGCATAGCAATTTTTACCCTACTACACTATTCACCATTCGTTGCTGAATAACAGAGTAGTGTAAAATGCAACAGTGCTCGTTGATTATTCCAGAACTAACTGCAACAGTGCTCGTTGATTATTTCAGAACTTTATTTTATAGGTATGATTCTCACATCTTCACGCTCATGATGCATTGGTCATTACGTGGGTTCACCGTCTGGGGCCGTGAACGAAAAGCTCTCTGAAAGATAAATGGGACATCATTAGTTAACGCACATTAAAAACGAGTCCGCGTCGCGCCACTTACGAGGAGCGGCAGGCAAGCTGGGCGTTTAGTTCTTGAGCGTGGTTGTGAGCGCTGTTTTGCTTGTTCCATCCTTCGCTAGTTTCCTTATGGCTATGTATACTACAAACAGCAACTCCGATTACACCGGAGAACCACAGCGCTGAGCTGGTCAGCCGCATCGCGCGGGTGGTGCGGCGCGGCCTCGTTTTCAGTGGCGCAATAACGGGTGACGTCCCTGTATTCCCTATATATGTATGTGTGAGATATGATTGATGTTTTTGTAGAACTCACACTTCCGGTCACCACCATTTTCGGCTCGAAATCTCCATTATCACCTTCTCAAAGTGAGCCACCCTTGAAAAAAAAAGGATTTCTGTAGAAGCGTGGAAGAGTTGTGTGCTTCCAGGAATAAAAGAATTTTGAAGCTTCCAGCATTTATGAGTTCCTGAAAGGACATAATGTTAACTCACCACTGCCGCACTACACTTCGCTTCATTACTATTGTCGTGTCCGCATTAAGTGGTTCTTCTCAACGACGGCTCGTCCACGATCAAACATCCCCAATTGGTGCGTTATTGGGCAATTATAGGAGAACGTTTGTGTTTTCGCCCGCCCATGCCGCCGTTTCGGGCTTTCGTGTACCTGACGAGCGCAATCCACTGAGTTGTCCCCACTTACATAATCCAATAGAGCTGTTCATCTGATGCTAATATGGCATTAGAATCTACCTCTAGCCAGTTTTGGGAAACATTCGTTTCTTCTCGTATTCGTCCATAGTTCCATTGTAATGGCAACTTCCTGGTCCAGGATTTTGTTTGCTCCAACACGATGTGTTCAAGTGACATCCTGCACATCGTAGATGAATTTTCAAGCACTCCGAGCTCGTTCATTTTCTTTTTTCTATTTCTTTAAAGCACGTAACGTAGTTGTAGCATTCTCATGCTATGTCGACAAAAGGAAAATTGAATGAGAAAAACTGAAATAGGGAAATTATCTGTGCTAATTTTCAGCTTAGCAGCCCTAGGAAATATTTCCAGCCTTAGGCATAATTATGAGTGCTCGCTATTCAACCATGTGCTCTCTCTCAGTTCTTGTCTCTTATCGTATACTCATGATATAAGACAGTGCCAACTAAATTTTTGCACCAAACGCTTCTGACGAAGGATAAAGTGCATTAGATGACATAGTGGCACAAATGTTACCTCTTTTCAACAGAATGAAATATAGTGGAATCAGGGGAAAACCATTTCTCAAAAAACCTTCGAACACGCCTACAAGTGCAATTAGTGGAACAGGCCCTCAAACATGTTTTAAATGCGCTTCTATCTTCACGTCTTTTTACATGCTTTACGTGTTTTGTTCTGTTCTCATGTTGTACAAGATTTATTTAAATTTTAAATAACATATTATTTAGTGTCTTCTACGGTTTCTTCTCTTACACGTTGAGCAACCTGAAAAAAAGTGACATATCAAGTAAACTCTTTCCGTCACCTCCTGTATTTCAGAATCTACAGCTGCACAATTTGGACGATCGCTTTCTGCCAAAATATGCACCTGCGAGATGTTGGAAATCTAGTATTCCTCATTCCGGTTATCACAAGTTTCCAGAATATGCACGTGCATATTCTGGCAGAGAGCGGTTTGCCAAAATATGCACCTGCAGATTTTGGAAATCTAGTATTCCTCATTCCGGTTATCACAAGTTTCCAGAATATGCACGTGCATATTCTGGCAGAGAGCGGTTTGCCAAAATATGCACATGCAGATTTTGGAAATCTAGTATTCCTCATTCCGGTTATCACAAGTTTCCAGAATATGCACGTGCATATTCTGGCAGAGAGCGGTTTGCCAAAATATGCACATGCAGATTTTGGAAATCTAGTATTCCTCATTCCGGTTATCACAAGTTTCCAGAATATGCACGTGTATATGTCGGAATGTCGGAATGCAGCACTTCTTTACCGCACTGCAATATCTTTGCTCTCAAAATTTTCAGGTTTTTTTCATGAATCTTCACGATAATGCTACGCGGTCATGTATCTGAGGACTGCCAGGCACACCGTGGGACGGTCACGTGGTCCCATGCAAATGGGGCCTTCCCTACCCGCTTAGGAACTGATCCGGGATCTACTATATGCGGAGAACCTGTATTCGTGGAATAACTAGGTGGATAACGGTGGTACGAAAGTTCAGGGAGGTCTACAATGCCATTGTGACGAATGTCGCGCCACCAGTACGACCAAGTATGTGTGGACTAAAAGGGAGAGTGCAGGACTCACCCGCTGTCCTTTCGGTGTGAAATGAGCCCACCTGTAATTGCAATATGTTTACAATGTTCAGCTGATATTGGCATATCAGCTGTAGTATCACCTCAGACAATTTTAAAACTGAGTTTGATACATTTCCATGTGAGCGATGGAAGGCAGCGGGTGCGAATCCATGAAAGTTGATTCCTTTCAACTGTTTGCGGTGAGTTCTGGTAACTAACACGATGGTGGGCTTGCCTGGACACTAACAAGTCGTGTTTGTGAGCAGATAAATCTACCAGACAAGTCTGCCAAGGATGTCGAAGAAGATGATGAGGAACTGGTCTATAGCTGCTCAGACAATTTCTTGGGCAAATGCCGTTCCGAACGAGCGGGAGGCCAGGGTCGGAACGAGCGTTTGGGTGTTTTCGCCCGAGAAGTAGCCGCGCTCAGGCCGCTGTAGGGGCTTGCATTTCTATCCGCCCGAGTACTGTCCGCGTTCACTCCGCCATGACCACACAAATCAACAAGCACTACTGCTCCTAATCCAGTGCTCAAGGCAGCATTCTCCACAATTACCTCTCGATCGCAGACGGCTGCACCATGACAACCACTGGCAGGTTGATCACTGCTTGCGCAAAGTCTTGCACAGAAGAGCCCTGAGTTCGAAGCCATTTTGGACCCATAGTGATCCAAGGGAGTATAAATACAACTCAAATACGCAAATTCTCAGATATATGAAAAGATTGCCGTTTGCAACGTCCATGCATGTTTCCGTAGCGCTAATTTCCTTCTACTACTGAGCGGTTTTCAACCATCCTGACCATTGTTTATGAATGATTGAGAGTCCGTTGTTTTATCCACTAGGACCTCGGGCAAAAAGTGTACAAGGATCATCCCCGCGTCATTTGCTGCAGCGAACTCGCTCGAGCTCGCACTGAGTGCCCAGCTCGCGCTGTCTTCCCTATGCTTAAAGGCAGTGTGTCACCTCGTTTTCGTGTCTGAGTTTTTACCAGATTCTGAATCTCCTCGACATGCTGAATCCGATATACCTAAAATGTTAGAAAAAGGTCTTTAAACCCTATATTTAAGATGAGGCGGAAATGAAAAAGATCGCAAGGGAGAAGGACATTGTAATGGACACTCTTACGTCTTTGGAAAGTCTCTTGAATCTCACCTGCGATAAACCGCCTACGGTCTACATTAATGTGACCAAATCGATGTGGCCCGGTATGCATTTCATGCTCTTGAAACAATGACTATACAATCATCTGCACCCAACTGCATTTATTTTAGAAACCGGGCTCCGCATCTCCACAATAACAAAAGAAATTGTTGTCGCAGGAGAGAATACTTCTTCTTGAGACACTCAGGCTACGGACTGAGTATGAAGAACTAGCCCTAGTTATAGTTGTTTTTTTCACGAAATAAAAATTCCAGGAATCTCCATTAATTGCATTGAATCTCATTTAAGATTAGTACACAGAGATGTTCGAAGGCAGTGGGAGGAATGCTCAGAAGTTTTTAGGGGAAACTTCTAAAAAATCCAAAGGCGACAGATGTTGATTTTGGATATTTTGCGCATGTGAATTTTGGAAACTCCACATCATTGCTGGTTTTCCACAATCTGCACGTGTGGATTTTGGATATTCCAAAATCTGCACGTGTGAATTTTGGAAACTCCACATCATTGCTGGTTTTCCACAATCTGCACGTGTGGATTTTGGATATTCCAAAATCTGCACGTGTGAATTTTGGAAACTCTACATCATTGCTGGTTTTCCACAATGTGCACGTGTGGATTTTGGGTATTTCAAAATCTGCACGTGTGAATTTTGGAAACTCTACATCATCGCTGGTTTTCCAGCATCTGCACGTGTGGATTTTGGAAAATCAAAAATCAGCATATGTCGATTCTGAAATTCCGAACTGAGCAGATACAGAATTTGGAAATGTTGAACATGTTCGGTCCCATCATAATTATCGTATACCGCGGAAGAGCGAGTTCAGCGAAGAATTTGAAATAATGGAACAGAAAGTCCAAAATTTACACAGAGCGAAAGGTGCTGCAGATTTCGAGGAAAGCAACAGCAGTTTTTCCTCGTTATTTCACTTCCATGATCACATTTCAAAAGTATGTCAATGATTGACAAAAAAATAAAAATTTGGAGGCAAAGTACGTTTTGGTACAAAAATTTAGTTGGCACTGTCTTATATGAATCATTTTTATGCATATCTAACTCATTGTAAAAATTGTCTTTTCAACAATACTGATATGTATCCATCATGACTTATAATAAAGGGCTTAGTCTGTCACGTGTGTGTGTGCGTGTGTGTGTCAGTCAGTCAGTGTGTGTGAAACGAAATTCGAGGGCGTGGCCTAGATCGAAGAAAATGCTCTACAATGGGTCCACTGTTGCTGTAGGAGTGTGCCGGCGTCCGGAAGAGGGGAAACACCTGGAGTCGGGTCCAACGGCGTGATAAGGGTGCGCCGGCGTCCAAAAGTGGGGAAACGTCTGGAGTCGGGTCCAAGGGCGTGATAAGGGTGCGCCGGCGTCGAAAAGTGGGGAAACGTCTGGAGTCGGGTCCAACGGTGTGATAAGGGTGCGCCGGCGTCGAAAAGTGGGGAAACGTCTGGAGTCGGGTCCAACGGTGTGATAAGGGTGCGCCGGCGTCCAAAAGTGGGGAAACGCCTGGAGTCGGGTCCAACGGTGTGATAAGGGTGCGCCGGCGTCCAAAAGTGGGGAAACGCCTGGAGTCGGGTCCAATGGTGTGATAAGGGTGCGCCGGCGTCCAAAAGTGGGGAAACGCCTGGAGTCGGGTCCAATGGTGTGATAAGGGTGGGCCGGCGTCCAAAAGTGGGGAAACGCCTGGAGTCGGGTCCAACGGTGTGATAAGGGTGCGCCGGCGTCCAAAAGTGAGGAACCGCCTGGAGTCGGGTCCACTGCTGTGATAAGGGTGCGCCGGCGCCCAAAGTGGGGGGAGACGGGTTCACTGCTGTGATAAGAGTGCGCCGGCGCCCAAAGTGGGGGGAGACGGGTCCACTGCTGTGATAAGGGTGCACCGGCGCCCAAAGTGGGGGAGACGGGTCCACTGCTGTGATAAGGGTGGGGGGAGACGGGTCCACTGCTGTGATAAGGGTGCGCCGGCGCCCAAAGTGGTGGGAGACGGGTCCACTGCTGTGATAAGGGTGCGCCGGCGCCCAAAGTGGTGGGAGACGGGTCCACTGCTGTGATAAGGGTGCGCCGGCGCCCAAAGTGGGGGAGACGGGTCCACTGCTGTGATAAGGGTGCGCCGGCGCCCAAAGTGGGGGGAGACGGGTCCACTGCTGTGATAAGGGTGCGCCGGCGCCCAAAGTGGGGGGAGACGGGTCCACTGCTGCGATAAGGGTGCGCCGGCGCCCAAAGTGGGGGGAGACGGGTCCACTGCTGTGATAAGGGTGCGCCGGCGCCCAAAGTGGGGGGGGGAGACGGGTCCACTGCTGTGATAAGGGTGCGCCGGCGCCCAAAGTGGGGGAGACGGGTCCACTGCTGTGATAAGGGTGCACCGGCGCCCAAAGTGGGGGGAGACGGGTCCACTGCTGTGATAGGGCTGCGCCTGCGCTCAAAAGTGGAGGAGCGCTTGAAAATATAGCTACCGATGCAGGAGGGGTGCGCCGGTGTCCACTACTCAGGGAAATGTCATGAGTTAGATCCATATTTGTTAAATCGATTCGATGGCGTCTAACATCAATCGTAAAAAAAGACTAGATGTCAGACCACTGCGCGGATTAGTATGCAATCCGTGTGAATCCTTCCTCCTTACGTCCTCCCCCCGTTCTTCTCTTCTCATTTGTTTATGAACACACCGCACCCTCCACTTTTATATGTTCTAACTGACTCTTATCACTTGACCAGTTATAACAAACAAAGAATGATAGACTATTTTCTGCAGTCAATCCAGGTTGAACCGGTTATATATAGTTACAAAAAGCTATTTCAGTTGAGCAAATGATAAAATTGCTTCAAGAAGGTTAATCCTCTTTGATAAGTGCACTTCTACATGAGAAAAAGCAATGGAAGGGGTGTGGGACACATTATAGCAAAAATGTAGAATAGCTGTGACTTTATTTGAATGAAGAAGGGATGAAGCCATGCGAGCGAAGCGAGCATTAGGAAAAGTCTGGAAGTCCGGCGTCAGCCGGACGGCCAGACTGGTAATACTAATGTTAGGTACAGCAAATTTGTGGAATTTTGCTTTACGAATTCAAATTCGGGTGACTTGCAAAGGGAACAAGCCACAGTATCAACTTTTCTTTCGTGCAAGGTATCTTCTCCAAAATGCCAGGGACTCGTAGGCTCTTGTGAAATCTAGGTGGAAAGCAGAGCATGGAAAATGCTCCACGAGCTAGTCAGTAACTTGATCCCCAAAGAGGCGATCGAGAGGGCCACGTTGAATCAGACCCAGTGTAAGGTGTGCAGGACCTTATGAGGTTATTACCCAAATATGTCCCGTCACGTGAAGAAAATCGGTAAGAATAGAAAGATGAGTAAATGGATTACGTGTGAGCTGGGCGAAGAACACTACTGTCGCCACCTGGACGACTGCATATATTTGATCTACTGATTTTCTAGCAAGCTGTTTCTTGAAAGTATTCTTATTAGTAATGCAGTGCAGGTCCTGTACGTTAATAGGTAAAGGTCGTTTCAGGATCTAGGTACCAGCGACCTACCCAAAAAAGGGACAGACCATCGCTACACCTTTAGAGAATTTTTCACCCTTTTCCGGTCAGCAACTTGAGTAATCCGCAATGGATTTTTTTCAAAAAAGATGCACCATTATTGTTGAGTAATACGCTCTTTTGTCGAGAATAATCATGGGAAAACCCTCAAACATAAAGCCAATCCAGGCAAGCATATGTGGTCCGCTGCTGCTGTGGGATTACGGATATCAGCATGTTATAGTGTCAACAGTGTGAAAAATGGTCCATTCGGGCTTTGAACTTCTCATGTTTTCCATATAATCTCTGGACCTGTCCCTAGCAAAATGTCGCCCTTTCAAGCTTCTCAATCGTCTCATCCGCTGTAAAACTTTCAATGAACAGACTCTACTCAGAAATGATGTATGCCGCTCTTTCAAGTGTGAACCTGTCAAATTCAAGGCTTCTCTAAAAATCTCCATGTGCAGCGTTGGCAACTCTGCACTGGTGCCAATTCTTTTTGATTTGATCAAAACTGTTGACTATTAGCCGACTTAAGGCGTTTCAAAAAATTAAGTGAAACTGCCCCGGAACTTTTGCACGTACCTAATATATTCCACTTGGTACTTCTCCTTTCTATTACATCTTTCGTACATGTGGTAGAATGTTGTGTCAACTCACAACCAGTTGTATGTAGTTGTATATATCAGGGAAGGGAAACGGGGCGTGATACGGTTCTGCGATTGATTCGTTCAAATCCCGCTCCCGCCCAGAACGGTTCCCTCCGCGCGCGATTCCTCTATACTTTACCATGCAAAATTTGAATGCGACCGAGGACGAGTTGATCGTGATGGGTGGAAGTCTATGCCTGGTCTTCTCTCACGATAATACGCACCCCCTTACTGATGAATGCAGGAGGAAACCTACTTCTATGTTTAGACAAAAATTTAACTTTCGAGCCTTTGGCAAAGTACCGTTGTTTTTTATTACATTCGATTTTGGAGTTCACAAACTGCTATTCAATTCAATCCCAACGGCGTAATCAGATTTAAACATCAATCGATTGTAAGAAAATGTCAAAGCGTTGACTTCAGCCCACCATCGAAATCGATTCTAAAAAAGGAGTAGGCCACTGCCTTCATCGCTACGCTGTCGAATACTTATTAATATTGGGTTGGTGAAAAAGTTCTGCAACCCCCACAACGGTTTCATGAAAACAAAATCTCAATGCTATATTTAATGCTACTTAACATTACTGTGTGTGGTACCTTGTGTGGTGTGTGGTACCTTTGCCCATCATTTGGGAAGCTTCTCTTTTCCTCAGACATTCGAGCGTTTGGAGCGGCGGTAAACTCGCCCACCCGATGCAGGCTTCCGGCAGTTAGTCGCGGGTGGAGCAGGAATACTTGCTGAAGGTGCGCATGGAGTGGGAAAACCTACTTTGAGCGCGCATGAGGCAGGGGAAATCCAGGTTAGGTCTGCACCCTTTTTTTCCCCATTGCCACGTGGCACCCGAAGTGTATATAAGCCGGCAGACGGCTGTGAAAGCTTAGTATAGTCTCCGCTGTGATGGAGACTAGACGAGCCCTACGGGACTTGTCTGGCCAAGTGAGGCCCTGTTGAAACTGTGGCCGAGTGTACCACTTGGGCAGACAAGATGCGTGGGATGCCGTCGCGTGCCAACGAGGCGCGGACGGGAAAATCCGTCTCGCTACAGACTCGTCGAGGCCGGCTCGTCGTGCGCTGGTGCAGGAAGCACATACATGCTCGGCAAACTTATTTTTAAACTATTTTTGTAGTTACGGGTTGCGACCTGCCTTAGTCCTGCTATCCTCGTAGCAGGATCACAGCAGGTCAAATGCAGGATAAGGCGCGACCAAGGGCGGAATAGGAGCGCCAACTCCGTTCACTTTTGCGTTTGTCCCGCAGGTGTCATGCCGCGAGAAACGCTGGACCGGCGCTCCAAACGCCCCAATATCTGAGCCCTTCCTGCCAAAACGAAAGCCTGTGGATCGAAGAACTTTTACACCTCGTTCTCGAGTCTCTGCTGATTGCCAAGCCTCATTATCCTGGTTGCTCATGGTCAGGAAAAGGTGACAGTCCGATAGAGCCCGATCTGACAAATGCGGTAGGTTTGACAGAAATTCCCGATCGAGATTGTGAGTCGTCGCACGACTTGCGTTCGCAATGTAAACGTAAGTATTATCTTACAGAAGGTAAATAATTGCTCCTCTTAGGCATTTTTCACAGATGGCACCTGCCAAGTTCTGAAATTGGATAGCGCAGAGATATCTCGTCATTGTGGTGCCACTACTTAGGATCTCCTGGCAAAGCATTCCTTGTGGCTCCACCGACAACATGGAAAAACCCTCTTCTAGGGTGGGTCTGCTTTTGACTGTTTTGGAAGTGGTTCCGGACACGGAATCCACTGGGCTGCTGTGCGTTGTTCGCTTACAGGACCAAGCTTCTCTCCCCTCTTGCAATATAGTTTAGAAGATCCTTTCCATGTGGCCGAAGAAACAACGGCTCCAGGATGCTCACACGGCATGATTTATCAGATTAGCACAACGCACGGATGCTCGTGTCCGGACAACTTTGCTAAAACCGAGGAAGCGCGGATGCTTGATGACGGTCGCATAGTCGGAATAGAGTGCCTTTGGCAACTTGAAGTTGTCGGCATCTGTCCTCATCTTCAGGGTGTCCCGCAAATAGTCGTCATTAACGGTTGACGCACGTCCCGACAGCGGGTGACTTCCGAGCATTATTTCGTTGGGCTCGAAGCCCTGGTAGCATCGAGGGGCCCTCGAGTGATGAACAACAGTCTTCAGAAATGCAGCACGTACATTGGGGTAGGTGCTTCTTACAGGATGCTCGGATACCAATAGAGCTTCCCTCGTATTCCCTTCATTTGAAAGCTTCGAGAACATAATACCTTATACGGACACAAGATACGACCTGTCAAGCTGTTTTTGCGTTATAGAGATAAAAATTAAGTGTTGCAGAACTATTCCACGAATCCAATATGTGAAGTCATGAAACATGTCAGTATAGGGCATTTACCTCCAACTTGCATGCAATAATAAGCACTTATCAATTAAAATGAAGCGGAAAATAGTAAAAATGCTTGTTGTCATCCAAATTTTTTTAAAAATGCTTGTTGTCATCCAAATTTTTTATGTTTTCCTGGTTTTTAAACAACTACTGTCTTTGCCTATCGAAAGCTACTTAATTTTTCATCTGAAGCTGCTTTTCGATTCATATGGAGAACACTGCCCACTGAATTTTCTCAGGCTCAAATCGGAAAAGCAGGAAGCTGCGGGGGAAAATTAGCCACTGTTGACTGTGTTGCAGGAGGCTTCCTTTCAGAAGTGACATTAGATGTTTCTTAATGAGTGTTGCATAAGCTGGAGCAATTTCATAAGGAAACTTATTTGCTGCATTTCTGAAGCATGAGAAAATTCAATTCCTGCAAACTAAAATTTCAATAATTTGAGTCGAACTTCGATTTATAACAGATAATTATTCCATTAAGCAATCATTCCATTAGCAAGACGGTGACTTACATCCATGTGCGTTTTAGTTTTTTTTTTGTACCCATTTCTCATCGTATATAGCTCAGTGCATATTCTGCTGTTCTTGTTTTTTCGCAGTTTTAGCGCTTTCTCCTGCATGTTCTTTATGTTTAGTTATTCCAACTACACTGCTATCGTGTAATAAATATTAGGTTGTCGGGAAAGTTCTTGCGGTTTTTGGAACAGCACATTTTCTTGACTTTTCAAAAATTTAAGAAATGTATAAACCACCATTGCTTCCTACCACTGTTCTCGGAAAGTCTTTCGATGCCCTCGACATAGAAGTGTTTCGGCATTGACTAGGAAAAGTTGTTCCAACAAGCGATCCAAGTCATATTCATTATCAAACGCTCTACCTTGCATGTCGTTAGAGAGGAACAGGAGAAGGCGGTTATCTTTTGGCGCAAGGTAAGAGCTGTACGCTCGGTAAGTCAGAACTTTCCAACCAAAGTCGGCAAGTCACTCTTTCAGTGTGTGGAGGAATATCTTTGTGTAGAAATCGGATCTTGCCGTGATTCGGACCCTTTTCTGCTATGTTTGCGGCCATTCTATCCGGCTGCTGATAGCACAGGTCTAACGCGAGGCCAGTGTAGCGTGACAGTAGCGCTCAGCGGACGATGCTTTTGCTGTCACACCGAGCAGTGACCGCAAACCTCAGAGGGTGGTCACTTGTCTTCGACCGCGGCTCAGGCTGCTCATCCTTGTCAACTCAGTGTCTGTGGGGCTGGATGTTGACGTACAGACACCACTTCTCATCTCCTGTAAAGATGGACTTTAGCCGGTTTTCAATGCACCTGTACGAGGACAATTCAGTA
This sequence comes from Ancylostoma caninum, assembly GCA_037903475.1. Lineage (NCBI taxonomy): Eukaryota > Metazoa > Nematoda > Chromadorea > Rhabditida > Ancylostomatidae > Ancylostoma > Ancylostoma caninum. Next base: position 169,997 of record JBAJFG010000446.1, read on the forward strand.
GCACCTCTGTTCATCGTTGGAGATCGCACCCGTTCAGATCATGACCACTCATTGTGATAATTTTTTTTACCTTGCCCAATTGATGTAGGCGATCAGCGATGGTGGTAAAGTGAACATCCAAGAGCTGTGTCCTTTCACACCTAGTTTGCCGTGGATCCGAATCTACCAGCTGCTGTAATCGTCCACTGTCGACTCCGGATGCTCTTCTCGACCGTGCGGAAAAATTGAGGTGGAAGTCTCCAACACGAAGGCGTCTGGACCAATTTTGTGCAGTGCGTTCACCTACCGTTCGGTCACTGTACCGTCCCCCAAATACAGCGTTAATACGGCGGCTGTATGCGGTTGCTGATTCACCAGATTTGATGCTGTATACTACAAGGCCGCAAATGTTATGTTTTGAAAGTTCTATATTCCTGGAAGGGATAGTGCAGGAGTTTGCAAGTAATGATAATAATAAACTCGCACATACCTGACTTCCTTATATATATATATATACAAAAGATAGGTTGCTGCAAGGCAGCTTGGAGTTTAAAAAAAGCACACTTTCGAAAACCGCGAGAACTTTCCCGACAACGTAGTATTATGAGCATAACCACGGAAATGCACCTAAGTACATGTGGAGCAACAAACATTCATCAGAAAGGAAATAGAATAGTGTCCTCAAACACACAATAAAAACTTGGGAGAAGAATATACGTATGTGTGGCAATGAAAATAAGGAGCAGAAATTTTGAAGACACACTATCAATAAGCTCGCCGCAACTTCTACTTACCAGAATCAAAGTCCAGCTGGGGTACGAAATTGTGCCAGATGCAGAAGCTCAGCAAGAAGAAGAACCCCCTACATGACAATGCAGCTCCTTCTGTGTGTGTCGCGTTCTCAGCAAAACAAGTGCACTCCAGTGGCGGACGCAGAAAGTGGGCGGGAGGGGGGGCGTGGGAAGAAAAGTGGGGTCTCCGCCGTTTTGGGGACCCAGACGGATAATAAAATTAATAATAATATTAATTATAATAATAAACAATAAATAAAAATATATTAAAAATAATAATAAAAATAAACAATTAAAAATAAACTAACATAAGATTTTTATTTGTATTGTAAAGTAATTTCGAAAATTTGGCGACCCATTCTCGGGGGGGGCGCGCGCCCCCCCCGCCCCCCCCTGCGTCCGCCACTGGTGCACTCTTAGTTGACCGATGAGGGTAACTAGAACAACCACTATTGCATATTAAGAGAGTGTTTATGGGGTTCCTTACCGCTGTGCCTTGGAGGATATAACTAGCTCATTTCACTAGCAAGCTGTAACTCTCCCAACATTGGTGTTTTCACAAGGCTCAACGAAAGTTCGTATTTTGGACAAGAGTAACATCGAGCCTACTAGGCTTGCACAAGCGTCACCTTCAGGGCGTGAAGTTCACAGAGGACTATTTTCGAATTGCAATTATTCCCGCTTCAGGTCTGCTAGATCTGCCACAATGAAGTGCTCTATCAGCAAAATCGCCAAAAATTGGATGTTTCCGAAAAAGTGTGGAGTTTGTCCAGTTGTGCCGTAGATGCTTGTCTTCTGAATGTTTGACTTTACGGTCCATCGCGCATGCTTCCACTTCTACTAGTCCGTTCCTTTACGCGGCATCGATCGATATATCGATTACTTGGAGCAAATCAATGAACTAAAGGTTTCTCTGGGAATTCGCAATCTCATCTAGAAGATCTCGTCAAGGAGAATCCAGAGGTCACCAAGTCGCTTCATATTTTAGCTATCAAATAGTTATTGTAGCGGAAATACATGGCGTTTCAATGTATTCCACTCCTTCAGAAGGTTCACCATCAAGGCTGAGTGACCCTTTCGTTTTGCAGGGTGGCCAAAAATTACCCGTGCACCTACCTTAAATCGAATCTAATTCTCTACAAGGACACATTTCCGGCGGACAAAATTCAGATACTGTACAGCCCTTATAGAGGCAACAGAGTTGCTGTGGCTTTAATTGCCCTGCGACGGCTCATTAGGGTTAAAGACTTCTAAACAATCTTGCCGAATATTTACATTAGGCATTGAGAAGAGAGAGTACTAGTCCACAATGTTTTCGAGTACATCGAACTCCTTGGCCTACTATAGTAGAGCAAAACCTGCTTAGTTAGCATATAGAGTTTGGGCCCAAAAGATTTCGTTTTCTTGGAGCAGCTTCACAAAATAGAATGTTGGTTTAGTCTGCGAGAATCGTGTAATACATAGCGTTTTTTAGTTTCTGAACTAAAGTATCCCCGCTGATAGGGAAAATTCCGGAAACTTTTCGGCTAGGAGACTTTAAATTATCCTTGAAATCCAAGCTGACGATATTCAATTGTAAAGTTTTAGCATCACAGTATTGGTGCACGGATAATTTTCTGCTTTCCCGTGCTTGTTCGCTGTTCTTTCTTTCATCAGAGGAACTATAATATGTCATGTGGTCTTCGTCTCCCAGTCACATTCTACGCTTATTCATTCACATTGTTGTGCTCCGATTTAGGAATATTCGGAAACATTAAAATCTGATACTTTGAAATTATCGAAACGGTAACAAACTACTCATTTAGTCATATGCATAGACGCATCTCTTCCACTTTTTTCTGGAAGAGAAAAAAACTTTCCGAAAGTTTTCCTAGTCTGAGAAGATACCCGTATTAAACTCTTCAGAAAATCTTAGCCATTATCTTAATCGTTCCATGCTGGCAGCTTCCCCATATTCGTTCATGTACTTCCTCCCGATTGTCCAAAGTCAACCTCGTGACAGCAGAAATCCTTTGATGTTTGGCCACCTCGCTGTAGATATGCTGAATCTTCACGTTGACTTAATTTTTTCAGATCCATGCCTTACAAGAACGAGTAATGCGTAACGCGACAGAGATCGCCGATCGGCTGAACCTTTTCGGCTTGATATGGAGTTTAGGCCAGGTACAATAGTTTTCATCAAACGAATTTTTACTTTTTCAAAGCTCAATTTGAGTGTCTAACTGGACTTGAAGTCCTGTCATGGTAACATCCTCTCAAATCACAATCGATATTTCGGAACACTGACTGTTCTTTGAATTTTGCTTAATTATTCTTTCCTGTTGTGTCCAGTTTTGATAGTGCTTTGACATGAATTACTGATTGTGAGGTCTTAGTAATCTGTATATATAAAGTAGAATGTATGTGTATATGTATGTATGTATGTTCCTTATAGAAATCGCGGAGGGTGAACCGATCAGCACCAAACTTTGCACGCTTATTCCTCATGGGCCGGCAGAGGTTTTAGGCTACTTCGTGCCAGGCATTATCGATCGATTTATCGATTTTCTGATTTTTTTGCTATTTTCGCCCCGGGGGGGGGTGAGGACATGTTTGCTGGGGTACCCCAACACGCTAAACACGAATATGATAGCTATTTTGCGCAAAATATCGAATTATTGGTATGATTTTTCGCTATTTCCGTCCACGGGCCGGTGAAGACGTGTCCACTGGGATTTTCCACCGCTGTAAACGAATACGACAACTATTCTCCACGGAGATATCGATTCAGTAACTTCTTTTGCTCTTTCTCCGCTTTTGGAAAGGGACGGGGTAAGAATGTGTTCACTGGACCAATCGAAAATGCTCAACCCTAAGTACGAATATGGCAATTGCTTTCCATGAAAACTGAAATAACATTACTGACTTTTCGCTTACAAGTCGGTGGAAGAGGGTTACATGAGCCTGCTAATGTGTTTACCACCAAAATTAAAGGCATCCGCAATGAATTTGTCGGCACTAGCAAATGTCCTCATTGGTGTGAAATTGCTGGGGTAGTTAAACACCCGAGCGAAGCCGGGTATGCCGTCTAGTCCATGAATATTATCAAGACAATCTCTTGGGAATCGATAAAAGCAGTTGGCAGCAATGTTCGGCTGCAGTGAACAATGTATGGAAAAGGAGCTGCGAAGGATGATAATAAATGGGACGTGACGATCGATAGGCATCGTTTCTACTACAGCAATCGCTCACATCGCCAGATCATTTTGGGTACATCTTCGAGAGTACGAGCGATGAGCTCCATTTGGCAACGATCCATGGAGGCAATCGATACGTATCATTTCCACGATCCTTACCTCTTATATCACCGGTTCATTTTTATTCATTTTGAACCAGCGAAGTCTGGGAATACTCTAACTGCTGACCAGTGTAGTCGTCCACCAGGGTAAATATGCAGATAAAACTTTTACCAGTAACGTTACACAAGAATAACATGTGTGTAAAATCAGTGTTCTACCAGTACATGACAAACCCTTCTCAGACATGGTAATTAAATGATGTGTTCACATAATTTTCTCTATTTCTAATTACTTTTCATGCCTAGTTTCATTTACTGGGTTTCACAGCTAGTTTCATTTACTACTTAACTGTACTTATATATGGAGAGAAATTTTTAAAGTGTGGTGGCTGAATTCGCTGCAATAATCTCCTGAGTTTTTACGCATAAATTATTTCCATCCAACTTTTTGAAATATCCGTATTCTTCAGGCTACCAATTACCCTACAATGATGACATCAGAAGCAATGCCGTCAAATCCGCTTGACGAGCTGTGCATGTGAGTTTTTCTAATAGCCAGATCCGTGCTCATTTGTTGTGTTGGAGGCAGCATCCGTAGAATTCCTCAGCTCTGAATTGAAGTGCTCGCCCCGTAACGATGCGTCAGCTTACGCAGATGCGGTCACTTGTACAACGGCGCGTAGAATCTGCGTGACGGGACCCACGAAAAGTTCAGACGTGTGTGAAACAGCACCTCGATTTCGCGAATCTCTCTTTTCTGCTGGAAATTATTCCTAGTGGTCACGTTCGGCCACATTAAACAAGCCGAAATTGAGTCTATGAGAATACTGAATGCGAAAATCATCTGTGCATTGATCCCAACCGCTTTTTGTACTGGATACTCTCTCTGGATAAATGGCTCGGTAGCCGTCACTTCGGCAGTTTTCAAGATTTCGAACATTAGGTGTTCCTCGTATTACTCTCCTCTCTGCCCGCACTGTTTGCCTAGGCGATACCTACTGCAACGGCAGCGTATGACAAATGCTCCTCCAATTTTCTCCTCGAATATGTATGAAACGCGTTCCTCATTACCACCATTATGCATTTGTGTATTGTTGTGACGGTGTCACAGCAAATGCGTTTAGCTTGCCATAAAAGGGGTCTGGCAGTAGGACTGATTTCTTAAGAGTGTATATCTGTCTTATTTGGGCAACTCGTGATTCTTCAAAGTCAGAGTCAAAGTCTAAGAAAACCAGCGATGTGAGGGATTTTATCTAGAAAGAATATGCTACGAAGAAGGGTTGAAAAGTTTCCGGAATAACAATGAAGATGAAATAAATCCGGTTCAACTAACACTTTATTTTCAACATAATCTCCTCGAAGTTCAATGCACTCGGTCCAACGTTTCTCGAGCTTCTCGATTCCTTGCCGGAAGTGACTTTTCTCGACGTCCTCGAAGTAACCGTTCACAGCTTCAATCACCTCCTTGTTTGATCGGAATCTTCTTCCAGCCAGAAAGATATTTGGATTGGGGAATATGTGAACGTCTGGCGGTGCCAAATCAGGCGAACATGCCGGGTGGGAAGGATTTTGAACCGCAATTCTGCCAGTTTTTGTTGATCGACGGCGCTTGAGTGCGCTGGAGCGTTGTTGTGCAGGAACAGTACCTTTTCCTTGAGCATTCCTGTGCGCTTTTCTTCAACTGCGACCTTTAATTTCTCCGAAGTGATGTGTAGTATTGCCCCTTAACAGTTTTCCCTTCTTGAAGATAATCACTCAACAAAATTCCTTTAGCATCCCAAAAACCGACGCCATAACTTTTCCAGCTGAGTAGATAGCCCTTGCCTTCTTTGGAATCGATTCTCCGTTTCCAATCCACTGTTTTGACTGGCTTTTTGTTTCTGGCGTGTAGTGGTGGACCCATGTTTCATCCATAGTTATCAACCTCCTTTTGAAATTCGTGGGATCCGTCTTAAAAAATTCCAAAAATTCAGCTGTGGTTCGGGCGCGAATGCGTTTTTCTCCGGACTAAGCAAATGCGGCACCCATCTTGCAGAGAGTTTTTTGAGGCCCAGCTCACTGTGCAAAATATGAGTCACCCGTTCATGAGAGATTCCCAGAGATTGCAGTGCAATTTCATGCACTTTCACTCGGCGGTCATCCAGCACCCTATCCTGGACTTTGTATATAATTTCTGGGGTGGTAGCTGTTTTCGGACGGCCAGAACGTGATTCGTCTTCACTCTTTGTAGGGCCACGCTTGAATTCCGAAACCCAGGAACTCACAGTGGAAAGTAAAGGTGACGACTTTCCAAGAACAGCATCCAAGCGAGACTTGATTTCCATTGCTGTTTTACCCTCCAGCTATAAGAACTTGATGACCGCTCGGACTTCGTGCTTATCCATAAGTGAGGACATCCGAAGTTGCATGGGTTTAATGAGTTGTCATGAACAGGCTTTCGTTCACAGCAACTTGGCGTTCCTAGTCAAATCATGTAAAGATCAAGTCAACACAGTAACGTGAAAATTTTTGGAAAAGGAAAATTCCTTTGTGGTCATTCCGGAAACTTTTCAACCTTCCCTCGTAAGACGAAGTTCGGTAATTTAACCGTATCTTTAATTTATACCTGGAGAGAACATAAGTATAATAATGCAAACTACTCCTATTATGTATTTTGCTAAGCAGAAAAGAAAAACAAACAAATGAGGATGGAACGGATGGGCAGGGGTGGGATACGTATGATGCTTAGGTAAATTTCTACTCATAATTTGCTATTTGCGGAAGAGTGGTATTTATTTACCCTACAGTAATTTCGAACATCACCAGTGTTACTATTAGGATTGATTATGGGTAAATGCTCAATAACCTCTTAACAATTTCATCCTCCAAAGTCGCAATCGGTGCTTTCCTCTGTTTAGAACCGTGATCGGGTTCAACAGCAGGCCCCGGATGACGCGTGTAACCGCTTACCCGTTCTGACATCGGGGCTAGGATTCATGAACGCGCAACCAAGCAAGATCAGGGCCTGAATCCATCACTGAGATTACCTAGGGTAAAGGTATCAGCGCTCTCGTTAGCGATCTGTAAATTTGTGGAGTTAACACGTTCACCCTGGGTAATGTCAGTGATGTATGCGGCCCCAGGTTAGCGAACCAACTTTGCCCTGTTCTGTCTTTTACCACTATATATGTATGTTTACTTCCGTTCTTAATGATGAAATAGACCCCTGAAATTGCGTACAATGAATTTACATTACATAGTAAATGGGTCTAGTGCAAGCACATAATGTACGTGAATTCCGGGATAACTCCACTGGGAGACGGGACTCTTCCGAGTGCTTACGTCCTCATGTACGTCACTTCCCGTCCTTCAACGACAGGCTGCTTCCGCCTCGAGACGAAAGCGATAAGTACGACCCGATCCCTGCTCGAGAATCTGGGTGCTGTCCGCACATAAACTTGTAAAAACTGCATCTGTGGATTCCACATGAACTTAGCATTAGTTTTAATAATATTCAATGTGTTTTGGTTGATTATATTTTAGAACAATTTTGTGAGATGATGTGGCAGTAAGAACATGTATTTGACGTTCACTTTCTTGCTTCTCCGAGTATAACAAAAGGAGAAAAATAAAAACAAAAAGAGCGAGGAACTTTGCGCAGATAAGAGACTCTCTTGTGTAAAGGTTTTTTGAAAGGATCACTAAAGAATATCTAGAACAGCATATCAGAATGTTGTTGACGAAAACGGAAGCACTTACACAAGAATTTTTCCAGAATACGGCGAAAATTTCGAGGAAAACAATCCTAACATTCTCCGATGATTTGTAAAACTGCCACCGTGATTGCAGATCTTGCTTACGGCCAATGTACCTCCTCAGGATCTTTTTCGAGATTTCCATGCAGAAAAAAATCCGCTCCAGCTGTTCATCATTGTGACATACACGTTTCCAAACAAAAATACCGGAAAACACATCTTTGAGCCACAACTTCCGAGGAGCCTGGGGGAGGAGCCAATTGCATACTTCGGAATTTCCGCACTTGTTCTGGTCAAACACAAGCGCATCTTTAACCTTACTAGGGAAAGGAATTTTCACGACCATTAAAATTTCGTCAAAATGTGCGTTTCAAGGAGTGCATTATTCGGAAACCCCGTCTGCTCACCCTGTCCCCGTCCAAAGAATTCCCGAGAATTAGAGCTCGAACACGGCTTTTCCGGCAGTTTTGCACAGAATCACGTTACCATTGAGGTCAGCAGCTTCCGGAAACTGCGGAAACTCATTTTCATTTGAAAATCTGTCAGTTTGTCCTACAGAGTGAATGAGCATTGATAGCCTTAAAGAGTTTCAGGATTCTTTCCTATAACCTTGATGAAGCATTTCTTCCAGTGATCCAACAAATGACACCCTGTCTCAGTTCGTGCTGGATCAACTGTTCACTGACACTTACAATAAGAACACTTTGCCATCGAAACGATCTGCCACTGTCGTCACCATCGAGTTTGTCATCCAGAATATTGCTCAAGTCTCGGAGATTTCCGCCAGTTTCACTCTAGATCTGCTCTTCAGGTAAATCTTCAGCTTTTTCGATTTTTGTTGCGGAAAAAGTGAGGGTAAAAAAATTGAGAAACACTGGTTATACATGTTGGTGCTCACCGTACACAGCTAATACCCGTAGAAGTTTCTTTATCTAAGGAGTTATCCCAATTTCTCCCTTGAAAACGAGAGAAACCTTCCAAGCAGTTATAGGCACTTTAGCTTTTAGTCCTCCTTGGTTCTCATCTACTCTACACAGAGTAATCATTGTGCGAAAACAAACATCCACGTACCTTTCAACCCCAGCAAAGACCCGCGTATAGGAGATTTCAGTGATCCGGACCAGCTAGCACTCACCACGCCACCTTCGTCTCCACACTCTGATCATCTGCGCATCCGCAGATCCCACTGATATCCCTGCTCCCACTCTCGATCGATACTGAGGTGTGGTGCATGCGAGGGGGTCCCACCTTTTTCTTCTACACAAGTCCGCCTACCCACAGAAAAGTGAAGTATATGAGGAGTGGTGCCTGTCACAGTTTTTGACCACTTTGGAAAAGAATTCTGGAAAACTCTCAGGAAAATATGAGATGGGAGTTCCTCGCATCGCTCCTTACCTGAAGTCCATACTTATTTTCAGCCAAATATGGCACGATCCACGGCTAAGCTTCGAGCACGTCACACCTTGCCTACAGAACCTAACTCTCGGGTACCAGGTAACTTCAAACCCTTATCACAGCTTCCGTTTCCCTACCTCATTCATCACAGATGGTGGATCGCTTATGGACTCCAAATGTGTGCTTTGTGAACTCGAAAAAGACGGAGATACACTCCTCACCCACTCCTAATATATTCCTCATGATCTATCCGAATGGAACTGTCTGGGTAAGCCTCAACCCACGATTTCTATCTTGTAGAGTGGTCAGCTTTCCCGTGAGACTTCATCTTCACAACGATATTTTTAGCGTTTCGTGTTCAGGTGAACTACCGACTACAGGTGCAGAGTCCATGTATCGTCGATCTTGTACTGTTTCCAATGGATGTTATGGTGAGTTGGAGAGTAGATTGAGTGATATGAATATTTTATTTTATTTTTAATACACCAGAAAGGTGTGCCCATACGGCAGGTGTTAGTAACAGAATAGTGGTACGTCCACATGAAAGAAATTAAACTATTAAACAGAAGTAGATGTTAGGAACAATAAAAACACACAAATAACTCATTATACTAGAAAATAAGAACGTGTATAAGGCCATGGATAGGCCCATATGGCTCATGAGTTCAAGCAAATAAAGGGGTAACTGCGATGTCGCAGATCGATCTCGATTTTTAGGAGGATCTTACATTTTTGTTCAACGGTGGCACAAATGCATTGATTTTGATGACACTATATTGAGAAGTTTCCATTGACAAGAATCAAAAAAAGCAAAAAAGAAGCAAATATTAGAAAAAATTGTTGCATCACCATAATTTGAAGTTTGAATAACGTGGACGAAAAAACGGTGTACCTGCTTCTGCACTATTTATAGTTAAACCCTCCTATTTACAATGCGTCGATGTCCCTAGGTGAAACTGATCAAAACCCTCATTATTCTTTCACTGGAGAAAATGTCTAATCGCCGAGAGTTTTAGCAGATTAAATGCTATGTCACATTCCAGGAAAGCAGATATAATAACGACCATTAAATATAGACTTCATTCTTGGTGAAGTTCTCCGGAAGATGTACGTAATTGCATTGTAATCGCTTATCGTAGTTGCACTTTTCGACTGTCTGTGAACACCCGCTTGAGGACGCCAACATGGGGATGGGTAGGAATATTACCCAACGATGAAAATCATCTACTAGCACAAATAAGTAGAAAAACAGTTGTGCTGCTATCGAAACAATCCACTGCCTGGAAGAATTCTTTTTGCAGTTTTTTGGAGTCTAGAATATTCCCAATCTTTTCGTGTGAACACGGGGTTTACTGAGAGGCTTTCCTGATTGTTCAGTTTGCATGTGTTTCTACAGAATTCTAGTTTTTGCTTGGGCCAAGGAATTCAGCCCCAACCTGTTTTTGATTCGCACGCTTCCTTGGGTCCCCTATAATTGTTATTGTGTCGCAAATTGCACCCAATTATCACGCTTTGAATGATTTTTGCTCTTTTTTCCAGGAATGTTGCCCAGAGGCATTTGATGGAATGCAAATAGTAGTGCAAACTGAGTTACCCAGCAAAAAGAATTCCCTTTAAATTCTTTGAAAAAAATTGGGCGGGAATGCACGAATTTTCCTCTTTTTCCTGAATCCAGGAGAAGAACCGAGTTCTTGTAACTTGGCTAATGCACTTCTCTAAACTATTTTCTTGAATTCAAAATCACTCTTACAGACATGCGAGTTGGTGATAGAGAGCTACTCATACAACGCAGCGAAAGTAGCGCTCAACTGGAGGGAATGGAGCCCTGTAGGTCTTCTTCAATTTTATGGTGTGGCTCTGCAGTGAATTACCTGGAAAATGCAATGCGGACGAGCTCTGTGATTGGCCAGTTAGGCGAATTAGCCAATCATAGAGCTCTACCTCTCTGCCCACTTCCAGCACAACAGACCATCCCCGTGTTTTATGGATTCTTGAAAGAAAATGGGAGCAATTTCAGGTATTCTCCATTGCAAAGTCAAAACTTGCGGATTTCACGCTGTACGGCATGCAGTGGACGAAGAACAGCTTTGAATACGCTGCTGGACAATGGGATCAGGTACCAGCGGGCCACTATCAAGTATAACTATGTAGCTATGCAAATCTCAACTTTCAGCTAACCGTCTCGCTCACATTCTCCCGTGCCTACGGATTCTACATCCTGCAAATGTATTTACCTACATATTCATCAGTGCTGCTGTCTTTTGTTGCGTTCTATATCGACCTGAAAGCGCTACCAGCTCGAATCACTCTCGGCGTTTCGTCACTGATGGCACTAACATTTCAGGTGAATAATTAGTCTTGTGAGGGATACTACTTCATATTGTGAATTAATCTTAGCATATAAATATTGATTCGATTTCGTTTTGCACAAGAATGGTGCGTTTTCCATTCTGGAAAATCCTAGATTTTTTTCTCACAGCGGTCGCGCCATATGACCGCCGCCCCAGTGAAAGGACTGCAATAGTTGGAATACACCCTCAGTGTTGTATTTGCCCATAAAATATGTCTCAAGAAAGTCACTAGTATTCCCAATATGACAATGTTTCCTCATGTATATACCTCAAGTATATGGCACAATCTCTTGTTTTTTTTTTCCTCTATTGGTGAAATTCCATTTTTCATTTTTTATTCGCGATCATGAAGAAATCTTGATTGCAGTACGGGAACGTAGCCAAATCGTTGCCAAAAGTCGGCTATGTCAAGTCTATAGATGTATACATGGTGTTATCTACGGGGTAAGTAAAATTCACTGGTCCAGCACCTGCTATTATTGAAGGAGATCCATGATTTTTTTTTTCAGTTTCATATTTCTAACGATGATTGAAGTCGCTTTTATTTGCTATTTGGAGAATGAAAACAACAAGAGGAGAAAGCAACGTCAAAAACAGAAAAAATCCGAGAAGGGGTCATTTTTTGGCAGGTAAGTCAAAGCAACATACTGCATTATTTGAATTAATTGCATTATGCAACGGTTTCGGGGCGCAGCACTCTAAAAATGGGGTCCGAGGTTCTTCGAGGTTACTCCACAAAATAGATTATGGATTTTCAACCAGGTTTTTGCTAACTATTTGATCCTTATTAAATCTTAAAAGGAGTTTACTAATCTAGTAATCTTGATAATTCTAATCTTGATATTTAAAACTCTGGCAGTCTAGGTGTACAAAAAGGCAGACCCCAGTGTTTTTTCTTCCATATCTCCCCCCCCCCCCCCCCCCTTTTTTTTTTCTACGTCCGCCTCTATAACCAACCCACAGTTAATGGCACTGTCCCCGAACTTTTCTGAATCGTTCTTGAGATTTTCACATAGAAAAAGTCTCAAAAGGTTCTTGGTGATTTCACGCAGAACTGCCGAAAAAAGCCTGTTTTCCAGCCACGGGGCATGTGGGCGGAGCTAAAGCGTGGCTGCGGGTTCCAGCACGATGCATCTGCTTACTCATCCCACACCTTAAAGAGTGGATGATGAGGAGTGGGAATTTTCTCAGAAGTGCGTTCCTAGGAATGCATTGTTCAGAAACTTTCTCCACTTGCCCTAGCGCAGCTCCGGCTCCACCCATAAGCTCTCCAAAAAATGAGGCTTGAGAACGGGTTTTCGGCAGTTTTTCGCGAATTCACGTGCACCACTGTGATCAGCAGTTTTGAAGATTTCCTTCTTTCAAAAACTTCAAAAACGATCCTGAGATGAGACTGTGCCTTTAACTTGAATGATAAGCTTTACAACTGCTCGGTCCTTGCTAGTGGTTGATAATGACCAAAAAGGACGAAAATGAAAGTATTTTACTGTAATAGGAAAAAAGACCGTCGAAAGCGATCTGGAAACAATAACTATGGCGCCATTACTATCAGCAACCCAAACGCTGGCGAAAATGACGTCAGAACAACAGCAGAGGACCCATTCACGGTGATTTTTTCCTTTACAATTCACATGCCAACCGTTCCTCAGTGGAATTTTTTTACAGGAAATTGCTTCAAATGGCACTGTACCGCCGGCGCGGACGAACCAGGTGGCAAACGTGTTTGAGTCACTGCATGCACTGGCCCAAATTGGGCTGTTCGCTGACGATCTCGAGCCAGAGACATATTGGACTGCGGAGAAGGTCGACAAAGTTTGCAGGTACGGGTGGCATCACAATTTACCCTATATAAGCTGTCAAAGATAGGTTAGAAGCTCACCTTTCAGGAAACTTTTCCCAGTGGCGTTCTGTATACTCAACATTATCTACTGGGCATATTACATGTACCAAAATATACTCGCCAAAGAAAGTGCCATTACCAGTGTTACGACGTAGGCGATCTCACATTTAATCAGTTTTCCGTTTTACTATTGCATACAATAGCATACCCTGGAAAACTATATTCTTGCATGCATCTGCTGAAAGAACTTAAAATTGGCTCCAGAGGTCACTTCAAAATAAAGAATTCAACCAGCTCTTTGTACCACAGCCATTTTATTTATATTGTTAACATCAAATATTCAATAAATGAAAGAAAAAAATGAAATATTTAACAGCGACTTCATGGCATCTGAATTAAGATGAAATATTATACAGATGTCACAGTTAAAGTTGAAGAAAAAAGTGTAAAGCGAATGACTAAAACTGAGACCAACTTGAGATATGTCATGATCACATAATACTTCACAAGACACAATCGCCTTCATAAATCCGGGGAAATAAGTGTTGAATAATTAGATGCTTACATTAGGTTGCAACTATGGACCTCTTCCTAGAAGCTGGCCGTCGTGGCGTCACGGTGAGGTTAGTTTGTGGGTTACAATACTGCTGACAAATCCATGACCCTTGAGGCGCTTCGGCAAGGCCAATGCAGTGCGTGTGGAAGCCGCGGTCGCATTTGTCGCAGAAGATCATGGACTCCTGAGAATTTACGATTTCCTAGACTTTTGCAATTCACGAATGTCTAGTTGAATCAAATTTAGTTACCTACCTCCTGATCCCCCAAAGAGCACACAGTGCACCTCTTACACTCAATGCACTGCCAGGGATAAGTCGCCACACATGCCACCATTTCGTCGCTCATTTCCAAACATGACGCGTGAGCTTGCATGTGGCAGGATACACATCTAAATTTTTCAAATTACAAATACATCAGACTTGAAAAACAAAGTAGAAATGAAGAACCGTGGAAGAAAAAACAAGTTATAGAAAGAAAGAATTAGAAACTTAGTGAGGCCCTACTATCGCTCTAGCTCCCCTCCCTCCCTCCCTCCCTCCCTCTCTCTCTCTCTCTCTCTCTCTCTCTCTATCTCTCTGACAGATGGAATTAGACTTCAACCTGGTTACTCTAGAATTCAACTACGTACTGATAGGCTGTACTCTCTTGCCATTCTATTCATTTCCTCGCTCATCACTCGGTAACCCATTGATTCATCCATTAACCCCTTTCACCAGTGGTGGACGCAGAAAGTGGGCGGAAGGGGGCGTGGGAAAAAGTGAGGTCTCCGCCGCTCTGGGGACCCAGATGGAAAATAAAATTAACAAAAATGTTAATTATAATAATAAATAATGAACGAAAATTATATTGAAAATAATAATGGTGAATAAACAATTAAAATAAACTAGCACATTTCGAAAATGGGAGGCATGCTTGATCATGTCCATTCATTCATTCATTCATTCATCCACTACACAGTACAGACGTTAAGGCATTGCTATTCAGCGGCATGACCCACCTGATGAACACCTCTCCATCCTTTTGCAATTCATCACAAGAACTACACTTTACTTGCGGCATCCAGGCGATTTTTGCACCATTTCGTTGTGTGGTGGAACGTGCAGACGATGCTCCACTCTAAAGTTTCACACTGTCGGAAAAAAATCTACTCACGATGGTGAGAGTCATTGCAAATGGAAAGGGCGGTGCGATGGAGCTTCGTTATTGGGCGATTAGTCAGGCCGATCAATTGCGGAGCTCCGCCCACCCTTTCGTGATCAACGCTCCACATCTTCTCTGAGATAGAGCCTACTCCTTCTACAGCTTTGACTTTGAGGAAATGAATTATGAAAAACTGTTTATTGGCGGATTGAGCAGCTACATGTATATGCACCGAAGGTGGAGGTTAGTCGAGATTCCACGAAATTCATTGAAGAAAGAAAACATGTTAGAATAAAAAACAACAAGTGAAAGGTAAACAAAACAGCGAAACTGCTATCGAATAATGAAATGATAAAACCTAGACTCATTGAGGTGCCAGAACATCATGGAATGACTAAAACGCAAAAGAGAACCATGATAGAAATAAATATGGGAAATAAGAGATCAACACATCCGTGGTGCTAACAAGGGAAATATACAGGCCCGTTCGAGAACCTCAATGCCAATCCCACAACAACGTTACTGAACTAGAGTGAGACAAAGAAAGAGTGAGACAGAGAAAACATTTTTTTATCGAGTGAGTGGGACGTTAGAGTTCGTCATCATCGTCTTCTGTGTACGCCACGACACGCTTCGCGCTGGCTCGAGCCTAAACAGCCAAGTATACTTCAGAAGTCATCACCAAAATCAACAGAAAGAATGGGTGGAATCACTGTTGAGAGTTTCTTCTGGCATATTCCAAAAACCTTCACAAATTAACGCGTCTTAATTTCTCCTTCAAAAGACTAGGCATAGTTCTCACGAAGAAGGTGGAAAAAGCGCGAAGGTGAAGTGTGCAAAGGATTATACATAAACAGCAGTGAAGGCTTCGTTAGCTGGCTGTTTAGGCTCATGCAAGGGGAAGTGTCCACGTATACACCCCCAAATCTGGCTAAGGTAACACAATGTGGACAAAGGTGCTGTGGCTATCACACATTCACGAAAAAAACAGCGAAACCTTTGTATAATACCTCAAGTATCTGCTGTTTTGCTCTCCTCTCTTCCTTTCTTTTTTCTTTTTTGAAATTTTTCTTTTGAAAAGTATGTGGTGATGTCTAGAATATATCATGCTATCGGGAAAGGATTGAGATGCCCTAGAGTTCATCAACTGATTTCTAATCTTTTCTCTTCCTATAACATATGTTGCGACCAAGTGAGCTAGCTTGTGGCCGTCAATCTGGGAAAAATTCAGCGAGGCAACCTCGGAAATTTGGATACTACGACACAAAAAAGTCACTAATCGTTGACGGGAGAACTTCGAGGTTGATAAGTTACGAGATGCTTCAGTGACCGGACTACATCTTACAAGGGAAGGATACTCCCTGGCCGTGAGCTTTCCTGATGACCTATGTACGGTTCAATGCAGTTGGCATCACTGATGTCGAATCCATGCCGCACCATTCCTGCGGGGTCCTGAGTGGAAAGTTATGGCGGTTTTTGTTGGTGCGGGAGCGCACACATATGCGGTCTCGAGTGCCACAGAGCCAGCTCGGTCCGTGGTATAGTGGTAAGTCTCTCGCTTCACAAGAACAAGGTTGCTGGTTCGGATCCTGCTGCAGCTAGCTCTTTTGCATCTACGATTTAGAAGCCGTCCTCCTTCGAGGAGGCTATTTTCAGGCAGTTAGGCTATATTTCCCACTCGCATACCGACAATACAAGGGCTCGGAGTGATTCCAAAGGTTCTTCGTACATCACATCTCACAACAGCAGAAACTTAATGCATGGTTACTCTCCGACAATCAAATTTCATCATTTACGATATCTAATCAAATTCGGGATATCGTTTAAATCTGATAAAATGGCGGTTTCCCACAAAGAATTGATTCCTGGAATCCGTTTAAGGACCAGCCATTCATTCTGTTGTGCCACCTAACAAGTACTTGAAGATGATGAATATTCCTTCTGGAACCACATCCCAGATTCAGCCACTTGACGTTTATTTCTTTTTGCCTTTTAAAGCAATGTATAAACGTTTCACCTCCTATACTGTGGCTCACGACTTGAACTTCTCTGTGCATCAGCGTGACTCCATTCTTCGGCTTCTATCTCTTGTGTATTCCCAGTTCTGCTCACCAAGATTCAAGGAATTTCTCGTGTACTCGTAGCATGCGGCTGGGTACTGTGACACCCATCCCGGTAAATTTTTAACTCCAGTCGAGTTTTGCTTCCCTCAAAATGTGGTGGGATCTTGTGAACATGATGATTGTAACGAGCACTTCTTTATCCGCTGTTCCTATTGTGAGAAGCAACTTTGTTTTGATCACTTTGTGCTATCTTACCATATGTGCACATAAAGGAGTTTCGACTGTCGGAGAGTAAACCATATATTAAGTTTCTGCTGTTGTGAGATGTGATGTACGAAGAACCTTTGGAATCACTCCGAACCCTTGTATTATCGGTATGCGAGTGGGAAATATAGCCTAACTGCCTGGAAATAGCCTCCTCGAAGGAAGACGGCTTCTAAATCGTAGATGCAAAACTGCTAGCTGCAGCAGGATCCGAACCAGCAACCCTGGCCTTGTGAAGTGAGAGACTTACCACTACACCACGGACTTAGCTGGTTCTGTGGCACTCGAGACTGCATATGTGTGCGCTCCCGCACCAACAAAAACCGCCATAACTTTCCACTCAGGACCCCGCAGGAATGGTGCGGCATGGATTCGACATCAGTGATGCCAACTGCATTGAACCGTACATAGGTCATCAGGAAAGCTCACGGCCAGGGAGTATCCTTCCCTTGTTAGATGGAGATGACGAGGTTGAAGAAATGTTGCGTCGGTGGTGCCGTTGTCCATCCCTGCTTCTTCAGCTGCCGGCAAGTCATGAAGGCCACGTGAGGACATAGCAAGCAAAAGGTGCATCTCATTACGTCGATGTACTTTTCTTTTCAAAATGGTGACGAGACCGCGCTGAATCGATGGCTTTGAATGTAGAAGTTGCCAGACAGGGATTCCGGAAGACCACCCCCTGCTCCTGAGCAGTGCGCTCAAAAGTTGAACGGTTTTGAAGAAGTGTATCATCCGGAGCAAACCCATGGTTTTCAATCATGAAGTCTAATCTTATGTTGGTATTGTTGGCCGCCTCGCTGGCGCGGGCGCTTCACCCAGTTCTAGACATCTGCATACCCACTCCGTAGTTGCACCGACAACATTCCATCGTATACTCGAACTTTTGGACATGGGTCGGATGGAAGAGACATAAAGGAGAATTTTCGGTGGTGGGTCTCAATCTTTTTCTGGCAATCTAACAAAGGCATCTTCAAAAGTCAAGATTTAAAGCTTTAGAAGAACTTTTGTCGCTATGATCGGCATTCAAAGTGGACCGTTTAACGATCTTTGGCTAGTAATTTGGACGCAGAAGAAGAAAACATTCGAAAAATAGAACAAAAGAATTAAGCGATAGAAAATAGAATAGCTAGAACATACTATGAAGAGAAAAACATAAGAGTGAACTTGGAACCTCGGCGCAATCTTGTGATGATGTTGAGAACTTCAGTAAATGGTCAGCAGTAACGTCGGAAATTACTTCTGAGGTTATGGGCTTCCTGACATGAATACTCTGATGATAAATATGAACAAAATGGTCCCAAAAGTTACCCATAGACAACATCAGCTGATTATGAAGATAATGCAATCAAACGGAATTTTCAGTAAGTAGATTTCAAGCTCCAAACTAATGCACACGGAGGAAAAATCAAAAAAATGAAGGCCGTTTGTCTCAAAAACGCCAGAAATTTTTCTAAACCAGACCCGAACAAAGCAAAAGACTGGTAGACAAATTCCATGGATAAGAGAAGGATAAGCATGTCAATTCAACACATTCGCCACCTTACGCTTTCGGCATGGGTGCCACGTGGGACACGGGCGGTGCTTTGAGCACGCGATGGTGCTCAACGGTTTTACACGCGGTCCCACGCGTGCACCATGCGTGTCAACCAGTTGGGCACATTGTCGCGAAAGTGTCAAAAACGACTGTCAAAGTGGTGAAAAAACGAAGAAAAATTAAATAAAACATGAACCAACCGATTTTCGTGCGGGTTCCGCGCGTGGTGTGCTCATCTCTACCTTAATTTGACCAGGAGACGGGGCAGAAATTGGAGTCTGCTGAGCGGCAATCAACTTTTCAAACCCTTAAACCACAGCATTATCTGCACCTTTTATTGAGAGAAACAGCATGAAACACTTACTTTGCATGTCCTTCTCGGACACATTGATCGGAGGCGGTGACGGCTCTCGATGAACAGGGAACAGATGTTCACCGTCAAGTACACTGCCTAGTGGTAGACGACGCAGCTCACCAGGTGTAAACCTATCAAATATGCTTAGTAATTGAAAAACTACAGAATACAATGTGGCCGGAAATGAGGATACAGATTATGGCAAGGCTCTTGTCCAAAAAGCTAAAAACTTCTCTAGATGCTTGATAACCTTAACAACAGTAGCTACTTTAAAGAATTCCAGTTCTGAGCAGGGCTGTGCTATGACTGGAAAGGGACTATGATATGACTATTTTGAAACAATTACAAACAGCCAAGCAGTACATCTTTGCTGAACAGAGGAATTCTCAATGGCCACTATTTTCAAAAATGAACAATTAGATAAAAACAGAAACCAACTTTCTGTAGTAGTTCTGGTATTGTCCATGAATGAGTGCCACTGGATATGGATCAGGTTTAGTATACTTGGCAGGAAGCTTTTTCCATTTATTCGCACTTGACTGAATTATCTGAAAGGAAAAAGCAAAACATATGGGGATAGAAAAACGTAAGAGATGAAGTTGGCAGCAGTAATCAACATCATACCGATGTTTGCACATCCCAGTAATGTTGCCGCTCGAGTTTCTTTGTCTGCTGTAACTCTTTGTTGAATTCCGCCGCGCTTTTTATAGCTTTTTCCCTCAGTTCTGCCAGTTTCTTCACATCGTTCTTGATCTAAGAAAGTTATCAGAATAAGTGACTCCGATTTTTGATTCAAGGAAAGTTACATGCACTGAAAAGACCAAAAGTTTACCGCTTCCATCTCCTTGGCTTGTTCCGCCATTAACGCTTTGAGTCGCTCAGCAGTCACTTTTTGGAATTCCTGAAGAATGGCGTTCCACAAATCACCACAAAAATTAACCAAATATAAAACCGCACCTGATAAATCGCTGGGTACTCACTGGCCATCAGATCGTGAATCTCAACTGAACGCATTGCACACAAGTCTCGCAACTCTGCAAATATAGCAATTAAATCAAGTATTCGATAAATGATATGTATGGAATGAGATAGTGAAAAGGAGTGAACTTACGAGTTTCGTTCATGATTTGATGAATGTTGTATGTAGCGCAAAGCCAATCCCTTTCGACCTTTTCAACTTTTCTGCGACTCATATCGGGAAATTTCCGTGAAAATGATTTGATGTCTAGCAAATCGCCAACTTGTTCCTAAAATAATAGCAGAAATTGAGTGAAGGCATCTCGACAATGGTTCCTGAACTGAATTTCCTTCAAGGTATATTGAATAGTGAGCAAAAGAAGCAGAAGAGAAAGTTCTAGCCTACCTGGAGGAAATATTTGTCGCCTGATTTCAGTGGCCATTCATATTCGATCAGATCCTTCACTTCTACCTTCAAAAGAACTCTAACTAAGCTAACAGATGGAAGGATAAAATTAACGAAACACTGCTGAAGAACGAAAAATAGATAGGGTACGCCGAACTAACTTGTCTGTGGGTAACATCAGCAGAGATGACTCTTGCCAAAGATCTTGGAGTTGAAGAAACATGCGGCAACGCTTCAGATGATTGAGTGCCTGAAGTGAAGTAAAAGCAATTCTAAAAATGTTACTGAGATAGCGAGGACGAAGTCAGAGACTTCTTCGCTGAGATTTTTTGAAATTACCCTTCCTGTTCTAATGTCTGAACTTTCTGAATTATATTTTCAAGTTTGCTTGACTGTCCTCTACTTGTCCAGTCAGAACACATCTCATAGTTTCATTCATTTCGCAAATGTACAGGGTGGTCCACATGAAGTGTGACGAGAAAAACTACCCATAACTTCGCACCAATCAATTCAAATTGGCACTTTTTACATTTGTTTGATAGATAAAAGAATTCTACATAAGATTTCATCCATCTCATTCAAGAATACTGCCTTAATACAGTATCTTATCTTTTGCGGAAAATTTTGAGGATGCGCGCCATCATTTTCGGCGAGATTTAGTCCCGAGCCTTCACCAGCGTTATCTTCGGCGAATCCAGTAACCTTTGTTTGAAAAAGCGGGTTTTTTCCTCCAGGATTAACCCGACAGCAAAATCTAGATGAATGAGATCGGGCAAGTTTGATGACAAAAAACCCATAGTCCAGGGGCACACAAGAATGGTCTCACACCATTGAAGTTTCTTCTTTGCTCCGTAAGTGCCCAATTTTGCCGCAAGGTCCATTCAATGTCCTTACCGTTTTCCTTGGCCTAACATACTTTTGCGCCCTCCAGGTTCTCAATAGAGTTCCGCATCATTTTCAACTCCTTGTCGAACAAAAAACAAGCTTGGTCCTGCTCAGGCCCGATGTTCCTGCCCACACCATCGCGGACTGTGGAAAATGAATTTTTTTCAATCCTTTTCGGCTCCTATAGATCGTTTCTTGTTGAAGCTGCGCACTTGGGAGTGGTTCAGCGGTAAATGTCCTCGTGTCTGTGAAGAGAATCTGGGCAAGCCTGTCAGCGCACGCAAGGGTCACCATCTTTCTGCATTTTTCCAATCTTCTCGAAATCATCTCTGATCAGTGTTTGCATAATTGAACGGCTTACTTTGTGATCCTTAGTCGAATGTCTGATGCTCCCTTCAGGATTTCATCAAATCTCTTCTCACTCATTCCTTTTCTTTCTAGTCCCCCTCTTCACTGAAGAGCCTCGGGGGACTAGAAATCAAATTGTGATTCGTTTGAAGATAGAGGCGAAATTAACCACAATTTCGCTTCTCCTTGTACTTTTTCCTTGTTTTTTTTCGTGTTTTTTTGACGACCATTTGGAAGGCAGGAGTCCTTGCAGTTCGTTCAGGTCCTCCTTTTGGACGATTTCCAATCCCTTCGATCTCTTCAAATGCTTTATGAGTGAATGTACTTGCTCCTGATGCAGTCTGAGCGTCTTCGAAATCTCGGAAACTGACGACACGAGTATCTACATGGCGACTATTGCTGAACGATCCACAAGCGCTGCCATCTTTATCTAAGGACAGAGAATAAGACTGGCCACAATAGGACTAGAAAAGGCGGGAGAAACGGATAACAGCATAAAAAGCACAAAAAAGCAAAGGAATATGTCCGAAAATGAATATTCTATAGCCCGTCACACTTCATGTGGACCACCCTGTATTTTAGGCAAGATACGTGTGAAGTTCATACTACGATGTTAAACATTACTTGTCTCACGGGCTTTCTTTTGAATTTTCCTGATTTGGTTTCAAATTTTTTGCTCTGTTCTTAACTCAGTGAAAACAGTTTTAGCTGCACCAAAAAAAGTATGGGACAGTAACGCATACTTGAAAATACAATGCAAGATTTCGAGAAATGTCTGTCAAGGAGTCAGCTGCTTCCGAACGAATGAAGGAACAAAAGCGCAGATCGAAAATCAAAATCAACTTACTCTCTGGAGCTTCAGGTAATGTTGATTCACCATCTGGGACAGAAAGCGCTGGAACCGATGGAGGGCACTGATTCGAGTCCGATTCGACTGACTCCATTGAAAGATTGCTATCCTCAAAAATGCTTGCTGGATCCTCCGGAGCCCCCGTCTCCATTTCCTGAAACGCCTCATTAAGGCCACACACGCTCAGAACTACATAGTAATTGCGGAGCTGTTTATCCGCTGGAGGCGTGACGTCTTTTGCACAGACAGCTAAACTGCAGGAAAACTACTACATATTGGAAAACGCTGTTTTGCTTGAAACTAAAAAAAGCTTCGTTATTAGGAAAAAGAAAGTGAAAAACGAGTTCCATAATGAGAAAAGAACGTGACTGTGAGACATGCAGTCATTCCCTGCTACACCTGATCCCGTTAAAATGTTTGTTTATTGACGTGGAATAGCTTTAATGTTTAAACATATTTATACTCCCATATGCATCCTGAAGATGCTCACGTATACGGCTGAGTGATCTACGTAGAATTATTGAGACCACTATTTTGAATTACCCTGATAACCGACTCAGAAAAAGCAAGAACAAAATAACGAGACGGAAACTCATCCGGTGCTCATACCAGCGGCGTCTGGAAGACGCACGCGTCGTGGTTATGCGCAATGGAGCGCGCCAGTTGTTGGCCATGGCAAGGTGCTGAGCAGAGATGGCGGAATAGGGAATAGCCGTATTTGAATATGCGTTTGGTCATTATCTGTAGATTTTGGACCATCCGTTATCCTACTGCACCGGATGGCGCTACGGTTGAAGAAAATGAGGGGGGGGGGGGGGGGGCGCAATCCACACGCTTTCTGCGGAAGAGTGTTGTCATTCCATTCCCCAAACCATTCGCGTATCCTGGGGTTAGGCGCAGACCCTAACATTCTGTTAACGCCCTCATTTCCTATATGTTGTGTACCAGCCTGCCTTCGGTTGGGGGGGGGGGGGTATCATCGTGAGGGGAAATAAGGCGTTAACGAGCCACCATGATTGGCGTCTTGATTGAATGCGCCAATCACAGCATCACGGTAACGCCGCATTTCCCCTCACGATGATGTACAGATAACTCCAAACGGACGCAGTCAAGAATCAGGATCGCGGCGCGGCTCTCTTGGGCAGAGTCACGGGAGCTCAGCATACATAGTGTGCGCCTGCATCTCTGTTCATGAGAGCCGCGCCGCGATCTCGACTCTTGTCTACGTACGTTTGGAGTTTCCTATACATCAGCCTCCGAGCATATACATAATCCTTCTGTCTCTCTAAGGTGTCTTTTCTACGATTAATCTAACTCTACCCTCTCCTACTTTCGAAAATCCTCACTACTACGATAGTGCTTCTGTACCAGTTTATTAGTGGAGACAGAATACAGAAGACGTGGGGCTGCTGCGGTTTTCCTGCTGTCTCCTGGCTGAAGACAATAAGACCTCAAACGAGGGTCTTATATATAGGTCTGTTTCCTGTCATCGCAATTCTTTGCGATCCATCCGGACAGAGATCTCCACCCCACCTAATGAGATCATCGGCCTTCTGCCTGCCGATGACAGAGCACCTTTTGGGACCACGCCATCAGCCGCAAGAGCATGCATGTGCGATCATATCACTATAAACATGTAAGGGTTTATTTTCGGTTGGAACGAGCCCTTCACTTTTGATTTGCTTGGTAACAAGACACACTAATATAACAACTGCTAGGTCCTGGATATGGAATCCATGGAGACTTACACTGCATGTACAGTGTAGCGCCTCTTTTTCAGCAGCTGCAGAACTTCTCCACCTGGATCTCAAATTGATAGTGTACGAATGCGGCTTTACACACTTATATTCGACTCGATCACATAGTAGCGTGTAATATTCATTCAGCATAGCACCACACTTACATACAGTAGACGTCAAGACGGTGGCCCATCCGCGACTTCGAGAAGGAAGTCGCGCAACCGCGACGCGCATCAGTATCGGTGTCGTCTGCAGTGGGCATGCTATTCCTAGGCGCTTTTCCACCCGATTCTGTCGGAAATCCTTAGAACGGGTAGAAAAGTTGCTAGAAATAGCATCACAGCTGCCGAAGACATCGGCTATAGCGCGCGGCGCGATTGCGCCGCGTCCGTCTCGAGGCCGCAGATGGGCCTCCGCCACTGACGTCTGCTGTACAAGCATAAAGGACATTTCAATGAGTAACAAATTCAGAATCACGACAAAACGCGTATGGTCCACTGTAAACTGTTAAATTGCGTAATAAATATTAAAAATTCCATTTACGCACAATGAATGCACTTTTCACTGCACCCAAAAATATACAAAATCCAACCCTTATGCCACCTGTGAAGGCGCATTTAACGCTCTCTTCTGGACGTTTACCTGAGTATATGCCTCGATCAATTTGCAGTTCTCCATAATTGGCTATTTCAAGCCACTACAGCCAATCGTGTGCAGTTACTGCAGCAAACAGTCACAAATGGAGCTGCACCAATTCTCCTCAGGTCAAAGCATCCATCGCTTTCAATCCGAGCACCGCATTTGGGGCAGAACCGAAACATTTTCTTCAGACGTTCGCCATCAATGCTGAACAATTTACTGCACATCTCCGTGTTCTGCTGCTTGTATCGAGGCACAGACGAACGAGACTGGGGCGACATTGAGTGGGGCATGCGCTGAAAGGAACATTCTGACAAAACTCAACAATAGGTGCAAATATAGCGCTAGTGTAGCCGTTACCGGTACGGCACTGCAAGCCTGAGTGGCTGAGGATGAAGACCCGGCCATAGATTTCAAATTGGTGGTCACCGGTAATGTTTTTGAAGTGGATAGTGGTCCTCTCAGCTCATCTGCCGGAGTACTTCCTCTCTGTTCAGAGACCATCAATCGGGCCGCATTTACCGGAATAGGTAAAGCCTGAAAAAACAACTACTTGAAAAAGACGCTCCCGGAGATTTTCACCCCTGAGTAGTGTCTCGTCTGTCGGTTACTAGTCAGTCGCGCTAGTGAGTACAGCATGAAAAACTGCCATCTACCTAAGCAGATATTACTGCCAAGGGTGTGAATGCGATGCTAACCATCAATGTGGCCTTTTTGTGTCCGCTGCAACAGCTTACAAACTCCCGATCAATTGTATTTACAAGCGCGCGCGGTGGGACCCACGAATATCAAGGGAAGCGTGTTCAGATGCGCGGAGAACAGAACCTTCTTTTCGCACATTTCTCACGCGACCTGCACTATTTCGCCCCGGATATGAGATCAACGTCTCTTCAAACACCCAAAAAGGCAGAACCTCCGACGCAAAGACTCCGTGAGTGCTGCGCTTTAAGAGGGTTCGAATTTCCGAGTACTAGATTTTGCCCCTAGGCTCCGAAGAACGCAGAAGTCGAAAAGTGAAAATCAAAATTTCAAAGTGCTTCCCCTTTGAAGGCAGCACTCACGGAAATTATCACTTCTGAAATAAGTCGCTTATCATGTAGCCGGTCGCTGGACAATCTCAACAGTAAGTTGAACACCGCGAATGGCCGCCTACCTGCGAAGATATGTACTGCTGTGGACACATCTGCAGCTGTGGACAAATTGGTTTCGCCGCTCCTGCTAACGCCATCGACTGGGTATGCGCAGGGTGGTGTATGAAGTGCGTACCGTTTTCAGGGTTTCGTGGCGGGACCCGTCACGGAACACTCGTCCGCACCATAGATGCACGTGAAATATCCCCGTCATTTTCTGTGTTTTCCTGGCGATGAGTTCGTCGTCCCTAGAAACCCCGATAGCCCGCGAAATCTCCGACCCAGAAATTTCCGTGAGTACTGCTTTTAACATTCCTATGGATCAATGTCGTACCAGCTCATCATCGATTTCTCCTTTCCCTTTGAATTTTCCTCTATCAAAGCAGGCTTTGGCGACAATGTTGTTCAAGCCATAACGCGACACATCCTCATTAATAAGATGCATGACGTTTCGCATACACAAAATAGTGCGTTCCTAAAATAAGCGGTTCAGCAATGGTATCAGAAACCTTTATAAAAAAAAAAAACATACGTCGAATAATTCTGTGAGACACTGCAATCGTTGCAACAATTCGGCAGGAACGATGTGGGCAACCTGTGAAGGATAATTGGTGAGGGCCTCTCTCAAATGCTTTTTGAAGTCGTTAATATTCTCGAAAAGAGTGCACGCCTCGCCAACGAGGAACAGCGTCTGTAATGGAGCTCTGAAACCCTCCTATTAAGAATCACCACTAACAAGTGTAAGTCTATGCCTACTGGCTCACATCCATACCGCTTTCTTTGAGTGCTCAGGACAGTAGTGCTTGCCTTTCTTCACTTTCATGCTGGATTTAAGCACAAATCGTGCATGTTCGACGTCAATGCCATTTGTATGTATTAACAGTGCAAGCAGAAGGGCCAATTGCGGGCGGCTCTTCCACGTGACTTGAAGCAGCGACTCTTCACGTCGCTCACCGCAAATAACGCATCTCCGGAAAACCATCGTGAAGGAAAAGAAAATAGTTCTGAAATGAGGGTCTGTCATTATTAAATCAAATAACAGACTCAGTTCATCAGGATTCTCAGAGAATAGTCATGACTAGGGTGCAGTTATGCTTTACGTGGAGTATAACACCCTCTGTCATCGTTGCCGAAGCTACATCGATTTTCATACGCATCGATTATCGGCGACTGCTGCAGCAGCAATGCTCCGATCAAGATCGATAGGTATCGGAAGCGCTGACGACCGCTAAGCAGAGTGCTATGATTCTCTGGGAAAGACTGCTGGAGAGATGACAGAGGAGGAGAACACGGAAAGTGTGCGTATTTGTAGAGGCAGGCGAATGGAGACAATATGCACAGGTATACACTCAACCATCCCCGTTTCTGGAATAGACAATATACAGTGTGTGCCAATGTATGTACACACAGGAACTCCAAACAGCGGTGTGCAAGGGGCGGGACCGCGGCGCGGCGTGGCACTCGAGGTTCTCTGCTGCTGGCAAAAACAGACAACCAGAGCCAGCATGCGGAGCCCCTGTGTCTCCGCCCAAGAGAGCCGCGCCGCGGTCCCGCCCTTTGCACACGGCCGTCTGGAGTTTGTGATGAATCCGCGGACCAGCGAATACCAACGCAACCGCCCGCGCCCTGGAATTGCTATGTTTCTCGGCCGCCATGGCACCGTTATCAAAATAATCATCCGTAACACAAAGAACCAAACGAATGGGCGTTGCTCAAGTTGTCGCCCATAGAACACTGCCGTCGTAGCGGTGACGTCATCACATTGTTTTGGACGTAGTTACACAGCACACATTTAGCTACACGTTTCCCACCGGTTGCAGCTGTCAATTTTCGTTCCGCCATTTGCAGGGTTGTTTTTTTGCTGTTACTTTATAAATTTCATTTCCGCTATTCAGGAGAGATGTCCATCAATGATATCTCGCACACGGATCTCAATGATTACGACGTTTTCGATATTGATGAGGAACTGTACCGAGCCTTTTTAGAAGATAATGAGGAGTGGAGAACCTCATACCAGGTATCTTTCCTATTACAGTCTGTATTTAGCTGCATCTTACTAGAATTTATTTGACAGGGCATTTTCTTGACTTTGCATGACTTCATTTCTCCTCCGTTTCCTAAATTTCGTGTTAAAAAAAGACCTGAAACTTTTTATGTTTTACTAGTAATGTGTAGGCAAATAATCTTGTTTTTATTAGAGGTCAATCAATGCGTCATTGGATGTTTATCGTCCGTGCAGTACAACATCGGGAAGCTATTCCTCGTTACCTTATTGCAACGCTTCATTGCCGTTTCATGTAGGTTCCGCTGATGGTTTTTTTTTTGTTGCAACTCTCCCAACATTTTGTTCTAGATCTTCCCACATCGGTAAAATACATCTCCTCAGTATTCCTTGGAGTACTTGTGCTACTGGATTGGATATCCAGTAAGGAGCTCATGCTCGCAATACTCGCTGGTACTTTCTGCTTAGTGTTGGTCATAGCAGTGACCCCTTCTCAACTCAAGGGGTTTATGGTTACTTGTGCTTGTATCGCGTCAATTACTTTACTGTGAGAATCGTTCAGATCTTATTTACCAACTCCTTTCTACTTCTGGATGTTTTTTTTCAGATCAGTTTTTTAGGCAATATTTCACGTCTGCCTCAGAATTTGTGGCAGTTCGGGGCATCGTGATGGTGCTTGCGATGAAGATCTCGTCGTTAGCTTTCGACAAGCGACATGACACTGCTCGAGTTGCTCATCTGATACCCTTCTTTGCCTATATGGCTAATCCTGCCACTGTTATTTTCGGGCCGTTTCATACCTTCCAGGAATTTGAGACAACGCTGAATCGAAAGACACCGAAGGTATGCTTTCGTGTATGCTCGAGTACATTTTCCCTAAGCTAGGCATCCTGTATTTGAAGGATAGCGATCTTGGGACTCATAAGGTTGCTTTCCAAGTTAGTTTTCTAATAATTGCCTAAAATATAGTTTTTTAAGCTAGCTGGTCTAGACCTGAAAACTCCTTTGGGTTTCTAGGTACTTGTGTTATCACGCAGGTAAATTCGTGTGGACGTGACATAAGTGATACACTTAACATAAACGTCCGGTAGTTCCAAGAGAAGGTTGGGGACCCGGATCTTTGCAATACAGCTAAAATGCGTGAAGCCCTTTTTGTGCTCAATTCTGCCCTTATTCTCTGAAATTACCCCTTATCCATGTAATGTTATACCGCCATATGTTTGTAGTATTTCTGAAATCATGGGAAGCTACTCGCTCCACGCTTTATACGCCACAGTTTCTCTTTTCTTTTCAGGAGGAGCTGCTATCATTCCTTTGTGGGACAGTTTTGATTATCATTGCTATTTGTCTGTTGGTATATTCTTCCTGCATGACAATTGTTGTTCCTGAAGGCAGCGTTTTTACCGACTACTTCACTGCTCAGTCTTTTAGGACAAGTCACTACTTCGTTTCATTTCTCTCCCAAGGTGGGTATGACATTGATTGTAACTGGAATCAGGGAATCATCCCTATTTGTAATTCCCTTCATAGGACTCCTTGCTCTGTCAGGACTGCGGTTGGCAGTGTCCTCACCATTATCAGTGGAATTCCCTCGCTCTTTAGTAGAAGTGGTCATCGCTTGGAACATTCCAATGCATAGGTACCTTCATGCATGTGAGTTCTTCCGCAGGGAACTGTACTAGCAAAATAGTCCCAACTTTGCTGTCCTTACTGTGACATTTTCTATTTTACAGATATTTATGTCAACGTGATTCCTTTCGGAACAGCAGCAGCCATATTTGCTTCATTTGCGATTAGCTCCTTGTTACATGTCAGTTTTTTTTATGACGCAGCAACTGCACTGACTGACGATCAGTGATTGTATTTTGTTCGGGTGCAAGCAAACACAGTCTTGTAAACATTTTCCGGTATCGATCGGAACTAATCATTTCCTAAGCGGGCAGAGTCGTGTTGCTCCTTTTTTTTCAAATTTACTGTGCTGCGAAACGGCAATGTGTAATTTTATCTATTCTGCTTTTAGCGCCTTCCGGATATTCTTATATTCTTGCATGATTAAAAATCCACAACATCTTAATAGCGTTTCTGACTTGTATTTCCAACGTGTTGAATGTGCAGCAACATGAGAACCATGTCGCATCGGCTAAATTGTCACGTCATTCGTTTTTGTCTGACAGACTACATTTTCTACTTCTTTTATTCAGGGGTTCAATTTTCAAATTTCGGCCGTGCTGTTGTCGCTAGGCTTTGTTTGCTTTTTTGAAAACAGTAAGTTTCACTTTCCCTCGTGTTTTTACATCACATATGCGTAATTATTTTCCAGAGTTACGAAATCGAATCTCAAACCGTTTTTCGGTGTGTGCGCGTGCTCGTCGTTGCCGAAAATGTGAACATAAAAGAGGATGGGTATGTGATTTATGAGAGTTGTCTGTTTTTCCTCATTGTCAGAATGCTTGCATTCACCATTGAAACTAGACGCAGATGATAATTGATGGTTAGGTTGCCCTCTGAAAGTCTTAGCTGTTATTGCACTTTTCGACTGGAATTACGGGGATAGGATTATGGGATCGAATCATGGGAACAAAACACTTAGGAGTTCCGTCAACAGAAGCTCACTGGAGACAAAAAGTGTCTAGTACCGCTCCGATTTGAAAATTCTGGAAGTGTGGAAGGGTTTATTGCAACTGATCACGTCAATGCATTTGGACATAACCTCTGCGTCATCAGAATACATGGAACAGTTTTTTTTTTCGGAGCCTGAGGTGTGAGTTCTTGAGAGGGTTAATTGTGTTTTGTCCAGTGAAACATATGAGACAGAATATGCCCTTATCTCGCTCCATTTGCGGTTTTTTTAAATGAGAACCATCAGTCGGTTTGATGGGGCTCTTCCCAGTTCGATATTTCCTGTCTAAAATATGGTATATTGTGACGCATATCTGTCCACTTCAATCTTTTTCAAATACATTATATAGGAGGATATTTTTCTCACCTATAGTTTGTCTTATTTGCCAATAGGATTTTTTTAAAACATTGTTTTCAGAAAAGTTGGCAGGCAGTGTTTTTGAATTCGTTATTCTTCGTTCATTCCGTCTATCAGCTGATATACCTTGGTGCTCCATTTGATGGTGAAGGAGCCAGTGAAGGATACGACTTTTACCACACAATGTCTACGTGGAGGCGCCATTATTTTGCTGCTCACTGGATTGGACTCGCTATTGCTTTACTCAGTTCTTGTATTTGATCAACTTTGATAGGTGATGTTTCCATGTTCATGAAAGTTCCCGTGAAGGTTCCAAGCCCGCTCACGTAGAGTGGAGTAGTTCCTCGATCAAAATTCGATTTGTTTTGCTATTATTACCATTTCTGGCCATCGTTTAATAAGTGGACTTTCTTCACCGATGTACGCCTATTTCTGCTTAGAAAACTCGTCGACCATAGACGCGCGGTTAAGTCACAAGCTTTTGGGAATTGGATTCTGCTACTGGTTATCAAGATGGATTTTGCATCAACTTCCCGCTTTCACCCCACCCTTGCCCCTACGGCTTCACCGTGATGTAATGCTTGACTGATGACAAATCGTCTATCTCTGTGCAGCTACGGCTAGTTCAACGCAGTGCTTTATCTCTTCATAGTTTTCTTTGCCACGTTTTAATTTCTGCATTGTAAACGGTCCATTTTTCTATTAGCGATCTGTTGTCCGTTTTTGGTTGCATTTAAGACTTTCCATTTTGAGTTACGGGTTTAATATTATTTGCCATTGAGTATTCTATAAATGATTCTCGAATATTCGTATTTGTGCGCACTGGTTGTTCCATTTTGGATATCTTGCCGTGTTTCGATGCTGAAGTTTTCGTGCACATGTTTTCCGAGGTGTCATGATGCGAACGAGGGAGTTCGCATAAAAGGATTACATAGTACCTTCTCTGGGCAGCTTCTCTTCACATAAGAGAGTCTTCTTTTTTTCTTTTCTTTCTTTTTTCGGTAGAATGATTGCGCAGACAGCCAGAGTGCCGAGATGAATGTGGTGTGGCGCACGCGAGTTGATCCATATCGATGAAGGCTGATTATAGTGATGTTAAACGGAGACGGTCATGCTTTTACGATTGGCCTCTTGTTTGAACGGCCCAATGACAGAAAAATGACTTGCCGCTGTTGGCCTTCATGGTGATCCGTACGTATATACGAATCATTCGTAGACTTCTAGAACGCGTAATTTTGAGTAGGAAATACGCTAAGACAATAGAGAACTTTTCATAGAAATCTAGCAGCGTGTGATAAGTTGCAGAAATGTCTCACACAGAGTACTACTGGCTGTGATGCGGTTGTTTGTGAAACGCGGTAAAGTCCATTAAGAACCATTAAGAAATCGGCGGACATTTTATAGCAGTGAGGGGTTTGAGAAGGTCTTATGAATCAAATTCATCACTCGACCATATTGAGACCTCGGAAAAAATGGCCATTCTCTGGAGGATGTAGTTACGCATTATATATGCTAATCCGGAATTCTACTTTTCCATTTAGGTGCATGCCCGAGACAAGCGAATCGTTAGCAGAGATCGAAACAGCGTTGAACCGTCTTTCCAAAGAGTTGGACCAGTTCGAGGGAACATGGGCGGCGAATATGTCGAAGTTGTTGGCTAGCGCCGAGCTATACGATAGGGAGTTGCTGTCGGATGATGCTTCGCCGGAAATGTCAGTGACCGCGCAGATGCTGTTGGAGGAACTGGGCACCAGAGGTGAGGAGACGCTGACGCAGATGCTCGCCCATCACAAGTCCTTGCATCACGGTGTGTCGCAGATCGGCAAGGACATCGACAAATCGACTCACAAAGAGATTGGCGGTTTGATTCGGAACGAGAAAGACATTGAGCGCGATCCGAAATCCCAACGCTTAGTCGACGGAATGGTGTGTGATTACCTGATGACTTGTGGCCACACGAGCATTGCCGAAATCCTTGTGAAGGAAGCCGGTTTGGGAGGACGTATTGATGGTTATCTGGCTAACAGAAAAGTGATCGATTGGATTATGGAAGCGCTGAAAAACCAAGACATTGGACCGGCAATCGCTTGGCTGAAGCAGAATCCACACAGCGATACGAAGCTGCAGTATGATCTTCTGAAGCAACACATGGTGGCGTTGATACAGGAAGGTCGACGAATCGAAGCGATGCAGTTTGGGCGGCAGCTGTCGCCGTTTGGCTACGAACAGGAGACTGCCCAGGTGATGGGCGCGATCGTCATGGGCAAAGACCGCAACGACCCTCGCTACGAGGCGCTGTTCAGTCCGTTAGCTTGGCCTGCCTTGGAATCGAGAATGTCCGTTGCTCTGGCTCAAAGCGACACTCGTTTCGCGAACGTTATACTGACAGGGATGCGTGCTGTGCCCATACTAGTGAATCTCAAGCAAGTGATGGTTAATCGCCAGGATCACCTGTTTAGTGGAGAGGAATTGCCTGTAGAAGTTAAGATTGATGAGTATGTGCATTCCACTTTCACCTGTCCAATTCTTCGCCAACAAAGCACAGATAGTAATCCACCTATGCGACTTACTTGTGGTCACGTTATATCTAGGGAAGCTGTCAGTAAATTGTGTAGTAATCACAGAAACAACCGTCTCAAATGTCCGTATTGCCCAGAAGAATCTCATCAGAATGATGCAAAACAGGTCTATTTTTGAGCTTATAGTTCAAAATGTAGCTTTTAAAAGATACCATTTGATGTACAGACTATTCTTCACATAATGTAACTAGTTTTATAGGTGTTGACATCTCTTTGAACCTCTAAATACTAAAATGTTGCATTACATGCCCGTATATGGTTTGATTTTTGCTTTCGCAGCTTCTCTTGTACATATTTTCATGTTTTTTTTTGAGGTATGGGATGATAAATTCGTGTACAGCTGGTTTGTTTGACATTCGTGAAAGCGGTTGTACGAGCCGTAGTTATTTGTAGATGTTTGAGGACGTGTTCCATGCATGATTTTAAAACACAGGTTTTCCGTTGGGGTTTTATTTAAGATTTCAGTGGATGTCTGTATCATCGGTGTCATTCAATACAGATGTCAACGTTAGGTACGAGAGGTTATCAACAGAGTATGCGAAGGTGGGTCCTTATTTGGTGTTCTGAATGGTTAGGTAAGGTCCTAACATGTGCTTCCAAAACTTTTATTAAAAAAAGTACGAGTGTGAGTGTATAAAAAAAACTTTAAAACCTAGAAAAAAACTAAACATACGTCTAAACTTTAGACGTATGCTTTGTAGTTCCTGCAGTAGTTCCTGCGTAACTGATGTGGCTCGTAACTCTGATGTGTTCTAAGCTTCGAAACTGATTAAGACGAGGTTGAAAGCCTAAGGTGCAAAAGTACAGGCTAATAAGCGCTAGCGAGTTCCGAACTGTTGAGAATAAGCAATAGGATGATGTAGGGCGAACTCTGTGTGGGCCGAAAAGCTATCAACGCGAGCTTGAAACACTACTAGATTCTTAATAGAAGCAAGTGAAAGAGTTGTTTTCAGCTTCGTTCGCATGTAAAGGTTCTCAGTGAAGGTGTTATTGCCGAAAGAAGGAAGAACGAAGTTTTCACAGTGAGTTCGACGTTAAAGTTAATGAATATTGGTTTCCCTCAAGGTTATTTTCTAAATGTGTTTCTACTTTAGGATAAAATCCAAGAACTGGAAAGTCAGCTCCACAAAGTGGATGCGGAGAATGAAAGCCTTACCTTTCGAAATGATCAATTAGTGAAGCGGGTTGAAAGTCTGCAAGATGAGCTGGAGACTTTAGCTCACTCAAGAGGAGGATCAGTCAAGGTAGCTGTACACATTAATTATCGCTTTCGTTAAGCACTCATCATTGACTCATTCTCCAGAAAGGAAAATTCCCGAAGAAGTCAAAAGATACGAAAGAATTGCTCAGTGAATTAGGAACGTTAGGAGAGCGTGTAGTTATATTGGAGGAGGAATTGCAGAACAAGATACAGCAGAACGCAGAGTTGACTAGTAAGGTACGTCATCTCCTGATCTTTTTAACGTATATAATGTGCCTGTAAATGATCTCCTTCCATTAGATTAGCGAACTCGAGGAAAGACATGCTGAGGAGTTGGCCTCACTCTCCAATGAGTTTGCTCGCAAGTTGGAGGAAGCTGAGGCACACAAGCTAAGCTCTGACAGACGTAGAGAGCACAAGCCTGAGAGACCAGTCAAGTCCGTTAAACCGTTGGAGCAATCAGTCGAGGTAAGTAAACAAATTTTGTCTGTCATGAAATCCATATGATCTTCTTTCTACGTCTAAGAAATGTTACGGTCATATCGTATTTGTGATGATGAGTGCCTGAAGCGAGTTGTAGTGTTGGCAAGCTAGCCAATGTACTATCGTGTGGGGCAATGAGGAGTGCTATGATGGTGTGGCTAGTGCATTCGTACCCTCTTCTCGCCTATCAGGGCAGACTCGTTTCCATTCGCGCAATTTCACCATGCATTTGTGTGTAGAATTCGAATGCGAGGGGTTGATGCTGGATAGTGGGAAGTCACCTTGCTCACAAAGTTTTATTAGCAGCCATTGACGACGAGGAAGCGGTTACCGTTCACTACTCACCGTCAGTGCTTTCACGAGGTCTCTAAGAACGAACTATCGTCGTTCCCAGTGAACGGCAATAATCTCGCGTGTAGTTCAACATAGCATGACGTTCAAGACATGCTGTGATTAATCGATAGCTCAATCGTGGATGCTATACTTGCATTATTCTTCTCTCTCACCTCGTCTGTTTAGAATGAACGTTTCCCCTTTTTTCTTTTTTTCTTTTTCTTTTTGATTTTCGGACTGGTGCTCACTAACCATCAATTTTCAACTCAGATCTGCAATATTCTTGCGGAGTCACCTTCACCGACTCCTCCGCCGATCAATGAGGCGTATCTGCAAGTCGCGGAATCGGCTAGGAACTCATTGCAAGGTTTCAATTTTCAGCGACGTTATCCATGTTCTATTTGAGCTTTTATACAAGTTTTGTACAATTCATACTCAGGACTATCCACGCTATTTGAACTTCTCTATCAACGTACTCAAGTATATCCTTTCGATGCTACATTGGAAGCCCTACCGAATCACGTTAAAAAGGTGGGCCTACCATGCTTTGGCTTTCCTGATAGTAATTTCCATTTGAGTAACATCGAGAAAAGGTAATTTGTCAGCACATGACTTTCTTGGAGAGTATGTAGCCGTGCGAAAACTCTGAATTCTCGCTAGATTCTGTCTCAACGCGTTTAAGACTTACCAAGTAGCGGTTTTTTCTTTACATGTATCCCTAACCAGCTGTCTGGTGTCTATCCTAGAAAAGAGGAGGTTGCGCCTTGGATTAGTTTGCACCATCAACACTCGCGAGCGCTATCTGTCTATCATTGTTAGGGAAATTTTCAACACTATATTTACAGCTTTCGTCAGAATTAGTACAATGCTCCCAGCTTTTCGCGCCTTCGATTGAAATTGTGCAGCGATGCATCCAGAAGGCAGAGTTCCAGGTATTTTTCTTTTGTTGGACCAGAAATGCTTATTATGGTTTTTTTTTGCATATTTATGTCCTATCCCTCTGATTATCTTAAAAGCAAGACGAATTTCATCATTTGAAGGGGTTCTTCGTAGTATCACATACCATCTCGTTTCGTTGTTCAAAACACTGCACTATTGAAGTTTCGGAAGTCGAAGATTTGAGTGATCTGCATGTGCCTGTTTAAGAATATCAGAAGCCTTTCTCTGAGTCCTCTACTTTGGAGAGTTTGAGTGGAGCCTCTATTTGATTATAAATTTCCATCAAATGCGCTCCCTGCTAGTCGCCTTCCTTTAAACGTTCGATAGGTATGGGAATGCTGTTCTCCACATGGAGTATAGCGCCTCTCGCCGCTGGCGACCTTGATTCGGATGTCTATCGATTGAGACGTCGCTGACTTCACACAAGCGCTTCACAGAAGAATGCTGAGAGGGCTCTAATAGCAGACTGTTTGTCCTACATCTTTGTAGATATTTTGAGGACGACAATGGGATGACGCTCTCTCTCTTTCTTTCTTTCTTTCTTCTTTTCTTTCTTTCTCTCTCTCTCTCTCTCTCTCTCTCTAACGTTAGAATTTTCGCTTAGTTCCAGTTGTCAACGGATGTTGCTGAGCTGCAGTCATCCCTGAAGGTAGTTGTACGTCATTGCCGAGTGATGATGCCGGAGCTCTTGAAGAGACTTGCTGGGGAGGAAAACAAAGTAAGTTCTGGATTTCTCCTCTTTTTTCGTTCTCCTCGAGAAACATGAGAGCTAGAAGCTAAGCTGATATTTTGATGTATTACGGAACTAACTTGCTGCTTATACCTTTCCTTTGCAAGGTAGAAATTTGTGTGCAATTTTATCTTCTGATCTCTATGAATTAATCCCGAATTGTTGATGAAATCTCTGTTTTTGTTGTCCTCAAGTTATTCTCAGAATGTCACATTGAATTATTAAGGTGACCTGGTGCGATTCTCAACTCGAGAAGCTGAACAATGCTTGGTGTACAGAAGTGTGTCGCCTTCTTATGGCTATAGACGCAGTTTCTTCTGCATTGGCCGTTACTGCAGCAAGTGACGGCAATGGCGGAGAGAAACTGTGCGCAGCTCTTGAAGAAGGATTCTTTGTTGTCAAAGGTGAATATGTTTTTTCTTCTTTAACGCATAGCTTTTGCCCATGGAACGCCTGATCTCATGGAGCTCTCGAATTTTCTTTTCAAAACGACACTGAGCAGATTCGCATACTCTGCTCCTGTTGGTGTTTTTCATTGTCCTATATCTTGTTTTCAATTCCAGAACTGGAGTCGACATTTGCTGCTCGATGGGTCATTGAATCCCGTTTTCCAACGGCTACAAAGAGAATCTGCTGCATTGGAACTGCTACAGCTAATTGTCTGTCACGATTATTGACCGAAGTAGGGAAGCTGTCTGCTAGGGTCCACGCAATTAATGGATTGGTTGGTTCCAATGACTTCACTGCTCTAAGATTTTGGCTGTTACATATATGATTCAGCTTGTGGATAATGGAAAGGAAGCTACTGTGTCTCCTTCAGAAAGAGAAAGAGTTACCGACGGCTATAATCCCTTTGAAGATGAGTGTGAGGAAGCCACTATTATTGCGGAGAACTTAGCTGACACGGAGAAAGTACCGAGCTGCAGCATAGGTAAGTTTAAGTTCTTAAAAGTGTTTTTAAACAAACAACAACAAAAAACATTCAAAAAAATCACATTGAATCTGTTGCATGCTTCAAAGTGTTCGAGGTAGTTTTATTTCTGTTGATCTAATCTTCTGACTGGTTGAGGTTTTTCTGTGCACTACTGATTACCAACCATGTTCGTTTGCTTCCCTTCATTTTCTTTGTGCCTTTAGGAGTGGACACATCTGATTTGATGCGCTTATCTGCCGATACTTCGCAGAATGTTCCCAACAGCCCCACCTCCTCAACGTGCTCCAAACAGGAGAACTCTTCTGTTCAGCTAATGGTAATGATCTTTTTCAAGGTTTAGCTCAGTGGGATCCTGCTGTTCATTTCAGGTGGACTGCCTCAAATCAAGAGTTAGTACGCTGGAGTCGGAGCGAGAGAGTCACTTGGTCGATTTGTCGCTGCTTCGTCGTAAACTTGAAAACTTGGGAGTGAAGGAAGTCGGGTTCGTTTGATCATTTACATGAATTTCATCTAATTTTTCAAACTATCTTATACGGCAAGGTCTAGCAGAAAAAAAGGTTTTCCATGTAAGTATTCAGGAATTCATTTTTGGCAAACCATTTTTCCAGTAGTACTAAGATCGTACTGCCGATAACTTCAATTTTCCCTCATGTATGGTTCCGAATAAGCGGACAACCCTATTTTGCGTCGATACTGGAAGCCTTTTTCAGAAAAAAAAAAGAAATGAGAGAACTTTGCGATTGATTGAGAACTTACCGATTTCTAAGAGTAACATGGTTTCGGTATTCTGATGTGAGAAGCTCCTCAGTCATTTTGTTTACTCTGTTCCAGTGACGATAGTCAGTCAGAGGTCGAGATGCTGAAGCAAGTAAATCGGGAGCGCCTTCGAGCTGTGACAGATAGTCTGCAGACGGCGCAGTGTGCCATGAATTACTATAAGGGAGAAGTAAGTGCCCACCTCGTTCCCATTCTTTCCTTCTTTGTTGCAAAATATGCATCAGAAGTGTTCATGTTTACAGTGTGAGATACTTTTACGCAAGTACTTCTTGTGCATGGAGGAGAAACGGGTCTTAGAGGAGACGGTGCGAGATATGAGACGCGAGTTGTCGTCACTTACGGTGAGTTCTTCAACGGAAAGTATTACGACGATTATGTGTTTTAATTCCTAATTTTACTTATTTATCGCTAATGCATTGGGAATACCCCCACATAATAATCTACAGGAGTTAAAAACAGCCTAAAGTTGTAAAATAAGGTACTTAAATTATTACATGTAACAGCAATAGCATATCTGAGTGGAACGCCGCTAAAAGCATTGTCGGTTCCAAAAGATTGGGATATCTCATACGTGTGTATGCTAGCCATGTTTAAAGATGCTTAAATTGACCTTGTGTCATGACAGTGGACACGTTCTTTGCAGCACCAAAATATTCATTTCCTGCGCGAAAACTGAATGAGTTAGTTTTCCTGCTCATTTTTGGCACAGAAAGAGAGGATAATCTTGGACAGTTTTGGTACGAATAAGTGTTACTCTGTAATAACATTTGTGGGTCTTACACCGAATTATCTAATAATCTATGAACCATTGATACATCTTATACTTTGCGCAAAGATTCGAGGTGAAAATTCGGTTGTTTCCTTCTGGTAGGTGGTTCAGGAATTATAGATTGTTACATTCTTCTCACTCTAGCGAGGATATGAATACAATAGTTTGAGAAATCTTTCAGGACGAGCTTGCATCAGTTCGTCGTGGGTATGACGAACAACTTTCACAGATGACAGAACATGTGGCTGAATTGAATGGTAAGCTTGCGGGTATCGAGAAAGAGCGTGGACAGCGAACACCTGTAACGCCACCGAGAAGCGGGGTAAGGTGTTTTGACTCCTCTTATTTTATAGCGACTACGAGTAGCCCATATGAGTTGCCGCGTATTGATCCGCGGAATATCAACGGTCGTAGAGATCCTCACCATCATTTCACATTCCTATGTTTTCTGACCTAATTCTGTCTAGCACTGCGATATCTGGATGGACTACTAATTACTAATTATTAGATTTGATTTGAGTGTTGCGTACTGCTCCAAATTAATACATATTTTTCTTATTTTCCCAGTTTTTCCTCACCTCCTTCCTCTTATGGGTGAGCATTTCTGTGTCCCTCACTGCTGTATGTGTATTTGTTTCTAGCAAGATTTGCATTCTTTTTTTCACTTCAATATTGTGTTGCAGCTAAAGTCGCTATTCATGAAATAGTCTCCGAAGATGAGTAATTGGAAAGGAGATGTCATCCCTCCTTATCCGGTGACGTGAGGCAACAACTTCATCTGCGATATTATGCTCGCTTTCAGTTATTAAATAGATTGGGACGATGTAGAATTCTCATTTATGAAGAATGATATCTATTTATGCATTAATAAGGTGCTTTTTCCCAATTCACATATGTATTGTGTATACACTCATACTCGTACTGTGATGTATATTATACCAATTGTTCTTGATTACTGTGATACCGATAGTACTTTCATTACTTCCTTCTGGTACAGACGCATAATTTATGTATTTATTAGAGATTTCTTGCCTCGATGCATTCTTATAGTGGGCCAGTGTAGATAATAAAGTATTCTTCTGTACAGCTTATGTGTATTACAGGGAGAAGCTTCGTGATACAGTGGGTTGACTAATCTCTGCGGGATGCTCTTTTGCAGAGAGTGTAGTACTCCGTTTGATGCGTGACAATTTCCGACACAAGGCAGTTATAGCACTGTTTTGAGCCCAGAGTTATAATTAGCGTATATACAAAAGATTTGCTCACAGTGTACCGAAAATAGGGGTCATTTGGTGCGTCGACTCGAGATGCACTGTCGATATTAAGCCCACTAATTTTAAATTTTTACCATGCGAGATTTTTTTTATTATGCAGGGTCATCCTATAGAGCACTTACTGTTGGGAGACGCAGGACGTGAAAGTTGATCTGCTATCTGGCCCTAGGCCAGGTCTAGGACACAGGAACGCATAACCAAGCGAAACCAGGCTAGCAAATCATCATTCGCATCCTGCGCCTCCTGTCATTATGTAGTCTATCGTATACGGTGTCCAATCACGTTAGCTATAATTGGTTTGCATGGTTACCGTTTCGCGAATCTCATATGGCTACGTTTAACTAGGCATTAGAAGTGGGTTTGCAGTGGGTGAACAGCTGATCAAATGTGGAGGGGGGGGGGGAGTTCTTATTCGAGAGAATGAGGTAGCGAGCTCTCCTTTTGATAGGATTCCTTATATAGACTGAACGAGCTTGATGTCTTCTATTCAGGCGGAGTTTTGGATTCAAGAAGCCTTTATTTATGTGTGAAAAAAAGGCTTCAACTAGTCAACGTTGATGCTCCTAGATCTCCGACTATGCTTGTTAGGTTTATCGTTTGTAGAAGAAATCTCGTGGGGCGTAGCT
The DNA here is from genome assembly GCA_037903475.1 of Ancylostoma caninum. NCBI lineage: Eukaryota > Metazoa > Nematoda > Chromadorea > Rhabditida > Ancylostomatidae > Ancylostoma > Ancylostoma caninum. The sequence goes on from JBAJFG010000446.1 coordinate 211,856, forward strand.
GTATTTCATAGGTTGTGTATCATATCACTAGTAGTAGTTTTCACAACCCATTCGTTTCGTGTCAACAATCTATTTATTCGTATCTACAAGTTATCAAACGCTTGGAGAGAATTTTTGCTCATCCACGTTTCATATTCCATGGAAGAGGCGGATTATCTCCTATATAGGCTGGCGCAGCATATTTCGACAGTCCCAACTAGCCGTACCTGATCAACGGAATACAAGGAAGAAAATAGAAAACGTACGATAATTACATTTTCCCCACGTTGGAGCATTCTTCCTGAGCGGTTTTCGCTTAGCATTCTTGTACATCTCCCTTACAGACGTTCGGGAGCATGCCTTGTTATTTTTGGACGGAAAGCGTGATCGTGTTCACTCTCGAGAATAACTTTTGGGTAATTTTCTGGTGCACTACATGTTTTCTGTTTTTCGCTGTTTTATTCGGTCTTTGCTTCTTCTTCACAACGTCAACGTTGAGGATGCTCCACGTGCGAAGAGCACGGTCATCCAGCAAAACTGTTACCCTACAGAGAGCGTTCACCATTTCTCTTTGTTTATAGTTGAGAATTCTAACAAGCAACCTGTTGAAAGTTCATCCACCTATAAAAATAGGAGTAACCGCGTTCTGGGTTAGGATTCATTAAAAGATAATCAAGCCTCTGGTCAATTCTGGTCAGCGTTATTGGTCATGGTATAGGCTAGGAATGAGCGGAAGTACTGCGTGAGACCGGAAGTCGGATGAAGGTCGAAATCTGACAAAATTTGATGAGGTAAAACACACCATGTATAGGTTGAAGTAACTGAACTACATCCAATCCTTCAAAATCTAGAAGAGAGAAGCTCGCATGACGTCGGAATTCAGGAAAGTCCGAACTTCCGGAACCAGAATTCCCCTCATCTCTGGACCATGTACAGGACTCCACAGTTGGTCTGATGTCCTGGTTCTCTCAGTTATGCGTTCATGAGTCTTAGCCCTGCAGTCGACCTTGATGGTTGGCCTGAGTCAACCCATTGTCTTTCATGTACGAGTCAATAAATATCCAGAATGCAGTGGTCTGTGTGAGAGCAACGAACATTGAATGCACAAAATCAACACACTTGCGTCGATTGTGGGAAATTTTTCTATTGTCTTTTTACTTTATTGACAAAGAATTTGTAAGGATGCAATGCATTTCTCAAAAGTGAGCGCAGAGCCCCTGGATTAGCTGATGTGAAGGCTGACAGTGTCAAAATTGTAACAATCACTTATAATCCAGGGAATTATCGGCGTTTGCTTTGCTCGGTACCTATGACTATTTTGCTCACAATGCTTTTGATGGTGCCAGGTGGGATAATAAATATTATGTTGGTCAGTTATGTGTTTGTCTCTGGTTTAAACAAAATTGTTTTTATAAGTGCCAGTACAACACATTTATTTGAAGTCTAGTCACCATTAGCATCAACCTTCATCATCTCCCACACAGAATGAGTGCACAGGTGTTGATGTTATACCAGAAGAAGAGGCGTGGCCGAAATCTCCAGTTGGCTGTTCGGCTATTATTGACCAATCGCAGATCTCAGCTGCGCCAACCTTTCCAGGTATAATACTTCACTGCCTGAGTGTGCTACTGGAGTCGAAATAGCCGCTCATCCTTCGACAGTTTTCCAAGTTCTCACCACCAGACTCTGATTCATTGGCGATACATTGGGCGAGGTTTGTTTGGCAACCTCGCAGACGAAGCTTGCCAACTACCTAGGCAAAAGAAGGCCGTCAGATGCGTTGCCAAACACATTCTCTTGCCAAATGTATCGCCACCAAACACTAGAAGATAGCGGTCTGATTAAACCATCACCTGATAGCGTATGTTCTACAAGTGGAGGTCGTAGCGGTGGGTTGAATGATGAGTACCCTTACCCAAGTTCAAGACCAATTTCTTTGTAGTCCATTATTGCAAGGATGTGGTCGAATGATATAGCAATTATTCCCAAAGTGCACTATTGAGAACAACCTGACACAGTTTGACTCTATAGAAAATAGACTTTCAAGGTGGTGGTACAACGTAGTTCATCTCAAGTACCTTCCATTTTATTGTGTTCACTTTCAGAATTATCAAATTTCCTTGTTCTCATCTTTTCTCACAGTGGCACGGTTTGCACACTACTAGTCCTTTTCACTAACGCGCCATAGAGGAAAGCCATCCTAGCTACATACCAGCTACGCATTTACCTTTCTATGTAGACGTTTTAAGATGGTATTTCTAATATGACTGATTTTAGAAACAAAAGTGTTAGGAAGACATGAGCAAACGACGGCTGTCTCTTCAAAAAGAGAAACGGTGACCCAGCTGAGAGGATTTTCGAGCTAATCTCTCTGAATGAGGCGTTACATGTAGCATCAGTGTGCATAGTTGCATAGTCTGTACGAAACATGTAGTTGTTTAGCTGACTATGTATTTATTTATCTATATATGTTTGTCAGCGTTTCCCACCCTAGTTCCAGGCGTACCACTGCGAAACGGTTGTGTCGTAGTGAATTGCAAATGGTGACTGTAGTTCTCAATACCACAGCAGAAAATTCGTGAATTCTGAAGGTCTAAATTTCTATTACGCATTTCACTGGTTTGAAGGTTCAAATTTGATAATGTTTTGATACCTCCTCGCTTGCCGCTTTTTCAAACCACTACTGGCTTAAAGGTACCATCGCACCTTAGAATCGTTTTTGAGATTTTCATGTGTAAAGAATCGAGCTGGATAGCTAGTAGCAGTATGCTAGTCTCCACTAACTTTGAAGGCATCGCTCCCCCCCCCCCCCTGAGCTGATCACAGTGGTATATGTGATTCCGTGCAAAACTGCCGAACAACCCGTTTTCGAGCCCCAATTCTTGCAGTGTCTTAAAGGCAGAGGTCCACCTCATTCTCGTCTTTGAGCTAGTGGCAGGTCCAGCATCTTCTCGACATGCTGATTCCAGCGGTATACATGAATTGTCTCAAAACGGTCTTTAAACCCGTCTTTCGGTAAGGGGTGTGTAACAGTTTGCTAACCCGAGTTGACGTGTGAAGCCGTTGTTTTTATCAGTTGGACACGCCACGACTCGTTGGCCAACGCTCCAGCCGTGGCAGGCAGCCAGCACAGCGATCGAAATTTGGAGCGATCCGCCTCCGGGCTCCAAAAATGTAGCCAGTTCGACCCTTTCAAAAATGGGGCCTTCGTTGCTTTTGAGCCTTTTGATCTACATTAATGGAATCAGCATGCCGAGAAGGTCTAGGATATGCTGATACTTCCAACAGGTGGAATGAAGTGGGCCTCTGCCTTTAATAATTCACCCATATTTCCCAAGGAACGTCCTGCACTTGCAAAATTTCTCATCAGAAACCAGTTTAAACCACTAATTTTGCTGTGGTATATGGATCACATTTTCCATTGTGATGACTGGAGGTTCTTTTTCCGCGAAAATCTCAAAAACGATTGTGAGGTGGGACGATGCCTCTAACTCCTTAAAAATTAGGAACATTTTGCGTTTTTTTTCAATATTTTAGAACTGAAGCTAGTCACTATCGGTCCACATCTTCTGTTGGCTCTATTTTTATTATGAAACAAATTTGTTTTTTTTTGAATGAATCTAGATTCTCCAAGCGCCATTAGATTTCGGAATTCCGAGGTCAGAATTGAGATCCTCATCATGATCATCAAAACCGTCGTTGTCGAAATGATTCCTAAATACTTCCTGCTTAGTGTTATGCTTAGGCTACTCTCAAACGACGTGAAGTCACATACAGTTGCACCTTCTCCGACTGTTTTGTACTGCCCTGGTACTCGAAACTGTCTCCATCATTCTTCACAGATGATACTTGTCCATCGGGGTGGCTGGGGTCTGACGAAGAGGGGCCCTGAACAGATGCAGTGGTAAATTTCCTGAATTCTCAGTCTTCCTCAGCTGCATCCATAAGGCCTCTATAGATTCACCTTGAATGCCCATGGACTGTCAATATTCTGGCCAGCTCGCTTTGCAGCCTGCACTGCTTCCAGTTCTTTGCGGTACTTTTCTCGAGCCTCCATTTGTGCGACTTTGTGACCGGCTGCCAGTCTGGAACGTTGCCAGGGGGTTTTTGATCAAGATCCAAAGTTTCAAGTCATACCCAGCTCTAATTGTGTGTTTCGAGAGAGCAGGTACCTATCAAAGTAGATACTACTCTTGTGAGCAACTGCCTCACCTTATTAGTGCTCGTGGAAGTTCGTTCTCCAGTCGTCCAAAGTTGGCCTCCACCATCTGATCCATCAGCGCCTTTCCTTTAGTTTCTGGCTGCAAGAAGAAGCCAGTGACTAGTGTAACAACAATGAGTATCTCCGGAATGATGAACGCTCCTAGTGTCCACGATGACAACAAAGGCGTAAGGATCAGTAATCCAACGATTGAGCCAATGTGCCTGAAAACATTAGAAATTAACTTGAGGGCCTATGTAGCACCAGACAGAGTCTACTGCTAGTATTATCCGAGTACGAACTTGATGGAGTGGAGAGATCCGAATGCAATGGAACGGATTACTGTTGGGTAGCGTTGTGTTGTGATTTGTACGATATTAATCCAGAACACGCAGTCATTTATCATCGTTGCGATGATCACCAGGATGGAAACAGCTGGAAAAATTTGCGTGCACTGACCGCACACTGGAAGACGTACGCTACTCTCATATTCCTGTCTTGTTGGTTGACACCGATATATACATAAATATTCATACAGTTTCACGGTATTCAATTGCTATTCAAAGCAGCCAAAACAGTGTTCATTTGGCCTAATTTCGGAAATGGGAACTCAACATTGTAAAGTGTTATTGTATAATTCTGTCCTATTTCACTGGGTTACTACTTCTTTATTAGGTTTACTCCTATATCTCCTCACTATTAATCCATGTTGTGTCGAACTAGCTATTGCACGCTATGGCCATTCTTGTTGCGTTTGATGAATGAATAATAAGCTCTCTCTAAGAACTTACCAACATGATCGTATGCGTACCCCAGAGCAACTAGTAAAATCACTACTCCGAATAGAACACCTTCGATGACTGAAAACGAGCTCTATAAGATGTCTCGCAAATGGAAGTTATAGGTCAAATAAGTCAGTACGCACCTAAAGCACCGATGAACTGAATTTTTCGTCCGAAGCTCGGTAATTGGATGTCCAGGAAGATGATTATGAAAGGTGTGAACAATCGGAAGAGTCCGTCGAGGAATATGAACATGATGACGGAATCTGAAGAAGTTATACAACCGAAGTCATAACTTTCTGCTCCAAAACCTCAAATCGTACTGCTGAAGCACAGTTTCGACCAGCTATGTGACATGTACCATAGCCTCATTTTTATAAGGTCATGGAAGATGTAGTATCTCATGGAATTTTTCAATACTTTGCATGTCGTGGCTGTTTCATGTGCTTATCACGCTCGTGGTTTGCATTTTACACTTTTTCACTTTTTCACGAGGTTTTGCCAGGAGAAGTTCGAACAAATTGCCATCTTGGGCGAGAAAATGGAGAACGGCATGCGAAGGACTGCTGATAATTGCGATAATTGTAAAAAATTGCCACTATATGTAAGGCTTCAGAAGGTACCGTGATATACCGTATCTGCACTATATGCATCACATCTCTACAATCACAGCTCCACGACAATGAAGGAGATTCGCAATAATCTCCTTGTACAACGTTCCAGCAAAAAAGTTAATTTTGACGTTTTGCACAGAAAAGTCTAGCAGCCTGAGCTCCTCACACGACCATCTTTCGGGTGTACACAGATGAACCAGTAAAGAGCGACGCAGCTGAGCTTGTTAGGATTGGTCAATTCATGGGACCGACCAGTCGCAAAGCCCAGCTGCGCCGCCTTGTCCAGGCGTTGTGCTCCACAATCCATCCTCACCGTGCATTCCTCCGACAGTATACAAATAAGTATTGGAAACCATAGCATAGGTGAACATTGATAGAATTTGCATCAAAGACTGCTTTGCAAGCCGTGGAGAACTGAAATTGTTCCATCATCAACAAAAGTATATATGTACATAAGTAGGAACTGATTCACGGCGTGCATGCTTCCTGCAGCATCATGCTTTAGGTCGCTAGGGGGTCCCGCGCTTCCTTGCAGCTACATTCTATTCTAGTTTTGTTACACGTGGCCAGGAAGAGCATTTGTTTGCTCTACATACAATGTCGTTCCTATAGTTTCCCGAATATCTCAATTTCCCCTAGATTCAAGGCAATTAAAGTGAGAATTCCAGGGCGCGGAGAACCCTATTTCCGATAAACTGCCGTATTCGTATTTTTATATCGTATGGATAAATTGCTCGTTTCGCAATAGGGGATTCAGGAGATATTGGGCTCCCCAAGAAATGTTGCCAATATTTCTGTAGAGTAATAAAAGCATTCTCGAGTGATCATATGCACTCTGCCAACTAATGGAATTCGTGGAAAAATAAGCAAATTAAGAAAACGCTGGAACTTAAGCGACCTAATAGTATTACACTGGTAATTGCTGTGGACAATTTTCGGATATGTTATAGCTCGATAGGTAGAGGAGCCAATGAATAACTCGAAATTGGACTAAAAATCTTATCTTATAAGGCAGCCAGTCCTTTCTATTTGACGTGCGCTGATCTTAGCTTTCGTGCTGCGTCTTGGTAATGGCCTTCAGTCAGCTATTCTTGGAAGCAACTAGCTGCCGTACCCGGCTTCGCTCGGGTGTTTTATTACCTTGGCTACATCATACTGCTGAGGCCAATTACTGTCATCGACAAATTCATTAAAATCTCCATAATTTTGGTGATCAGCATGTTACCGAAGCCCAGGTGACGTTTCCCATCGACGTGTGCGAAAAGTTAGCAAAGCTATTTCGGTGACATTGAATCGACGTATTCGTACGAAGTGGTTGTAATATTCATACTCAGCATATCGAGGAACCCCATGAGAGACGTGTTCACCGCTCCATTGGGCGGAAGAGCCAAAAATCAATAAAATCGAAAAACCAATACTTCATGCGAAATGTTTGTCATATTCCTATTCAGCGTATTGAGAGACCCAAGAAGACACGTCTTTGTCCGTCCCCGAGCGAAAATGGGGAAAAGTCGATAAAATCAATAAATCAATATTTCGCTCAAAATGGTTGTCGTATTCGTGTTCAGCGCATTGAGGTACCCCAGTAAGCATGTTCTCGCTAGTCCGTGGTCAAGAAGAGCGAAAAATCAATAAATCGATAAATTGACGCGAAATGGTTGTCATACTCGTGTTCAGCGCATTGAGGTACCCCAGTAGGCATGTTCTCGCTAGTCCCCGGTCAAGAAGAGCGAAAAATCAATAAAGTCGATATAGTCGATAAACCAATCGATAATCCCAGGAGCAAAGTAGCCTGTAACCTCCGCCGGCCAGTGAAGAGTCTACCTGCAAAATTTGGTCCCGATCGGTTCATTCTCCGCGATTTCTATTCGGAACACACACACACAAACAAACTTTCACTTTTATATATACAGATTTTATTTGCTGAAATTTTGCAGCGCAATTCCCTTCCCTTTGTTTGCCCTCGCTGGACCTCTCTGATAATCATATCTAAGAACCCGTACCTAAACAAGTGGTAGAATGTATAAAATCGCTTCTTATCGTTCTTATGGATGGATGAGATATCCTGTGTAGTGAAATGAGCCTTAGTGTTGTTCCAACGCCGATGCGCTATGTCATTCAAAACCTAAAAATATATTGTAACCAAAACTGTTTCACCTCTACACAAAGAAAAAATGGCTTACGTCACAAGCTTTGTCAAGTTTTCCAGTGGCAATGAGCCATCGCGGTGATTCCAGAAACAGCATGAAACCAATAGTGAGCGGTGAAGAGACCAAATTAAGGAAGACGAAAAAGTTCTGCCAGCCCTGAAAACGACTTTTCCTCCAAGAGAACTCTTTCCAAAAAACTTGGTCCTAGGGGGAAGAATCTCCTAGGAGACTACCTTCGTTAAAAATGCGATCAAAGCAATTGTCATGTAAGCAAACGGCCACTGAAAGGCATTTGCCAGAACAACGCGATACCTGAAGAAGCAAACAATAAAAAAAAACAAAAGAAAGGATTACGATAGAGAAAATTATCACTTGTTATTTGTGTACTCCATCATCATTGTTAGGGAGGTGACCTGAAAAAGAGCTTTTTAGCTTTGAGGGTGTATCTTAAGCAACACAACCTTCTAAACTGTTTAAAATTCCAAGATGTTGCGAGATACAAATGAAGAGGTGGGATTCCTGGATATTAGATGGACCTTTACTTGATAAGGGGTGTTTAATGTGCCACAGCTAAATTCCACGTGAAATATGGCACCCCTGCGTCACTGATGCGAACGACACCTATTTGATACACATCGATTTTTGGCGGAGCGTCGCTATCGTCGCTGCTGCGCGAGCCTCGGACGCCAGGGCTAGGATCCATGAACACATAACGAAGGGGAAAAAGGCTAGTAAACCAACTTTTGTGTCCTGCGTCTCCTAGCATTACATAGTCTATACGAAAACCTACCACGCTAGCCATAGTTGGTTTGCTAGGTTACAGTTTCATGATTCATGATTTTTCCCAGCCCAGTGGCGGGTGCAGCCTCCCCCTCCTCCTCCTCTCCCAAGTAGGTGCCAAGTGTTTTGAAAGCACATGAAGCAGTTAGGAACAGTGGGTTACCGTACTTTTAATTCCTCTTCCTTACTGTTATTTATTACACCTCAATTCTTGAAAATTCAAGCCCAAATCTATTCCTCAATACATTCATTTTTGAAATTCCGGTTCGGGCCCCTGAATAGGTGGAGGAGTCGGACCTAGTTTTTCTCTCACCTTTTCACATGCCCCCTCCTTGCGTCTGCATCCGCTGGTGGCACTTAATAGCGTATCAAAAATCAGCAGTATTGTCAATATTTTCAACGATCAACACCACCTTTGAAATACGTAAGAACTTCTAAAAACTGGTTAAAATTGTAGAAAGCATTCCTCTCACTTCCCCGTCCTTGGGGAATATCCGTCCTTCTTACAGATTCTCCCACGGCGGACCAAAACGTCCAACGACGGAGTGGATGATTTTACCTCAATCACACCATAAAGAAAGCAGTTCACGCCTTGAATGCATGCATATGCTATCCATCCTCTTGAAGCTGTTGACATCATCGATGTGATGATGATGAGAAGCTGCCCAGAGAAGAAGATCGTCTTTCGTCCCAGGTGGTCACCCATGTGCCCACCGATGATAGACCCAATGAGCTGCAAAGGAAGTTCTGGCTTCTACTTAGCCTTTTCCGGAATGGTCCACCAAACTCACAGAGCCGCCTGCTTGAATGATCTCGATCCATTTCACTTTGTCCGCATCATCGCAAATCAATTTGAAGTCAGCAACTAGAGAGACGAATTCCACCGAGTCTTTCTGGAATAGGGAAAATACTGCGAAGATGAGTGATTGCCCAATGAGTGCCAAACCTCTGCAGTGTACGATTTGCAGTTCTTCTTTATGAAGGCGCAGCTATCGTCGTTTGTGGGAGCTTGCACTGAAGAGATCATGGAATATGTACACTTGGGAAAATGGTCAGTGTTTGAATTTTGAGCAAGGGAAATCGGAATATAACGGTGAATTGCCTCTACGACTACTATTTCCCAAAAAATCGCCATAAAAATTCCAAAGGAGGGATTCATGAGTGTTGTCAGAAAGGTTCGCTTCACACTCATCCATAGTAAACTAGCAAGGTGAGATAGATAGCGCTAGCTCCGCTGTTTCGCGTCGTTGGTGGGTGAGACGCACCGCTAAAGCAAAGTGTACCCCTTTTTCTGGAACCTCAGGAAGGTATCTGCCTCAGAAAGACGGATAGATCGAAATCCTCCCCTGGATGGTCATCCTGCCACCGTACTTACATTCTGCACGATTCTGTTAGAATAAACGAAAGAGCCTTATCATTTAGCTTCTGGATGTAACAGCGATCTTAATAGTCAGTCACCTGTATAGAAGGATCCATTCCTCAGCGTGCAATTCCAATCAGGTTCCAGTGAGCCGAGCACATCCATGAAGGTGCTGTTTCCTGTATTCATCGCGAATGTGTCAGTCAAAAACTAATTCTTCTGGAGATCAGGAGATAGTGTAATTTTAATTTGAATTGCTTTAGACGATTTTCTCCACACTTTCCTCCTTTCTTAGAGCTCGAGTGAGTGAATATGTCTTTCATATTCCTTGTATAAACATGTATTTTCTCCGAGATAGATTTCAGAAAATATCATTCATTTGAAGATTTGAAGATAATATCATGACTTATAATAACGGGCTTACTTTGTGTGTCACGTGTGTGTGTGTGTGTGTGTGTGTGTGTGTGTGTGTGTGTGTGTGTGTGTGTGTGTGTGTGTGTGTGTGTGTGTGTGTGTGTGTGTGTGTGTGTGTGTGTGTGTGTGTGTGTGTGTGTGTGTGTGTGTGTGTGTAGAACGAAATTCGAGGGCGTGGCTTAGAGTGATGCCGACCACTCCACCGTTACATGAAGGATGCGCCGGCGCCCAAAGTGGGGGGAGACGGGTCCACTGCTGTGATAAGGGTGCGCCAGCGCCCAAAGTGGGGGGAGACGGGTCCACGGCTGTGATAAGGGTGTGTCGGCGCCCAAACTGTGGGAAGACGGGTCCACGGCTGTGATAAGGGTGCGTCGGCGCCCAAAGTGGGAGGAGACGGGTCCACGGCTGTGATAAGGTTGCGTCGGCGCCCAAAGTGGGGGGAGACGGGTCCACTGCTGTGGTAAGTGCGCCGGCGCCCAAAAGTGGAGGAGCGCCTGGAAATATAGCTACCGATGCAGGAGGGGTGCGCCGGTGTCCACTACTCAGGGGCATGTCATGAGTTAGGTCCATATTTGTTAAATCGATTCGATGGCGTCTAACATCAATCGTAAAAAAAAAACTAGATGTCAGACCACTGCGCGGATTAGTATGCAATCCGTGTGAATCCTTCCTCCTTACGTCCTCCTCCGCGTTCTTCTCTTCTCATTTGTTTATGAACACACCGCACCCTCCGCTTTTATATGTTCTAACTGACTCTTATCACTTGACCAGTTATAACAAACAAAGAATGATAGACCATTTTCTGCGGTCAATCCAGGCTGAACCGGTTATATATAGTTACAAAGAGCTGTTTCAATTGAGCAAATGATAAAATTGCTTCGAGAAGGTTAATCCTCTTTGATAAGTGCGTTTTTGCATGAGAAAAAGCAATGGAAAGGGTGTGGGACACATTATAGCAAAAATGTGGAATAGCTGTGACTTTATTTGAATGAAGAAGCCATGCGAGCGAAGCGAGCATTAGGAAATGTCTGGAAGTCCGGCGTCAGCTTGACGGCCAGACTAATGATACAATAATGGTATGACGCAACACCACTCCTACAGGGCATTCGGAAAGGAGTCGGTACTGGTGCATTCACGGACCTGAGGTGAGTCATGTGTTCCACGTACTCCCACATCATTTCCGGGACCCTTTCTAACATGTTAAGCAGTTGAAAAGTACTGCGACTAACAAGCTTGAACATGCGCGACTTGGCAAATGCCCCTCTGATCTCTTTACGTAAAAATGCACCAATACCGACTCATTTCTGAATCGCCTGTAACTCTCGTCCCTAAATTTGCTTCACCCTATCAGAATCCTTAGAAATGGATCAAATGCAAAGTGAGGGGCCCAATCGGAAAATGGGTTCAAACTTCTTCAAATGAACTGTGCCAGTGACATATAAAGCGGTACTTATTTAAAAAAAACTCCATTCTTTGTTAGTTAATGCAAAAAACAAGGCTTATAGAGATATTCTGAATCAGAAGCAGGAAAGCTTTTTGATTGGTGATTTCAGAATCAATCTTGGTCTCCTTCCTGAAAACTTGGAAATTTTCGACAGTTTCCGGGATAGAATCAGGAGCGGTTCCGCGAATCATTTCCACAAGTTTCCATCTCCAATAAGTTTCCTTGAGAATTCCTCGTACAGGAATATTCCTAATTTTGTAAATTTTGTATCATCAGCACGTGAACAATCGAAGACTCAGCAGTGAGAAGAGTAGTGAAAAGATCGAAATCACAATATGAAAATTTACGCTATAATTTAGGCACCGTTTTGATTTTGCCATATTGGAAAGGGAAAGTGCGACTATATCGCAGTGGGCAAATGTAATGCATGCAGCAACGGTTCTGAAAACAGAGCCGAAAATAATAATTTTTTCAGCGTATACAACAACAAAATTCACAGCGATCAGGAAAAGGGACAGGAAAAATCGGTGCTGAATAGAAAATTGCCCTTTTTCTGCATTGAGTAATAAATAATCAATGGATTGACCATCTTGACTACGATAAACGAACAATCAGTTGTGACTGACTGTGAGAAGTGACTGGGAAACCTCATAGCTACATATTATCTGAACATTACTCCTTCTTCTCGGCAATTGTATCCCTTTCAAGTAATGATGTGAACCAGTAAAATATCACGTTAAACCACATAAATCCGAGTTGCGAGACACAACATGACACTTCCAGAGGTAGCTTCAAGTTCAGCGCTTCTCACTCAATTTCGATGACCGCCGCTCCGCTCTCTATCGAGAATGGCCAGCTTTTTCGAAACAAGTTCGTAGAATGGGAAAAGAATTCTGCACTTACATATTTCTGATTCATCATTTTTATTTTTAAGGTTTCGACGCGCTATTTGGACGTAGACTTTTCCATCTGGCCCCAAAAGTGCCACTAGCTTTCCCTTTCTCGCCCTATTCTGGATAATTTTCCAGCGATGAATTCACTCCGGTGTTTACAGTAGTTTTTCCGTTCGTGGATGCATCCAAATTTAATGATTCCGTAATGAGAATTCAGAAAGCTCCAAAAATTTAGAGAAACGTTTTCCTGCTGCGCACATACACTTCAGAAAGGAGCAGAACTAGTCTTCAAATTTACAAAGGTAGGATCCCCTTAAGCATGAACAAATAGAAGAGGCCAGAGCCCCGAAGCATGGAAACGGCCTTAATCGTATATGATGTGCGCGTAATTACGGCTTCGTTACCTTATTTGATTTATATGGTGTTAGAAAAGCTATGCTTGAAGGACGTGAAGAATCTAAGTGCCTTTGTTTTAACAACATCGACAAAAAGTATTATGAAGAAATTCACGGCACCGCGTAGAAGTAGCTCCAATCAGATACATCTACGACACGGAATGTGTTACATATGCATGAGAAGCAACCATGAGGAATAGCACTCACCTGCCCATTCTATCGATGCATAGAGAATAACGATCACAGCAAAAATCTGGTATGGCCCAAAGGGGTTGATTTTCTAAATTTTACAAGTAAAATATAGCAAAAAATCCAGTTCGAGCACGATGTAAAAAATTCACTTGCCTGAAGAACCTCCTCGAAATGTGTGTAGAACACCACCTCTTTTTTCTGCTTCTTCTTTTTTACTCCATAAATGGTTCTGCTAAAGTAGAGTTTTTATTAAAAAAAGAAGGATTTCATATTCAAAGAAGGTTAATACAGTGGCTAAGCTGTTGGCGTTCAGGTTGTAAATCAGCGCACCTGTCATTATCGCCGCACTCTGACATGCTCAATTAGGCAACTGACGCAAAACCTTATCGCTCCTTACTTGTAGCAAAAGCTACTGAGCCGAAAAATTGCGAAAACGTGATAGGGCCTGTTCATAATAAGCCCATCACTACCCTCAAATAGCTACTGTATCATGGATACAGCTTTTGCAAGCCAGCAGATAACCCTCATTGAAGTTAAGGTTAACGAGGGCGTTTTTTTTTCATGTCAAAGATCAAAGAATACAGCAAGATTCACAGAAGAATTCGAAAAAAGATCGTAAACTAACGTTTTTGCAGGTGCTCGATGCGTGTCCATAGTGGCACCTCAGCCAAGGTGTGTTCTTATCTCTCATTGATTCCCTCATAAAGATAATGGGCCCAATTAAAGCGGAAACAAGTGACGTTTCAAAGAGCAGGAAGCTGCTACAAGCCTCTTAGACAGAGCGTCCTTTCCCTCATTTTCTCAACTTTTTCGTTTCCTGGGGAAGATGGAATCGTTATACGCATCTTTGTTCAGTTATCGTTTGCTTCTATTTACTATTTATTTATTTATTTATTTATTTAAATACACTCGAAGGTGCTCCAAAAAAACCACAGTTACAAGTCTAGAATTCTGCTTGGTCATCCCACTTAATAACCAGATAACATTTCGATATCTCGTCCAGGCGGATCATAAGGTCTATCACTCCGGTCTAACAATAAGGGCAATATACAGTGGACGGCAGTGGCGTTGGCCCATCTGCGGCCTCGAGAAGGACGTCGCGCAACCGCGCCGCGCGTGCCGTAACTGATGTTTTCTGCTGCTGTTATGCTATTTCTAGCAGCTTTTCCACCCAATTTCAAGGATTTTTGACCAAATCGGTAAGAAAAAAGCTTAGGAATAGCATTTTGGTGGCAGACGACACCGATCCCAGCGCGCGCGGTGCGGTTGCGCGGCGTCCTTCTCGAGGCCGCAGATGGGCCACCACCATTGCCGTCCACTGTACATATAGTTGAAGTTAATTGAAAATTGTCATGGCAACTGTAATGAAGTCTTTACGTTAACTCTACTCTGGACAAACGATTACACACAAATACAGAAAATTCACGAAAATTCGCTGTTATCACTACTACACTGTTGTCCCTGTTGGAGTGCCTGTAATTCATTGTCTTTGTTGCTGTAACAGTCTAGGCGTAGGAAAGACACAATCCATTAGGTTCAGAAGAACGATCGATTACCGAGATGTAAGCTGTTGATTACAGGAGGCGGAGAATCGGCGGCGCGCAAGATGGCGACGAGAAGAGGAGTCTTCGAGGAGCCGACGACTGGAGAGGTGATTCCTCACGCCTCGGACACACGCATCCACAGCGCCGTCTACCCGTCTACCAGTGATCTGCCCGTTTACCGTCGCCTCCATAATCAGCTGTCTTATTCAGTTATTTGTGTTATTTGCCAGATAAATCCTCAGTACTCCTATTTGTATTCCCGTGGACACACCGGTAAATACCGGTCATATAACTGGTAGCAGCGAACGCGATCGGACCGAGTGAGGCAAGGGGTGAGTTCTTTCTTCTTTTTCCATCATCATTAACTCTGTTGAGTAGTCTCGAGAAACATATTGGGCCCATTCTTGAGAGTACGTCTTCAATCACCCCTTTCCTCTCCAGTTTTCGGTTCTTGTTTGACTCTTGCGATTTCTGGGACCTTTTCCCATCGATCATCGTACATCCTACCTCTACTGTTCTGTGCTTATCTATTCTATTACAAATTTTTACTCTTTTATGGACGAATTCACATTTGTGGTACTATGTTTTGTCGACTCTCACAATTTTACTCTCATCGGCTACGCACTTTCTTCCTTCCTCAGCCGATGACTCATCAAATTTGAATTCGCCACTTCCAAGTATGGCCTTTCATCAGAGTCTTTGCGGAGCATGCGCAGCTCCTTCTTTGTTTTGAGCTCCTCGCACGCGCATTTCGAGGGACCGAAACTATTACTACCTCGTATCGAGGCTCCTCCCCGGGGAATCCGACGGTTATGTAGAGCATACCATCGGCATTGTTTTCATTGGTTCGTCGACGTTAAAATGGTGTTTTTCAGCGCTCTATTTGGCCAGTTTCTCAGTATGTTCGTGGTTCATTCGGTACAACGGCTAGCCAGGCGTACAGACTCTAAGTCTGCTATTTTCGGTGTGTGTTTGATTTACTGGCCCTCAGTTCAAAGGAAACATGGTTTACTCCGCGCGGATTTGCATTGTTGTTGAGTTCATGTGCTAGAGATATCCCTTCTTCTCTTCTTCACTTCTAAGAAGTGCAAAAAGGCCACAGGTACTGCTGCCTACACATTGACAAGTCTTGTCTGAATTCTTTTCCTTGCAGTAGTCCTTTCCTACCGCTGGTAATGGCTTCCATCTCACTTTGAACGTTAGCTTCATACGACGCCATGTTTTGGCTTTTCTGCGCCTAACGCCAGTGGATGTTTCCACCAGCACATCAGATAACGGCCGACTCGGTACAGTATCGGCAGATTTTCTCTGCTCATCTGGGTCTCCTCCCCTCTTAATCATGTTCCAACTGCTCCCTCGTTCGTCCACACGCCGCACGACTCGCGATGCAACACAGTCACTCCTTCCACGCCGCACAGGTTTGTGTTTCCCACACTGGTTTCTCTGCTAACTTTTCATGTGTCGTCGCTTATTCCCAACCCTTCGAGCTCTGTGATCTTTCGCCTTCCTCTATCTATGTTTTGGATCTTTCCCATCAGTCCTCATGTTTCCTTTCATCTGCCATCCGGACATTCCTCCCCTGATTCCAGCATGATAAGGGGCGCCATTCTCATAACACTATACCATCTGATGCTTTTCGCCGGCAACATCTGATAGATGCGCGTCCCTGGCCTGCACCCTGAATGCATTCTGTCACAACATCTTACCATACCACACATATATATGCCCTGCTTCCAAGAACACCATCACTTCGCCGTTGCTGCCTCGCACACTCTTAGCCCCTATAGCACATTCCTCTCCCATCAAGTCGTTCTGTCTCTTCTTGCCCTTATCCTCGTGTCCCTATATTACATGTTCCTATATCAGCTACCTCGTAACACCACTATCCCTTTTACTTTCAGAGCTTGTTTGCCGCTGTCATGCCGACTACTCGCAGCGGTTCTAAGTTGTCCGCTGGGGCTGGTGCCCATTTACTGGACCCCAAGCTCGACACATCGGCATCCGAGCAACTAGCCTCATCACTCGAAAGCCTCGACGATGGCGCAACGGTCCAAGGTCGTGATGCGAAGCAGCTCCGGGACGCAGCAGCCCTCGCCATCGCCCAGGTATGGACTGATACAAGAGCCACTACGGCTCTACTTGCCCGCCGTATCAATGATGGTAACTCTGCACTCACTGAGAAACTTAACGAGTCCTTTTCAGCGGTAGGTAGGCGTCTAGATGCTCTACCCATGGTAGCTATGCTTCACCAGGACACTCAGCTCCCTCGCATTTCACCTTTTTCTGGGTCAGCTGATAACGGGACTCAATTCTCTATCTGGATCCGACGCCTAGAGGACGTCATGCGTATGCGACCCGCCGCTCTTACAAGTGAGCAGCGCGCTAATTTCCTCATCGGTTACTTAGACGGGGTGGCACGCGAAAAGGTAGAGGAACTGTCAGATGAGGACAAAAAGGACTTCGACACTATTGTTACCCACCTGAAGGCATATTTTGAAAGCCCGCAACAACGTTATGTGGCCCGTCAGAAGTTATCAGCGTGTAGACAGGAGCATGGGGAATCCTGCGCGGTATTCGCGAATAGGGTACTGAACCTAGTGCGCGCAGCCACAGCTGGGCAAGACGCCGCTACACAGAAGGAGCGTGTATTGGAGGAATTCGTAGCACGCCTTCGCGGGGATATTCGATACTTTGTGAAACTAGACAATCCCACCACTTTTGAACAAGCAGTTACGAAAGCACAAACCGTCGAACAACTGCTCAGCGAGGCCACCGCAGAACGCTTAATCTGCCCCACCAAGCCCACTGCCGAGATTCATGTCGCGTCCCGTCCTTCCCGCGAGCCTTCCACACGACTACCCACGGCAAGCACCCGCAACCCGCAACGCACACCGTACCGCAGTCGATTCACATCTAATCCTCGTTCCTTTCAGGTTCTTCCTCAACGACCACCAATACGGAACGTGGAAAGCGACCTACGGTTCTACAATTGCGGAGGCGTCGGACATTTTCGCCACGAGTGCCCCTCACCTGCAGCAGGGATCGGAGGTAGTAACCGGAGCTCAGGTACGCGTTTTAACACTAACGTTGCTGCGACTGGACGACCAGTCACCCGCGCCCCACAACCTCGCCTCATGAACTGCGCAGCATCTCCTCCGTCCACTCCTGGTTATTCATCTTTGGATGAGGCGCAGGCCCACATCGCTCAGCTATCACTGTCCCTTCGGGAGCGCGAATCTCAGCTGGACCATTCGAACGCACGCGTTGCCGCTCTACTCCAACGCAATGAAGAACTCGCGCAGTCGGCTTTTGATCATCATGTCACTCCGACTGCCCCGCTTCCCTCCTTACCTGACGTACGCCTTCTGTTTCTTTGCACCATATCCGTTCTCTGTCTCCTAACACCTTGTACAGCGGTAGACATTTGGCTCTGTCCTAAGGACAAACCGACAAATCTGTTCATCGTCCCACAGTCGTACAACTGCTCCGGGTTGTTACCCATCTCGTCTACCCCTTTGGAAAAGGTGTCCTTACAAATATTTCGCCCTAACACCAAAATGTATTCCACACCTGCCTCGTTCTGCAAGATCATCCGCCACTCTGTTGTCTACTCCGTGAGTTTCTTTGGCTCTCGTCGTGAAGCACACACAGAAACTCACCTCGCGGTTTCCGCGGAGGAATGCAAGCAAATGTCGCAACATAAGCGCTGTGTTCACGGTCTCCTGACAGAACACTCCGGTATTTGGCGCTCTTCTAATCCTCTGCACATCGAGTTTCCCTCCGCTCCGTTCGGTTGCTGTGTCAAGCACATCCTACAGGTTACCAGCTGTTACCTGTACCCCACCACGGTTCATGCACGCCATGCTGACGGCCCTCCGCAATCCGCCGTGGGTGATATGTCTTCTTGCTCCTACAAAGATGGCACCTGCACATTGTCCGAAGGCTCGGTGGTGATTTGGTCACCCGACCATGAGGAGGAATGCCAATATGTCTTTGTCACGAAGATGTCTGGTCACTCTATGGGTCACGTGTGGCTCAGCGATTCAAAGGAGTTCGCCTTGTCATGGAATGAACGCAGTCCAGCTATTAGCGATTGTTTCAAACAACTAATTGTAACGGATCAGGGTTACGCCATCCAAGTAGTTCGTCGAAAAGGTAGGAGTGCGGCCGGTAGTGTAGGTATCGTCACGTCTAATCAACTCTCGGCCCAGCTCCTAGCGGTAGAAGGAGCTGTCCAGTCGACGATAGCATCTCTCTTCCGTCACGCTATCCAAGCCCTGTGCGAGCGTACTAACGCCCTCGCCATCGCTCTTCACGCTGCCCTGCGTACGAATCCGACACTCACAATGCGCAACCTGTTGGGCCGTCCTGACATCTCCGCCGCACACCTTGGTGGAGGATATGTCCAGATCCGGCGATGTGTTCCCATACCACCAGCTTCCGTTCGCTTTTTACCATTCAATTCCACCTGCTATGAGTTCCCTCGGGTAGAACTACGACTCCCTAGTGGGTCCCAATGGCAAGCATTTCTGAACCCGGCAACAGGAATCCTTACCAACCGAGCTGCAGCTACCGACTGCCGGGATATCACCCAATTTTTCTTGCCTTCGACCAAGGGAGTTCAACGGTTTTCTCCACTTGATGGATCCATTTCTCTGGTCGATCCAGGTGAGGTCACTGAGATCTCCTCCCTGCCACAACTCCACGCTATTACTTTATCTCCTCAGCTAACTATTTTTCACAACCTGGTACTTACTAATTTCAGTGAAGCCTCTGCCGGGATGCACCTCCAAGAAATGTGGACCACCTTGGACCACGAGAAGGTGATCGACCACATCTCAAGGATCAGCTCGCCCCACTCCCCAACCCCGACGCCATCTTCGGACAGTCAGGTTAGTTCCCTATGGTCCTCTTGGCTTTGGAACCTTTCTTTATTTGATTTATGGGTTTCCTTTTGTTGCTTTCTTGTTTCCTTACACATTTTCAAGTCTCTAGTTCTTCTCTATCTACGTCTACAATACCCGGGGTTGTTTTCGCGAATCAGGAAACTATCAGCAGCCCGCATTTCCCGGCACCACCAAACGGTCTCGCTAGCGCGTTCAGGCCCGGCTGCTCTCTCGGACACTCCTACTGCAATCGTGGACTTCTCTCCTATGCATCCACCTATAGACCTGGACATCTCGCAGGTAGAGATTAACGCTACGGACGTTTGGCCTCCCCGCGCTTCGACGGTCTCTATGCATGTCCTCTCGCTAAACAGCCCCAAGCCATTTTTCCTGGCACAGATCCCTATCCGCGCCAACGGGGTGCCTATGTTAGCTTTGATTGATACAGGAGCGGGCATCACTGTAGCGAGTCAGTCCATCCTCGTCTTGTTAGGCATTCATCAAACCCAACCATGCCTCGTTCCATCGGCCGTAGGGATGGCTGGCATTCCTGTGCGATTCGTGGGCAGCGCACCGGTAGAACTACGCGTGGGTAACAACCCCCTCACCCAAGTAGTCCACTTCACAGAGTCCGAATGCATCCCTCGAGCAGCCGACGCCTATAACATCATCTTAGGAAACGACACACTGCAACGACTTCCACGGTGGGCCCTCAATTACGACAAGCGAACATTCCTGGTTGGTGGTGAACCCATTCCCATCTTGACTTTCGCCTCCGACAACACCGTTTCGGCAGCTCCCAACGCTCCCAACGCTCCGTTATCTCTGTCGGTACACGCCTCATCAACCGTCATCTTGGCTCCGGTTTCCGAAACAATGGTTCCTTGCTATGTCACCAATGTTGATCCCGATTGGTCTATCATCATGGCCGGTTCCAACGTTCTTCCCGAGCACGAAGTTATGATAGCTCCATCGTTGCTCCGAACGGACAAAGCTCGACTTCTCCTCAGCAACCCGACGGGTGCCCCCAAAGTCATCTACAAGGACCAGAAACTGACCGAGGCTATACCAGTCCTCGAGCTTCCTGATGGAACGATTACAGAGCCGCAACAGCGCTTTTAGCGCTACCGTCCTTCCTGATGAGCCGCTCACTAATCCTACCAATCTTTCCCAACCTGGTTTCCATATCGACCTTTCCCATTCCGATGTCACTGACGCTCAACGACAACAGTTACGTGACCTCTTCATCGAATTCCAAGATCGCATCTCCCAGTCCTCCTACGACTTGGGATCTTATGACCATACTCTGATCACCATCAAAACGACCACGGAGATTCCTCCCACACGCTACCGGCCTACAAGAATACCAACTCGATTCCAAAAGGAGTTAGACGAGCACATCAATAAGTTGCTCCAGTCCGGCCGTATAGTCGAAAGTGACACTCCGTGGGTTCATAACACAGTATTAGTAAAAAAGAAAGACGGCTCACTACGAGTCTGTCTCGACTTCCGACCACTGAATGACATCACCATTCCCGACAGATATCCTCTCCCTCGCATCGAAGACTTGCTGGAGAAAGTAGCGGGAAACCGCTACTATACTTCATTCGATCTCGCTTCGGGATACATGCAACTGTTACTATCTCCGGAAAGCCAAGCTAAGTGCGGATGGGCTACTCATAGGGGAATCTACCAATTCGTATACCTCCCCTTTGGTCTACGTAACGCTGGAGCTTACTTTTGTCGGCAATGTCTCGTATTCTAGCAGGTCTAGAAGGCAACTGCTTGGCTTACCTCGATGATATTATCGTGTTCGATAAAGACTTCGACTCTCATCTGCTATCCCTCCGGAAAGTGTTGGAACGATTCCGCATATTCAACAACAAGGCTTCCGGCAAGAAATTGACGAGCATTGCTCAATCGAAGATTACTTTCCTTGGCCATGAGATTTCGGGAAACTCTTATGCTCCTGCGGAGCGTAACATCCAAGCTATCCGAGATATGCCAACGCCGAAGACCACCAAGGAGGTCAAAAGTTTCTTAGGTATGGCTAACTTCTTTCGCAGGTTCATTCAAGGCTTTGCATCCATCGCTGCCCCCCTCTACGAGTTGTGTAAATCCAGAGTGGTGTTTCGGTGGGAACCCACACAACAAGAGGCTTTCACCGCTCTCAAAGTGGCCCTGGTTTCTCGTCCATGCTTGGCATTCCCGCAAGACCGAGAATTCCTTCTCCATACTGACGGCAGTAAAATAGCGGTGGGAGCCGCTCTTTTCCAACGCCAAGACGATTCCAACGCTCTCGCCGCGGTAGGATATTTTAGCAAAGCGCTATCGGCGTCTCAACAGAAATGGAGCCCTACCCACATAGAGTTGTTCGCTATCATCAGTGCCCTTCGATTCTTCCGAACGACCATCTACGGTAATCTCACTAGAATCCTATCCGACCATAAGCCTCTTACCTTTTTGCTTCGCCATAATAAAACCCACGACAACCTGGCCCGATGGGCAGTTGAGCTCCAGAGCTACGACATCACCATAGAATATCTTAAGGGATCAACTAATGTCGTTGCTGACCACCTCAGCAGGAACGTCGATACAACTAACAGCTTTCGTGATGGGACCCCAGAAAGTGAGGACCTAGTGGAATTCCCCAGGTGTCTCGTTCAACGTCGCGCGAAGCAACCTTCTCCACTTCCGGCCTCTTCCGTCCACCCTGCAGCCATCCGCATACGGCCATACGACATACTCATTGAGCAAAAACAAGACCCCTTTTGCTCCGACGTCATGTATTTCCTCGAAACCGGCACTTTCCAGCCTCATGTTACGGAGGACCAAAAGCAGCGCTACCTTGATTTTGCTCAATCTTGCCACATTCGTCAAAACGGTTGTCTCTACTTTCTTCGGGATGCACCCAACCGTCCAGGTAGCCACCGCGAAGCTATTGTCCTCCCTCAACAGCTTCGCGAACCGATATGTTTGGCCCTACACAATAGCCCCACAGCAGGAGGACATTTCGGTTGGAAGAAAACTCTGGCAAAGATTGCGCGTCGCTTTTACTGGCCCTCAATGAAGGAAGACATCTTCAAATTCGTAAGATCTTGTGAAGCTTGTCAGCGTAAACGACCTCACGCTGCAAATCGCGAGCTTTTACTTCCGATCCACACCGATACCATCTTCAACAAAGTCTATCTCGATCTTAGCGGCCCTTACCACACCTCCGCTCGATCTAACAGGTACATCATGTGTCTCATCGACCATTTTTCCAAGTATGTGGTCACTGCGCCCATTCTGGATTGCACAGCAGTGACAGTTGCCCACTCCATCATGTCAGAGTTCATTTTGAAATTCGGCGCAATGACAGAATTAATCTCCGATAACGCGTCCTACCTCAAAGGCGATCTGCTAGCTGAGTTAGGACGACTTCTACGCATCGGTCGCTACTTTACTACTCCCTACCACCACGAGGGCAATGGAGTTTGTGAACGCGTCTTTGCGACATTTCAGGAAATGTTGCGCACGTATGTCAGCGCTAACCAGCTTGACTGGGACTTATTCCTGCCGGCGTGTACATTCGCCTATAACACCTCTATCCATACCACCACGAACGAATCCCCGTTCTTCCTCATGTTTGGACGTGACCCTGTGCTCAACATTGATTTGCTAATCAAACACAAGACACAAGGACACATCCCTACAGACGACGACGCTAGCATCTATAAGGAATCACTTGTTTCAGTTCTACATTCCGCATGGACAGCTGCCGCATCCTTTAGCGAGAAGCGTAGTCGCGCTATGAAGCGCCAACACGACAAGGGCAACCTACCACCGCTCAAGATACAGGTGGGTGATAGAGTATTTTTGAAAGACTTCACACCAAAACCTGGCCTTTCGCCTAAGTTATGCTTTCCTTGGTTAGGTCAGTTCCGTGTCGTCGCAGTCCATCCCCCTCACCTCACTCTAGTTAGTATTACAGCACCGCAGTCTAAACCCAAGCAGGTCCATATGAATCAAGTGAAGAAATGCTTTACAACATCCGGACCAGTGTTTACTTCACCGTGGACCCCTACGATCGAGCAAGACGCCCTGGAAGCTGCGGGCGCCACTACTCTGAACCTCATCGGGTATTCCCACACGGTAACCGCACCTAAAGACCTTAACCCGGTCCGTGTTTCTCACCCGTACAATACTCGTTTCAGGATGCGAACCGGCTCGTTGTGACGACGCAATTCACTGCCCTCTCCATTCTTTTCCCTTCTACAGTTTTGCTTTTCCTCCGCTCCCTATCAGTCCACCCTTAATCTTGCATTGCACAGCTATCCTTGAGTTCTTCTGGGTTCGCCCTCGCTTGAATGTCGTGGCCCCTATCCTTTCCACACATTCCATCTCCTCTTTTCAGCATATCTCTCAGTCATGCGTCGCACAAGCCTTTCCGACCAGCCTCCATCTGGCACCGAGGTCAAACCAGACCCGGACTCGTCCGCTCGAACCACCGACAGTGGGAACCCGCCGTTTTCAAGCAGTGCACTTGGTACGCGGGCTGATGCCCACACACCTGACCCTTCGCCTACCCCGGACGACGGTAATGCTTCCTTGCATATGAGTGATCCATTTCTTTCAATGGAAACTCCATATCCATCGTTGATTCATCCTTCAGCCTTTTCAGGTGCCCACATGGAGAGCCCTACCCCGCCCGCACTCCACTCGCTCGCGATCGCAGGGCAGGATTCCACCATGGCATCTCGAGCAACGCCAGCGACAGCCACATCCGTCGCACCAACTCCTGCGACCAGGACTCCCGTCCAAGCGTCTGATAGGCCGAGCACATCCAAGGCCCCCCCCTCCACCGGTGCCCGAGATTCATCATCAGCGAGGATCATCCTCATTCACAACTTACCGGACGCCAGCGTCGGCTTCTTCTCCACCTCGAGTAGCACCTAGTGCCCCCGCTGACGACGCTCACCTCCCAGTAAAGCGTGCCCGACGTGATCCACAACCGAGGATTGGTATTCTCGCGACCCCGGCGCACCCACCGACACTGCTCCAAACCCCGGATAACTACTGGAATCCGCTGGTGAGTCAACATCCATGGGCGAAACTCATCGTCCCGCTACCGGAGCGCACAGACCTCTCCAATATGAATGTCACCAGTGAACTACCGACTACGGTCTATCGTCATCTCGGTAAAGGTGGCTACTTTGGAGCACGGTTTGTGAAGTCCTTATTTCCACGGAAATTCAAGGGAACACCTTCTCCGACCAACCAGTTCCCCATCATGGAGATGATGCGTATCGAACATGCAATAGATTTCCGGCACCGGGCTCAGCTCCTCATTGACGACGTGCTTCAGGACAGGTACCACAGCGTGGACCCCCCGCTGCCTCCGGCTCCACGAGGCATCCCTCCATCGCTTCTATACCCACCTCTACGGAAGCACACATTCCCGGTCCTATACCAGGTCGTGGCCAAAGGACATGGGCAAGGCGTCATCGTCGAAGCGAAGAATTTCTTCGTGCCAGGCCCGGATCACTGCGAGCTCCACTGCATCGTTTTCGATCAGTTTGCGGTCAACCTTATGAACGATACCCGCGGCTTCGACTTATCTCAGCTGTCCATCAAAGACTTCATCTGGGTGTACTCCATTAAGAAGTGGAGCTCACATGAAAGTAACCTATAAATTTTATAAACAAACTTATTATTATAAACTCCAAAGAAATTAAAATAAAAATAAAACTATAGTCGCGTCCAAAAAGATATGATCAGTGCCATGTTGAAAGTGTAACTTTTCATAATAACTTAACTTGGGATTGTGCTATTCGGACAAAATTTTAGGATTTGATGAGGGTCGAAGTATTCTTTCTTTGCGCTGCACAACTTTGACGCAACCTGCTTTCGAACAGAGCTATCGCGTTCCAAGTACGAATTCACAACTTTCTTCAACATGATGATTCCTCGTTTGTATCGCCTCATTTCGATTCGCAGAGAAGTTACCCTAATTCTCCTTTTGAGTGAGTAATTTGGTATAATAATAGTGTTGTGTAGTTCTTCTCTGTACATGAGAATATGCGATTACCAAAAAGTCCAAAAAAGTGTGAAAAAAGAGTTTCCAGTAATCTCGAACAAAAGACCACCGTTCCAACGGAGAATATTTCTATGATATCCACTAATGACAGCTATTCTGACATACAAATAGGAACTGTGACGCAGTCAGTATCATTTAGATTCAACAACAGAGATTTTTTTGGCTAATTCTACCACTTTCATTGGTCCTGGCATTTGAGAAGCAAAGGAAGGTGCAGCAATGGCAAACGAAGATCTGGTAGGCCGACCGAAGTTGAATTGAAATTATTGAATTTGAATTTGAATTTGAAGAAAAAAAAGCTCATTCCGTTCTTGATCTGCATCATCTCTTCATTTTTCTCAGAAGGTGATAGTGAAGATATTGGACGAAGTCAAAGGAAGCCAAGGAAATTGATGTTCGGGCTTAGTAAAGCTACAAGTACTGAGTTTCAGCCCAGATAAGCCGCTGTTAGGACGCACCCAAAGAGCTTCAATTCATATTCAAATTTCATCTGATAGCTCAATGCAGAGGTGAATTATAGCAAAAAATTATCTTGTGAAAATGACGTCGATCATATCTTTTTGGCTGCGACTGTATTTTGGTTTTACTGTACGTCTGGACCACGGCTGTGCGTTGACGTAATCAACTGACGCATTAACGCGTAATGGCCGCAACGTAAAGAATTAACGTATCATTGAAATTAGAAATTTTTCTAAAGCACATCTCTGGCATGGATGCTGTTGCACATAGGAATTTTGATGTTTTTGTGAACCTCTAGTTTACGGGTTCCTGGTTTTCACATATTTCGATTTGGTCGATCATCTTCAAGTTCTTTCTGGAAAACTCCCCATTCTAGGAGAAGTGCTTGACACTCGATCCTGGGCTGTAGCTTCCTGACATTCTTCCTTTTTTTGCTAACGGAAAAAAAGGTCAACGAAGTGTACGATTATTACACAAAGCCGTAGTTTATGCTATCTTCTGGTGCTCTAGTTTCTAACAACTTTCTTCTCAGAAGAAATTGTCTTCCGAGGATGGGTTTCTGTTTTTGGTGTTGGACTCCCAGGATCTCCACGTTTGAGCCACTGGCGCTTCCGCCTGCCGTTCATGTAGGCCACCCACTTCTCGTCATCAGTGACAAGGTTGTCGAGCCAGGGAAAAGATCGTCGAAACGTTAAAAAGTTGATAGCCTACCTAGATCACGAGGTATGCATACGCCAAACTTCCATGTCTTTCCGAAGCGATGCAGGTGGGCAGCTATAGTGTCGTGATGACGCTGGGGTTCCTCTACCAGCTCACGGGTGTCACGCCGCGGATCCTCTTCAACCAGCTCCAGAAAGCGCTCGTCATCCACTTCAGTCGGCCTACCAAATCTTTGTCTGTCACCAAAGTCGAAGTCGCCGTTTTGAACTTGCGGAACCAAACTTTTGCCGTATCGTAAGAGAAAGTCGAAGGACCCATTGCATCACATATATTCTTCTTTGCATTGCTTGCGCTACTATATTTTCTGAATTCGTAAAGCAGAAGCAGTCGAACCTGTTTGGAGCCAAAGACAATTTTTTTCCAGTCATAAACGTAACAAAATGCGAAGGCAAATTAGATGTAAGTAGACTATTGACCATGCTTTATATACCCACGAGATGAAAAGTTTCAAATCAATCTCAAGATAAGATACAAGATACGAAACTGAGTGGCGGGAAACTTTTCCGACAACCTAATATTTCATTAGTGCGCTTGACTCCAAAGAACAAAAAAAAACAAGAATGCAAAGCAGGCGCTCACGACGGGCTTCGAACCCTTGGTGTCTGCATAACAGTACAGTTACTGGTCCACTCGGGCACTCCGTCACTGACAATGAGCAGGAACGCATTTATGATGTAGTGAGATTTCTAGTTCTTGGCAGTAATGAAATATTTACTGTAGCGCTTTCTCAGACATTCAAGCCAGATAAATTTCATTCCGATCTGCAAGCCGATCCTCTTGCGCCTCCCTCCACCCGAGAAAACCGCCCATTTCACGGAGTGGGGCCACATCGCTACGCTGCCCCATTCTTAGAACGTTTTCCACTACTTGGAATCCCTTCAAAACTATAAAAAATTTCCTTTTGAATGGGGTTAGCAACTCAGAGAATCATGATATAGTTGGCAGCCAACTTGCTCATAAGGGAGTGAGGAATCACACCCTAACAAGTACTGCCTTTTCAAATGCAGATTGTAGGCGATTATCTGTATTCCACCGGGAAATGAGAGTATTTGCAAAGTTTTCGCGGGCAGCGATGCCCGCGAAAACCTGCTTGATTAAGAAGACGGTTTAGTTGTAATATACATATGTATACTCCGCGAAATAGAAAAGAAAGTATTTGTAGCAATTCGAAGAAAGATGTCGCCATCTTCTTGTCCATACATATCGGGTACTCATCAGCAGCACATGGGTTTTGCTATTACAAAGTATCTAAAATGAACCATGTCAAATTTCAGCCTGATAGGTTATGAACGGTCGTGTACGCTGTACATAGACATTGCTTGCAGATCCAACAATACATGTAATATTAGGAGAAATCTCGTAATTCTGTTAATTTCCTCAGCTTCTGTGAAGAATTCAACAAAATAGCGTCAAGATAACCACATGTACATATCATGCTCCTGTGTTAATACACTCAAGGTTTTACCCGCGCTCTCTTAGAGTTCCGCCGCTCACTGCTGCTTATCGGGTCGCGTTTAATACTTTCAAATATATAGTGCGAACTCGTACAGATCATGTGTTGCTAGTTACCTCTGACATCGGATGTACGCACCGTTGATGAGCGATCGAGTACGCACCGACATCTCGGTTTCGCTGCTAGATTTCTCACAAAATTTCGCTGCTATTACACTCTATTTTAAAACCAGAAGTTGCTTCAAAGGCATGTTTGTGTGTTTGTGTGTTTGTTTGCGTGTTTGTATGTATGTTCGAAATAGAAATCGCGGAGAACTATCCGATCCGAACCGAATTTTGCATGCAGGCCCTTCAAGAATCGGCGGAGGTTATAGGCTACTTATTGCCTGATTTTATCGATTACCCAATCGATTATATCGATTTTATCGACTTTCACCACTTTTGTTCAGAAGTTCCCGAGGACATGTCTACTAAGGTTTCGCCGATATGCTGAACAGGAATATGGCAACCGTTCTGAATGAAATTATCGATTCATTGATTTTGTAAATTTTTCATAAGTTTTGCTCAGTGATCGGTGAGGATATGCGCACTGGGGTTTTTGAATCTGCTGAACACGATTATGACGAGCGTTTTGAACGACGGCATCGAATTATTGATTTATCGATTTTTGACAACTTTTGCTAGGGGATTGGTGATGACATGTCTACTGGGGTTTTTGAACGTGCTGAACACAAATATGACAACATGTATGGGAACATCGAGTTACTGATTTGATCGAATTTTTAGTCGAGTTTTTGAATTTTTTTGGCTCTGCTTAGGGACGAGTAAGAGCGCATTTACTGGCGTTCTCAAAGAAGCTGAGCACAAATATGGCATGAATTTTCCATGAAGTCATTATCCAAGCCACTTATTCTCATTTTTTGCCAATAAGTAAGTTTAAAAAAGACTCTCAGATCCGTCAACATGCTGATCACTAAAGTGGCGAGCATCTTCAATGGATTTATCGGTGGTAGCAAATTCCCTCATCAGGTGTGAAACGGCCGGGGTAGTAAAACACCCAAGCGAAGCCGGGCACACCGTCTAGTTGATACATATACAACATGTATTCAACATAAAAAACTGATATGTTCACAAGCATTCTCGGGAAAAGTATTTACTGCCGCTCGATCAACTTCTATTGCATGCAGATCCTCGCACATTCCTTGTACGTGTTGAAGATGTTATCACCTGAGGACAAACAATTGAAGAATTCTTCACACTGTTTTTTATCCTTGTTGTACGTGTAGCTGAAATTTACAATATAGCAATCCAGCACGAAAGGATCTGCAATGCTAAGAAGTGAAATTTGCCAACGTTTAACATCATTATTACAGTACCTGACAAGGGGGGGCCAGCATCCATCGACGGTGCTATCCAGACGTGGCGGACCAGCAAGGCACCTTTTCTGGGGTGTAGCAGCACAGCAGTAGACAACAACACAAAGAATGGCCAGCGAAAGTTTCATCTCAGAGAACTGCGATTCGATAAATTAGTCACTCGAGAAATTTATTCTCGAACAACGATTGAAGAAGGAAGGCACAATATAGCGAATGTGTTTTTGAAAATTCAAAGGATACAAAGAAGCCCGAACATTTCTCTTCATCTGTGTCTCGAGAGATCCTGGGTTTATGCGGATCCTGTGATACATCATTAGGCAGCAAGAGTTAAACATATGTAAAACATGGACTGCTTCTATAGAGACAGGATAGTTGATGACTACTCTGCGTAAGTTACTCGCTTAAATAGAAATCCTCTCCAATTTGTAGGGTGCGAAAAAAGTATTGGTATTTTTTCCCAATGTTTTTGTGCGTTCTTCATGTGGTACAGAATTAATTTTTTGTGTCATCCCAGTGTTGAATTCTCGTTTAGAGAACAATACATACATGTTTCAACAGAGTTCAGCACCAGCCCATGACGCTCGCCAAGTGCAACAGTGGTGCCAAGAAAATCTTCGCCATTTCACTTCTTCCTATGACTGGCCACGGGATAGTCCGGACTTCTTTCGTCACTAAGCATGGGGAGTATTGCAAGCGAGAGCCTAGTTAGAGCCTAGCCTAGCCTAGCAAGCGAGAGTTACCAGAGCGAGGGTAATGAGCAGGTTTAGGTAATTACGGAATAACCTGGGTAATAATAAGTAGACGACCAGAGAGGGATCACTAGTCCACTTATCTCTGGTGACTAAATGGCTACATGGAGCTGATAGTCATGTCGAAAGATATGTATATTCAAAGAAAACCCTATCCCTACAGGACCCTATCCCTTTGCGGCTTCCCTTAAAATTATGAGAGCATCGTGTATAATACATATGTGTTCATATATTCAAAGAAATCCCTATCCCTGCAGGAAAGGCGTTTGATTAGTGGGCAAAATTGAGGCATGTATCAGAAAAAATTAAAAAAAAAACGGGAAAAATGAAAAAAAGGTAAGCATAATTCTGCTAGGTTTGGGAAAAAAATTGCGGATCCTCATTGACGACACAAAAATGTCATTGATTCACGACGCATATCGATCCATGTACGGAATAACCTGGGTAATAATAAGTGCTCCACTTGCCAAAGTTTTACCGCATATCGATCCATGTAAACGTCTATGACTTTAACACATAACGGACAATACGACCTACCGGTGGGTCGTACGGGAAGTTACGCAGAGGACAATACGACCCACTGGTGGGTCGTATCCGTTTTATCCTTTTGTCTTAGGTGGAGCTCCCACAAAATCTGCCCCTAGGGGTTATTCTACCCGCTGAACACGGAAATAGCATCTATTTTGTACCGTGACTGCGATACTGTAGGATTACTGTAGTCATGTTGTATATAGTGTTGATGTATTTCCTCACAGCATCTCCTGCAAATTTGAACTTTGGGGTTATTTGACATGCTCACGATGAATTTGACATTCACTTTGTGCCGTAGCGCAGTACTGTAGGTTTACTGTAGGCATACTGTAGATGCATTTTGTCCACCAAATTCAGTAAAACTTTGGCAAGTGGGGTTATTTGACATGCTGAATACGAATTTGACGTACATATGATATGTTGCCGTAAACTTCTGCAAGTAGTGTTGCAAGTACTCTAGATAGAACTATTCTCTTCACGCCATTTATGTATTCTAATATCTTCACTCACAAAATGTTACAGGATATTCGAACTAAACTACCTAGTAAATTAATTTTAGCACTTGTTATGATGTTTGTTGGAACAATCAACAAAAATGCTTATGTCACTTGTTGCATAGCGTGTTGACTTTTTTGGTATTTACATCTGCGGAGCGAGATCCCTCTTTCTTCGAAAACACGTAAAAATCTCTGAAATGACTGAAGTGGTAGCGTCCGACAACAATGTGTTTATTACTGCGTGCACACAGTTGATCTACAGAAAAACTTTTCTGTGGTAAACGGATGCCATATTTGAGATCAGAGTGTGAAATTATTCCATTTTCGGGCAAATGCTGATGCAAAACCTTTCCCATAGTTCCTACAGTATGATTACTCCGCAGTGATGTGATACGGTAGACAATAGATATCATATTCTTAATCTGTACATATATAACCCTCTTGTGTAAATTTTGGTTGAATTCTGACAGAAAAAGATCTTTCTACAGTCTCTACAGTTTAAATAAAGTAACACTACAGAGGTGCTCTACCAAGTAAAATAGATGGCATATTCGTGAAAAGCATATCAAATATGCCCTAATTCCCACAACTCCGGTGAGAAACAAGCGCAAACTCGCTTTGGTCCAAAGTAGCCCTGAGCGGAAAATCTGCGTTGTCGCGAATGTGTTAAATGCGCCTAGTTGATTTTGTTGTTTTAGATCTAATGTGGATGGGGCATAGAGTTTGAGGAATCAACCAAATATGAGAAATCTTGAAGGTAGAGAATTCATAGGTCAAAATTGTCTAACCACCTCAGCACACTGCAACGTTTAATTTTCTGGTGATTTTTCCCAAAATAGCTCCCGAATCCTTGAGCAAGATACGAGGAGCGCCTCTAAAAATACATCAGCTCTGCTGGAAAAAAGTAATCCACCAGCAAAGCGTCACCTGGAATATTCGGCAAGATTAATTGAGGAGCATTCTAACCGCAAGGCCACCTTATCCGTAAGCAGGCACAGTAAGACTGACGCAAGCTCAAAAAGAAATTCTGTGGAGCAGACATAAGCTTACATATTGCTTGACAAGAAAGCGTTCTTTGTTCCAATTTGGACGAAGCTAACTACCGCTCAATGTCCCGCTCTCTTTTTCAATATAACAACTTCTGCACACTCTGATGCAATATCAGAGAAAACTACCAAATTTCAGCATTACCAAGATAAATGCGACATTGGTTTTTTTTCATACACAAGCCCTTTTGGAGGCAGAGATGGTTTTTTTTCATACACAAGCCCTTTCGGAGGCAGAGACACAATTGGAATAATTATTGGAACAATTAAGGTGGAAATGCGCGCTGAATTCCTCGTCTTAGTGAACGTGTTGCTGAACTGCTGTTGTCGAGGATGCGATGTTATTTGGAGGAACAACTTATGGTAAATTTGTTGACGATTCCTATGATATGTTGTCTCGAAGTCTCTTTTAATAAGCGATTTACGATTTCTTGACCATGCACGACTTCTGGATTTTCTAAGGAACTTGTAGGACTTTCGACCAAGAATTTGATTTTCCGTTCCCATGTCTTAAGATGAGTCAGTATTTTAAGTCAAGGGACGGCGACGTCTTCCAGAGAGCGATCACTCTCAGTGTTCAAGATGTCGAAGTGTCACTGAAACTAATTCTGCATAGAATTTTGACTCAGGTGCTCCAGTGTGGCTCTAAGAAAATATTAGGGTGGTCAGAAAGTCTTGAGCCGATTTTTTTGAAAGTTCCAGAACTTTTGATTATTGATCGGTACCCACGACCTACCATGTGGTAATCGTAGACCAAACTCGGGGCTTCTCCATAATAGACATATATTGCCGAATTGGCTTTCCTAACTTTAATTACGACGTCAATTGCAAAAGAGGTCCTCCTACCCAAGATCAGTTTTTCCTTCATTGACCACACCGAAAGGAGTTTCTGGAATAACTAATTATTGGAGATGAGGCTCCGTCGAGCAGAAGATCCACCAAATCGCACCCCCACCCAAACAAGTGTTTCCTTTGCTACCCCTGGAATTCGCCAGCAATGTCGTATTGTAAGCTGCTCCCGCAAACGTACAAGGTCATCAGTAACACATACGCCAATCAGTTCCGGAAGGTCGCGGATGCTGTTCGAGAAAAACGGCCAAGACGAGTTTTTTGTACACCTACGCCATGGTGACGCTAGGCCCCATTTTGCTTAAGGGACCCCTGAAAAATAGGAGGAGCTGGGTTGGGCCACGCTTCCCCACTTACCGTATTCTCCTGACGTTGCCACTTCTGACTGTCACTTATTTCATCCCCTCGAGGCATTCCTGGCTAAGAAAAAATTCACCAAAGTTGACCATGTTGGAACGGAGGTCAGCGATTTCTTTGGCTTCCAGTCTTCCCAGTTCTGGAAGAAGGGGAACGCTGACCGGCCCATTAGGTGGGACACAGCAGTGACTAACTGTGGCTATTATATTGTTGAGCAAATTCCACTGTGGGCTAAGTAATAAAATAAAGCGCAAAAAAAGTCAAAAACGGCTCAAGACTGCCTGACCACCCTAATATTTCGTTCCATGCAGAAACACATTTTCACCTTATCATTTTGATACCAGAAAATATAAGGGTTTTATCCAGAAACTCTCCTAATTCATGATAGTTGTGGTTGCGAGCAGAACCCGGTTGTTTTTTTTTAGGTAAATTCGAGTCTGTTCTACCCGAATTTACATGAATTGCAAAATCCGACTAGAATTTACTTTTTCGTGATTAAAAAGAAACGCGGAGTGCAAGCAGTACCCGCTTGAGTTTTTGCATGAGTTAATGCTTAATCTGTGGATGAGCTTACACAAATGAGCGAAGAGCGGGCTATCCGCTTTCATTGCCGCCAGCATACAGGTCAAAATGGGGCGTGTGGTTATCCGGTACCTACCATCAATCTGTAGCATTAGGAGAGATGGAGGCCGTTCCACAGTATCTGTAGCAATGCTTCAATAATCTTTTCCTTGTTCACAGTGCCTCCCCATATATTTGCATAATGGTGCGACTCTCGGAGGGTGGATTCCTTTTATGTACACAGTGTATGAAATTTTAACAGATCCCATCTCAACAAATATTGCGGTTAAAAAAATGAGTTATTCCATGGGGTCCGTTATTCAAAACCAGTGCATTGTGAACCGCATTGAACGTTAATGCATCTGTAAGAGAATGCCACATAAAGGAAGGACAAGAGAATATATATATATATATATATATATATATATATATATATATCAGTGGCGGACGAGAGAGGTTGAGGGGGGCGGGGGGGCGCCTCCGAGAATGGGTCGCCAAATTTTCGAAATTACTTTACAATACAAATAAAAATCTTGTGTTAGTTTATTTTTAATTGTTTATTTTTATTATTATTTTTAATATATTTTTTATTTATTGTTTATTATTATAATTAATATTATTATTAATTTTATTTTCCGTCTGGGTCCCCAAAACGGCGGAGACCCCACTTTTCTTCCCACGCCCCCCCTCCCGCCCACTTTCTGCGTCCGCCACTGATATATATATATATATATATATATATATTGAACAAGAGAACGGGACATTCAGCGGTACTTAGCCTCGTCCAAATTGGAACAGAGAACGCTTCCTTGTCAAGCAACATGTGAGCTTATGTCTGCTCCACAGAATTTCTTTTTGAGCTTGCGTCAGTGTTACCGTGCCTGCATACGGATAAGGTAGCCTTGCGTTTAGAATGCTCCTCAATTAATCTTGCCAAACATTCGAAGTGGCGCTTTGCTGGTGGATTACTTTTTTCCAGCAGAGCTGATGTATTTTTAGGACGCTCCTCGTATCTTGCTCAAGGACTCGGGAGAAGTGCTGACACGTGGGCGACCAGACTGTCTAGTTTTACTCTTCTTAACTACAGAGGATGGCAGACGCAACTCGCCTGGAGCAGGGAAAAATTGACCATGTTGCTCCACTTCATGATAACGCCCGGCCTCACTTGGCAAAGCTTACCCGTCAAAAAATTGCCGAACTAGGCTGAGAAATTCTACTACTCCATACTTGTTCTCCCTGACTTATCCCCTTCTGAATACCACTTGTTCCGAGTCCTGAATCTACATCTACGAGAAGAGAAATTTGATGATCGGACCAAACCGAAAAGTGAGATTTCAAACTTGGTCTCCCAGCTGCCAGAGTTCTTGACTTCTGGAGCTGGTGCTCTAGTGAAGCGTTGGCCATAACTCGTGGATGATGAAGGTAATTATGTTGTTGATTGATATCTATTATTCACATTTATTCTCGTAAAGTGACGACAACATCCAGGAAATCACATTGTACCGATGAAAAAGCTTAGGAGAATAATGAAGGATATTCCGCTCTTCAGTAGTTTTCATTATCTCATCGAATACCTGAGCGGTGCAGTGGGTGTGGGAAGCGGTCACTAAACTATAACCCTTGAAGGTGCAGCGGTTAGATATACATAATGCTCTGCGGATGGAGGTAAATCTCCCAGCACAGCGTAGAAATGGTAACGGATTTTCCTTGCTGTGCATTCTGTAAATTTCCTTGCTATGTCACATACGTAGGAATGCCAACGTGATCCACGTACGTACGACGCATTCGACAGTGGGATTGATTCACAATACAGTCCCTCATCAAAGCGCACTTGTGAATTAATTCCGAAATAATTGCGTCAATCGCCGTCGTTTTTACTACATAGAAATCCCACAATTATTTCACAAATCTAGTCCCGTAGAAAATCGGATTTGCTCACCGCTTTTTCCAAATATGTACATGCAATTCGCACAATGTCTATCTTGATGAATCAAAGTTCGCTTATACCACATACAGTGTTCCCTCAAAATTGGACGATGATAGAGAGGGCACAGAAAGTCACGTGGATTTCCTTCAGTTTCCTTTCTCCTCCTGTTCACATTCGTTTTCATGCAGACATCAAACCGTCAAGATGTGAACACTAATTGACCTCAATTCTTTACACTTACAAGATTTTAGCTCCATGGCAACTCCCCAAATCTGCACGTTCTGTGCTCTGGTAGCGAAAAATTGCAGGGAGTTTGTAATTAAAGAAGACTTCCACAGCCGAATCACTACCTTACCTCTCTTCATGAAATCCTTCCATATTTTATTTTTCATTCTTATGTACCAGTAATCCTTATACTTCTCATAGGTTCCCTATAAACTCAAGATTTCTAGGCACACATAACGAGGAACGTTCTGGCATTTTGTAGGATTCTGCGCTAGTTTACAATTTAGTAGTGCAACCGATGTAATGTGTCTCTTATCTTCGTCCATTCTTTTGAAGAATAGAGCTAGTAATTGATCAAATAACAGCCAGCTAAAGTGAAACTTTCGATGGCCATGCCCTGTTTTGTCATCTACTGCTGTGAAGCTAGAAGTGGCCAGGTTCAAGAGACTATTCGGGTGCAATTGAAGGATGTGCTCTGCAATTAGAAGCAAGCATATTGCGAAGTGAGTAATAATTACGACCACTTGCTGACTACACCACAGCAGCTTGCTGTTACTGCAGCAGTGCTGGCATTGTGCTTCTTCCAAGTAAATGCAGGGATGTCGATCGGGTGACGCAGTCCGCAGCGTCGATAGTGATCGCCAGCATATCTGATCGGTTGCACTATAGGAGCGATAAATATTGGAAGCTACACGATGAATGGTCAAGAAACGCCATGCAGCATGAGGCCTTCCTTTGCAATGGACTCCATTAAAGGCTGGTTGCGATCGACGACTCTCTTATTGCAAATTGGAAGTCAGAAAATGCACGGTAACCCATACACTTAGGCGGATTTGCTTGAGAGCCCCACTTCCGGTAGTACTTCTAGAATATATTGTCTGCCAAACCACGTCACAAATAAACTGAAGCAAGAGCTTAAACAACATGACTGGACGGTCCCCCTCAGCTTCTGTGCAGTCCAGACCCGGCTACCGCAAATGAAAACCTTTATTCGGAACTCATTCGTTGTTTCGTTGTTTGGATAAAAACGACTTGAACAACCATTCGCATATCATAGTTACAATGAGAACATGATGCTCACCCCCATCCGATGGACAGTGTGCAATTCGGGTCAATCTACACTCTCTACAAAGAGGGAGTCCATGATTTTATCCCACGTGAGCAAAATTTTTTGCAGAAAAAAAGAACTCTGCTCAGGTTCAAAGAAAAGACGGAATGTTTCTAAACACCACTCCTGTTCGTGGACGTTTCGAGAACACGTACAGTGGACGTCAATGGCGGTGTCCCATCTGCGGCCTCGAGAAAGACGCTGCGCAACCGCGCCGTGCGCGCCATGACCGATGTCTTTTGCTGCTGTTTTGCTATTCCTAGCAGATTTTCTACCCGTTTCAAGAATTTTGGATCGAATCGGGGAGAAAAGCGCAGAGGAATAGCATTTCGATGGCAGACGACACCGATCCCTGTGCGCGCGGCGTTCTTCTCGAGGCCGCAGATGGGTCACCGTCATTGACGTCCACTGTACGTCGTCTTCAAAAGTCTGAAAGTTGAACAATTTTCTCAAACCAGCGCCCTAGCCCATCGAACGCCTCGTCTGACCTGCACATTCAATTCGTTCTGGCTAGACAAGGATGAGCGCAGAGTTCGAAGAGAAAAAATACGTAAACAAAAATAATAAATCTTTTGTCAAGGGTATAATACTTATTATTATTCCCCTTGTTTATGTAGCATGCTCTGGCAGCCAATTTATTATTCAGTGCGGTTCAGAATATATTAGTTTGGATAGCGAAACCCATGAAGTAATTCGTCTTTGTGATTACAGTATTTGTCAAATGTCGGATCTGTCGGATTTTTATAAATCTGATCTGTGGGAATGTTATACATAGCGTAACTAGAAGGTGACTCACCATGACTAGTTTGCCAAACTATGTTTACGCAACGATTACAAGGGGCGGAGGCGAGTTTAAATAATCCTTTTAGACAAAAATGAAAGCGGCAGCCGGAGTACTTACACAAAGGAGCAGCACTTGTGAAAAGAGCCTGAAAGGAGTTGGTGAGGCCTCAATGAAAAGCATTTTCTCTGTGGAATCCTGCTGAAATGTCACTGTCAGGACATTGCCACAAAAACATTACCATTATCTCCATCCTGTCAGTCGTGCCATTTGCTAATCTTCTCTCTTATACAAGCTACTAGACGCTGCACCCGGCTTTGCTCGGGTCTTCTATTCCTCCCGGTATTTGAAGCTGATGCCAACATTTGTTGAGCCAAAAAAATTCTATCGAGATATTCATCATTTGGTGACCAGCCTAAGTGACACTTCTTCATGCCGTCTCCTTCTTCCAAAGATAAGGTAAAGTTGTTTGGCTGGTAAATTCTTCTAAAATCCTTGCCATCGAATATGACAACCATTTTGTACGACACTATCGATTTATCGATTTTATTGATTCTTCGCTATTTTTGCCCGAGAGCTGTGAAGACATGGCTACTGGGACATGTCACCTCATCTGTCGATGTTGACAGTATGGGCACGACACAGATCGGTAATGGCAGGACTGTGCTGCTGATGATCTTTATATGTACATGCCTTAACAGGTCGGCTATAGATCAGAATCTGCATAGATTCTGATGTAAAGACAGTTCGTTTGTGATACCAATGCACTCATTTTTCTTATTCATTTTCGGGTTTTCAGTGGCAACCCAACACACTTTCAATGTTTAGGCGCTATGATCTCGAGCAGTGATGACAACATTGTGAAGTCAGTTCGATTGACAGAGCTTCCATGGTATATTCTGTGATATGCTCCCAGTGCATAAGAAGGTTTCTAATTGATGAGCCCACCTAGATATTCTTTTATTTCTCCCATTCATTCAATCGCAATCCAAACGGCGTGATGGTTTGAGTAAAAACCCTAACAGCCATGGTTGCCAGTTGCTGCCATCCTCCCCCTCATTGCTGCTCGAGCTTTCGTCCCTTCAGCAGCGATTGCTGAGGGATGGCAGCAACTGAGGATGGCAGCTGGGAACCGTTGCTGCTACGTTTTTGATTCGAATCATTACGTCCTTCGGGCTGCGCTCGTGCTGCACTGTTATCAGAGTTATTGTTTAATTACTGAATATATGAACGAATAAAAACATTGATGTGAATGGAGGGTGTTCGTTGTTGTAGATCTTCAGAGACCATTTTGCAGGTTACGGAAAATATAAAGAAAACCTCCATGTTTGTTGTGTAGTGGATGAACGAGATGGAGTAAAGCACAAAGACTCGGTTTCGTGAAAAAAGGTCATGTGGCTTTCGAGAAAATAATTTTGAGCGGCTAGATGTGCAAAATTGCACGCTGTGCAATGTTGTGGATGTGCCTGTGCGTTGGAAAGGTAGTTGACTCAAAGACCGGATACGTTTGGCTCCAATCTCTGCGCTCGATAAAATTCTTATAATCGCAAAAAATGTGCAGAAAGTTTCCGTCTAACCTAGTGGATGTGGAGAAATACAGTATGATGAGAAGTGACTGTACATCCATTGTTGCTTATCCCTTCACAGTATTAGCATGTTTTTAGCGAATTTCGTGGCTAAACGTATCACAACGACATACATTTCCCGACAGTGTGTTAAGAGGCCAGTAGAACTCTACTTCAGAATCCGGTTTCTTCAGGCAAAAATATTTTGAGTCTCTCTCTATTCGGCAGAGGGAAGAGCAGGACAAAGCATGGCGGAGAAATAATTAAACATTATGCAATAAATTGTTTAGCGTACTCTTTTAAGCCAGCACGAGGTTGGTACGAATTTTTTATTGGGCTGACGCATTTCGGCGAAATCGCCTCCATCA
The DNA here is from genome assembly GCA_037903475.1 of Ancylostoma caninum. NCBI lineage: Eukaryota > Metazoa > Nematoda > Chromadorea > Rhabditida > Ancylostomatidae > Ancylostoma > Ancylostoma caninum. Next base: position 252,140 of record JBAJFG010000446.1, read on the forward strand.
CAGCCTGAACGAGGACAGTATCGAGCAAGTTATCCGATCAAACGCCTCTTCAAGCTCGCACAAATCCTTGAACCCACTCATAATCACGTGACCAACCGCAGAAAGGTTAGCGTACCAAGTCCACGATCCACAGAGTGGTGATGGTGGATGCGACCGCTGTAGTGTCAACGAGGGCGCTATTAGAGACCCACACTCATAGATCAGAACAGAATCTGTACGTAGACTGCTAGTCCCAGTGTGATAGAAATGCATTCCTCGGTTTTGCGGTTCATCCTGGGGATCGTAGTATTCATCTGTACAGGGTGCGCGCGAATTATTGGCGCGTGGTTTTTTGAGCCCCAATCATTAAGGATTGAGCGAAATCACAAGTCATGTTATAGGTGTCCTTCCTTGAGCCATCTCTACCGCAGATATCAACTGGTTTCTCGAATGACCTTTTCCTGTGCCTACATGGGCTTCAGGAAATCTCCTGGTCGAATCGCTGGTGGCACGGGGTCGGTGACAGCGCCCTTCCTTCCAAGATTTTCCGAAGTAGACTTTAGAAAACTCCGACCATACATGTATGATAGGTCACGGCTAAGTCCTAACTACAATGGGCTTACCGTTAATTGGACCACCAAATGATTATCATGCCGAAGACAGGCGTTGAATCTAACAGACCGTTTTTGCTTTTTTGCGAACTCGGGACTGCTAATCATCAGAAGAGCAAATATAGTAGTCGTTTCGGAACTGTGGAAAACTCCCAATTCTACTAGTAAAAGGTGGCTTTTGCAAACTCGTTCGTCCCCAGTTTGCAAGGCAAAATTCGGTGAAAATTGGTTTCATGGATGATTTCCTGGAATTTTGACCTAAACGGATTGTCCACGTAACCCACTTCATTGGCATTCTTATGAGCTCCGCTTTGGATATGTTAGTGAACAAGGTCTGCAGTACTAAATGGATAGGAACAGACTGGCTGAAGTTCGTTCCTGAAGAATCCTGAAAATTTCTTCTGGAATAACACTAGCGTGTCAAGGGTGGTCTGAGCTGAAAGCTTCTCCAAGTCTCTACTTACCCGGAAAGAGGTCACAAGGCAAATTTGCTGTTACTTACGGTAGGTATTGCTCCACCAAACATACCCAAAGAACGGCCTATGAATCCGCTCAATTCTTAATGATTGGGGCTCAAAAAACCACGCGCCAATAATCCGCGCGCACCCTGTAGTGCTTTAAGAGTTTTGCGCACAGATATTTGACTCTTATATGCCAGGATCGTGACCTTGAGTGCAGAATCTTCTCCATTGTGGCAGTTTAGACCATAACCAATGCGTTGCAGAGGCAAGATTTTGCTTTTGCATCCAAGTGTTTTCTTATGCGGCTCAGTGATAGTCGGACGCAGCACTTATGCAATAACTTATGCACTTCCCCCGGTATTTGAAAAAGTTGGATGAAATAGTGAAATCACAAGAAACATCACTGTCAACAAAGGCAGTAGTTCCTCCTCCCTAGGTATGAATAAATCTATCGCAATTGGAAATTGTCTACTGAAATCTATGCAAGAGAGCCTTTCATGAATGTTGTATGGATTACACTACTTCTCTCTAGAAATTGAATTTAACGTCAACAACTTATGTTAACGAAAGAAGTCACCTTATGAACAAGATCCGGTGGATCTTTGTGCATGCAACGCGCATTATTAAGGAGAATAGAGTAACGAACACCACTGAAGTGAAGATGGTCCGCTAGTGGTTTGCCGAAAACGCTGTCTGGTTAAGGGCTATAGAGCGTGTTTTCTATAGCAAGAATAGATACTCCATCGATAACTGTTGTGCCTTAGAATTATGCAGCTGCATTATTAGGCAGAACCAGGAGAGCTTTGTCTGTGGCAAGGTTGTTTTTCCCCCGCATTGGTCATTGAAAAAGTGTGGGAGTTTTTCGACTTCAATTATTGCGAATTGTTGTGTGAGTTATTTCCTCCACTAAAAGAAGCTCTTGGGACGCAGAGAGCAGAGATGGTCTCCATTTCTAGTGGCGGAGGCTGATAAGTGAAATCCAATGCACCTCGATGTTGCAACGTTGCTTTGACGTAATGCAGCGTCGTAGTCGTAATGCTATTGGGTATCCCTCTCATTATGATGGAAATTTCCGTGACCAAGCCGCTTTTTCTTTTCGTGCCATACGTGTTGTTCATAGCGCAGATGAAGCGCGTTGGAATGGCCGAAATTCGCGCATATCGCATTTCAAAGGAGACGCCGTGCACACCGCCTTCACGTGTTGATAAACATCGTCGCACGACTTGGTCTCCTGTTTAAAACTCATCATCTTGTCTGGAAATGTTGCGCTATCTTTTTAGGAGAGGTAGTTTCTAGAAGGACAATGAGATTACGAAGGCGATAGAATCGCCATTTTTTTGACTAGAGATCTACACGTCAATCGTCGTCGGATATCCAGAAAACAACGAACTTTTCTTTCAAGGAATATCATCGTTTTCACTGTTTTTTTTTGAATTCTTCAATCTCTACATCGCAACGAAACGAATGGTATCGTTCTACAATTGTGGTGAGTTCAGCGGTTCTATCAGACTCCTCGTATACTAGTTACGTCGAGTACAAGATTGCCTACTTGTTGAGAGCATCTACGTCGTCAAGCCACCGCAAAAGCTCATCTGCCTCGAATCCTCATCTCAGACGCACCAACAACATTCAAAATCCAAGTTCTTCATTGAAACATCGCAGCCTGTTTTCCGTTCTGAAGCCAAACCTGATGGAACTGTAAAGCGGCAGAGATGTAGGGAATCCGCTGAAGGATATAAGTTTTGCGTAAATTCGAGTGAATTGTTTCGAGTTAATTGCTGCATGAGCTCCCGTTTGCATACACCGGAAGAAGACTGATGTGCGTGAATTCGATCTCGATGGATCTTAAATTGTTCGAATCGTACATCCTATTTGCTTTTTCCTTCCTATAAAGCAAAATTACGGAAGGCTTGGATTAGCATACCTGTGTTTCATCTTGCCCCTCACACCCTTATAGCTGCAACCGAACGTAGCGGCCACCTCCCTTGTGGTGGCCGCTACAGTGTTCGGTTGTTGTAGAGGGATGCGCGTAAAGCGTCGAGACTCAAGAGGGGGCAGATAGTGGTGTCACGAATGTTTGTGTGAGGACACATTAAAACATGTCTAAACAAGTTCAGCTTTCTAGCCATTTGATCTCTTTCGTACCTACAGTCAGAATGGCACCCACATCATAGGGCGTAACACTTCCATGGCCAAATGGCCAGAGGGGGGGGGGCAAGACGCGCAGTGGAAAACGTACATAATTCCGGCGCCATGTAGCCAGCCGTTAAAACGGCCACGGGAAGCGGCTACATTTGGCCGCGTTTTCGGAAGACGGCCAATTGTGGCCAACACAACGACTTCGTTCTATTCTGCATTCTTTCTATCGTATATCGGAGTTTAGCGAGTATAATCTGAACGAATAGTGACATAACTAAGTTTGAGAAAATTTGGGCTCACAATGAAAATTAAAAGTATGGTATAAGTAGTGATCCTCTTCATTCGCAATTTTCCAAATTTGCTAGTCATTATTGCAAACTATTTTTTCTCGTTAAGTTGAAGATGTGCAATGTTGAAATTTTCACTCGAGATAATGAGGTTTCTCAAATGCTTCATTGAGAAACCATGTACAATAACACAATAACCGTAACGAAAGAAAGAATCTTCAGCACAGAGGACAAGAAAACATTATATCGGTTAAAAAAACTTCAACATGAATACATATATTAAGAAAACTTCGAGACTAAAAAATTTTGGTTCTTATCAGTTCCTTTGCCTCTCCAGCATGATCGTCGCAAGTTTCAAAAGCTTCTTTTCCTCTTCCAGCTGGACCTTGGCTACTTGCAGTTACTTCTGAAGGTATTTCTGCTGCAGTGTGGGTAGAGTCATACTACGGTTGCCATTGGTCTCGTCTTCGGAAAAGTTTTCATTCTGAATTAATCGCGGTGGAAATTCTCCTTTGCGCCTCCTCTTTCGGTGCGGGACCCTGAAAATAGGGTGCCCGAAATTCAGCACGAACCTTTCGAAGTGAAATTATCGAAATCGACAACAATGTCATGTCGATGACAATATCATGTCCTAATTTCATTTTCCTATTTTAATTCCATTGCAATCGAGCAAGAATGGGGCTATGGTACAAGGCTGATTACAAGAATCTTAGCGAAGTCTGGTTCAAATTTTGTTCCAAAAAACCAACACTATGACAAGTTATCCCCACTAATTTTGTTCAAACACGAGCATATTGAAACGAAAACAGTAGGAAACCAAAAGAAAACCAACATTCAATGAATAAGACAGCAAACTGAAACAAACAAATAACTTACCTCCGCCGTATAGGCTTTGATATTCTTCATAGTCGTCCACAAACCAGCGCACAAGTCGTCTATTTTCTTCATCCGAGAAATTAGCCGACTTGTAGCGCCCACGTCGTCCCTTAGCGGTGAAGTCGGACATCCTGAAACAGATACATCCTTTATAACGAACAAAGTTAAGCAAAAAAAACCACGAAAGAATGCGCAACGTCGAAAAAACGCGAAAAAATACAACTCGAACAAAGAAAACACAAACTCGAGTCGATGCAGCTCGATGCAGGCGCGGAACAGTAACGATTGATGCCAAAAGCACGCGTGCGGCCGCGGAGCGTGGTCGTGGAGACGAAGTGGCCCCGGAATTGACGGTCAGATTTGCGGGGCCAAAGGTCCAAATCTGGTCGACCAGAGGTGGCTGGCCGCGGCGACGCCGGAGTTCGGCCTCATCATGTTCAAACATGTTGGTCACAATTTTTTAATTTTGCCAGATTTGGCTGTGATGGTGTATAATTCCTATTACAAATTGGAAAAGGCAAATAATTTGTAGGAATACTACAAAAAATAGGGCATATGATGCAAAGTGTATCTAAAATGCTCCTGGGCATCATGCAGGGTATCGCGGTGAGAAGGGTAGTGAAATCTTTCCAAAAACTGAGCTTTTCGTCCTAGAAAACTTTCGTGTCCCTTTATTTGTAATTTGACATTCTTGGACAGTATGGGCTAGAATATCAACACTGGTTATCATTTAAAGAACACTCCAGAAATGAAGCTAAAATTTGTGTCCGGACACTAATTATAAATGGAGTTCCTGAGATGCCTTCTTAAGTTCCGTAGCTCACTTTTCTCATCGGAAAACCCATAAAAAATATGCGGTTCACAAATAGGTGTAGATCGATTTTATTTCAAGCACTACTCGAAGAAGATCTTTTTTTGCTTGCGAGTGTCGCTTATGCTTAGATGAGCGCAAAAAGGTGGTACTTATTTGGGAACACCAAATTGAAACAATGCTTCACCGTTGTGGTGGGGGTCACCGTAATTCAATTCTGCGCGCTAGCGCGTAGCATGAGATCGCGATAGAGCGCCGCATTAGAGGTCACGTCGTGACTTTCAGGCCCACACCCGCCAACATTTGTTGGTGAACGGACTTTCGCTCTTCACAAATGTGAGGTGATCATTAAGAAATTTTTGAAAGGTGTGGGTCCGCTTTTTATTTTTCATTTCAAATTATAATAATGTGTTAAGGCAGGAACGCTAAGAAGGGAGGATTTTTAGATATGTGTGGGAAGGATGTTGATGATGAAGCTGTTTGGAGAGCATTTATCATCATCCGTCTTAGCACCAGCAGAATTGAAAAGGAGTCTTAGCAGAAATATTGTAGACCAGCAACTCAGCATAGAGTAACAAAGAGAAATAAGCGCGAGAGAAGAGCAGGGGAAGAAAATGTGAGCAAGATGAACTTCTTGACATATAAAAGAGAATTAATCAGGCGCTTAATGTGTAAGAATTACCCAGGAAGATTTCCAGGCAGTCACAAACTCAACGAAGGAAGGCTGGTTATTCAACTCCCTGCAGAAGGTAATGGAGATCATGGAAGCGAATTTTAGCCATTCACGAGATGTAGAAATTTTGCTCTTGAAGGCAGGACCGCATCGAAATTGCTTTCGAGATTCTTACGTTCACGTAGCAAAATCTACGTGCTGAGAACAACGACAAACTTAGGCAAGCAGGAAAACGTCAGGATTTTTTTCAAGATGCTTCTTCACCAAAAATTTCCGAATATCTCAGGATGAGTACGACGGCCTGTATAGACTTGTGTATTTCTTCAACACGGCTGGCATTGTTCTATCAATCTGATCAATAGCGTTATCTAAAACGCTTATGATCAATCTTGTTCACCGAACTTGTACTTCAAACTTGCAGTACTTCAAAGTTGCATCAAAACGGGGCCACTAAAAGCATGTTTGGTGTCATCTGACTGTCATCCTTGTAGATATGCTTGAAAGGCCCTCATCCCCTAGTCTTTATGCGTGTATTATAAGTGGGAAATCTTTTGGATAGCAAGAGCGACTTTTCATAATAAGCAATCTTTTGGTGATCTCTTCATTAACCTAGGTCGCGACGATATGAACAAATCAAAGAAGGTGCTCTCCATCGCATTCCTTGCTTTCTTGCTCTGTTAAGGGAGAAATAGGAAAATTGAATTGCGAGTACTATAGCGCACTTGCGTCATTCATTCAAGCACCGACAGGATATATGACGAAATCTGGATAACTAAGTACACTAGTGCCCCGCGTATTTGTATGTTGTCAGTGCTCGAGCAAATGCAACGAAATGTCATTTCGCACGAGTACATGAGTAGGCGTGGGAAAAGTAACCCCAGCCCCATGCGTGCCAATCGTGGGGAACAGCAGCAAAGGTTAGCTATTGCGAAAATAAGGCGTGGGTGCCATCACATACCCTGAACATTGCCTAATTATATAGCTTTTTTATAGCCTTGTCCGGAAATTATATACAGCCTTGTTAGAGAATCCAAATTGCTGGGCAAGCCGTTTTTTGACCAGGTTATGGATCATCATGTGGAGATGCTTTTCGAGGCACTAACAAGAACAGAGGATTCCAGTTGAAACAACTAGATAAGATACCGACTAGATGATATTATGGGTGAAATTGAGCAACTTACCGCAGTTCTCACAATGGGAAGTGGCTTAGAGGCTATAAAAATGTCATTGAACCGCTCGCTCTACCCGTCAGTTATGTTGTTCCTCTCACATGCTTTCTAAGAGTAGTGTGTTTATTTCATATGTGAAAGGTTTACAGGATCCAATTCATAAACAAGTTGCTTCTCAGTTGCCAGGCCTTGCTGACAAGAAGTATCGCTCCACTTTTTCCCTTACACCATGATCCACGCGCTTGTTACGTAGGAGTCATGTGGCTGGATGGACAGACTGCATCTCCAACATGTACTAGTTTTATGGTAATTCGCCTGGAACAATTTTTCGTGAAACTCAACATTCATGAAAGTATTCGCTTCTGAGATATCGGCATAGTCCCGCGGTTTCTGGTACATAGGACTCGTAACTACTGAAATAAAACAGCGAGCAAAATGTAACATTGAAACGGGTGATGTGTCGTCCATATACTCGACTGCGCGCCCCCATACGTCTGTGGTTTCCATCACGCAAATGTCGGCCGAGCATGTGACGTGGTGGATAGGCTTGCCGTGTGGACACCGCAAAGTCCACATTAATTTCAGCGTCTACGACAATATCATCGAGGGTGGATGGCTATTCTTAATGTATTACTTGTTGCAATGACCCTATCGACTAGCTACAAGGTAAACGACTTACTTCAGTAGCTAAAATTGTCGTGCTACTTTTAGAATTAATTTTTACACTTAGTTCTACATGTGAGGTTAAGCTAAGCCTCCTACTCCACGGGGATGAACTCTCCTCAGTAAAGCCTGTTCATGTTGTCTGCTGGGGAAATACACAGAAATGACAATTTTTCTAGCCTACTAACTTCCACAAAGTCAATTGTCACTCGCCAAAGCGATCGATCTTGGCGAAGAAGCCGTAAAAGAATCTGGATAGCGAGGAAAGCGGAGAACCCAGACAAACTTTCGGAACTTCCGCAGAGATTGCCGATTTTCGGAACTTCCGCGGAAATATGACGTCACGCGTCGATTCTCTCGGAAGTTCCGAATAGAGACGCAGAGAAAAAAAGTAGCTTCGGAAAAAGAGCTTTGAGACAGATAGAATGATCCAAGGAACTAAAATATTAAATGGCAGGTTCTCGTCCATTTTTTATAGTGGTATGTGCTTGCTTGACTTCAGTTAGCCATAGAAGAAGCCGTTGTAGAAAAAGAAAATTTTTCCGCTATTTTTTCTTCAAAATTTACTTCGGAATACTCCAACAATGACATCTGTAATCTCGAATTTCGTCCAAATCTCCTGTCAGATAAATGTACTCCTGGGATTATTCCCATAAATAGGAAAATTTGAGAGATTTTTGCCAGAGATTAATTTTTCCATATTATCATTGAAGTTGAAACCTGATACAGATACAAAGCACAGTCAGAGGGCAAACCTGGTTGAGGCTCATCTTCAGAAAACGAGGCCACTGGAGGTGCAATTAGTGCTACGTGGCTACCTAGCTACTTGGATATTGGAGATATTAGATCTGTGGTGGGGTTCATAATCCAATGATTTTGGCACCGGGCCGCGTGGAGGTGTTCATCACTGCATGTTGGCCGACTTTACCTTACTACTCGAATTATGATTGATTCTATGATGCGCGAATTACGTCTCGTTCGATTTGGGAACTTCCGTCGAGTCACCCGCGAACATTCTGAACAAGCCCGCGAAATTCCGGAAGTTTGTCTGGGAAAGGATACCACCGCTGTAGAAGTGGACTTATCGAATTTTCAGTATGGCCCATTACGATCTCCTTGCTTAAAATAATATTAAGACGATCTTGATCACAATCGCGCTCCACGACCGTTATGACCGGCTTCTCGAACAGTTTCTTTTGCCGTTACCACTGCATTGAGCGGTTGTTCCTAATTTTCCTCCTCTTTTATTGTAATCGACCTCGTACTTTCCACCATATTCCTCCTTGTTATCCTGCTGCTTAAATAAGTTATCAATGGTCATGGAACCACATACCTAATACACTCTCCCTTACCCTTAGATTTTGAGACCTAGTGGATCGTCCAAGAAAATTTCCACTTGCCTTACCTCATCCACTCACCATTTCATGTTATTTGCACTTACCAAAAACTCTTTCAGGATCAATAAATTTTGTAATGATATGTGTAACTCAGATTGATCGCGGTAATCATCTGTTTTAATTCGTACTATTTTTCTCTTTCCTCTTGATTTTCGCTCATATTTGAGTCATTATTTAGAACGCCATGTGCGACACAGAACGGAATAACTTTTATCAGTGCATACAGACAAATATTAACATGATATAGCGAAGAAATCGAAGAACGAATACCAGTGAAAAGAAAGTGGACTTATGAAATCGGAAATTCTCAGCATAGATCATCAGTTTGCACTTTATTCATGCGAAGAGCATGCACTACCTAGCTACTTGGATATTGGAGAGGCCTTGCTTCTCCGGTTCAAGATAGAACTCTGTGATTATTATCTATTTCTCTACTAGATCATGTCAACTTCACAGAATCGCTCTACAAGATGTTTATGACATGTTGCGAGAGCGTTAGACGTTAAAGTTGCACGGGAACTGAGCAAATTTTCACTACTGCTTAGAATATACCCAATAGGCTGGTGGTTTATCACAATACAGCTGACAATGTCCTTTTTAGCACTAGAGCACGCAACGAAAAGAACTATGGCGTTATGGCTGGACAGGAAAAATTCGAGAAATAAAAAGGTTCATTGAGAATTATTAGAGAAATACCAGGAAATCGAGATCATCGACAACTTGAACTTCAGCTTTGGCTTCGGACAAGGCGCAAGTCATGGGCGCTCGGGATAGATAGTTCATTAGGGATTTGCTTATCATATAAGCACAGAATAAGCACCAAAGTAATAAAAACAAAAGTATACAATTATTAGTGCAATAAATCGTATATTTTAATAAATAGCGAGGGAATAAACACCAACACTGAAATTTCGAGAGACCCGAGCGATTAAGGAGTGACAAGGGATGTGTTTCTGTGCGTGTGGGTGGATAGTGGGGGCAGCGCGGCGGCAACGTAGGCACTCTTCAGCGTCTGGCGGAGATCCTGATGATTATGGACGGCAAGAACGGGCAGCGAACAGTCGCTTATTTGTGGCAAACTATTGACGCCCAGCGCTGCCCGTGGAGAACATGAAAAAGCCTGCAAGCACATTTGTCAACAACAGCATTTTTCAAAAGCAGATGGAGAATCCACAAGGGAGTCGCCCTTTTCTACAAGTAACCAATTTTTCAAGGGCAGGAGATTACCGTACTTTCCTCACTTTGTGTGTGGGACGAGTCTCACCACGACTATGTTGAAAGACACGATCAAGGCGTGCGCCGTAATATTATATAATACAATACAATAATATGCCGGTACATATACGTCGTTCTGCGACGACGTGCGCGACATCAGAGCGAAACTTACTACTTGATCAGAAATCATAGGTACTCTAGGTTAGACATGATAAATGGTCGACGTTTTTGCAAAATACGCATGCAGAATCTGGGAAAATCGTTCCGTAAATAGAGATCTCTGCCACTTCCAGGTTTCCTTGATGTTTAAAGGCAGCACCCACGGAAATTTTCGCCTCAAAGCATATTCTATATTAGCATATTCTGGTGGTATCGAGGCTGCTTAACACCTTCATTATGCTGAAACATTCCAATAACACCAAAACGTTGTTTTTGAAAGCTCTTGGTTTGTTAATGCACAACAGGTGTGGTCGAGTTGCACGGGCCATAGAATGACAACCGAGATCAAAAGATCGATAAAGCCGCCCTTCCGCCGACTGGATTTTAGCACAACCACTATTTTTTCCTGAAATGCAGCTTTCCACACTGTATTAGAAGAAGTAATCATTGGAAAATGTATATCAGTCAAGAAAGGTGTTGCTTTGAAATGAAAACTTTATGGAATTTTCTAATGGAGCTAGAATAATTTGAAATTGAAGTTTTGTTAAAAACTAGATGCGACAATGGTTAAAGAGGTACAGACACCGTGCAATGTTAATAGGGAAGGGTCGACGGTTACGAAAACAACAAAAAATCACAGAAAAACCAGCAAAAGGACCTAGGATGGAACAAAGTACAACGAATTTTACGAGGATTGTGGCAAAACAGCTGATTCTGCTGCGATGGCGCAACGAAACACACGCACGGTAACTCGTCCAATGTTATCGCCATCACAAAGAACTACTAGTTAACGAGTTGAACGCAGGCTGTTTCCGCTGCTCGTCTTATATGAAAACTATCCGGATTGTGCTAAAGTTCCTCCAAAAGTGAAAATCGGAGAGGCCAAAGTTTCCGTGGGTGCTGCCTTTAAGAAGACAGATATTTAAAAGAGCAATATAAATGTATGAAACATGTAGTTGCCGATTCGCGGAGAAAAGTGAAGAAATGCTTGAAAAATACCAACCTTAGCGACACCCGCAAGCTTCAACCCGCATATCAGGATAGTTTTTGATGATAATTCTGGAAATATCGTCATTTAAGAATGATCACTACAGCTGTTATTGAAGCTATTTGTATGTATTCGGTAGGGGAACTTACTTATTATCGACATCCAAAAATAGTATGGAAAGATGAGTCGTCTCCGTAGGTACACAACACGGTGGAGGCACCTAGATTGGCAAAGTGTTCACGTCCCCACTAGTGAGAAAGACTTAGGCGTTCAAGGCTGATCATTACCTGTGGATTGAGAGAGTTGGTTAACGATTGCACGATCGCATGGTTGGTTGCGTTCAAATGCGCAGGCAGAGGATGTGGGCACGAGCCGACACACTGACCAGCTTCATAGCTTTCTGTAAAGGTTAAGAATCACATATGCTTACTCGTAACACCATCCAAGATAGGAAGCCTACTTGGTGCCAGAATCCACTCCTGCCATCCGATTTCCTCGAAATCCACGTAAAGCGCCTTTTTCTGGCAGATTCCGCTTTCAGTTGCGTTGTGGCGGTGATGCTGCTTTCGTTGTTTCTTTCGGTCGCGACGAGTCGGCGCAGCCCTTTTCCGTCGGACCCGCGAGGGTTCTTTCATCACACTGTAACGCATCAGGATTATTTTCCGGCAAAGAGGAGGCAAAGAGAAGGCAAAGGTTCAACTGTATCCATCGTAAAATATACAGATTCATATGCCAGCTCATATCAGACTAGAGTGGGTTCCGCCACTTCTACTATGGGCTATGATGAATCCTCGTTCGCATGTCGCGTATTTTTTCGCATCCTGGCAAACACTATTTATGAGCAGCCTTTGAGAAAGCTTCTACGTGAAAAATTCCTTCGGAAAGCGCCCTTTTCAAATGCCTTGTCTGACCTTTGATGAAGCCTGCCTCATGCTATGATAAGAGTTTGAAGAATTGAAGGGAAAATTAATGAGAGAAATTCAATTAATAATAGATACTCAGTCATCAATTAATTCAAATGAATAAAATGGGTGTTCACGCACCTATAGACAACCAACGGAAGACTTTGGTGTCGCGTGAGCGGAAGTGTGGACATGGAATGTGGTTCTGACGAGTAGATTGTAGTGTCAGGATGATCGATGAATAACGTAACCTAAAAAAATAATTGAACAAGAAATCACATATGAAAAACAATATTTTTTCTTATCTTCAACTTAGCATGGCTTTATTCTTATCAACTTTATAAAGAATTAATGTTTTGGCTAAACCTTGAAGTACCCAACTATCTGTGTGTGATCATAAACGAGCAGTTCAAGGTTTAGCTAGACCATTAATTCATTCATACATAAGATCAGTTTGTGTCAGATATCGACAGCTTCAGCCAACCAGCAATTCCTTTAACCAAGAAAAATATGAGTAAATTCCAATTTTATTATTTGCACATAAACACGTTTACCTGTAACAATTACTCCGCGCAACTGCAGTAAATATACGCATGATTTCGCTTTCTCTCGTTAAAGCAAAAAGTCGCATTAATACGTTGATTTTTAATCGCTACACTGCTAATTACGTGTAAATTCTGAAATTAGATTACGTTTTCGTACTTATATCGTCTATTCAATTTTCGTTTCTTGCATGATTCGTATGCGAAAACTAAACATAAAGCTAGTTCTCCTCCTGCGCTTATCAGTATGGTGAGTGAGAGCTGCTGAATTGAGTTTGGCAAATAATCTCTAGTATGTGAACATATATACAGAGTGCGGAACAAGTATTGATAGTAAAACCAATCTCTACTGCAACGCCATGAGCACAACTACTACAACATTTTTATTGGTAAGTTCAAGAAATAAGAAACAAATGATATTCTATAGTTCATTTTCGATTAGGTCTCTTCTTCTCTTGATACACTCGCGGAACGGTACTGGAAGGCTTCCACGGTGTGCCGGCCCCAGGTAGTCCGCATGGAGACTTCTCCATTCACGGATCAGAGCAGCTTTTAAAGAAGCGATATTCTTGTGAGATTTAGGCTCTTGCTTGCAACACTTCCCAAGCAGAGTAATCAAGTTGATCGGGACTGTTCGATGGCCAGAAGAAATGAAACCGCGAAGACTTGCTTAGCACCGCTGTTGCGTTTGAAGAGCCTCAAGGGTTGATGCTGAACCTTGTTGGAACACTTTTGGATTGTCGACAGAATGCATATTTAACCATGGGAGGACACAAAAAGATTCTACACCATTTAAAAGGCGCACAAAAACATTGAGAAAAAAATTACCAATACTTTTTCCGCACCCTGTAGAATGGTCATCTAATAAACGTTAATGTTTAGAACCAACATCTGAATTTGTTATTGACCTTTTGTTATTAATATACGTATATCACTTCCGATCGCATGTATGTAAGATGTATCATAAAATGGGAAATACCACATTGAATATAATGAACAATTGAGTTTGATCATATCACGAGTGGGTTCAGTGAATCAGTTTGTTTGTTTGTTGCCGATGGCATTATAATCAAAGGCTGGCTACACTTGTTGATTGTAAACATTTGTATTTGTAATAGTATATTGTGGATTCCGGAAAAAAGGAAAAAAAAAGTCGGGCATGAGGCTCCGATTGTTTATGTGGCCGGGTGAGCTCATACTTATGGGCAGCTGAGTATAGACTCATGCATAAGTAAAAATCTTGGTGGAAAAGGGTAAATTTGGGAACATCAACAGGTTTACTATCAAGTGATGATGCATGCGAATTCCGGAAAACTTCTCCACGGCAGAAGTAATAAATTACATGTTCCAAAATGTGTTGAGGGTCCTGTTGATACTTGAGGAACAAATCTTGTATGTCGACAGTGCGACGAGTTTATAGTCGAGATCGCTATCCGTATTGAAACGGAAACGGTACGAGAACCCCTCCATTTGAGAACGGAACCTACCGTATCGTGGTCATTACGCGACGCACGGAGTGCCGGCGCAACGTCGAGGTCGACCCATTGCGTTGGCCGTGAAGTGTCGGAGACGTCGATCGTTTTTGAGTCAAGCAGCCTTCGTATCTGAAACACATCGCTGGTCGAGGGTCAAGTCGTCCAACGCTCCAAAGCTGACCCACCTCAGGATGTTGCTGTTCGACCTCATATACGCTGACGCGAGTGGGCCTTTTCGTCTGATGAAGTTTAATTTTCAGATTTGCTCGCACCACTTCTTCCTCGGCAGCATTTCGTACCGAAGCGGACAGGTTGTAGGAGACGAGCAGGCCCGAGTTCAGCTCGAAAAGTTCCTGAAGACGAGGAGAAATCCGTGATTGGTGGATGAATGACGTTTCGCACAAAAAAAGGAAATACCGTAGCCTCTAATAGCCGCTATGGTCATGACTGCCGATAGCGCACAAATGCGAGTAATTATAGAAACAGCCAAGGAGTGAAAAATAAGCTATAAACTTTATAAAGCAGCAAGGAGATTTTGTAAGAAAACCCAATTATCCCCAGGAACGGAGTCACATGACGGCTTCTTAGCCTACCGCCGTAACCTCAGGAACCTCAGGCTCATGTAGTTTTTACCCTATTACACTGTGAGTAGGGGTCAAATATAAAGTGCGAAGAGCTTTGGGAAAAAGATTCAGGAAAAAACAAGTCAGGAATTGGCGAAAAAGAAAAAGCAAACCTTTGGATAGTAATGCCGTATCCAATCCATCTCCCCATCCTCACTCGCTTCCTCATAGATATCCCACACGTGATCTGGGATAGGAAGCGCTGGACCAGATAAATTAGGTACACGGGGGAAACCAAATCGACGGAGGAAACCTGCAAGGTTTACATCTTTCGAATAACACATTTATTTAAATGAATAGACAAACAAATAAATGAATAAATAATCATGTCGTTGTCTTGTTTGATACTTCCGAGATTTTTCTTAACCTACAAAATTGATATTGAAGCGCAAAATTAGGGGACGTCCCTAGCATTGGTGAAGTTCAGGATTTTCTCATTTCCAGATTATGTCCACAAAAACCACAAAAAGGAAGAGAAAACACAGTTTCACAAACTCCTCCAAGCAAAAAATTTGGTAGGCCACGCCCACCACGCCTGCAACCTTCTTATTGGGTGGTTTCTCGAATTAGCCAATAAGCGTGGCCCTATCCCCATTGCGGGGGTGGAGCTTCAGAGACTGTATTTTACCGTTTCCACATCGTAGTCAGCAATATTTAACGATCTCAATCATCATCAAAAATATCAAGAGATCATTGAGTTCACAAACCTTTCTGTAACATGCCAAGCTCGTGAGGACTAAGTGCCAGAGACGCAGACACCGGCGGCGTAGAAAGTGTGAGAACGACAGAGACACAGACGACGAGCAGGGCGCGGTTCATACTGAGCACAAGACGACGCACATTGGAACGACCGGAACGCGTTGTTCACCGCATAGCACCGGCTCTGGACTGGAATCGTATAGGTTACGGTAGATGGTGGAAGATCTGTGTCGATCTAGTTGCGATGTATGAAATCGTCGCGCCGATACGGTTTTTTGGCGGGTTAGAATGAAAATACAAAATCGTGGGAGGATTCAGGTAAGGAGGGCAATGGTGAGAAAGAAAAAAATGGAAAATTGAGTGGAGGAGGAGGAAGCAGAGCTGATTCGAAAGTAAATTACACTATGTTAAATGCCGTTCAGGGGAATCAAGAGCGGATCCAGAAAGGTCTCAAATGCAGCCCACAAACTGGACCCCAGCTGATGGTCAGCGCTTTATATAGGCGACCCTAGTCCTTTATGCTTATGTTGCCGCGCAGAATGACGATTGGCTGCTATAAAAAGCGCTTGGCATCCTTATGTGAAATCCAACACTCCGTCCACCCACGCTAATCAACTCCACAAGCGGCATCATTCATCACTGCTTTAAAGCGATTTGTCCGGGATCCAGCAACGTGCAATACCAATACTTCCGCGCCTTCAGAAAACATTTCCAAGCTATTTCCTGAGAAACATCCATGGAATATACACACAGAAAGCAGCGGCTGCAGTGTGGGAATAGCTGTTGAAAACGACCGTGCGTCAGAAGTCAAACGTGCTGCTCGGTGTCGCCCCCTCTAACGGCACCCCTGAGGACGGCTGACTTCGCCACCAAAAAAGTCAAAGTGCTTTTGCAGAGAAAGGAAGCCGCTGCTGCGTTAGGGATGCAGCGGCTCCCAGGACAACACAAGAAATGAGGAACGGGTTCAAGTAAATCCAAACAGATTGCAGGAAGGAAAAATCTGGAAGAAGAAAAAGGCGCAGAAGATGAAGAGATGGGAGCAGAAGAAGGGCGGCAAAGACAAAGACGACTACATACACGCGCTAGCACGTGCCAAGCCCGCGGCGAATGAAAATGTTTACAGAAGACCGTATCGAGCGATTGAATCTCAAAGGCGAACCACCAGCCGAGCATTAGAATAGCGACGGATTATTCAGTACAACAATGATAATGGCTGCGCGGAGTGATAAAGATCGACAGCCAATTGCAGAAGCGAACTCCTGCCATAGGCTGGATTCCTAGCGCTTCTATGCGATAAGACCGCTTCTGTTCAGCAGGAATTTCAGAACTAAAAAGTATTATGTGCAGTTCACAACATATCCCAACTCAGTGATGATTCGCAGTAGCGCCCATATTCGTGAAAATTCCTGGAAAATTCTGAGCATTCCCGTCCACTCAGAATGAACGAATTTCTCCAGCAATATGTGTTACATATCGTTATCTCCATCATTTCCTCTCAAATTAGATTGAGAGGAAATGTTTGTACAAGGTACACCCATCTTAATTCGAAAAACCCATTTCAGGAGAGTGGGTAGATTATATCCCCGGAACCGTTCATGAATATGGGCACACGTTGAAAGACAGAAAGTGGACATTAGGTAGCATACCATTTAAAAGTCAGAACAGAGCAGCTGGAATCTTTATGCAGCTGAAATCCCCCCCCCCCCCTCACCAAACAACGCTCGCATTTTGCTCCCTCTTCTTAAGACTTCTAAAGGCACTTGTAGTCCACTCTAGATACGATCCGGATACATCACTTAAAATCTGGTAAAAATAAGGCTTAAGCCAAATCGAACGGAAAGTTAAAGAGGAAGAAAAGATTGGGAAGACAAGATGAACGTTCAGACCGGTGATTAGGCAGTATTACAGTGATTTCTAAGCGTAGTAGGTCCGAACCACCCCTCTGAACACGACGTTAGCACTAATAGGTGGATCGAAATTCAATAAATTTGAATAATCTAGCTGGTTTTCTTCAATCTAGTTATGCCCGCCAACATTTTGTTCTACTCCCGTAAAGTGTGCTAAGACGATCTGTGAACCGTTCTGAACATTTGACTCTGTGTTGGGAAGTATATGAGGGTGAAATTACCAGTTACAGGACACAAAACTGATCCTTACTAGATACAAATAGAAATAAAAAAGGTCCACACAAGCCAGAACTTCATAGATGTAAACTCCTGGACCCACGACCACCAACACTGCGGATGGAAGTTAATTATTCACCAGGTTCAAAGGTACAAAAATTGATTCCTGACAATTGCAAGTAATGCTACATCGCTAAGCAATCAAAAAAGTAGTTGACTCTCTTCCCCACATTTCTAAACGTTTGTTTGCATTGTTGTTGGCTTATTTGGCTAGTAAGAAAAACGTCCCAACATCTCTATTGAATTTCGAATGCAAAGCATTTGATGACAATGCAGAATGCATAAATATATCATTATTCAGCGCCACCATTCTTCTATAGCATGCGAAACTGCACCAATAAATTAATGTTATAATCATTCGATGTGATCTCGTCATTACTCAACATGGAACATTTTTTGAGCGGTTGCGAAAAAGCCTCTGGTCTGGTTGGCGCCCTGGTAAAATACGCACATCTTGGAGAAGGTGGGTTGGAGAGAAAAAAAAAACAAAGAAATCTTGGCGGGTGCAAATGAATGGTTTGTGAGCGTATAAAAACGAAATTTAAACTTCGTTTATTCATTTCTGTTATTTACTTGAATTCTGCTAAGCCAGAAGCAACGACTATTTACCCAAACTATACTTGAACTAAACTAGTTACAGCTAACTAACTATATATAGGGAAGGCTTGCTTTTCCAGATGACATAAGACTGCTTACTATATGTGAATGGTTAGCTCATTATGTCCCGAAAATGGGGCAAAATGGCGCGTCATGGCATAATGAGTAGTTGGAATTATGAAATTGGGATAGCTAACAGAAAAATTCTCTTAGAGAAAATATGAAGGATCAGTAGCTCGTAAAAAAGGAAGGATTAGGGGTTCTAAGGTCAAGAACAGGAAAGAAGGATTTAGAAACTTGTCCAAATGCTGGCAAAATCCTTACTCATAAATCGGAGGCAAGAGCCGAGGATCTAGAATTGCAAAGCGTTTTAAATCCTCAGCTCCCGTCTCCGATTTATAAGTGCCCGAAAATGGAAAAGAAGCGTAGGATCCTTAGGAGAATAGTGAGTGGTTAGAAAATTTGGAATGTGAACTGGCGAGAAGGTAAAGAGTCCACTCAATTGATTGGACTAATGGAATGAAACCAGGCAAAGATGAAATGAAAGAGAATGGTTAGAGCGAATAACTGTGGAACATTACGGAGAATTCGATACCCTTGAAAGAGCAGCTTTTATGCTCGTTTCTTCATATATTTGCGTCACTCTCCTAATGCAAACAAAGGTTCATTGGTTTTCACCATGTCATATGGTATAATTCGTCAAGACTTTCATGAAGCCTTCTGAACCTTACCACTACAATTCTGTTGTCATACCTGCGACGATAGGTGCATCATTACGAAAGATACTGTGAAATAACGGCAAAAGTGTTGAATCTGTATTCTTTCTCCGACAATCGGTTGGTTGCATAGCAAAGAGGGTAAAAACCGATGGAGACAGATACATAATATGTGTTTTTCCTACCACTGCTAATGTCGGATACGTGCCCAGAAATCCGCAGACCTATCGTACTTGTTCTACGAGAGTACGAAATTAAACTTCAAGTTGAACCTTGAAAAACCCACCAACACTTTCATAGCTATTACGTACTTTGGAAGCTGATTTTCCTGCAACCAAAAACAGTTCAAGATGGGGTTTTCTATCCCTTATTGTGAAAATGAAGGAATGTACTTTCTCTTGGAAAAGAGTTGCTTGGCTAACTAACGGTCACAGATTCACTTTCCATCTGGTGCCCTTCAACACATTTACCTATGCGTGACGTTGTCTATACCCATGGGTAATAATAACAGAGAATATGAATTTCTCTGTCCTTCCAATGACGCATGCAGGCATGAAGCTCAAGAATGCTCTTGTGACCTTCCCATGAGCCATAAGAGCAATATTTATCCGTATATAGTAAGAGTACGTGAGAATGAAGCCGAAGGAAATTTCTAGATCTTGGTTATTTTTATAAAGTAAGAGAGTACGAAACTAAAAGGTTAGTGAATGAATATTGATTCCAGTAATAAAAATCGAGTGGCAAATTTTCATTTGGAAGCTGAATAAATTCGCTTATTAGTACACCTGGATAAATTTAGGATTATAACTTATAATTATAATTTCTAGGAGAAGTATAACAACAGTATAACAATGACTTTTTGGTATAACGATCACAGCTCTCTAAGACCAATAAACAAGCATCCTGCAAGTTATGCTAGAGTATGAACCACTAGATTTTCTCGACTATGGGAAGGACATTTCATGAAGATTCCAAGAAAAATCCTTTGAGCAAACATGGAGGAAATAGGTGACGAATTGTTTTCTTTTATGACGATGGGCCAAATGAATCAGTAGAGGAGGTGCACCGTTTTGAGAGAGAGAGATGATGTATTCATTAGAAAATGGAGCACTAAATGAAAACCAAATATATAACCAAATATATATAACCAAATATATATGACACTTGGAACTGAGAGAAGAATAGATTTTTCGAGTTTGTGGAAGGAGCCTAAGCATAAGTTTTGTAATCAATCCGTATCAGTGGCGGACGCAGAAAGTGGGCGGGAGGGGGGGCGTGGGAAGAAAAGTGGGGTCTCCGCCGTTTTGGGGACCCAGACGGAAAATAAAATTAATAATAATATTAATTATAATAATAAACAATAAATAAAAAATATATTAAAAATAATAATAAAAATAAACAATTAAAAATAAACTAACACAAGATTTTTATTTGTATTGTAAAGTAATTTCGAAAATTTGGCGACCCATTCTCGGGGGGGGGCGCGCGCCCCCCCCCCCCCCCCCTGCGTCCGCCACTGATCCGTATCCATTCAAAATTTTGGTGCAATTATAAAGGCAACAGAACTCATTTTGGTGCAAGCCTAAATGCTATAGAACCATTACCTTCTATGACTTTACAGAAATAGGGTCCACAGGACTAGTTCATGCATTGCACGAAAGTGCTTTTGATGTTCTGTTGTTTACTCGTGTGGAAGTTCATTTTTACCTTATTTTTAGGTATTTTTCTTTTTTGACTGGCGGATGGGATGGAAAGATGAATAGAAATTGCTGAAGTTCCTGAGACGTCATTGAATATGAGCATCAAAGAACAAATGGTGTGGAATTCATGGTAGAAAAACTGTTGTGGTCGTTACTTCGTCAACATCGGTTCGAATTTCATCCCAGGCTTGAGAAAGGAGCTCCGCACTTCCAGTGTGCTCTGGGAACTTATCCTTGGAGTGGGTGTTTGAAGATCGGGAATGGAGAAAGTGTGAAAAGATGGCCAGATGAAGGAGTAGTGATCCCATCAACAAGGTATGGACCAGCTTTACGAATTCCAGTGAACGACACTTGCCATCCGTGCCTAGCGTCTGACCCTTCCGCCTTTTTGAACTTCGCGAGAAACAGTTAGAGTCGCTTTTCGAGGTGTCCTAGGTCAATTTAGTATCTGATTGTTTAGATTAATGCTGAACCGTCCTTTCTTGGAAAGGACAGAAATAGTGGTTTTCCATGCATTAGCCTACCAGGACCTTGTGCGCTTGTAATATATGCCCGGATAATCTTCTACAATGTTTTTTTTTAGAATTTTCAGGTTGGAGATAGGGTTTGCGGTGACCACGGGTTCAAAAAAGATGTAGGCGAGGTTAAATTTGAGAATGAAGGAGAAAATTATCAGCGCCCGCATTATCCAAAGTTCCATGTAAGGTTCTAGTTCTAGGTGAGGTTCTAAGTCTCCAGTTCAATCAGGATGGATGAATTCCTTCAGGGAAACACGTTAAATCCCGCTATAGGGCAATTTATACTAGCTGCGTGCGTCAGTCGCGCATCAGTCGCACGCATCCATTTGTAAGGGATTTTCCATGAAGACCGGTCAACGCGGCATGTACATCCTCAATGAAAAGAACGTGCGGCCGTCGCGAGGTAGTAAACGCGTGCGTCTGAGCTGCGACTGCGATGCGACTGCTATGCGACTGGGTCCTATTCTTCATCATATAGACGCACGCGCGTCAGTCGCACGCACCCAGTATAAATTGCCCTTATCTTTATTCTTATCATTCAATTTTGCCTGAGAACTTTCGCCTTCATAAAGTACTTACACAAATTTTAACCATGAAAACTCGTTGTTTAGTTTGGAAGGGCCGGTAGACCACAACCTCGGCGGGCATGTGCACGAATACGGACACAGAAGAATAGTTTCTCCATTGAAATATTCATAGACGCAGGGGGGGGGGGTGTGAAGTTTGGGGGCTCCAGGAAAGCTCTGCTCGTGCAGTGAGTTCAAGGTTTTATGGGGCGGAGTCAATGAATCGATGATTTTTCAAGGATATCTATGGTTTTATCTATGGTTTTTCATGAGTGGTAATGGAAGGATAAGACTAGAGGTGAGAGGAGTGGCTTTAATGTGAGGTGAAGAGAAAGCGACGTGAGGCGAGCGCAGCTCGCTGTGGCCAGCCAGCGCCAAAAGTGCCTGGAGGGAGCCTTGGGTGGAAGGCGGCAAAGTCAAAGCAAAGAGGCGACATTTGATATTTCGCATGGGGCACTCAGAGCAGCGCCGCCACACCACATATACACACATATCCGAACATTTGCAAATTCGTCAAGCCGTCGGGACACCGGGGAAGCGGCCGAAGGCGTGAGGAGTATGTGCGTTTGTGCAGAGCGTTCACATGTTCGGATCATACTGTTTTCGGCTTTTTGCCAACGACAAGTGTTCATGGCTGAAATGAGCGATTAGCCGAAGCTTTTTGCGACAGGCTCCCCCATGTTCCCAACGTTCGGGACTTTGGCCTGGCTTGACGCCTACTTGGTTTCATCACGCAGAATGTAGTTAAGACACGGAAACCTGCAGTGGGGGTGTTATCCATCTGGGAAAAACCTAGCAGCTATGAAACCGTCCCCATCAGTCTTTATCCACCCCACCATCCAATATATCGTAACTCAACTGACCACGTGTTCATCTCTTGACGCAAATGCGGTGCATCTGTGAGAGAAAACCCAAACTGATAACGGAGCAAATAATTAATCTTTTTCAACCTAATACCAAAGGATGAAGATAGGGGTGATTTATACTAGATTTTTGCGTCGGTGGTACGCCACATCATTGCGAAAGATTTTCCATGAAGGCGGCGAGCACATTCTAAATGAAAACACCGCGCGGCAGCCTGTGAACAGCCGCGATGTCGCAAACGCGTGCGTTTGGCTTGCGTCTCAGCTGCGTCAGAGCTGCGAGTGGCTCCATCCATCATTATATGGACGCATGCGTATCGAACGCATCATCTAGAAAAGATCGTCCCATGTTCCGTGGTGGAACGAGAAGGTAGACGTGCTGCTGGAGAGATTTCAAGTGATTAGCTTACAAGGGAAGTGCACGAACTTAAGCTGCTAATACGCAATAAGGTACAATAAGGTCCGACGGCTACGGCAGCCATAGGAAACACGCTCCAACCGACAAAAGCTGCGCTCGTGCATACTGAACAACGATGGATGTATACACACAGCCTAACGAACACTTCGTGAAACCTTCCCCACCACATGAAGCGGACCACCGATCCTTTGAATATGAGTTTTTTCCTACGACGCCACAATAGACAGCGTGTAGGGCGCGCCATATAACGTCATTTGAAAGCACGGGCACAACAAACCCGCAAACGCAGCACCGAAATTGCTCGATGGAATGCGTTTGTTATGGGACCTTTTCGGGGATTTTTCCATGGTTTAGTTTTCGTCCAAGGCATGGCCGTGGGCTAGGAATCCAATAGAAATTCGGAAGATGGAATTTTGCCCGGACCTTGCCTTTAAGGTACGTACCTCGCAAATTCCTCCCAGTTTCTGCACAGAAGGCTAATTTCAGACGCTGCTCAGGACTTTCAACACCATGACACTGCCATTTTCGTGCCACAATTCCGAAAGATCTCAGGTATAGACTGTAACATCGTGTTGGACAAGTCTTCTAGTCAAATTGGTCTCGTCTTGAATTAGCAGTTAAGTTTGTGCATTTCCCTTGTTAGTATCTGAATCAGACCTACATATCGGTCAGGAAGCGGCAGTAGCAGACGCAAAAAGTGGGCAAGTGGGCGGGAGGAGGGGGGGGGGGTAGGGTAGTACAAGAACTGAGATTTTCGCCGCTTTCGGGGAGGAGAAAACAGGATTTTTTATTTATTCTATGAAGTAATTTGGCGACCGATTTTCGGGGTTCCTCACCATCTTCCTGCTTTCGCTACTGAGACCTACGTTTCCCTCAGAGCGCGGCTAAGCGATTGGATACAGTATATTGAATGCAGGCTCTGGGTACATGTATCCGCGTCATATGATATTTTTCCGTGGATGAATAGCATCTATCAACACCACATCACCATCACCATATCTCCCATCAGGGAACGATACTAGAGGCGACCGACAATTCGTAAGGGAATGTTGTATGTATACTGTCAAATGTTGTTTACAAAGCTGGTCTGGAATCCGTTTTCCTTACTTAATTGGAATTCTCTGTGGAGAGTTACATTTCTTCCGAGATTTTCTTAGATCCATAAAGTTTTCTCGGTCTTTTGATAGAATATATCCAAGAAGCCAAATTTTGGTTGCCTTTCGCGTGCATGGAATCATGCCACGTAACTCTTCAAAGAAAACTCTGCAGCATAAGGAAAAAGGATTGAGATCAGCATTGAAAACAGCATTTGACCTAGTGTTCATTTCGTAATGAGTTGTCGGACCTCCTAGTACCCTTTGCTTGTCCCTGACTACTGCAGTGCATTAGTGGATGTAGAGAGGTTGGAGTATGAGATGGAAAAAGAGTGTATCCACTAAAAAAGGGGTGCAGAAATCTGAAAAACAGAGCCGTCAAAACATTAATGTGTGATAGACACAGAAGGATGCTGCGGCAGAACGAAATGTCCAGAAAACGAAAGGAATTATTAGAGTCTAGAGCGATAGTAAGGATTTTACACCTTCGCAGGATTACAACAACGTAGAACTTAGGTAAATTCAGTAGATGATGTTAAAGATTTCAGGAAAGAGATATCTTATTCAGTAAAAAAACAAGCAAACGAGTAAAGAACTTTCGAAGAAGAAAATGGTAGATGAACAGCTGAGGTACAAAAAATCGAAAACCTTATTGAAGTGTATGTACTCCTCCTGACCTAAGATGGACACCGAAAGCGTCGACAAGTGATGCCATCGTCATCGCGCTGGACCCCCAAGTTGTTCGAGGGCCAGCGATGCGGTGAATCAAGATAAACACGCAATCCCTCATGGAGTTACACCGTGACACTGTGCCAAACACCTCTTTCCTCGTGTCATGAATCATCTAGAAAAAACCTCCCCACGGCCACCGCCACAGCGCTGCTGGAGTCAACGCAGCACAGAAATAGAGTCGTAACGTACGTCGGGACACCAAGGATAACGCATGATTTCGGCGGTTATCCAAGCTGCATTGCTGACGCGAGCGAGACGCATACGTTTGAGCCTAGAGACTATTCGTGAGCTAGCGTTGGGTAACCCCCTCCTTCCAATCGTTTTTCGTGGAGTATTTTAATAACTTTCGATGGTCACCATAACCCTAATGACAAAATGATAATATAATATTTGAATATGGTCACCATATTTAACAAGCACGGGGATAGCGATGTGGCATACTACAGGGTGCGGCTTATCTTCTCGGATAAGAGATCTTGATTTCATATTTTTTCCTCATCGTAGGACCGGGAGGCCCATTGGGCCTAACATGGGGGTTTCCCATCCCAGCTACAAATTGCACCTAACGTCTCCACAAGTTTCAGGACCGGAGTGCCATGCTAAGGCAAAACCATTTTTGATCATGGCCAGAAGGCTGTTTCCCAGTACTTAGGG
Organism: Ancylostoma caninum; assembly: GCA_037903475.1. Lineage (NCBI taxonomy): Eukaryota > Metazoa > Nematoda > Chromadorea > Rhabditida > Ancylostomatidae > Ancylostoma > Ancylostoma caninum. The sequence goes on from JBAJFG010000446.1 coordinate 277,850, forward strand.
TAGGAAGTATAGCCGCCAAGCGTATCCTATCTGAATCCTACAGAACTTCTTTATCCTCCAAAACTCTCGCTGATCCATTTCTCAAGTAAAATCGCTGTCAAAAACATCGCGGCCTTGAATTCTGCTTGTAGGCTTGTAATGGTTCTAGAACTAACCAATTTGCGCACCAGTGGTAATATGCTTTTAAGTGTCCTAATTAGGACTATCATAACAAAAATCGCTTTGGTTGGATCGTTTTCACATGAAATATTAAGAAAAGTTCTTGTCCGGGAACATAGGCGGCACCTTGAATATTATATTTCCACAGCTATGTAACTTTGATAGGAGTGGAGGTGAAATAAGTGAGGCATTCAAGCACAAGTTCTAAAGGTCAAAAACCTAGGACAAATCGAAAAGAATATAATTGTGTGGACAGTGCAGGACGAAAATCTGGTTCTGAGCACTTTTTGTGCTTCAAGGAGGCAAGAAAGCAATGGGAAATGTGCCAAATAACTCAAAAAATGATTCATTAATTCGTAACCGTCACGGAATCCACAGCTAGATCCCGGGTTTCTTTTTTAGAACATTTTTTCTCGGGAATACTTGAATGGTATTCCCAAAAAAAATATTCTAAAAAAGAAATATATCCATTCTTCATTGTTAGCATTAGAGGAAAATTATAGGAAAATAATAATGACTGATGATAATAAGAATGAAGAGTAAAGAAGGGAAAAGAAACAGGACATGATGAGGCTATGGATAAATAAATAAATAAATGGTTAGATAGAGAAGTAAGTGAATTTATAAATGAATAAATAAACAAACAAAAAAGTGTGAATAAATAAATGAATAAATGGGTGGATGAATAGGCAAGTGTATAGGTTAAATAGTAGTGGAATAAGAGTAAGCGGTGATTTTTTGGGACCTACCGATAAACACTTTTGTTCAAACCTACCCCGCCATATTTCAGAGGAAAAGACGCCTAATTTACTGCGTTCCATACTTATCTCAGGAAGGCTAGGTTCTAGAAGCCGGGAACAAGAACCATCTTGCTTCGGGTGAAAATTTAGCATTAAACGCGCTAGAAATCCTCAAAACAAACATATCTCATTGAAGATGGCTCCACTGAGAGTTAGCCCACCAAAGTTAACCTCACCTTCGTTCAGGTCTTCAAACCCGAAGAATATAATTCCCTAAAAAGAGGCAGAGCGAAAAAAAAATGAATAGAAAGGGGAGAGTACCTAGAAAGTGAACAATTGGACGCAATTCACAGCGTGAACCACCTAATGCGTCCTCGAAGATTACGGTAATGCAAGGGATACGGTAACCGTACATAGAAACCGCAGCAAAAACGCCAATCCAGTTGCCGCTTCAATCAATATCGACTGGATCGAAGTCTAAATCGATTCGTAGCACTAAGTGCAAGCGGACGATCACTCTAATCGACGATGCAGTCGATTTAATGTGAACGTGCGAGACTGCAGACAACACACGCCACGCACACGCCAACTTGCACAATTCGTCAAGACAACGTGCGAGTAGTTTTGATTGATAGAGAAGAGCTGGGAAGAGCAATCAGAGCGGTGGCGGCGATTCGCAGCGGCATCGCGCGACGTCGCGCGTCGAAAATTCGCATGCGCATCAGGTGGTTTTTGTCTAATTTGTCTGGCGCCAGTGGAATGAGCAATTTCGTCGTCTCGCTGAGGTCGTGAGGCACACATACACACTGGGATTTTGAAATGAGGACGAATTATGACGGCGAAATTCGTAATGAATGCTGGTTTCAGAGGCAGTTGTTAGAAAAGACTAGGTGTCGTTTGTGAAATGGTTACCACGGAAGTACTATAACGACAGTTATAGTACATATAGCTATAGCTCCTCCAATGGTAACCAGAATAGTGAGAAAGAGAGAGGATGAGAGATGGATGAGATGAAAAAGCAAATGTTGGACAGTGAAGGACCGTATTTTTTTCCAGAAAATGGCTGGAAGTCTGAAATCAGCACAATAATCTCAGCGCAAGGTCTTATAAATTTAGAAAGGTATAAGACTCATAAAAAAGTTGAGAAGAAACTCAAAAAAAAGTAATTTCCTATTCGTTGCAAAGGAAATGGAGAAGGCATGCAGTCTCCTGCATGCGGAAGTGGATAGAAGGAGGGTAGGACCGGATACAACACCTTGGAAAGCCAATATAGGCTATCTTTTGTGAACAAAATGTTCCTTTCCTACTCTTACCAAGAGATAGCAGTGGAACAAAAATGATGATGACCAGATAAAAGGGTGGCCAACGGTAGTGGTGATGTTCGTAGAGATCGAGGTTTAATTACCCAAGTCCGGGCGGAATTTTCACAACAGGCAAGTCTCTGCCACCTGCATTATGTAATGGTCGCCTATCCTTCGGGATTCCACGGTTCTGATTTCGTATGTTGTTTTGGTCGACATGACGATCAGACACGATTGTTTTTGCGAAATATTTTTCTTCCATGACCTCATCTCCCTAGCGATAAGCACAAATCGAATCCTACTTCCCTACTTCATTTCGATTGAGGTTGAGTTGCGAAAATAACCAGAATTTTTTCCTTTTTCTCTTTTTATTATTTGTAATCTCTAGCCTCTACCGTAGATACGCTTGAAGTAAGTCGGTTTCTCTCTTTTTGATCTTCCTTTTTATCCAATAAACAGCTCAGTTTAGATCCTCAGTGTTGGTTCAAAACTTAGAAAATAGTAATAAAATAAAATAAAATAGACAGCGGAGCTTAATTTGTACAACTATATGGGTGCTACGCAAGGACCTACCCGTAAAGATAGAAAAGAGCATGAGGCCCTAATAAAACTAATACATCAGGCTGCAACTTGTCCACGTAAATGTTTGGACTCCTATTCTAGTCCGCATGAGTTAGCATAACGCTGCATCATTTCAGGTTTACTGTGCTCTCTACAACCATTGCAGTTGGTGGGAACTCTTTCATTGAGGCTCGAATGCCATATGAGAAGCACGCCAGCATGCAATGAGTACGAAGCGGCCCAACTTCAAAGCGAGTTGACGCTAATGATTTGTGCACGCTCCATGTCAAAAAAAAACGAAGAAGAAAGAAGGGAGCCGGAGCAAGACTAAATTCAAAGAAGAAATTTTGAAAGTGATAATGCAAAATAATGAAATAATGCTAAAGTAAACACAACTAACGAGATTTATCCTGGCTATTAAAAGGTCAGAAAGTGGAAGATAGTCAAGTGCTGACGACTAGCAGCGCGAAGCAATCTTTCTGCGAGTGGAAGTGGTGTAACAACAAAAAATAACGAATTAGCTGCTGAAACCTCAACAAAAAGCTGCGCCGTTTTTCCAACTCCCCAAGGAGAATCAAGCAAGTCGAGCAGAAACCCAAGCACTACCCCAGCGTCCACAGCGAGGATGCAAGCTCCTTTTATACTGTTGTGTGTGCATGGATGTGAACTGCGGTTCAGTGGTGCCCGAAAATGTCGTCAAGCGGAGCATAGAACAACGACGAGATGACGAATTTAGGTGGATTGGTGAACGTCATCGGATCGAGGGGCTCAGCTGCAGCCAGCCGACTGGCTATTCCATGGCGAAAACTTGGCATTTAAATACTTGTCAGCGTTGGAAAAATAATCGAGGCGACCCTTAGAGTGCAGGCCGTCAGAGAATAGTTAAAAATTAAAACAGATTTGTTGTCGACAGGGTTACAAATGAGATTCCGCGCCGACCACCCGTGAGATTCCGTGGCGCCACAATACAAAAACACCGTGAAAATGACGAATTTCATTGGGATCTTTCAGAATCGTAAAAATGCGAGAGATTTTTCAGCGATGCCACTGAAACCAACGTCATTTTGTTCTTAGAACTATGGAACAACTAATGATTTCCAGTGTGAAACTAGAAGAATAGACCGTCCGGGATCTAACGCGTGAAAACTGAACATAAAAGAACTAACAAATGCCACCCAGAGATTTGAGAGCACAAGAAGTGTGATAGATTCTTCGGCAGAGGCGAAACCACAAAAGTGATCGTGTGACCCACGTCATTTCGTTCTCAGAACTGTGGAAGGAGGATGGCTGAAGATCCATCTTCTCCCATGACTTCGAGGAGAATCAGAGCTTCAAATAATAGCCACTGGAGTACATATAGTCCTTGTCGAAAAGATAGACGGATTCCGTCACTGCACAAACGCGGCGGGACCTGAACGATGGATGCGGAGAGTGCATGCTCCAAGTGAGAGGGTCCAGTAGGTCCCACCGCGATTCTGCGACCGCGACGATATGGAACCGCACGCGCAATCCGTCTATCTTTTCGACAAGGACTGTACATATAGGTTCTGATCTGCACTACATCACTGCTCCCCCTCCTTTGTGTTTAATCTATTCATCTGTCGGAAAACAAAATGAATTTAAATGTTGCCAGTGATCGATTTGAGGGCAGCGCCTGCTCAAATCTTCGTGGTTGAGATTCGGCCGACTTCTGTTTCGTCGGGTTCTGAGGTATTTAGAACTCCCACTTCACAGTGAGATAGCGCGAAACGCGCGCAAAATCTCAGTGCGTCTCTCTCTACTGACACTCATGGGTCCCACCACGCACTAGTCACACGCAGTTGCAGGGACCGGTGGCCATGTACGCTGGCGCACACAAGACAGGTGTGTTCGCGGATGCGATTGGGATTTCTTTGCAGGTGAGTCATGGCCTATGTGTTCGTTTAATACGTATTTGTGATCCATCGACAGTGTGTACCACTACTGAATGTTTACTTTGTAGTCGAGAATTTCGGCTTATGATGGGTTTAAGTTCATGAACAATAGAAGGAGTAAGATGAAGGCAACTAGTCTGCCCTATCCTCCACTAAACTATGCTTACTTCACCCCAGTAATTTATGCGTTTTCAAACAGAACCCTTGGATTTAAGCGTGCAGTGGCTTATCAGCCTATGCTTTGCTTCTTCCAAAAGTATTGCGTTCCCACAGAGCTAGTGTGGTCGGATTACCCCAATTTGAAAGCAGACAAATCTGAGTCTATTGAGGTGCACCATGAAGCAGGGAACGGGCACAAGGAAAGCCCACCCACCGAGCAAGCAGCATTGACAGAAGGTAAGTAGCGTTAACATTTTCTATTGTTTTCTGGATTTATTTGGCCTTCCAGCTGATAACTTCCGGAGAAGGTGATATTCTATATTTGGTTTTCGTAGACTGGGAGGAATGAAATGGAAATCAGTGTGCCAGATCAGCCTGTAACGCTCGGGCATTCCACGCAATCTCAAAACATACATAAAGGCAGCACTTAGGGAACTCTTTGTGGTTCTGTTCATTTTTTGTTTTGCTTTCCGAAAACTAACAGAAAAACATGAAGAATTCACCCAGAGAGGTGCGTCTCTTCAGCATGAAAGTTTGGAAGAGAACATATGATCTGGTGCGCCGTTGGGAGCAGTGATCTGAAGTAAAACCCCACTGTAGTGAAAAATAAAGTGGACGTCAACGGCATTGGCCCATCTGCAGCCTCGAGAAGGACGTCGCGCAACCTCGCCGCGCGCGCAGTAATACCTATGTATTCTGCTCCTATTATGCAATTTCTAGCAGCTTTTGTATCCGATTTTAAGGATTTTCGAGCAAATCAGAGAAGACCGTAGAAATAGACTCCGGCGGCGACGACATTGTTACTGACGCACGCGGCGCGGTCGCGCTGCGTCCTTCTCGAGGCCGCGGATGGGGCACCGCCATTGCCGTCCATTGTACATACTACACTGAAGACGATGTGTACCCGTGAAGATTTGTCGTGAAGTTCTACGGCGAATAGAATCTCGCCGTTACTGTCTTCATCTAACTGGTGTTGTTTTCCAAAAACTAATGTCGAGTGGTTAGAGGACGCTTGTTCACGAAAATGATTTGAATAGCCCACGCCTTGGTAATTGTGCCGTCCTGATCGCAAAATCATTTAAAAACTACAACCGATAAAAAGTGATTTGTGTTCTTCTCGTTTTAATAATATAAGTCAGCGCAATAAAGCGATTCACAGACCAAACCAAGATATGTATCACAAACGAGAGATTTCTTTTCGTAAAGGTTACTCCACCGCTGGAATTTGTTTCTTTTGTGAAGAATTATGAGGATGAAATGAGAACCAAGGCAATACAGTATTAGTTATGCGCTGAAGATTCGTCGGATTTTTTTTTGAATTTCTATAATTCTTCCTAGATGACAACCAGCCATGATAATGGACTGGTAGAACAGATCCTGCTCTTCTCTGCTTCAGGTTTAATGAGTGTCCACTGCAGTTAAAAGGGAGGAAATATTCGAAATTTCTAGAAGTTCTCATTCTCAAATTTCCGTTTATCGCGGAATTTTTCGACGAGACCACAAGCAATTCCACTGAAAACACCGTTCTTTTATGTGAACTCTTGTGTTCAATAATACCCACTATTAGTAAATTTCCTTATTTCTTTCCGGCCTCTATTAAGGGCCTGAAAGGGCCACACAATTCGTGAACTCTACCAGACCAAGTGCCCCAGCAGACCAAGACAAAAGCTCAACACGTTATTTTATTAAATAAGCAAAAATAGAAATGACGTGTGGGGCATTTGGCTTGACCTGCTGAGGCACTTGGTCTGGTAGACTTCACGTATTGTGAAGCTCCATCAGGCCCTGAAGGAGGCGATTAAACAGAAACGTTGACGCGGGGCAGTGCAGGGCCACACGCATCTAGTATAAATTTCCCTTTAAAAGGTTCAGTGGGAAGAGAGCAGGCGAGCAACTCGTTAAGTTCACGCCAGGGGAGAAAGGGGAGCTCATGCATTCGCTCGAGAATAGATATTCCGTTTTCTAGGAAGGAGTTTCCTTAAAGGTGGTGACCATTGCAACTGTTGGTTTCACTCATCCGTAAACTTTTGAACATGGACATCGGGGTGAACAGAGTACAGCAACACGGAACACATACAGTCTTCAAAAAAAACTCCTTGCCCCACGCCTATCATCTCTTCCACGTCGCATCACTTATGATAATGCATAGGTGATGCCGCGCAGCTCGGCAGATGGGCGGTGCCGCGTAAGACAAGGATTTTTGAGGAAGACTACATTTTTCATTCTTCGTTCTATTTTCCACCACTCGGCTGCCAAGTAAGTTTGTGCCCTTTCTTGCTTACTCTCCCTCAATTTTTGAATGCTCAAGGAAGCGTGTACATCACTAAGCCATTCACATACAAAGTATGTCATCAGGAGCCTCTTCCTGCTCTGTGAGAATATCCTTCTATTTTTTTTGGATACCTCAAGTTTGCTTGATTTACAGGCATCGGGAGAGCCGCTGAAAATGGAATATTTTCGACATCTGCCCCACTTGGCCTTTCAATATGTATTGTCAAAAGGCAACCCATTGTGGTCGAATCTTTCGCGTTCACTGAGATCATGACAGAGCTGAAAGAAATACTCGAGATTGTTCCTTTCCCCCATATAACCACACATAACTAGGCTAATGTGTGCTGATCGGAGCTTCACTGCATAGGGTGGGGCTCATTCAAAGTGGATGAGTTACCACGACTGTACTCAGTCCTTATGCCATGCACACATCAACCCATACTCATGAAGTGCTTGATCTCGGAAAAAATGGACATTTCTGGCCACACATATGGGGCACATCTATTGATTACTGTTGTGCAATAGATAACCGATTGAATAAAATAGGCAAAGTATTCCAAGGGTTATGAAGAAAGAAGAAAATATTGATCTGATGAAATAATTTATGATGTTAAGTATTGATAGACAAATAAACGTAAGCGCATTGAAAACTAACACATATGGATCCAATTAAGTACCTTATATTGTAAAATATTGATCGGGAAATAAATGTGAACGCAAGTGATGGAAGGTTAAGGTATTGAAATTCAATTTATTATCACTTCTTCATACTAATGAAACGTTTGCTTGTTCATAGGAGACTTATTAATATTTATCATGACATCCGATAAACAGCGTTCTCAAAACAAAAGGGGACGATTTAATAACATGTGACGTTTTTCCTTTGCAAATTTCGCACTAGTTTCTCTTCTAACAGAGATTCGCGCATAACATGCAAGACTAGGGAGCAGTAAAAAATTTCGAAAAGAAGCCATGATGCCCAACAGCTAATATTGGCAGGTTCTGGAACATTCACAAGAACCATTTTAATGTCTTGCAATTCCATGATAATAAAAGTTGTTAGACAAGCTCTACTAAACAAATATCACAGGGTAAGCAGCAATAATATAGAGTTTATGAATAAGTAGACTCTACAGGAAGAACCCGGAGCACGTCAACGACGTTGCTGTATAGCACGTGCAAAATGCACCAGCTATACGTTATCGAGATACGGGATCTGTGGAAAAATGCGAAGCAGTGCAGCGGCACGACGCAGCTGCGCGCTGAACTTCTAATCCGCTCCATGGATTCGCTGAGCTCGAATAGAGATGGAACAGGCTGAGAAATGTCATAAAACTGTTGACATTTCTGCAACAAAGGGTGAGATCGGGAAGATGACATTGTTGCATTCATTATAGGCAGGTCCAACGAAGTCGCGAGGAGTTTATGGTTTTCGCGGGGTCACACGGGCAAGACTTCATACTGTAAAGTATTTTGCCGAGTGCAACTGTAGACGCATGGTGGAGAAGAAGCTGAATAGGTGTTAATTCAAGGCTATGAGATGTAACGCATCAATTTCCGCTAGTTTTCCTTTTGTCAAGCGGTTGATCATTTTCTTCTCTCTCTCTCTCTCTCCCCCCCCCGCTCCTAGTCAAGGAAGTCGCGGAACAGCTGAAGCACATTCCGTTTTCCTTTCAGTCGGGGTCACAAAGCTACCTTGAATGTAAGACGCTTTCTCATCACATCTTTAAGAGCTGCAAATAGTCGTGGAGAAGGTACATATTTTTACGGTCCGCTGCAGCGACAGAATATCCCAGGAAAACGGAATCTGCCGCGATTCCAAATGATTATGCTCTTATGGGGAAACTGAAGACTGTTTGAATGTTCAGAAAAGTAGGTTGCCCGAGGTCAGTTTTCCATTGCAGAACAGACCCTGCCGAGCAGCTCGAGTACTCTCGTTGTCTGCTTCTCCGATCACTAACGGGTCGCTATCCTACCTCCATCACCCCCCCCACCCCTGTATATGTGTGCTCTGGCCGCTCGCGGCCGGCGCAACGCAGCTGGGAAACGTATCTCATATGATCGAAAAGTAAGGATGCTACAAAGGTATGGTTATAGCTATCATCACCAAGTAGCCAATAAAAAACAGCATCTCTGACGAATTTCGTATATGAGAGCATAAGAGAAGCTATAGCTCATCAACCATAGCTACACGGCCACAGTCCGAGTGATTTTGGTAAAGTTGTGTGGTTGCAAACGTTAGAAAGAAAGCCATAGAAGCTATCACAAACCCAACTGGGACCGGTGACACAAATCAGCAGTGTTTTCCTGCAATCGTTCAGTTTTCTTATTATAAAACTTGGTCCCCGCACATATCTTCACCATTCCTAAGTTGTAATGGTTGTAGTGGTCTCTTTCCCCTCTATTTTTCGTTTTCTCCATTTTACTATGTTTGTATCATTTCTTTTTTTCGTCCTTCCCCCCTGGATCCTTTTCTTCATAAATATGTCTGTGCAGCGTATATTCTCATTTCTTCCTACTATCTCTGTCCGTCGATCACCCACGAAAGTAGCAAAAGCCACCGAATATTCAAATTTGTCATTCCAGCATTCCAAAATTTACAGAAGTGACAGAAACTCTGGTTTTTTCGGGGTCGAAGTACCTTCTCCGTGGAGCGATAAGATCAACGTCTTTACACGCCAATTCGGTTCGGCAAACTGTTGCATAGCTTGTCCCGGAAAACAGAATCAAAGCCTATTTTGAAAGATGCTACGCATATTCCTAAAATCAGCATGCCGAGGAGATGTAGAATCTGCTACTACCTCAACCGTAAAAGTGAAGTGGGACAATGCCTTTGAGGAAAATCTGACAGTTACCGGCACTTAGGCACACCATTCACGCAGCTCCATGTGAACCACTGCGTCGCATCATTGAGGATCACATGCATAACTGAGATTGCACAGAGTAAATATGCTAACACTACACAAGCTTACCCACTAGGGACAAGCGGAAATCAGATTCAAAAAATCGGAACTCGGAAGTCGAAAGCCCTAAAAAAGACCGGAATATTGGAAGTACCTTAACCTCGAGATAAAACGTAATTTGCAGCAATTTAAGACTTCTGAAGACTTCCGGCATTCTCATTGTTTTTCGGAACTCGGAAGTCTAAAAAACACCGGATTACCGGAAATTTCGGAAGTCGGAATTCCGCTCATCCCTGTTACCCAGTGTTAGCACGTGACTCCCATCACGTTTATCCTGAATGATCTCGATTATGCCTCCAGGGCCGAGTGGAAATCTAGAGAGTAGAAGAATAGTAAAAATACTGGTCTCATGAGGAATGCGGAGCACAGCAGAGAGGATAACAGGAACAAACCGAAAAATGATGCTAACAAAGGTTGTAGAACAACGCCAATACGCGAAGAAAGGAAAGCAACCGAAAAAGGAAGCTGTTTCATGGCATTCATGAAATGACAAACCGAACACTCCGCTAGAAAAGATGAGACCCAAGACTGAGAAAAAAATCCAATATGGATCAGGAAGCTGAACATAATTCGACAAACTTAAAGAAAATCCCCTGGTTAGTCGGATACGTAAGTAGTGAAAAATAACCACATCGGGGGTAATAAGGTAGATGAAGCATGAGAGACAGCAATATCTGAGAAAGAATACCCGATGGGCCATCAATACATATTGAAACGCTCCGGCAAGTCCAGCTTCTCATGTCTATCTTCAAGAGAACTACTGATATTTGATTGCATTACTCCGGGTGACAGCTTTTGGAACCATCTGGCAGTAAAACAAAGACGGGAATCGGGAATTTGGTTCTCGGAAATAAGTTGCAACCTGAATTGGAGAAACAAATATACGTAAAGCTACTGTAGAACACTCGAAAACCGATGCATATGCTGCTGTAGATGCTGCAAATCAGTGAATAACAATGTACAAAGCTCAGTAAGTTCAACATTTCAACGAAAAATGCACTACTATACTATAACACTATAACTTTATTCCGCAACATATTCTAATCGATAACATAATCATGACGGTTAGTAATGACTATGGTCTATTTACCGGACAGTAAATTGATTTACTTCTCCAAGAGCCACGGATTCTGAGTGTGAGAAGATTTCAGTGATCCTCATATACACATTATTAATTTGAATATTTTCTTTCCCTGGCAATCAGCCTCAGTTTGGTAATTACAATGATAACGAGCGCTCTTACTCGCCTTTGGCGAGTCTCGCAGTTGTCCGCTTTGCGGGACCTTGATACTGATGTAGCATTTACGTAGCTTTATTTACAATCAAAACTGGTGATGCGGGAGGTTGCGAGGCTCGCCGAAAGCGAGTCGGAGCGCTTGTTGTATTGAAATGTTTGCATCAGTCTTTCTTTAAATGTGTCCAGATGATTCACTCAGAATTGATAGAAACGTAGCGCACTCGGTAAGGAGTGAGTATTTGCGCTATTCAACTTTACTGGCCCCAAAATCTTCAAAAAAAAAATTTTGGCTGAAACTTCACGAAGGGGAGGGGGTTGTTCGAGGTGCTGAATAAGAATATTGTACAAATTTTGCACATTTTTTTAAGGTTACGATAGATGTACTGTAGATATGGTACCTCAAGGAACCCTCTCAAATTTTGCGTAGTGGGGTTTTTTTTACGCTGATCACGAAAACCACCATTTTGCACGCCACCTCCGTTTTCTGCCCGAAATCGGCATTTTCTCTCAATTTCCTACCGTACACCTACCGTAACCCGCGCAAAAATGGGGTTACGGTGCAAAATGGATACAATATTCGTGCTCAGCACCTCAAACAACCCCCTTTCCCCTCTGTGCAAGGTCTCAGCCAGAAAAAAACAGCTTCGCCGCGCTTCGCATGAATGACAATGATTTTTGCAGGGCACAATTCTGAGTCTAACGGTATAGGTTTTATGTGTGTTTGTCCTCTGGATCGTGAGATATAAGCGAATACATACAAACACACAAACAGATGAGTTTACTATATAGTGATGAGGTAGGGGGCCAAAAGTCGATAAAATCGATTTCTCGAAAAACGGCAAAAGACCCTGACATTGTACCGGAGGGCACAATTCTGAGTCGAACGGTATAGGTTTCATGTGTGTTTGTCCTCTGGATTGTGAGATATAAGCGATTACAGACAAACACACAAACAGATGTTTTACTATATAGTGATAAGAAGGAGTAAGTTCAGAAGAATAGAAAGGATGTGGTATGGACTCCCACTAACGCTCAGCTATTTCGCAGTCGAGTATGACCCGGAAATCTTCTGGTTACTAGACTAGGAAAGGAAATTCCACAGAAATCTTCGTTTGTATGAGAACATATCCACCAAAGGCATTAATGCGGTACATTGAGGAATGTTGCACATGTTCATGACCCAACGGAGGGTAGTGAGAGGAAAACAATCAGGAAAGGAACCGCGTCTGCTATTTTTCATCGCTCGGAAACGGTTTAACACTTCTAAAACTCAGGGTATGGCAGATGAGGGATATGATCTGGATTGGAACGACCTACACTTCTGAAAAAAGCCAAACCCACTAAAAAATAGTCGGCGAAAACTGGATAGATGCCCACAGAATCTGCTACAGGGGCGGCTCTGCTATGGGGATCAGTACGTTCAGTGAACGACAGATGACATCCGACTATGTTGCAGATGCTGCTGACTGATTCGCGCTGCTTGGTCTGTAATCTGACCACACTTCAAAGAATAGCGCACATGTTTGTACTATGCATAAGCCGATGAAGAATGAGAATCCATAGTCCAAGGAGAGCAGGAAAAAAGTAGACTGAATTAAAAATTCCCATAATACAGCTAACTAACTGAAAAGAAACACTGGCATTTGCGCTTCAGATTTATTCACCTCGAAACAGTTTTCGAGGCATTCTCTTGGAAATGTCAATATGAACAGAGTGATAGAAATCACCATTACAAAACACAAAATACAAGTAGTGTCAAGTGATTGGTTCCAACAGGGTTGGATAATCTTAGGTAATACATATTAGGTTGATGCAAAAGGAATGGCGCCACTTTTTTCAAGAACATTGAATTTCGTTTAGATAAAGCATTACATCTAGATATGGTAATGTCTTGTAGAGCGAAAAACCTCTTTAGTTTAGTTGATATGAGAGATCTCCACTGCAGTTAGCAGACCTGAACTAATTGAAAATGTCCAGAATCCTCGTTCTCAATTTTTCAAATTTCCTTGATTTTTCTATCACACTACAAGCAATGCGGTCCAACACATCTTCTTTGTATTAGGTTATGATGTCAGTGCTTACACCATACGTGAGCTCTGGGGCATCGTTGGAGAAATATGAATGAGCACTTTTTGAAGCATTTTCCTTGTTATTTCTAGGATTCTTCTGGGTGATCCTCTCCCACCTGCTTTTCAGAACAGGGTCAAGCGTGTGTTGATAAATTATCAACGGGGAGTCGTATGGTGGTGGATAAAGGGGGGGGGGAGGTCGTAGAAAGGAAGGATCGTGGTTGCTGCAGAGAATTCGGGTACTACTCTTAGTAAAACTAATGCTAGACCACCGAGCGAGAATGAATATCGGAAGGTCATTTTTGTTCATACGTGCCGCCAGACCTGCTTACCCCTGGAAGCCGAAAAAAGTCACACTATGAGGATTACCCAACTGTGCTCTGCCTTCACGTTTCAGCTCTCCAGCATCAATAGAAAAGATTCAGCACAGGAATTATGGAAGTAGTGTTTAGTTGATAAAAATGGGCTTTTTTCTTTTTTTATCGACTAGATCGAAGCAGGAAGGATGACAACTGCGGAAAAGGGAACCATACTGCCTGAGAGCACAAAACTTCTATTAATCAAAGCTGAGGAAAAATCGGAACATCATCCGGCTAGATTTCCTGCTATCCATGTTCAACTACAATCATGCCTCAGAGCAAGCCGAAATTTCAGGTGAAAAACTTTGCACGTTTGTACTGCCAGTCCTACCCAGTCCTGCAGGCCGATAAATAGTCATTCTATGGACCTCACCCAACTCTGCTTTACGCTCAAGTTTCAGGTCTCCAGATTCAAGAGAAAAGATGCAGCAGGAGAATCACGGAGATGAGGATTCGTCGATAAAAATAGCCTTTTTTACATGTTTTTATCGAAAGAGGCGAATGCGACGGAGGCAAATGTGGAAAAGGAGCTGTGCAGCCTGAATATGCAAACCTTCGACCAGTTAAAACTGAAAAAAGATCGGCATCTCAACGTGTTAGATCTCCTGCTATTCAGGTCCATCTACAACCACACCTCTGAGTGAGCCGAAATTTTGGGTGGATGTTTTTGCACGTTCGTACTGCTCGTCCTACTCGGTCCTGCAGCTCGATAAAGTGTCCTTTCGTGCACTACTTCCGATTATCTAGAGCCCACTACAAGCGCACATTATTTAAAGTCGTGCAAAAATTTTAGCCTCGGAGGGAATCGAACCCTTGACAATGTAGATGACGTATATTGATATTCTTCATGACGGATTTGAAGCAAATCGCTCGAGTGAGTCTGAACTCACGCTTTCAGAGCGATATTCGCCAATCGTGTACATTTCAAATTTTTGTAAAAATCCTGGATAGAGAGGGGATCGAACCCTTGACAGTGTACGCGGTGGCTACTCCTCCTGCTGCAGTAACATTTGAATTTGAAGTCGAGTAGTGTCTGCATTTTTGTTCTCATTTCTCATCTCATTTGAAATTTGTGTACGAAAGGGAGAGCGGGGGGGTCGTATTTTTGGCGGCTGAGAGGGGGGGGGGTCGTAGGTTGGTCGACCTTCTATCGTCACCACGCTTGACCCTGTTTCAGGAAGTATACCTTCAGTAACATTTATTGTTATATTGACCCCAGAAAGTCGCGAACTGTCTGCTGGAGAAACGCTCGAGACACTCAATATCCCATTTTCTGCTACCCAAATTCCGGCCAAAATTCTGAGGGCGGGCATGATAATTTAAATTTGAAACTATTGTGTAGTCATCGTGCCCGTCAAGAAAACTGTCATATTCCTGCCGTTCTTCCCAGCCCCAAAAACTCTCCAGAACAAGAAAAAAATCGCTGAACATGAGGATATGGAGACGAGGTTCTTGTTGTTCTTGGCTTCGCTGTTCCACGAAATATAGATGTATGTCATCAGTGACCTAATCATACGATAGGCAATGGTCGCCGCTAATAAAATTACCTTTATGGTTTGCCTAGGTTATCATTCATTAAAGTTGCAACACGGTTAAAATTTACCAGAGAAACATAGAACACTTTTCGCCTTGATTCGATCGTTGGTGAGAGCAACAATCTGCATCTTTTTCAAGAAGACGTGGCCGTTAGAGTAATCATTGCCCTCAGGCCCTACATTGAGTTACAGTCGCGGCCAAAAAAATGTGATCAGTGGCATGTTGAAGTGGAAACTTTTCATTCTAACTTGACTTGGGATGGAGCTATTCGGCCGAAATTTCAGAATATGATGGGAATCGAAGTACTCTTTCATTTCGCTTTATAACACTGACACAAACTGCTTTCGAATGGAACTATCGCGTTTCAAGTCCAAATCCAGCACTTTAATAAATACGATGATTCCTCGTTTGTGTCGCGTCATTTCGATTCGCAAAGGAGTTATTCTAAGTCTTATTTTGAGTGAGTAATTTGCTATAATAATCATCTCCTATAGTTCTTTTTTTCACATAAAAAGTGGTGTTGTTAAAGAGACCAGAAAGTGAGAAAAAGACCAATAATAACAATAACCTCGAACAAAAGGCAACCGTTTCGACGGAGAATATTTCTGTGATATCCACTACTAACAACTATTCTAGCATTGAAATGAGAACTATAGCGCTCTCAATATGCTTAAGATACAATAAAAAAGATTTTTTGGTGAATGCGACCATGCAGCAGTGACATCTGTCAAAAAAAAAAAGACCAATTATGTACCTAATCTGTGTCAACTCTTCATTGCTCACAGAAGATGTAAATGAAGGTGTTAGGCAAAACACAAGGAAATCGAGGAAATTGATGTTTAGGCTCAATAGAGCCACTAGAATTGAATTCCTGTCCAGATAAGCTTCCGTTAGGAAACACCCATAGAGCTTCCATAAATATCGGAATTTCATCTGGATAGCTCGATCCAGGGATAAGTTATAGCAAAAAATGTTCTCGTCCAAATGGCGCTGATCATATTTTTTTGACCGCGACTGCATCTCTTGAAAATTTCCCGCACTTTTTCGAGTTTCGAAATCCGAAACCTCTAAGAATTGAAAATCGTACAACCTCAAAGGCAGTGTCTCACCTCAGCTACACCAGCCGAGAATTCGCTCGAATTCGTTTACGAGGCAGCTCTCGCCTTTCCAAGAGCAGGCCGAGACTGCGGCGCAGCTTTTGGCAATGAGAACAGGTCAGTGAGGTCAAAAGAGATGCAGAGAAGTCATGCAGTTTTCTTGCCGTGGAACTCGTCCGCGACAAATTGGATTGGTTCCTCGAAAACGGGTTCTTTGAGAGTCTCATTAGAAATCATATACATTGTTGAATGTTGATATCTCAGAATCAAAAATGAGGTGACACACTGCTTTTAATCTACGATAGGACGTCAATTAAGAGGAAAGTACACTATTAAAAACAGCAGTAGGGTAAAGAAGATGTAATCCAGGAGAAAAATTCTACCACTGTTCAATTTTCCTCGCCTTTCTTTCATGGAAATAAATAATTCTCTCCTATTTTGCTAACTAAACAGTCATTTATCACATCTTTTTGATAGGGCACCTGCTGCTTCAAAAAGTTGCTCCCGACACAGCAAATGAATGGTTGCAAGGAACACAGTTTATCTCATCAGGTTGGATTTGCAAGGGACTATTCGAGTTGTTGTGTAGTTTTACATTCGAAAATATTTTTCGAATATTCGAATATTCGAATTTTTGGGTCCCCCGAATTTCCGAATATTCGAACTTTCGAATTTTTCGGAAAATCCGAATTTTCGAATATTCGAACATTCGAATAAGTATTCGAATTTTATTCGATTCGGTCAAAACTCTATTGTTGTGACAAAAATGCCGTCGAAAATAGGAACACACGCTTGTCAATAACATGATTCATCGGCCAACTTTTCAGCGGCCTCGTTTTCGTTAGGACCTGATAGGATTTATTTGATATATAAAAGTAACCGCACAGACATCTCCTCGGTCAAACATCTAGGATACAGGCTCTACTCCGAAAACAGCAAACTCCTATGGAAAACGAAGTCGCATCTCTCTACGTTCACCGAACGTATGGTGTTATTAGTGGCGGCTGGACGTCTTGGACTTGTCAGCAGTATGAGCTGTTTTGCCACATGTACCTCTACCTTGATAGTACGGAGTGTGGAATATGCTAAGAGTTTATTGGTAATAGTGGGGCTTCCTCCTTGTGGTTCACTTTTGGATTTTTGACATTAACTCAAAACACTTCGAGAGTGTCTCGTGCGTAAAACTCAGTTTCAAGTTTGAAGTTTGTGGTATCTACCTCACAATCTGCACCATGTGTACTCGCATTTGGTAACTGCTAAGTTTCGACTCTCACACCAGAACACTAGCCGATAACGGGGCGTATTTTGCACGAGCTCTGCAAAACTTTCTCATCTACACACTGCAGGTGACCGCTAAGTGGTTAAGAGGCGCTTGGATAGTTCTTGTACCTCTGTTGCTCTGTCAATTACATTTATATTATGGTAGCTATTTAAGATGATATCGCAAATGTTCGGGTTGAATGATCCTGTTTCGAATATCTGCTTTGTATGTTCTCTAAGCATAAAGGAGCGGTGCAATGATTGTTACTGGACGGAATGTACAAAATGTGTGAATGGGGACAAATCAATTTGCAATATGAAATTTTGCCCATATAATCATTTGCAGCTTTTGTTTCAAAACAAGAACAACTCAAAGATAGTCAGACATGAAAAAAAAAACAACGCGAAATTTAGTCAACCCGGGAGTTTCCGATTTCTTCAGAAAAAGTTGCAAAAGAACGACTAATACTTCCATCCTACTCGATCCTCATCTTGAACAAATCATCTTGAAAGTCATGGGAACAATGCTCTGCTATTATATGATTACGTCATAGTTCAGCTTTGGTAGTTTTTGTTTGAATGCATGCAAAAGGTCAGAGGCCCTGCTCATATTATAAATCTATGAAATGTAGGTTGGCTTCTGAAATTACTGCGTAGAGATGAAGCAAAAAAGGTGAAATCATCCAGGTGTAGCATCTTCTTAGGTACAGGTTGGGATACATTAGCAGCGGAGGTGGCAATATGCCAGCAACGACTACGTCTTTGCCTACCTCGATAATGAGAAAGAGCATTTTAAAACATTTGGAACAGCATTGTGTAATCCCCAAACGTCGGTTCGGTTTCGTGAATGGTAAATCAGTTAAAACTGAGTACCCACGTCATTAAATGATTGAATTAATGCCATCGAATCTAAGGATAGAGTTGATATAATATACTTCGACTTAGTCAAAGCTTGTGATAAAGTTCCGCACGCACAGTTGATGGACAAGCTGAGAATCGTAGGTCTAAATCCTTTAGTCATAGCTTGGATCGAAAACTTTCTTTCGAATAGGACATTCCAGGTGCGAGTTGGTAAAGAATACTCGGCTGTATACCAAGCTTACAGCGGCGTTCCACAAGGCGGGGTTCTATCACCTTTCTATTTTTGATATACACGTATGACATTCCTAAAGACATTTTTGCTCAGAACCTAGCTGTAAAATGTATGCAGACGACATAAAAATTTATAAGACCATAAAATCAGCGGCTGACCCTGAAAGACTACAAGCGGCTATTGAAGTAATTAATAGATGGTCTTAAAGATGGGACTTGCTCCTCGATATTGAGAACACTCATGTTCTTTCTATTGGAAATGGTTTGGCAGACATTGCATATTATATTGGAGATATAAGATTAGAAAGTGTTGAGGAAGGTCGAGATCTAGGTTATATTATTAATAGCAATGTTGATTTCGAGCAACATTACAGGAATCTAGTGAATAAAGAGATGGAACTTACCTACAACATCTTTAAAATTTTGAAAGATTTGAAGACGCAAATGTTCCAATTAGAGCATATAAAACATATATACGTCCGATCATGGAAAGCGGAACTACAGTATTCAACCCCTACAAACAAAAAGATATCGATTTACTGGAAAGCGTACAAAACAACTTCATCGTAAATTAATTATGAGGTGTTCTGGGATGGATTATTTCTCAATTCCAAGCGCGATAGAAACACTGAAACAACTAGGGTTGTCAACGCTCAAAAGTAGGAGAACAAAAAATGACTTAGTGATGATGTTCAAAACTTTAACGGGCAAGGTTGATATTGATGCTGCTGAATTTTTCATGTTTACAGCTAGAAGAACTAATAGAAGCGGGGGCTTAAGGCTTGTCGGCTCATTAGCTAGAAGTCAAATCAGATCAAAATTTTTCTCGCACAGAACGATTGGGTTATTTACTCCATTACTGAAAGGTGGAATACTTAACATGTCTGTTAACAGATTTAAGCTATACGCTATACCTTGACCATCGACTGAAGACACAATAGCAGATTTTTCTGTTTACATTGTAATTGTAGTCTCATCAATTTTTCAAAATGTGTGCTTACTGACATTTGTATTTATCTGTGCCAGATATTGATTGTATTACATGCGTGAACTACACGCCCCAAAATAAATAAATGAATAAATATGGAGACACCTCATACGGACGACCCCCCCCCGTTCCTAATGCTTGCCATCCAGAATAGGCTAAGGCACTAGCTAACCTGACGTTTATCAAGATCACAGAGAAGCGAGTTCTGACATACGGGATATTATAACGAGAAGGTTAAAAGTATATAACAAAAATTATATTACGAGGACGTTAACAGTATATAACGAAAATTACGAAAAATTAAAAAATATTTTGTACAGGTTGACATCAAAAGTCTGAACATTATGTAATAAAAGCATAAGTAAAAGGTTGATTGCTGTAGAGGTAGAGAGAAGATGGGGTAGTCCTAGAATGAAGTACTTCTTTCTGATCTCTTCCTACTAATGCATGAGGTGCGTCAAAATTATTGACACAGCAAAATGAGTTCAATGCAGTTTTAATACACAGAAAAATCAAATGTATTCATATACAAAGTGTAAAAAGTCCCAATAAATAGAGAATAATCAATCATACTCGAAATGTGTTCTTCTGTTCTGGATATACTCACGAAAACATCTGGGGGAATCGCCGGTGCGCCGCAAATGGTTCATGCCGAATCCTGCAGAAAGACATATGACCTATCTCCAAGGTGGGAATTTGACCAATAAACCAAATGCTTCTTTGAAACGTTATTTATATAGTTGTACTGGTGTAGGATCCACAAAAACCAGAGGTGAATTGCAGACACACCATCACCCTGGCACTGAGGGTCTTCCCGGCAACGACCCTTCCAATGGAATTTGCGCTTTAGAGATTCCGGGCAATTAATCTTTTGTTCTGACGATTGAACGTAGCATCCACACTGAATAATTTTCCGTCATTGAATACAAACTAAAGGGGGGGGGGGCGTCATTAGCGCCGCGCTTGAGAAGTTCTGTACTATCAGCAGTGTAGGGAGCTCGTCATTTATGTAGACGATACCTACGGAGGGGAAGTTTCCTGTGAACAATCCTCCCGACCGATGCTTTGCTGATTACCAAGCGGCGGCAATCCTTCTTATCGATCCCACCGGCGAACGTACGATTCTTTTGCGGACAATATCTACATTTTTCTTGGTGATAACCGAGCAAGGGCGCCCTGAACGATGATGGTCAGATGTTTCTCCAGTAGATTTGAACAATGAACTGTACGTTGTCCAATGCGGCGCAGCACAGAGAGAGTTCATCTACTTTTATCCTTTGTGTTATACCAGATACGATGAAGACGGTACGACGATAGAGCTTATCTGCGGATGTGAAGCAATCATGGTTGGAATTCGAAGCTAATGACGTGAAACTGTACAGATCACTGAAGCAGAGATGAGACAATCTAAAAAGTATGAACGTTCCAGGAAAGAGTCGATGCAGGGGCGTTCTAACATATTTGCAATCCCGAGAACCTGACGAAAACCCCGAAAAGTCAGGTTTTTGAGCCATTTGTTTCCGAGAAAACTTCAGGCTTTACCTCCCGTGCTGCCGTTGGCCGAGACTGACCCAATGTTAGCAAGTTGATCAATCACACTGAACATGTTGGATCATGTCCAGCTCATATTGCGAGCGGTGGAGACCACTCCATGATTGAGCGCATGACAAGAAGTACGCTGCGAAACCGTGGTTGGCCAATTCACGTGCGCAGCCACAGTCAGCGTCGTCAACAGTGCCAGAAATGAATGGTCTTTTTGAAATCGCATGAGGAATTTTGATATTGCTCAAAACCCCTAGAACAGATTGTCAGCCTAGCTTTGCCCCAAAACAACCTCCAGACAACGTTAAAACTAGCAAGCCGTTACCGACAAGTTGGCGTCATCATACCATCCAAAAGCAGGTTGTGGGCAACCTTTTTCCCCAACGAAATTCCGTCAAGCAAGAGCCTTCACATAGGAACAATTTGCCAGCAAGCTTCCTGGTTGAAAATCTCGTTGGCAAGTTGTCAACATCCTCTTAGCCGAACAACCTGTCCGAAATGAAGAGTCAAAACAAGTTGCAGGTTACTTTCCTCACCAACGCAATATAGAATGCAAGCATAGGGAACATCGAGGCAGCGATAACAGCGCTACAGTCGAAAAAAATCTACCTTCAACTCGATGCGAGCAAGTATTCTGCAAGCCTCAACTGTCGGCGAACTGCCTGCGAGAAAGGGCGATAAAGAAGTGTCGATATTTTTGTTGGGCTGCCAAGTTGTCAGCAAAAAAGAGGCGGAAACAAGTTGTCAACACGCTTCAGAATCGACACCTTTCCGGCACGAAAGGGTGGCAGCAAGTTGTAGAAGAGTTTATACTGACAACTTGTCGACAGGCAAGGGCAAAAACAGGTTGTTGACAAGCTTTGAGACCGACAGCTTATCAGCAAGATAAGAGGAAAGCAAGTTGTCAACAAGCTTAGGTGCAAACAAGTTTCAGATGCGACCGGAAACTTGCTCGCCAAATGCCTGTCAGCAAGTTGTCCTAGGGGTTCTGAATTGATGAATCGTTCATAAAAATGAATAAATGACTACAAATTACGCGATAATACGAAATAAATAAAATACATGATTAATTATACCATAAAATAAATTAATGAATGTTACATACGCATGCTCGTCGATCGTTCCCCCATCTCCCTCCCCCTCCCTTGCCCACGCCTGCCAATTCTTCGAAGACAAGGACATTGGAAACAGAACTTTTGAAAAAGAATCATTGTAGGCAGTGTCATATGAGGATTGAATGAGATAAAATATGAGGAAGAATGAGATTCAAAAGAAGCAAAATAATCGGAAAAGAATGAAAATGAAGACAATAAAAATAAGGATTTTTCGAAAAAGGTGGCATATTGCCATAAGTGGCTGATTGTGGAAACTGTACACAATACATGAATTGAATTGTATTTTTAAGCAAAGAAATACAGTAACACGTTCTCCCTTATCTTACCTATTACTTGGATCGATAGCAACGGAAACTATGCCGAGCTGATTTTGTGAATTTCTCGAAAGTTCACGGAAAATTGAATGCCTAAGTCGCATGTCCTGGCCTGACGAACAGGCACGCGGAACCCGACGCGGATGACTTGGAGAAATTTACGGCATCTATGTTGTACTGACAGCCAGACATTGTCCGAAAATTGGCAAACACGCGCGTAGTGTAATACCGTAAGTTATCCTTATCATTTCTCATATCATTAGTGAACTATGTAGCTATTAATAAAGAACAGGTAATGTTGGCGATCTCGTGCGCGAACATATCAGGGATTAATGAACATTTTGGACAGATGTCCGCGGAACAGCGGGGCGAAATTTCGGGAGGTTGCCTCAATGTGTCAATGATGAAGGAATATAGATTGCGCGACGAATAGCACACTTTTAGGTCCTCAATGAGCAAATGTCCTAGAACGCTGCTCACGCGCAAGGTCACGGGTTCGATGTCCAGCGGGATAAATTTAGCTCTATAGCCCACTTCCGGGAGCACAAATTGTTAGCAGACCAATTCCTGGGATAAAAATATCCGAAATGACATCATAGCAACGCTAACAGAGAGGCTTTCGCTGAGACTTCACTTAGGGTTGTTGCCGTGGACTGCACTAGAGGGTCCTGATTGATGTGATGTCATGCGTTCAATCTTTAAGATAAATGAGTTTTTTTAGACAGCAGTTGATTCGAGAACGAAAAGATTTGTGGTCCAACGCCCTGTTCATCGCTGAGGGAACCACGACGGCATCATGGATAGCTGAGGAGTACAGTATTCAGCTTACATCCATGGTTGGGGAAGCAGTACATGAAGCTTCGCCCTGACACTTTATCTACGGACATGAGGATGGGTACGGTCTGATGGGAGTTGTAAGTGGTACGAGATAAATATCCGCCACTGCAAATGGATTATTACGTTATTGATGAGATGAGTGAAGCAACATCTAGGGACCAGTTCTCGTAGAAATGTACAAATAGAGTGAAACAGCTTCCTACACAAGCCCCATCGGAGGTGAAAAATCATGTTCAAAAAAGAAAAGATTTGTTACATGTCAAGCAAAGATTATGAGCTTTCTGCTTTTCAACCCGCCCTCGTAGATATAAAGGAACCCCAGGAGATAACAAAGCGTAAATGATGGTACACCCTCAGTCAGTTGGAGGTAACAGTTCGGGGACCAGTTCTCGCACTCACATGTATAATATGCATGCACTCACATAAAACGCAATTTTTGGAATTTTCTACATCAAAATTTTCATTGAAAGAGCAACCCCCCACGACAAGCTTACAACTTCAGCAACCTCAAGGACGTAAAGAGTATGTAGTAGCATCATTGCTTCATGGAGACCACGGGTAAAAGAAATGGGTTATTCAAGTGAGGTCTGTATAAGTAAGATACAAACAGCTGAGCGTATCCTCAGAGAAGAAGGTAGATAGAGGGGGATGGAAAACAAGGCGTAGAAAGGGTGGAAGAAGTCTCTGAAAATCGAGCGTAAAATAGCAGAAAATGCTGCACCTACATGTACTTATTATGAATGAGGCTTTGAGTCCTCAGGAGGTTGTGGACTTTGTGAGAATAAGTAGGAGTATAGGCATAGAAAAGCAGGAAGATGTTACGCTGATCCACTGGTGAGGCTGATTGCTATAAACTCCAAACCTGCTATTGTTATGGAAAAGAATTTCTTATTTTGCTCTGCTGCCACAGTAGAGCGGGAAGAAGCGCTAGTACTGAACAACGGTAACGGAAGAACTGAAGACACAAAGCGTCTTTGTCAGAAGTCCATTCTAAAGAGTTTTAATATGAAAAGAAGTTTGAAAGCATTCGGCAGAGCCTCTTCCCTGCACACATCCACTAGCTGAGGGGCAGTCTGTCAATTTCGTCTGGATGATCGAGCTTCACAAAATCGTTCTCGAGATCTAAAGGGCTCGCCGCGTGATCGATAGTCCGCTTACATTGATTAATTGTAAATGTGTGAATGAGGCGAGATAGTTGGCGAATCGCGGAGAACAAGTCGCTTCTCGGACGATTTGCATCGCAAAAGCCGAGCAGCATCTGCAAACCGCAGTGCACGCGGAATTTTTTCGCTGATAACGAGCACTGACTTCAAAGGTTTCCTGAATAAAATGAGCCAAATGTTCGAATACAAATGCGAGCTAGGATGAACCGCTCGGAGCCCCTCTGGATGAATTTTCATGGAAGGAACCGGGAAAGGAGAGGGAGAAAATGAGTGAGAAAATGGAGCGGGAAGTATCTTAGGACGTTCCTAGAACGTTTATGGACATCTAATACCCAGCCTCATTTCTGACCAACCGCAGCTTGCGCATGTCATGGTCCTTCTTGGCATTTCTTGCATGAATTGACGTTGAAAGACAATCTAGTTGTTCACCCAAAGGATTTCAGATTTTGGAAAAGCCTCAGAAAAGTTCCAAGGATATCCCAAAACTGTACAGGACCTTTATCCCATTCAAACCAATTTGCTGAAGTACGGCTAGGGCTCATCAATGCAGAAGCACCTCAGTATGGAGTCCATAGCTAGCCTCAACCAGAACTTCTTTTACTGCACGTCTTCTGATTCGATCGATCCCGAGCCGTCGTGCAAAGAGCTTCAAGCTTTTTGAATAGAATTATGTGAACAACTGTTTTGAAATGCCTTCTTATTCGTACTGTCTGCTGTTTGAACATGGCCTGCCACGCCATCCAATAAATTGGGTATTAGATGTCCCGCAACCTTCCTAGAACAGTTTCCTTCACCATCTCTCCCAGACGAGCAGGAAAAATAGAGAAGAAGAAAAGAAAACTTGGAGATTATAGGTGGAGGTGAGGTGGCTACAGAATTTGCAGAGATAATGCTGCAGAACCGTTCTTCTGTGGAACCTGAAGGAACCTGAAGGAACCAGAGCAATTTATAGAAACTGCAGACATGGCTTCAGAAAACGCGCAATAATTCACACTATGACAATATCAGGTGACTGAAAAGTCACATCTCGCCCAAGAAGACATTGTTTGGGCGTCTTCCGGAAATATGTGGTGTTTCTGACGATAAGCGAAGAGAATCACAAAAATACTCAAGAAACAGTGGCGGAGATACTGTTTGCTAGGTTACGGTAGATTACATTCAGAAAGTTGTAGAAAAAGGGAAAACTGTAAGAATTGGATGAAGTGACCAGTTGGAGATCACATGGATAGGAGGAGAACTCAAGTGAACCCTGCCTAAGGCAATAAACCAATTACACAACCATAGAGAGAATTTTCTTCCTGCTAAAAAATGATCCAGTTAATGTCCGCAATTCCGTAAATTGAGCTGTCGTATACGACACTGACCACTAGAGCTGTCCCTGTACTTCGCATGAAGGCCAGAGCACGTTGTGCTGTTCTCTCTGAGGCGACGCCGATTTACATAGGTATCGACTTTCGGAAACCAAACGAACCGCGCGATGCTCTATCGAAAATCAATAAATATCAGTCAGTGTTGGACGCAGGAGTTGCTAGTCAAGGTGGGGGGGGGGGGGGCGTGGTAAAGAAGTGGTAACACCGCTCTTACGCGAACCCATATGATATAATTAAATTGCTAAACATCAGTTTCAACGTTAAATCATTGGGAACAAATACTACAAAAATACTAATAAAGACAAACGATAAAAAATGGGCCTATACAAAGTTTTTTTCATCTATTTTATTAAGTAACTTCAAAATTTCTCGACCCATCCTCGGAAGGGGGAGGGCGTCTGCCACTGGTATCAATCGCTGGCAAAGCCAACACCGGGGAGGCAAGCCATTCATCCGCCTATTTATCCAGGACGTGGCGTCTTTCGGATAAACAGCCACATGACCGGATAGACGGCTAAATTGTCGGATAAACGGCTACACGGCCTTATAAACCGCAACATTCCTGAAAAAAAAACACTATGCCCCACCATTGGGGCACTAGTACACTCCAGGTGGAGTATGGCGGAAGTCTGAACGAGGAAGCGCAGTCGATTTCGCTCTTCATAGGTCTCAGGCACAAACGACGAGGTGAGCATAGAATCATTAGAAATTCATCTAAGGATCCTTACGTTCACACCTTCCCTAGTGCGAACATTGAAAGAACCTGTTAGAGTGAAGAGAACACAGGTCGTTAGAGATACGCCTCTGTCCCGCCCCCTTCCCCATTGTTCTGATGGTCATGGGATGATAGTCCGTCCAGAGTAAACTCGAGCATCCTATTTTTTTTCAGTAATTACTACGTTTTGGGGGATCTTATCTGCTCGATGTTGATGGGAGGAAATAAAACTCCAGATTGTAGAGTTCGTTCTGCAATTGTGGACCTGATGAGCTCACACGGACTTGAGAGAAACTACAAGCAGTTCCATAGCGAAATCAACACAACTGAACACTCAGCACCCCTGTGAACTGTTTGACAGTAAGGAATCGCTCAGTGGAGGATAATGTATTGGGTGAGTGAATTTTTTGACGACAGGCATCAATCAATATTTTTTAGTGGAATGCCTAACTAGGGTGTGAAGATACGGTAAGAAAAGAAGAAATAAAGATAGAAAGACTGGTTGATGAGGATGTGGAACCGACTAATCCCAAACACGGAGTTGGTTGAGTTTACTGTGTTCTTCTCTTGCCTTTAACTGTTAACTGACAGAAGAAAGCTGTTCGACACTTCCAGAAATTTCTGCAGAGCCTGGATTTTGGTCCCGTAGAGAAAATTACGAAGAAATGTCTGGAGAAGGGCGGAAACAGAAGAAGTCGGCCGAATCGCACGGACAGAATGATCGATCAGCTAAAGCGGTCATGCTGAAGATCACCTGACCGGGCAGTGAATCCACAATTGCTGCTGCAGCAGCACTGAACACTCTTGGAGGGATCGGCTCAGAAATTGCCATCGAACTCGGTTATCGTTAGCGAATTACACCGACCACAGCCTTCTGTTCAGGATTCAAGTCTCGCGGTGGGCGTGGCCCACTTTGCAAACGCTGCGCAGCAGCCACTTGGGTCAGTGGGGTTAAGTGCGCGTACAAACGTCGTGCGATTGGATAGTTTGAGAGCAGTTTTGAATAGACTAACATTTTTTACGATCAATACTCGATTTTTTGAGAGAATGGATAATATGTTCTGGGAGTTAATCTGAAAATTTTCCCATGTCTAATCTTAAAATGGACACAAGCAGCTTGGTGATCGCTGTAGTGCAGAATCTTTGGAAAATTCGAAGATTCACGCTCAGTTGAAGCGAAAATTTCTCAGTGATTAGTTCATCATTGAGGAACTATCTTATTATTTTGTTATCCCACAAAATTCGAGACAAGATGAATTCCATTCGCTGGAAAGGCAATAGTATCATAGGTGTAAGGTGCGCTTGGAAATGACGTTGCGGCTCCATGACTGGCCAGTTTAATGAAATGACCAATCACAAAGCTCAACCATGGTGCTCTCCCAGATGCAACACTCAGCAGCCCATGTCCATGAATTCCACCGTGAACCATGGCATATGCAAGCCGAGACCTTCTAAAAAGTTCCGAAATGATCCTGAATTTCTCATAGGGATCATACATGTATGTAGGTACTGATAGGTCTTAGAATGGTTATCTTTCAGTTCCCACAGGATCTGTCAACTGTTCGTAATATCCCTTGCGAGATTTCTCAGCTTTAGTGGTGAATAGCGAGATATATCCAGAAATTTCTAGAATTTCCTTTCAGTCATTTCCTCTGTAGACATTCTTGTCAAATACGCGCTCTGAGGGCTCACATTGGTCAATTTTTAGCGATTTCGGATCGCTGAGCTCTTCATTCTTTGCAGGTGAGCTGATCGACCAATTGTACCTTGTTCCAAAATTCATACGATAATCGACTTATGTACGTATATAAGTACTTGAAAAATCTCAGTGAGACTGCAAAAAAGGGAAGAAAGTATTGGTATGTCGCCTTCCTGTGTATTATTTGAAAAGGAACTCGCGATATTCCGTAACTTCAAAAACAAGCCTTTTAAGGGAATTTCGCAGCGCACAAATGAAATCCACTGTGATTTTATATTAGCGATTTGTAAAGGAAGTGATCAGCGGACGCTGTGGAGCGCGCGCTGCTGAATGTTCGCAACACGCAAAGTGCATAGTCACGTAGTATGAAGATAAATTACTCCTCGAAAGCCACGCTGCTGGAACCGCTGGTCGGCCTTTCAGCGATCAGCCCGCGCGCGCGTCAGCGAGCGACGGCTGAAGTACGAAGCGAGAGCGCCACCGTCGACTGGCGAACTCGGCGAGAAGTTTATTTATTTCATTTTAATTGCTTTGGCATAACCTGTGTGAAGTCATATGATGCCTGTAAAAAGGCTATCGTCTCTGCAGAGGAGACGAGACTGCCTGGCTGCTGGAACGTGTCTTTCTCACCCATACATGGATTGCGACGTTTCGTACGCAAAGGACATTAGTCTCCTACACACGAGCGGGGCAGTCGTTTTGTAGATTAGCGTGTGGTTCTGGTATTCAAGGCGCACACCGAGTTTCTGTGTGGAAAGAACCATGCTCAGCCTTTCTTACTGCTCCAGCTGAACCGGAACACAGCGACCTCAGTGCTCCATCAATTCACTTTTTCGTTGGCTTTCTGGACTTCCTGGTCCAAAAACAGTCGAGCTGACATTGACAGTGATGCGATCGGCGCCCGACTAAGTCCAGCGATTAACCGCGTTGCAAAGTAATCTGATCGGAAAACATTATGTCATGATGGAAAAAAGGCGTCGCGCAGAAACGTGGAGCCGTCGTAATCCTCGCTGAGACATGGATGGCTCAATGAGCACTTTATTTTAAAGCAGAAAGAGAAAAGCAGAATCTATTCGACCGGAATTCTCATTCCAGTTGAATAGATTCAAGGGAGCAGCGTCTGTGCATCAAGTGGTATTATACTGTAGATTTCAAGAATAGCAGACGTGTTAGACGTTCGCGCTGGGGGTAACTGCAGAACGAACGCTCTACTTCACAATTAATCTTGGAAGTAGTTCAAAGTTGTCGAGATTTCAATATTAGCCACTTTATCAGGCAAGCTTTCGGCGCTATAACGCCATTATTGCCATTATCAAGCCTACAAAATACAATACATCGTTGAATCAGGAGATCGAGAGACTGCATCAAAAGAACGCCTCACCCAACGGCCGCCTGCAAGCAAATGAGGGGGGGGGGTTATTGGACGCTGATCTCTTACGAGATCAACCTCATTGCTTCCAGCCGCTAATCTCTGGTGTTCTTCTTCTTATCTCCACCGCTTCCATCATCTTTCTTTCCAAAGTATTCATTAAGAAGTGGTTGAGAATTAGTCTTGGGTTCCCTCTTTGTTTGGAACTGGACCGACTCACTGCGATTTACAGGTCTACGATTCCTGAATCTGTCTCATGCCAAGTGGGCCAGTTTTTTTTATTGGGATCTTCTGTTGCTGCCACACTTCTCGAATAGTAGCGGCTTTAGTCGCTGGCTGCGGCACTATTATTTATTATATATAAATATTTATTTATTTATTTGAACACACTCATGTATGCGCCCAAAACAAGCAAATACAAGTTTCGGCTGGACAGTAATGGAAGACTTTCATGAATTTCTTCGCTTCCTCACGAATTCTCACCATGTCACAGCGTGTGACAATGTAGACACTATTATCTGAGGGAGGGCGAACAGGGGGGTTTTGCCCGCAATCATGACAGACAGCGTGGGCACGGTCCTCCGATTGTTTTTATCGATTTTCTTGATTTTTTAGCCGCTTTCTTTTTTCCTGAATTCTTGCGTTGGGATTCGTTGTGCACAGATAATGACTTTGTCTCATTTTCACTCCTCCATAGCCTTACTTTAGTTTGTTTCCCTTTAAAATTTGGGTTGGCAAACAGCAAGGGAAGAAAGCACCAGCAAGGAAACATTGAGAATGAGACTTAGATGATCTATGGAGAGAAAATCTCATTGCAAAGACTCAAAAGATGAAGAAAATGGTGGAAAAATTGAGAGAATTGAGAGAAAAGAAAAGAAACAACGGAGGATCTTGACCATGCTGTGTCTGCCGTTATTGCAGTCAAAATTTCCCCATCGACCCTCCCTGAGCTAAAAAACTGTACATGGATGCATTTAAGTCCACTTGTTGAACAATACTGAGTGCATATAAATAAATAAACAAATAAATAAATAAATAAATAAATACTCGAGATTGTTAAATTCTTTTATTCCTTACAGGCCAAAGTTTCGGCGTTACGTTGCCTTCTTTAGGGCCTGAGAAGGTCTCACAATTCACATGCTCTACGAGCTCAGGTGTATTCATTGGCAGGTCAGGGCGAAAGTTCGAAGCCTTATCTTTCAATCATGGGAAAACAATACAAGTGAGTGAATCAAGCTCAAAGCTTTGTTCGTTCTACTGTTAGCGACAGACGGCTAGTAGCGAGTATTGTTCGCAGGTGAGAACCAACCCGGTCACTCGCGTTTAGGATCGAGTTGACAAAGATAGTGGTAGTGATAGTTCGTGATACTTCGTTCCTGATCATCAGGCATAATCATCTTTACGATTCATTTGCGGACATCTGGTCTTTTTCCAGAAAGCATTTATTGTCTTTCGCGTGGCGATATCAATTTGTCATGCTACTATTATTAGTTGGACCTTAAAATCGCTGTTGTTATGACCATTTGCTCGATGCGCCTCTTAGCGGTGTGGATTTACTTGAACTTTTTCTCCCTTTCAGATGTTCTTTGATCCTGAGACATAAGGGTCGCGCTATCTCACATGTATGTGTGTAGTTCTCGCCGCAGAGTTAACATGATATCTGGTACACGGTTCCTGAGATCATGCATTCTCCCGTTCTACCTGATGAACATATCGTATAATTCAATATCAGACAGAGGCGATCGTAAAGGCGCTTTCTTACTAACCGGCGTTTTAGGTTATCGAATGGAATGTCCACGACGTTGTCGGAGCCGTCCAAACCGACTTCTTTAAGCAGAGTCGTGATGATTTGCTCAGCTCATCTGATATAAACGGGATGCGTAGAGGACTCTTCTCTCGAGGGCTGGTACTGTGCTGCTTGCAAGGAGGGGTCGTTGTATGACGGTTTCGTTTGACGTAGGATATCGTGGTCACATAACCGTTCAATTCAGTTAAGGAACGCGCTAGTCGGATGGATTCAAGTTCCTCTTCTGTGCCCGAGCAAACATACATGGATGATTTTTGACCCAGTGAGGACGCCTAGACAAATGCTGGCAAAATTTTTCACTTCGCCGTCCGCATATTGGAACTAGACTTGCCAGTGAAAAAAACTGCGAAGAAGTTACCATGACCAAAGCGGTCCCAGATAGCAGTTCGACTTCTGCTCGAGTAGAAGATTAATTTCGTCTCTCAACAGAATTAATATACGCTCATTAAATTTGGAACAGACACCTTGAGAAATGGGAACTGGAATTGGCAAGTAAATACTGTTTAGACGCGAAGTTGAGTAGGCAATTAATAATGCGCTTGGAAAGACTTTTCCAAAAATAATAGTCGATTGGGAACAGTAAAAAAATGACCGTACACAGTACGATACACATACACATTCACGTGAAAGAGGTGATGTCCTTATAACGGTCCAAATAAAAAAGAACTATTTCCAAGTTTTTCACGTTCAACTTATAGAATTAGCTGAGAGTGACCGAAAAAGCTTCTAATAAACGCAGTCTTAGTGAAGTTCATTCGGCTTCGTGCTGACCTATCACCGTACCACAGCATTAACGCGGTTTTCGCCCTCGGATACGGAGAGCCTCTGAGGGACAAAGTTGCAAAAGCACCACTGTAGTAGAAGATTTTGATCATTCGCTCAATAAACGACAGACACAGTGATGATAAGACACAGAAGGTGCGCAGCAGCTACTTATGCAGAAAGAGCGCAGATCACACACCTGTCGGTCCCACAGGCTCCCTGCTGGTGGTCCTTCTTATTTTTCGAGTAGTTAGTTCACTCATAAGTGTGATACGACGAGTTCAAAGTCTGTGATTGCTGCGGCAACTGAGAGGAAGATAGCAGTAGGTGGAGAAGATGGCCCCGAGATATTACCCCTGTGCTGTCCGAAGTGCATGCTTACCGAGGTGTGACACCGTGTTAGGTGAAATTTCAAGTCAGATAGGAATCGTTTGGAACTGTTGGGTTAACCTCTTGCAGTTCTCTCGTGAGAAGTGATGAGGAAAGAACAAAAGCGTTAGACAGTAAATAGTAGTATAAATATGTAGTAATGGATTTAGGAAGGAAGAACCTGTATACACTAACAACGTATTTCTTTTCTCTCGCAATCTTATAAGCAAAAAATGGAGAAACGGTCAGAAAACAGGCAGAAACAGTAGTATGAAGCTTGACATCGGCAATGGTGAGAACATAAACCCGCGCTTCATACGAACTACGTAGAGTTCTGTTCACGGTGGCAAAACCAAACTAGCCTCACAGAGACAAAGTTGAGAGATTCGTATACGAATCTCAAATATCACGACTTGGCTATGTCTGCTGCCCAGGTCCCAGTTTTGGACCAGAGCTGGGATTCATGAAACATTAATCACGCAAAGGCACGGTTTGGAGTAATGATCACTGTACAAACTGCGTAACATTTAACGCCACAACTCTTAGAACTTTATTAGAGATAACACGCAAAATTGCATGAGCAAATAAAAAATATCACTCACGAACAATATGAACAGGACTAATTATAGGGTCAAGATTTTTCTTTAAATAAAAATTATAACGCCACAACTCCTAAAGCTTTATTAGGGATAGCACGCAAAATTGTAGAAAATATCACTCAGGAACAATATGAACTGGACTTATTATAGGATCAGCTTAGGAGACGCAGGACGTAAAAGTTAGTTTGTTGAATTGGTTTAGTTTGGCTTTGTATTCATGAGTCAAAGCCCAGGATTAAGACCAGAAGAAAGTTATCAAATCATCCTTGATTTTCGAAAAATACATACCTATTGCCTAGAACCAAACGTGATAACTCATGATGTTTTCGGTCTAGGAATTAGGTAAACATTTCTATACAATGTCTCTAAATGGTTATTTACTGTCAACGCATGGGAAATGTCGTTAGAGAAAGTTGAAATCTCGCTAAGATGTTGAGGTTTATTCCGCTGCTGCTACACTATTAGAAGAGTGCAGCGGTTTCGGCCGCTACATCGGCGACGACACTGGCTTCGGTGCATATTGATTGTGGGCGGGGCATCACTGGCGCTGTCGTTGGCAACAAATCGATACGCACCAAAACTAGAGTCCAAGAAACTCTAGACAGAAGCTGCTATACACCCCAAAGAGTGTTGCAGCAGCTGTAGTATTTTTTTTTATTTTTGGTGTGTTTATTGTATTTCTTGAGCACGCTAACTATAAGCGAAGTACCATAAAAAATGCACAAACGAGTCTCTCTTCATTCTGGAAGGCTAAAGATTAGATTACTGTAGTTTAAAACTGAACTATGGAACTCTGCAGAGAATTGTACAAGGTCAAGCGGATGTGGTTTTGGCTGAGATTACACAATGACCTCTACAGGTCAGAAAAAAAATCAAGCGAAGTTCTACATACATAGATCGTGGCAGAGTTTGCAAATGGCAGACGACCTAGTCACCAGCTCAGTTCCAGTTTGCAAATGGCACTGTAAAGACGACTACGATGACAATGACAGTGACAATGCATCGTTGTCGACGGCGATTTACAAATAGTCGTTGTGGCATCGTCGTCGGCACAGTTAAATAAACAAGCGCTTGATAAATGGCATGTGTAACAAGAAGAGACGATGAGCAGAGCAGTCGGACCAGTATGCTATCGGCTGCATTGATCATTGTGGCTGTGGATTGGGGCGAGAGTAGCCGCCACCACCACATCCACGAGAGGAAATCCGTGAAATTGCCAGTAAGGCCGAGAGGGCTGGGCTGGCTCGGATTACATGCACGAGTAATACGAAAAATGCGGATATATGAGCTTACAACGAGGCGGCATTGGCGTGGTCGAAGAGATAAGAAAATTCTGGATGAGGAGGCTGTTGTCACATGTTCAACAACGGAGTTTCGGGTACCGTAGGACAACGAAGGGGCCAAAATTGATAGAAAACAGAAAACTTGGAGGAATTCTGGAGTTGGCAAAGTTTTTTTCCTGCTCTGCACAGATGGATCCAGAAATTCAAAATGGTAGCATGTATCTCTGAGAAAACTTTATGAAAGGCTGAGAAGATCACATGAACGTACATAGAAATTGAGAAGAACCGATGTTGACGCGATATTTGTGACAAGTTTCCGCCTTGAAATGCGTTGTGCAAATCGCGTGCAACTGACGCACTTTTAATATTTGACAACAATTTTGACGTCTATTAAACGACTTTATGCTTTCGCATGTTTTTCTTTTTTGTTCTATGTTCATCCAGTTTATTTTATTTCAGTTTATTATGAGTGGCCTTCCCTCTCTTAGTGATGAGCAAGGAATATCTCGGTTCTTTCTTATCTAACGGGTAACTGCGAAAAGGATCTGAACTACAAAGAATAATTTTCCCTCCCACATAAAAAGAGTAGCCTCTTATCTGTTTTATTTCGTCTTTAGAATGTGTATAAGATGTGCATAAGGAGATATCCTTCACCGGACAAGCAATTGCAGGAAAAAGTTTGATCAAAGTGTCCCTTCTCCCCGTTTTCCGCATAGCCAAATTCATGGTCCCTAGCCGGGGTATATGAATGAATTTGTAGAATCGAACCCGTATCATACGGTACTTAAGCTCTCAGTTCCGATTGATTGATCTAACGGATATCGATCGACAGTGGCAAGGACATGCCATGATAGTAGCAAGATGTCGAGAAGCTGAGAGCGTTTGGTGTGGAGCCGGTGATTAATGTTCTAACGAGGCCAAGAACAGCCGATCCGCGCAAAAAGCTCGACGGGTGATGTTGCCAAGGCGTGCACGGCCCGCGGGCGGCCGACGAGTTGGCCAACCGCCATGCACTGAGCCTGGAGAAGCGATCCAGGTCGCGCTTCGTTGGTCCTCGTATTTGGTGGGGTAGCTGAAGGTGATCTTCTGTAAAGGGCTCCGGGGTCTACTGCGGCTTCCCACGGTTGGCATGGGCGGAATTCAATATTGTTGTTTCAATCTAACAACTGACAACTGCGTGCTTGCATATGCTTGGAAATTACAGGAGAAAGCCTGGAAATCCTGGAAAATGTGGGGGATCGCAGGAAAAGGAAAAGATAGGATCAAACTCATTTTTTACTACAAAACTGCACGTCAGCGACGAGTACACAAAAGCCAGAAACCTGGTGTACTGAGAGATCCAACGTATACTACTGCGATATTTTTTCTTACAACCGATGATCATTTTAGCACTTTCCAGGCGATGTTGGCGTGATATCAGAGACACATCTCCTAGTTCCCTTTTTGGTAGGAGTTAGGCTAGTATAGCATGGCCTCCATTAGCATTTAGTCACTATGACCACATGGTGCTCACATGTGGTCATTTCTGGCGATGGTTCTTACTGCTTGCTTTTCAAGCGAAAACCTTTTAAGGAATACTTTCTCCTCAGAATAATCCTCAAATTTTCCACGGTTAGAAAAAACCAATTACGATAGTTTACGAGATTCTGTGCGAAAGCGATGAAAACCTCAATTTCGAGCCGTGTACTATGCGTTGCGCCTAGGGGGGGGGGAGGGGGGGGGGGTCAAGAGTACGAGATCTCCTCTCCTCTGCGTGCGCACCTCCTGAAATGCTAGTGATGCTAGGTGGTTCCGCTCCAAGCTAGTGGATATATGTATGACGGAAAAATTCCAGACTCCGCCTTGGCTTCTACTAACCCGTGAGACGGTGAGCAATTAGTTTATGGCGAGGGAACCTTGTACTTCTCCTTTGGTCTTGCCCAGGTTCTCCTCAAAGGAAATGAATGAGAAGAAAGGAAAGGAAATTTTCCGCCATTTTTGCACAGAATAATGAATAATGCACGTCGTTGTGGTCAGTTTATCTTGGTCATCCCTGCTATACGAAAATCTCGGAAACGACTTTAGGGTACGACATTGTGGTCAGCGTCTTCTAAGCGTGGTTTGTGTTCAAGGATTCAAGGACCGAAGTCTACTTCAACATATCGTTGTTATTTTTGAACGTTGTGAACAACGAGACCGTGATTGTGGTCAGCACTGATTGTTGCAGGGACGATCCAGTTTCAAGGTGTGAGAACTTCATCATTTTCATTACTTCCTCGAAGCCGAAGGCGGAGATTTGGAGCGTTGCGCAAAATAAAGTGCTGGAGCGAGCACATACATACAGCTGCAAGCATTGTAGCGCTACAAGATAGGGAAACATCGAAAGAGATACAATACCCGCCCTAAGTTTGTTAAAAATGAACGTCTAGAACGCGGATTTGCGTTATTTTCGTTCTAGGGTTATAGCTTATCTCAACAAAGCGATTCACAGATCAAACCAGGGGTCGAAAACGGCAATGGAGTGGGCTACCATATTTCATGGAATCAGCCCTAAATTCTGATTTTCAACAACGAAATTCGCAAGTTTTTAATTCTGTATGGCACGCGACATACCTTGGTGCGCAGCATGATCCGAGCACTATAAATGGCTGTGGGATTTCAATGTTCAAAATCCAAATTTAGAGCTGGTTTCATGAAATATGCTAGCCCACTCCACTGCTGCTTCTGACCCACGGTTTCGTCTGTGAATCGCTTTGTTACTATGAGTTATCGCCTTGGAACGAAAAGAACGCAAATCCCCGTCCTGAATATTCATTTTTAACAAACTTAGTGCGGGTATTGTTGCTGAGGAGCACATGATAGTGCAACTTAAACAATGTTTGTCACTAGGAAGAGAAGAGTGAAGTGAGTGGAGGGATATCATGCTCAAGTGGGGTTAAGGGTCCCAGAATTACCCTTACACAGACTTGCACAGACTCATAGAGACTTACAGCCTCGAACGAACGAGGAACAAAAAACACAAAAAAATAACCTAGACCTGGACATATGACTGAGATTACACAGGATAAACCTCGCACAAATCAACCTGTTTCCCCATATTTGACGTTGTCTACACCATGTGCTACCCATGGGTGATCGCACCCACGGGTAAGTGGTTACCCGTCCTCCCAATGATGCACCCCGCATCCGGACAATGAGTCGAGCATGAATGCAACCGGTTAGAGCCTTATAAGAATTTACTTCACTAGATTTCTGAACGAGTTCTGAGGTATGGATGTATAAATATGGACATTCACGTTCTTATTTATTTACAACGCTATGGATACAAATTCAGATAGAATACGTTCAGCTGAACTCTGCAGACGAGATAATTGGTAAGTGGGAATAGTGGTTGAATAAAGGAAACTTGAGCATGATAACTAAGGATAAGGATAAATAAGCATGATAACCATGGATAACTCAAGCTAATCGAGAGCAACGAAGTAAGTAGAGGCCTTGAAATTAGGCAAAAAAGCCTATAGCAGCAGCTCAGGTCCGCAGGCGCTCGCTTGAGCGACAAGACCTTGACAAAAATTCAAATAAGAGGGTAAATATAGCAAACAAGGTGTCGTAGGAGTTCTGAGCCGAGATGCGCTCCGTTAGAGCCGAACTGTTCCCGCTGTCCCCTTATGAGCTACGGTCACAGCGCGTTCGCTCGTTAGGTTTTCACGAAGCCATAAGTGTGTTCTGTAACGTACACATGTCAGTTGCGATGAAAGAACGCATCAATCATACATGTTTTTCGTGCCAAATATAGCCGCATCTCGACACCTGTACGTGGCCAGTGCGACGCGATCTCGTGTGCCTCGAGAACGCGCGTCCTGCGTCCACTGTAACTCGTTTCCAGAACGTTGCACCGACGCTTCGGACAACGCCGTCCGTCGAAGTAAACACCGCTGATGCTGAAGTTCGTTCGACGAAGGGGTCAGACCCCGTGATAACATCCAGGAAGCCAGTAAGATTGTCCCAATTAGGCTCGCGGGGTGTAGTTCGACATCAAAACAAGGTGTATAAAGTCTACCGTGCGTAATTTGACACACCATTTCAGCAAGAGTTAGGTCCACTGCTCTCAGCTCCCTAGCCTGCTCTTGTTTGAAGCCAAAATACCTAGATATTCACAAAATCTTTCGGAAGGATAGCAGTAGAATGAGATTCCGATCACGTGGTCAGGTAGCGAGGGGCGCATGGATAAAAAGACGCAGAAGGATCACATCAGAATGTTTTCTGCAGAGATCCTTTTGGCCTTGTGCTGGGGTCCTTCCAGGTGTCCTTCCTTGTACAGAAGAACAGCAGCAGTTTGCAGATGGACCACAGGCCAATGATCAATCTTTCTGGTTTTCTGCACAGGTACTTCCGAAAGTTTGTCTGTCTATGAGTAATTAAATCCACAAGGCTTCCATTCTGGTGATTCATATGTAGAAATGTTGAAAACAAATAGAAATACGTCCCTAACCCAGAACAGAGCTATCAGAAGTCCTAAGGAGAGAGGTGACACGGAGGACTGCACGCAGTTCATCTGGTTTCCTTGCTGAGAGTATCAGGATCTATCACTACTACAACTTTAGAAAAGCACCCAAAGAAACTTTGAGCTGTGTGACTCTATCTGTGAGCACCACAACCACGTCAACAAAAGCGTCGTCGAAAATATTCATTTTTAATTTTATTTATTGCATGTATGTTGAGGTGTGAGTGAACAGCTTACTCCGAGTAAATACCCAAGAAGACAGTAACACAATGGAACGCACTGTAAAAGATAAGATAAGTAAAAGATGTTGAAAAACTGAACATCCAAAGAAAAAGAAAAAAGTCTGTGTAGTATGACTAAGCTACGTCAGTAATTAAAGCGAAGCAAGAGACCCACAGTTTCAATTAAATGATTCTTTCTGATTCTTTTTCCCCTTAGCAACTAACCAGAATCAGGCAGAACAAGGCTGAGCTGACGCAAACCTTAGTACCTCTGGAATTTTGTCAGGCGACAGAAATTCTTCCCGTTGACTGAATTCCACAGGAATTCATACACCATTCTGGAAAGCACTACTGTTTTTCTATTATAATTTATTGTTCAAAACAAAGTTTCTCGGTGTCTCACACCGAAAAATACAAACTTCCAAAGAACTGGGCAATTCGCCATATTATGATGAAGTACAGCAGAAGTGCCTCGGCTCGGTCATAGACCTGTCACGTAGTTGATTTTGATCGCGATGTATGATACTGTTTAGCTAGCAGACTGTGATGACTAGACATTGAAAAAAAAACGGTGCAACACATAAATCTCACAAGCAAACTAGATAACTAGTTAATTTATGTAGAAACCCGAGATTCACCACTCTTACAGCCCCTATTCACAAAAAATCAAGTCACTACTAAGTTTTTTTTCTGGAGTCCATTCAAACTTTCCCAACGAAGCGAGAGAGAGAGAAAGTTGGGAAGAGAGAGGTCTAAAGAGAGAGACGAAGGAAGGGAGAATCAAGGATATATGAGGCCTGCGAGGCATAGTTGAGATTACCTAGGGTAAACACTTTGGCACCTGTGTTAAGCACAGGTACATTTGCGGGCTGTTAACAGGTTTACCCTTCGGTGATCTCAATGATAATGCTGCCCCAGGTCAATCATTTTCGCACCCAAAGCACCGTCCATCTGGTCTAGCGTGTCGCACCACCAGAGGCATGACCTATTCGTTGCTGGCACTGATGTTCCGCTCCTGTTTCCCATAGTCTTCATTGTGTCTTTATTTTCATTCCGAAATACCTGGGTCAGCATGAGTACAAACATAAGCGAGACATTAATACCGGCAACGCTCCAGGTAATCTGGTAACCATACCGTCAAAGCAATCTGCCGCACCGCGTGGGCGGTGCGGCGCGGCAGACTGGATAGGCGGCTTCTGTGGTGCAACAATGATTGACCTGCACTGATTCCTCGAATGCTAGCTATTTATACATCTCTTCATTATTGGACGTTCAGAAATGCTGAAAATGAGTTTAATCAAGAGTTACACATAATATTTCTCCCTCCCAAGTTCTCTTGGCAGTGGAACTAGCTTGACTCATGAAGGAGGATGAATTTATCCATCCACAGAAATGGAAGAAGATTCATAGTTGTGGATGGAGCTCCATCTATCTCCCTGCAATTGTTAGCAACACACCGTTGTGCATGTGAAGGACAGCATGATGGAGCTCTACGATTGGCTATATCCGCAGGATAGCCAATAGAAGTGGTCGGACCCATATCCCTCTCAGGGTACAGCGCTCCACAATATACTGGAAGCGTTATGATTCGTCTGTAGCTGGATTCTATATCGGAATCATCTCATGACACCTTCATTCATCTGCTAGAGGTGAATCGGCGCTCCCGTACAATGACCAGGTCACATGCCCTGCCAGTAGACAAAACATACACTAACCGCTAATACTAATACGGTAGACAAACAAAAAGAGCAGGCAACAACAGTAGTAGCTGAAGCGATTGGCTAGACTGTGTGTGAGTAACATAAATTGTGACGAGAAGTGCGTAGGTAGGTATAGCGGTAGGTGAAGCGGGATTACAGAGGCGATTAGTCGTGTTTGCGTATCGGATGATCATTGCGGGACATGCGACGGTGTACTGCTGCTGTTGTTGCACAAACTACCGTCGGAATCAACGCCATCGCCGAAAAACGAGTCGATCCCTGGGGTCGATCGGCGACCGGCTTCCTGATGACTGCGTAAGAACAGCGTGTGCACGGAACAGAAACCAATAGAAACGCCTGATGGACGCGAATGTATCGCTTATTGGCTGCAATAAATTTCGTACCGCTGCTGAAGCTGATTTTGTTCCGCTCGCGCTGGACGTTCTATCGGGAAGATCGATGACAAGCTAATAATGTTTTCTCTGTGAATTGAAAATTTCTGATCTCTCCTTATTTCTTCTGTTCTTTTGCCTTACAGGTTGTTATAAGCACTCTTTTTTGGCCGACATTTGGGCTACACGCCGTTATCAAGGCCTGAAAGTGGGTCAGTTTTCACGAAAATACGATCTACACTATCAAGCACCTCTTCTGAACGGTGCATTCGACTCATCTCGGCTAGCTAACTGTAAACGCCTGTTTTGGGAGACGAACTCACCAAGTATCCCACCAACAGGCGGGGGATGTATCCGCATCACAATACTGCATTTTTTCGTTTAGCGTAAATCCATCACATGAGGTGAACATTAAAGCCGCATAGATCTGCAGCAAAAACAATAACACAACAGAATTTCTTTATTCATAGGGCGCTTTCTAAATATTCAAGGTTCAGCAAAAACAAAAGAGTGCCAGTGAAACTTCTTCTATACAGAAAGGCAGTTGGCGAGAACCTGGACATCTAGCTCGAATATATGAGGTTTACTGCCCACCAAATGGTAATGTTCAGTGTTGACACACAGAACATTTAAATATGACTGTCGACTAGATTACTTGTGTTTTACCACTAATACTCACACTTGTACTCGAACCTGACATTGTAGGCTCATGGATATGCCATGTAATGAATGAATGAATGAATGAATGAATGAATGAATGAATGAATGAATGAATGAATGAATGAATGAATGAATGAATGAATGAATGAATGAATGAATGAATGAATGAATGAATGAATGAATGAATGAATGAATGAATGAAAGAGTGAATGAATGAATGAATGAATGAATGGATGAATGAATGAATGAGTGAATGAATGAGTGAATGAATGAATGAATTCGCACGGTTGCAACGACCGAGCGCGGTGGCTCTGCTGCCTCTCTTGGCTATTCCTCGGCTGTACAACTGCGTCTACCTTTCAACCGGCTTCCTTATTCCTCTACTACTCCAGTGCCTCTCGAGCTCTCTTGTGGCAGAAAGCGTCTCTTACTAGCCGACACTTTGCCACCATCACAGGTCTATCAGTTTTAATCCGTTATTGTTAGCAAGGGCCGCCAAGAGCCTGATCTCTTGATCTCTGAACCAAAAAAAAAACAACACACGCAGTTCTTGCGGCGGAACACTTTTGCTTAATTTTGCCACCGATAAAAGTGAATCGTCAAGCATTCTTTTTGGTGATCGCTGAAGATATACTCGTCGCTGTCCGCTAGTTTCATTCAGGGTGCTAAAAGGCTCCGCTTCGACGACGGCGAAATTTCACCAATTCGAATGGACAGCAAGCTGCGCACAGCCATCGGACAACTTCGTCAAGACGACTCGATCCCTTCCTGTCTGAAAACAGTCGTCTCGTACGTCCTTGAGTACGCCGACCGGATGGAGGTTGTCGTGAACAAGTGTCGTGAGTTATCGGATGAAGTCTGTCGCTTGAAAAACGATCTTGCTCTCGCCATCAAAACCCAGGTAGCTTCCAACTCTCCTTCAGTACCCAGCGAGCCTGCTATGCATGATTCTCCGACCACTAAGACCTCTGATAACGTTACGATATCTGAATTCCTCTAGGAAAAAGAACGATTAAGATCAATTGTGATCTCCAGTATTCCAGAGTCTTCTGACCCCAATGCTGTCAATCGTGGTACATATGACGGAGATTGTTTAAGGAAGATTTTCAGTCACCTGTCTATCGAGTGTAGTCCTCTTGCCTATTACAAAATGGGAAAGCCGTCCCCAGGCCGCCCAAGATTAATGAAAATTGTTTTTCCCTCTCGTTATTATCGAGACAAAGTTCCTAAGAATGCCCCGCGTATGAAGTATGTCCCTGCTCCTGGCGTTCATATCAGACCTTCGCTTACTGGGGCCGAAAGAGAATCTTTTCGTAACCAGCGGCTTAAGTCTCGTGGCTTTTCTTAACCTAATAACACTCGCTTTTCTGCAGTGAGCAGTTCTGTTACTACTTCCCAGGTTAATGCCAACGCATCATTTTCTTCCCAAACCATGCCTAGCCCTTCTGAATTTGTATCCATTCTTATACCAGCTTTGGACTAAAATTAGGTCCTCGGAAATCTGTCAACTCTCTCAGCTGCTTTCTGACGAACATACGCTCTCCTGCAAAAAATCTGGCTTTCTCCATAGCGAGTAGTAGTTTTGATATTATCATTGTTACGGAGTCTTGGTTAAAACCCTCTTTGAATACTCTGTTAGGACCCATATGTTCTCAATATAATGATGTGCGATGTGACAGGTTAAGAAGGACT
Source organism: Ancylostoma caninum (assembly GCA_037903475.1). Classification (NCBI taxonomy): domain Eukaryota; kingdom Metazoa; phylum Nematoda; class Chromadorea; order Rhabditida; family Ancylostomatidae; genus Ancylostoma; species Ancylostoma caninum. The sequence goes on from JBAJFG010000446.1 coordinate 321,647, forward strand.
GGAGGTGGCGCTTTATTCCTTTTTCGCAATCGTATGTTTTACAAGCTGCTTTTCAAGGAGTCAGTTACCAATAGCTACGAGATACTTTGTTGTGACTTGTTTTTTCCTTCTACGTCGTTGCGAGTGATTGGTGTTTCTCGAGCTCCCAGCTGTTCTGTTCAAAATAATGGTCAACTGGTAAAAGCCATGAGTGACTTAACTGCTTGTTCCTTTCTTTGTTTAATCGGAGGAGATTTCAAATATCCGGATATCAGTTAGACCCTTCCAACTTTTTGTACTCACAAAGCTTCAAAAGTTTTTCTCGATTTTATTCATTCCCATAAATATGTCCAATTTGTTAATGAGGGTTCCCGCCTTGGGAACATTCTGGACTTACTGATCTGTAACGATCCAAAATTGGTTCGTAACGTTAATGTCACCTCTCCACTAGGTACCAGCTATCACTGTGGGATAGAGTTTCAATTAAATGTTCGTCTTTCCGTGGAAGATACCTGCCTTTGTAGAGATTATAAGCACGCTAACTTTAGTGCAATTTGTGATTTTCTTTTTAATGTTGACTGGGTTGGTTCTTTCGCACAGTTGGCCTCAGCAAATGACATAAACGAGCTGATAATATGTTTGTGCTGGAACAAACCATTGCGTTATATGTTCCACTATCCAGGAAACCCTTATTGGGGTGTAGAGTTCCTCCTTATTTACAAAGACTTTCCTCAATTCGAACCAAAGCCTGGCATATTGCCAAAGCTAATCCCTCATCGGAAAACGCTAAAGCGCTTGAAATGCTCAATGAAAAATTCTGCAAAAAATTAGCTAAGTTCAACGCATTGGTGGAGAAGAAAGTGATTGACAAAGCCTAAACTGTTCTACAAAATGATTAATTCAAAACTCAAGAGCACCCATAAGAGCTTTTCTGGTAGATAAGTCTGGTAAGCAATCGTTTGATAATTCCTTTGCGAATCACTCTGCAAGTATTTATACTCACAGTAGCGAACCACAATACTGCATTGTGCTACCATCCACTTATACTTCATGTCCTCAAATGGCAGACTCTGTTTGGTTTTCCAAGCAAGAAATTTTCGACTGCTTGTCAAAGTGAAAAAAAAACAAGCTCACTTAGCCCGGACACTTAGCCCCTCGTTCTACTTCATACAAAGGGTTGCCCATTGCATTGCTTTCCCGTTAGAACTTATTATAGTTAACTTACAGAACTTATAGTTTCATGTATGCTGATATACCTAAGAGGTGGAAGCACTCCTATGTATAGTGGACGGCAATGGCGGTGGCCCATCTGCGGCCTCGAGAAGGATGCCGCGCAACCGCGCCGCGCGCGCGGGGATCGGTGTCGTCCGCCGCTGCAATGCTATTTCTAAGCTCTTTTATTTCCGATTCTGTCGAAAATCCTTGAAAAGGGTAGAAAATTTGCTAGATGTAGCATAACAGCAGCAGAAAACATCGGTTATGGCGCGCGCGGCGCGGTTGCGCGACGTTTTTCTCGAGGCCGCGGATGGGCCACCGCCATTGACGTCCACTGTAGTTGCTTTGCCTAAAAAGAAGCCGCACGACAAGCCTGAAAATTATCGTCCTATCAGCCTTACGTCTCCTTTCGCTCACATTTTTGAGAAAATTCTAAAATCATCTAGAAAGTAACTCGATAATACCTAATGAACAACATGGCTTTGCGAAAAAGGATTCCACTGAAACCGACATGCTGGAGTGTTTGAAGGACTGGACATTGGCTATTGAAAAAGGTCATGGAGTGGACATAATCTATTTTGATTTTGCTAAAGCCTTCGACAGAGTGTCGCATAGTAAACTTCTCAAGAAACTAACTCTTGTGGGCACTCATCCGAGGATTGTCAAGTGAATAGCCGCTTTTCTAAGTAATGGAACTTTCAAAGTATGCGTGCAGATGCAGTATACCTCATGCGTATAGAACCTTCTCTTGTCTCAGGGTCTGTCCAAGTGGGGTTCCTCAGGGGAGCGTCTTGTCTCCTATCTTATTTGATATCTATACGCATGAGGTTCCTAGCCTAGTTTCTTCCTTGAACGTTTTTTGCAAGATGTTCGCCGATGACCTTAAGATATATTCTCCCTTGACAGCCCGTAGCGGCATTCCTAACTTGCAATCAACTGTTGACACTCTTTCTCACTGGTCCAGAAATGGGAACTTCCCATATCAATAGAGAAAACGAAGGTGCTTCATCTTGGCAAGAATAATCCGTTGGCTCGTTATACCCTGAATAACCGGGATCTCAATGAAGTGAATGAGGTTAAAGATTTAGGATTTGTTTACGGTAGCAAATTAAGTTTTGACAAACACTGCAACGAAATTAGAACCAAGGCTATGTTCCAAATGCTCAATCTATTCAGAGGACTCCATTCCAAAAATCCAGCCGTCATTCTTAGGGCCTATAAGACCTACATCAGACCTATTCTTGAATATGGCGCCACGGTTTTCTGTACTTCTAAGAAAATGCTCATTAATTCGCTGGAAAGCATTCAAAATAGCTCTACAAGGAAGCTTATGCTACTTAAAGGAGGCTTAGATTACGGATCTGTTCCTTCTGCAGATGAGCGGGATACCATACCTTTGGTCTTTCTTCACTTGCTCGCAGAGAACAAAGAAGTGATATTGTAATGATCTTCAAGATTCTTAATGGTGGTGTCAAAATCCAAAATTTCTTCACTTTTTACCCATCGTCTACCAGAGAATCTGCATCCAAATTAAACTTGCCATTAGCCAAGACTACAGTTAGAGCAACATTTTTTGTGCATAGAGCCGGCTCGCAGTTCCGGAAGCTGAGCAAATCTTTTCTACTCACTAGCTTTTACTCCTTCTCCAGAGTAGTTGAGAGGTTTGTGAAGCCTTAGTCATGTATTTTATACCAGTTTTACCTCATTTCTCCTCTCGTTGTCTTTTAATAGTTTTTTTACGGTTGTTAAGTACGATTGTTCCCATTTGATCTTGGCCAGTGTGTCACATGGTTGTTTTATTTATTTTACAATCACATGTGTTCTGCGCATGTAATAAATAATAATAATGAATGAATGGATGGATGAATGAATGAATGATGAATGAATGAATGAATGAATGAATGAATGAATGAATGAATGAATATGATATGTAGTCATGCGTACGAAGCGCAATCTGCTTTCATGAGCATCTTATCTTCTTAGCTTCCATGAACTAAAGCCGTGGTTGCGGGTATAGTTGTGTAATTGTTGAGATTAAATATACTAAGGAGAACTTTCATGAATCTTGAACTATCTTAGGAAGTGGATGAATGTCTTGGGCATTTTCTTTTGAGTATTGGAAAAGCGATCGATATTAGCACCTCGAAATTCCCTTATATCAAAATGTTGGCCTATAAATATCTTACTGCTCCGGCAACCAAGTGCGTGCGTCTCGTCTCAACAGCAGGCTTGACTCTGTCAGATCTGAGAACTAGTTTCACTATACGAGGCTTCGAAAAACTGTTCTTTCTTCACCATAACATACTTATACTAGGTTTCTGACGTTCGCCTACGCGCCTTGTCCCTTGAGTTTCTCACTTCCTCCTATGAAACCAAAGATCTTAAGAGCTCTCATCCATTTCTACTCCCAAAGATTTATTATGAAATTGTGAAGCAAAACAACCCAACTCTAATCAAAGGCAACACTAACATTTGTATCTTTTTCCAATCGTCTAAAGAGAGCCTGCGTTTGTTTTTTATATGCATTGAATAGAAATTATCATTTTTAAGTGTTTTCATCTTGCTATGCCTTACTTCCAGGGCCAAAAGTAAACAATTTCAACATCTGATTCAATTTTTTGTTGAATCTACAGCTTATTTACTTCGAATATTAGTCATTGAATTCGACTGCTTGTTACAGCTGATGAAACTTATCAAAGTATTCGCAAATCCGTCTTCTAACGAATTAGCGGGTTAAGGTATTAACGGATTAACGCGTAACGGCTATTTTCAGCCTAAAGTAACGAGTTAACGGATTAACGAAATCTGAAATTTTCCTAATGCACAGCTCTGATGAGCATTTTGGAAAGAATGGAAATGCGCATAGATGGAACACACCCTCTCTAGGAAAGCACTGCTCCCGTTTTTCTAAATGGAAAATTCTGAATGCAGGCAGGCATATGCTGACCCAAGTGTTTCTTCTGTTTTCTCAGGAGCAAGGTGGGATAAATATATGAATACTCGAATATACGAAAGTATGTACTGACTTTTATTAGGATTGCTTCGCGAATTTTTTCCATGTCAAGTTACGTAATATTTTCAGATCGACATATTTGCATTTACTCTGCTCGTTATTGCATTTTGGTATCTCCTGAAAACAAGGTGCCTAGCACCAACGCTTACGTCGATGTCTATGGCATATTCTTTGATAGTTTTTCTTATCATTATGTACGATATGGGCTTCAATTTTCTTATGATGATATTCTCGTTCTCGGAAGAGTAAATTTTCTCCTGTACTCTTGTCATGCATCGAGAAAGAACTGTTTGGGAAGAATGAGCTAATTCCCATCTAGTAATTATGCCTGATGATTAGGATTGATGAAGTATTCGCTTGCAGATTAAACGATCGGCACATCACTTTTGTTGAAGTTTTCTTTAACCTCTCCGTAACGTTGACAGCGCTAGAGTGTTATGAAAGATTTGTACTAATTTTCTTACATGGTGTTGTTTCCCTGAATAGAGCATGCTCAATATTCTTGCAGTTATACTATGCCAAGCTTTTCACGACTCGTCGTATGATTGCAGCAATAATATTGGTTTTTCTTTGTGTTCCTCGGTATTCGTGATCTATTTCCTCGGTTTATGTAAGTTGAGAATTGCTATTACTTTCCTCAAACTTATCAAATAACGACATCTGGAGCTTTCCGTTCACTTTTGGGTTTGGCACTAGATGTTTATGTGGCGAATAACCGAAAAATGTGAAACCGATTTTTCATACCGATTTTGCGCACAGTTTTGAGACAAAGATTCTTTGGATATCAAATAACTTTGCACCCACAAATCACTCTTGCGTAGTCAAGAAATACTCCACAACTCTTGAAGATGAACTCATACCTGTTCACCTGTACTGAACGGCTTGCATTAGAAAGTTACATTGTACGCGGCTCTAACAATTTTTAACATCATAATGTAGGTAAACATTAGGTAAGATCCAAAGAGTCGTATTTGGTTCGGAAAAACGATGACAATTTACCTCCAGGCGTCTCCTTCAAGGCATGCCTAGGTGACAGCAAAAACATGAGGTCGTAAGAGATCCATCATTGAAAAACCCTCGGAACATCAATTACACAGGCAAACTTTGCGACAGCATGCATTCCCGTTCGTGCAGTGAACGTGTCCCATGGGATCGTGTACCCAACCAATTTGACCCAAATGCATGGTCAAAAGTTGCGCTCGCAGAGAATTTCACCTGTAGTGTCCTTTCTAATTGGTTGCTACCGCATCCAAACAGCGAGTAGAGCACAAAGATTCGTCACTTGATTGCGGAAATACGAATCCTACGAATGTAGCCCATTAATTGACCGCGTAGATATGTATAGCTGAACATAGCTCGTTAATATGGAATGGCGACCGAACGATGTATCGGCTAACATGAGATTGATAACTTGCTCAAAGATCAGTGGTATTCACGTGGCATGCTCCACCAACGTCAAGAAGCCCACATTCAAACGTACAAGGAAAAGCACACCGTTTCCATGGACTCTTCTGAACGTTTGAGTGTTTTCGCACCTTAGGCATTGTCCCGACAATTCTGCAATGGAAATGTTCTCGGAGACCCCGCCTTTCATGAGATATCACGAGTAGAACTCCAGTTCAACAGTTCGAACCCAGCCTGCTGGTACGAGTTGACTTGCATCGCAGAACTAGCGGAATGTCTTCAAACGTCCACAACCCCAGTTGCATCATGAAACATGATGCAACTGTGGTTTGGGAAGGTTTCTATGTTCTGAAATCAAGAAACTGATTCTCGAAGATCAGTTTCTTGATTAGTTTGATGACTGTGATTTTTGATATGTCTCATACATCATAGTTGCATCATGTTTCATAATGCATCTGATTTTCGACAGCTTCACGTTCTTAGATCAAGAAACTGATTTTCGAAAAACAATTTCTTGATTTATACGTTCGGTTCGACGACATTTGCAAGTTTTTGTTTCTTTTGGTTTCCAAAAACTTTCCAAAATCATAGTTGCATTGTGAAATGTGTGCACACACACACACACACACACACACACACACACACACACACACACACACACACACACACACACACACACACACACACACACACACACACACACACACACACACACACACACACACACACACACACACACACACACACACACACACACACACACACACACACACACACACACACACACACACACACACACACACACACACACGCACACACACACACACACCGTATAAAAGGAAATAGACGGTTAGGTCATCTTCATAACGAAAAGGAGGAACCGAACAAACGAGGGATGACACGGATGGGGGTTGCGCGTTAGTGTAGTGTTAGAGGTGGGCTGGCAGTGTGATAGGGATGCTCCGGCGTCCCTAAGTGAGGAAACGTCTGAAGTCGGGTCCAAGGATGTGATATGGGTACGCCGGAGTCCAAAAGCGGGGAAACGCCTGGAGTCGGGTTCAACGGTGAGATAAGGGTGCACCGGTTTTCAGGTCCAATCCCAGTCAGCACTTACTCGGTCAATTTTTACTGTTTACGTCCACCACAGCGAACCGAAATGCGTTACCACCAATTGTTGGAAAGGAGCTGTCTATAGTGGGTCAATGGTTCCATGAACCGTGGTAAAGAATACTCTGTGGATAGTCTCTGTTCATCCACCTGCACTAATCTTATCTGAGGACAATGGAGATATGCGAGCGACATCTCCGAACGATGCAGTGCATGCTTCATTTCTTCCTTCCTTTCTCACCAACCCATTTTCTGCTCATTCTTCTCATCAAATCACAGTTTCAGTTCGCAACTATTGAGAACTTCCCCTTGCTTTTTATTCTCATGCTCGCTTCATTCATCAAGGGCGCCCATTATCGTTACTATTACCCGTTTTCATTCTCAAGTAAAAAAGACGAAAAAGAAGATTTTGCTCCTGAACTCGATGATTTTTCTCGTCCACTCTGATTTTGATTCCCTAACTGTTTGACTTAGATTTTTCTGCTGTTGCACTTCAGCGACCCCACTGTCGGCCCTAAGCTTGTGTACAGATCATTCCTAGGTGGGTGTGGCACTTGACGCATCTTAGTATGCTTGCTTGATTTCGTTGGTCTTTCCAAGTTCATCCATCTCTCAGATCTCCTGAAACAATTCCATGGGAAACATTTTGAAGGTGCTGTTAACGAATGCAATAGCCGTTTTGCATTACATCCTCGATTTTACTGTTTTCTCCGACTTTGTCCCAAGAGGCTGTTTGGTTTTGAATTTTGTTGGAGTTTTCGAATTTGAATCGTCATTTTCATGCTAAATGGTCATCGTACCTGCACAACTTTGAATTTCAAGGTTTATCGCGGAGGCAATGAGCTTGGGTGGTGCAGTCTTCTGCACTAAGGATGGCAACGTCCTCTGGACTCGCGAGGAGCGCAGGGAACCACATTATCTGCAGGTCGCCTAGTGAGTTTCACGCTCCCGATATTTTCAAAACTTTATGACAGCTATTTAGCGGCTTCAACAGCTTACAACTCGAAGAGACCACTGAAGATGATTTCGAGGACGACGATGAGGAGAACACTAGCGACGTGTTCAACGAACGAGGGATCTCATACGTGCAATTCGAACTTTATGCACAGTGCTTGAAATCGGTATGTGCATGCTCACACTATCTTACAGTCACCTCTATCTCAATTTCAAAAAGTACGTTCTAGGCTAGAGTGCTCATTTTGAAGGTTTACTTTTATACCTTGCTGCCTCCACTTTTTTCCTGTGCCTCACTTATGATCTGTTCAGATTAAACTTTGCATTGTATTTTTTTGTATTTTATTATTGTGTCCTTGTTTCCTGATTTAGCCATGATCTCTCTTTTGAAGCTTGATCTTGAAGTTAGTTTTGTTTTGTTTGGTGTATGTTTACTTCTCCCTCGTTATTGCTGTTTTGAATATACGAAATTGAATTGAACGTTGTTTTAGGGGCGAAATGACCTAGTGGTCTAAGGCGCTGCTTTAGAGCACCATGTCCCCACGGGAACCTGTTCGAATCCCGCCGCCGCCTCCCGTATTCCAGCGACAGGCCGTCGTGACAGGAAGACGGCTCAGGAAGACCCCACGTCACACCCATATGATCAATGACAACAAATGGTTCTAAGATAAAAGCTACGGCGTCCACGGGAATCGACGCGCACTTTCGGAGCCCGGTTAGTGCGAAAAATATGCGAGGGTCCTCGATGTTTCTCGAACAGTGGCATCGGGGGGCAAGAATGCGAATCGCTAAGAATCACAACGTAACCAAGACGCGCATTGCAACTTTGAACGTCGGCACGTTGACAGGCCGTTCATGTGAACTGGCAGAAGCACTCGAGCGTCGTCGAATTAACTTGAGCGCAGTGCAAGAAACGAGATGGTCTGGTAGCAAGTCAAAGGAGATAGGTCACGGCTTCAAAGTAGTCTACAACGGCAGTCCGAAGACCAGGAACGGTGTGGGTATATCGGCTCTCAACGCTTCCGTGACTCGATAGCCGAGGTGCAGCGTTTCGATGACCACCTCATGAAGGGTCGTCATCATCATCGCAAATCAACGCCTTCCCTTCTTCTCGGCGTACGTACCACAGACAGGCTGTTGTGACCAGGTCAAAGATGAATTCTGGATGCTGCTTGACGAGAAGACCGCGGAAGTACCACAGGAAGACACGATCGTTGTCGCAGGAGATCTAAATGGCCACGTAGGAGTGGCAAAGGAGGTTACAGATGCGATGGAGGCTTTGGCTACGGGACACGGAATGAAGATGGTGAGCGCATCCTGGAGTATGCTGACTCTCACAACCTCGTCATAATCAATGCAAAGTTCCGAAAGCGTCCTTCTCACCCCGTCTCCTTCTACAGTGGCAACGTGAAGACCCAGATCGACTTCGTTCTCGTACGACATCGCGATCAAAAGCTAATTACCGATGCGAAGGTTGTACCCTACGAGACCGTGGCCACGCAACATCGTCCGCTTATCTGCAGCACGAAAATCATGCCGCCAAGGAGGATGCGTGACGAACGGTGCGGACCGGCACGAATCAAGTAGCGGCGGTTTAAAGAGAAGGAAGCCGCAGTAACTTCCACCATCAAGTTGCCACCGCTCACAACCGTCGACGAGACCTAGAGGTACACAACTCGAGCCATTGCAGAAATGGCACGTTCAGAGCTTGGCACGACTAAACCAGGTCGCCAGAGAATTGACAGACAGGCGTGGCTATGGACGGATGAAGTGAAAGTGGAGGTGCGCGAAAAGAAACGTCTCTACCACGTATTCCTCGGTAACAAGACGGATGATAACTGACAGAGTCTCTAGTAGCGAAGAAAGCAGCAAAGAAAGCTGTGTATGCCATGAAGGCTGATCACTACGAAAATGCTAGCAAGGAGCTAGATGAGAATGATGGCGGGGAACGCCCCATCTACCGACTGGCGAGGTCTCGCCGGCGGCAGGCCGAAGACGTCGAAAAATTCTACGGTGTTAACAACGAACACGGTCATCTCATATCAGACCACAGGAAGGCAACGAAGAGGTGGTGTGGCTGCTTCGAGAAGATCTCCACAGAAGAATTCAGCCATCTACGCATTCCACAATTCCCGCCAACTTACGAGCCTATTCAGCCGATCACCTTGGATGAAACCATGGCTGTGCTAAAGCGGATGAAACCAGGGAAAGCGACGGGTCCTGATGACGTAGCGCGGAACTATAGAAGGCGAGAAACTGGAACTCAGCTGAATGGCTGACGTCGTTCTTCAACCAGATCATCGCAGAGAAAAAGAACGCTGTCGATTGGAAGAAGAGTACCACAATCCCGATCTGGAAGAAGAAAGTCAACCCCTACGAATTGCTCAAACTATCGGCCAATACGTCTACTGTCTCACAGTATAAAGATATTCGAACTCATTATCGACCGCCCAATACACGACTTCATCCGAGTCACCGCGAACAATGTGGGTTCGTAGCCAACTGCGGAACTACTGATGTAATTCATGCGGCTCGACTGATGATCGACAAACATCGAGAGAAGCAGAAGCTACTGCATCTATTGTAGCATTCGTCGCTCTGGAGAAAGCCTCCGATCGCGTGCTACATGAAGTCATCTGGTACGCGTTGCGGTGGCACGGCATTCCAGAGGAGCTCATCGAGTGGGTTAGGATTCTCTTAGCGGACCCGAGGAGTCGAGTGCAGGCGGCCGCGGGCACGTCAGCGGAATTTCCCATCTCCGTAGGTGTACATCATGGATCAGCCCTCTCACCGCTTCTCTTAATCGTCGTCATGGACGCTGTTACGAGAGGCCTCCAGAGACCGATGCCATGGATTCTGCTGTACGCAGATGGCGTCATGCTCGCATCTGAACAAAAATAGGACCTTGAACGACAGAGCAGGCCTGGAGCGAACGTCTAGCACGGTTCGGTCTTCGGCTCAATGTCAAGAAGACTGAAAATATGACAACCGATATGAATGAGCCCGTCACCATTCAGGTTGATGGCAATGACCTTCCGAAAACCGACTACTTCAAGTATCTCGGCTGAACACTCTCAGCCGATGGAAACCTAGCCCATGAAGTCGTCAGCCGCATCAAATGGCTGAAGTAGCCCTCAATGACGGGAGTGTTGTGCGACAAGAAGATCCCGGATCGCTTCAAGTCGAAGGTGTATCGAGCAGTTGTGAGACCCGTCGAACTGTGTGGTGCAGAATACTGGCCGGCCACCAAGGAAGTGGAACGCCACCTGGGTGTGAAGGAGATGAAGATGTTACGATGGATGGCTGGTATCACGCGTGTAGACCGCATGCGCAGTGAAAAGATCCGAGAACGGTTCGGCATCGCCACGATTGCTGACAAGCTCCGCGAAACCCGGCTTAGATGGTACGGCCACGTACAGCGTGCCAGCAAAGACACTGTCTTCAAAGTAGGCCTTGATCCCGAAGTATCAGGAAAACAACCAAATAGACGGCCGAAGCAACAGTGGCTGGACAAACTGCATGCGGATCTGAAGCATGTGGGCGCCCATCCAGACCAGGCTCACGATAGAGCTAAATGGCGTCAAAAGATCAGAAAAGCGGACCCGCCAACAACGGGACAAACGCTAAAGAAGAAGAATTAAACGTTGTTTACTTTTTGTTTGTTTTTTTTTTCACTGCACATCCTTCTCAACTGGAAATGTCTTAGTCCAGCGCCAAGACATTTTCAGGTTAAAAGGAGGGGCGAGGAAGTGCGCATTTTGTGTAGCCATGTCTGAGGGAATTCGAAGGCCTAGGTATCTCCGTTCGAAAGATCACCATCATTTGGTTTTGAGGTGTGGGTAGTATTCGGGTTCTGAAGACCTAGGCATCTCCACTCGCAAGCTGACTGAGCAATTGTTCGTTTTCGCGGTGTAGCCACAAAATCGGACTTTGAAGGCCTAGGCACCTCTGTTTTGAACTAGGAGTTTTTTTTTTAGTTTCCGTCAGCTATCATTCCGTGCATGAGAAGGGCATTTTTTCTAGGAATTTGGTGTAAACAAATGCATTGACTACAAAAGTCAAATAAATACATAGGATTTTCGCTACAGAGCGGCTTGCACTTTTTTTGGTTCACCTACACACCTTCTTTTCCTTTTTAGTGAATTCAATGATCAAAGCTGCGCCATCAAGTCGTTGTGATGAGCAGCTCTATCTAGTGCAGTGTGACAATACAGAGTGACAACAGAGTCTTTGGCCAAAGATTTTATTGCAATTATTTCTTGCGCTTTGTCAGGAAAGCCGTGACTTTGTATCCCTGTTGACAATTCAATTGTGAATGACAATTGTCTCGAACAGACATGCAAAATTTCATAATCCATAGCCCCATTTGAACCTTGTATGATCTGCAAACATGAAACCAAGTAGAGATGGAAATGGCCGCAAGAAGAGTCTCGATGACATCTTCTCCAAGAACTTCTTTTAATTCAAATTCACCAGTTTTCTGCCAAATACTGAAGAGGGTATAAGCTTTCTGTCCTAGGGAGATCCATATGTAAACTTGTTTTATTTGCCGAAAATGATCAATGGACTGTCACCACCACTTTTCCTACTAGAATGCACAAAACAAAGGGCAAAAATGGGCAGAGCGAAACACGGAGAGGTACATTATTTCTCAGGCCCAAGCACATCTGACAGAAATAAGGTGGTTTGTTGACAGAAGTTTTCCATCAAGTTTCAAAAGAAAAAGCAACGAAAAGCTGGTTCAGACTCTTCAGTCCCTGATTTCACCAAATCATCATATTTGCTTAATAATTATCGTGCTCCCCGAACGGAGACCTCTGGATTTCTGAATTGTAGTCGCTAAAGCACAGAAGTTGAGCTAACTTTTGCTCAAACACCAGCTTCCCCAGCATAGACGTAACAAGAAAACGGGTCATAAATTCTCGACCAACTTGCGGCCCTCGTGCGTTGCAGTAGCCAACGGTTTTGTCAACACTACGGAAAAGCCAGAAGAGATATCCGAAATCCAAGAGTGGATTCTCAAAGCGCATGAATCTACATAGCTCAGGTAAATTTCCAGACTGCTAGCCCATCTGATCCCAGTCTTACAATTTATTATATTTACCAAAGACTTTGTTGTCACCCTGTACAAACAATGATTATCAGTCTAATTGGCGGAGTTCATTAGAGCATGATTTAAACAAAGACACTCGGATTGTTAGAGTTTGGAGCACTGCTATCGTTTCAACTAACTGTCACTCTAGACGGATGTACCTTCATTTATAATCCAGCAGGACTTTCGTGGCCCTACATGCGTGGAGTTCGTCGGGACGTACATGTCACACATGTCACACTGGAGTATACGCTCTGCGTCTGCATGTTATTACCATCCGTTATTGTGGACATTTTCGTGACTGTTTATCTGCTCAAGCATCACAAGGTTGGCAACATAATCATTGAATGAGAAAGTAGCCGATTTGTATTACGTATGCTTCTGTGCCTCACAGGTTTTCATATGCGCACAATTTATTGGCCTTACGTTTCAACTATTCGTCGTCGTCAGAGGTCTGAAAGCGGTTCGAATTGATTTTAGTTTATGAGTTATTCCATCAAATTCCTTCTCTTCCAGCGCTTTCGACTCGGGTTGGTCACACCACTCTGAGATCCGTCGTCAAAAATGACACTCACCACGTGCTCCCAATATGGGGAGATTGATTTCCTCTTAGATGTTAGAAACAGATCCACTACTCGTGAAGGGAACGCGGACTTCTAGCTGTGTTATTGTCACTTGCTGAGCATAAATAATCTATGTAATCTTGGGCGCGTGTGGCGCAGTGGTAAGAGGCTCGCTGCGCACGCACACGACCGATGGTTCGATCCCGCCCGAGGCCAACCAAGCCTTTCATCTCTCCGGGGTCGGTAAATTGGTACCAGAGGAGTCTGGGAGGATGAAGCACTGACTTGGTACATCGGGTGCCCCCCGCAAGTCATTGTACAGGGCACATACGCATTCAACGCCTCTACGATGCTCAGATGAAGTCGAATGCGTGGCGCATCCCTCGTGACGGGATTGATTAACGCCGACCACTTTATCCTTTTATCCTTTTAATCTTGTAGCTCACATAATGACAGAAAAGGCATGAGATCGCTAGTAATCGCCCAGTGCTCATTTCTGCCATTCATTCTGGGATTTTGCTCACAGATCCAGAATGTCTCAAGGGTTTCTCTGGCAGATGTTTCTGCCTCATAAGCAAAAATGGTGCATATTACGCTGAAATCGCCTCCACCATGTTCTTCCCTCTTATGTTTCCTCAGCGGTGTTACCAAAATCTCCCGTCTTTTTTTTACTAGCCATGTGCTCATTAACGCGTACAGCGAGCTGTCGACTGGTCTCCAAAATATACTGTGCATGACAAGTCAAGCATGCGATTTCGTATATTACTCCCTTTTTCGCACAGTCCCCAAACTTACCATTAGAATAATCTACGCAATTGTTTTTTATATTTTTTATATTTTTATTTTATATCTTTCTATTTTATTCTTATTTTTTATATTTATATTTGTATATTATATTATATATCAATATTGTTATATTTTTTACATTTGCATTTTATATTTTACATCCTACATTTTTGTCGAATGCTTTTCGCGTAGTCTCCAATTTTGCCATGAGGGCAAACTATGCAATTCTTTGAGATACAGGCTCTTTCGTAGAACCTGTTCCGGACCAACTGTCGTTTAATGTTTTCGTTAGGAAGGTTAACTAAAATAACATCTGTGTCTCATTCAGGCGCAATTAGGCAATGTCTTATTCAGGCGCAGCTTGACGATGCTGTTATTTTAGTCAACATTCCTAAAGAAAACATCAAACGCCAGTTGGTCCGAAACAGAATTTACGATAGAGCTTGTATCTCAGAGAATTTAATTATTTATTACATGGGGAAACCATGTGGGCAGAAATAAAAACACAATTGACGTATATTACATATCATAGATGATAGCAACTATAGTACATGAACGAAGCAGTATATTCTATTGAAAAGTATTGGAAACATTTGATGACCTGATGAATCGTTTTGCCAATTTCCTGAATTGTTTCACTTTAGTAGGGATGCGATGATTTTTGCTGAGATTCAGATACTGGGTTCCGGCACGGTTAACAAAAAAGTGTTGCCTTGCGGATGTAATTGCTTTATGGAATGAAATTTTATTCAAATCACCCCTAGTAGTGGAAGTGATGAATTTAAAGAAACTCGTGATGTTGACATTGGTGATGCCAGTTAGAATTTTGTGAATCATGACCAGATCATTGACTTTTCTCCGTTCCAGAAGTGAGTAAGATTAGATGTTTATTACGGGCAGAACTATTGGGTATGTTTTCGTAATTGAATCCATTCATTCTTAGATATAACCTTCTAGTGAAGTTGTTCTGTACACTTCTATCCTTTTAATGTTCGATTTTTTGGAGCAGATAAAGACACTCGTGCACATATTCTAAAATAGATCTAACATAAGTCTTGTATGCTGCAATTAATATTTTACTATTCTTAGTATACAACGACTTGAAGAGCCTTTTTGTTATTATGACCTAAATGTAAGACTTTAGTCTTTTCTACGGAAAGCGGTAGATTCCAAGCATTCGACCAAAAATGTAGGATGTAAAATACAAAATGTAAATGCAAAAAATATTGTAATATATGATATATAATATAATATATAAATGTAAATATAAAAAATAAGAATAAAATAGAAAGATATAAAATAAAAATATAAAAAATATAAAAAAGAATTGCGTAGATTATCCTAATGGTAACTTTGGGGAGTGTGCGAAAAGGGGAGTAATATACGAAATCGCATGCTTGACTTGTCATGCACAGTATATTTTGGAGACCAGTCGACCGCTCGCTGTACGCGTTAATGAGCACATGGCTAGTAAAAAAAAAGATGGGAGATTTTGGTAACACCGCTGAAGAAACATAAGAGGGAAGAACATGGTGGAGGCGATTTCAGCGTAATATGCACCATTTTTGCTTATGAGGCAGAAACATCTGCCAGAGAAACCCTTGAGACATTCTGGATCTGTAAGCAAAATCCCAGAATGAATGGCAGAAATGAGCATTTGGCGATTACTAGTGATCTCATGCCTTTTCTGTCATTATGTGAGCTACAAGATTAAAAGGATAAAAGGATAAAGTGGTCGGCGTTAATCAATCCCGTCACGAGGGATGCGCCACGCATTCGACTTCATCTGAGCATCGTAGAGGCGTTGAATGCGTATGTGCCCTGTACAATGACTTGCGGGGGGCACCCGATGTACCAAGTCAGTGCTTCATCCTCCCAGACTCCTCTGGTACCAATTTACCGACCCCGGAGAGATGAAAGGCTTGGTTGGCCTCGGGCGGGATCGAACCATCGGTCGTGTGCGTGCGCAGCGAGCCTCTTACCACTGCGCCACACGCGCCCAAAAGTACATAGATTATTTATGCTCAGCAAGTGACAATACTACAGCTAGAAGTCCGCGTTCCCTTCACGAGTAGTGGATCTGTTTCTAACATCTAAGAGGAAATCAATCTCCCCATATTGGGAGCACGTGGTGATTGTCATTTTTGACGACGGATCTCAGAGCGGTGTGACCAACCCGAGTCGAAAGCGCTGGAAGAGAAGGAATTTGATGGAATAACTCATAAACTAACATCACTTCAAACCGTTTTCAGACCTCTGACGACGACGAATAGTTGAAACGTAAGGCCAATAAATTGTGCGCATATAAAAACCTGTGGGGCACAGAAGCATACGTAATACAATTTGGCTACTTTCTCATTCAATGATTATGTTGCTAACCTTGTGATGCTTGAGCAGATAAACAGTCACGAAAATGTCCACAATAACGGATGGTAATAACATGCAGACGCAGAGCGTATACTCCAGTGTGACATGTGTGACATGTACGTCCCGACGAACTCCTGGCATGTAGGGCCACGAAAGTCCTGCTGGATTATAAATGAAGGTACATCCGTCTAGAGTGACAGTTAGTTGAAACGATAGCAGTGCTCCAAACTCTAACAATCCGAGTGTTTTTGTTTAAATCATGCTCTAGTGAACTCCGCCAATTAGACTGATAATCATTGTTTGTACAGGGTGACAACAAAGTCTTTAGTAAATATAATAAATTGTAAGACTGGGATCAGATGGGCTAGCAGTCTGGAAATTTACCTGAGCTATGTAGATTCATGCGCTTTGAGAATCCACTCTTGGATTTCGGATATCTCTTCTGGCTTTTCCGTAGTGTTGACAAAACCGTTGGCTACTGCAACGCACGAGGGCCGCAAGTTGGTCGAGAATTTATGACCTGTTTTCTTGTTACGTTTATGCTGGGGAAGCTGGTGTTTAAGCCAGAGCGAAGGATCAACCAGTCGAACGCGCTGGGAAAGGAGACATTTGACGGAACAACTCGTAAATTAATATCACTTTGAACCACTGACGTTTCCGGCCTCTGACGACGACGAATCGTTGAAACGTCCACTGACGTTTCCGGCCTC
Source organism: Ancylostoma caninum (assembly GCA_037903475.1). Lineage (NCBI taxonomy): Eukaryota > Metazoa > Nematoda > Chromadorea > Rhabditida > Ancylostomatidae > Ancylostoma > Ancylostoma caninum. The sequence continues at coordinate 338,837 of JBAJFG010000446.1, forward strand.
TGACGACGACGAATCGTTGAAACGTAAGGCCAATAAATCCTGCTCATATAAAAACCTGTCAGGCAAAGAAGCATACGTAATATTGCTATACCCGAGCAAAAACGCAACTTCGCAGCTCCTTCTCTCGGACCCGTGTGTCACGTCACTTCTGGGCCATCTGAATTCGCAAAAATTATGAATTCAGAGCGAAAGCGCCGCTTCGCGGCGCCTTCTCTCGGACCCGTGTACCAGGTTACTTTTGAGCCATCTGCGCGCCAGAAAATAATTGGTGCTCCTCTTTTTTCCTTGTGGAAATTCAAGGAAGATTTTCTTTAAATAAGGAATGAATTGTCTCCCTGGTGGGTGACTGTTCGTTGATGCGAGCCCTAGAAACAATTCGAAGCGACCGTTGTTTCCCACATGCTCCAAAGCTTTATGGCTTTAATGCAGCGCGAGTGACGCTATGTGATCCTTAGAAAGGAATTTGTTGGAAAGTTCAAAACATGGGTGATTTTTTCCGCTTTCAGGGCCTTCAGTTCTGTTCAGTTGGACTCCAAATGTGCTTGCAGCTTGAGCATAGTAATCACAGACGTGCAAACACTTTGAATTGGAGACCTTCCTAGAGTGAGTTGTGAAATCCTCCTCGTAGTTTGGAATTGAACTTTTACTAACTTTACCCCTTGTTCAACGTAAACTTCCATTTTTGGCCTAAACTACTCGCAACCACGAAAAGGCCGCTGTTTTGGCGAAAACGGGGATTCCAGTCCAACCGCCGACTTCCTGAATGTGTCATGCGACAGATTACGGAATCAAATCCTCTTCCACAGTGCCTCCAAAGTGCAGCCTCTATAATTCCAGCAATCTCCATTGGCACGATTTCTTCGAAACACATATGGCATACAGACATTCACCATCGGCATTCCTTTGATGCGGCTTGTTTATGCCAAATCACCCAGTATCTTTGAGCAAAGTCTGTGGGACAGCCAACCACAGTCTCTCGCTCTACCCACCCACGTGACGATGGGGGGGGGGGGGGGTCTGCGACTTATTATAGTAGATAATGCCCAGGTTCTACATATGAAGAGAGAACAGGGAGATTATTAACCAAACTGTTCTTTTTTGCATTGAGAGAAATATTCCTAATGGGGACCATTACATGTTTGTTAGCCATTGCATGTTTAGTATTTCTGATGATTGGTTGAAGAAGAATTATAGGCGTTTTAGGAAGAAGTTGGTATTGTAGAATTCACAGACTAGACTTTGCGGTGATTGAAGCCGACCGCGTCCCAGTCCAGGTACCTCTAGAAGTATCGAATTAAGGTTGAATGGACTACATATATAGCCTTTACAATGAGAAATCAAACCGGCTCATTCATACCTTTCTTACACATAGGAGGAGGCGGAATCATAAGTTATTGTAGAACGTTTGCTCAATTATTTCTCCACCAGAAACATATGCTTTGTCGTTCTCGTTCCTACAGCTACATTTATGCATCGGAGCCCCGATCCGGTCAGATAAGAAAAGATATCTATCTATCCTTGTCGGATAGATACGGATCGATACGTATCTTTACTTGTCCGACCGGATCGGGCTCCAGTGCACTATAAATGTAGCTTATGGTGAATAAGGCAAAGCTCAAAGTATCTTAGAGTCAACATCTGTTCCCACAAGAGGTCTTCGGAGCAGCTGACCTGGAAACAGTTGCGAAAAACGCTGATTGCTGTGAGAGAGTTTCATCTGCGAATTCCACGCGTTTTCCAAGGAGAGCCTTATTAGTTGTACGATTTGGAAATCGCGTGAAAGTTAAAGGTAACATACAGGTTTCAAAAACGGCTAATAAAAATTAGCAACACTGCAACAGGAGGAACTAGGGGTGTAGTGTGACTTCCGTGTCAGTGCAGAAATCGGTGTGCAGAGTGGGAGTGCGGGTGGCATTGCTCACCAGCCGAGCTCACTCCAGCATTTTTGGATTGTTCGTACGCTGGCTGTCTCACTTGTAGGTTGGTGCAAATACTTATTGGGTTATATCTTCAAAATTTTATATTAGGTTGGTGCAAAAGTTTTGTCGGTTTTTCGTCATCTACGTTATTTTTCACCTCAACTTTACCGGACTACACTATGGAAGTGATGACATAGGAGCTCAGCTGAATGGCTGACGGCGTTCTCCAACCAAGTCATCACAGAGAAGAAGATCCCCGTGGATTGACAGAATAGCACCACAATCCCAATCTGGAAAAGGAAAGGCAACCCTGCTGGATGCGCAAACCATCGGCCAATACTTCTAATACGCGACATCATTCGAGTTACCACGAACCAGCCCGGTTTTGTAGCCAACTGCGGAACTACGGATGCAATGCATGCGGCTCGGCTGATGATCGAGAAGCATTGCAAGAAGCAGAAGCCATTGCATCCAGCATTACCGGATGTGGAGAAGGCCTTCTATCGCGTGCCACACGAAGTCATCAGGTACGCGTTGTGGTGGCAAGGCCTTCCTGGAGAGCAGGGATGAGCGGATACGAGATTTTCCACGACCCAGATAATGGTGTGGATACCTGACAACGGATAAGTGATGCAGATGCTACGAAACACATTCTATGATAGAATGATAATAATGATAAATACAATGTTAATAGGGATAAAGATGAAATACGATATGAATATTGTGGAGAAGAATTAGCATAAATTCTTCGTTTTATTTTTCATCAAAATTCGCTGTTCCGAACACGACACTGAGCGTGGAGTCATTATGAAGAGGTGTAAGTATAGTAACTAGAGTTTACCATAAAAACAAGTTCCCAGTAACAATTAGATACTTGTCAACTTGATTATCACATTAGTTGTTTGAGATGATACGTGTCCATGTCTTTACATGTCAGTACAAAGTTGGGGTATTCGAAGCTTAACCCTCCCGAGCGTTTGTGCTGGGGTGGGGTGCATAGCGAACGGGTCTGAAACTTTGCTTCATATATCTTCTGTGGAGTTCTGATAATTTTTATAGTACTGGCTCCAGAAGTGCAGCTCTATGTCATCATATCCCAATTAGACTGATGCGATCTACTCCCGGGGAAACATACCAACAGCGTGAGAGTTCCTCCGGAATCAAACATTGAATACTCGAATTTTATTGCATTCCATTCTAACCCACACACTGCACAGCTGCGCTGCTGCTGGTCAAGAAGAAACGCTACACGTTCTCGATTTTCACCGTAGAACTCTCATCGTGCAACTTTTCCCATACCCGTAAGTTATCCAAAGTAAAATTTGATGGCATGTGAGGAAGTGTATCGTTATCGTGCTGTTATCATCATTTTCATGTATTTTCTTCACAACGACGTGGCCGCTGTGAAACGTGGCATAGGCTCTACACCATCATCGATGATTATAAGTTAAAGAATAAACCCTGGTTAAAATAAACTTCACATCCATTCAAAAAGAGTATGCGCAAAGTTCAGGGTGGTTCTCATTTTTTATTCATACGGTCTGACGTACGGCACACGACGTTAAAACTGAGTTTGTATGAAGGCTAGTAATTTTGCCGAAACACATCTGCAACGCAGTCCATATCAACCTGAGACGTTTGCAGCATCGGGCTATTTGCAGTGGTCCTCATCCATAGTGTATGAATGCTAGAGTAAGTCCCGGATATTACATTCAAGCAGGGAGAAAGGACCTACACTCTCATAAGGTTGCAGCTTGATGAGGACCTCATATGAAGTGCCCTTTCATCACATCCTTATGAGATCCTTCTTGCTTCTTGACCTCGCCACTCGACACTTATCTTGCCAGAGACTGAACATGCCGCGCTGGACAGTTTTCATATGCCGCCTAAATTGAGTGGATGAGTCTTACGGGCGACTGCTACACGCATCCAGTATGTAAAATGCCCCTCTGCAAACATGATGTCGAGATAAGCCGTTTGGACAACGATGCCTGGCTGCCCTCTTATCATTTACATTTGTTATGCTGGATTCATAGTAATCCTTCATCCGTTCACTGACTGCCGACTTGAGCGATTGAACATGTTCTCCGAAATGAAGCCACCTTGGAGCGATCACTTATATCTTTGCAAAGGATTTCCAAATTTCGAGGTTCTTCTTCTCCCACAACTTGGCTCCGCCACAAGAAGAGTGCGCACGTTCAGTAGTGGGGAAGCAAAATCGTCCTATGCTGGGATGCATAAGGTGTTAATCACGAAACCAAGGGTGGTTAAGGCGATTGCACACCCCATAGACCGGGAAATATTAGGAGATGTATTACGCAAAAATAGGATTGCTAGCTAACCTGGTCTCGCTTGGTTATGTGTTTATGACTGTTAGCCCTAGAAATGCACCCTCCAGGCGCTGGAACCTGCTGACTGCTGAACTGCTATGTAGGCTTGGTGACGCTACATCCCCGCCTTGTCGGCTCCTCTTCCCTGCATCCGAATGATACTTAGCCTTCTCCTTCGCTTATATACCCATGCTAGCGGTTACCACTTGCAGCTCGTTTATATCCTGGCAAAACATGTAAATCAATATTAGGGCATCCAGGCACGATTGTCTAAACGGCATTTCTCCATGATGTCGATCACATCCAGTTTGCGTACGTCTTGTTGAAAGTCCTACGTGGAACTCTCATTAAACTGGAACTAATTCAGTGAAATCAACAGTGAATAACTTTAGTGGATTATTTACTCTTATCCATGATGCTTACCACTTTGTTTGTTCCTCAATCACTACCGCTCATATGCAAATTTGGCACAGGTGCTGCAGCAAGATCTGACTTGACAGTGGTGAGATATTTCTTTTGTATCTCACGCTTCCTTCACCTGCGCAGCAAAGTACAGAAATAATTCAGAGGAAGTATTGTGTTTACTTCGAAGAGTATCGCACGGATGAATGTAATATAACAGCGGAAGGAAAGTTCGGAGCGTTATCAACAATTGATGAGGCTAGTTCTTATTTACTGCTAATTGCTAATTGCTAAATGTCAATTGACAAAACTGCGGTTTTCTTACCCTGCGACCGGTTTCTCTCCGCATCACACAGTTGTCCAGGCCCATGAACGCCACCAAAATTGAAGTCACGGTTTTCTACTGCTTTCTCGAAAACCCATTGGAACGTAAAATGATGGAAGCAGTGGAGATAAGAAGACGATCGCCGCAGATTAACAGCAAAGATGAACAGTTTGAAGCGCTGAGACTGATTTCCTAATTATTCCACCACCGACCTTCTCAGTTGCTCTTCAACTACGTGAGACTATCCCCAGATTTCGCCAGTAATCGTGACGATCGCCACGACCACCGGCGATCGCCACATTGATGAATGTGGAGAGTTCAGACATGAGAAAGATGATAACTGATGTACCGGGGCGATCGATAGGCAACTTTCTCACTATCGCTATAACTCATTCAGTTCATTTTGGGCATATCTTCGAGAGTAAGGTAATGAGCTCCGTTTGGCAGCGATCCATGGCGATGTAACGTGGCAGTCGATACGTATCATTTCCACTCCTTATCTCTTATATCGCCGGTTCATCTTACTTCTTCTTAATTGGCAGTTCATGTGTGTATGTGTGTCTGCTACTACAATATTTGAGGAGTTGTAGCGGTGTGTGTATTGTGTGTGTGTGTGTGTGTGTGTGTGTGTGTGTGTGTGTGTGTGTGTGTGTGTGTGTGTGTGTGTGTGTGTGTGTGTGTGTGTGTGTGTGTATGTGTGTGTGTGTGCACTTTCATCATGTTTAGACGCGTTAATGGCCGGCAGTTGTTTTTACCACGGTCGGAATGAATGAGATAAGCTTATGATCACATGACCGTATAAAAGAAAAGAGAAGGGTAGTATGTCTTTATAACGAGGAGGAGGAACCAGGCGGGCGAGGAGTGACACGGATGAGGGTTGCGGCAGCACGAGTAGTGCAGAATTTGATAAGAAATGGGCCTATGGCTATGTTAGTGGTGCACCTGCACCCAGTGGGGGGAGAGAACTGAACGGATAAGCAGCTGTGAGAGTAATGCGCTGGAGCCCATAGTTGAGGAAACGCCTGGGGACATGCACATCGGTGCGATAAGGGTCCCCGGCGTCCAAAAGTGGGAAAATGCCTGGAGACGGGTCCAACGGTGTGACAAGGTTGCGCCGGCGTCCAAAATGGGGAAACGCATGAAAACGGGTCCAGCGCTCTGGCACAAGGTGGAAAAACGTCACTCGAGTACTGAACAGATATGGGAAGGGTGCATCGTAGCCGAAAAGCACGAAAGTACAAAAAACGGGGGTTCTGATGGAGGCGAAGTGGCCGGTGGTGTGTGAGAAAGAATTCACATGGAGGGAACGCCAGCAAAGTGCGCACGAAAAGAAGCCTGAGAGCCGGACGATCAGGCTGGTTTTTATTCATTTTGAAGTGGCGAAGTCTTGGGATGCTGGAAGGCGCGCTTTTTCTATATCTGTTGCTACACTCCTCCCATGTTAAAGTAATGTATGTTCTAGGCTTGGGAATGGCGCTACAACGTCGTAAGCTCTCCTAATAAAGCGGTTGAAACTCGAAGTCTCAATACCCACGTGAAGTTCCTAGAAAAGCTGTGGTTGCAAAGAGACGCAATCAAAGTTTCCTTCATGAGACTGCTCATACAGTCGTATTTTCTTATAAATGTGCAGCCTCAAAGCAACCCGAACGGCGTGATGTGTCGCGTAGAAACCCCAGCAGCAACTGCTCCCAGTCCCCCCCCCTCAGTTGCTGCCATCCCTCAGAAATTGCTGTTAAACTGATGAATGCTCGAGCAGCAGTTGATAAGAGGATGGCAGCAACTGCAAGCAGACGCCGCTAGGGTTTCTACTCGACGCACTACGTCGTTCGGGCGGCGTTCGTGCTGCACTGTTATCAGAGTGAGAAAAAGGCCGTTTGGACAACTTTCCGTGATTGCTCAGTAGTCAGAGTCTCGCTTTTGCGTGTATTGTGCTAAAAATCTTGAAAGATGGGGTGGTTTCTGGAAAGGCGTGGGAGTGTCCCTTATGGAGCAGTTTTCTCTTCCTTTGGATTGATTTCGCAATTGTATTTATGCAGTACTGAAGGCGGTTCACTAGGTTTTGACTACGTGCATGATATATGGGGCTATAAACGCGAACATTATTTTATAGTAGAGTGTTTTTACTTAACGATAAGAGCTTTTGGTAGTGCGATGGTCCAGGCACAACTTTCTTACGCCATTTTTTGACATTACACGGCCGGCACGTGTTTCTGTTTCCTTATCATCCGCAGCAAAATTTATGCGCCCATTGCATTGCAAGCATGTACGCTAGTGTAGCCGGACCACAGTATGTCTCTTGTCTGGAAGTTTGGTGGTTCTTTCTGTGCGCAGAAGAAACAGTCGGTGAGGTTAGTTCCCAAGTCCGGTCGTCTTTGAACCTCGGCATAGTTCTTCGGTGTGAGTTATGAATTTTGTAGCCGTACACGAGGTTGACGAAGGCGAAGCCGCCGAAACGTTGGCCAATAAAATATACTAACAACCTCGTGTACGGCTACTAACTAACTTCATAACTCACAGTCGGTGCGGTTCTTTCTGCTGGTTTCGAGCGCCGCACAAACTCGCTTTTCCGATTTTTTGACTTTTCTTGCACAAAGCCATTGTATATTGAGGAAGATGCGAAATACTATTCTACAATATTTGTTCACGTTTACTGTTTTGTACGCTTTCATTCGCGTGGGCCTCGGCATCCTCCCGTTTGACTTCGAGGCTGTTCTTCTGTCATTTTATGGGTGATCCCATATTCTCGGCAATTTCCTCCGCTTCTGATGTTAGAGCCTCCGATACTCCAGTGATCGTTGTCGTTCTTCAAGCGCGTCCTCATTATATCGTTCACAATCACCTATGAAGGGCTCCTTCTTACTTAAGTTTCTCTGTAGCAGTTCCATTCGAGGGACTATTCAACGCACACTCTTCCTATCCATAGATATATGTCGTTTCTTTTCTTGCTTCGTTCACGTTCGTGGCAATGAGTGAATCATTGATGGTGCATCTACATACTTCCTTAATAGGGGTAACACAGCTACAGTGGCGTCATCCTTCACCTACAGAAGAGCATCAAATCGACTTCAGCTAAATTCTACCAGGCACGTAGCGCAAGTCGCTCAGTAAGCTCCTGAGCTTCTGATTAGTCCTACATATGAATTGCCGGAAGTCGATAACCGATACTGCATAGAGGGCGGAAGAGCTTACGCTAAATTCTAAAGTTTCTAGTTACATAGATGACTGGTACTTAATATACGTGCATTGTACCTGGAGGGAGAAATGTTGCCACAGCGTATGCGTGGACAGAGGCCACTACTGTGTTCACGGTGCCTGATCACATGCACGCGACTGAAAGGCGCAGGCTTCACCTACAATTCGGGTTGAACCTAAAGGCAGCACCTACGGAAATTTTTGCTTCTTACATCTTGATCATATCGCGATCCAGTCAATTGTGTGGTCAATTTTGCAATGGCAGTGCTAGTTAGAACTTTTCCCATCACAGGTAATAACAGATAGTACCTGGATTAGCAGGATCACTAGACAGTAAGATTGACGAGTTTTCATGTCACCATAGAGCACTAAAATCATCTTGGAGCTCGAAGAATAGCAACTAACAGCTGATTGAGCAATGACTGCGAGTCCTTCATATATCAGCTTGCTGCTATATAGGCTGCTTTTTAGCCAAATATTCGATGATGCGAAGAAAATAGTTGGCAATAGTGGCAGGGTTATTGACTTTGTTTGTTCGACCCCATATGTATAACTCGACCGCCCTGCTCTAACCCGCCAAGGCAAAAGCATCCGAAAACCGTTTTTACATGAGTTTTGGCGGAATTGGACACTTCACTCATAATTTTCATGGTCAAAAATCCATGATTCCGCTGCAATCCGTAGGATCACCAATAGCTTATCACGGTTGCATGAACTTCTAATTGTTACATTGTAGGGGACAGCTGCTCATTTTTGACAGCAATCGCCATGTGTCGTTTAACAGCTCAAACATTTCTTCTTAAAACTTGTATCTTTTGAAGATATAGCTTTTCTTATACCAACATTTCTTCTCACAGACTCGTCAGCATAGTGATACAGCGCACTCTAGTTACATAGAATTACCCAAAACGGCCTTTGACTCCGTCTTTCGGAGGTATATAATAGTCTACTGAATTATATCAACAAGTGAAGCTACTGGTGATATTGATCGGACAGATCCTGAGTTGTTGACCGACGCTGCAGCGTGGGGCGGGGCAGCCAGCGCACACGGACCTCTCAGCTCAAATGCTGTGACCCAAATGAACAACGGAAGTCACTCTTTGGAGAACATTTGTTAATATTTGTATTCAAAACCAAGCAGAGTATGAAATCATATGTATGAATACGAGTTCTCATTCACGTGATTTGGGAATAAAACATGTGAATTGAACCTGCTATTCTCCACTTGTGTGGAACTCGCATTGTGGCTTCAAAGAAATTCAATTTTTTGGGTCATTGTTCCTTCACTATCTGAAATCTTGAGCAATGAGAGAACCACTATAACACTATCTTAGATTAGACGAGGCTTCTGTGGTGATAGTCTTTCCTGTTCAGATTAGTGGCAAATGCACCGCGTATCGCGATACGAAGCACTCCCATGTTGTGGTAGCATGTTTTTGCCGCACTGATGGATGCAACTCAATGGAGTCAATCATTGTAAGTATGGGTGCTCCCTTCAAACAAATATTCTGCACAACAATGCTTGCCCACTACCTAAGGCACCAAGTGGACACTTACACAATCTTAGCATCATGCGTTCTTGAGAAGCCAACCAAACGGCTATCATAAATCTAAGACAAGGTACTAACCACTCAGACAAGAATGGCAGGACATTTGGAGGACGATAGCCCTCCTTTTTTAAGACCTATGGCATACTACACAGCAACGCTACTTCACAGCGCTGTGAACTATGCCATGAGCCTGAAAAAACCTATTGATTGGGCGGTGATCGCTTGCCTCGGGACATGCGGTGGACGTAGTCAGGGTTGCGACATACCCCCGAACACTGATACTAGCCTCGGATGAATGCGGAGGACTATAACAGCTAATCCGGGAACCTTCTTAGGTCTGACACCACAGTGCAGTGAGTTCTACCTATTCTTCCACTACTCTGATAACTGTGCAGGACGAACGCAGACCAAACGGCGTAATGGTTCGGGTAGAAACCCTAGCAGCAACGGTTGCCAATTGCTGCCATCCTCCCCTCGATTGCTGCTCAATCTGTCGGCCCTTTAGTAGCAATTGCTGAGGGACGGCAGCAATCAAGGGGAGGATGGCAGCAACTGGCAACCGTTGCTGCTAGGGTTTCGACCCGAACCATTATGCCGTTCGGGCTGTGTTCGTGCTGCACAGTTATCAGAGTACTTGTTGCTCACTTGCTGCACTCCATCCTTCTCCAATAATAACGTTCAATAGGCCTCTTATTGTCATATTCACTTCAAAAACTTTCCCTCGAATAAAGTATGTCTCCTTGGAATAACGAATATTATTCTTATTGTCATGTTCACTCTGAAAACTAGCAATCATTGGTATAGTTTCTGTAGTGATCTTTTTACAATGAGCCAGCTTACTCATAAAAGTATCCACTTTGACAGCTGCTACGGAATGCGCTTATAACTCTGTGTGTGCCTTAACAGAGTCTTAACCGACAGACCGGTTCCGATTTTTATAGCAATAAAGAATCGGTGAACTGTCGGGAACGATGGTATACATGATAGACCTCAAAACCTTCGGTAACCCCGTTTTTGAGGCTTAAACAGCACTTTCTTGAGACGCATGCTCAAATTACGGATCCGCACCGGATCCAGCTCATACTTCCGTTGTTGCCTGAACAGTGCTCCGAGGTACTTGTTCACTGACCAGGCTATGGATGATGCTTGATCGGATTACAAAAATGAAATGTAGTGATGATGCTTGATCGGATTACAAAAATGAAATGCACCCAGTAAACGAGTTAAGCCTGCTCAGATTACGGGACAAATTGTTTGGCCCGTTTAGATGTAACGCTAGGACATTTCCTTCGATGGGTCTCAAAACCTTCCACAGTCCGAGGAGATTTGGAGCTGGTCACCCATAAGGTCGAAAATTGCTGTTGCAATCAAAAAGGATTTCCTCTACAACATATGTGAGTGATTGCAGAAAAATCTAACTACAGTTGTTCGAGAATCTCAATGGAACACGTGCTGTGAAGGGATAATTTAGGCAAAAATGTTGTCATATTTGTGTTCAGCGTGTTAAGCAACCTAAGAGGGATGTCATCTGCGGCCTCTGGGCAAAATTAAGGAGGAATCAATGAAATCGGTGTGCTTTATGACCTATAGCCGGCGGCGGAAAGCGTGCTGAAACCTCCATAGTCCTATAGAAGATACGTAAAAAAATTCATTAAAAATTTTAAAAAGAATAAATTAAAAAGATTCATTTAAAAAACTCAAAAATTTGACCCTGGTCAGTGCAGATGGGGCACTGTAACACTCCTTGGAACTGTACTGCGATAAGAACATTAGTGGATGCCTTGACTAGCCTCTCGATTGTGGAGACGGATAGTAGAGTAGAGCAGCGGATTGGAAAGCAATCAAAGAGCAATGGTAAATGATCGGTGGGTTAGTTCGAAACACTCGAGCGGTGGAGGGAGTGTTTAAGTTTTGTTCAAAACCCCATTTCGGGACACGCGGAGAAGGACAACGGGATTTGCGGAGGACTAAATCGGAGCTTGCGGTCTGTAACAGATCGGAACTCCTGTCCAAATCCTCCGGGTACCCTGCAGTAGTCCTACGCATGTGCACGCTACTTTGTCTGAGTAGACCGAACTACCCCTCGGCTTCGTTGACTCGATGGTGTGTAATCTCGGGCTAATCGGCTCAATCAATAGCAGGCAAGTTCGTGTAGTCATGGTCATCCTGGTTCGGTGCTCCCCCTTTGTGGCCATATCACTATATCGTCACGTTGCACAAGTTGATGCAAAGGCGGGAGCGTAGCGATGTAAGTCTGGAATGGTTTCATTCCAGACTTACATCGCATTGGCCAGTGTCTGGAACTGGTACCGGCTTGCAATGGTTTCATTCAGAGCATGAACGAAACCAAAATCGAGCAGCAGCGCAGCGCATCCGCCCTTGCACCTGCACACGCTAGTAAAACGTGAAGCGATAGTGATATGACCGAAAAGAAAACAGCTTTGAATTGGAACGGTGCACTTGGACTAAATGTGCTTCCAAATCGATGCAATTTAAATGTTGCTAATTAGGATCATCATTCAGTCTTAACAAGTTACTAAAAATCGTCTCTAGTCGGACGAGAGGAACGTCAAGATCATTATCATTAGTAGAGGCTCAAGGAACAGTGTTTATTATCATAGTTGTTTCGTAGCTTTGACAGTGAGACCAAAAAATCTCAATTACTCCATCAGCGAACGTGGTGCAAGGTGCACGATCGTTTCAAAAAGAACACCTCTGAGAAAACAGAGAAAAGACTGGTCAAGAAGCACCGTTATCGTGGCTTAGCATTATGGGAAATTTTTTTAAGTCACTTGCTCGAAACTCCCGTCATGATCCTGAAGAGCTTCCGTCAATACCCGATTTGTGGCATGTGAATCCAAGCTTCAGTGTAAGGGAGCGACGAAAAATCATGAGTTGCTTAGCAAACAAAAGCTCGAAAAAACGCAGAATTGTGAGCGAATTGAAGATTACAAAGTAAGTCCTTCAAAGACCTGAGTCCTTAGTAGAATATAATCTCCAACTTCCGTGCAGGCAACTTCTATCTCTTGTGATTGTCGTTGCGGTTCCAATAGCGCTATTTTGCCTCTTTTCAACGTATCTTCATATATTCGTTACTGCAGCGGTAAGTTTCATAGAAGTAAGGAAATTAGCTAGATTTTTTTCTCTGTGATATAAACTGATTCCTTTGGTAACTTTAAGCCGACATCATAAATTCACACTATCCCTTCTATTACACATATGTACCAAGGATTGTAATCTCAAACACAGTTGCTCTGCGCATTCTTATTTCTTAGAAGTACTTTCTAGAACAACGTTCAAAGTAGGAGAAGACTCCGATGTTTTATAGTGCCTGAGATGGGTTTGGACCTACTTCTCCGGGTTCTGGAAATTGCTCGGCCACATTTTTAGCATCTGGTATGGATTGCCCTTCATCTGGTTAGCTCCTTCTCTCTTCTACTGCCAGAGGCTCTCCCATTTCATGTCTATGGAAAAGGCAGGTGTATTTTCGAAGCGAAGAGTGCCTCTTTTTGGATGCGCAAACCACATTTGTGCTGTCTTTCTAGCAGTAGACCCTTTCTGTGGACGTTCTCGTTATAAGTAGCCGCTTGAGCTGTATTTGATTCACAACATTTGAAATCAAACACTAGCAAGTCTCGAAGGTATTAGTTCATATCGGCCTGAAAATTTCATGCCACAAAAACTGGATGTTTCGTGTCAAACAGTCGGACGCAGTTCTATTCACAGTAAAAACAAGGCGAGAAAAATCACACAAACTCATCCACCAATCCAGTTGTTCGTTGCAAAGCTGCAGTTTCTGCAGGTGCAAGTTATAGAATACAGGGTCCTCCTTTTTGTGAGACCCTCACATTAACAATCAAGACCTTATTTCTGTTGCTTGCCTCCCTTTGCTGATTTATGTTTGATGGAGTTCTTCGCCTTCCTTCCTCTCAATGTTGAGCTTAGCTAATGATATCGGGTATTGTGAATATCTGTGATATGTTTATCTTCCTTCTTATTTTTTCTAGCACTATGTCAATGTTCAGCAGTGATCTTTAATTTTCAGAGAAGAAGAAAATGGCGTGATGAATCCGACAGTTTCAGTGAATAGATTTAAAAATTCTTCAGAACATGTATATAAACCACTAATTTGTTATTTAATTCTCATGAGCCAAAACGTTTTCATTAGATTTGCTCTTCGAAGGTTTTATCACTGCATTAGTGTATGTGCCGCTCATCGATAAACAGTAACATAAACATAAACGCTTGGTGGTACAGCGCTGGATTGAAGAAACGCTGAGCATGGAGGCCAATGACGAGTAAAGGCAGCACTCACGGAAATTCTCGCTTGTGAGATAGTCGGCAGCAGGACAATCACAACAGTAAGTTGAACGAAGTGAATAGCCACCTTCGTGCAATGATAATGCCTCAAAAAGATCTGCCGATTTGGACAAAGAAGCATCGTCACGCCGGCTAACACGTGCGCGCTTTGGACGCGCAGGAAATGCCGATATCAGTTCCCGTGTTTCCCGCAGGTTTCACGCAACTTCATCATTGCCGATGTCCCTAAAAACCCCGATATGTCGTAAGGTCTCCAGTATAGATATTTCCGTGAGAGCTGCCCCTAAATGACCAATAGAGCTGTTCAAGAGTCATTCGATAGAGTAGTAAGTTAAGATGCAAGTGTCTAGATTCAAATTCAAATTGATGGACAGAGACAACCCTAATTGGCAAATCAAATGAGGATCAATACTTAAACAAACAAGCGATATAATAAAAAAAAGGACGAAGTCACTGTTCGGTCCTCGTGGGCATTGCACGCGGAACAGTTCCAGACTCATGCTGCAAGCCAATAATTTGCAGTAACTTTTGGCGCACTGTATTGTTGCGAAGTAGGTACACTGCCCATTTTGACAAGTTAATGTTTGTTGCTATCTTCATGACCACGTCTTTCCATATGCCATTCCTGCAATAATCTCAATTTTTACAATCTTTTCATAGTCACACAAAAAAACTTATAATTGATTCACCCTGCAATTACGTTGTAGCACAGTGTCTGTAATAGAAAACATAAAGTCATGATGAAAAAATTGAGAGCTAACTGCGCCTCCCGATTCATTCGTAAGGCCTGAAAACATGGAACGAAGACAGTTCGTACTGTCCATAACGATCTTTTCTCTTTTCTTTCATTCTTTCTCTGATAACTGTGCAACACGAACCCAAACGGCGTAATGGGTCGAGTAGAAACCCTAGCAGCAACGGTTGCCAGTTGCTGCCATCCTCCCCTCGATTGCTGCTAAAGATGTCAGCCCTTTAGCAGCAATTGATGAAGGACGGCAGCAATCAAGGGGAGGAAGGCAGCAACTGTTGCTGTTATGATTCCCACTCCAACCATTATGTCGTCTGGGTTGCATTCGTGTTGCATAGTTATTTAGTTTGTTTATGAAACACCTAGAAGAACTTGCCGACAAGCATTCGGCGAGCAAGTTTGTTATCGCCTCTGAAACTTGCTTGCGCCAAAGCTTTTAGACAACTTGTTTTAGCCTTATTTTGCTGAGCTAGTAGTCGGCTTTATGAACTCGTCAGCAACTTGCTGTAATCATTTCTTGCCCACAATTTGTCTGTCTCAAGGCTTGATGGCAACTCAACGACCGAACTGAAGAAAGAAAAGGAGGCAATTCGCTTTTTCCTGCTGGCCACTTATTGGCTGTTGAAGCTTGCTATGAACTTACTTTCGCTTTTTGCTGGAATTAACTCGATAACAAACATTTCTTTTCAAAGGACGGGGCACTGCTAGCTGTGGTTATCACTACCCAGCCCTGAATGGTTGCATTGTATGTTACGAGGTTGAGGAGGCCCGACTGCAAGTTGCTTTGAGTATCCCTTGCCCACAAGTCGTTCATCTGAAAGGTTCTCAAGAGGTAACCGACAATCTCTCAGCCCAACCAGCTTGGCAATCACAAAGCTTGCTGGAAGTTATTCATATGAGAAAGCAGTCGACAACTTGTTTGGGTTCTTCCTTGTCAACAATTTGTTGCGAGTAAAGGTCGCTGACTATCTGTCTTTGGATGGTATGATGACTTTGAACTTGTCGACATTGATTTGCTGATTATAAGGTCGTCCGCAGTTTGTTTTGGGCAAAGGAGAG
Organism: Ancylostoma caninum; assembly: GCA_037903475.1. Taxonomy (NCBI): domain Eukaryota; kingdom Metazoa; phylum Nematoda; class Chromadorea; order Rhabditida; family Ancylostomatidae; genus Ancylostoma; species Ancylostoma caninum. The sequence continues at coordinate 354,682 of JBAJFG010000446.1, forward strand.
CTGACAACTTAATGCAAGGGTTCTGAGTTCGGTGAAACAGGTGGAATGAATACATACAAATAAGGAAGTGTTGTGAATTTGCACGGTGTGTGCTCCTGAATTCTCACGATGATCGTTTTCTGAGACCTTTGACTGTCAATCCCACACAAACCGAGCGTAATTCTGTTGACATGTTTCCAATCGGGTAACTCTTAACTAACTACTAGTGAGTGTTTACGCAATTGACAAGTACGCTTTTTTTCATGTCTTTTTCTCAAACAGTCCTCACCTTCTTCACGACACTTTCTCGTCTTTCATTAGCACTTGCAGTACTCATCTTCAGCCATACACCACTCCTCTGTAGTTTGTACAATTTGTAGATAATCAGAACATCAGCAGGAATAACCACGCCTAAGCATACCACCTGAAATTCCCTTCGAAATTGCCGATTGCTTGAATGAAAGTGAACATACATATGTTCGGAAGCGGTCTTTTCACCTGTAGAATGATGTTTATCCGAGAGTAGAGAAAGGTGTACGGTTTGCTGAAATCAAAGTACCAGTAGTGCCCATTTGTCAGGTAGGTATAGCCGCAACAAGGCGAATAAAGAGGAGCTTAAATCGACAATTATTACAGGAAGTCAGGGTTATTAAGTTATTCAACATGTTCCGTGAGCACCTAGTCGTACATGTTGTTACATGTTTTCACACAATACATTTGTTAGAATTTTCTTGCTATTGCATCTTGCAGCGCTGCCACAATGAAAATGCTTCTGCACTACAAGCCTCAACAATGTTTCGGATATTCGTTCTATTGTTTAATCTATACACTAGCATATTATTTGAAGGAGGTTTTTCTGAAAAGATGTGTTACGTGTTGTTAGTTGCTGTGAAATTGCAAACCTGTTAATAATATATCAATGGTAAAAATGACGATTGCGACAAGGATTATTCTGATGCGAGTGATCTGACGAAATCTCAGTGGAGCAAACACGGCTATGAGATGGATCACCGACAGAACTGGCATTAAGAGCGGTTGAGAAAACCACTGTATGCTGAGCACCGCAATTGATGCAGCAGTCAAGAGCTTTGCTGAAATAAATCGAAACTGAATGATCTGTGAGCAGAAATAAAATGGGGAATACCTGTTACTACGGGATAGATTACTACACCAAAGGACCTTTATACTTTCGCTCAACTCTCCCTTCACCCTAAGCCAATGGCAACCAATGACTCATTTATTCTTCTTCCTCCTTTATTTAAAAGCACTGTCGCTATTGGAAAGAGTAGTTTTTCTACAAATGCTACGGTATTTCAAGAACTGGGATCGGCAAAAACAGAGGTAACATGTTCGCGGAGTCAGTTTGGCCGAGTCGTAAGGTACAATATGCAGCAGGTGGCGGGTCGTCTTAGGATTATCTCGTTCATTATCGACCCAGGAGACCCAGGATTCATCACTCAACGTTTGTGCATAATTCAACTCTCGGAACCATGATTCGCCCTCAACGGATTTTAAATTTACCGAGTCTTTCACGAAAAGAATGGATACCTCACTGTGATAGTTAACAGCTGATCCATGACTATGTAGTCATCCGCATGAAAGCTTAGTTGCAACGTAGAGAAAAACGTAATAAATGCTGGCCCACTTGTTACATCTCTGTTGAGGAAATAACTCGGGACATCATGAGCGATGACATTGACATAGGCGAGAAGGTCAAGCGACATTGCGGACACAATAAGCAATATCACGGGATTGGTTCGTAGTTCTGCAGCTTTGAGTATAACGAACATTATTAGAATATCCAGTAGAATTACCAGAGTGTTTAGCACTACATCCAGTACGTAAAGCAAACTTCCAGCCTCCATCGTAAACGGACGTTAGATATTCTCCTGAATTGGGTTTGATTATGAATCTCTACTGCGCTCACGTTCGGAGGGAATTACTGGTATGTATTGGCGGCTGCTAATAATGCTGTAGAGCAATGACTCGGTAGAATGTGCCGAAACAAACAAATACTCGACTGGACATGTTTCAGGATAATTGATACTTAATAATTGGAAGCAAGACAATATATGCGTGATTAAAGCAGCAGCATTACCAGTAAACAATGAAAATCATTAGAATCTTGCCAGCAACATATCATATTGCAGATTCCAGGGGTGAATTACCGATCTTGACATGGATCTTTTGTCTGATACCACAAAAATCTGTGGACAGATTGGCTCCTAAGTTTCCAACACCTATCTTACCAACCATCTTGTGCTAAAATCTCGATAATGATAAAAACGAGAAGATGGGGGAATCACGCATTGCCTGAATTACACGTGCATATATTCTACAACAAAGATGTCGCTGCATTATTATGTTGTCGGGGAATGATTGAGACATTTCACCAGAGATTCTTTCTTCCATCTCTCCTACTGACCTATCTTCATGGTATGTGAGTATGTGATACCCTGCCTTCTGAGCATCTACGTCATGGGTGTATAGGGACATGGCGCTGTGTCATTTGTTGTATAGGCGCAAAAATGGAGGAGCAACAAATTCAAAAGATTTCTTTGTGCGCGCTCATATGTAGCGCCAGTGGGTGGATGACAACAACAAAATCGTGGCATTTGCACCGGGGCTCGTCGGCCACGCAACCAGAAGCCGTCTGTTCCAACGCTTCTTCTCGGGCGTCACATCTCCTCAAACCATTCTCCTAATTGACAATCTCCCGAGCTAAGGGGCAGGGTATGCTGCACCGGAGTTGCTGGTAGGCAACGCGGTGGGAAACATCATCATTTACGATAGTCAATTCAGGAAGATGGCATCGGAGAAAAGAAATACCAACACGTCGAGGTGCACATTTTTCTTTACGAAATGCACCCTCAAATGATTTTGTTGACTCGTCGACAGTAGAGGAAGCAGACAAGGACCACGCTGCCACACATGACACCCTTCTGGAAACTTGAGTTTTCCATCTGACATCTCATCTGGTAGCTTGAGCACTTCCTGGCCGAGCAGCACTCCGCCAACTCTGACGATTTTCGATCATTGATCGATGATTCCTTCAACCTGTAGTTACATGAATACTGACCTCGCAGTGCTGGAACTGTCCCTTATAGGTGGCCACATGCGAGAGGTGTACATGGTCGTTACAGCATATCCTAAAGTTTTCTAATAGAAGAGAAAAAGTTTGAAGACTAAAAAAATCCAGAGTGTCTCAACTACTTCCTGAGAATTAAAGGCAGCAGGAGCTGAAATCCTCTACTCCGAGCTGAGCTGTGGGCAATGAAGTACAGACTTAGCACATCATAAATGCGAAACGAACACAGACAATGATGGCTTAAATGCAGAGAAAATGGAACATTCGTCGCGAACACGCCTGGCCGTGTTCGCGCGCGGACGAGTTTTCCCCGGCGCAAAAGCCGTTGCGGTGCGTGGTTCGGCGCAAAGGGAAAACGAAATGCATTCAATTCACAGGGTTTCATGGCGGAACTCCGCCGAAACCACGCACCGCAATGGCTTTTGCGCAGGGGAAAACTCGCCCGCGCGCGAACACGGCCGGGCGTGTTCGCGACGAATGTTCCATTTTCTCTGCAGGTAATCCATCATTGTCTGTGTTCACATTTACGATGTGCTGAGTCTGTACTTCATCACCCACAGCTCAGCTCGGAGTCAAGGATTTCAGCTCCTGTTGCCTTTAAATATACAGGGTGGTTGAAAAGTATTGGCGTGCGCAAAAACGCTATATTCTCAGAAGTTTACGCTGTCCAGCTTGATATTTTATATCAACAGAACAAACATACAACAAGTAACAACATTCAAAGGAATTGCTCGAAATGGCCTCCTTCACACAAGCCTTCAAACGAGGGATCACCGAATTGATGGTGCGCCGCAGGTAGTTCTGGTCCAAATCGTCCCATATCTTCACAAGTTCTTGTAGTAATTTCTTCAAGGTGGTAATTTTCTTGACCTTCAACTAGTCCTCTAAGTAGCCCCAAACGGAGAAATCCAGTGGATTGAGATCAGGACTGTTCGAAGGCCATTCATCCTTTGTTAGATATCCAGGCACATGAGCGTCGAGGAAGGCCACGGTTGACTTCGCGCCATGTGCAGGAGCCCAATCCTGCTGGAATATTCCATCCACGTTCCTTTGCTTCCATGGGGCAACAACCTTAGACAGGACCTGCTCCTGATACGTTTTGGCATCTATCTTCACGTTTTTGTCGATAAAAATCAACGGAGTCTTCTCAGTTCTTCGCCGGGATATATTCAAACTTTTTGCCATGGAATTCAGGCTCACCGCGTCATTTCTTGTTATCCTCTTTTTAATTATGGCACGATTTCTCCGATTGTTGACAGGAGGAGGCCGACCTGGTTTGTTCTTGACATCAACAATTTCTTCTGATTTCCACTGCTTCACGATTCTCTGGAACGTTCGAAGCGGCACTTTGAGACGATACGCAATCCATGACGTCTTCAATCCACTTGCTGCCAATTGAGCGATTGCCGACCGATGAACACAATGCTTCATTGCTAACTAGGAAGTACTTCTGCAGTATACTGCAGTATACTACAAGAAAGTACATGGAACGTGCTACAACATGCATACAAAATTATCTCCCTATGCTTGACTTTCCCTGTAAAAAAGCAGCTCCAAAAAACGCGCCAATACTTTCCAGCCACCCTGTAGTTGTATTGTGGAAGGGGTGTAGTGTTTATCCGCCGAAACACTTCCTAGTTACCCGTGCTGTCAAAATTGCTGTTCAAGAATTACAGGGAAGCGGGAAGACCGCGACGAGTGCACGAGATGCTCGAATGAGGCTGCGCTTTGTTATATGCTGGGCGCGAGCTGGGAAGGTTTGAATGTTTTGAGCGAGGATTCAAGCAGGAAATGCTCCTTTCCATGTTTTTTCGACATTATGTGCAATGTTGGACTAGTATCATCGGTTCATCTTCGAAATGCAGTCCAGCCTAGAATTTTGTTTACATTCCAGTTTTTTTTTCAGAGATAGATGCATTAAAGATCTTGATGCTGCTTATTTCGCAATGTTGCCAAGAGCGAGTCTTAGGATTTCCAACATGCTTCCGCATCGCACTATTGAAACCAGTAAAATTTTCCATTAACCAGCACTAGCATAGTTGAGAATGGAAGTAGGGAAGTATTTCCTATTTAGCTGTTTTTCAAGCATTACTATGCTTACGAATCCACTAGTAAAACAGTACCTGAACTATAACTATTTCTAGCGTTTTCTCTGATCAAAGCACAGGCCAATTTGCCGTATTTTCTTTGACGCACTCTTGTATTGTTCTCAGCACTGGAAAATGTCATCAAAGTGCTGTCATAAGTAATCGGCATGACCTACTGGATGCTGCACGTCTCCACGCCGACACTAAACCATTGTTTTTGCTTGGAGTGCAGTATAACATTTAGGTAGATAACTAGACACTATTAATTAATTAATTTATTTATTTCATACAAACTGTGGACCGATGTGCATTTTGTGCACTATGTATGATTTTCCGAAGCACGGGTGTTAGTGAGCCAAAAACCTTAGTAAACCTTCATAAGAGCTATGTATGTACTATCACATCTAGAATATGCATGCCAACCTTGGAATCCGTATATGAAAAACATGTGAAGCTATCGAAAAAGTTCAAAAACAGTTTACAAAGATGCTGTTTTACCGTTCGTTTCCCAATCCTGAATATCCCCAGGCCTTGCCTAACTACGCAAACCGTCTAAGAATTCTAAACTTGCAAACTCTATCCATGGCCATTTAGGAGGGTTTTCTATTCATTTTCACCACTTCAGTAAGAGCATCAAATGCATTCACAGAGAAAATTCTTCATTCGATCTGCTAAATGGCTGTACAGTCTACTAAATGGCTGTACAAACAATCAAACAACGAAGCTTGATGGTCTATAAGAACTTTTATTTATTCAAAAAGTCTTTGAAGTATTAAGTATCTTATGGAAGTCATCCTAGGAAACGTCGGTCTCAGAAGCCCTGGACCTAGATGAAGCTATTGCCTCGGTTATTCGACCAGCAGCTAGATATTTTCGTAATTTGGTGTTTTGTCAATTTGTCGATGGTAAGCTAACCAGTAGCTGCATCGTTTTAATAAATTTCGTATTATATCACCTTTCTGTTGATTGCCCCTGTACCCTTCACAAATAGCCAATGAGCACACTCATGATTGGGAGATCATTGTTAGTCTATTATTCCAATGGTGACTACACGCATGGGCCAACCACCAACGCACAAGGCGGCCGTTTTACCTGGTTGTCAGCACACCGTAAACCATTATTGTTAAGGAGAGAAGTAGCCAGGCTACCTAGGGATGCATTGCTAGGGAGGAGAATACCTAGTTTCCGAAAATGCACCTTTGAGCTGCTCACGGCAGACAGAGTGAGTGGTGGCATCTCTCTTTGCCCTGGCATAAACGGTCTATACTTTTTTTTGCTTATTCTTGAATGTGTGCTGTCGATCTTCATCTGGCCACTTTAAACAACTTAGTGTGAAGGCTGCGTCTATAATATATGATAAAAAGAGTAAGTCTGTCTTAACTGACGCGATAGCATGGTTGATTGAAAGGAATGGCACAGGGACCACTGTAAAGCTCTGTGTTCGTCTACGATTTACTATTATTACTAGCACCCCTACGGGTCGCTAGAAAGTGGGGTGGGGCAGCCACTTGAGGTAGGTGCGAACGTTTCACGCCTATGAAATCCTTAGGAAATTGAAATAGAAGCGAAAATACTAATTAATTGAGTTTAATTACGAAATTCTCCTTATGAGTTGCGTGTATACTACAAGTCTGGCCTGCTAGCCAACTCCGTACTTCTTGTATGCGCCTAGCTCGAGCACTCTTTATCACACATCACCATGTAAATTCACTTTCCGATGCAATGATACATCCCTCGTTTGTTGTCACCGCACTTTCTAAATGTCACCTACCATGGCTAGTCATCCTCAACTCTGCGCATGCTTACCATTTATATGAATCTAGTAACTGTCGACTATTTGCTGCAATCGACACAGTTTAATTAAGAACTCGGAGTAATTCAAGATGAGATTGTTGTTGGACGAATATCTTTCTTTAAGGCGCGTTTCCTGCCGTTTGAGCTATTCACACAGTTATTCACACCTGGGCCAAAGCGGACCTCTCCTCCATCCGTGAACCAGTATCTTCTCGCTTCTCACAAATGGGAAAAGCGGACCTCTCCTTCATCGGCATAACCGCATCCTGGCATTCCCACACATCAAGCGGACATCAGACCCACATTCTGACGTTCCTAGCACCTGGACCACAGCGGACCTCTCTTATACCCGCGACCCCCCACCTTGACGTTCCCTACATTTTTAGACCACAGCGCAGCCCCTCCTCCATCCACGAACCCGTATCCTGGAGTTCCCTCAATATTCAGGCCCCAGCAGACCCATCTCTCATTCGGTGGATCAGAATGTTGGTGTTCCTCACACCTGGGCCACAGCGGACCCCTATTCCATCGGCATGACCCTGGGATTCTCACACTTTAGGGCAAAGCAGACCCATCTTCCATCGGTGAATTCGAATTCTTTTATTCCTCACACTTGGGCCAACGGACCCCTCCTCCATCCGTCAAAAGTATCTTGTCGTTCCTAACAATTGGGTGAAAGCGGACCTCTCCTCCATCGGCATAACCGCATACTGGGATTCCCACACTTTTACGGCACAACAGACCCATCCTCCTTCATTGTACCCCATATCCTGGCGTTCCTCACACCCGGGCCACCCCGGACCCCCACTCCATCGTCATAACCGCATCGCGGCATTCCCACAGTTTTGGTCACAACAGACCCATATTCTGACATTCCTCGCACCTGGGGCACAGCGGACCTCTCTTACACCAGCGAATCCGTATTTTGGCGTCCTCCACGTTTTTGGACCACAGCACATCCCCTCCCCCATTCAGGAATCCATATCTTGGAGTTCGCTTTGCCTTCAGGCCACAGCAGACTCATCCCCTCTTCGATGGACCCGAATGTTGGCGTTTTTACCAACTTAGCCACCTTTCCATCTGCATAACCGTATCCTGTCATTCTCACAGTTTTGGCCACAACAGACCCATATTCTGGCGTTCCTCGCACCAGGGGCACAGCGGACCTCTTCTATGCCAGCGAACCCGTATCTTGGCGTTCCCCTCATCTTCAGACCACAACGCACCCCCTCCTCCATCTCCGTACCCATATCTTGGAGTTCTCTTAACTTTGAGGCCCCAGAAGATCCCCTTCGTTAGACCCGAATGCTGGCGTTCCTTCAACTTTCAGGCCACAGCAGAACCATCCTTCCTTCAGTTTACCAGAATACTGGTGTTCCTCACACCTGGGCCACAGCGAAACCCTATTCTATCGGCATGGCCGTTTCCTGTCATTCACTCACTTTTTGGCCACCACAGACCCATCGTCCATCGGTGAACCTCTATTCTGGCATTTCTCCCACCTGGGCAATGTCAGACCCCCTCCATCTGCGAACCCGTATCCTGGCTTTTCCGCAACGTTGAGTCACAGTACAACCCCTACTCCATCGACATAACGGTATCTGTCACTATTCGCCCCTGGCACACCTATCGTCTGTGCGCCCTTACCCTTTGTAAATCTCGAGAGCAATGGGAGGAAGTTAGGAGTTACCAGAAAATTTGAATAACTACATACTTGATCAAAGGAAGTGTCACAGTGGTCTGTAATGACGCACTTTTTCTATGCATGTGAGTGTACAACTGGAATGTCTTCCGTGGCTGCAGAATCGCTCAGAGTTTTCGGACGGATGCTAGTATGAGAACGTGCGGCATGTGGGAAGTGCGGCGGATACCACCGCTGCACTGGGCGTAGAGAGCTCCCAGGACGCACAAGGATCTCGCTCATGCTGATCTGCGGTGCAGCAGTTGGTTTTGAGTGAAGAGCAGTGGCTATCCTGCTCCGTATAATGTGCTGCCTTAATGCCTTGCTAGCTCTGTCTCATCGCTTGGCTGTGAGACCGCCAGCGTAGGACAGTGACTGTGTCAGGATTTCGAAATTGCGGGTCCCGCGAAGATCTAGTCTCATCTCGCTCCATAAATCGGTTTTTCGTATGACGTCTGCGCATCTCTCCCTCCACCATTGTCTATGCACTGCATTGCACAAAAGATTTCACAAGACTCTCATGGTCTGACGCCAGAAAAATCTGGACCCTTACCAGTCTTTATATAGGAGGATTCTTTGTTTCACTGGCGCACCCTTAAGTGCATTGAAATGAATAAATAAAATGTTTGGCATCATACGAAGGTTCAATGTAGACATGGCAACCTCTAAAATCATGAGCAGGTTTCACGACATGTGAACGATCCAGTCACTTTGAGAGTGCACACGTCCGGAACATTGACCTTAATGACTTCTCGGCTTTTCAACTTATGTGCTTCTGAAAGGGTGTATCAACTGCAATGTATTCCATTGGTATGAAGTGTATTTCCAAACCAAATGTGAAGAGACTTTAGTGGAGAAGGGAGTGAGGTCTAAAAGAATCTTCCAACTTGTAATTTTATTTTTAGTCCATGTTGGTCATGTTCTTCGAATATGCACCGATGTGTATTTGAAAATTTGTCAGTGGTGTTCTTCACAAGCTTAGAGGTTCAGTCCGGTAGCCAGGGCGCGCTACTAGAAAATTTTCTTCTTATTGTTTTTCAATGAAATTTACTTTACAAAAGCCATTGCTCCTTTTTCCTTAAGCAGGCGGTTTTTGTTCCTGAACATTTACATTTTTTTTCAAATTTTGAGGGCAGTTTCCCACGATGCACAACAGTATAGCAAGGATCGAAATTATTCAAAGATGAGACCCGTAATGAAACACTGAGTGTTTTGCTCACACATACATATAACAACTTGCTGCATAGGTTTTGAACATTCTCGAGATTAGGCCCCTGATCTGCCCAAAAAGTTCAGAAATGCACAGAAAGGGTCCGCGCCGCAGGCTCGATCGATGGTGACCTCCTGGCTGCCCCTTGTAATTAGCTGAACAGACAGGAAAAGTAGGGCACTGTTGGCAAGGGGATAACGTACGTAGGCTTATCCTTTAAATTTCGCATAACCATCCCGGATGGTTTAGAATGAATTGATTTAGAATCGTACCATCTCTGTGTATGTTTACATATTTATTTCCATAGAAATAATATTTCCTGGTAAGCTACATCATCGAAGTATAGGTCTCACGTCTTCGTAACAAAAGAAGTCCTAGCAACGTAATGAGCATTAACAATGCCAAATTGTCGGAGTATTTTGTATCGAATGACTGGGTTTCCAAGCGCATATACGGCCCATTTTGATAGGTTGAGATTAGATGAGAGTTTCATGGCTAGGTCCTGCCACATTCCATACCTGAAGCAGAGAAATTTGGAACCCTAAACAATAACAAAGCAATTCAATCTCACGATAGTTTGTAGAAATCAATGAATTAAACGGTCTATGTTCTTTTAAAATTCTAGTTCTCAAATGTAGTTGATAACATTCGCAACTCTGTAACTGCAACAAGAAAAGCAGATATTGTTGACTTTGTGAAGATTTTCTCTCGCGTGCAGAGCGAAGCTTGAATTTCTATGTCTTTTTCTATGAGGATTTGCAGGCAGGATGCGATATTTCCAACCGCAGCGCAATAATGTTGAAGGGTGTTTCCAATCATTATGCGTTGCTGTTCTAGTTTACTCAGTCTATGGCGCAGGGCCTATTTGCGTCATTCCTGCTTTCATTTGTCGAAAAGTGTCGACGTTATTTTCTTGCTTTAACTGCCTTTTCTTAGTTTCTTCACTATGTTCTGTGAATCTGTGCAAAAAAGATTTTCGTTGCCTTATATGCACATTGAAGCTCAGGTATAATGCGAGTGCAATGCACTTACCTATCGACTATTAACATATCAAGGACTATTAACTCACCCCCCAACGACATTGTAGCATATGGTCATGACCAAGAAACAGACACTTAGCATTAGAAAGTTCAACGCCAGCCGAGCTTCCCGTCCAAGACGATATTTCTAAAAAGCGCTTCGTTTTCAAATCCTAGAGGAAAGTGTTCGTGCATTTCTTCAATCAAAGTATTTATGTACTTTAGTCGTCATTGTTGGTTTCTTAGAAGCTGGACCTGATACTGACAGAATCCGACTTTTATTGGCGGACGATCTCAAGCGAAAAACTTTCCAGATAATTAGAGCATCGATGACCACCACTACAACGACACATATCCCCTAAAAATACGATGATGTGGTATGAAAAAAAGGACAAATGAACTGTATTTGACAAACAATCTACCTGCAACCACAGATTAACGTAATTGTATAAATAAGTGTAAGGCTTCTTAAAATCAAAATACCAATAATGTCCGTCGATAAGATAGGTGTAACCACAATATTCCGTAAAAAGTGGTACTAAAGGAGCAAGTTTTCAGTCTTTGGAAAAAAAGAATCAAATCGCCCTCATGTCCATATCAGCCATCATTCAAACATGAAAAACTTAGAATAACAGCGTCTGTAGCAAACTCTTAGAGGCTAATACGAAGTGACAGTTTCGTGACATATATCACGAGGTGCTCGCGAGGTTCCTATTCCAATAGATTTGGTCCTCCCACCCAGACTACGCTCCAATGCTGCTCTCCAACCTCAATGCCACTCTCGTTGGACTCTGCGTGTGGGCAGGAGCACTTCCTCTGGATTGCTGTTGAATGTCAAGAGAACACAAGGTAATGCGAGTCGCTCCGTGTACAGGAATTCCCCCTCAAATTTTAAGGCCACTACGGCTCAGTGGGACACACCGTAGCACGGCAGGGAGCGAGAGGACGTGCAAGATTTGACGTAACTGTGTTCTTATGTCTTCTATCCTTTCTATCCCCCTATCTCCTAAAAAAGATACTAGGTGGCAATACGTTCCCTATTGAAACATGTACTGTCATATCAAATCGTGACTATGATCTCTTATCCATTGCCCTCACCTGCTGCGATATAATATGTGAAGGGTTACATGGCACGGTTTCAGCTAGTCCCAAGCGGGCAAATTGGACTTTCACGAATTATTCTGCCAAGAACACCCAACAAAACTAGTTACGAAATTAAGATGTAAATTTACAAAATTGAAATTGAGCAAAATTTCAAAATTTTTTGGCTTTACAGAAGTTTGCAGCAGAATCTATCCCGAAACCCAAATTTTGCTACTCTTGAAAAGCAGAACTAATCTCATCTCTTCCCGTCTCCCTCACAAGGTCCCTACGCTGCGCTCCCGACCAAGGCCCCGACAATGGTGATTATGAACAAGTAAGGATATGAACAACATCTTGCTACACGACAGAACACGATACGAATGGTAGTTTATGGCAATAGAAACACACAATATCAATTCAGTGGCAATCAATAATGGTATACATGAAAATGATATTGGGCCAGCTCAGTAGCAGAACATGGTTGCTCATGGGGCACGGCGTAGTAAGCCGGAGAAGGACCTGCTACTCTTAAATGGTATCTTCACGAACGACAACGATGGAAGAAACGACGCGAGAGCACCGAGGTACCCGACAGCACAGCAGCGACTGATTTCAGAAATCAGCCGCGCCGCGCCGTCCGCACGCGGCAACAGCGTGGGAACTACCGTGCGCCAGGAACGCGCGGCGAGACTCCGCCACAGGGCAAAGTCGCGCAAGGCAAGACAGGCCTTGCCACAAATGGCTAGGCCTAGGTATCATTTCCTCCTAAGATTCTCACGTAGGGATTCCTTCAGATAAGATCATCCATGGATAGCACTTGCACAGATAATGTGCGATTTTGCGATAGAGTTGCGAACGTCGCGAACCTGTTGCATGGTACAAGCATGCATGATGCTCTCATGGCTGTCACGACATGAAGGAATTCTCACCGGACAGCTGTTGATGGTCAATTTCTTTACACATAACTAAAGCATTATTTCCAAACCAAAAAATTGCAGATCAGATTGTCGATGGCTTGTTACCACTCGTCTCATCCTAATTGCAGTTGAGGTCCGATGAGTGGGGTAAAACATGCTTTCTCGTTCAATTACCTCGTTCAATTATGGGCAAATTCTTCATGTATCAACTCTTTTCCGAGTCTTTATTCTTTTCAGACGTGATGGAGTCCAAGTGCAAATTTTGTACCTAATTGCGAGCTAATCCCAAGCTTTTTTCCACGATTTCATTTAGTAACCACGCAGTCCTGATTAGGTTTCAAATAATACTTTTCAAGAGGACCATTATCTGTTGATTGCCACCCAAATGACGGTTTCGTCTCTCATTGGGGTTGGATAAATATGTATAAGGTAATTATTCTGTTGCGTGGTGCATTAGTCTTAAGAAAGAGAGTGAAAAATTTCCATTATCTCTCTTTCTTAACAAACATGTTGAAACACTGCAGACAACTTGATGCACCAAACAAAACTCTTCATGTCCACGACTCAGAGATTCCGGGGTGGCGAACACAGAGCAAACACTTTTCAACAGCAGTTACACCGCGAGATCAGAGCTTATTTCCTTCCCCCACAAAGGCTGTGATAGAGGGCGACAGACATGCCTCAAACCTAGGATGGGAGCCCAATCTTGGCACATCTGCACACGTCAGCACCACACGCATCTTTTCTGACCAGTGATTGCACTGAGCCACGGTTCTACCCGGGCCTCAGCTGGCCTGACAAGTCTCGCAGGACTCGTCTTCTCTCCGCCGGAGTGTGGCTTGGTAGATTTTACTGCGTTTGCCTTATCCAGGTATCAGAGGAAATGTCCCCCCCCCCTGTGGTTGGGCGGTAATGACGAAATATCGGAAAAATATCCTCTGGTCACCCGCGCTCGCCATGCGAAAATGTTCTCTGCCCGCAACCTATTAAAAGTTATTCATGCTTGCGGCGCGTCAAAGTTCACGCGCCTAGACAAAACTCCACGAAGTTTTCGCGCCGACCCAAAGCGGCAAAAGTGGAAACGCGGTTTGTTCGCGCGGCAGTCGCAACGGCGAAACTAGGAACAGTGCTGACCTGCTAGGATTTGTCTACTACCTCCTTCCTTTGCAGTGTGTATCGGCGCGTAAACTTTGACGCGCCGCAAACATGAATAACTTTTTAGATAGTTCCAATTTCGTAAACACAATTTCTGGATAACTAATCCACATATTTCCCCTGAGAGTGACCTCAGATAACATGAATTGAAAGAGCTCCGAAAACTCCAGGGGCGAAGAAGGAACTTTGGCGTTAGCTGTTGCAGAACTAGATTATACATATATGGTATCTTTATTCGACCTAGCTATTATTACCATTACCTAGCAGTGATACCCTTGGAATTAGCAAGTACCTGGGCAGAATAACGAGATTAAATAACAAAATTGTAGATTACCTGTCATCAGAAACCCGAACATCACAATCGCAATATTGGCGCCGTAAACATGCTTGTTGGCTATGCTCCGAAACTTTGTTGGTGAGAAGATGGCGAGAAAATGGATTACTGATAGAACTGGTAAAAAGAGCAGTTGCGAAAACCACTGCGAGCAGAGAATTAGCACAGAAACGTAACGCAGTCCTGCCACTGGAAGCAAATCAAATTCAGAGATACAGCGAATCTGGGACATTTGTATACATTTGTTTTTTATGCAAGCACAAAGCATATAAAATCTGCTAAGTACGCTAACCTGAGAAGTCTGTGTTCGTTATGAAACTCGGAATATCATGTAGAATGGTGTTCATATAAACAACAATATCCATCACCATTGCAGTAATTATTATATGGAGAACGAGATTACGCCGAATTTCACCGCTCGCTAGTGCAGCCCAAATGATAAGAATATCCAATGCTATGATCAATGTATTCAAAACTACGTTGAGGACATAAAGTGCCACATGGAGACTCATTGGAAGTGAGATACTAAACGAATTAAATTTTAGCACAGAAACAAACAACTATTCGAAATATTGGTAAGAGAATACGGCGCACGCAAGGTGTCCACATATACAGCATTGAGAAAAAATGAAAGAAGCGAGGCAGTAAGGAAGGACCTATCATTGAAGGGGAGTTTAACAACATTATTAGTTCCTAACACGGTCAGATCTATTGTAGCGTATTGTTAGTCACCATTAACAAAAAAGACGAAGTCATTCGACTCATGCCAATGGGATAACTCGCTATGAGCCGAACAGATTGTACCTTCATGACCGACTTGTGCAATAGAAGATGGTTAATAGAATAATCTAACGCCACCCATGAACGACGCACGTAACGAACGCAATGAGGTCGCGATGAGGGTTGCGGTGATGCATAGATTCCCGATGGTGGCTGATCAAACTACGTTTTATATTCTAGTCCCTATTAACTTTGAAGGCATCGTCCCACCTCTACATTACATCTCATCAAGATTTTTACAAAATACATACGATAGGGTGCCAAACTGTTAAAAAACAGTTTTTGAGCTTCAATACTCGGATAGAATGAGGAACCAGGAGCGATAGAAGGGCTTTCTGAAAAATACAGCCACGGCGAGCATTTTCTTAGAAGACTCTTTCTTCTCAAAGGAGTTTCGCATCATACACTCCCAAAGGGGATAGAAGGTGCCCCCCATGTTTAAATAGCAAGGTCATGCATGGTGCGAAAACCCCGCAGCCCCGCCTATGCTCCGCCCACAAGCTAACCAAAAGGTGGCGTTCGGGTCTGAGAACTGCGAAAATTTTACTTGGAATCACGCATACCATTGTTGTCAGGAACTCCTGAGAATTCTTTTCATATGGATATCTCAAAAAAAACATCCTGATTGAGACCGTGCCTTTGAAGAACGAGTTTCACATGAAATTAATTTCGGGACTTTATTAGACAGAATTAGGGCAGCTACAACTCTTGCGCCTATTATTTTGCCAGGCTAGAAGTGGGATTGTACTTCAGAGGAATCAGAAATGTTTATAGTATACTAAGGCGATCGAATAGCGTCGCACATGGTCTGGAACGGCGGTTTCGAAATCTTGGGTCTTTCGGAACATGAACAGAAATCCGATAATTCTACGAATGTTGCAACCTCTGCATCAGTGTTCATGGGGGTGGATACGTACAAGTTCTTTTCTCTGAATGAGCTATGGCATGAAATGAATCGGATGTTTTGTTTGTAATCACACTTTTTTCCATGTCTATTTCCTCCCATCATATCTGAAAAGGCAAAGAAGGAATTTCTAAACTATTCCTTTCTTCTAGGCCAGAAGAGCTTACAAGGGAGGTGCACGCAATTAAGCTGCGCTTTCGAAATGAGACATATATGGTTGGAAAGCTCGTCCCAACCGATGTTATAGATTATATTAGGTTGTAGGGAAAGTTCTCGCGGCTTTTAAAGCGGTACATTTCCTTGACTTTTCAAAAACAGAAAAGCACGTCAGGAAACGTGTAAACCACCATGAACCACCTATACTGCCACTCTTTGCCCATTTTCGGAAAACCGTTTAATACCCTCGGCTTAGAACTGTTCTTGCATTGAGTCAAAAAAATTGCCCAACCAGCGATCCAAGTCATCCCCATCATCGAACGCTCTACCTTGTATGGCGCCAGAGTGGTACAGGAGAAGGTAGTTTTCTTTCGAGGCAAGGTATGGGCTGTACTGGGTAAGTCAGCAGTTTCCATCCAAAGCAGGATAGCTTCTGGCAAGTCACACTTTCAGTGTGTGGACGAATATCTTTGTGTGGGAATCTTGTCATGATTCGGACTCTTCTATGCTATTTTCCCGGCAAACCTATCCGGCTTCTGATAGCACATGAGAGCAGTTTCGCACTAGCTCATAGTGGACGATGCCTTTGCTGTCACACCAAGCAGTAACCAGAACCTTCACAGGGTGATCACCTGTCTTCGGCTGCGGCTCAGGCTGCTCATCCTCGTCAACTCAGTGTCGATGGTGCTTGGTGTTGACGTACAGACACAACTTCTTATCTCCTGTGAAGATGGACTTCAGTTATCTCCCATGCTTCTGAACGAGAGCAATTCCGTAGTCACCTCTGCACAGTGCTGAAGATCGCATCCAGTCAAATTATGATCACTCACTGTAATAATTTCTCTATCTTGCCCAACTGACTCAGGTGATCGGCGATGGTGGTAAAGTGAACATCCAATCCTTCCGCCCTTTCACGCATTGTTTGCTATGGATCTAAATCCACCAACTGCTGCAATCGATTATTCTCCTCTTCGGATGCGCATCTCGACCGTGTGGAAACATTGAGGTTGAAGTCGTCAACAGGAAGGTGTCTCGATCAATCTTGTGTTCGGATGCTGTATCGTCCCCAAATACAGCGTTAATGTGGCAACTGGATGCGGCTGCTGTTTCACCAGATTTGAAGTCGTATACTAAAAGGTGGCAAATGTTCTGCTTTGAAAGTTCCATATTCCTGGAAGGAATTGCGCAGGAGTTTGCAGGTGATGATAGTAATAAAGTTGCGCATACCTGACCTCCTTACAGGGTGCGCCATAAGTCCTTGCACACTATATTTAATAACGTCACAGTGGACGAACTCAAGATAATGATATGACATCGATGGCAAGATTAAAATGTCGTTGTTGCTTTTGTAGTAACTCAGAGTTGAGAGAGGAGCGAGGACATTGCGGCACGGCGGCGTTCCTTGTATAAGTCCTCTCAAAGCTTTACCTCACTTTTATGCTACGAGTCCGAACGTATATATAATATGATAAAGCACTGGATATGCTCCCGAATTCTGGCTGCATATAGCAATCGATTAAATTCAGATTGGCGTTGTAGGAGAGTACGTTCTCAGCACGGGACTTCCTTTCCACACCACTCCAGGAGACGCAATTGGAACATGTGCAGATTCTAAGTCTTACTGAAACGTCATCTTTACGCTGTTAGACTTGAATTGGAAGCAGCATGGTGTTTCCTTCCCAAAATGAAGTGGGAATGGAATTCATTTGAAGCTCTGATGTTGTGGATCACAAGAAAGATTCTTAAAAAATTGGCAAATATACACCCTCTGCATAAATATTTCCTGAAAGCTTCGAAAGGGAAGAGAGATGGGGTCCCAGTTCATACGGTGAATTCCTAGACGTCATCCACATTTACTCCAAAGTTCTAGCGACAGACGACTCGATTTATTAATGGGAGTGTATTCAGTTCGAAGATGATATTGTGATACCATGCCGCGACGTGCTCGCGCTCTCTCAACTTCGAGTTATAACGAAAGCAAATGGTGACATTTTCCTGATCTGATAGGTGATCTGAGTTGCTAATGGGGTGGCTCAGTGTTACTATAGTGGTTATGCCATTATGTTCATTCCAGCTGCAGTGACGTAATAAAAAATGATGCTAATACTTCAAATACCATTCCCTGCCATATTTACATGAATCTCTCTCCCTCCAGCTTTGCATCTAGATGGCTGACTAGATATAGAAAGAGGCTTGATGGTTGGAATCCCGTTCACTAATTCTGTTTTGCATACTTCAATTCCTAACCTTTAACAAGGTGAAGAGCTGTTAGTAGATTGTCATTGATTTTAAGCTATATAAGCTACAGGCCTCTAACCAGACTTGGCCGGCAAAAGCGCAACTACGCGTGAGCAGTGAAATATCTAAGAAGGTTGAAGAATGAGAAAGTGAGTGAATACATAGATTATATGGCATATCAAAATACTCGGTCTTCGCAGCGACACTGCCTTACCACCCAGTATCGAGCCACTGTCCATTATTTCCGAAGCAGTAGTCGTTTTTCACTTATCTCCTGAACGGTTCCGCACCCTATTAAAGATTACCAATTGAAGTTTGCAAAACTCCATTCAGGGACGTAATACAAATTCTCGAGCCTCATCCTCTGGGTCTCCATCACTATCCACTCGGCAATCGTCCTGCCAAGCCGTGAATGAGGGAGATCCATGTCAGCAGGGTAAGAAAATAGAATTTCGAGCTTGTATTATATTAGTCAGTTAGCAAAATTCAAGTATAATGTGTAACATCGTTTGGGACAAGCCATCCAACCATATATGTCTCGTTTTGAAAGCGCAGCATGAGTTCGTGTACTTCCCTTCCTATAGGCAAAATCAATAAGTATTTCCGTGTTTACCAGGGCTACAGATCTCTAGACCTGCGGGTTTATCTAAGAAGTCGAATTCCTCTTGGGTGGCATCCTCAAGCTTATTTGTACGGAGCTGGCAGACAACAGAAAAATTTGTCAAAAAGGTCAAAATTGTGGGCAAATGTAGAAAAATTGTACGTAGAATATGGAGCTCAAACTTGCAGCTGGAGCTTTTCTTAATTTTGTTTCTTTTGAACTTTTATGAACGCCTACGTTAATGCAGTATGTTGAGTATTTGTGCAGAAAGTGTGTAACACATGCTGCAAAATTGTACACTCTGCATAAGTAAACAATGTGAAGAAAGAGATTCGATCTCTCTGAAACTACATACATAGCTCTCTCTTTGAGTTACTTAAAAAGTTTTGCCGCAATTTGTACTCACCTTTTGAAAGGATACAGTGACGTATTAGATGGGATCCCTCGTTATAATAATAGTTTTTGCCTCCACGCCATACAATGGAACATTTATCAGTTATGAAGTATTTACGAGATGGGAACGGCACTAGTTCTGCGAAATCAGGATGTCATGTCAGATAACTATGATGGAGTCGATATCTTTCCATCCACATGGGAAGATTTTCCTTGGTTGGAACCAATGAACACAGAACAAACCAAACCAATGTTTAACGAAACCAAACAAATTTTCTCGTCCTGCATCTCCCGACATTTTTTAGTCCATGTATAGGATAACCAATGATTAGTTACACTAAGCATCGCTGGTTTGCGTGGTTCACGATGCATGAATTCCGAGCCTGAAGAAAGTCACCAGTGGAGACGTGGAAGTGGTAATGTGCGTTAATCATGCTGGCGGTTTCTTGCGAAGATGCAGCTGCTTAAATCTGCAGAAAGCGGGATTGCTAGAGAAGTAGCCTCTTTTAAAATCTCTGTAGAAGTTCGAGTGAAAACTTCTGCCTGACACAATTTTTGATGGGATAGAGGAGGCAGGAGGCATGTGATAGATAGCGTATCTCACGAATTTTCGTAAACATACACATGGAGGTTTATTTCATGTTTCATGCTTATCACGATTACTTTGCATTCATGAAGAGTTTCTTAGCAAAATTGGCATGTTTCTTCAATTTTCTACAGTAATTCCCCCGTAATCCTAGAAAAACGGAGCACAGCGGTGAGGAATCTTGCTTCCTTTACCCAACATCAGCGCTTTGGCGAGATAGTCGGCTCGGAACTTCCGGTACAATATATGTCTAGCTGCTAGGTTATAATATTTAACAGTCAAAATTTGCTACAAGTGAATTTGCAAAAAAAATGGAGACAGCTGGGAACACCTGCTTGAATGAGAATATTCTTTAGAATAGGAATTGCATAGAACTGAATACCACCTCTGCAAGCCAGTCACTAATCTCCTTCAAAAAAGATGTTAAACAAAGAGAGAGAGACAACCTGAAGACGACAAACCCAACAACGTTAACCCCTTGACGCCGGTACGCTTTTCTGCCTGTCTGGAGTGTGGGACCAACGCACTTTCAATACTGTGGCGACAGTATGGTCTCAAAACTGAGAGATATATCAGCGGAAATGATTTGAAACCTAGTTTTTAAAGATCCTTACTGCTCTTGCACGGAGAAGGAAGTAAGATAAGCACAAATTGCTAAGCTTAGGAACGTAAGAAGTTGGTGAGGGGTGTTACTACGGCTACAAATAAATGTAGCGAAACTATGCACCTTCCGCTACCACCACATTAACGCGGAAAAGAGTTCGTGTTCTAGTCAATGTGTTTTTTTCTGTTGTAGAAAAAAATGCAGCTTTTGTACGAATTGTTACCACTTTCATCAGGAGAAGTGTGATTCATAAGACGTCAGTTGCATAATCTTCAACCATTTGATTACTTTTGTAGCAAAGACAACAAAGCTAGCACAGCTGATACAGCAAAGAAAAGACGAAAAAAATGTTAAAAATTGCATCCACTCCCTGTACAGAAATACTCGTGGGGATAGAGGTTCCCATGTATTAATTTAAAACCGTACCGCAGTGATGAGTAAAATGCTATTCACTAGTTGGCAAGAATATCAACCTTAATTCGCCCTATCCATGTTCGGTGACGTTACGCCGAAGAAGGTCTTCTACCAGCAAGCTAGGCACTTACTGGAACTAGATTGTTTTTGTTTTTCTAACCTGTTCCAATTTATGCCCTTTGTTTCACTTCAAGACGTACTAATACTAACAGTACCGCTCTTTACCGGACTTTAGTTGGCGCACCTAGAGTGCTACAGATTAATAAATAAACAAACAAATAAACAAGTAAATAAATAAATAAAAGTAGTACGGAACCAGGCACTGAATTCTTAAAAATAAGTTCGCAGCTCACATGTGAGCCGCGTGCTCCCACGCGACCAAAAAGTGCGGCTTACCGGCGAACCGTGCGTTAGCCAATCAACTTTTGCGTCGAGGGATTGAGAGACTGCCCAAATGAAAGACAGTGATCACACATATAAACGTCCAATACATGTTTAGTCAAAGATTTAATGCTATGAAAATAAAAATTAATTTTCTTGTCCAATGGTTGAGAATGTTGTAGAACTATGTATATGAGCAGTAGAGCTGAATAGAAAGATCTAAGAGAAAGATCGCAAAGAACTTCTCCACGTTCGCACTACCTTGTTTGGCTTTGCACATCATGGCTGAGTGTAATTTGTACTTGGTGCATGTGTCAGTCGCGCGTTAACGCATGCATCCATCCAGGTTTTTCCATACTGACCGTTCAACGCGACATGTACGTCCTTTCAAAAGAATGCGCCGGCGCCATGTGGCCACAAACGCGTGCGTCTAAGCGGCGTTAGCGATGCGACCGACTCTGTCCTTTATCACATAGACGCATGTGTGTACCACACACACACACACACACACACACACACACACACACACACACACACACACACACACACACACACACACACACACACACACACACACACACACACACACACACACACACACACACACACACACACACACACACACACACACACACACACACACACACACACACACACACACACACACACACACACACACACACACACACACACACACACACACACACACACACACACACACACACACACACACACACACACACACACACACACACACACACACACACACACACACACACACACACACACACACACACACACACACACACACACACACACACACACACACACACACACACACACACACACACACACACACACACACACACACACACACACACACACACACACACACACACACACACACACACACACACACACACACACACACACACACACACACACACACACACACACACACACACACACACACACACACACACACACACACACACACACACACACACACACACACACACACACACACACACACACACACACACACACACACACACACACACACACACACACACACACACACACACACACACACACACACACACACACACACACACACACACACACACACACACACACACACACACACACACACACACACACACACACACACACACACACACATCTAGTCTAAATTGCTCTCCAACTAATATGGATGGTTACCAGCATTATTTCGAAAAAAAAATCATTTTCTTGACAAAATTTACATTTTCCTTCACTTTCCTCACATTCACAGCAACCCTCCAAAAAATTCATAAAAAAAAACGGCGATACCGTGCAACCTGAGCACCGATTTAGTGATAAGCGTACGAGACACCCCTCTCCCCCCGATGCTTGCTATTGAGATGTTGCTCAAGGGATCCTAATGAAATCCTTTATAGGATTTGAATGGACCACTGCAGAGATATCAGATTATGGGAAGAAAGTTAACGAAAGATGCTCTCATCTTGCAAATCGCGCTGTTCAAGCTCATTTTCCCTGAAGACCCGAACGTTCACGCCTCGTTTCACATTTCTCCACGTGACAGTGTATACAGACAGGTAATTAATCTTTTTTTCAGAAAACATTGAACTAGACGTCGCAACATCTGTCACAGGCACTAGAGCGAGAAAATAACATCCTCATACGCTTTAGCAATATCAAAACAAACAGAAAATATCAGTCCGTCTACGACCACCATTGTAGGATGAAGAAAACTGGTGATGAGTTCTTTTTTCAATCAACTTCAGACCAAAAACCTGTTGACAACAGCTTGAGGACAGCTGTGCTGCTAGGAAAGAGGCGGAGAAACCAAAGGAATTCATTAGAGGAATCGAGCTACGAGAATGAGAGGAAAGGCAACGAATAAATCATGGACTTCATTCATGTTACACGATTTTGCATGTATAATATGTACTCCTAACGACCCAGGATTGTACTGAAGTTGTACCCCCCATGAACCACCTTCGTAAATCAGCAGTCGTTTCGAGGCCATGGTATGATACAGACAGGGTCCGCGTGTATTAAAATGAGCAGGAGAACTTCCACGAAGCACAGGGTTATTTTCAAACGTCCTGCTAAGTTCAAGATATGTGTAGCATAGATCAATTTGATTACTATACTTTTCCATCTCGGTGGAAGCAGCTCAGTCTGGACATATAATACGTCTAAACTGTGTACGCATGGCGTTGTAAACAAGACATGATGGAGGAATCCAAGAAAAAGAGGTACTCTCTTCCATGCGCTCGAATGAGTGCTGCTTGACATTCCTCCCGTCCCCACCCCTGTATACAGGTTACCGAGACTGCATAAGATGCACGCATGGCTTCCGGTGCACTATCGTCAAGTTCGATTTCTTTTACTAAAACTGCAGCTTTCCGCTAATTTTCTCCAATAATACGCGTGCAATTCCGAAAGGGGCATGTGGGTGTCACAGTACAAAACGGATATGATAAGTATGTAGTCAAAGTCAGCACGAAACAACCCCCTGAAACAACCAGTGAAAGTAGTTCTCTAGCGAGGTTCCAGAAGATTCAGCTTTTCGTTCCACACTAATACTACAAAAGTGGATTAACGATATAAAATAGGCTCAGCATGATTAACACGCCAATTTACCCACCCCACGTCCACTCCCGTAGAAAAAGCTTCAGCGAAAATTTCAGTTTCGAGGTTCCTGGGCATAAGAAGTCGAGTGGTGCCCTTTAAATACATCTAGTATCCAGTTTTTAATTGGTTCTTCATATAGCCTACATACAATTACTCAGAGGTAGCTTTTTTAGGGATTAGATTTCGTTTTTCTTTTGCTGTACTTCATCCATTTTCGTATCGCTTCCGCCTTTTTTCGATAGTAGCTTTTCGTGTCTAAGCTAAAACGCGGAATTCGATGCGATCTATAGTCTCAAGAACTAGCGCAGATGTAGTCGCACAATTTTCAATCTGTGATACGATGCAGCATTTCCAACCCCCAAGAGTGACTAAAGATAGGTGCGTAGGCTTGGACGGGTTGAGTACAAAAATGTCGGCCCCGAGAACGACAATGGCTGTGTGTTATAGGTCAGAACTTCTGGAGTGATCATTTACAGAGCTACTGATGGAGTCTTCACTCATGGAAGGCGAGGAAATCCGGAGTAATATCTGGCATTATTCTAGGGCTAGGCTACATGAAAGCATCGCCAAGCGAAGGCAGACTAAGAAACATCCGCTTCCTGCATCTGCTAGCGCTACTTTGTCTATACCATGAACGATAACGCTAATCATCCCTAGCCTCCATGATTTACTCAGGCATAAATAACGTTGGTTGGAAGTGGTTTCAACTGTAGTCAAATACATCCTCAGATACGTAGATCCCATCAGGTGGGAGATTTTTTAGGAGAATAAATCTGGAAGCGAAATATGCGTGTTATATTAGGTTAGGTGCGCATGGATTGGCTGCACCGCTAGACTCATGAAACTTTCCGCTTTCCCCAAGGGTAAATTCAAGTATTTAGGAAGCGGATGAAGCCTAGAGTGCTGTATTCTCAATAGTAATCAAAAGAAAGGAAGAGAATCTTGAAAATGTCGTAGGGACGTCTGCATCGACTTTAGCCCACAGGCCACAGCAATTGCACCGAAACCGGCGGTTATCGAGAATGTTGTGCCCTCCAACAACTGCCGGTTTCCTATGCTGACTCGCTTATAACTAAGATATAACCAAATCCTTGTCATCATTTGAACTGCAACCTCTCCATTTGCACTTATTTGCAAAAGACAGCCTCGGCGAAAAAACGATCATGCAAAAACATGCGTGTTGGGCAGCAATCATCGCACAGGACCACTCTGCTCCTGGATGCAGACTTTCCAAAACCAGGCTACGATGGAAGCAATGATGTACACTTCGTCGCTGTCCATGCTTTCTCTACGACTACTCCGTCTTCTATTTTGAATGAAAAAAGGTGTTTGTTCACAACAATTCTGAATCAATAGTACATTGGAGCTGAACTACGTCTGATCTTGCTGCAATTACTACGGCCCCATATTTTCCTTCAGTACAATGGTTTAGTAATTGCATTCTACTAAGTGTTGCATATTTCCTCAATTACTGACACTTTCGTAAATGGGCAGAGCATTATAGAAAACTGAAGAATTCTATAGCTTGTGAAGAGCTAAACGAGTCAAAAGTTAGCGGTTCAGAGTGGTTTTTATACTTTATCATTCCCATCACGGTTACCATTGTACTGCTATGTTATAGTCAGTAGTAACTGCGGTGCGTGCAGGTCGCCGGAATTGACAGTAGCTATCGGGAGCCACGAGCCTTCCTATTGCATGGAAATGAGTTTTTTTTAACCTCTTTCTAAAAAATTAATAGAAAATATGTGGTCGCCCTCTTAGGTTCTTACTTGATCATCAACACTTTTCAATTCAATTATGCAATGCGTGTCGGCTCACCTAAGCAGTGTCATTGCTTCAATTTTGATGCATTAAGGTTTTGGACCTACTATTAACACAATTTCATCGAATACCTGTGTTGAACATAATGAGCTGTGACGGCTGGTAGGTGGAAATGCGTCAGAGAAGCTTTGTACCTCGAAGGATCTCTAGCATCAGTGGTCATGAGATGAAAGATGATGACATTAATTGGTCTTTGCCGCTGTTGAAAAGATGTTACTACGATGTTACTCATTGACGTTTATAGTATTGTTGCCGCTCATTTGGCATTTTCATTGAGGTGGAAGAAATGCTCAAGTTCAACTATCAAGAATCAAACATAATTAAGATCTCATAGAAGCCGAAGAACACAAATTTTGTATGCAATTGGCTGAATTTGAAGCAGCTTGCTCAGCTTGTAGGCCATACCTACAGAGATGGAGAATATCCATTGTGGCACTTTATAAGAGACCAATAAACTGAAATAATCTGGAAGTAAAAAGTAAGCAAAAATGAAATCGTCCCTTTCTATCAAGATAATTACGTGGGCGAGGGATTAAAAATAACTTCTCCACATCCTTCTCTCCCGAAACACCAGGCTGTGAGTTATCCCTTCGTTTAGGTTAACGAAATTGTTGAAAACCCTGGTAAAACCTATTCCTTGCATGATTTCACATCAGAAAAGCAAACAGCCGGGCAGAAACCGCGAATTATAACGAACGGATAGGTCAGCAAACGTCTTACTGTAACTTATATCCAGCCCTCCTGTATATGATGTGCATAATAGTGTGTGAACTAAATGAACATTATGTTTTTGTGTCTAGACATCATTCCCCATGGAGCACTGTTGTTATTGCTAAAACTTGTGAAATTCTGAGACTTGCAGCCGACATATTCGCTTCGTCTATGTAATGTGATGTTGACAGGAAATCGTCATTAAAGTACCTGCTCATAAAAATCACTATTTATCACAGGCATCGTTAAAAACTCGAAGAGAATCTGCATTCGAAAATTAATCAACTCAATTTCACGCAAAGCACCGTTATCTTCGTCTAGAGCTTAGTAAAATTAGTTCTTTTCAACGAATTCTTTAAACCACAATAGATAAAGATTAGCGAGCAAAAAGATTGCAACTTTTAGATTTTTGTCTATAACTTCTTTCAAAGTGAAGCATAGAGAATCAAATTCTCATGGGAGTTAAACATACTCATATGAGATGTAAACAAGTTCATAACGCTCTACTCCATCAACGTTGGGTTCTTGAAGAGAATTTTTACAGAGGTTAAATTCTGCACATTTTCTAGCATATACGGGTTGAATGTGCTGCAAGGAACCAATTTGTGGTCAGATTCCAACGGTAGACGTCATTTCCTGGTATACTGCCGATGGTGCTAAATTATAGATTTTGACCGCTGCGAAAAAGAAATTCTAAAAAAAAAAAACGGGAAGTCTATGGGATGAAAAGCTTTAAACTTGCTTCTATCTCTAATGAGTATGTTTAACTCCCATAAAATTTTGAACCTCCACCCTTTACTTTGAGAGAAGTTATAGAGGAAAAAACAAAAGTTGCAATCTTCTCGCTCTCCACTGTAGATGGGAGGGGAGGAGGTGCGGGTGGGAGGTGAACGGACTCAGGAAATCTAAAAACCGTGTTTTGCATCGGTATGCATAAGTTTTGCATGACTTTGAGAAAATCGTGGGTTTTTCGCGGGTTTTGCATGGGATTTGCATCGGATTTGGAGACGCATGGGTTCTGAATGGGTATGCATGGGTTTTGCATCGATTTAAGCAATGCTGAAAATTATTGATTAAAAAAACCGGGTTTTGCACCGGATTAAACCGGGATTTGCATAGGTGTGTATGGGTTTTGCATCGATTTGTGAAGAACCGGTTATTTAGATTTTTCATTCATTATTTCCATTGTTTTTTCACAATCAGGAGTGCTTTATGTATGATAAAAATTTACTCATTGCGATCTCCATAATTATGCCAAAAATTTGCAGGTTTCTCTGAAATATGAAATTATTGCATTTTAACATAGGGAACATTCACCAGCTTAATGTACGATGCACCTCAGTCGGACATCCAGCAGAAGTTGGCCCGATCAAAAATGAGCTGAGAGAGGAGTTAAAAGTGCACAATTCGGTGGAGTTGCAAGGTGTGCGACGACAGCGCAGTATTTTAGTTCTTGAGGTGCGTGGGAGCCACTCCTCGTACCCCCTCCCCCACTCCTCCAGGACGCGAACTGGTCATTACAAACCCATGCAAAACCGACGTTACCTCATGCAAAACCAATGCAGAACCCATGCAAAACCCGGTTCTCAAAACGTTTCTCAAACCGTGTTCTGCATGGGATTTGCATGGGATTTGCATGAGTGTGCATGACTTATTCGTGGGATTTGCATCTTTCAATCCGATGCAAAACACGGTTTTATCCCATGCAAAACACGGTTTCTAGATCTCCTGAGGATGATGTACAGTCTATTAGATCACAGAGGGCGCCCAATCCTACTTTGTCCGCAACTACGACCTCATCATTTTTCGGCTAACCGATCTATTTTTTGCACTTTTTTGATTTGCATATGGTGTGATTCCTTCCATTCTTATGTTTCCCTACTGCCATTCGCTAAAATGTCCTTCCAGACGCATTCTGCAGGCGAAGTCGTAATTGCAGACAAAGTCGGATCAGGCGCCCTCTGTGAGCTAATAGATCATATCTATGTAGGCCGTGTTTATTAATATTAATTTAATAATTACTAATCCGTCCTCCATTTTGAGACAGAATAGATCGCGATTTCTGCGTCTTTCCCGAATTTCGGCTACTATTTTTGTTCACTTCAGAAGCATTGTTTGACGATCTGACTGTAACGAACTGGCCATATTTTTTGTAACATCCCTTTAGCGTAGGTTGCCATTACTGGACCTCCATATTACTCCTACGAAGCTGCATACGAACATCATGGCTATGATCTCTGCCTTTGCTCTGAAGTTGGTGGGTGGTTCGGAGCCTATGTCATAGGAGCTTACGAATACCTCATTTCACATTTTCTGCACAGAAAACAATTGCAAAACTTGACTTACTTAGCAACATCCGGTACCACAATGAAAATTATTTAAGTATTGAGAAACGTGGTGAACTCGGGCTCGGAATACCATTTTGCACAGGACTAGTTCACTTCGATGGTGGTCTATGGGGAGAACACTATATGGAGCTCATCGGAACAAACTTATATCTAAACTTCTTTCTAATTGTTTCCCAGCAGAAAAGCTTCCGATCGCACTTCATTGGTTACTGTATGTAGATAACAGAAACGATTCAAAAACAAGATAAACTACAGGAAATTATTAGAGATAATATAAGCAAAGGGGTTGCTTGAGGTGAAGGTAGTGATGTTCCAGAAAAAGTGTCCTTCAACGGAAACAATTCAAATCAGGATGAACGGAAGTGAATTTTCAAGTCTTTGCATTTATTTTACTTCACCGGACGGAAAAATATTCAGCTTTTCGGACATTCCATTCATTGTCCACAATGCACTATTGTAAATCAGTGATTGATGCGATTGGTTAAAGATAGTGTTGCACCTCGCTTTCAAGTGTTGGAAATATCAGCAGAGCCTTGGTCTACTCGCCACACTGATTTCAAAAATCTATATGAATGGTCTTAGAAGTGACGTAAAACCCGTTTTGATGAGTGTCCGAAGCGCAGGTTTTGTGGGCCACGTGGGCGGAGCGCTCCGTGTGTGCTGGCTGCCAGTCATGGCTACAGCGTTGATAAATAGGTTTGATCGATAAGATCATCGGCTTCACACGTCAGTTCGATTCAGCAAACCGTCACAGAAGTAGTCCAGGAATACGTTTAGAAAATGAGTCTTAAGACTTTTTAAAACACTTAGTGTACACCTCTGGAATCAGCGTGTCGAGTAGATCTAGAATCTGCTATCTGGTCAAATACGAAAATGAGGTGGGAAACTACCTTTAAAGGCAAGGTCCGGTCAAAATCTTCCCCACCCAAGTTTCTTGCTCTCTGAAGTCCACACCATATATGTAGCAGATATCTCAAGTTTGAGACGTCGGTATAAGCTCTACCGCTAGATACGGGACAAAACGTCCGAGGGTTACTGTAGACGTGGCAAAACGCGCTCCAACCGACAAAGGCTGCGCGAGTGCATACTGAACAACGACGGGCGCTCAGATTCATGCAGCCTAACGGACGCTTTGTGGAACCTTCCCTCCCCCATCAAACGGACCACCGATCCGAAATTTGAATTTGATTTTCTCCTACGACGCCACAACAGACAGCATGCTGGGGCGCCATACAACGTCATTTGAAAGCACGGACGCCGCAAACCCGTAAACGCCGTGTAGAAATTGGTCGATGGAAAGCGTCTCTTGTGGGACCTTATCAGGGAATTTTCTATTGTTTTCATCCAAGGCGTCGCCGTGGGCTACGAATCCAATAGAAATTCGGGAGATGGAATTTTGCCCGGACCTTGCCTTCAAGATAAGACAGCAGAACAGAATTTGTCAGAAACTCCAGAGCAGATCGGGGAGCAATGAAGGCTGTCGTGCTCACCAAATGCTGACTAATATTCCAGGCAAAGGTTGATTAATTTTTTAACTACATTCGAGAGGTTGGTGACTGAAAGTCGACAGGTGCTTGTAAAATGCTTTCAGAATGTTTGAAACAAAGTGTACTATTTTCGCAAGGACTACAAGAGCTAAGCAAAGAACGTTTACTGCGAAGTCTTAACTCTTCAAGAATTATTAGGATCGGTTTAAAAGCCGAGGAGTTAGCATCTCGAGGGAAGATCGTGGATTTGAACCAAAGCTCACAGCTAGGAGCAAACCCTGGTAAACCCAGGTAGCATGTGGAAACCGTTGTTAACTATGGGCCCGTAGTAAAGTGTCGTGGCGGTAAGATGAACACCAAAACCCACCGCCACGCTTCAGGCGATGACTGCATGCCAGCTCACATCTACGAACCATAGGATGACAGATCATTGTCATCTACGTCACTGCTAGAGCACGTATTTGCGAACATAGGAGATCATCGCCTAGTTGAGAGCTGATCGCCTTCGTATGCTGTGGAAATAGTGAGAGAGGTGAGTAGACGAAGAGTGAGACGGTCGGGGTTGCTAATTCTGCGTCCACTCGCCTCTCACACTATTTCCACAGGTAGAGAAGGTGATCAGCTTCTAATAGGGCGATGGTCTCCTTTGTTCGCAAATTCGTGCTCTAGCAGTGACGTGGGTGGCAATGATCTGCTATTCTATACTTCGTGGATGTGAACTGGCATGCGATCATCGCCTAAAACGTGGTGCTGAGTTTGGGAGTTCAGCTCACCGCTATGACACTTTACCACGGGCCATGGTGTACACGAAATTTGCATGTATCTAGTAGAATCTCAATGGATGAAGAAGACTGAGGTTTTCATGATCTCAATACCATGTACATAAAATAAAGACGTGAACAAGATACTACTGGAAAACCATCAGTGAGATTAAGAGAACGCAAGGTTTGGGAAGAAAGGTTTAATAAATGTTATAGTAGCACAACTTTACAAGAAAGGAGTGAGTGATGAGAACATAACTGGTTAAGACGATCAGTAAGCACCAAGGAAAGGCGAGCTGTGCCAAGCAAACTGTTTTAACAAATTAGTAAAAAGAGCATCTGGTCTCATCAGTATGTACCAAGTCCCTCCAGTACGAATTTTGTTCTACGACGCCGCAAAAGGCAACAGGTGATTCGCGCGATGTAGCGTTACTTGGAAGCAAGTACTCAACAAATGCGCAAACGCCGTATCAGAAACTGTCGAAGGAAACCTGAGTTGAGGGACATTTTTGGGAATTTCTCCATTGTTTTCGCCCAAACGTCGCCGTGGGTGACGAATTCAGAGGAAGTCTGGAAAACGAATTTTTGCCCGGACCTTGCAGTGTCTCACCTCGAACATAGTTTTCGAGCTTGTTACGTAGTGAGACATAAGTGACGTTTTGACAGCAGTTATGTAGTCAATTTCATCAAAACTCTCAAGAACCTTAGTTGTCAGGGAAGTATTGGCCAACGGTTTTCTCGGCCGATATACGAGGTGGCTCTTACCTTTCCACGGCAGGCGCCGCAGTTTTTGGCAGTTAAAACAGCTGTTCGGTAGACTGAGGTGCATGGCAAAACGTGCTTTTTTTAGGTGGAGAACTATTTCGCGCCAAATCGGGCTGGGTCGCTCAAAAGCGGGTTTACTGAGTGTAGTTTTAGTGGGAATCATAGAATTACATGCATTATTGAACTCAGCGAATAGGTCTAGAGTCTTGTTATTATCCCAAAATCAGAAATAAGGTGAAAAACCGCCTTTAATGTTAGTGTCGCATTCTTCTTCAATTGAACATGTTGTTTGTTGTTGATGATTGATTTGTTGTTAGCGAATGTTATTTTGTTGAGCTTATATTGCCGTTTTTCTCCTCATTTGATCTCTGTAAAGAGTAAGATCTGTAAATAAAGAAATGTTGGCTGTTTTCTGTGTTTTCTTTCGAAACTGCACTCTTATAGTCGAATACAGCGAACAGGTAGGGTAATAGGAGCGTAAAATGGGTGATCGGGCGAAAATCAGGTGAGTCGGACTCGAAATAGGCGAAAAAAACGGAGGAAAAAGGTAGGAAAGGGGCTGGGAATTGGGTCAATACCGTAATCCCACTCCCCTATCTTCCGCCTGAATTTCGCCTAAATTCTGTGTAAATTCCGCCTATTCTCCTGGAGGATTACTCACACTTTTCCGAGCAATTTAGGCGGAGTTTCCTAGGAATTCAGGCGGAAATCGCCGGTGTGCGAGCACCTGAGAACACACAAAAGTACCGCCGGTGTGCGAGCACCTGAGAACACAGAAAAGTAAAGTGACGATTCTCTGCTCGTTTCTTGAATGATATAGTCTTCTGCGTCCTTGCATGGAAGGTTCAAATCGCTAGTGGTGGTGTTAAGGCTTGGCTTCACTATCACAATGGTTGGAGGATTCCTCTTGACAATTTTTTAGAATTACGGTGCACCTATCTCTTCTCCGACAATTGAAAAACGAAAAGTTCTATGAGAACCAACTCCACTCCCATGGAATAGCGGACAGAGTATTGGTGTGGTACCACCCTGGCCTAAGCCTGTTTGGAGCAAGCGAGTTCCCTATAGTATCAAAAATAACCACAGCAGCTGTTATGGAAATGATGTGAGCAGCGCGACGCAGCTGCTAAAAATGGCAGCTAGCGGCCATGCACCCGAGTTGTCCTTTTTAATCAAGAAAATAATTTTTCTTGCCTACAGAGAATAATTCTTCCGTCTCCAGGATAATTCCTCATTCATTATGACAGCAACGTCATGGAAAATTATATTTATCTCAGGTTAAGTAATAATTATCATAATGCCTTTAGTGCGACTCTGATCTAAATAGGGGAAATATGAGAAAACAAAGGGCAACATAAGAATGGGAAGTAAAAGGAATTGGTTGATAACTTATGACGATCACGCTGTGAGTTAACGTTGAAATTAGAAGCTCGTGATTTCAGCGAAACACTAAGTCAAACGTTGCGTAAATACAGAGTCCGGCAACTCATGCGGAAACCCCTTGAATCGGAGAAGAAACGCACTTAATTCCTCTCTGACTAGAATAAAATAGGAAACCAAGCAGCAAAGATTTGCGAAACCAATAAACACATTGTTTTTCTCTTCGAAACAATAGGAAACCTGTGCGGCGGAACGGAAAACAGGCGTAATCAAACTGTTTTAATGGAAACACTATTTCCACTGCATGAACCGCTAGCGAGAAATAATGATTTCTAAGAAAAAACGGATCGCTACATATCACATAGGATACGAAGAAAAGCGAAAATATCCCAGGAAAGTTGGAACGTAGAAGAAAACAACGCCGTTGGAAATTTGTAGGGACAATACAATAGTAAGTAGCATATCTTCTTCAATGCCGCTGAATCCTCAGGAACACTAAAGAAATAAGCCAGAAGCGTACGGAACTGCGTTATAGTATGTTGGAAACGGCCAAATTCGATCAAGTTGAATTAAACGTATACTTTTCGCATGATTGATCTTGAAGGCCAAATATCCTAGAAAAGCCAGAATCCGGGATATGGAAACTCCGATATTGACGAGGAGAAATTAGCTCACCCCCAATGAAAGTAGTAGAGCAGCAGGTGGGATATGTCTACAGCTACTGGAAGTCAGGTGGTTTGACCACAGTGGCAGACTCAGACGTGGATGACAAGGCACGAAAAAAAGGCTCACTGCTTCGATGACCGGGACAGATTTTTTTCGTCCAAAGCTCAAATTAATCTCATCGGAAGTATATGGCTAAAATGTTTATATGTTTAGCACAGCTTGTCACTGAAAGTTCAAATAAAGTTTTATTTAAGATAATGGTAAGGAACTGAAAATAAGCGAGTACATCTTGTGAAATCTGGAGTTCATCTTCGTTCCTTTTCTTCGTGACTGGAAAGGAATGTTTAAGCTATGAGTGGATAGTTCTAAAGAAAACATTGTCCCTCTTCCATCAATAAAAATAATTAGTGGTTAGTGGTTAACAATTAATTACACCCTGATTTATGCTATTTGTGTGTTGCGGTCTTCCATACTAACTTCTTCCGTCTTAAGAACGTTATATGTGCACGAATTAACGGTTGAGTAATTGGATAATCTTCAAACCAAGTAGAAGAAGTGCAAATTACATCCCATCTTGAAAGAGCGTTGAAAACGAAAACTCCTCAGCAATTGGTGACTGGGCACAGAACGAAGCCATGATATCGGAAGATTTTCACTCATTTCTACCCTTTCATGGATTATCACGTTATACCAATCTACATATTAATAGTCAAAGGTTACTTAGTAAATCTAATTACAAGTATAACCTAAAGTATCCCCAATTATAAATCCCACGTGTAGATCGTTCTGAGGTAAGTGCGTAAGCATTGAGGCAACAATTACACAGATAATCACAATCTAATAAAAAGTTTGTCGCAATTACAGACTTTTTGAAAACTTTGAGGAGCGACCACGACTGGAGAGATGCTGCAGTTGGGAATGCTCCAGCAGGGCAAGAAAGTCACATCTATCAGCTATGCAGGCCTAGATTTGGAAACTGGCGTAAACACTCGAAGAAAAACGTAAAACGGAAAACCTTGCACTGCCGCACCCACTTCTACGCAATTTTCACCACACTTCCCGATAAAAAGGTCTAGCATAAACATGGAAAGCTGTATTGAAACATCGTTCTCAGTTCCATATTCTCTTAGTTCCATATTCTCTTAACGGCCTACTAACCGACTATCATTTGATCTGCCTTTTTGAAGCCTACTTGCCAAAGAAAGGTTTTTTTTTGAAATGAATGGTGTTAACTTGAGGGCAATATTTGATTTCCTTGACTCACAGAAACCCAAGTTGTGGAGGTAAAATATCAGCATCTCCTGTGCATGGCCAGTGCTACGTAAGTGACGCTACCATACTATTGGCCGAAAAAGTTGTTGAACAAAGTTATGATAAAACAGAAAAAGAGCAAAACTTCGGGCAAGACTCTTTCGTAAACATAAATACAAAAACAACATCCTTTCAAAAAGTTAGGTTTGGACCCCTCAAGCGCAAACGAATGAGTGAGTGACAGGGGAGTGGTGATACTAAATTTTGAACATACGTACCTAGAGCTGTTCCTCAACCTCGTAAGGATGAACTAACAACTAACCATCTGCATCTCCTAATACTTCTCACTGATTTGTTGTACCCTATTAGTGCAACATGCAGTAGCGAGCAAAAAGGTTGCAACTTTTGGTTTTTTGTCTGTAACTTCCTTCAAGCAGGGAGGTTCAAGTTCTAAAGGGAGTTGAAGATGCTCATGAGAGATGGAATCAGGTCAAAAAGTCCTCATTTTATCCACTTCAAGGTTAACAAGAATTTTTTCACAGAGGTTGAAATCTGTTATTTGGCACCATCCGCAATATTTCATAAAATGACGCCTGTTGTTAAGATTTAATCACGATTTGATTCCTTGCAGCAGATCCAACCCAGACATGCTGGAAAATGTGCATGCGCTGACAACTGTTGACACCTGATGAGACTATGCTATGTTAGTTCCGCAGGAATCCTATGTGGATCTTTCCGTCACCCTGGCTCTCTATATCAGCTCTGTTTGGAAAGGAGGGTTCTGCTGACGGTTCTGTAGGTTTAGTTACAGGTGTATGATTTTGAAGCAGTTCATTTCTCCCTCGAAATTTCTAAATACTCCGGCTGGTTGCAACGCCTAATGTGCACATCACAGAAAATAAGTTTTGAAACTTTTTCTGTCTCGAAGAGGAAGATACCTTGAGGATCTCACAGGTGATAAGATGCTCCAACGTTTCTATTACAGAATATTGCCGCGGCGACTCATGTCGCCTTGGATTTGATGAAGTAGGTGCTATCAAAGTGCAATGAACTCTACGAGACATCATCGATATCAGGTACTGTAACCGGGCACTCTAAAAACTGGCTAATTTAGTTTGAATCGGATGGTGGACTAAAAGGAACATTTTCAAAGTAAAAGGCTCTAGGCGAAGTGTGAAAACTCATGTGTGGAGCAAGGTGAAACACACACTAATGCTAGTGACCAGTAATCCTCATTTCAAGCACCCATGTTTCGATACATCCAAGGCGGAACGAATAGCCGTCTACACAGCGATATTCTAGAAGTGCTGGAGCATCCTTAGGTCTCATAGGATCGTTGATCAGCCGGAATATTCCGGAATTTCGATGAAGCAATGAACTGCATCACAATCAAACACCTGTAACTAAACTTATGGAACGGTCACCCGCATCTCTCCCTTTTAGACAGAGTTGATAGAGAGAGAGCCAGAAAGACAGAAACATCCATAGAGAATCACTGCTGAAATAACCGAAAATAGTTTCCGCAGATGTCCACAAGTGGTCACCCCATACACATTTTCTAGCGTATAAGGGTTGACTCTGCTGCATAGAACCAAATCTTGGAAAGACTCTAATGGTAGACGTGATTTTGTGAGACTTTGAGAATGGTGCCAAATTTCGACCTGCGTGAAAAAAATTTTCCTTAAAAAATATGAAGTCAGTGGATTGGGAAGGTTTTTGGAGTCCATTCTACCTTATATGAGTAGCTTCATCTCCCACAAAAACTTGAACCTCCATGCTCTGCTTTGAAAGAAGTTATAGAGGAAAAACCAAAAGTTGTAATCTTTTTGCTCCCTACTGTAGTGAAGCAAATCTTCCGACACTTTTTCTTTTCCAAAAATCTGGGCGGCGCGCGTGGCACCAATTTCAAACAATGAGAAAACACCTGTAAACGAGGTGATAGAGCAGGGAGCTCGAGAACATGGGACACCATCCGTGTTCGACGGAGGGCCTAGGATACTTCTCACCGAATACAACCAATTTGGACGCCAGTTTTTTAAATCGATTTTTTTCAGTCTAGTTCCAATCCAGATCGCAATGTGCCTGCTGGATGAATCCGATGATTACAAATCGGCTGACACGCTGCCTTGCGCGATGTGGCTGTTTATTAATTGATTTTATTGAATTTTCGCGAATTTTTTTCGGTGCGTGGCACCACAGAGATTGTTCACCATGCTGATCACGAATCTTACAAACATTTTTCGACTGCCGGCTCATTGATTTTATCGATTTTTCGTGCCGTGGAATAATGTCCACCGAGGTTATTTGGCATGCTGATCTCGAAGACTTCAGTACAGCAAAACGTTGAATATACATTGACATAATCAATGAATCAAAAATTGCGCAGGGAATTTCTTTATTTGTTTATTTATTTATTTATTTATTTATTTATTTATTTATTCATACACTCAGGGTGCACCAAAGAAACAGAACACTGAAACTCAGGTGGAATAAAGTCATCCGCATCTACCCTTGTAATACAATGGAGACTTGTCCCAATCGGTGACGGGTCAACAGGCCGTTCTCCTTCTCCTTCTTTGGTTGCGCAGTTTACATGAGAATCGTAGGCAATTATTCATAGGCAAGGCAACCACGATAGTCTCTATGTCCAAGATTTTGAGTTTCAAGCCTACATTTCAACCAGTTCCACAAGCCAGTGTTAATATCAAGCGAAAAGTTAATATTACTAGCGCCCCTTCGGGACGCTAGAAAGTGAGGTGGGGCAGCCACTTGAGACATGTGCAAAAGCTTCGCACTTGCCAAATCTCTAGAAAATTGATAAAGAAGAGGAACCAATTTTTAAATGGGCCCAAACATGGAGTCCTTATTATGAGTTGAGTATGAGTATGAAAAGTCCGTTCTCCATCGTATGGCGTATTCGTGCGTGTTCCTCACTACCGGGCGAACGCAGACACGTTCTCCATCGGCGGAACTGTATCTTGCCGTTCTCCACATTGTTGGACCAAAGCGAAATCGTATCCGAGTGTTTTCCACACTACTGGGCCGCAGCGGGCTTTCTTCCATCGGTGGACCCGTATTCTGGCGTCATCTTCACTGTTAGACCACAATGAACCCGTTCACCGTCGGCTGAACGTGACCTGGTATTTTTCACTTTCAGTCCACCATCGGTAGACCTGTCTCCAGTCACAGCACACCAATCCTATATTGGCGGACACGTATCTTGGTGTCCACACCACTGGGTCACGACGGATCCTTCCTCCATCGGTGAACAAGCGTTCTCGCGATTTTATCACTTTAGGGCCGTGGCGGACCCTTTCTCCATCTGCCGTATCCTGGGCTTCTCCACACCACTGAGCCACAACGGGCCCTTTCTCTATCGGTGGACCCGTATCCTGACGTCCCCCTACACCAATGGGCCACGCGGACCCGTTCTGTGTCTACGGACCCGTATCCTAGCGTTCATCACACCGCTTGGCCACGGGGGACCCGTTCTTGGTTACGGCGGACTCTTCTCTGTCGACGGACCCGTATTCTGACGTCCCCCACACCACTGGGTCACCGCGGGCCCTTTCTCCAGCGGTGAACCCGTATCCTGACATCCCCCACACCAAAGGGCCACGGCGGACCCTTTCTCCATCGGTGAACCCGTATCTTCGCGTCCCCCATACCATTGGGCCACGCCGGGCCCTTTCTTCATCGGTGGACCCGTTTCTTGGCGTCCCCCACTGGGCCACGGCGGGCCCTTTCTCCATCGGTAGACCTGTATCCTGGCATCCCCCACACCACTGATCCACGCCGAGCCCTTTCTCCATCGGTGGACCCTATCTTAGCGTCCCTCACACCTCTGGGCCACGGCGGGCCCTTTTTCCATCGGTAGACCTGTATCCTGGCGTCTCC
This sequence comes from Ancylostoma caninum, assembly GCA_037903475.1. Lineage (NCBI taxonomy): Eukaryota > Metazoa > Nematoda > Chromadorea > Rhabditida > Ancylostomatidae > Ancylostoma > Ancylostoma caninum. The sequence continues at coordinate 393,816 of JBAJFG010000446.1, forward strand.
CACACCACTGGGCCACGTCGGGCCCATTCTCCATCGGTGGACCCGTATCCTGGCATCTCCCACACCACTGATCCACGCCGAGCCCTTTCTCCATTGGTGAACCCTATCTTAGCGTCCCTCACACCTCTGGGCCACGGCGGGCCCTTTTTCCATCGGTGGACCTGTATCCTGGCATCCCCCACACCACCGATCCACGCCGAGCCCTTTCTCCATTGGTGAACCCTATCTTAGCGTCCCTCACACCTCTGGGCCACGGCGGGCCCTTTTTCCATCGGTAGACCTGTATCCTGGCGTCTCCCACACCACTGGGCCACGTCGGGCCCATTCTCCATCGGTGGACCCGTATCCTGGCATTCCCCACACCACTGATCCACGCCGAGCCCTTTCTCCATTGGTGGACCCTATCTTAGCGTCCCTCACACCTCTGGGCCACGGCGGGCCCTTTTTCCATCGGTAGACCTGTATCCTGGCGTCTCCCACACCACTGGGCCACGTCGGGCCCATTCTCCATCGGTGGACCCGTATCCTGGCATCCCCCACACCACTGATCCACGCCGAGCCCTTTCTCCATCGGTGGACCCTATCTTAGCGTCCCTCACACCTCTGGGCCACGGCGGGCCCTTTTTCCATCGGTAGACCTGTATCCTGGCGTCTCCCACACACTGGGCCACGTCGGGCCGTATCTGTGTCTTGTTGATTGGTTACACAATGTCATGCCTTGATATATTGGAGCTTTCACTCTTTGTTAGTGCAGATGTTCTCGAAACGGATGTTCTCGAAACGAAAGGATGCCGTGACTAAGGAATCGCTGCGAAAATGCAGCAAGGGATGCGGCAATACCATCCACCAGCTGGGGCAATCGTGTAGACGCAGCCTTTTTTTGGCTTCCCAGACGCTGCGGTGGTCACATCTCCGCCCATTTCCTCGGGTGGTTTTCTGCTGCGTACATTGTGCAGCCTGAAAGCTCGTAAACACTCCCTCACTCCTATGCGGCGAGACCGCCAGCGAAGGTGATGAAATCACTACCTCGTGCATGCGGGAGAGCCAGCAGTGACGTAATTACGAGTCCCGAAACGAACGTGTCTGCGTCCATGGAAATCGGCCATTTCGCCCCACAGTCTGCGCCTCAAGAGTGCGGTGTCTATGAGTGCCGCCCCGTATCTCTAACCGCTCTAGCCCCCTTACGGCGCTTTGTTTAATAGATATACACAACGTAGCTTGCTGGTTATGCAATGTGATGTGATGAAAGAAAGCTAAATGACAATGGTTTTGAGTTACATAGACTGTGAGGAAAATTCAAGAAACTACGTACTCATGAAATTAGAGTTCCATTTACTTGTCGACTTTTTTTATTTAGCTCTAGAAATTTCTGCAGTCTCAAGATATCAAGAGATTTTGCTGTTTCTTCCAAAGAAAAAAAAGTGCTCATACAGACATGCAAGAGCAAAAAGCAAGCGAGGATAGTTCAAATGTAATTACGGCAAACGCGCACTGCGACTAAAGACGGAGAATTTGCAGTTGTAGTATGAGTCAAACCTACAATTCCGTGGAATTAGAGATCGAAATCGCATCAAGGAGAAACGCAGGTGAAGTTATGATGAAATTCAATGAGATGCTCTCATAATATTTCATGGAATGAAATCATGAAAATAAATTTAAAAAATCTTTTCTGGGTGAGAGGAACTGTACGAGGAGCTTCGTCAAGGGACTCTTCTCCATTCTTGAACTTGCGGTACCAAATGAAGCATGTCGCTCGGGAGGGGGCTCGGTTGCCCATGGAATCCAGCAGGAACCGGTAGGCCTCGTCCGCTGTACGGCCGCTACGGTACTGCAGAAGTAGATTTGCTGGGTAGACCTTCTTCTTCAGATCCATAGTTGATAAATGGTTCTCTTCACTGTACGGCTTCTTTTATAGTAAGTTCGCTGGGGTGACCTCTGCCACGTAGTACACTAACATGTAAATTCCTGTTGGTCCATCTTTGCAAGTGACCGAGATACAGCATTCAAAATTTACCATATCAGTTTGTCTGATTACTTTTCGGACAACCTAATATAAATAAGTTAGGCAATGTTTGCAAACTGCAGGCCATAAAGCCCAACCCCGTTTATACATGTCTAAACACGTCGTTGGACACGTTTACACACGTCTAAACACAACAAACAAGTACGGTTGGACACTTTTTGTTGTACATGCGGGTAAAGTCAGCCTATGGGCCGCAGAGGCGGGGAACAATCTGCCACTCACTGTAGTGAACAAACCTTGCTCTATTTGACCACAACTCCTTTTCGGGATTATCCAGCTTCTTGCTGGAGAAATGTTCAGTTTCCAGTATAATATAAAAGACGCACTTCGTCACTTGATTGCCACTAGCTTGCCATGCTTCTAAGCTGTTGACTCAACCAAGCCATCGTTAATATGGCAAGGTTGTGCCGATACTATAGCAGCATAATGGGATATCTTGTGCGCATCTTGCTTAAAAAGCAGAGCTCAAAATCTCCTCATTCAAAATCAGACATTTCATACATGACGACCTCATAATATTCTCAATGCTCACAGCGTAGCTCTTCTCGTCTGCAGCGGCTGTGGTCCAGTGGTATCCTTCGCCTTACTGAGATAATTAATAAAACGGCGTGATCGCGACTGAAATTAGTCAGACACTGGTCCGGAATTTCCACAGTAGAATTGTGGATTTTCCGCAGGTAAAGTGCCGATTTTTTTGCTCTTCGTCGCCGGAAATTCCGAACGAGAGTGTTTTGCTGCGGAATTTATCTAATGTCGGCCGTATTAAACCCTGCTTCTTTTATTTTATTTTATTTATGCATTAAAAGAACGCGCTGTACATCAGAGTTGACTATTTCAATTAAATATGGACAAGCAATACAGAAAAAACCATATTTCGCTACGAACAATAGAAAAATGCCTGAACGCGCATGCGCTTTGTGCCGGTGCCCAGTGGGTCCCACGGTCCCCGCGCTCACACGCCGAATTTTTACATCCGAGCCGTGTTCGCGCGCGACCGTGTCGCAATCATCTCGTCTGAGTAAACGTTGCGCCACGTTTCAACCGGGCCTTGGCCGACCAGACAAGTCCCGCGGGGCTTGTCTAATCTCCAACCAAGCGAAGACAAGACTGAGCCTCTCACATCCGACAGTCCGTCGTGTGCTTTTACCTGCGCCTGAACTGTGTTGCAGGTGCTTCTGGGCGTATCATTTACCATGGTTCAGTCGTATGCGTGCCGAACACTGCAGCAGCGCACAAAGTATAAATAGCTTTCACAGCGAAAAGAGCACTCCTCGACAACGCTTTCTATGAGACAAGACATCGTCTAGTGCTTTTGATCATATCAATTTAATGACGCAGCACAGTTCGCACAAGACCACGCTTTATGGGATAAAACATTTGGCCTGTATTCAAAATGCGTTGTGCCCGTATCCAAAAAATTCTGAGGATTCGTCAGAGCATTATGCTAGAAAACAATATTTAGATTACAGATGATAGTTTCAATACAACACACATATTATAGGATGTGCGTTGTATTGAAACTATCATCTATAATCTAAACTCCGAGACATTCAGTTAGATGCAGGCAGTGTGATGTGGTGTGGTAAAATACTATACAATGTAGTTAATACAAACACTCTGGCAGACCACCTGTAGCCAGACTGCTATTTTTAAGGTAGGCTGACACGTTCTTTGGCTTGAAATGGTTACGTTCGCTTGCAAAAATTCCAGTATACGTATTCGCTCTGTTGTAACGTTTCTGGATGGTGGAGCCTAGTATTTTGTTGGATTGTGGGCTGAAATTGCTGTTGACAGTCTGAAGGCTTGGCTGCACGATCAGAATGATTTGAGAATCATTCGTGACATTTTCCGACAGCTAAGAACGAAACTTCTCATGAGGACTAGCTCTCTTTCCATGAAAAGCGGTTAGAGAATGGTTGTGCTAACGTTTTTCACTACACATTAGCATGTTCTCATTCGGAGTGTATACCACTTCATTTAGGCTTTCTACAGTATCAAAATTAACTATTGGTGCTATTCGGATAATATGGAGTGGTAAGCACTGCCATGCAGCTGGTGGAATGGTATCTTGCCCAGGTGCACGTAAAAGAGTTACCAACACCTGTGCACTCAATTTGACCTTCCTATTAGAAGCACTGTTTTCTACCTTGGAAACAGTTTTTCTGCCCCTGAGAACATTCCCCATTTAGTATGAAAATAACGTCACAAGAGACTTTATTTATGAAAAGTTAAGGAGCTGTTCATGTGACTCAATTAAAGAGATCTAGCCAAACAGGAGAGGTGTGAGAAAACAAAGGGCAACATGATAAGAAGCATAAGAGAATGACTGATATTTGTCATTCAAAGCCTGAAAAATTGAAAATAGTGGCTGATTTAGAAACTTCCCATTCCAGTGAAATATGAGTCAAATGTCGCGTGAACACAAAGTCCACCATCTCATGCCGAAACACCCTAGGTCAAACAAGAAAACGCGCTTAATAACTCATTGGCTGAAGAAAACGCGGAAACAGAACTATTAGGGCTTGCGTATGCGTATGCATATCGATATCATTTTTGTAATCGAAACAAAAGAAAAGCTTCCAAGATCGGCTGTTTATAAATCTCGGCATGACTTCAATTTCGTTATATTTTATGTTGAACAGCACGCGAGATTAGTAGTCAGTTCACTCAGAACGGCCAACGTTTCGGAGCTATCTCCTTCTTCAGGGCCTTATGATACGGTCTCTTGCTTTGCTTTGCTCTAATCCCGGGCTCAGCGCTACCAAGAACGGATATCGAGTTTGTAAAATACTAGTGAAAAAGTTGTTTTGGATGGCCGCAGCTTTTTTGTCCACTTCTTTCCATTTCCTCCTAGAGTAGATTGCTCATCCAGAAAAGATGAACGAGTTACGGCAGGAGGAAATGGAAGGACGTGGAATAAAGGCAAGCATTATCGAGGGTGGCTGTGAACAAGATCACCCATTCATTTGATTCTACGAATCACACTTTCGAAACCTCGAAACATATCCAATCGCTCCGCCACTGACCGATTCTTACAATCTCAGAAATGCTACGTTCCAAAATTCCCCACGGCAATGCTAGACGAAATTCAGCTTAGCGACAGTTCAGGGGCAGACTAGGATCTCTTCTATTAGGAACCGTTTACGGCTTCAACTTTGACAGCTGCTTCTCATTGAATATTCTGGACAGAACCCATGGTTTGTCTTCAACAGAACGTTCTTATTTCTAGAAAGACTAGCGAGTTTTTACGAAACTCTGCGAGGAAATATGAAAGGCCTTACCCTGTATCCTTTGGGCTCACAAAATTAAACAGAAAAATGCAATGAGCAATCGGAAGCTGGGAACTTTTCGATACCTTACTGGGGATATAAAATACCCTAGCCAAGTCGGTGTGTGGTTCACTAAATAAATAAATACACATCTAATCATCCGAAAAAGAACCGTACATACATTTTTTACGATCCGTATCTTGAAAGAGCTTCGAAAACCCAGAAACACTCCTAAAGGCAGCGTCTCACCTCAAGATCGTTTTTGAGATCTCAAAGTGATTCACATGGTTATGTTAGCGTTTGTTTCATCGACTACACTGAAGCTTTCGACTCAATTCCCTTAGGTCTTCTTTCCTTGAAGCTGAAGGCATACGGACTCGATGGTTGTCTTCTCAAGTTTCTAAACGCTTTTCTGAACGGCCGCACTCAGAAAGTTTTAGTTAACGGAGTTTTCTCTGATACCTACACCACCCCTAGCGGAGTTCCGCAGGGCACCTGCTTAAGACCACTAATGTTCTTGCTCTATATAAATGACTTGCCCCAAATCCTCACGGAAGGAGTGCAATGTTCTATTTATGCTGATGATTCCAAATTATTTTCTATAAATAATGTCGCTGCCCTTCAAGATGCATTAGATGCGCTTGTCACTTGGTCACACAAGTGGAAGCTTGACATATCACATGAGAAATCCACCGTGATGTTTGTTGGTAGAAACCATCCCAGAAACTGTTTATTCCATATAGGAACGCATCAACTTAGCATCTCGAAGTCCGTGCGTGATCTCGGTGTAACATACTGTGACAAGCTTACATTTGAGGAATACATAGATGGAATTATATCCAAGGCATATACTATGCCAAATTTCGTTCTGCGAGCTTTCAAAACTCGCAACATGAGCATTCTTTTTGGTCTCTTCGCAACGTATGTGCGACCAGTTCTCGAATACTGCTCTCCACTTTGGTCACCAACTGAAAAATGCTACGTCGACAAGCTTGAAAAGTCCAGAAGAGGTTCACAAAGCAGATTTTTGCTAGAAATGGGATTTTCCAAATAACTTACGCTGAACGACTGGCTCGGCTTAACAGCAATACGCTGCAGTTGAGGAGACTGATTTACGATCAAGTCCTCCTTTTTAAAATTCTTATGGAAATTGTTGATATTGACAAGGATTTGCTCCTAACCCTCTCAGGATTTAATGACAGAACCAGGGGTCATCACGCGTGCGATAAAATTATGGAACCAACTACCACAATCCTTGTTACTTTCGCCGTCACTGCCAAAGTTCAACAAAGGACTTTTGACCTTTTTCAAACAGGGTGGTCACACTTGATTTCTTTCTCATTATTTTACTTTTCTTCGACATCTAAGAATGCAATTTTCAGGTGCTCACTGCAGATTTCGTTCATTCTCGTTTTTCCTCACCTCTCTCATTAGCATCTGTTAGTTTATCCGCTATTTCGTAGTGCCCCCCCCCCCCTCCCCTCCCCCCAGTTCTCCGTCATGTTGCTAACCATCTCTTCAGTCGTTTTATGATTTTTAATCATTGTTTTGAGTCATCCCCTGCTATTTAGCAGCTAGAATTACTGAATAGATAATTATTTCTCCCAAAATACCCTACTTCGACGGAGCAGCCGGAACGTGAGTGTTGGTGGTGTTGACGGACCTACCAAGTTGGCACCCGGAGCCGCCTCATACCTCATGCGACTTGCAGTGTTGGGCGGCCACTGCTCTTCACCACCAACTTTCTCACCTTATCGCCTCAGCCCCCCTCGCCCGCACTACCTCGTTAACCTCTTTTTTTCCTATTTACATGATGAGTATCGGCCTTTTTCGTTGTAGCCTGTTTCTCTTCGCATTTATCTCTGTACCGATATTTAAATAAATAAATAAATGAATAAATAAATAAATAAAGTGAAAAGAATCCCCAGAAGCTGGGGATCACAACGCTATACATGATTCCATGTAAGACTGCTGGCAAACCCCATTTCCGAGCCCCAATTTTTAAGGAGCCTTGGGGCGAAGCCAGGGGCGGAGCTAAGAAACTTTACGAATAATTCATTCCCGGAAACACACCTCCTGAAGAAATCCGTATTCTTCGTGAGAGTTCCTCATCAACTCCCTAACCCAATAGAAACTGCGCCCAATTGGCGGCGAGCAAGGGAGTACGTTGGGCAGAAACCTTGCAATTCCACCTTGGCTCCGGAATCAAGGCGGAATTCTAGGGTTTCTGGACTGTGTACTCCTTTGTTACCCACAAATGGAGGGCAGTTTCTATTCTGTTGGGGAATTGCTGAGGAACACTCACGAGAAATATGAATTTCATCAGGACGTGCGCCTCCTGGAGTAAATTATTCGCAAAGTTTCTTAGCTCAGCCCGAAGGCTCCTTGAAAATTGGGGATCGGAAATAGGGTTTTCCAGCAGTCTTCCATGGAATAACGTATACCGTTGTAATCACCAGCTCCTGGAGATTCTTTTCACCTTGAGATCTCAAAAACGATCTTGAGGTGGAACGCTGCCTTTAAGCAGGGTGTGGTTGGCGAGTGGAGAAGCCGTGTTACTGAGAGATTTTTGCTCATTTCGCCCCTTTTATAGATTATCACGCTACATTCGTCTATATGCTAATAGTCAATGGCTATTCAGCTGGTTAAATTATACGCATGCATTACCAGAAATGCTCTTAAGTGTAAATCATTTCAAGGTAAGCTCGTAAGCATGAAGGGAGCTATTACATTGATAATCACTATCTCATGTAAAGCTTGTCGGAATTGCAGGCTTCTTGAATAAATATATAGATAAATAAATATGAATATTGAAAAGCTCGGATTCAGAACGTGGAGCTGGGAAAAAATGAGATCTTCCTAGAATACGGTAACGCAAGGGTGGTATTTCAAAAACAAGGCAGTTTCGGAAATTCGCGTTCAAGCCCTCCAGCATGAATAAACAAATGAACCGACAAATAAATAACAATTAGAAGACAAGGAGTCAGAACAGAATTATAAAAAATTTTAGCACATTTTTTGAGAGACTATGATGCTCCAGACTGTGGCAAAATCTAGTTTTCCTAGCTAAGAATAAGCATATATGCATAGTAGGTATATGACGTCCTTTTATTGAAGTAGGCTGTATTGGCAGGGTCGGGCAGAATAAGAAAAAACGCTTCAAATTCAAGATTCAGAGTGAGGAACTGCAGTTTCAAAAGGATGAGAGCTCTTTTCTCTGATGTTTTCGACACCTGTCTCGGTCTGTACATTACTGATGAAATGAGCTGTAGTCAAGGAATGAAAACAAGGCAAGCCCCCGTCCACTCTGAGTTCCTTTCAACAAATTATTGCGGCCACTATACAAGTGGGAGTTCCAACAAAGGAACCCTGTGTTGCAACATTTACAACACCTTATGCTTAACACCTTCGTGATAATCTGCTTAACCGGCTGACACGCATGGTGCAACGCGTGGGACCGCGTGCTCAACCGGGTGAGCACGCTTATTTTCAGAGTTATATTTCTGTGAAGCGCTCCTAAGAATATTCAAGCTTTCTACTTATGCATTGGGCAGAGCAGATCTTCTCTCAAACTTTCTTTAATATGTGGTTGAAACATACACCAGAGAGAACGATACCGGAGAGAACGGTACACATGAAAAAGAAACTACAATCACTATCAAGTAAACGGACGATAAACACTTGCAAGCACTTTACGATCACAAATCACAAAAGAGAAAACGATCGAGCTCAGATTTGCGCAAATTCAGGGTATTGTGCAGCGGAGGAAAAAATCCTACAACGTGGGACCACGTGCTCAAGTGGTTGGGAACGGGTCCCTCTTGTGCAGAGAAGCGTGTGTCCCATGAGACACACTATGTCAAGAGCGTGAGATCGCGAATGTGTTGATTAAATTAATTTTCTACAACCTATTTGAAGCTGTTCCTAGAACTCAGGAAGGCTAATATTTGCAGGGCCTTTGCTATCCTCATTTATTTGATGTAACTTAGTGACATGATATCTGTACACACTAGCTTGCTAAACATTTATTATTATGTTAGTTCTATGGATATATGTACCTCAACATAATCAAAATGAAGAAATTATGTACTTTTGCAGTTGGAATTTCAGTTGTAACCCACATTTTGCAGAAATAAAATCAGTTATGATGATTTCTGCAGTCGCAAGATATCAAGAGATTCCCCTTTTTACTCTTTTCTGGAATAAGGGTTGGCTCAGGATATGCAGGAGCGATCAGAAAGTGAAGGGAGTTCAACCATATCCGTGATGAGGTTGACTGTTGGCAAGCGCCCACCTCGACTTAATCCGGGGAAGTTGTAGTTGAACTATGAGTCCAAACTATAACTGCGTGAAACTAGAGATTGAAATCTCACAAAGTAAACATTCAGAACAAAGTTCCATTCCTATCGAATGATGCTGCTGTCTCGAGCTCTCATTTGACAATATAGATATGCAGCATGCAATCACTCTATGCAGTTAGGGAGCTCGTAGCGCTGTGGTAGAGGTCCGCTGTCCGCTCGCGTGGTAGATGGTTAGGTCCCGCGCCTGACCAACCAACCTCTCCATCCCTCTGTGATAGATAAATTGATATCTGAGGCGCATGGAAGGATCTGACTTCGTGTATCGGATCACTAGACTAGCAAGTCACTATACAGATCAAATAAGATTGTGCCTCTGCGATGCTCAGAAGTAGTCGAGTGCGCGGCGCACTCCTGGCATGAACCTTCAGGAAAAAAAAAGAATTTCTACTTGTAAAGTGTGTGAAGGGACCGTTGTGTTACTTCATTCCAGTTCTTTCACATGCCACGTGCAAAATTCCTACTAGTATAGGGTTGGTGCGATATTGATCGATAACTTGGGCAAGCCATAAAGTTCTTCTAACTAGCACGGATCACTGATTATCGTATGAGCACGACCCTGACGTCATACGCCTGAATCTCACGGAACAGCGAAGCCAAGAACAAGAAGAACCTCGTGCCCGTATGGTCATGTTTGGCGAAATTTTTTTGTGGAGCTGGGAAAAGAGGCAGAAATACGGCAATATCCTTCTAGAATATGATGACTTCACAAAAGTTCCTAAACTGAAACACCTGGACGGAAGTACAGTCCTTGTTGCAAAGATAGACGGATCGCGCAAACATTCCGTCATTCGGACAGCTATCCGGGTCATGAAATTTCTCATAACGGCTCGTCCATGGTTAGCGGGTCATCTTGAACAGCTTTCGTGAAAAAATGTCCACCGCGATGGTGCGCATCCGGCATACTGAGCGTTAACCAGCGTCAAGCATGACGATAGGAAAGATAGGAAAAATTGGAATTAGAACAACCTTGAAGTCGATATGCATAGTTGCATAGGACCAGATAGCCTGCAAGAGCGATCATGTCATCACGTGTCAAAACAGGATTGACTGGCAGCGCATGCGGGAAATCGGTTTCAGCGCTGGCATTTGCGCGCCCACAGGTTCGATTCCCGGCGCCTCCACAAATTTTTGCACAGATCGGTGGCTTCAAAATTTAATGTGGAGTAGAGAAGATGGAAAGAGTTGAAAATGGAGTGAAGGAAGCGAAATCGATCGATTACACATGCGATGATACACCCGCCAGTTTGTGGAAACTAGGGTGACTTGGACTTCATACTGAGGTTCTCTGACTAGAGTAGAGCTAGATTGATTTCCCAAACAGATTTACTCCATTTTCACCATCTGTTCCACTTTATCCACCAATTGCGGGGTTTCCTCTCCTTCAACTCCCATAAAGAGAGTTGCCCTTTACCGAAGTTTCACTAATACGTACCTTCACGTAATAGAGCTCCAATCATTCATTTTTCATCCCGTTATCTCTCCCCAATGTTTGCTCCTGCTTGAGTCTCAAAGATCGGAAATTTCCCCTCGAAGACTCGAAAATTTGAAAAATTTCACATCGAACTCCCAAAAACATATGAATTTCTAGAAAATTGAGTCTCTGGCCAAAAGATAGAGCTAATCGTCCTCCATGGATAATTTGAAAAGCATCAGCTGATTTCCAGGCAGAAAACTTCCAGCACGAGGTTTAAGTCACCCTAATTTTCCACGTTCTGATGGGCCCTGCAAGAGAATTTTCGCACGTGCAATCGATCGATCTCGCTACCCACACTTCATTTTCAAACGTTTCCATCCGGCGGACGTGCGTTAGGCAGCAGCGAGTTCATACCAGCCTGCAATTTACAGCGCCCTGTCTCCAACTACCAGCTGACTCGCGCTGCGTATGCGGTGTGAACAAGGCATTTGGAGGCGTGTCCGCAAATGTGCGCGTGCCGCGCTGCGGAATACTCGTTCAAAAAACGCCGCGCCGCTACAACATAGCAGCAACGATGTAGCTAGAATCAAAACCTCATGAAACAACGCAAATTTCGAAGAACGGAAGGGACTTTCCTGCTGAGTTGACCTCATTCAAATTTTTAAAAGTGCATCCTCCAATTTTGCTCTAATTTTGCAAAAATTCAGTTTTGTCAGCTTTTGCCGCAAAGCATAAAAATGAGCTGAAGCGCAGCTAATCTGAGAAATGGACTATTACAAACGTTGATACATAGCCAGGAAAAAAAACAGCGGAATACATGCATTATTTTACATCACCCCTCCTCCCCATTACCAATCTCTTATTCCTCAATCTCATCCTACGTTATGGTTCGTGTGGTTTCCCATCCCACGTATCCTAGCATAATCCTACAAAGATGGAGTACGAAATGGATACGATGTTCGTGTCCAGCAGCTTAAATAACCCCTTGTATCTAGTTTTAGCCGAAGTTTTTGGGTACGTGAAAGTAGGATAGTGTCACTCAATAGTCACTGCGGCATTTCGAACTAGTTTAGCCGTCATCGCGTAAGCAGCCTCGCTTGGATAGACAGCTACAGTATCATGTGGGCTAGATTGCACCCCCTCATTACCTAGACTGGCAGCAGAAAACTGCTGCCTAACGCCCCGCCGCCGTTTCCACCCACTTTGCTCCACAATTGAATCTGAAGTGATTCCGACCTGTGCAAAAATCTACTGAAGGCGCCGGTAATCGAACCTGTGGGTGCGCCGAAGCCGATTTCTCTCACATGCTGCCAACCACTCTTTTTTTTACCCATAATGATCTGATCGTTCTTTCTGGCAAGTTGCAAGTGGACCGTCATTTGTCATAATGTCATAAAACAATCATGGATTTACATCCAATGGCCAAGCCACCCCTCCTCCCCGTCCCAGTCCACTCCCATACGACCCTCTCATGGGAAATTCGCATCGAACGCTTGACCGTGGTCTCAACACAAACCCCTGCTGTTTATTTTTTCGATCGCAATTTTCTCGTTCATTGCTATTTCTCAGTAAAGTACTCTGAACCTTTTGAGAGCGCTTCCCTCCTGAAAACCGTTCTCGCGTGTCCCCCCAGAACTATTGATTTACTTGATATTTAGGATCAAGGAGAAAAAGTAGAGTCAAGACAAAGATATAAGCTGGACAGAATATAAAGTGGAAGGAAATCCCAAAACATTGCTTGGAGAGCCGCCTTGACGGAGTTGGCAGTGTGGGACATGAAATTAGCATAGGAAAGATGAATTGACCTTTGCAGTTGGACACCTGCTGAATTGTCTCATTTGAATGTTGTATGAAGTATGACGTCTATTCAGACCGCATGATTCCTGTTAGACAAATATCAGGCTTTCTCAAAAGAAATTGATTCAATCAAAGTTGTTTGCCTCTTTGAGATTGAGTGCGCCCCCATTGAACTCCGAAGATCGTTGATGAGCGCCTGTTTCTACAGCAGGCTTTTTTTTCACAGCTACCACGGATTGCTTGCATAGCTCCAGTGGTTTTCTATCAATTCACCAACATTACTCGAGAGGCAGTTGTCGGCAGTACTGTTTTTTATGAACTCAATACTCCAGTTCATAGGCAAAACTTAAGCAAATTGTTGATTGGAAGGAGTTGATTATAATGTTCTTATATTTATATTTATTACATGAGCCATGTCATGTCTATAACAATCAAAAAGAAACGAAATGCCTGGAAAAAACAAAATATTAGTGAACGACAACTGAAGGCAACATCAGAAAACTAAGAGGTTTAAAAAAAAAGAAGAAAAAAATACAACGAGGCAAAGGATAGTTAATAAACCGAGGGACTGAGGGAGTTTCCCAGCAATGTCTTCAATGATTTTACACTATCGGGAATCAATTGCCTTTTACTGAGTCTAAGGTAAGCTGAAGCAGCTCTAACTGAGAAAAACTGCACTCTGCAATTCAATTTCGCTCTCGGAACAATTATTTTGGAACATCCTCCTCTTGTGATAGAGGACCTGAACTCGCAGAAATCGTGAGGATTGAGACCACATTTTCCATGCATGATTTTGTGAAACATGATGAGATCAAATTTCCTCCTTCTAGACGCGAGAGAATGTAATTTCAAATTAGCATTCCTATTTGCTGCGGAAGGAATTTTATCATAAAGATAGCCAATTACTCTAGTCATTAATTTTCTAGTGAAACTATTCTGTACACTTTCAATTTTATTGATGAGTTTCCGTTTACGTGGATTGAAAATAACAGTGCCATATTCCAGTAGGGGACGAACATAGGTCTTATAAGCTCGAATAAGAACGGCAGTGTTTTTTGTAGTTAGTGCACGAAAGAGATTGTGCACTACCCTAGTAGCTCTAGAAACGATGTGATCACAGTGCGCATCAAAATTTAAATCCTTTGTTATCAGGAAACCAAGGTCACGAACTTGTTCTGCTTTTTGGAGAGGAGCTCCGCCGAGCTCATAGTCATGACAAGGATTTTTGGACCCCAAGTGAAGCAGTCGAGTTTTCTCTTCAGAAAGTGGAAGGCCCCAATTAAGCGACCACTCATGAACTAACGTTATGGCCTGCTGTAAGCATCTATAGTCATTACTATTGGAAATGGACCGGTATATCTTAATATCGTCTGCAAATGCACAACAACTAACGTTAGAAGAGATAATGAGCGCGGGCACCTCGTAGGTAAAAATGTTGAACAGTAGCGGTGACAATACACCGCCCTGCGGAACTCCGCTTACGACAGCCCTTGGTTCAGAAAATGTCGCATTCACACGCACCCTAAAGGTACGCCCAGAGAGAAACGAGGATATCCAAGCAACAATTCTAGGATGAATGCCAACCTGAGATAATTTTTTGCGTAATTTAGTATGTGAAACTCTATCAAAGGCTTTAGAAAAGTCAAAATAAACAATATCTGTGCAAAACCCTTTATCTAATGAAGATGTCCAATCATTAACAGATTGGAGCATCGCTGTGATCGTGGACTTCCCTTTTTGAAAGCCATGTTGAACTGGTGAAATGATAGAATGCTTTGTTAAGTGAGCTTCAATCCTCTTTTTGAGAATCTTTTCAAATATCCTAGAGAAAACTGAGGTTATGCTGATAGGACGATAATTGTTTGGTGATGTATGCGGAGATTTCTTCGGAATTGGTGTGATGTATGACAATTTCCACCCAGAGGGCACTTCAGCTCTCATGAAACTCAGATTAAAGAGATATTCTAGAGGTTTCACGAGAACTGGAGCTAAGCTCCTAATGAATGCGAACGGAATGTGGTCAGGAGTCTCCGAAAATGAGGAAGGCCAAGTGCTGAGTAGCTTATATATTTCATCAGCGTGAAACCAAACAGAATCTTCCATCACGGGATAGAAAGGAACTGAAAAGTCCTCAGCACACTCAGTGTCAGGTTCAAAAACTTTTTGAAAATTGCTAGCGAAAATTTCAGCCTTTTCGATGTCACTTCTCACAACCGTTCCATCATCTAGTAGTAGAACTCCCATCTTAGGGCTACTGCTTAGTTTTGTTTGTTTTCTTGAACAGCAAAAATAGCGCTTTCAAATTTCACATAACATAAAGGTGAAAAATAACAAGTGAAAGGAGAAAAAAACTGCAACTGAATGAAAAACTGAATGAAACCACAAGGGTTTTTGTCAATACTCAATATGAATTGTATGAAATACGTGTGCAGCTATGCACATACAGTAATCGTGACAAGAATTGAAGTGCTCTCCAATCATTGGCATTTGCTGGCCTACGTTATTATATGCAGCAGAGCATTACAATGAGCCCGAACTCATTATGCTCTGAAAATGCAATGAAGGGGAACGTTATTATAATAATAATTCGAAGTTTCCAATAGCAATATCACGAATGCCATAATAGACATCCATTTGGAGAATTGGAGTTTACGTGCGACGTAAAACTTATTGGAACCTTTAATTTGAAGAAATGTTAAACACAACGACACAATCCAATTTGGAATAACTTGATTGGAATGCACTTCACTAGACTATCAAGAGAAAAGAGACAAACATGAATGCGACGTTATTTGAGATACTGTAATTATGTACATATGAAATGTCGTGAACTATCCATAAGCAGTTTCTGCTCTGCACAAATTTCAGCATCTCTCCGTTTGTGTGCACTTTGTATCTCACCCACGAAGGGGCAAGGACAATCTCTTCTATTGTTTCTTCCGCTCTGATGAAATAAGTGACTGACGTTTTGTGAGCAACGTGAGGGACACACTGGAAAATTCGAATAATTCTCTGTCGTGTCAAAATTAGCGTACATGAGCATTCGCAGAAGATATATTCAGTATCTAGAGTGCGATGCCATCATGATACATTACTTGTTTATAGTCCATCCACAACTGCCTGTGTATATCAAACACTTACAATTTACGAATCAAATACAGTGTCGATGTTAAAAGCAAGGGCCGGTGAAAATCTTGCCCACCCAGGTTTTTTGCTCTCCGGAGTTCAATCCATACTGTAGCACGTATCTCAAGTTTGAGACCTCCTTATAAGCTTCTTCGCTAAATATGGAACGTGAACCCCGGGGTGGAAGTAAACCTAATGAAACTGTCAGTTTAGGATGAGCGTTAACTCACAGCTAACTCCTAGCATACGAAGAACTCCAGGAGACCTAATGTAAGCTCTATTGGCCCGACATGTTTCTTTAAGCATGGTGCTTCAATACTATGACAACCACACTTGCAGGTGAACTCACAGTTCGAAATCGAAATGTGAGCTCACCGTCACGCTGAACATGATGCCAGTATGAAACGACGAGGATACGCGGAGTGAAAGAGTGTGCGGCGCACGAGACGCAGACGGCGAAGTCGTCGTTTCGCGAAAAAGTCCTCCGGAAAACTTTTTTGCTCATGGTTCGAGTTCACCGTTGTAGCCAGGCGAGCACGCTCTGACTCCCTTTCTGTGAAGACGCAATTCCGGATATGCCCAGCTGATCGATGTTCTCATCGTCTCGATCACCATGACCTTCTGCCGGAGATCACTGATAACTTCGATTTCCTGGTGGGTGATTTTGAAAGGTGACACCTACACCTTCCCCGATTGAATCCCATATATTTTCTGTTCGTGAATTACATCTTGAGCTTGACACAGCAAAGTTAGATTATGCGGGAAGACATTCGCTGACCGCTTGTGTTTTAATGCTCACATAAGTTCCGCTAGCCTTGGAATCTATGGTTCAGAGATATGTCAACATGCTCGGAGGATGCGTGTATTTCATGGTAAAAGGTTCGATAGCTCCGATGAGTAGGAGATTTTGCAGAAGCCTCATCGTTCAAAGACCATGGCTTTTATTAGGCTCGTAGCTTACTTACTACGACGCCCGAGAATTCCAGTAGCCGTAAGAAAACGCGCTCCAACCGCAAAGGCTGCGCGCGTGCATACTGGGCAACGGTGAACGCTCAGATACACACAGTCCTTCTCAATAATACTCGCCTCATGCTTCACCCGCTCATCTGCTAAGCCGCGCTGCATTACCTATGCATTATCATACGTGGTGTGACGTGGATAAGCTGACGGGGGTTCGGCGGACGCCAAAACGTCGCAAACGCCGCACTGAAACTGGTTGACGGAAAGCGCTTGTTGTGGGACCTTACAGGGATTTTTCTATAGTTTTCGTCCAAGGGATCGCCGTAGACTACGAATCCCAAAGAAATCTGTGAGATGGAATTTTGCCCAGACTTTGCCTTTAAGTTGGAGTGCAGCACAAAGCTTGCATGTATTCATCGGAAAAAATCCACCTACCGTATGGGATTACCGAAATTCATGTACCAGTGATCCTGTGCAGGAACTAACGCTTCGACACAAGTCCATACTCCGACCGCATCTTAACGAATATTCGATAATTGATCATTTCCAAGCGATTTTTAACGGATCATTCATAAAATGCAACAACCGGAAGATTCTCCACGTGAAAACATTCAGCATTCCCAGAGAGCCGTCTTACACATTTTGCATTTTGTGCCATGTCTGCAGTAAATCAGTGTATGACCTACCTGGGAATAGTTTGCAATGCTGCGACAGAGTGAGATCGAATTATTAGCAGTTCATTTTCTCCATCTTTTCGGGAGATGTTGATTGACAACACATTCACCTGCAGGGTGGAATGTCCGTTACTTCATAAGTACACCGGATGCCTCGCCAATAATTGTCAGGAACACATTGTTATTCGAAGACTTTCGCGATTCTGAGTTAACTTATATGCAAGCATATTTCAAAAAAAAAAGAACGAATCTTCATTCTTAAGCATACTTCGAACATAGGAAATTGAACAACACGAAATTTTTTTTTGGGAAACAAGCTTATCGAATTTGATGGAAAAACTTAAAACTTCCTGATGAAACCTTGGCAACTACTTCCGTTATTTGTGGCCTTTGATAGCTGTATGCCATGAGAACCCATAATGGATCTGGCCAATCTCAGTCTCAAATTCAGGAAATAATTGGTTTGGTTATTTTGTTTTTAGTGCAAAATGAAAATTTAAAGTCGTCGACTGCAGGAAATTACAGAATAGCGATCGACAGTACTTGAATAACTTGAGACTGTCTTAGCACCCACGGACGACAGATGGACAGCTTTTGTTCGCTTGAACTGCTAAGGAAATGCATACATGGTCGTGAGAGCTCTGCCGAACATAATGCAAACGCTAGCACGACTGCTCTATCGTTCGATGATGAGACGTACTTCGTTTCAATTCTGTATTTTTACAACAATTCTTTCCCAGCACAAATGTACCACTCAATTTAGTGTCCATTAGAAGCGGAGTTGAATCAATACTGGACGGAACTCTTAGACGAAAAATTCAGGTATGCCCAGTTGTGCCCTTTTATTCACACTAGCGCCCCTTCAGGATGCTAGAAAGTGGGGTGGGGCAGCCACTTGAGGTCTGCGCAGAAGCTTCACCCTTGCGAAGTTTTCAGATAATTAACAAAGAGGTAGAACTAATACATGGAGATAAATACACTAATTGAACTCAAATACGAAATCCTTCCTATGAGTTGCATATGTTCTACCAGTCTCGCCGCCCAGCTAGCGCTGACCTGCAGCCTTGTCCTGATGGTAGCACCATAAATTTTTCGTAACACATCTTCATGTAAAGTTACTTCCCCATATAATGATATATTTTCTCGTTTGATGTCACCGCATTTCTTACATGCCTATGGACCTATCATGGCCAGTCACCAGGTATGTCCTTTGTCCCTCCGGAATTCCATTTCTAGGCGCTTTACTTTAAAATTTGATGATCTTTTTCCGTACCGGATAGAAAAGCTGCTACAAATAGTGACGACAATAACGAAAGAGGAAGACATCGATTCCGGCACACGCGGCTGCTCGACGTACTTCTCGGAACCACCACCATCGACGGTCACTGTAAATGAATTTGCAGAAGAGAGCAGGAAGCACTATCACACTCGAATAAAAAATGAGCACAAATTAAAGCTGGAACAATCAGCAACTCGTTGATTGACATCATACCAATCTCATGGTGTTCCACAATACTGAACTACGACAGGTCCATCCCCGATTGGTGCAGCCGTACTGTGGCGTTCTTCTGGTCCGCTGTGCTGCAAAGGCGGACCCTTATCCCGGCACTCTTCACACGCCAGGCCCACACTGGAAGGATTCTCCATCGGTGAACCCGTGGTGTGCTACACACCACTGAACCATGATGAGCTCTTTACCCATCGTTAAACTCGCATTCTGGAGCCATCCTCATAGCTAGGTCAAGCCGGACCCGTTCTCCATTAGGGGACTCTTATCCCGGCATTCACCGCCACCGCTCTACTGGACCAAAGCGGACCCGTGTCCTGGCGCTCTCCTCACCATTACGCTACATCGGACCCGTTTTCCTTCGACTTTCCCGTACCGTGGCGTTCTACACGATACTGAGCCACAGCGAGCCCATCCCACATTGGCGGACCCGTACCCTGGCTTTTTCCACACTATTAGGCCACAACGGGCCCTTTCTCCATTTGTGGACATGTAGTCTTCTGTTTGGCCAAGCGGGACTCGTATCTTGGCGTTCTCCACACCACTGGGACCACTCGGTCCACTCCTTCATCGGGGCCGTTTTCTGACCTTCTTCACACTACAGGACCAAAACAAACCCATTCTCTATCGGCATTGCCGTTTCCTAGCGTTTTCACCACTTTCGGGCTTCGGCTCACCTGTTCTTTATCGGAGCACCCGTACCCCTCGTAAATCTCGAGAGTAATGGTGAAGGCTTAGCAGATATTCAGAAATTTTGATCAACTGCGTGATTGCTTACACAATGTCATACCTTGCAGCGCGTTTGTTGAAGCGTTTACTCTCTATAATAGGGCACTCCCTTTCTCGAAATGATGGACGGATATCATGGCTGCACAATCGCATCGAGATGTTAACAGGTGATCTGATGGGAACATACACCAGTTGGGCCGATCGTGTAGATTCTGCCACCATCCGGCTTCCGAGACGTTATAGAGAGGTCCCATTGAACCTTTCCATCTCTTCAGCGGACGAGCTTCGACGAGCAGAACTGGATGGGTGGTTTTCCTGCTGCGCATTCTGTTCAGCCTGAAGTAGTTAATACTCTCATGCAGCTGCTGCGAGACCGCCAGCTGAGGTGATGAAATCATGATCCCGCACATGCGGTAGGGCCAGGAGTGACGAGGTTGCGAGTCCCCGAAATGAACGTGTTTGAGTCCCTAAAAAGCGACGAGCCACCTAGCCGTTCTTCATTTCACATATTGACTATTTCGGTTATGTACTGATGCCTAGCTCTCGTACTTCCTAGAAAACACCTGTGAAAATAGTGAGATGCTTTTTCCATGGGGGTACTACGAATAAAGCATACGAATTTTTAAAAGGAAGAAGCGCTTACAACCATGCTTTCTTGAATTATCAATTTGAAGGTATAAGAATTCGAAAGTTTGGATTCAATGTTAGTACCTTCGAATCGTTCCATTGAAACAGTGAATGCTCTATCAAAACATGTTTCAATTGAGTGTACAAAAAGTGAAATACATTTTTCCTCTTGTCCTCTAATACCTCCCAACATTTTTCAACGTTATTGCGTCTCTTTCTGATTTCTTTAAGCTTCTTAGCTTTCGGCGTAAATAACGCCTTCACCAGACCTTAACATTCAGAATGAACGCAAAAGTTATCTGATGCTGTTATATGTTGTATGTCACATGTTAAATATTATATGTTAAATGTATCTGATAACTTTGGGATAATTCAGGGCGTTAAGCTCTGACGAAGGCGTTATTCACGCCGAAAGCCAACTAGAATAAAGAAATCAGAAGGAGTCTCAATAACCTTGGAGAAGTGAACAACCAATGAGGCGTAGAGACAGAATCACACTATCCAATATTTTCATTCAATACTTGGAAGAAATTTTCAACACTTCTAACACATTTGCGCAGATAGAAAGAGAGGACTGTATGAAGAAGACCGATTCCATCAGGCATAAACGTTATCTGCAATAAAATCTTCCATTATGTGATAGTTGTAGGCCATTATCGAAAACTCTCCACAATAGGTATATATGTATAGCTGGCTTCCATAACTTAATCACAATGTCAATTTCACAAGAGCACCTCCGAGCCATAATCAGTTTTGCCCTCTCCTCTCGCATCGAAAGGATTTTCTGGAAGACCCGATTTCTGGAGATGAGAGTTGGTTCCTCTACAATTCAATTACAATATATTCAATTACAATACGTGCCACGTGGATTCCTCGAGGAGGAGACCCGCCATATCGCATCCCCACCCAACCTATGTCTCCTTTGCTACCTCTGGTACTGCGAGGAATGTTATACTACGAGCTGCTCACGAAAGTACACACAGTCACCGGTAACATTTACGCCAATCAGCTTCAGAAATTCGTTGACGCTGTTCGAGAAAAACGGCCGGGACGAGATTTTGTACACCTACTCCGCAATGATGCAAGGCTCTACTTGGCTAAAGAGACCCGTGAAAATCGGAGGACCTGGACTGGGACACGATTCCCCACCCACCCTATTCCTCTGGCATTGCCCTTTCGGACCACCGCTTAACTCGCTGCTTTGGAATATCACTGAGAAAAAAATCCACCAAACTTGAAGATGTTGAAAGGCCGGTCAGCGATTTCTTTGACTCCCAGCCTCCGCAGTTCTGGGAGGAGGGGACAGCTTACCTGCCCATTAGATGGAACACTGCAATGACTTTCTATATTGATTATATTGTTGACTAAATTCCACTGTAAGCTGAGTAATAAAATAAAGCAGAAAAAAAAGTGCCAAAAGCCTCAAGACTTTCTTACCACTCTAATGTTATGTGGAACAAGGAGGAAAATGAGAATTTGTACTTTTTGAAGTAGTTTTGAAAGAAGTTGGGCTATATTTTCATGCCCTTGTTGCCCGTATTTAATGTTCACCTTCAGGCGGCACTGTCAGAAATACTCAGCACTTGGGATGCACAAGAGCTTCCTAAGAGAGGTATCCCGACACAGGAGTTGATCAACATATATGACAAGTGGGGTAATGCGATGTCATCCTCACCGGAAACGTCGTACGCGTTTTCATCGCAAAATCTGTGCGCTTTCATCCGATACCCACATACAAGCTGTACAGATCGCATCATGAATGAACATTTTGACCCAGTGTCCTTTCCTTGTCATGGTTAGATATCGCTTGATCTAGTAAACGCAGAGAAGAAATCTAATAGATGATTACAGTATGTTGTACTATTTAAAGCCCACTGTAGTCCTAGAATAGTCTCATAGTTTGCCCTGTCAGGGAGCCTAGTGGATGAGAACAGTGGCACCATCTAATGCCTTGACTTTCATTGTTTTGTGTTCCGTTAGGTTCTGAGGGCGCCAAGCGCCGAAGCTAATCAACCTAAATTTTGTTGACGCCCACTCCACAGATTGGACACAAATTCGACATTAAATGAGGTTTTCGGACAACATACTCTAATGTTGTTAGTAAATTCTTTCCTCAAGATTCATTTGTCAGATAGTGTGCTAGTTAACATCACGTTACGAAACCCAATCTTCTCGATCTTCTCACGTAGAGGAGTGTTTATACTTCTTCGCGAAGCGATGGCGTCGCAGCAACGGCCTCAACACGCGCGACGAGATGGGTAGTGAAACCGCCGCGCCATGCTGAAGTCGCAAATTTACGTACGCGCAAAATTTCATGCACACATCCATTTAGAGGTCATCATGGGGTTCAATGAACAGTTTTGAACTCCATAGCAGCGTTTGTGACCTAAAGTGTTCAGAAAGAGTTCTCGGCGATTTCCAGTGATGATCTCTGCGAGAGGCAAGTTTATGCTTGTGTACAAGGTATGGGAGAGCACACTGCGGGTTTCCCTCATTTAATTATTTGTTCACAGATCTCTTGCATTTAATTCATCAAGAGGGTTTTTCTTTTATGCATACAATGTTGTAGTCCCATTCCTCGACACATAGTGCAGTTTTTCACTGTTTGGGTATGTTTTATGCAGTGGTACTGTCAGGGATTTCTTCGACTCATACGTTGTTCTAGTGCCTCAATTTGATGCTTCTCAACCTTTGCTGGTCGGGAGTGTGACTTTCTGATTCACTTATGTAGGGCTTTCCTTTCACATAAATCATGTTCTAGCCCAGCGCTTTCGATTTTTTCCAGTCCCTTTGATTTACCTTGTGATTTTTAGGGGGAGGGGGGGGGGCGGGAGTTCCTATAACTGACTTCATAATGAAATCGCACCGGGACTTTCAAAAATTATACGAAGTGTTGGAACGCACGAATACCTTACACTCATCGGTATTCGATGTTCAAAAGAAAATCTCAAAATTAGCATGCATACCTGCATACCTGCTTTGGTTTTTTTTCAATAGCTTGACGGGCAAGATGTAAGTAGTAATCGCCATAAACAGCAGATAACATCAGAAACACAGAAAATCCACAAAACTATTGTATAAAACGCATACCACGCGTCCAGGTTCATGCGCATTCACATTCCCAACTAAATTCATCTGACTCCTTGACTAGATTTTGGGCCAAAACAGCTGGAAAAGCTGTGGAAAGGTGGCCAACTCCAACCCGCAACATCAGTGAAACCACCACTTCGCGTCTGCTAGCAGGCGCGACGCGAATCCGGCCCATAGCGTCGTTTTTCAGGAAATAAGTATAAACAGGACGCTACGACACATCGCGAGAGCAAACGCCAACTACCACATTGCGACCACTGATTGCGCACTCATCCATTCGGTCACATCACATTTGGACAGTTTGCTTGGACGCGACGGTCGCGTCGCGCCGAAATATAAACCCTCCTTGGAGCATTCTCTCATCGCATCTTTCGTTCGGTTGCTTCGTGACCAGGACTCGACAGTTAATTCGACACGGAATGCCTATATCCCAACTTGAACTTAGAATCAGTTTTGATGACTGTTCTCATTCTTTCTTTGGTAATTTGGCATGGAAAACATCATCTATAAGTCGTTCACCTTTGAACAGTTCTTGGGCCAAATGTGATGTTGGCATCGTAGGTCTTTTTTGCTGTCTCTCAACGTATCCTGAATTGCGAAAAAGCAGTCGTGCTGATTTTTCATAGGGTCGTTCCTGTTGCATTTAAGATTTTTAGAGGAATTAAATTGCAATAAAAACTTAAGGAAATGAAAGCAAGGAATTACGAAAAAAGATAGCATCATCAATTACAACACTGCACAGCACAGTGTCAGAGCGGCATTTTTTCTGCCCTACCTTAATAAAATTCTGCAATTCATTGCAAGCATTGGTGTCATTTCAGTATGCAATCCTTGATCAAGACAGAATGAAGAAGTATTTTTTAGTTCACTCTTGAAAGTGCAGGGAATGCTTTCATCTGCAAAGAAAATGCATCTCCACAGTTGAGAAAAATGTTTTCGGAAATGGCAAAAGTTTCAAAATGCGATGGAGCACTCATCATTGCACAACTTTCACATGTGGATTGTTGTATTTGTTCTTTTTTTTTACTACGTTTTCTTTTTTCTACTACGCACTGAACCAGAGTAAGACTATTAAGGCAAGTCGTCAAACTCTAATAGCTGTCAACGAGAACCCATATTCTTGTTCGGATATACCGATAGTGAGCAAAATTGTAACCAGTGGAAAACCACTACCACTGAAACTTGAGCAAATCAAAACAGAAGTAGTTGACAGATTTGTGTTTGCCACTAAATTCGTTTCTGAATCAGGTTTGTGAATTTTTTGACTTTATCAAAGATTATTACGGGCCTCACAAAAGTAACCTCCAAAATGTAATTTAACTAAATAAAAAAATAATAATTTAACTGTCAATAGTTGCCCAAGTCTCATACATCTATTCTACTCTTAAATGTGGTTTTTTTTGTAGGTAATTCCACAAAAGGGGCGGGAACATGTTCTAAAATCGTATGCTTCTCATTTCCACCTTCTATGCATAGAGTTTGAGGGACCAAAAAAAGTTGAGTGTGCCTCAAGAGCCAAGCAGTCCTAGCTTAGAACAGATGGCATGTTCATTAAATAACAGCCTGTTTTCATTAACACTCGACATTCAATCGATTTTAACATGAGCGAGCGAATGTCAAAGTTTTTGTCGAGGTGAAAGGCCTAAGCTGTCACGGAACTGTTCTGAAAAGAGAAAATATTCAGAGATGTCTCAGCAAAGATTTGTGTCGAGCAAATAATTTCGGCATTTGTTTTGCCTTTTGCTACGAAATAATTGCATAGAAAAATCACAGCTGGTTGGTCAATGAAAATGTAACTAACAAGACCGTTCTTGAAGGATTTGATGGAGCAGAGATTCATGCAGCTCATGGCTTCCTATTGTTGCAGTTTTTGTCTCCTTCCACTAACAAAAGGACTGATAAATATGGCGGTTCCTTAGAGAACAGAGCTCGCATCATTATCATCATCATTAGGTAGAAGTTTACGAAGCTATCAAGTATTTGCATGTCATCTCTGTTTTCTTCCCGAAATTGGTATTTCTCATGAACCTACTACCACATACTCATCGTAGGCGTATAAAAATGGGGTTACGCTACAAAATGGATGCGATATTCGTGTTCAGCAGCTGAAATAGTACACAGGGTGTTACAGAGTTTCGGCAAAAAAAAAAAAACGAAAATTTTGGGGCCCCTAATGTGGAACATGTAGTGCCAAACCGCTAAGTAATGATTTACCACTACTGTATGCTTTTTTTTCGTTTTTCCTACCGTCCTACTCTCTCCTTTTTACTTGCACTTTTGAGGGTGGTGGTGTTCGAAAATATACGTTTTATGATCTTGCAGTCCTTGTCTAAAAGATAGACGGATTGCGCGTGCGGTATAATTCTCGTTGCTGCCACAGAATCGCGGCGAAAACTACTCGGCCTTCTCACTTGTGCATGCTGTCTTCGGATCCAGCGCTCTGATCCTATCGTGTTTCTGCAATCATGGAATCTGTCTATCGTATTGGGATGGGCTGTACTTTCCTCTTTTAGCCGGATTTTCTCGGGCTAGGATACCTGGAGGAGGGGTTTAGGATTAGTTACTGAAGGTACTTTTCCTTATTGAACCTACTGGGTGATATTGTTCCTCTGGGTCCCTTCGTGTCCGGAAATTTGGTCGTTCTCCCCAAATTTCGTTTAGGCAGCCTTCGATATTTGGGATTACATTATGGGAAATTCTGCGACGCTATGATGGTCTCGTTCTGCAAGCTAGCGAGGCGCTTCAAAAAGAAAACTAGAATAAAAAAAACAGGAGAGCACAGGATAAAACCACCATGTTAACGTTGTTGAGAGTGAAAAACAGAAAAAGAGCTCGTAATAGAAATTCCTCGTATTTTACTAGTAGGAAGCCCAAATAGAGAACCGCTCCTAGGAAGGTAAAGAGATAAAAATACGTTCTCACGATAAGTTCTTCACAGAGTATGTTCGAAAACTTCCATTTTGCACCCTAATCTCGATAACTCGGCCAGGTTTACAAACCTAATCGATGCTTCCCGTTCTTCCCGCTGCCTGGTCTTTCACGAATACAAATTTTATCCGTACGGGTAACTAGGGAGGTTCCCGCCAGGAACCAGCGGCAGCGGGTACCCGTCACGCCTCTTCGCTTTCCCGCGCGTTCATAAATACCAGCACTGGATTACGTAAACAAACTAGATGTTTGAGTTCCTCACGAATTCAAGGAAATCCGCCTCGCCGAATGCATTAACATGTGCGACTATCTGCTGAATCGTAACCAAAACTACCCATTTCTGGAAAGAATCAAAACGGGTGATGAAAAATGGATTGCTTACGATAACATAGTCTGAAAACGATCATGGACCAAGCAAAGTGGGCCCTCACAATCGGCATCCAAAGCCAAAATTCACCAAATAAAGATTATGCTTTCTGTGTGGTAGGATTGCGAGGGTATGGTCCTTCTTGAGCCGCTTTCAAAAAACCAAACTATTAATTCGAATGTCTACTGTCGTCAGCTGTCGAAATTGAACGAAAAAATCGAAAAAAAACGCCCTGAACTGGCCAATTGCAAAAGCCTGATGTTCCATCAAGATAACCACCCATAAAAATTTAATAGAACTCAACTGAGAACCACCCTTTAGCCTTGACCTAGCACCATTGTATTACCATTTGTTTCGCTCCCCTCGAAGCTATTTGAATGGTAAAATTTTCGACTCCTATCAGGCAGTCAAAAATGAGTTCGACCAGTTCTTCACTTCTAAAAACCAAGAATTCTTTGAACGTGGGATTTTTCAACTTATCGAAAGGTGGCAAAAGGTTATCCAACAAAATGTCCAATACATCATTGATTAATGTTTGTTGTTAATATTAATAAATTTGCTTTAAAAACATCAAAAAACAGACGTTCATTATCGAACAACCCATTAGCAGAGAAACTATGCGGTCGAATATCTGTATACATATGTATATAAAAATTAATGTCTGTATGTATATGTGTATGTATGTATGTAACGAATAGAAAAAAGGGTTAGCCGATCTGGACCATATGTATATAAAAATATCGAAAAACCCATTAGCAGTGAAACTATGCGGTCGAATATCTGTATACAATGGACCAAACTTTGCACGGGTGTACCCCAAGGGCCGGCAGAGGTGCAAGGCTACTTTTCACCGGACCTTATTGATTGATTGATTGATTGATCGATTGATTGATTGATTGATTGATTGATTACATCGGTCTTATTGATTTTTCGCTTATTTGCCCCAGGCGCGGAGAAGAGATGTCCACTGACTGGGGTATTTCAATGATACGAATATGACAACCATTTTGTACGACACTATCGGATTATCGATCATATTGACTTTTTTATTTTTCCCAAGGGAGGGCAAGGATATGTCTACTGTGGTTTCCCAGCGTGCTAAACACGAATATGGCAACCTGAGGTGGTTCTTTTGGTAACTGTGTCCGCCAAGATTCGTATATCCTTTATTCTCGACGACGGCTAACTTTTCGGCAAGTTCGCTTTCGTCAGAGCCTGGAAGTCGAAGGCACATTCATGTTTACCCTCTCAAACGCCTCATCGCCGAGCAGAACGTAATTCAGTCGACAGGCAAATCAAAAACAGAATGAAAAACATACAGCCCGGCCAGTGCTCACCTGCGCTGCCATCGAGATGGTAGACGGACAGCCCGCTAATACCTGGGACTGTGCTCCCATTGCCTTTTACAGTGTGCCTCAATGATCTGCCATAATCGATCAGAATCCGCAAAGATTGTGATACAAGGTCAGGTTGTTAGTGATAGTTATATAGTCATCTTTTCGGTTCATTTTAGGACTTCTAGGGGCAATCCAGCAGGCTTCTAATGTTTTTCTTTTGTGCTACGACTCCAATCTGGATGGCAGAGTTATCATGGCGCAATATGCGGTGTGCTCCCAGTGGGGTGGAAGGAAACATCTTAGCCCACCAAGATGTTCTTTTATCCAAATACAGAGGGGCCGGGTTGTGCGTTTTTCATCCTGTTTTTGATTTGCCTGCTGACTGAATTACGTTCTGCACGGCGATGAGGCATTCGAGAGGGTAAACATGAATGTGCCCTCGACTTCCAGGCTCTGACAAAGGCGACGTCGCCGAAAAGTTGGCCGTGGACGAGAATAAAGGATATAAGAATCTTGGCGAACACAATTATAGAAAGAGGCACTCAAGTGCGTCAGTATGTTTATTCAAATGCCAAGTGCATCACAGAGAGTGTATGTACAGTCCATCCGAACTGTTGGATCTATTGAACTATAAGCGTTCAATGTGCTGACCACTTTCTCTGCGAATGTGTAACAGAGTGAGAGAATTTGTTGTATGGAGCAGTCGTTTTTATGCATTGCTACGTGCCGCTGAGATCTGCAATGAAAACGCATGCCTCACCATTTGATGACAAATATTTTCTTCATATACGGTGGCAAAGCATTATCCTTTGTTTGTGTTGTTCTGAAGAGTTACTTCTCCTCAGACTATTTGTCGTGCAGTCCCATCTTCCGCGTCATCTTGGACCTATCCTATTTTTTTTCTAATTCGACCTGTTTGTGCCCGTTAAAAACAAGAATGCCTGCAACGGTGTCCTTGCGGCTGCGCATTTGTATCACCGTGAGGGGAAAGAGCCGTTACCTGGCCACTGTGATTGATCCATTCAATCAATTCGCCTATCATGGTAACCTGGTAACGATGATACATTCATTCATTTCCCCTCACGATGATACACGGCTGTAACTGCTAGCTGCGGTGAGAAAGCGCCGAACGCCAAATCATGCTCCCAACTGAACGAATATTCATTGATTTTGCATATTTTCTGTCTCTCTATCTCTCGACAGTGCGAACATGTCCACTTTAACATCCCAATGAGGTGCTGGAATATCGGTCGTGTGAGATCAAACTTCTACGCAATTCTCTAACCAACTTTTCGATTCCATGGAAGAAGGTCGAACATCTTAGAATTTAAACACGCACTAGCTTTCCTCTCATAGATGTTTTTTGGGCTTGCCAATATGCTTGATGCTTGTTTGCATTTGTTTTACTTTTTGATATGCACGTACACACAGGGTGTTTCGTAGTTATGTATAGGACATCGTCCAACTTTTCCAACCGCGGCTTTTTTGAGGCCGTAAAATTTTTCTCTACTATCATTGTGATCAGCACCTGAAATAATTGTGCAGCAACCCTAGGTTTTCAGGCCTTTATTTTTCTGCTTTTGCCGAGTTCGCAGTCATGAAACTCTTTTGTGTCCTTGCAGCTTTATACGCTGCTGAGTAGTAACCATCAACCCCAAACATTTTTGTGAGTTTCTATAGGCCACAGCGATTCCACAATGCCTGCCCACTCCCGTTACTTTCGAGGATTCTAAAAAGAACCGCATCAATAAGCGTCGCGTATCCAAGACAGCCTACCTCAACGTCTCAGCTTTTCACGTACACACTCCAAATTGGCTGACAAGAATGCTATTTGGTCGTGGTTCAGAAAAAAACATTTGGATCTGGTACATAGGCTGCGCTAGGTGACAATCGAAGTAGGAAACATTTGCCCGACATTTTTACATCGGGATAATTCCACATTTTATCTTTAAACCATGTGAAGCGGTTGCTCAAATTGATGGGAATTACTCTTACGCAATGTCTGATCTCCGGCGCTGTTAAACCAGATTCCAACCCCTGCCCGCTTAGATCTGCTTATGTAGAGAAACGAATTTGAAGACACGACAGCACCATGCCAAAAGTCCCTATTGCACAAGTTCTTCGCTCTCTTCTGT
This sequence comes from Ancylostoma caninum, assembly GCA_037903475.1. Lineage (NCBI taxonomy): Eukaryota > Metazoa > Nematoda > Chromadorea > Rhabditida > Ancylostomatidae > Ancylostoma > Ancylostoma caninum. Next base: position 424,160 of record JBAJFG010000446.1, read on the forward strand.
TATCATACCAACAACTCACACTCTTGCGAATGCTAATGCTAAACTCTTACTTGTTTTTTTTGTAAATGGGCTTCAGCCAGCTATCCTTCATTCGCGAGGTAGCTGGTATTTTTTGACTAAACAACAGCTGTGCTTTATGAAGCATCTGTTGCTATCCTGTCTGATTACATCGTAATTCACTAGAATAAACTATTCAACTGCTCAATCACAGGAGGAAACCGTTGGCGAATAAGCTTCGCGGTAGTTAGCACACTTATTCAATTACAGAATTCCCGCTTTGCTGCCACCGACTCTAGATGGTCTACGAGCGCATAGCAGCTAAAGTTGTTGATGTCTCGATACTTGGGACGAAATTAGCCTTCCGCTGTGGTCGCACAGCCAACAATCGTTTTCTTAAGGTGAGAGTTCTACTTGTCAAGATATTTAAAACATATAATTCGCTCCCGAATATTTTTTTAACTTGATCACTTTGATCACCTTGAGTCCGTCGATCTTCGGATATACCGAGTGGACGCCAGCAATCCTTCCATTTGTCCCTCTCGCGTGCCATAGTCGTCCAATGGATTCTGTCTGTTCGAGGGACACGAATAGCATTGTATCTTTCCTTGAAGGACTTCGTGGAGAAGTCTGATCATATGGTCGGTGGTCTTCTTGTTGTGCGCTTAACGTTCCGCGAAATCCAGTCGCAGATGGCTCTTGTCCAGCGGTTGTCGTCAAGACGCACCACGTGTCCGGCCCATTTTTTAACTACGCCCGAAAGGATGCGATGAGCTGTGGAAGAACGCTGTCAGGAAGTAATGTAGACCTTACAAGATTTTTTGAACACCGAAGCGAGCAAGGTGCTCTCATCAGAAACTCTGATTCTGGGTATTTATCAGTTTTCAATGCCTAAAAACCGTCTCAGATCATCACCCCCAAAATCCTGCACTGATGAGTTTTCCTTTTTCTTGATACCGCATTTCAAACTTGAAAGCAACACCTAAGATATTTCCCAAGAGATTCTCAACACAGAAGAATCAGCTGAAGCCCTCATCGATTCATCACTAGAGTTATCAGCATTCCGAGTATACAACAAAGTTAGTCATGGTTTTCGTATACACCCTCAGTTCAGCTATTTCTTGGATCAGCTGTTTTCGTTTGCAGCTACAGCCTGGTAGCGCAGAAGTGGCACTTGGGTCGACTTTGTCCGTAATTACGACCTCGTTCCGAAGTCGGCCAAATAATCTAATTTTAACACTTTTTTGACATGTATGTGGTGTGATTTCTTCCACTCTGATGTTTCTCCACTGCCATCTAGTAAAATCTCCTTTAAGACGCATTCTGCGGACAAAGTCGTAATTGCAGACAACGTCACCTTAGGTGCCATCTTTGGGCTAACAGACCACACTCACTTCTTCTATGATAAAATCTCTTTCTCGCAGTTGGTTGAACCAACTTTCAGGTCTCCAGATTCAAGAGAAAAGATCCAGTACGAGAATCACAGAGATGAGGTTTCGTCGATGAAAATGGCTTTTTTACATGTTTTTGTCGACGGAGTTGAATCGCGGCCAACGCAAATGCGGAAAATGAGCTGTGCAGCCTGACGGTTTACGAGGTGGCTACTCCTCCTGCTGCTATAACGTCTGAATTTGAAGTCGAGTAGTGTCTAGATTTCCGTTCTCATTTCACATCTCATTTGAAATTTGTGTACGAAAGGTGGAGCGTGGGGGGGGGGTCGTATTTTTGGCGGCTGAGATATGGGGGTCGACCTTCTATCATCATCACGCTTGAGCCTGGTTGGTTTCATTCTCCTTACATTTATCTCCAACCTTACTATCCCCACCCCCCAACTCCTTTCTTTTCACTTGACATTTATTGCCTTTCTACTTTAAAAAATTCACTTTGCCCTACACACAGCTTTCGCTTTTTTCTACAGTTTCATTTGTAAGATTGTCGGTAATAATTCTTCTCGTAAAGCTGAAGCAAGTCCAAGGATATTTTGACGTGTTCAAATTGTTGAAAAAGTTTTCGTGCAGTCAGCAATGAAAAAAAAAATGACATCATGTTAAGTTGATTATGACACTTGTGACTTCATGTAAGTTGATTATGATTACCTTGTCATCTTTGGTGAAATCAAAATCTAAGTGGAGGGGAACAAGTCAACATAACCGGAGCTGTGTGTGTGTGTATGTGTGTGGTGTGTATGGTATGTGTGGTGTGGTGTGTGTGGTGTGTATGTGCGTGTGTATGTGTGTTGTGGAGGTGTGTGTGGGGTGTGTGTAGTGTATGTGTGGTGTGTGTATGGGTGTGTGGTGTGTGTTGTGTGTGTGGTGTATGTGCGCGTGTATGTGTGTGGTGTGTGTGGTGTGTGTTGTGTGTGTGGTGTATGTGCGTGTGTATGTGTGTGGTGTGTGTGGTGTGTGTATGTGTGTGGGTGTGTGGTGTGTGTGTGGTGTGTGTATGTGTGTGGGTGTGTGGTGTGTGTGGTGTGTGTGGTGTGTGTATGTGGTGTGTGTGGTGTGTGTATGGGTGTGTGGTGTGTATGTGCGTGTGTATGTGTGTATGTGTGTGTATGTGTGTGGTGTGTATGGTGTTGTGTGTGGTGGGTGGGTGGGTGGGTGGGTGGGTGGGTGTGTGTGTGTGTGTGCGTGAAAATGTTGGGATGGAGTTCCTCGTAGTTTTTCATATCTTGGGCCGTTCGATTACAGTTTGGAGCAAATCGATTCAATAAAAATTCTTATATCACTAAATAGGTATTATATTATTGAAAGATTAGCTGTAATTATGCAATATTGTGGACAAATATGAGTTAGAAGCAGCCGATTCTAAATAGGCATACGGTAAAACAAAATTTTTCAGGCTGCTCTGTCGGAAAAACTGAGCACATACGACGCCACGGACATATCTAAAAGAGGCATGCCAACGCCAGAGCTAATCAATGTGTACGATAAATGGGGTCGAGGAGGATACGGCGTTATTCTCACTGGAAATGTGATGGTGGATCCGGTAAGAAAACTGTGAGAATTCCTGAGAATCTGACTCCAGGCGCAGATTTCAAGGTTCTCTAACTACTTAGGATTAGAATATACAAACACAGCCTTTACTAATCTCAAAGAAAATAATAAAGAGTCGTTTAACAAGCTAAAACGCTAGAGAACGCTGTTTGCTATCAAATCTAGTAATCAAGTTTTTTTTGTCGTCCTCAACACCGTTTTCATATTTAATCTCATTAAATAAACACTGGTAGGAGAACTTTCTTGCATGCAAGAACTCAATTGTCTCTAGCATGCAAAAGTAGATATCATGGAGGCATTTATCGACGAGAACGCTTATTATTTCCACATTTCGTTCCAGAATTACACCCTTTCCAGAATCTTTGGAAAAAAAGATTATACTGTTAACCATTTTAAGCGAATCGGATGAGTTTCATGTCGTATATAGGAGAAAATGTGGAATGATGACTTGCTAAAAACGAATTGCGGTATTGTAATCAAAAAGTAGTGAAAAGCAGTGCATAAAGGATGTTGGGCTGATGAGTAGTTCTGACCAATTTTCTGGATTTCAAACTAATTTTCTCTCAATAACAAAGGGAAAATATTATAACGATGCTTTCAGCGCAACCTCGAAAATGCCGGAAATCCGATTATTTGTAAGGAGAACGATTCGGCTCAATTAAGAAAGGCATTCTCTGAAATGGCACGAGTCTCCAAGAACGATGGAGCCCTCGCAGTTACGCAGCTTTCACATGTTCGTCACCAGTACATATTTTACTTTATTTTTCTCTGGAAGTTCATGATCCTCTATCTTGAAATGCTTTACAGGCAGGGAGACAAACGCCACTAGTCGTCAATGAACACCCGTATTCTTGCTCGGACGTGCAGCTAGAAAGCACATTTACGAAGAGTGGGAAACCAATCCCGCTACAACTTGACCAGATCAAGCCAGAAGTCATTGATCGATTCATATATGCGGCGAAATTTGCATACGATACAGGTGTGTGTTTAGTGCTCTGATTGTTTATCTCAGAGATATTCCTCCTATATAAAGACTGGTAAGGGTCCAGATTTTTCCGGCGTCAGACTATGAGAGTCTTGTGAAATCTTTTGTGCAGTGTAGTGCATAGACAATGGTGGAGGGAGAGATGCGCAGACGTCATACGAAAAACCGATTTATGGAGCGAGATGAGACTAGATCTTCGCGGGACCCGCAATTTCGAAATCCTTGCACAGTGACTGTCCTAAGCTGGCGGTCTCACAGCCAACCGATGAGACAGAGCTAGCAAGGCTTTAAGGCAGCACATTATACGGAGCAGGATAGCCACTGCTATTCACTCAAAATCAACTGTTGCACCGCAGATCAGCTTGGGCGAGATCCGTGTGCGGCCTGGGAGTTCTCTAGGCCCAGTGCAGCGGTGGTATCCGTCGCACTTCCCACATGCCGCACGTTCTCGTCCTAGCATCCGTCCAAGAACTCTGAGCGGTTCTGCAGCCACGGAAGAGATTCCAGTTGTACACTCACATGCATAGAAAAAGTGCGTCATTACAGACCACTGTGACACTTCCTGTGATCAAGTATGTAATTATTCAAATTTTCTGGATAACTCCTAACTTCCTCCCATTGCTCTCGAGATTTACAAAGGGTAAGGACGCACGGATGATAGGTGTGCCAGGGGCGAATAGTGACAGATACCGTTATGTCGATGGAGTAGGGGTTGTACTGTGACTCAACGTTGCGGAAAAGCCAGGATACGGGTTCGCAATGGAGGAGGGGTCTGACATGGCCCAGGTGGGAGAAATGCCAGAATAGGGGTTCACCAATGGACGATGGGTCTGTGGTGGCCAAAAAGTGAGTGAATGACAGGAAACGGTCATGCCGATGGAACAGGGGTCCGCTGTGGCCCAGGTGTGAGGAACACCAGCATTCTGGTACAATGAAGGGGGATGGGTCTGTTGTGCCCTAAAAGTGTGGGAATCTCAGTATGCGGTTATGCCAATGGAGGAGAGGTCCGCTTTCACCCAATTGTGAGGAACCAGAAGATACTGTTGACGGATGGAGGAGGGGTCCGTTGGCCCAAGTGTGAGGAATAAAAGAATTCGAGTTCACCGATGGAAGATGGGTCTGCTTTGCCCTAAAGTGTAAGAATCCCAGGGTCATGCCGATGGAATAGGGGTCCGCTGTGGTCCAGGTGTGAGGAACACTAGCATTCTGGTCCACTGAAGGAGGGATGGGTCTGCTGGGGCCTGAAAGTTGAGGGAACTCCAGGATAAGGGTTCGTGGATGGAGGAGGGGTTGCGCTGTGGTCTAAAAATGTAGGGAACGTCAAGGTATTGGTATAAGAGAGGACGCTGTGGTCCAGGTGCGCCAGAGTGTGGGACTGCTGTCCGCTTAATGTGTGGGAATGTCAGGATGCGGTTATGGCGATGGAGGAGTGCGGTTCTACCCAATTGTGAGAAGCGAGAAGATACTGGTTCACGGATGGAGGAGAGGTCCGCTTTGGCCCAGGTGTGAATAACTGTGTGAATAGCTCAAATGGCAGGAAACGCGCCTTAAAGAAAGATATTCGTCCAACAACAATCTCAACTTGAATTACTTCGAGTTCTTAATTACACTGTGTCGGTTACAGCAAATAGTCGACAGTTACTAGATTCATATAAATGATAAGCACGCGCAGAGTTGAGGATGACTAGCCATGGTAGGTGACATTTAAGAAGTGCGGTGACAACAAACGAGGGATGTATCATTGCATCGGAAAGTGAACTTACATGGTGATGTGTGATAAAGAGTGCTCGAGCAAGGCGCATACAAGAAGTGCGGAGTTGGCTAGGCGGCCAGACTCACGAATACACGCAACTCATAAGGAGAATTTCGCACTCAAACTCAATTAATTAGTATTTTCGCTTCTATTTCAAGTTCCTAAGGATTTCATAGGCGCGAAACTTTTGCACCTACCTCAAGTGGCTACCCCACCCCACTTTCTAGCGACCCGTAAAGAATAAAAATGAAATGAAATCTCAAGAAAGATTAGAAAATGAAGTAAAGAACACAGGGAATATCTATTATATTTATCTTCATAGCCGTCATCATCCAGTATAAATCTATGGCATTTCCTTGTTCGCTGTTACCATCATAACATTACTCTGAAGATTTCATAACGGTCTGTTGCTTCCACCAATTTTTGTTCATTCATTCAATCGTAAATCTACCAACAAACTCTCACGAGGCTAGTTCCGACGAGTTGGGTCTGGGCAATCTTTACCATTCCACACCCACTCTCCAAAATTTGAGGACGTAATTATGCTCTCCCGTATTTCGAAAAGCTGGGGCTGCCGCTCGTAGAAGAGTAGGAAACTGTACAGTCTGTTTCGTCTTGATTGTCCCATAGTGCACCAGCTCTGACGTTTAGGAACGAAACATACATATGACGGGAGGATGTGCTCATCCATGCACTTTCCGGAAAAAATGTTCGCCCAGAAGAATAATTCTCCTTAAAATTGCTGATAAGCTGGTTTGACGGTACCGAGGGTAATAGAAAATGTTGGCGCGACATATTTTGGTTGTCCGGCACTGCAAAAAGCAGACGCGTATGTATTCGCCTACATGTACAGTTTGCGGTATAATATGCTCATTCAATTCTTACAATTAGATTCGCCTACATGTACAGTTTGCGGTATAATATGCTCATTCAATTCTTACAATTAGATGGAGGTATAGCCACCCGAGTGGCACAATTGTCAAAGCAGATAACCTTGACATTTGAATTTTTGTACGACTACTAGCCCCTTCGCGTGGTGACACATTCATTTGACTATAGTTTTCGTGTGGAAATGCAAATGGCGAACTTCGTTTAACCAGATAGTTGTCAAACTCATTTGCTAGACAAGCAAACGAATCTCGCTGGACGCATTGTCCCTGGCATGTTCCATATGAGAGTATCAAGGCCCCGCCATGCTAATTTTGGATGGACCTATCTATTCTTTATTGGCTGTAGCAGCTCACCTTATTCCAATGTTCTGAAGGATTCGATGGTGTTCAAATCCATGCTGCTCATGGTTACCTTCTATCCCAGTTCATGTCTCCGTCAACGAACAAACGCACTGATAGATACGGCGGTTCGTTAGAGAACAGATTCCGTGTGATTGAAGAGATCTTTGAAGGAATCAGGTGTGTTTGAGACAAGTGTTAATGTTTTGTTCTGCCAGCTAGCTTTGATTCACTAAGAGTGGCGCTTGCAGACGATTTCGAGATCTCACATGGTCCTAAGGAAAACTTTTCAGAAAGGAAATTCCCGCACGAACAGGATTTATCGTAGGTATCAAGACGAATTCCGTAGAATTTCAGAAAGATGGTCTGACTCCTAAGGATGCAAAAATTGCTTGCGCAATGATGGAGGTAAGTACGAGGAAAGTTTGAGATAATTGACTTTCCATCAGAAACACTCGTTTTCTTTCCTAAGGAATGCGGATTTGATTTTGTGGAGCTCTCCGGAGGAAATTTAGCAAGAACCGCTTGGGCTCACGAACGCGAGTCGACTAGGAAACGTGAAGCTTACTTCATAGAATTAGCAGAGGAGGTTTCTATTCTCATGTCCCCTGTATTGGCCGCAAATTCTCATGGAAAATTTGGGAAATGTTGCTGCAGATTCGGCCTGTCTTCAAAGACACAATTCTGTACCTAACAGGAGGATTCCGTACAGCAGCCGCAATGGTAGACGCTATTAAAGGAAATGCGACTGATGGAATCGGTTTGGGAAGACCGATAACTGCGGAGCCAGGTGATTTCTGCAAGGGGGGAGGGGACTAACCCATCAGATCAAAATGAAACCTATCTAAGTTGAAGCTTCGCCTAATGAGATCTATCGAGAACTGAGCCCTATAGCATCCGCTCACTGGGCTAGTGCGCTGCACATGCAAGTCATCACATAAAGGTTGGTGCATGGAATACCATCTTCCAGGTTTGCTCCATGCACTAATACAAAAATGATATATTATAAACACTGTATCATCTTGTTAAGCAAAGCTTCCTACTATTTAGATAGTTTTCGTTTCGATCTCTTAGACTAGAGCCTTGCATTTCCCTCGTGAAACGAGGCTCTGATCCAGATTTCAATAAAGACACAACTTTAGCGCTGCAGTAACTCGCAGTTGGGACGCATGTAGCACAATGGCAAGAGGCTCGCTGTCGCTCACGCGACCAACAGTTCGGTCCCACCATCTCGCCAAGCGAGCCATCCATTCCTTGGGGTAAATTGGTATGGAAAGAGTTTGAGAGTATGAAGCGATGACTTGGCACATCCTTCCCTTATCTCATTGTATAGTGCACATACGAATTCGAGGCATTGCCTCTGCTATAGTAAGATGAAGCCACGTAGGTGGCGCACCTCATTGACGGAACTAAGAAAAACCTACTACTTTATCATTCATCCTGTAGCTCACATATCTTCCCTACCACTTATTTCGTTGGGGTCCATTATCTCACTCAGGCTTCTTGTGGTTCGCAGTCGAAGGTAAGCGGTTGCTAGTAATAGAACGATGAACACATTCTTATTTGTGTACTTCTCACTACGACTTTTTGAGTAGGTGCTGTTGCTGAATAGGAGCTATTTTTGCTGACATCTACACTTGGTCATCAGTAGTGAAAATGTAACATGAACAAGTGGTTGGAGTTAGTCAAACTCCTCTCTGGGATAAGCTTTCAATTAACCTCGTCTTACTGTTAGACTCACAGCGCTAGTAGAGTGCTCCATAGGTAACAATTCACGTAAATTGGGAGGCTCGATCGGCGCGAGAAGGGAGTCGAATCCTTGACTACGTGCCAGGCAAAGGCTGCTGTTTGCCACTGCGCTACAAGCATAGACAGAAATGGTGAGGTCTCTTTTTCTCCGTAGCGATAATACGATGTATGTTCGTGTAATGCTGCTATCAGTTAGGAATCTTAACCCAAGGAGAATTGCAATATTCGGCTTGTTCTGCCCCAAAATTTCATTTTTTATTTTGTAAAAGTAGAGAGGTAGTTTTAGGCGCTGACACGATGTTCAACATTGTTTTGATGCCACATTCGTTTTCTTCCTATAATCGGAATTCTCTCCGAATTTCCTACTGTATACCTACCTTACCCTTATGAAAATGTTGTTAAAATGTTGTTACGGTTTAAAACGGATAAGATATTCGTTGTCAGCGCCTGAAACAACCCTTCTTTGCAAAGATACCGTGTCTACGGTACATGTTCCCCAACCCTACAAAAGTCGGTGTACGGTGCAAAATGGGTACGGTGTTCGTGTTTAGCATCTCAAATAACTCCCTGGGCGAAGTTTGGGCGAAAATTTTTACTTCGAAATTTTGGGGCCGAACTATCCGAATAGTGAATGCACCTTTATCAAATTGTAAGAAAACTTCTTCTTCTCCAGATTTACCACTGAAAATCCTTTCTGAAAAATGCGTCGCAGCCCCTGACACAAAGCTCGATCAAGACGACTTCGTCATCACCTATTTGTTGTGCCTTACGCAAATGGGACAAATGGCAAGGCAACCTGCATCGGCTTTGAAGAGGTGATTGTCTTTCAGCTTTTAACCCAATTGACGACCGCGCGGCTCACCTGTGAGCCGCGCCCTTCTAATCAGCTACTGGACCTCATTTTCTGAATTTTTCGCTGTATTTCCATAGGAAATGAGTACAACACATCCAAGCAATCTCTCAAATCACTGTGGTTCAAGAAAACTTCCTTCTTTATTCTGACAAATGACATGAAAAAGATGGGAATTGGAAAATGAGGAAGAGTGTATTACATTTCTTGTGAACTGAATGGAATAATCTTTACTAAAGCCATTTTTTCTACACAGTAACACGTTCGTTACATCTTGCATTCCCTATTTGTCAGGGTAGGGCCACATGAACGCGTATACTTTCGAGACACCTCCCTCAAAATACCTTTCAAAAAATTCTTTCGGCCTTAAATGAAGTGAGAAGCATTTACATTCTCCAGTTTTCTGGTCGAATAACACTAATAACCTTCCAGAACAAGAATTGAAATCATTTCTGCAAAACTACTTGTTTTGCTCCAAATTCTTTTATCATAACTGCGCGAAACTATGCGGGCGACCCACTCTCGAAAGGGGCGTTGGTCCCACGCGCCAGACACGCGAAAATGCCCACGGTCGTCAATGGTTAAAGTTGTAGTCTGCACCCACTTGATGTGTTTCTGTTCCAGCGTTTGTGATGGTATTGCCGATCTAAGTCGAGCTGAGGAGGCGGAAAACTTCATTAAGTATGCAGCAACTTTGAAAAGTGAGGCGGAGAAACTCAACAAAGAAAAGAAGCCATTCTATGGGATAATTCCTTACACTAATTTATTTTAATTGAGAGTTTGAGAAATAAATATGTACACGACTAGTTTTTCCCAACTAATTCCCACTTTTTTCAGAGAACAGAAATAAAAATCTATCCTTTCTTGCAAAAGTTGCAGAAGCTTGAAGAAATGACCAATCTTTAGCATTCGCCTATTACATATGGATAGTTCATTGATGAGTTCACTGCCACTCTTCTTCCGATTGGTCATGTATCTTCTGAAATATCCACTAAACAACAATGGATGGACATAAGTGCTTAATTTTCGGCCACCCTGTATGCATAACACATCAACTGAATGCATCACTGAGAATGCGCGAGGTAAACGCATTGACGCTAGGGATGTTCGTAAACCATTAAGAGGTATTTTTTTCGAAAATCGTAAAACGTTAAACGTGACCAAGGGCTTGAGTATCACTAATAAGGTAACTTCACTATTAAGATATATGAAAAAAATCCGGAAAATTTCAAAACGTTTCACACTCATCCTCAAACTAATCTGAGGTATGTCTGTACTGCGAAATTGATCTTCAGGGAATTTCGCTCTCTTATCCTTGAATTGATAAGGTTCTGGTGAAGGGACTTCTTTCTCAATATTTTAAGCGGACTATCTTGTTTTAATCTTATTATTTATCGCTACGATACAGAAAGCGGAACTACGCGAATTCACTCTTAGAATTACTGCAAAAGGCAAACACACACAAATCACGCATACTTGCTTAAGCACAAGCGCTATGGCGAGATTCATTTCCTTTGATTAATAACGGTTTTGTTACGAAATTTAGGACATTCTTCGTAAGTCGTGGATAAAAAAGGATAAAGTGGTCGGCATTAATCAATCCCGTCACGTGGAATGCACCACGCATTCGACTTCATCTGAGCATTGTAGAGGCTTTGAATGTGTATGTGCCCTACACAGTGACTTGGGGGGGGGGGGGGGCATCCGATGCACCAAATCAGTACTTCGTTCTCCAAGACTCCTCTGGTACCAATTTACCGACCCCAGAAGGATGGAAGGCTTGGTTGGCCTCGGGCGGGATCGATCGTGTGCATGAATCAGCAAACCTCTCGCTCTCCGACTACCACTTCCCAGAAAACTTAGGCGACTGTATGGTTATCAGGGGGCATCCATCTTATTGCGAAAGATTTGCAGCTTGCCAGAGTTTCTAGCCTTTCGAAAAAGGTAGATTTTGAAAGGAGATACCGCACTTCCAAACTCGGCGGGTGAAGTAAACCCCGTGTGCAAAGTTTGAGGGGATTCTGACATCAGAATCGTCATTTTTGAAGTGGGACCTACCAGTGGGTCCCTTAGTCCATGGTGGCCGCCAAGATGGGACCCACCCGTGGGTCCCATTATCGTCAGCGTGTTAAACAAAAAGTCCCCACTCTAAACTTCTCAACCTTTCTCGTTGTTATTGGATATACTAGCCGACTTTACTTTTCTAGTAGAATGATTGTTGCATTCTTTGTGGGAGCGGTGATGTTTCTATAGGTGTTGCTACAGTTTTTACGAAAAAAAAACCCCGGTATGAAATCTACGGAGAAGTGGATTAGAAATTGGTCCCGACACGAAAGCTGGGCCAGGATACCTCGTAATTCTCGAGGCGGTTTTCCGCAAATGTAGGTCTTTCGAACGTAGCAAAGGCGTCGTTTCTGGACACAGTGCTATAGTCTACATAAAAACGACTATAGTTGAATATTTGAGCCTATGATCTGCATTTTTCGACAGCCTCTCCGAATGCGAAAATTTCTCGCATTCTCTTTTTCCCTAATATCTTCACAACTATTGGTTGAAGAATCGTGTTTTCCACAGCACGAAAGTCTTAATCGTAGGATGTGCATCTCTCAATCTCATGCAAAAGTCTCCAGAGAGCCTATATACCTATGGCAGAAGCATACGAAGCATATTGCCCGAGAGCATTTGTATTCTAAATGTGATTTCAAATGAACTGCGCCTTCGATCAGAAAGTGGTGGAGACAATCCACAGGGCGTATGGCCTTGAAGGCATCTGGTGAGTTCTTCCATATTTCTATTTCTTCCTGCAGTTTTCGTTGCTGTTCTGCTCATATACTAATGTTCTGCCAGTTTTTCTCTTTTTTGTGTGATTGCGGGTTCCTCAAGACGGGCCGTTTTCTTTGATAACATTTTTCTTTAATGCTTTCTCAGGGGAGGTTTTCTGTGATTTTTGGTCCGCCCTTTCTTTTGGGAATGTCTCCTAGGGAATAGAAGGGTTAGAGTATCAAGTGGAAATTTCGGATTTTTCATAGCAGTCAGTTTGACAGCAGGTATTGTTAGAGTTTACCTTCACCGTCTCTCAATTTCTATACACAAGTGTATAAAATGGCAGTCAATATTAAATATGATTTTTTTACATTCATAACCTAATAATAATTCGGTTCTTTGCATGTTGCCGCCGTTCATCGTGGGAATGATTACTTGCGACATCATCCACAGTAATATGTATTTGTCGTGATTCCCCATTTGGAAATTCGCGACGCTTGCCATAAAGACGATCGAGGCCCTGCCTTCTCTTCTGGGTCGGTGGGAGGGCGAGAACCACCCACCCATCGGTAAACCCATCCGTCAAGTGGAGATAGCGCTCCATTGATGAAGCATAAGAATCAGATTGTTGTGCATAAGTGAAAGAACTCTTCCGTAAATATGTGGTGCATGAGTGAAAGAGCTTTTTTGTGAATATGTGTGTTACCCTGACAGAACTTTTTTTGTGAATATGTCTGTGTTGGTCTGAAAGAGCATTTTTGTAAACATACGAGCGTTAATCTATGTGTATAATGAGGTAGTATAAACAGTAATCTGTGTGCTGCGTTCGATATACGGACGTATGGATAACAAGAGAGATCGGGAAGACTTTTATCATACTTCCGAGAAGTCGGCTTGGTTAACAAGACCCTCTTAGGGAAAATTACTTCTAGTCTTTCAATACTTTTTCTTTTGCACTCTTCTGTTTCTTTCCTGTTCCTCTGATGCCACTCACATCATCCAATGCTCTATGTCCTTAAGTTGATCAAAGTCCTGTGTACGGACCGAATTCGTACTGAGTTGGACGATCCGGGCCATTAAGTACAAGTCTGGAAAGTTTTCTGAATTTCAGGTTCAACCATCATCTCTAGCTATCTCTAGCACGTAGATCAATGTCATGGCTAGACATAACGAAATGGAGTAAGAGCAAGTGATGCGGAGACCAGCAATGTTCACCTCGATGGACTCCAGCCGATTTGGCGAAGAATATTTTGTGTTTCATCTTTCATTTGATACATCGAGTGATAGAGATCGGCTACAGAATACGAACGAGGTGGGGCTTTTCTTTGGACATCGACTCGGTCTTTTGCAGAATCTGAAGCAACTGATTTTCAGCTTATCGAGATCATTATCTGTGGTTAATAGAACGGACAATGGTCTGTTAGCATCCGATAACGGATAGACCAACCTCTATGGACTGCTAACTGCTAAACTGATAACCTGAAGCGATAATCTGTCTTTGTCTGTTGCCCAAGTGATCATCAGTGGCATTGAAATCAACAAAACAAGACTTATAATAACGGGCTTAGTCTGTCTGTCACATGTGTGTGTCAGTGTGTGTGGAACGAAATTCGAGGGCGTGGCCTAGAGTGAAGAAAATGTTCTACACCGGATCCACTGTTGCTGTAGGAGTTCGCCGGCGTCCACAAATGGGGAAACGCCTGCAGTCGGGTCCAATGGTGTGATAAGGGTGCGCCGGCGTCCAAAAGTGGAAAAACGCCTGGAGTCGGGTCCAACGGTGTGATAAGGGTGCGCCGGCGTCCAAAAGTGGGAAAAGCCTGCAGTCGGGTCCAACGGTGTGATAGAGGTGCGCCGGCGTCCAAAAGTGGGAAAACGCCTAGAGTCGGGTCCAACGGTGCGATAAAGGTGCGCCGGCGTCCAAAAGTGGGGAAACGCCTGGAGTCGGGTCCAACAGTGTGATATGGGTGCGCCGGCGTCCAAAAGTGGGGAAACGCCTGGTGTCGGGTATAGTGGTGTGATAAGGGTGCGCCGGCTTCCACAAGTGATAGGAATTCGCTAGGCGGGTCTATTCCTGCATGAGGGGTACGCTTATCCTGTTTCGGCGGACCCTTCTACCTAAATCGCCTAGATGTACATTGTTTCCTTTAGTATCGGTGTTCCCTTCCCATTCCTTTGGAGAAGAACCACTCCTTCCTTTCCATTTATATACACCGGTGGACCCTTATCACTTGAATTACCACAACAACCAGTTGAGCCTAAACCATTTCAACATAACATTTGCACTGAATTGGTTACACTCAGTTCTTCACGGCCATATACTTCGCTCATATGGAAGAGCATAACTTCGTTCATATGGGGGAAAGCTACCACTTACGGGATCAAGGATTTCTCAGGAGAGCGATAGAACTGCGTGGAAGGATGCAGATTTTATCAATCCATCTACACTTTTGTGTTTGCTTTCATGGTGCAGTATGCGAGCGAAGCGATCATCAATAGAAGTCTGGAAGTCCGGCGTTAGCCGGACGGCCAGATTGGTGGAAGAATAATGGACGAACTTCAGTTGCGGCGCATCGGCGATTTTCTCTACTAACATCTTCGTGGCTACTTTTACAAGGAGAGAGCGCTCTCCGAACAGGAGTGGATTTTTTACATTTGCTAAGACATGACATTTATTTTGGATATGCATATGTAATGGTTTTCGGGATGTTGTCCTTTTTACGGCATAACTTCAGTGCGTTAATATTAATGACGCACCCTATATTGTTGTACCAGTCTGGCCGTCCGGGTGACGCCGGACTTCCAGACTTCTGTTGGTGCTCGCTTCGCTTGCATACTGCACATTGATAGCAAACACAAAAGTGTAAATGGATTGATAAAATCTGCATCCTTCCACGCAGTTCTATCGCTCTCCTGAGAAACTGATTCCGTAGGTGGTGGCTTTCCCCCATATGAACGAAGTTATGCTCTTCCATATGAGCGAAGTTAGTGGCCGTGAATAATTGAGCGTAACCAATTCAAAGCAAATGTTATCTTGAAATGATTTAGGCTCAACTGCTCTGAAGTTTTTTCCCAAGTTAAGGGTAATTTACACTAGCTGCGTGCGTCAGTCGCGCATCAGTCGCACGCATCCATTTGGAAGAGATTTTTCATGAAGACCGGTCAACACGGCATGTACATCCTCAATGAAAAGAACGCGCGGCCGTCGCGAGGCCTTAAACGCGTGCGTCTGAGCTGCGACCGCGATGCGACTCCTATGCGACTGAGCCCTATTCTTCATCATATAGACGCACGCGCGTCAGTCGCACGCACTCAGTATAAATTGCCCTTTACATGTAAGTTTTTAGGGCGGAAACAACTTACATGAAACATTTCTTTTCCATTCCAACTTACATGCGATCTTTTTCGAGCCAAAACGACTTACATGCGATGTTTTCGAGTCGAAATAACTTACATGTGATCTTGTTCAAGTCAAAACAACTTACTTGTGGGGTTTTCCGAGTCAAAACAACTTATGTGCAATCAATTCAAGGTCAAAACAACCTACATGTAAGTTTTCGCAGATTTGCAACTTACATGTATCCTTTTTGGAGTGAAAACAAGTTACATGTAATATTATGGAGCCGCCACAACTTACATGTAATCTTTTTGGAATCATTTTCATGCGTGCACCGACCGCGTTCGGTCGGTCGACTCGTTGATCCGATTAACGCTCCTTTCGCCGACCGATCTCGCTACTTTTCTGCTAATCCTAGCTGGTATTCCTGCGTTATTCTTGCACTATCCTCCTTCCTCGTGGAAGACCTAATCGCTCTTAGCACTTCTGTGACGAGGTGTGCAATTTTTCTGGACTAACGCCACCGTCAAAGGTAAATTCTCGTTGTCGCGGATTAGCGATTGATTGGAAGGATCACGCGTGTCACAAGTGATCCCCACCTCGCCTTCAGACTTGTTCTCGTCCCAGCGGCAGGGATAAAGCCTTTCGTTTAAAATCTTGCCGCCTCACTAGGTCTATTCATTTCTGTGCTTGCTTCTAAGTATGGATACTCCTCTAGCGCCTGCCCCTGTTCCTCTTGCTGTTCAGATCCGTCGCGGGAAGAAACACAGGATAGATATCGGTGCGTCCCCGCCCACGGCTGACGATCTTGACCATGCGGTGGAGATGGCACTAAACGACGTCTCATTGCCAGCGCATCTCAGGACGGTAGTGAACAATCTTCTTCAATTCAAGGATCAGTTTGCCAATCTGATGGAGAAAAATCGTGAGCTTATTGCGGAGGCTGATAGAGTTCGGAAGGAAAACTCTGACTTGGTAAACGAGAACACTTCCTTGCGATCAGGACTTGGCAATCTTAGGACCGAATTGGCACGTATTCAGCATTCTCCTCTAAAACAGCTGGATAATTCTAGAACTGTATCTCCTTGTTCTTGTGGGGAAATCGAACGGAAACGTTCAATTGTGGTAACTGGTATTACTGAGTGTGATGCGAATTTGTCATCTACTAGGGTCATTTATGATAATAATTGTGTACGAAGAATTCTTGATCACCTATCAATTCAATGTCATACGGTAGCTGTCTATCGAATGGGCCGCCTCAATCCAAATAGGCCCCGTTTAATTAAAGTTGTGTTACCCTCCTCATACTTTGCCTCTTTAACACTGCGTCGGGCCCCTAAACTCAGATCCTTCTCGGTACAGGGTATCTTTATAAGGCCATCATTACCCAAGTGCGAGAGGGAGCGACTTAGGAGCCTGAGGCTGTCACGTTTTTTTTTAACTGCTGGTGCCGTCTCCTGTTCCGTTGCTACTGCCTCTCAACCTCCGCGTGATTCTCAGCCATCTGATCTTTCGCAGTCAATACCTCTGCACGTGACCAACTCCTCCAATGTTTCTATGACCCCTGACCATTCGGGAAACGATCTCTTTGCTAGCGCCTGCAACACATAATAACGACATATTCCAGAGTTCAGCGGTAAATAGTGTAACATCCACGTGATTGCGTCCGTCCCCCATCCCGTTGCCTTCAGTGTTACTTTCACTTCATTCTCACCCCATTTCTGTCTGAACACACCGCACCCTCCTCTTTTGTATGTTCGATCTATACTTATCACCAAATCAACCAGAGCGGGCAAAAGAAATGAATCATTTCCTGTTGTCATTAGATGTTGAATCGGTGATACATAGCTATTCCTATCTAACAAAAATAAATTCTGACAGAAATGAGGTTAGTCTTCTTTGATTGGTAGAGCGCCAAACTAGTTAAAGCTGTGAAAGGAGGACGAAGAAAAGTCCGACTTGGCTACGAGCCTTTTCGGATGAAGGAATTCGAGCGAAGCGAGCATGAGGAGAGGTCTGGAAGTGCGGCGTCATCCGGACGGCCAGACTGGTATTAATAAATTCTATATAACTTATATGAGTATGCCAATACTTTTCCTCAAATACAAAGCAACCTATAAGCTCTGCTGGTCTTCGTAGGACAAAATTTGCTTTGGATAGATTTAACTTTCGCTATTCCTCTTGCTTACATGTAAGCTTTTCGTAAGTTTGTATGTAAGCTTTTTGTGAGCTTACATGTGATCTTTGCGTAAGCTTACATGTAAGCTATTTGTAAATTTGTATGTAATCTTTTCGTAAGCTTACATGTAAGCTTTTTGTATGTTTGTATGTAATCTTTTTGTAAGCTTGTATGTAAGCTGTTTGAAAGTTTGTATGTAATCTTTTTGTAAGCTTGTATGTAAGCTTCTTGTAAGCTTGTATGTAAGCTTTTTGTAAGCTTACATGTAATCCTTTCGTAGGCTTACATGTAATCTTTTGGAAACAGAAACAACTTACATGCGGTTTTATCGCTAACTTGCGTGAAGCCTTCATGTAAGCTAGGAATAAAATCGCATGTAACTTGGGAAAAAACTTCAGGGTGGTTGTTGTGGTAATTCAAGTGATAAGGGTCCACCGGTGTATATAAACGGAGAAGAAGGAGTGGTTCATTCAGACACAAAAGGAATGGGAAGGGAACACGGATACGAAAGGAAACAATGTACTTCTAGGTGATTTAGGCAGGAAGGTCCGCCAAAACAGGATAAGCATACCCCTCATGCAGAAATAGACCCCCCTAGCGAACTCCTATTACTCATGTATGCCGGCGCACCCTTATCACATCGTTGGACCCAACTCCCGGCGTTTCCTCAGTTTTGGACGCCGGCGCACCATTATCACACAGTTGGACCCGACTCCAGACGTTTCCCCACTTCCGGACGCCGGCGCAACCTTATCACACCGTTGGACCCAACCCCCGGGCGTTTCCCCACTTTTGGAAGCCGGCGCACCTTTATCACATCGTTGGACTCGACTCCAGCCGTTTCCCCACTTTTGGACGCCGGCTCACCCTCATCATACCGTTGGACCCGACTCCCGACGTTTCCCCACTTTTGGATGCCCGCGCACCCTTATCACATTGTTAGACCCGACTCCAGCCGTTTCCCCCACTTTTGAACGCCGGCGCACCCTTATCACACCGTTGGACCCGACTCCAGGCGTTTCCCCACTTTTGGACGCCGGCGCACCCTTATCACATTGTTAGACCCGACTCCAGCCGTTTCCCCCACTTTTGAACGCCGGCGCACCCTTATCATACCGTTGGACCCAACTCCCCGCCTTTCCTCACTTTTGGACGCCGGCGCACCCTTGTCAAACCGTTGGACCCGACTCCAGTCGTTTCCCCACTTTTGGACGCCGGCGCACCCTTATCACACCGTTGGACCCGACTCCAGGCGTTTCCCCACTTTTGGACGCCGGCGCACCCTTATCACTCCGTTGGACCCGACTCCAGGCGTTTCCCCATTTTTGGACGCCGGCGCACCCTTATCACACCATGGGACCTGACTGCAGGCGTTTCCCCATTTTTGGACGCCGGCGCACTCCTACAGCAACAGTGGATCCGGTGTAGAACATTTTCTTCACTTTAGGCCACGCCCTCGAATTTCGTTTCACACACACTGACACACACGTGACAGACAGACTAAGCCCGTTATTATATAGGGGTATCAAAAAGTTTCCGGCCTCAACCTGTTCCATCCCTTTTTTCTCAAAACTTTGAGTCTTTTAAACCATACTGCCAAATTTCATATTCTCAAGCTTACCCGTTCAAAAATAACGGCCCTTTTCTATAGCCTAACCATAGTGAGTTTCACACGCTTTTTGACAGCGCATGCGTCCACAGATTAGGAGTTGCGGTCGCTGCCACATGAGAACGTAGATCCGAATTATTGAATCACATATCCTATAGTTTGAACCTTGCACCCAGCAGCTATCTTCTGTCTGGAAATTTGAAACAGCATCTCCGAACGATGAGATTGAAGGTCGAAGACTTCAAAAAGTCGGTTGTTGAAAGATGCTCTAAGTCGTGTGAGAAAAGAAGCTCTTTGAACGATTTAAAAAATTCAAATCGAGCCATGAAAAGTGTGTTAGTGTTGGAGATACCTATATTTTACCACAACAAAATTTCATCGCTGTAAACATCTTGGAAGTACTCTAGGCCGGAAACTTTTTGATACCCCTATAAGTCATGATAACAATATAGGACTCTTTTCTACAGAAGAATTCTCGATGTTCTAATGAGATTTAAGATTTGACGAGGAGAGATATGTTTGAGGGCATCAAAATATTGGAACTTTTGTCCGATACATGAGCATAGAGCATGTTTCAATCTTACTCCACCTAGGTTCAAGAGCTGTGATGGTTCATTTCAAGAATCCTCTTTTTCCTGGCTTGTTTCGAAGCTCCTCAATAAAGGGTAATTTATACTAGCTGCGTGCGTCAGTTGCGCATCAGTCGCACGCATCCATTTGCAAAGGATTTTCCATGAAGACCGGTCAACACGACATGTACATCCTTAATGAAAAGAACGCGCGGCCGCCGCCAGGCCGTAAACGCGTGCGTCTGAGCTGCGACTGCGATGCGACTGCTATCCAATTGAGCTCTATTCTTCAGCATATAGACGCACGCGCGTCAGTCGCACGCATCCAGTATAAATTGCCCTTAAGGGCAATTTATACTGGATGCGTGCGTCAGTCGCGCATCAATCGCACGCATCCATTTGCGAGGGATTCTACATGAAGACCGGTCAACGCGGCATGCACATCTTCAATGAAAAGAACGCGCGGCCGTCGTGAGGCCGTGAGCGCGTGCGTCTGAGCTGCGACTGCGATGCGACTGGGTCCTATTCTTCATCATATAGACGCACGCGCGTCAGTCGCACGCATCTAGTATAAATTGCTCTATAAGCTACCTGTCTCCTTGCTTGAGATAAAGAACTCGATATAGAAAACGAAATTGAAGAAAACTGATATCCTAAGTGTTTTAAACATAGACGATGCCTCTTTCAGTTTGAATTTTTTAGCTCTTCATCTGCGACAACGTCTCTTTGCAGCCTCGAAACCAAACTATTCTCCACACGTCCTCAACTACCCAATATTTACATCAATCTCAGACCGTCTTTTTTCTTCTTCCAGCATTTTTGTGAACACGGGGAGCTCTCCAGCTCATGATTTCTTAAAATCGAAACCCTGGTGCCCGTCTTAGCTTTCTGATTTTCTTTTTTTGCTGCTCTTATAGGTTAAATCTCCAGTTTGTGCTAGCAAGTCTTGAGACAAGGAGGAAATTGATACTGTGGGGAACCGACAGAGATGGAACCTACGATTCTTTCCCACTTGAGCAATACTATCACATAAATGAACTGCTCCGTTTTAAGGGAAATACGGTTATTGCCTCAAAAACCTCTGTTGGTGCACATACATAAATAAATAACTGTGATGCACTGGCAGTGCGTGTCACTATCTCGTTATCGGCGTTATCTCTGAGCCTGAAATTTTGACGGCTGCTGCCTTCAAAGGCAGTGTGTCACCTCATGTATCGGGATTTCAGCAGGACTGCCGTGTCGAAAAAACCTTCCGCACCCTAAGCAAGCTTCCGTTAGAATATGAATACTTCTTTCTGAACGTCGAGAATTTCGGAATTCTCGGCCAAAGAATATTCATGGGGTTCACGACGTTACCATGAATCTTTGCGTTCAGAGGCTCGCTGATGCTCCGCCGACGTGAGGGTTTTGAACGCGACACTTTGCTTCTAAGCGGGGGCTACTCGCTAGAATTGTCTCAGAGTTGTGTGTTGTGGTGTTGTGAAAAGAGCACGATCAGTTCTTGGCTCCAATTTCATCTCCTCACTCATTTCAAAGCTCACATATGTGTATATCACTAAACTGCGTTAGAAGTGGAGCGAGTCAACCCCAATGGACTTTGATAAGGCTTGAGCAAAGAGTGTTGAGCAGTTTTTTTTACGCCGCGTTCCTCCTCATGGTGACGCACACTTCTAATATAGTGTTGGAAGTTAACACGCTGCGGAAGTCACCTTTTCTTCAGGAATGTAGGAAGAAAAATTTGTAGATATTCTGGTTTCATGTGTTAGTGACTATGTAGTTCATGGAGCTAAGATAGAATGGAATAAGGGATGGAATTAAAGGAATTCATCCCGATTTGAAGTAGTGCAGTGATGACCGGTAAGAACGGAAACAATTTTATGTGTGCAATTCTTTGTAGTGACAATATTAGCCTATCCTGTACATTTACATTTATGCTGATGTTGATGAACGACTCAAAGACAATGGAGCCTTAAGGTCTCCCTGTATATTGTTTTACAGACAAATAAATAAGTAAAATTAACATTCAATCGTGGTGATCATATCATTAAATGTAGTAGTCATGCGCAATAATAGGAAGACAGACAGTGGAAAGCATAGGGAGTGAAATTACAATATTAAGGCGTTACGATATTAGGATAGTGAACATTAGGTGTGACATCGGTGTGAGCGAGAAAAGTATGAGCAGTAAGGGGAGAATTAAAGCTTCGCATACCGTATGTTGCGGTCCACATAGCAGAACCTCGTCAGCAAGGGTAAAATCCAATGGCCAAGCTCCTATCCAACTATCCTTTTCGAGGAAAGGGAACTAGGTAAATGAACAATTCTACAGTAGCTCATTATTTTAAGATAATGATCACTGTCCCTTGAAGAAGGACACTATAGCACTGAGGATGAGTGGTAGTATTTTTCCCGATGAAGATGATGCATTTGTCGACGTTTCTTCGGTGGTGACAGGAGGTGGCGCATTTACTACTTCGGCAGGGACGACTTCAGTGTGTTTGGTTAATGCAAGTTTATGCTCCTCACAATCTGGACTTCGACTAAAGAAGCACATCTGAACAAGGTGGGAATTAGTGAAGTGGAATGGAAAGAAAAGGAAGATCTGCTCTCTATTCTGAAAGTTGTAACACTCATATTAGTAAAAGCAAGCTACAAAGCAGAAAATAGAGGAAGAGGTGCTTTCTCAGACATAAAAGAAGAAACAGAAATCAGCTTCAATTGCTTTCGAATGTTAAGCCCAGATTAGCGATGAAATACACATGAACAAAAGTGATTTTCGCTATTGCTACTGCAGGTAACAAAACGGCATGGATAGCAGTAACAAATCGAACGCAGAAGCAACAAATAAACTTGATGTTTTGCGTCTTGTATCTCAAGTGCGCTGAGAAAGGGAACCACAAGGAAACGATCATGTTTATCTCAACTAAAATTAATCCGTATTCCATTCAGATCTATAAAAAAATCCCCAGAAACGAACACATGCAGAAAAAAAGGGAAAATGTTGCTCCATAGGCGAAGTTCGTCGAACAAAGCTGTTGATCGAAAAAGCAAATTAGCATTTGATTTTTTTTCATTCCAAACCTATTGTCCTGGTCAAAACATTAATTTTATTTACAACTTGTTCGAAGACTCCTGGTTTGCCTTCAGGCAGCGTCACGTCACAGCCCGTCTTTCCATATTGGGGAACCTAAAACGATCGGATCCATCTGTTCTCAGAATATCTTATAGACACGTGCGCACTCACCCTGACTGAGAAGTAGTGCCTATGATCCCATATGTAGCTGTTGCTTTGATCGATGTAGAATTTGATTTTATCCGAACACGTGAAATCTTCACCTTTGGGTTGACCAACACATTCAACATAATGTGATCCTCGCTCCATTGAATCTGGATACCTTAAAAGTAGAGTTCCCCCTCAGAAAAGTTGCTTTAGACGAAGAAGAAATTTTCAAAAGACACAGATCAGAATTGTATCTTTCGCTCTTCTACCCCATGGGGTGGCGAGTATTTGATATCGATGGTGTCATTGCTCCATTCGTGACAATACGTGACGAGCAAAGGAGTACATGGTGTGAAAACCTAGCAAGAAAACTCGTCCGCTCCAATATTGAATTTGGTCTTCGAAATAGGAGTGTTCTGCCGTTTTTTTTTTCACATTTCAAGCACATTGTTGGAATCAGGATGTCGAGCAGGGACAGATTCCGTTAATATCTCGATACCCATCATGAGGTGAGACACTGCCTTTCAAAGCAAAAGAACATACCCAAAAGAGTTGATGACCACCATCCTGTCACACCGTTCTTGATGGAAGTTGCTTACTGTTACTAAAGCAGTGTACAATGTTCTTAGTGTTTCTTGCGAGGGAATATTTCGTGTAACATTCGCTTGTCTATAAGTTGCCCATTTGTCTGTCTACACGTGATGTTCGAACAACACCTCTGAATGAGGAGGAGCAGTTTGTCCGCTGAAGACGGTGCTCTCTTTGGATGAATTACCACCTCACTGGATAAGCAGCTACACTACCGTGTGAATTGCAACTGCAGCACGGGGAGCTTTACTGTACTTTACTATTTCGTATACTGAAATACTACTACTAAAATCATTCTGTAAGAGAAATGATGTAGATATATAATGTCTATTAATGCTATACGAGTGAGGGTTCATTGTGGAAAATGTAAAAATAGAAAAAAATAGATTTTTTCTCAGCTTTTCCTCGTCGCCAAAAATGCACCGAAATTATCGATGCCGGATAAATACAACGTCCTGAGCAAAGAAGGTACGGCTTTAGGAAGATCTTCGGAGAGGAATTTTAACTATCCTTGCAAAACAGAAATCTTCTTTGGAGTTGGTAATCTTACTACTAACTATAAAAATCCTTATTGTTGCTATATCAGTGTCGACACAGGTCCTTGAGGGGTGTGTATCATCGTGAGGGAAAGCGGGCGTGATACAGTTCTGCGATTGGTCCGTTCTAATCCTCCTCCCGCCCCAAACGGTTGACTCGTTCTCTTCGCGCGTGATTCCACTATACATGACCATGCAAAATTTGAATGCGATAGAGGACGAGTTGATCGTGGAGAGCGGGAAGGCTCCGCTTCGTTTTCCCTCACGATGACACACACCCGTCCTTGAGACCTAAGAATGTGTTGCTCGCAGCACGCAAATAGTCGCCATCATTTTCCCCAAGGTTTTGTGGAGATCATTGCCAATATGTGATGTCTGGTGTGCATTTGCTCTTGGAACCAACCAGGTATTGCCAGCCGATGAGCGGAATTGGCAAGAGTCAGGCTACCGATTTAAATAGATGATTCAAAAATTTTCGTCAGCACATTTTCTGGATCTCTTTGCGGGTTCCATAAGAGGATCATGCTTGCCCTCATTTTTGGGATTCCTCTTAAAATGTATCCCCACCATCGCCCTTACTGATGATGGTTACAGTGTTCGCTTCCTACGGAGCTAGTCGAAAACGCCTCTTCGGGAAACTTCAACTGCACAAAGTTTCTCCTCGATTTTGATCAAACAGGAGACCAGGAAACGGAATATTCCTCGGTAGAACCATCATGTTCTCATGCCTTCTGCATTGCATCCATACGTAGATAAAGTTCTTGCACACTCTTAAAGGGCTACAAATCTTGCGTCTATGAACATTGTTGTAGCGGTAAGTGACAACGGTGGAACAACCCATCTAGAGCCGGACCATGGATAAAACCGATGGACGAAATAACTTCCGCAGAAAATAGAACACTTCCACTATGAGGAACATCAAGGAATCCTATTTACAAAGAAAAAACTCGAGTCTTGCAAATTGCTTGGCTAATTTACATCGATACAGATGGCTTTGCGCATCCTCTATTACCTCAGCATTAGAAAGAGCAAAAATTTACTTTTAACTAAATTCTGTTAACCATATCCATTGCGGACTTCGGAAAAGCAGCCTTACCATGAGGTTGTTTATCAGAAATGACCTTTTGACCCGTTCACTTATGGAAAGTCCGCATCCCTTTACGTATAACCAGTTGAAGGCAGTGTCTCAGCTCATGGGCCGCATTCGAGATTCCCATCTCAGTCGAACATACGTGAGCCGCTGAGCACAAAAATGTACTTTAAGTTTCGTGGAAACGTCGAAAACCCCATAAGTTACGGATTTCTTTGGCCGAGAATTTCGAAATTCTCGGCCAGTGGACGAGAGGGTCCATTCCGCAGCAAGAGCTTGGTGAGGGTGCGGCATGGTTTTTCAGCACGAAAATGTTTGTTTGTTTGATGTAGCTGCTGCTGAGAAGTTCATTTTAATGTGCAATCTCAGCTTCTCAGCTTCGCTTTTGCTAGCTTCCTAGCAAGGAAACTCGTCCGCTCCTGTGTCTAATTTTGCCTTAAAAGTAGGGGTTTTCGAGGGTGTTTCCTGAGATCAAGCACATCATTGGAATCAGCGCCTCGAGCTGCACCTGATTCTGTGGATATCTCGATACCCAAAATGAGGTGAGACACTGCCTTTAAGGCCAGTTTATACTAGCTGCGTGCGTCAGTCGCGCATCAGTCGCACACATCCATTTGAGAGCGATTTTCCATGAAGACCGGTCATCATCTACATCCTCAATGAAAAGAACGCGCGGCCGCAGCGAGGCTGTAAACGAATGCGTCCGAGCTGCGAATGCGATGCGACTGTACCCTATTCTTCATCATAAAGACTCAAGCCGTCAGTCGCATGCATCCAGTATAAATTGCCCTGTATCCATCATAGATGAGACTATCTGTATTCGGTTGTCAGTTTAGCACTTGTCCGTAATGGTTTGCACATCTGTTATTGCGGCTTTCAGCACCGGGTGACGGTCCAGACAAGGTAGAAATCGGTTAATTTCAAGTCGCGCTTTTTCTTCGGAAAACTCGTCATCCAAACAAAAACAATTGTGCTACGTTTTGTGGCGTCTTTTCCGTTAAGCTCTATCAGTGATTAAAATCTAGGCAGGAGGAGTGTAGAAGCATGTTGTCTTCTCCTGGACAGAAAAGAAAGTCCCTGCTCAGGTCTTCGAGTTTGTCTCTGTGAGTGGTGTCCCGAATCATGGACCCTCATTTTGTGGTGACTCAGTTGTCCGGACCGTTGTTTCAGATATCGTTATCACGAAGCGCTTATCCTCACTACACACACTCTAAACTATGATGATTGTTTTTCTGATCTTCAATAGAACTGATCTTCAATAAAACTTGTTTTTCTGATCTTCAACAGAACTTAATAGCTTTTGCTCACCATATTTCCGTGCCGTGATGATAGGGCTTATTCTTAGCGTTCGCATCACAAGGTCTGCTAATCTCTCCACCACCAAACCAAGCCTTGTCCTTTGCGCACGCAGGTAAATGAGGTACGATGTCACGTCGGAACACAACCCGATAACTGCAAAAAGTCGCAGTTGCACTATGCATTGTTGAGCACCACTGCAACATGGTGAACACACACCTGCTCGGTTCTCACCTATTTGGTATCAGTGCATCGAAGCTTGTTGCGAACGTTTCGTCGCCCACTCGAGGCTCACCGAAGGTGTAGATCATGATTTGATCGCTTCTACGATATCCTGAATTATGACTGATCTCTGGTGTTGCTGTGCTCTCACACACATATACTAGCGAGCTCGTGTGACGAATATAATTCAATAAGGACAATCCATACTCGGTGCTTGTATCACCCGAGCGCAGGACGCACGCATTCATCAGCGAAAGCTGTTCCATGAAGACTTTCCAGAGCGGTAAAAACATTTTATAAGTTTTTTTTTCGTCTCGGACAAGCGATAACGGTATGGACAAGGTTGACGGAGCCACTCCATCCCAAAACAAATGAATCATACATTCTGAATGAAAATGTCGCACGGCCACAACAAATCCTCAAACGCGGTGTATCGCGTCTGGACTGGGGTATGACTGCGGGAATATAGATGCTCGCGCTAGCCAGGCCCACACATCTACGATGAATTCGCCAATATTTGGAAATAGGAAGGATTCACACACACAACCATGTAAGCACCCCTGCACTGTTATCAAAGCTATGCGCGACATTAAATAAACAGTTTTTTTCACCTAGCTGCAGATCATACTCCAATCGAAAGTGGTGGCGTGACAAGAGTGGCCGATCAGCTCTATCCGTTACAGGGCATTAACCCAGAGTCGCGTTGTAGCTCAGCGCGCGAGCGCCAGACCATTGTCCAGGCGTCTTGGTTGATCAAGCGGTCCACCGTATTCTCGCATGCTTTGTGAGGCCAGGCCGCTGCAATCAATTTGCCATCGTTCGATGGTTATTACATAATGCAATTTTTCGTCTCCAGCAGCTGCTATTGAAAAATTTCTGCTATAAAATTTCCGCTAATTTCTGCTAATATTCTTCTTCATTCACCTCACAGGATACTTTCTCTAGATGGATAAAGTTCACATATAATTTACCAGCATTGTTGAATACTATCTTGTTTTTCATTTTTTAAATTGTTTCGCACCAATTTTTCCAGTTCGTCGCTGGTAGATACGTCGAATGTGAGACGTAGCTCCACCGTCGATGCTGGAGGTATCTGGGATTAATAATTGCGTATAAAAAACCTCTTTTTTCTTCAAAATTCTGCCAAAAACCGCCGCGAAAAGGCTGCTGTTCCAGTTTTTGTACAACCAGCTGTTCAAAATTGGTAAAAGGCCGAAATACGCTCCGCAGTGGCCTTCGCAGTTATCTTGCAAGAGGTTTCAGCCGCTCGCACGTCTGGTCCGTAATGATGTTTACTTCTTCACGAATACTCTGTACCAGCAAGTGATCGTGCCACTTTGGCGCATTCAGCGGCACGTTCGGCGCGTACAGAGCTTTATAGCATAGGCGCGCACAAAGGGGGAGGTTACGGGGAAGGGTGTGGAAGGAGTAGTAACAAAATGAATGTCGAAATTGTCGAAAATTTGAGATAGCCTATTTTGCTGAAGCATTTCACAGGTGCTAAGTTTCAGCACCACCGAAAATCATTGATCGAATGGGCCCAGGAAACCATAAATTTCAAATAAATGGATTCACCTTCTTTAGCAGTTCGTGCTGCTGCCAAAGCTGCCAATGCTCCGCCAAGGGAATGACCAGTAAACGTGGTTTTGTAGTTCTGAATGACTTTTATTAATTAAGAGTAAAATAGCTAAAGTAGAATGTTGCAAATCTATGCTATGGAAAATCATTTCCAGAATGATCCTACCGCATACTTCGGATCCGTTAGAGCTTGCAGGACTTGTGGCCACAGTACTTCATGGCCATTCTTGAAATATCTATTCACCTGAAGAAAAAAGAACTAGATACGTCTTCAACTATTATCAGTTGTTTGGACTATAATCCTCACTTTCAGACCCAGATTATTATGGTAGGTTCTCAGAGTTGAAAAGCTTCTTTCATAAAACTTCGGTTCAGCTAATCAAAGCAAAATTGAAGTTCTGTGAAAGAATCAGTGGTCACTCTGGACAATTGGTATGGATGAGGAATGACCGGAGTGACTCTTTCAGTGTGAGTGGGCTCCTCCTTTTTCGGTCAAAACGTTTGCTGTTGATCGCCTCTCTCCACGGCGAAAATCGAAACAGAGCAGAGGTTGGCGATGAGTTTTTTGGCATCCTGGGGTATCCGTGACCACAACTCCGAGGAAATAGAGCTAATTAGGAAACGTGCAAAGGAAAAAAGTATTCTTGGTGAGATAATGAAAACTCAAAGAGGCATCATTGCTTCACTGCTGGCATGATAAAAAAGGTAACTAAATCTGTACAGGAAACTCGGGAGATACGGTAACAAGGAAAAATGGAAGCAGAAGAAGAATTTTGATTAAATTTGGGATAGCGTGATATGAATATTGCAGCTCATTGCACAGAAGACAAGACAACATAATGAAATACCCTCCATTTCCCGTGAATCAGATCCCGAGACTCTCAATGATGCTACAGACCACGGCGCGCGTGTGGATAGAGTCTAATTCATCTCCTTCTTTTTAGCGTGCTTTTCCCAAGAATCCCTATTATTATGGGTTTCCAGGCGAACACATGCCTTGAGTGCCGAGAAAAATAAATAAATGAACTTAAACAAACTTCCGGGAGAACACTGCAAAACGAGATCTCGACCATATGATTTAGGAGCCAGATACGCAGTGATAAAAAGATCCGGAAGGAACGCAGCAGAATGTCTTCTGCTGCTTTTCTTCCGTTTCTTGGTGGATTGGTTTGGAAGGCAGCAGAAATGGAAAGAGCCCCAGGAGAAAGGAGAAGAGGGAGTGAGTGTTACCACCCCCTATAACATATGGAGCTCAAAGATAGATCTTTGCAAAGATAACAACTCAAAAATCCAATCTTTCCCTAGTGTCGAATAAAGCGTGACAGGTGCTGGAGTGGTGTCCTAGTAAAGCATCAGGAAACGACTTCCCGATGAGTTCAGCCTCAACTGAGAACATGCTATTCTGGATGCTAAATACGTGATGTTACCGTGATTTTGGCGTAAAAGTGATTAGTTTACCTAGTCAATGTAAGTAGTGACGCAATACTTACACTGCCCATCTCGAAGAAATCCTCACCAGGGTGAAGCGATTGAAGACCCTCCAAGAGAAGTTGACCCTGAAAGATCGAAATATAAAAACTGTAGAAATTTCATTGATCTAATCTCTACCTTCGTTTTTGTCCCTCTGAAAACAAATGTCAGCTCCTTCTTTACATCTGACGCAGCTGAAATTTACAGTGTGAGCTAAAAGAAACGTTGCTATTAACGTAATTGGTTTCAGGATTTTCAGGCTTCGCACGGCTCTCCTCACCGATGTAGCTCTCGCATGTATTATCGAGCTCATCGCAGTCCTCCTTTGTCGTTGTTAACACCACGAAAGCATCATGATGTGGAAATGTTCTGAAGAGAGACAATGTCAGCGAGGACTATTTCACGTGCAATACTTTCATTTTGTGATCTTTATACATCACATTGTCGTTATCGCTATGGTATGTACGACTTGCTGTAAAACTCTGGAGGGCCCAGATTCAACAAAAGATTTCTACGTGTAAAATGGTCAATTGATCCATATGTAAATCCAAAAGAAAGTCTCGTCAGTAGAATCAAACCTTTCCAATTCTATGTGATAAATGGCCTCTACTCTTGATGTCTACATTCAAATCGCTGTGAGATCCAGAAAAGTCGTATCAAATTTAGGCCCCACCCACCCGACCAACCCACGGGAATAAGTGACTCAAAAACAGATTTTTATGAATCAGGCGAACACATAGGGCATATCACAAGCATGCGCCCCGACGATTTTATTTATGTGGAAGTTTCAAAAGTGCAGATGAGGAACAACTGTCTGAGCTTTCTAGGTCCTACAACAACTCGCCCCGTAACATGGCAGTAGCATAAAAATAGCAGGTGGCTGCTAAGTATGGGTAAGACATTGCGATTTCGTACTTGTTAACTGTTCCATACAAGCACTAGTCATCACAACATAAAGGTGCTGCTCAAAGGTGTCTCCTGCGGCCCTGGTGCAGCCTCTCAGTCGCCTCTCGACTTAAACTTCAGTTGGCAGGAAGGGGTTGATGTGGATCGTTCTTTTCTTTACTCTCTCTTGGACGCTACCTTGAAGAAGCACTCATTTTGGTGACTAGTAGCAGACACCTTAGCTTTTGAGAAACTTCAAACAAAGTAGCCAAACGAGTTGAGATCAAGAGGTAGGTGGACCATCTATGTTAGTCTGACTGACAGGGAAACCCAATGTCACAGGGGCAAAAGTGAATTCTGTGGCCCTATCATCACCATGGTTTTGTAGCGGCATAAATGACTGTGTGCAGCAATTTTTTTCCAATCGTTACCAAGAAGTACACATCGTAATATGGGTTTCCGATAAAAACCGGCGTCAATTTTCGCCAATTTTATCACGAAACACCGAAGTAGACTTATCTGGAGTGAGCTCGGCCACAGCAGGCTAAACAAATACATAGAGCTTATTCGCCCATCACTCACTTCTTCACGATATTATGATATAATGACCGTAGTAGTGTAGACTCTCACGGATCTCACGCAGCCCTAACTGTGAAAGATTACGTGACGTTCGTCGCGAAAAGGGCTGTGTGCGCGTCGAACCCTCTCGTCGTATTTCCCCTCTGAGAGCCGCCATTGTTCCCTCGCGCCCTC
Organism: Ancylostoma caninum; assembly: GCA_037903475.1. Classification (NCBI taxonomy): domain Eukaryota; kingdom Metazoa; phylum Nematoda; class Chromadorea; order Rhabditida; family Ancylostomatidae; genus Ancylostoma; species Ancylostoma caninum. The sequence goes on from JBAJFG010000446.1 coordinate 455,811, forward strand.
CGCGAGTCACGTTGTTCTCCCGCCTGTCTGCGACTCCTTGAAAAGCCATTGTCCCCTCACCTAACTGTGCACTCTTTGCGCACTCCACAGGCCACCGTTTTCTCTCGTTCTTGTGAATGAAGCTTCTCGCGAGTGTGCGCGAATTTCTCGAAAATTGTGGAGATGGAGGTTTTTGGAAGCACTGAGCCTTAAATGAATGCTTCGAATAGTTTCTAGCACCCCAAGCTTTGCCGAAATATAAGCAATGTCTGAAGCTATTCTACCCGGGGGTAAGACTGTCGAAATAGGCGGTGACCAAAATGAAATGAAAGTTTGCCATGTCACCGCAAATTACAAATTCAATTAGGTCGAGCTTATGTCAGGCCAAGTACCTTTTCCAAGTATCTACTCCATGAAATAACAACAGCAATGTCAATACCGGATTATGGGTCGGAAAGTTAGGTTTCATCGCACTGTAAGCGCATCTTACAGAGCTAAGGTGTGGTCGGTTGCGACTGCTGTGTGGTGCTGCCCCAATCTTCAGCAATACCCTTTCATAGTTCTAACTATACTACCTATTTTTTACAATCAAGTGAGTTGGTGGTCAACTATAGTTGAGCTGGTATAATCTGCTTCACCTGCGACGATCGTTGGTGATCACCGATGGTGCCTGAAAGGTGCTCAATGTTACCCGCCCCGTCCGAGCAGGACATTGTTGCGCTCTAATGTGAAACTGCGACGCAACCGCCACAGTTAACACTCGCTTCCACTGGCCGCTCCATTTTGCTGTCTTCGCCGCCTTGATTCCGCCCCTTCTTACGCTCCCTGCCCATCTTCGCTGTCTGACCCTAACCTCACCGCGCGGCAAATTTTCGCGCGACGGCGCTATGGGTGAAGAACTTCCATAGACGACTGCGAAAATATTTCTGTGTGCAGAAAAGGGTTAAAGAGGCGGCTAGGAAAAGTTCCTCTAAAAATTTTTTTTTGCTTAGTCCAAATGTTCTCTCCTCACCCATTCTGACAATGTGCTGTCTCGCAACATTTAGTAACAGCGCTATACCAGATGAAGTTTCGCCATTCCCTTAAGTGTTTATGGAGATAATCGAGATGGTCCAATTCCGAATACGTGATCCAATCCAATCCAATTATCACTGGCGATTCTGCTCTCGGTGATGCCACGTCAACGTGAGAAGCGAATGAACCAAGATCTCCATAGTTTTCAGAGGAGGACAGCATAGCCTCTCTCCTTTCGCTGCCCTAAAATGTTTCCGACTGATGGTGTAAGGAAAGCAGGGCGTTTAGTGGATTCAGAAACATAGAATATGCAATCACTGAGGTCAGTGACGGCAGTTACGATGACGAAATTTCCTTATAACCTCTGAAGTAGTCCGAGGATGGAAACGAGAATTCTCGCGCTATTCACAGAAGCCACTGGCCATCGTACCATTGCAAAGGATAGGTGACAACTACTCCCTTGTTTCTTATGTAGCATTTGAAAAAAGCGATCCATTCTTAAGAGCCACCCTGTAAAAAGTCTCGGCCAACCTGTTCAGACATGCCTGCTGTTGGTCTCCATACGCTCCAGCTGCCATATTCAGCAACTTTCTCGCCGTCATTTCGTCATAATTGGTTTTCTTACCGAGGAATGGAAAGGTGAGCACCAAATCAAAACATAATAGTATGTACAACAGGTACATCACCTAGAAGGAACCTTTATAAGCGATTAGCGGATAGCAATCAATGTGATGTTCATAATCAAATGTGCATGTGGAATTACGATACTACATGAACTTCTCAGGAACCTTGGCCGTAAGGAAAATCAACAATAGAGAAGATGATATGTGAGAGCAATAAAAAATAATAAAGTCCTTTGTTAAATGCTGCACATGTGTAATGCTAATCCATCAGTGCAAAGGCCGATTGTCGGCATAGCGGAAACTGCCGTTCGCACCTACCTAAATACATCCAAAGCAAAAAAAAAAATTCTTCCGGAAGTCGAAGTTGCGATTCTGTTGGTTCAAAGCCTCGTGATCCTTGTCTCATTAGGTTCACGTAATAATGCAAGATGGTAAGAGGGCGGTGTCAGTCGGAGATAGAGAAAAGGAAAAATGAAGGTGTTTTTCAGAAGGGGCGCTGGGATATGCAATGCCACAGTCGAAAAAAAATTCGATCATTTACAGAAATAAATAATTATGGAAAAAGAATGGGAAATAACAACAATATTAGAGATTTACACTTGAGCATTTGCAAATTTCATATCCATCCTAAAAAGGAACTTGTTAATAAAAAAAACAAAAACGCGACATTCCTTTACAAATTTCACAACCTTTTTTTAAATCATGAAATCTTTCTCAACATCAATGATTTAGTTGCTTAATTTTTCGAGCTTTCAACGTTACCTGAGGGACCGGCGAAGAAGTAGGGTTTAGCGATCCACACTGGAATAGGAAGGACAGTGAACGTCCAAAATCACTTGGAAACGACGAGATAATCAAAGTTGCATAGAGCCAGCGATACTTTAGAGTTAATGCATATACATACAGGAAGGATGAGACATGAAAACCGGTATACGTAGTTGAAGAAATATTGATGTCATCTATTCACATAGTTCATACTCCCACTATTTTATTGTTCGAGCCTTGTCAAACTGTAGATACTAAACTGTGGTGAATAGGTAGCAAGAGAAGGGTACTTTCTAGCCGTGGCATTCCTAATAATTTATGTACTATTTAGTGCAGCTGGCAACGCTGATGTCGAATCTGTACCGCACCATTCTTGAGGGGTCCTGACAGGAAAGTTATGGCGGTTTTTGTTGATGCGGTGATCCTCGCATTCCTCGCATACGATCTCGCTCAAATTGGTTATAAGTAGATTTAGCGAATTTGCACTTTTTGAACAGAATAGGAATGGATGAGCTTTAGAAGCTTTGCATAAAATTGTTTGTCTAATTAAAATAAATACTGCGTAGCTATCACGACTATGGGCATGGATTATTCTACATATTGCATTAAAAAAAACCGAAATATAAACCAATGGTTTGTAGAAACCGTATAACATACAACATGGAAAACTGTAAATGTTTAGTTAGTAGCTCAACCGTTCTGATCCAATCATTGCTCCAACAGAATAGATTTCTGTTTTTTTTCTGTTTTTTTTGTGGAATCCGAAGTCGGTCATCTTACTGGGAAAGGTCATTGTCTGGATCCCTTAATCCTCTACGTTATAACACGTGGAACAGACGCAGGTGTACAGGGGTATCAAAAAGTTTCCGGCCTCCGCTTGCCTGTTCCATATTTCGGTACTGTTTTGAGAGCGCCATGTAGGGCAAAGCCTTTCATGTTAATTTGCAGAGTTTCATGAGATTTCGTCAAACTTCTAAGAAATGAGAACGTTTTGCTCAAGCCAAAGTGTAGTTATTGCTCAAAAAATCTGTATCCAGCTAGAAGAAACCGACGAATTTTTGTTTTGTAATCGAACTTTATTGGACAAAATCTAAATCAGCCCCGGGATTCTGAACGAAGAGAAACTATTCCAGCATTCCCAGATAAAATTCCGGAACTCAATGTTTTCAATGGAGTGACAAACGATCAGAAACGGAGCGACCTCTGATCAACGAGCAGAGACAAGACGAATGCAGATTACTGCGGCTGTAGAAAAAATTATTGAGCATCACAGACAGGCTTTAGGAGCAGAAAGTGTGCAAGGATTGAAGCTATTCAAAACTTCCTTTGGAAATTTCCTGGGCTACCATGTAACAATTTTAACTTTCGCAGAACATTGAGTCTCTAAAACCTTTTCGGCGTTCATCAAGAAAATTCCAGTTGAATATTAAAAGGAGATTTTTGGGAGCTTTGTAGAAAGCGAAGAGGATTTTCTGTAGTTCTTGACTGTCGATAAGTGGCAAATTCCCTGCCAAGATTTGAAGTCCCAAGCGCGTAGACTGGGTCAGGACGGGCAGATCTCTGAGAGCAGTGCCATCGAACACGGTAGCGGGGGTGCAATCGTCTCGCCCAAAGTTCTCTGTGATCGAGAAAAGATCTTGTCACCTAGCCTCCTGTAGGTAAATCCCAAGGAAGTGGATTATTACAACGCTACTTTGTTCCACCCATTCGGAAACGAACCAAGAAAAATGACTGCAGGCATGCAACCACGGAATTCAAGCTCTTCAATGAGACATCTCTTTTCACAAAATTATATTGCTTTATGACAATGCTTATGCATTTCGCTAATTCATCCAGTTTGTAAACGGGGTCTAGGGACAGCTACTAGAACCCGTGAGAAAATCTGAAACGGCACTTCAGCGGAACAAAACACACAACGAAAAAGAGTCTACGTTCGGTGTTTAAATTCGGGTGATAAAAATTCCTATAAAATTGGGCAAGTGAAATAAAATGACAAAGTGAAGAGTGTTCTGGTCTCCGAGGGATGCATATTAATTTCCTTCGAAATTTCACTGCGGTAGCTAATCCGCAAGTGGTCCAGGCCGCAAACTTTTTGATACCCCTGTAATATGTATGTGCGTTATCTACACTCAGGATGCTTGTGCCGCTTTGGTCGGTCTTCACGGATAATCCTTAGCAAATGGATGCGTGCGACTGGAGCGGGATGACTCACCCCTACGAAAAAAGTTGCCCTTATGCGAACCAGTAACAATTCAACGATATTCTTCAGCGCACTTTAGCGGAAAATTGCTGCCTTCACCGAAGTATGGATGAGTCATCGACCACAATAAGAATTCAAGTCAAGTTGTTGCCCAACCTGTTTCCAGCGAAAAAGGCATTGGCTGAGAATCAGTGAGAGGAGAGAGATTGACATCTCTTTCATGAGACATGGAGCAACTTCCTGGTTTTTTTTTTCACAGTGTCTCTTGTAGAATAAGTGAACAGTTTTACAGTCCATATAGAATGTGAAAAAATTTCTCAAAAACACATATAAATTGAGATGAGGCTTTTAAGAATGCAAGCGCTTCTGAAATGAGTTAATATTTACAAGACAAGGAAGGGATACACATATACACGCACTGAGCGCCTGCGGTAAACATAGATTACTAGAGACATCGACTGCTGATAAAACCACAGCCAGCTAGTTTACTTCCTCCTACTATTTTGATGGTGAGAAATGTGATCGGGGGTTACGCAACAACTGTGGAAAAGTGGAAACGCTCAGAATCAAAGAGGCAAACCAGCTTAACGAAAAGCCCAAACTCAAACAGAATTGCAGCAGAGCACAAAAACTGACATGCGTTGTGCCGAGTATCTTTGAAAATTTTCGAAAAACTAAGCGCATAAAACTTCGAGTTGAAGTGGTGGTGTCGTGCTCCCATAGAAACTGGTTGAATTACGACGATTAATAGTCTTTTATTCACCTATTTGCATAGTCTGTTCGTTCTCCTCTCTGTAAACAGACGCGTTCACTGTTATGGACACTTACACCCAGACACTTCCGCGGTTGCGATACTGGAGACAAATATTGCATTGGAACACAATGTAGCCGCCGATTTTTGGAAGGAGAAGTGGACACAGGATAGTAAGCTATTAGGTTGGTCCGAAAGTCTTTCACCTAATTTCATACTTTTTTCAAGGAATGTTAAGTTCATTGTGAATGGATGTCAATCAACAAAATAATTACCTTCATGATCCATGAGGTATGGCCAACGTTTCACTAGAGCATCAGCTCCAGGAGTCAAGAACTCTGGCAGCTGTCTGAGAAGCTTGAAATCTCACTTTTGGGTTTGGTCCAATCATCTGATTTCTTTTCTCGCAGACGCAGCTTCGCGGCTCCGAACAAGTGGTATTCAGACGGGGGTAAGTCATGAGAATAAGCAAGGTGTGCTAGAACTTCCGAACCTAGCTCCGCAATTTTTTGGCGGTTAGGAATGCCACGTGCGGTCGGGCGTTGTCATGAAGTGGACCAACATGGTCAGTTTTTCCTCACTTCAGGCGAGTTGCGTCTGCCAGTTTCTTTACTCAAAAAGATTAGACTTGAGCAGTCACGGCGGCCCAGGTGTCAGCAGTTCTCGACACAGCATTCTCTCGGGATCCCACCAACAACACAGAAAAACCTTCTTTTGTGAACTTTTCCTTTCGGCTGTTTTGGAGATGGTTCGCCATTCGGGAGTCAACTTTTCTCTCGTGTATGTTTAACATACAGCACCCGGCCCTACTCTCCACAAATGAGCTGGAGCAGAAAGTTCCTCCTGTGTGGCCACAGCAACAAAGACTGGCACATACTCAGTCCTGCAAGACACTCAGTTTGTGGGGAACCCAATCTGTCATCAGTTTTCTATAACCCAGCGCTTCGAGATGTCTGGTGATTATTGTACGGCCACAGCCAAGTGTATCCTACAGTTCACATATAGTGGCATTTTGATTCAATGTCTGGAACTCTTGATCCTAAAAAATATCTTCGTGCAAAACTTTCGGACCAACCTACGACATTGGTAAATGTTTCAGTGGCGATGACAGGAAATAGACTGTTCCCCTAACCTTTGGACTCCACAGAGTCTTGAGTAACAATAAACTGTGCAGAAATCCTTGTATGAAGACGCTCACATTGTTTCAGGGAACTAAATGAATCATAAGCCAGAAGAAAGTACATACCTTCGGTAACGTATCAATCATGTATGAAACGAGAATGTGATAATATTTGTGAATGAAAATAAACAGAAGCGTCCATTGAGACCCCCATATTTTTCCCCCTGTCATTTCAACAGTTTTCTTAGATGGTTACGTAATATATAGGACTTCTGAAACGATATGATTCTAAGGAGTCAATAGTAGAGTCTTCACGAAAAGAACTACTCCCGGAACAAGCGAGCCAGAACTTGAGAAACGTGGAGACGCGCGAGAGGTGCGGTCGCCAATGAGTTGAAAACTCCGAAAAGATACCACATGCTGCCTTCAAAAAGATTAAGGGATCCCGTCATATCTCCTGAGGGGCCCCAGTGAGTTGATTTCCATATTTTTATTTGAAAAATTCTTGATGAGTTATCCAACGATAGCATATGTATGTACGTGAGAAATCGCAAATGCATTGAGAGAAATTCAAAAATTTCAAATTCACAAATGCGATGAGAAACCTAATTTTCCAGTATTCTTTTAGCGAGAGTGGACAGTTTTCTCCGACAGGGGAGAGAACACCGACAAATTATCATAAGCAGTAGCATCTGCTATGTAGTTTTCGACATGACAAGATACTAGGCTATATCGTTCTGCTGTGGACAACTGGCATACACAATGGTTAGCTAGAAAACGGCTTTTTTCCATTTTTTAACAAATCGCGCGAAATTTGGAATCAAATGTTTTGCAGGTCCAAAACACTATGTCAATGTCAAAAAGGTAAAAATGAGAGAAGGTTTCTTTGTGGCTGCATCAAATGAAAGGAGTGAAGCAGACGTTCAAAGTATTTACCTATTTGAACTAGTTTCATGAACCGGTGTTCGCACGAACAACAACCTACTATGCATTTAATAGGCTATGACAACTTGGTGACAGTCGCAGACGAAGAAGGAGAGGCTATGGAAAAAAGCTGTTACAGGAAGAAATGCGGCCCACACGGCCAACTGAAATTTCAGACGTGATGATAGTATTAAACAGTGAAAAATGCAATACTCGAAAGACACTAGTAAAAATAAAAGAATTAAGATATGGAAACACAAAAGTTCAGCTCCCACATAAAATTCCTTGGAATTTCCGAATCTTTTACGTGTAGCCAAAACAAGAAAAAAACTCGGAATTCTAGCGCTAACACGGCGCGACCGCGCTGCTAGCGCAAGAAAAAAGCGAGCCCGCGGATAACGCACCTTCCTCAACGGACACCGTAAATGTTATCACCTTCAGGATAGGGTTGATTTCGCTCATTTTGCAATCATTTACAAAATTTCTTCAGGCTCACCATTTAAATGTTAGCCATGGGAAATCTGGTGAAGAAGCAGTGAGAACCAAGATATTTTAGTAATGGGACTGATCTTTATGTGTTTCTCAGCATTTAAATATTTCGCTTTCCGTATGAAACTAGGATTACGCGCTGCTCTTGAGAATCAATGATGTCGCTGTTGGAAACATCTTATTTACCTAGTTTCTTTTTTTTTGGCTATTACGTACACACACGATCATTTATTACGTGAATGCTCGTCAATCACAGATCCTATCCTTAATTTTGTCTGCACAACGATAAGAGTAATCAATTATTTGCTCGTTTGTTTTTTTATTGTTTGTATGGCCTCGAAACCACGTCTCTGACGGAGCTTGACCGACTGACTAGAAAATCGCGCCAACGAAATCGACGATAATTAAACGAGCGATTTCATCTCATCTTCTGGCCCAGATCTTAGAGGTAACGCGTGAGTTTTCGCAAGGAATGAAGTCCTGACAGTATATGACATCATGAACAAGTGAATTTTCTTCGCAGATGACCGAAAACTACCCGTGTAATTGTGATGCCAAAACAGTAGAGTTATCATGAGCCTGGACATACGAAGTTCAGTGACATCTTGCAGACACTTCACAAACTTTCAACAGTTGGAAATTTTTGGGTCAATTTTTGTAAGCAGAACACAGGTGCTCAAAAAAGCAATCGCGCTCCTCTCTCCAATAGAACTGACCTTCTATCAGTGTTCGTGCGAGCCGAAGTTTTCGATCTAAACTAGGTAGATCCTGACCTAATAAATAAGACAACACAGTACAGTGGATTCGATTGAACACCTGCTGAGTCCTCAACACGGAATAATAAAGTGCGTTATGATGACGTTTGCTGGGTGAATTGTGTTTCCACCGTGGGGGCTCTCAACATCTGGAAGACGTTCATTGGAAAAACTCTCGTCCCTTTGTTGTACATGGCTTCAATTGTCCTAGGACAGGTGCAGGGACAATTTTCGGTTTGCTCGTACATATTTCTTCGCTTGATTATGAGGTATACTACATAGTGATTTATTGATGATGTCGATTTTTCGTTATTTTTGCCAATGGGGCGGAGAAGACATGCCTGGTTTCTCAATGAGCTGAACATGAATATGACAACAGTTTTGCAGGGGGATCGGTTTATCAATTCTATTGATTTTTCTGCCTTTGAGCAGTGACGGGTAAGAACGCGTATACCTATTTTTTGGTAAGAGTGGGTGAGAATGGGTTTCTTATTATGATCACCAGAATGATGAGCACTCAATGTGTTTAACAATCAACGTTAAACAGCCGGGAAAATACAGGGTGGTCCACATGAAGTGTGACGGGCTGTAGAAAATTAATTTTCAGACATTTTCTTCCGCTTTTTTGTATGTAGTTTTTGTGCTGTTATTCGTTCCTCGCGCAATTTCTAGTCCTATTGTGGCCAGCCTTATTCTCCGTTTTTAGATAAAAGTGGTATCGCTTGAGGATCGCTCAGCAATAGTCGCTATGTACATACAAACGCTGGTAGTCAGTTTCCGAGAGTTCGAAGACGCTCGAACTGCATCGAGAGCAAGTACATTGCGTAATAAAACACTTGAAGAGACCGGAGGGATTGAAAATTGTCAGAGAGGAGGGTCTGAACGAACTGCAAGGAACCATGCTCTTCGAATGATCGTCAAAGGCAAACTTCGCAGAAATCCCGAAAGAAGCACTAGACATGTGGCTAAGGATCACAAACAGGGGAATTTCTGTAGAATCTTTCTTTTCTATACGCTATAGCGTCCCGAAGGGGCGCTAGTTTATTCAGCATTGAAATTAGTATTTCTGATGGTTCTTTTTTGAAATTCCGGCTGTGGGTCTCTGAAATGGGGGAGTCCCAAATGTTCTTCTTCTTCCCCCTCCCCCTTCCCTCCTTGCCTGCGTCGGCTACTGGGGAAAGGCATACCTACTTAGAGGAATACTGGCCCAGTTCCAAAATCAGATGTAATGAGAGCCGTCATGTATTCATTTGAAATATAATTACTTTCAGTATTTCAGGTAACTATAACTAAAATTTATTTAATTTCATTGGATGCCCCAAATGTGTCCATGCAAAATTCACTATGCAGCTGAGCCTAAATTACACAGAAGTAGTTAGGCAGCCATCGAACAACAACAGAATCGTCATAGTGAAAGCGTATCTACGTACCATCTCGACCAAAAACGAACGGTTACGCTTTATAGTTCAAACTAGACGGCATGCCCGGCTTCGCTCTGGTATTTTACTACCCACGGCTATTTCACACTGATGAGGAGAATATTTTTGTGATCAGTGTGTTAGCAAACCTATGTAATAAACTCTCCTTTACCATACCATTAGCGGAAAGCTAGCGCAGTGTAATCCTAACATCCGTGTTCAACGCATTTGCGAATCCCAATAGGTACGCCTTCACCGACTCCCAGCCAAAAGGAAAAATCCATAAGTCAAGAAACAGACACTTGCGTGATTGTTATATTCGTGTTCGGCGCATTCGGAAGCGGGTATGTCCTCACCGACATCTGAGCAAAATTTATGAAAACCAGTAAAATGGATAAACCAATATTTTCGCTCGAAATATTTGCCATGTGTTCAGCTCATCAGAAAACCCAAGTGGGCGTGCCTCCACTGACTCCCTAGCAAAAAAGAAAAAGTCGATAAATGAATTTGGTAAATCGATAAAAATCGATAAATCTCTACTGGCGTTCAAAATGTTTGTCATGTTTGTGTTCAGCGTACTGAGGAACCGTAGTAGACAGTAATTCTCGGAACAGAAACAGCGAAAAGTCAATGAAATCAATAAGCTTATGGATAGTTACGAGAGGAAAGTATCCAAAGACCTCCGCCGTCTTCTTTAGGAGTTGCCTGCAACATTTGGCCCGGATAGGTTCGGCGTCCGCGATTTCTATTCGGAAGGTGCAAACATAAAAACAAACACACACAAACTTTCACTTTTATATGTACTGATGTTTCATTAACAGGAAACTGGAAATATGGCATTATTCAAGGGAGGTATATCATTAATGTTAAGTTCTGAGGCAATTATATCACTCCCACCATTGAGCGTGGTTGAAAGGTCAGGTTTTTTTGAAAACAGTGCGAACTTATTTATAGTAACCGTAGCAATGTACATTCAGTGACATAGGAGCAGATGAACTGTTAAATGACCTAGGGGATTAGGTAGGAAAGTAGTAAGAAACTAACAAGGAGAACAAAACCAATATGTACAGGACAACAAATGAGCCATCAAAATAACAAGTCATACTGCACCAGATTAGTGTAATAGTCTGAACAAAAAGGCACTGATCAATATGCGACATAGCTGAACAGTTTCCTAGTTTCACAGTTCTATCTGAATAGAGTTTTTATTCCCACGTTTTGGCAAACTATCCCAGCCTGCACTTCAAAGATTCAGGCGGAGTAATCGACACAATGGCGGGCGGCTGCGACCGTTACAATAGTGTTAGAAGTGAAAGAAAACTGCACTGGTGATTGATTTCATGCTGTATGATTCACAACTCGTCCTTTATGACAACAAAAAATAGCAACAGAGCCAAAAGTAGAGTTCACTTGAGGCCCACATGAGGGAGATCCATCGCGATTAGTTCCCAAGGTCGCCAGTAAGTGCGCTTTCGAGTTTTCAAGGTCGCTAAATTCAAGCAATTATTTGAACACTGCGTGCAGTTATTTGAATACTGCGTGCAGTAAAGAGTTCAACTGGGTGTGGTCACCTTGGCGAGATCTTTAAGGGACTTGAGCAAATCGTGTCCAAAAGCAGCAGATCACATTGTTTAGAGTTGCCATTCTCAAACTACTTAAGTAATGGTTATGTAAAAGAAATATTTATGAAAATTGGAGCTACTGTCCATTACACTGTGGTAAATGCATACATAGTTGGAGAAGAGCCAGAGAGAAAAAGAACGTGGGAAAGTATGCAGCAAATAGAGAGGGTTATGAGAAAAAACATGCAAATTATTTGAGTCTTCGACCATCGTCAAGTTTTAAACAGACTCTACATATTTGAGCCATGTTTGGTTTGTTGAGAGCGCCACGCAAGCACCTTTATGGATTTTGCTCAGAAAATGGGATTATTTCACGGAAAAGGGTCAGTTATTCTGAATAAAGGAAATTAATCCGGCACAATACCAGTAAGCAGCATCACGCACAAATTACTGGTTCTAGGAGCATAATCCTCACTTTGCCACTTACGTGGCCTCTGGCACCGCCATAAAAATCCTATAGCATAGCAAAATTCAGCGAAAAATTGCTTCTTTTCCAGTTCTCGTAAAAAATGCCGTAGGATCCGAACAATTTGCGGAATCATTGCATAACTACATCAGTTTTACAGAAGAAACATAACAACTGAAGCTAATTTCCACTAATTTTATTATTTCATATGGGTTCATTTAGTGGCGGAGTTGGCGGAGCTTCTCCCATGCCCCCTCCCCTCCCTCCGGCTAGCAATTCCTGCATCCGGCAGTGCCACGTGGATATAATTTGCTCACATCCTGTGTGATAGACAAAACGATTGATGATTACGCGTCGAGTAAATGACTTGTTGGTAAATCTACACACACTATGTTGAATCAGTACAATTTTTACATTTAAGAGATGCACTCATAATTCTCAGCACTCCTTTCAAAAATACTTCGAAAAATTCTTGTGGGAGGAATGCACCCTCCCGCTACAGCTCTTATCAATTTTAGCTTCGCTTGTGGCTGTTTCATTTATAGGACAAAATATCTTAGAGAAACGTTCCGGAGAATAACAGTAGGTGGCAAAGTCTCGACAAAATTCTACGATGTAGTGCGGATGACGTGTATCTTTGGGGTCCGGCCTAGACAGAATTATAATTTTTCGAAAAGAGCCTCATTTGATGCGTAGCTAACGAAGAATAGAGGAAAAGGGAGAGACTGGAGTGGCCTTACTGTGCGATGCTTTTTGGTCGACGGTCCAGTGGAAGAACAGTGACAAAAATGGGACACGCGCTGAGTCCACGCCGAACGAGTAGATGAGTCATGTGAAATCCAACCGGTCGCAAATCCGTCACATGCAAATTTCGGCGTAGGTTAAAGGATGAGCAATAGAGCGTCTGCAGTGGACGAAATGTGCACTTCTGTGTACTAGGAGTGATTCATGCATTCCATTCATGCATTCCTTGAAAGAGTATCTTTGTTAGAATACTGACTTATTTCAGTTTTAAGACTAGAGAATCTAGAGTCACACGCAATAAATGAACGTTATTCTCAGCAACCCCTATCTTCGAGAGGTATGTATAATAGGACTACATAGTAGCTCTTCCAGAAGTTAACGATTCTGTTATCCCACTTAACGCATGAGGACCGCCGAAGGTGATTTAACCTTTACAACATTGCCTTAGTGGGAAGTTACTAGTCGTTAGCAATAGCCTTAATTCTTTTTCTTTCAGACTTCATTCTTGCAATCATTTTTATATCTCGACAGTTTATATCAAACCACTCAAAGGCTAGCAAGTATTTTGCTTGACAACGGTGTTACAAGGAAACAGAATGCTCTATCCTCTCGTTTGGAAACAGGAAATCACTCAAGCTAAGAACCAAGAGATTCGAACCGACTGAGAGTAGTAGTTCGATACCAGATCCCCTCAATTCAACTAAAGCTTAGAACGTTATCAATACTGCTCCAGGGATCTGTTTCTCATACAAAAGACGCTAAGCTCTTCTTCTTTAAGCTTCAAAAATTTGCTAGCACAAGTTTCTCAATATTCATAAAGCTTCAGTTGATCTCGAAGAGCGCTCCGTTTCAGTCAACTTTTTGATATAAATGGACACTTGGGAATCGATTCAGAACAAATGACAATTTAGTACCTGTTGTAGAAATGTTACCTAGTATGATACTGTCTTTGAGCCTCATCTAAAGTTCACTTCTCCTGACTTGTTGGGAACTCTTTTTGATGCTCGTAATGTGATTGACTTTTGGCATATAATGGCTTCGTTACTCTTTAACTACAGGGTGGTGCATAATTGAATGACACAATAAAAGTATAAAAGCAAATTTGTGGGCAACCTCTCCAGGAACTGTTGACTTTCTCATAACGAAGCAAAAAATATTGGCGCCATCCGACCGATGTCATCTCCTTCGGCGCGGATCACAGCCTTCAGACGCTTAGGATATTTCATCACTGTGGGCCGTTCGTGATTTTGCGGGACTTCCCTCCGAGCTTCCTCTTGTGGCATCCTCAGAGATTGAACTTTGGTCTGCATTTCAGACAAGCCTCCTCTTCCACGATAGCTCAAACATGCACTCGCTCGGTTCGGGAGAAAAGGCTGACTACTCGGAGGCAAGTGTAAGGTCAGCCACGCTGACAATGCCGTAATTATGGGGATTTTTGTTTTTGATAGAGATGCGATCGGTCCAGCCAAAGAATTCAGTTACAGGTCCCATAGTGGCTAGTAGGCCGTGGAAGCAACTAATTATTTAATATATCCTTGTACACGGTGTTAAGAATTTAATATCATGTACACGAAGGTCGGAAAAAAACCGCCCTCTCAGCGAAAATCGCGATTTATCCCTGAAGAGGTCGTTCGAGAAAGTGCTCTCTTACGATTTGTGTCCGTTTTTTATTATGGGACAGTAATTACAATACCGCCCGTAACTTCTGCGGAAAAAACGGGTCGCGACGGATTAATCCGTCGCCGACGGATTAATCGTTAACAAACCGTCGCAGAAGTGTAACTCCTTTCAAAGTGAAGCTTTTCCAAATTTGAGCAGATTTTTGGATTCCTTGTCAAAATTGGAGTTAAACGACATATGCAACCACATGATGTTTGAATTGATGAAATTTAAATTTCGAAAAATTTGAAATTTTTTTTAAAAAATTAGCGGCGCCGTTAAAAAATGGAAAAACGTTGGAAAATGCGATAGTTTCTAAAAAGTGAATAACTCCGAACACAGTCACTGGATTTCATTCAAAATCTGCTTTGTTCCGAACGATTTATCGCGTGTACAACTCCGAGTTATTTTGACGAATGTCCGAAGTTTGACGATCCATATCGGCTTCAGGATTTTAGCTGTGGGAGAGCTAGTCGACAATAATCTAGGAGAACTTCTCAACAGGATATCGCTGGAAAAGGTTGGTTAGTTTTTGATATTTGTCGCTAAAATTCCTCTGAAACTAGCAATGATCGTCTATTTTGTTGAAATGCAGTGTTTTACCATCGTCCATACAGAAGAGGTGAAAGCAGGTGCCTGAAATTTCGTAATTTGGTAGATATCGCTTACTTCTAGCTTAGTCTTAGTTCACGAACCCCTAACTATTCGCCGCCTTTTGAATAAAACCTGGTTAAGGCGGCGAAAAAACCAAAATTTTGCAGAAATTTGTAGTCATTTCTGCCATCAGAGTGAACTCCAATGAATTTCACATTTTCTGATTCTCCGTGATAAAAGCTTCTCAAAAATATAAATATTGCCCACCGATCTGCTAGTAACTTGGTCTTCGGTTCCAGACACAGGTCATAAATACAGAGCGGGCCCGTTGCCACCCAAATCGAGCTGACAGGCTCGCGCATGCCTTTGGTCATACCGCAGGCATATTAACAGTTCCGAGACATCGCCTAATATCATCATCACCAAAGTTCAGTAAGCATGTCGAGTACGCACTATGAAACTTTTATTCTACAGGTGAGCAAAAAATGAAAACTTGTGAGATTACAAAATTTTACGCAATTATTTCTCAAACACACAAACTACTGATCTCTATTCATCATCAAAATAATAAGATTCCTGGTTTGACCTATAATTATTTTCGCGTTGCTGCATCGGGCGGCGCTCCTGAGATTCGTGATAGCGCGACTGATTTCGGCTTCGAGTCAGCTCCTGATCGCGAAGTGTTTTCCTGAGACGACGAACACGTCCATTCAGGGACTCTTTAGCTTTTCTCCATCTTCCCTCCCGCAAATGGGCCGGAATTTCATAATATTTGTACAGGCACTGAAACAAGGCTGCATTTAACAGGAACCACGAAAAATTTTTAATTCTCTTATTCGAAGGGGAACAGTACTTGCTGAATGAACAGCACGCGATCCTTCGTGCGAATGCGGCTGTCAACCAAGAGTTCCAGTTCGGACGTATCGTCCTGGTACACTTCCACTTCGAGGGCCAGCACGAAGTGGCTCATGTTCAAGCCTTTCAATTGACGCAACTCTGCGACAGACTTCGCGCTAGCGTACGAATACGCTATTTCTCCTGAAATTGAAGAGATTTTGGAACCAAAAGTAATCTTTCAGGTTGATCTAGATTTTTCGTACGAATGTTGTGGCGATTTCTTAAGCGCTTCGAGAAGTCTGGACCCCGCACAAAGACGTACATTCCTCGCTCACACTTTGGTGTGTAAAACACCTTAAACATGATCCATCTTCTACTTTACACATGACTTTATTGCAGCTCATTATGAAGAAATTACCAGCGAGATTGAGCGTTGCTATAATAGCAACAGCTCCGCCACAGCTAGCGATGTTCGTAGCAGACTACTAACTCGAGGAATTTCTGTGAGTCTAACGCATATAAAGAGACTCAGACAGAAGTTGGGGTACAAAAGGACGACAACAAAGTACTGCCACATGATAAGAGATGTCAACAAGATTGCGCGCATGGATTTCTGCGCGCAGACGCTCGAAGATCTCACAGTTTTCTCCGACTGTATTTTCACTGACGAGAGCACCGTCCAAAGTGAGTATCTACCTTTAACCACCTAAAATAATCGAGAAAATCTCCTGTTTTTGTAGATCTTGGGGAATTTTGGTAAAAATTCCCGGGTATCCATAGACTTCCCTCGTTTTTTCTGGTACACACTGTCAAAATTTCCAAGAAACTCAATATTTTTTGCGAGTTTTCACAACATTCTTGGAGCTATTTGAGATATTCGTTCATTTGCTTCAAAAATTCCAAAATTGCATTGAGTTTTCGTGAAGTTGCGTAAAATTTAAAATATTTTTCACGAGAAAAACGCAAATTTTATGTTTTTACGGCAATTATCTCGACGCTAGTTACTTTTCTCATATTTTCCTCATCATTTCGATTTTCTTCCTTTTCTGCAGTGACTCCACGCAGTGTAAAACGCTGAAAACTTTCATGGGTGCGGACAGTTGTCAATTACGCCACCCTATATCAGTGTGAATGCAAAATGCTTAGGCAACGAAACATTGGCGAACGCAAGAGGGCTGAGGAGGGGGAGAGCCTCGCAAGAATGGATTTCCGAATTTTCGAACATACATTCTTTAAAGAATGAATGAAAACTTTGCATTAGTACATTTTTAGTTGTCTATTTTTATTATCATTCTTTAAATAATTTCATTGTTTTCATTTTCCGTCCGAGTTCCAAAGTGGTCCCAATTTTTCCTACACCCCCCTCCCGCTGACATTCTGCGCCTGCCTTTGCAAGCAACCTATCTATTTTAACTAATAGCAGTAATGGTTTGAAGTAAGACATCGAAAAGAAGTTGTAACACCTTAAAAAGATCAAAGCAGCTGAGTGAAAAGATCCCAATCCTGAGTAAAGTAGGAAAAATTCTTTCAGAAAGTATAGGTATTGCTAGCAAGAGACGACAAACTTTCGAAGAAAACAGTACCTGAACAAACAGGAGGAACTTGGGCCAATACTCGCCACATAAGTCTTATATCTAAGTTTTTTTATGAATCATCAGGAATTATGCCACTATAGGATAAATACCTACCCTACTCGTTCCCGATATATCCTTTTGTGCCATGACATCATAAACCCACTATCACTTTCTCAAATTCACTGAACTCACTAGTACGTGCAATCATTTTGAGAACTACGAGCAGAATCACAATCACATAAGACAGCTTCGACAAATACCAGCGTGATTCTTGCATGATATCGTTATAAAACGACTTCACTCATTGATTTATCATCACATTACTATTCCCAACGTGAGTGCTTCTGTCGGTGACAGTGCTGTTTCACATGATACATATTTTATTTGCTACTGCCCATCGAATTCGCCGAGTTCAGTGGCGTATTCCAGTGGCTCATTGAAGAGTACTGGCATTCACCCAGCAACTGTGGCCAGTTGTTGGTTTCAGGCCTAGTCATCACTTTGGCAAAGTAAGCAGGAAGAGTTTGATAAGCAATTTCGAAAGACCTCACTCTCTCTTAATCCCACAGAACGACAGACCCATTTCGAGTAACGAGCAACCAACTCGATGTCATTATGTTGGTAAACTTACTTCTTATCTGAAGAAGAGAGCGCAAAAAAAAAGAACTAGAATGAGAGGAATCACGGTCAGGAGAACAAAAATAGGGTTATGTGTCGCCCTCCAATCCAGCTGCTGGCTTTGAGATCCAGCCTACCCAGGTGAGGCTCTGTTCGGTGGAAGCAAGTCGAAGCGCTGAACTTTTTCCGAGCTATGACGTAGGGCCGTCCCAGACTTAGCTATTCGAGGAAGCTCACATTTCCATAGGCGGGAGAGAGCGGATCGGATTAGTCCGCATGCGTCATTGAAATTACTCAGGGTAAATGTGTTGACGACTCCACTCTCCCTCTCCCCAATTTTCACCATCGATAACGAAGACGTCAATAAGTTTACCCTGAGTAATCACAATGATGAATCCAGTGCCAGCTTCTGCGGTCACACTGCGCGATTGCCTTGATAAGGTTGCTGGCTGTACTGCTCGCGGAAGCGAAGCAAATGATGGCCTAATAGCGCGAGGTGAGAATGGAAGGATTAACGGATGGGATCAAGTTTTAGCACTGTCGGTGGTAAATGTAAATGCAAATGTGTAGCTAAAATTGCGAATTTTTTAACCTATTAACGACCGCGCCCTTTCCCGCGTTTTTCTACATTGGCCCCGTTTCTTGCTCCTTTTCTTGCTCCAAAATTTTTATAAAAAGTCAAGTGTAGTAATTCGTAACCGTACTGACTTGGAGGTCTTTCTACCCCACCCTCTAAGAAAACCGCTGCGTTAATTAGGGCCTAGTGATCTCTCAAACTAGGCCATGCGAAAAAAGGCGCAGCTCACCGGTGAGCCACGTGGTCCTCAGTGGGTTAAGCAATTTTGCAAGTATTCATCCATGTGTTCATTTCTGGATTGGATTGCTTTATTATTCAAACATCATGAAACGAATATTGATTAGCAAATTTTCACCTTCAAATTTGTGGGAGAACGTCGTTATGAAAGACTTTCTTTCTTCTGGGACTGAGAGATAGGATAGATAGGATACTCGTGTTCAGAACCTCAAGGTACCCCCCCCCCTCTACGAAGTTTCGGTGAATAAATTTTTTTTTGAAAATTTGGGAGCCTTATTGTGGAGTAATGAATTTTTGGCACATGTCACAAAAGCCGTCAAGGAAACGCTTGACGCAATTCGTTGGGATGTGGGACCTCATGCGGCTTACTTCGTGCGGCGTACGTTCATCAGACTGTGCCCCGTCAGTCTACCACTTGTTTCGGTCGATGCCCCACGAGCATTCCAAGCAGCTCTTCCAATCTTTCGAAGATGTCGAAAAATGGGTGAAGGAATAGATTGAGTCGAAGGACGAGGCTTCCTACCACCGCCGCATCAGTCTCCTCCCAGAAAAATGGGGAAACGTTATCGCCAACGATGGTCAATACTTTGGTTTATGTATCTGCTTTGTTTCTTTTTCACTAATGACCCAATTTTGCTCTAAAAAGGGCGGGAACTTCTTCAAATATTAGGTGCGTGCAAAAGTTCCGGGGCAGTTCCACTAATTTTCCAAAACGCCATAACTTAACTCAAAGTCAGCAATTTTGTTCAAAACAAAAAGCATTGGCATCTGCGTAATGTTGCCAATATGGCACAGAAAAGATTTTTCCAGAACCCAAAAATTTGACAGGTCTGCACCTGTAATAATGGCACACGTAATTTTCTAGTAGGGTCTGTTCATTAAAATTTTTGCAGCGGAGGTCAAACCATAGAAGGATGAAATGGGGGTAGTCTGTTAGAGGCAGGTATAAGGAGTAGTATAGGTTTGGCTAGAATTTCGGAGCACGAATAGCCAATGCTTTATACGGTTGACACGGCAACATGCTGGTGTGCGGTATCCCACAGCCGCAACAAACCACATATTTCCGCCTGTGTCGCCCCCATGCTTAAGAGTTTTTTCCGTGATTACTTTAGGGAGAAGAAACTACTACAGGGCGATTACTGAGCACTCATTAGAGAACAAATTCATTGCAGATGTGTCACGTTGCTGACCATGAAATGTCAATTTTTTTTTAGAGAAGGTAGTGATGCTTCGGCCATTTTTTAGGTGGGTGGCATGAGCCCGGATTTTGGGATGACCTCCTCATATTGTCGTACCTGACCCATTCTCTATCAGCAACAGCAATTCTTCCATGAAACTGATTGTTAGAAAATCTGAAAGTCGAATATCTGCAGACTTGCTAGTGTGGACGTTGGTGCTCTTCGCTCAACTCACACAAAATCCATCTACTCCCCTTCACCTTCTTACCGATTTTGTTCAAGCGACGATACATCTTTGACTGAATTCAATGTAATGCCCTGCGCAGTTTGCACAAGGTCTGGTTCAGCCTGCTATTTGATGGCGCCTTTGCGATGACCAAATCTCCGGTCAACTTGTGAAGCACTTTCCAGGCTTTCATCTCCGCTCAGAATTCCTAGGAACCTTCGAGCACCTGGCGTTCTAGAGAATATACTCTCCTCAAACGCATATGGGTCGCTATGGGTCGCTTCTCTTCTTGGTCTTCTACATTTGATTTCATAAAGCGAAATTCCCCAAATTATTGCACCGCTCATAGCATTGGTTTTGCAACCAAAACGGGGCAACGCTGTGACATAGACCCGAGCCAAAAGTGATATAGGTAGCAGATGTTTCAGGCTACCAGCATACATGAAAACCGTTGCAGGATATCGTAAACGCAGGGAGCAAAACGACGTTGGACGGTGAAGTACCACCAACTGCCCCAGAACTTTTGCACGCACCTAATACCTAATATTTTCGGTGCAGACATCACACCTATGACTGTCGCAAGCCGCTGATATATTTCTTAAAAATATTTTCCAAGTCGTGAGCAGGCCCCCAAAGGTTTCTGAGTGGTATGAAAAAATTGAGAAATTCATTTTCTTGAATACTATAGTAACAAGCAAGGCATTCACAATAATTACTTCCTCTTTGTCTCAGGCGCAGTTTGTGCTACTGTGGTGGTCCTCGTTACTCCTTGTGTTCGAGCAGTCTTTCGTAACTGGGCAGTATCCATTCCCTGAGAGTGAATATGCAAAAGTACTGCACAGGAATGATGTAAATAGGAGAACGCTTACATAAACTGACAAATCCTTTTCTTTTTCACCCACTCCTGTAATATGCTGTTCCACTTTTCCTTCGGCTTCTTTTTCTTGTCTTTGGTGATATCTAGAAGATTGCAGTGTAAAAGGACGCTGTTTCTCCTTGCGACGATAATTCAACTTACACTTTCTTGAATGGATTGTTTTCTTCACGAAGAGAATGCAGATCGGTTTTGATGTCATCCTGAAAGGAAAGGTACATATAGGAAAGGTACAAGGAGGAGTACTTCAATCAAATTCAAAGGCACGATTGAGATTCCTGATATGGACAGTGGGGGGTTCTACAGGGAAGATCAAGTAGGAGATCACTGTTCTTATCGGCAAACCGTCGACTTCGACGTCAAGATAGACCCTAGGGCGCCTGTGAATAACATGCACGGTCTACAGTGAAAGAGGCAGAGAGTGAGGCTGTCCGAGTTCCTTGAATAAATGGACGACTACAGCGTGCCTATCAAGTACACCTGAATATTTCCTAAGCGCTTAGTACTTCGCAACCAAATTTGCACCGTTCTATTTGTTAATTCGTTTGAAGGCGTAAACAAATGCTCACGCAGTGGGCAATGCACAGTCTATTAACGCGAGTGCAGTACTACATACACTGCAAATACATACAGAATACACATCTACAATAAAAGATAGTTAAGTGCATTGACTTCTAGTTCTAAATCCACATTGCCGTTGACGTTGGGAGGGGTACCAGCAAGGTGATACCGGCTTGCCGAAGTTATTAGGCTCCACTCTTGAGAACGAAATGCGAAGACTATAATGGGACAGCGTGGATATGCAATATGGAAGACTCCTACTTCATCAACTTCTTTTTTATGACACCAACCTCATAACACCAACCATCAACCCCAGCGAATCTCAGCCGTACTAATAAAGGTTATTCTCTGGCTACGCATGCCTAGGTCGTGTAGTGGACAATCTCCTATACAGCTGAGCAGGAGGAATTGAGCGAGTTAGAGAGTCTATGGGACTATCGAGGACCCACTGGGATTTTTCCTGCCATAGTGTACGCCTTAGAATCCTGTGTGCGTTACGTAAGCAGGACGAGAATGCGGTCAGAGGCATCGAACGCTTCATAGCACTGGTCATGGCTGGAGAAGCTCGCCCCACACAAATGAGGGGAGGAATACGGACTTCTACTCCGCTTCAACGGTAGGAGCTCAGGAACGCTACACCGTTTACGCCAAGTCGAGTAACCTCAAAGGGTCCAGACACTTGATATGTGCATCGAATCGACAGCCGTTGCACAGGAGCCATCAGCGGAGAGGGGCACGGGACGTAGAATATTCCATCAGTGAGATATATCACCGTCATCATGTCCAGATACAACATATTAGGCAACTTTGGCGCAGAACCCTGGAAAATGGAAGTGTTATTGCAACTCGTTGTGAGATGAGTGGAAATTACAGTATCACGAAACACCATATACATGAATACCCACTGTAGCCACAAAACGAATTTATTGTATTCCTTCTGGTAACACGCTCGGTAGGTGCGGACAGTTGTCAACTAGTTGTCGTTGTGTGTTGTATGTAACTTACATTTTGGTAAGATCTGAAGAAGGCGCTACGCGCCGAAATCTTATCAAGCAAAAGAAAATAAAGAAGCTCTCATCCAGTGCTGAACAAAATATTATGAAATGAGACTTCGGGACAGCGCTATAATGCAACTCGTTGTGTTCAACGGGAGTGAAGTGACCAGTAATTCGCTTATAAATGATATGATTTGAATGACATTGGAAAAGTTAGCTCTCGAGACTTTGAAATTTCTCGTGTTAAATTTCCAACGAGGTCAACGATGTTCTACATCCATCGCTACAAAAGCGAACAATTTCGTAATTGTAGCCCTCCCCCTTGGTCCTACACAGTACCTGGTTGAATGCGATGAAGCTGTTGCAATCTCAGACACACGACCGCCGCTTCCGATGCACTATGAAGGCCACCGAACCGACAGCAGCAGAATAGTCCCTCACCACTCTGACGGCGACAGAATCAAATCCTCTTATATAAATCATGGTAGTGCAACAAAACTTTCTAGAGCGCAGGCGGTGGGGGACAAGCACGTGACCGCATGCGCTCGTCATGAGGCTCGATTATAGACAGTGCCTCGCGAAGATGCGCAGTTGGCAGGAGATTCGGCCGATGTTTCGTCATAGGTGCATAGACGTATTGGAAGTCGGGTGCACGCATGATTTCGCGGTGGGGCCAGCGGTTAGCGGTCTCGAGCACTCCGGGCCAAACAGTGTTTACAACGATCAGACGTTGCATAGTAGCAATGTACGGAGCAGAGTAGCCTCTCCACTGGAGCTTCGCTACTGATTTCTTTTGATTGAAGCACTGAATGGCAACCACCTCGAAAGGCATGCCGTGGAAGGGGCTTCCGTTGCGATAGGATTCACTCGGTTTCCTCGCTTGGGATACATTCTTTGCGCACCTCTCATTGAGGTCCCATGGAAAAACCAAGTACACTGGATGAGCGAACGAATAACGCTTCTTCATAAGCTGTTGTGACATTTTCTGAAACCAGCTGTGCAACTGATCAAACTTCCGTAATATTTCCTAACTTTTTAAAACTACTTTCGAGATTTACGAAGAATGCGGGTGCACTGATGGCGGACAGATGGGCCCCGTAGTTCAGAAAAACATCAGTATAGGTGTCCACCGATCGAGAAAGGCCGTGGCCCAGTAGTGGGGAAAACGTCAGGATGCGGGTCCATTGATGGAAATTAGGTCCGCAGGGGCCCTTCAGTGGGTAAATGCCAGGGAACGAGTCCGCGAATGGGGATTAGGTCTGTCCTGGCCCATCAGTAGGGAAAGCGCCGGGATAGTGGGAAGAACGCCAGGATAGAGGTCAAGGGATGGAAAATGGGTCTGCCGTGGCCTAATAGTGGGGAAAACGTCAAGATGCACGTGTGTCGGTGGAATAGGGGCACGCTATGCGCTCATTCGTGTCTCAGTCGACCACCTCGTCTTCCTCTCTGTATATTGAAGCAGAAGCTCATCAGTTAGACTTTCTCAGTAATGTGAAGCTTGAATCGTTTCAGATAATAATCCGCACGGCATTGGTTCCACTGCATTGTGCACAAGTACTGAAGCCATGTGAAAGATACTCCTGTGCAGAGTTGAGAGTGGCCGTTCATAACGGGTCCATAGGCATGTAAATTTGCAAGCAAGGCTAGGATTGCTAGAAGACTCCAAGCCCGACGTTGAAGAGGTGGCCAGACCCGTAGAATATGTATAGGAAATTTATAGAGAGGATTTTGTATTTGAGCTCAGCTAATGATAAGTTTTGCTTATTTTCTAATTTTTAAAGCATTTCGCATGTGCGAAGCTTTTGCACATACCTCAAGTGGCTGTCTCACCCCGCTTTCTAGCTTCCCGAAGAGGCGCTAGTTCTTGAAAAGTCATAACACACCTACTCCCGCTCCTTGCGTTGCAGGATAAGCGAGCACCGCTTCGACAGTAGCAGAATGGATAGGCACCGCCCCGACAGCATCAGAAACCCTCCGCCCCAACAGCAGTACAGTAGATGAGGCTACCTAAACTCTACGAGAACTACAGCGCCCTGGGTCGGTGTTGCTGGCGAGTGCGGCAACACTGCCCATCGGATGAGGGCAGGAAATCGACGCAGTTGCCGATGTTGGCCAGCGACGGCGAGGCAGTTATCACAATTCACCTGCGGTATAGCAGCAACTCAAAGGCAGGGGCCCACCTCATACCGTGGTTGAGCTAATAGCAGATTCTGCATCTCCTCGACACGCTGATTCCAGCGGTCAAAGAAGGAATGATTTGTACGGATAAATTTTACTTGCGCCGCGTGGTGTAGACAACTGGTAATATGGTTCGTAACCAATTTGACGATTCTACTTGGGGGGGGGGGAAAGGCTCATCAATTTCCGTTCTTCTATTTCGTTATTTCAAATAAATCTTTATTCACTAAAAAAGTGGTCTCATTCTTCTGAAACACCCTAAAATCTAGAAAATGTCTTTTTTTTTCTGAAAAACACTAGCAGGAGTTGTAGGAAGGCTGAATCTGGAAAGCGGTGGGGGGGGGGGGGGAGGGGTGATCTTGCACCGTCCTCTATATGTGTCCAAAGCTACAGTTGTTAACAGTTCCGATTATGCCAACTATAACTGAATGCGATGAGTGGGTAGTTCTATTTTCATGTAAATGGTACTAGTCCACTAGTATGCAGCAAAATGATGGGGGTCGAAATGCTGGAGGATGTCAACACGGATGGCCAAGTTGATAGTGCAGGAGACTCTCAATCATTCGACTTCAATGCAATATATTTGGCAAGTGTGTTTGAAAGCCGCTTGGGGAAGAAGGGGTACGATCGGAGACTATGGGAAGCTTCGGCATCACCTTGCTTTATTGTTTTTGTACATGCTATAGTGATGGGCGTCGAGAAGACGCGAGGGAGAGTGAAAGCGAGCCTCATGACCATAACCGCGTCCGCCCTCTAATTCCCCTATCTTCTGAAGAGCCATAACGCAGCACCAGTGGTGACAATGTACAAAACCGTTTATAATATCTTCTTGGCGTCATTTCAACAAAATTAAGCCCTTTCACCGAAGACTGCTCCCACAATACCACCAGTATCGCCCCCCGCTGCCGCGTCCGTCCACTGCCACACCACCATGAGCGCTGATTGTTCGCTGCCACACCGCCAAGGGCGGTACTTCACTACCCCAATACCGCCAGCAGCGTAGCATCATAGCACATTTGCGAGATGATGTGAAGGTCCTGGCGGTGTAGTGCAGCGGAAGAGGTGGTGGAATTTCTGAAATGGAGGGGTTAAAAGTAGCTCTGTGGATTGGAAAGGGTTGAAAGTGTTTTGGTAATTTCAACTTGAATTATACAATGTTACGTGCAAGAATTCCATGTTGACATATTTCAACTCTTCCCTCTTGTCACTACGTCAGCTCTTGCAGCTACTTCTCCTCTCCTTAAACTCATGAGTAGCTCTAGAGTATTTTAATTCTTCACTGTCCCTTCACATCGCACGCATCTCCTTGCACGAAGTAAAGCCATGAAAACTTGCCGTGGTGTCGAATTTTAGATTTTTCCCTAGAGATAAGAAGCAAGGCTTTTTATTCCCGACACTTTCCATGAAAAAGTTCGCAAGACGAAGCTGTGATATATAATTTGGGCCAACCATTCAAGAATTTCAATTTGTTTTCTGGTAGTAGAATTTGGGAGTTATCTTTCCTTTTCATCTCGTTAATTTCTTTCTTTTAGTTCCAATCCGTGCCACAGTCATGTTAATTCAATCAAATCAGATCATGCGCCAAGGAATCTACAGTATGCGAACATACCTCAGCTGCTTTTTTCTTCAGGTCAAATTCAACACGCTGAATTTTCCGCCGCGCATTTTCACTACTTAACTTGTTTTTCTCTGAAATAAGTCCTACAATAATAATGTGCTGAGTTGTGATCGAACGAACTCTCTTCAATTCTTAAAGGCGCAGGCGTGAACATTTCTGCTTGTGCATCCTGTCCAATTGTTTATCACAATTCTGTTTTCGTGAAGAAACCAAGGATGCGAGATGGATTTCTTAGTCGGCCATGAACTGACTCCACCTGGACTTCTCTGTTGAGTCAAAATTACTGGGTTGTCGCAAAAGTTTCCAACCATTTTTAGCTTTCTCCTTCGAATTAATTTTTCCTCTTCAATACAACTAAGAATTACGCTATGTACGTGCAACCATTATCGAAAAGAAATTCTGCGGTCACAGCAGGGTTTGTTGGCATCAGCTTTCAATGAGTGGTTTTTTCGCAAATCCACCAAATATTGAGCACTGTTTTGCAATGAGGTAATTCCCATTTTCGCGTTGAAATTCATGATCGCCGTCAACGCCACCCATATTTTTTGATCTGATTTACACAAGGTGCCCACTTCTTCTCATTGGTACCAAGTTGAGGAACCGAGAGCAAAAGTCTTTTAAAAGCTAAGAAGTTAAAGTGCGCACCCAACCCACTTCAACCTGCTAGCTGCTCAGACTCAGCCCATATACTCGCGGGTATCACGCCATAAATTATCTACAATCAGATTCGCGGAGCGCTCTTGATTTACTCCTCCTTACAAGCCGAAATGTGGTCCGTTTTAAGTACAAGCCACAGTCTTGCAACAAGTAGAACCAAATCTTCATCCTGTTCTGGAAGCTGGAGGGGAGATCAACATCAATCGCACTACATATGTTTTACGACATATGCAGCGTCGCTCTCTTTGTTATGTTTCCTTAGTCCGCGAGGCTGGAACCGAAGAACATGCTTATAGTCAATGACGATTTTTCGGCCATAATCACAACGGAATGGAACAACGGCATCATCCCAAAAGCCGGCTCACGAAGCGAAGGGATCCCAATTGATGCCGGGTTTGAGGCTCCTTGTCTTGAATTTCGCGGCTTTCTTTCCTTTGCGCGAGAAGGAGAAAAGGCGGCGGCTTGATCCGATATAGAACTTCGGCACAACACCGACGTCGGTCAGGCAGAACCTTCTACTGACGATGATGCGGTCAATTTCGTTATGCTACTCTCACCGGGTGACTCCCACGTCCAGCGTAGGGAGGTTGGCTTCTGAAATTGTGAGTTACCATGGACGGTCATCGTCGCCATGATGAACTCGGAAAGCTTCTTCCCCTGTTCGTTCCACTGCAGGCTTGGGTACCGATGTGAAGTTCTTCAGGCACTGTCCTATGGCCAATCATGGCGTTCAAGTCGCCAACGATGATCTTGTAGAATGTGTGGTCTTCCCTGTAGAAGTTCTCCAAGTCCATATAGAAGGCCTCAATCTCCTCTTCGTCTTAGCTCGATGTTGGAGCGTAGGCGACGAAGATTGTCAAGGCCGGTATTGATCCACATCTTCTCAACCGCAAACGTCCGATTAGGGTTGTTAGCTGTCCGAACGATTCTATGTTCATGACCAAGTTCTTGTTGATGAGGACACCGACTCCACCAACTCCTCTACTGTCGCAGGTTCCAGGGAAATTTTTCTTCAGTGTCGAAAGTGGCGCTCAGTGACCTCGTCTCGGTCAGTCCGACCTGATCTTCTTTGCCTGCATCATCAAATCCTCGATGGAAGCCTCCGATGCAAGCGTGCGCGCGTTGAATTAAACAAGCCGTTATCGACGCCTTTCTGGTTTTAGACAGCCTAGATAACCCCTCGGACCTCGTCCGCGCTGCCGCACCAGCACCAACGACTCTTCCGAGATCTCTTTATTTCTTCATTATTGCTGTGTGTAGCTTCAGTGCAATATAACCCAGGAAATAGCTCACTGTTCTCTGTTCCCCGTGGAGGGCTGGGGTAGGATTTTACCGGGAAGTTAGCCGCGCTTCCGGGAATGGATGATGGAGCTTATTTGTTGAAGGCGACTCCGAACCGCCTTTCTTCAGTCACAATCGCACAGGTTCTGTTCTAATTTAAAAATAAACGGAAGCGAAGGTGTGGACTCACTAGGCTGGTCATTTGTTCGGTCCTTCTTCGATCTGCTCATTGTTGAGTGGCTCCCGCTGAATTTCCCTTCCTTCTTAAGGTTCTCGCCTGAATACCGAATATCTTGAATGTAAAACACCGAGTTCTCGCCTGAATACAATAGAGAATTTTTATCACAAAACTCCCATTAGTTTGTGGGAGAATAACCACTGAAACTCCCAACAATGATCACACTCAACCACATCTCGCCTGCAGCCGGAAGACCAGGAAAAAAAGCTGCACAAACTTCCATGTATGTCGTGCTGCCGAGTTGCCACGACATATCGGTATTCGTACAAATATTAGGTGTTAACATAAGTCCTTGCACTTTTTTTAGTTGCCATTTTTCCACCCCATTGCCATTTTTCTCTAACATGTACTATACCCTCTAAAAGCGCTCCTCTTCCTCTACATTCCTCTCATCAAGTGCTTTCACAGAGCTCCTGAATCCCTCAATTTTTAGGCTTAAGAAAAAAACGCCATTTCGAGGAAAGACCCGATGTCGTCTTTGTATTCAGTAGGGATAAGAAAGTATCCCATATTGTTTGAGCGTGTAAGCACTGTAGAATATAAACGAGTGAGAACATCGTCAGTGGAAGTATGGTAGCGGCACTTTGACGATTCTTGGAAAGTGGAGTCTGACGCCACCATGGGGCAGGATGACTAGACCCTCGCGATTGAATTCTTTCAGCAGAATGACTTCAGTTATTGGGTGGCTTTGGGATGTTTGATGTTCCATTTAGACCGTACGGCTCCTTTAGAGCAATTTCCCGGGTCTTCATATTGGAGACTTCTTAGGTCGAAGTGGTTGGTGTCATCGAGACCAAATATGTCTTCCTTCATCTTAGAAAAGCGCGACGACCAGTCATTTCAAGCAAAACGTCTCTTTCATGCTCGGCACAGATCATCGGGCTAGTTTTGATGGCCTTTCGAGCTTCAACTGATTGACAGGATAGGTGGCTGTCGGTTGCGCCGTTTTTTTTATTGACTCGTTGCTCCACTTCGCAGGCTTATCCCAGGTAATTCCGAACAAATATTCGAACAACTTGAATTTTTCGTTATTCAAGTACTGGAATTATTTGAAAAGCTAAAAGGTTCGATTTTCGACAAGATGGAACCAAAATTTGATTTTTTTTTGGACACTCGAGTGTTTGAGGGAAAGAATTCTTATGCGAATGTATAGTTGGCAGCGTCAGGTTATTATACGTGGAAAACGCTTTTCTCTGTCTGAAAGTTCAAATGCTGCGCTCGGGTCAAAGCTCGGATGGGTCGCTGTTTCGAGTCTCTATGCAGCGATGTTCTCGAGGACAGCTTGGCTCCTCGCTCAGAAGGATTACGTTAATATTTTTTTCGACACTTCACGCAGGTCCTATTTCTATAAATATCTCAGAAACGACTCCAGAGGCGAGCCTCCGCTTCAATGTGCCGAGGTGTTAGTGGAGTAAATACAATGAGTGTTTCTGAGCGATCGTCATAGTTCACGAGAAGTATGACCAACGAATCGCTCGTGGAAAACTCGCGGCAACTGAGTCGTATATGCATACCTAGTGCCACATGCCTGCGAGGAAATCGGATGTGAATTAGAATGAGCACGAGTATACAAGTGAAAAAGCAGTGCATCAATTTAAGCTCAGGTATCTGGGCACGTGTTCGCGGATGCATTTCTTTACAATATATGCATTTTTTTTCTAAGTTCGTCTTTTTCCTGTAGATTTCGTTAGAAAATCCTTTCAAAGATTCCAGAAGCTTTAAGGAGAAGCACCTTTCGAGTCCTTCGTTTTCTCAGATCCGACCTTTGATAGGGCAGCTTTGGTACACTGAAATTACAAAGAGAAATAGTGAAGTCTCACAATCTCGATTAATCACAAAAAATTATCCTCGCCGGCACTTTGGAGGGCATCCCTTCATTTCAGAGGACCGCTTCCCCTTATTATTTGAACGAACCAAACGTGCACCCCTTATTATCTTGAGAGACCAGCAGCGAACCCCTCCTTATCCTAGCGGACCGGCCACGCTCTTGTGAGTGGAGCAGCTATGATAATAATTATCATTCTTTGAAAGAAAGTGGTGGTGTTTCACTCCTGTCGTATGAAATGCTTACGACAGTGTACAAATTTGCTTACAAGCTTCGTTTCTGCTACGCCGGCTTTCCAAGAGTTGCGCTTCTTCCAGAACTCCATAGGTGAGGTTCTACACTCTATAACTTGATGAAGAACTAGCTTACACTCCATTTCTTCTCATGTCTAGTATGAAAGTCGTTCCTAAAGTTCCGAAAACTAATCTATTTGAGGATCTTCATAAACTAATCTCCCATCAATGGTGGGTGTCTAATTTGAAGGCAGTGTTTCACCTCAACTCCTTCATGTGCCACCTCATAGTGGTGAAGGGGTGAACGCCAACCGGATCCGTCCGGGAAAGCGGCTAACGGCACACCGGCCACGCAGTTCGCGCACCCAGCGCGTGAATGGGCGGCTCTGCGCCTAGCCCCAGCACGGCGAAGCCGGAGTAACCAGGCCACCAATCATCGCTCCCACAACTTCATCCACTCGCCTTAGTCGCCTTAGGCTGTCCCTGCCCAGTCAGGTAGCGCTGGATCCGCACACAGCCAAAGGCGAATAAATCTCAGGGCCGTAGGCTACCATAAAAGTTATTCATGCTTGCGGCGCGTCAAAGTTTACGCGCCTAGACAAAACTCCACGAAGTTTTCGCGCCGACCCAAAGCGGCGAAAATGGAAACGCGGTTTGTTCGCGCGGCAGTCGCAACGGCGAAACTAGGAACAGTGCTGACCTGCCAGGATTTGTCTTCTACCTCCTTCCTTTGCACTGTGTATCGGCGCGTAAACTTTGACGCGCCGCAAGCATGAATAACTTTATAGGAAACGGACAAGGGTGAGCCATCTGATTGCTTGCCGTAGCGTCAGTTCGGCCGCTCAGCTATCGGTTTTAATTGAGGAAGCACAACTGATTAAGTACGACGTCATTGGACTGAGCGAAACGAAACGGAAGGAACCTCTGACGTGCGCATGAAACAACGGTGCCGTTGTTTTTCTAGGAGCTCGTAAAACCGGCTCAACGTCGGGGGGGGAGTGGGCTTCATCGTGGCACCAAACTTCGCCAGAAACGTGCCACATTTCATGGACATCGACTGGGAGTACTAACAGGGGTGGCGGTCAAAACGTACGCCGTACCGCGCCGCATGAGTACGCTTCTCAAGTTCAGGTTATTCCTTCGAATTCGACGCACTAAATGACATTGGCCACCTCTTTACAGTTTGTGGGTTCCGATAACATTCATCTGTCCCACTCAAACTTAGAAAAGTTGAGCATATCCACGCAGAACTGCTCATACCCTCGAAGGCTACAGCCGCGACGTGCACATGAATCGAACAATCACAGACCAGCAGCGTACCTCTTGTCACGCAGCCTACTAACAGCATCGCTGTCAAAGGACATCGATGTCTCCGTCATCCACGCCTACGTTCCTACCGCGGATAGGGATGAAGAAGAACACGACGAGTTCTACAGCGACCTTAGTGATTTCATCCGTTCCCAGAAGAGCACCTATGTTGTGGTGATGGGTGACTTCAACGCTCGCATAGGATCACGAAAGGTTGGAGAAGTATTTATCGGACCGAACTCGGCAGAGCAGAGGAACAAGGCCGGAGAAGGGCTCGCAAACTTCTGTGAAACGCACCATCTCTTCCATGGGAACAGCCAGTTTGTGAAGAATATAGCATAGAGATGGACATATGTCTCTCCCAATGGGCAACACTATCACGAACTCGATCATATCTTATGTAACAAGCGAGTTATCACGGACATTGGTGTTGTCCCATCATTCAACACGGGAAGTGACCATCGCTTATTACGAGCTCGGCTGCATTTCGACCGAGGACAAGTCCGCTTAGCCCGAATACGCTCGAGGCGCCCACGACCAACTATCCTAAATGAGGAGATGGTCAGAGTCACTGCTGCCAAGGAGGCCTTTGAGATGGTAGACGACCTCAACGAGGATTACACCCACCTGGTTGAAACCATCGTCAAGATCAGGAATGAGTGTCGTGCCGCAGCACCCAACCATGTAACAGGACGAATCTCCAGCGGCACCCGCGCCCTTCTTGAGAAGCGGGGAATCAGGTAGAATACGGAAACAAGGGGATCAGGTAGAATACGCAGTCCTGAACAGACTCTGCAGGCAAAGGCTAGCTGAGGACCACGTGAACTTCGTTAGAAATCGTCTGCTTGATGCCGCCCACAGTAAGCGCAGCCTGAAGGTGGAAAAGCTTGCGCTGGCAGAACATCGTCTATCGATCCCGTGTTTGGAAGCTCCAGATGGTTTGTACGTCTCGACCAGGAATGGAGAGTATCATGGCGAACTTCTACTCTGCCCTCTTCAGATCAGCATCGGGCCAAACTACTAATGTTTTGAGCCACGGAGAAGAGGTCCCGCCGTTCCTTCCGTCGGAGGTGCGCCATGCGATTGAGATGATGCCGCGAGGAAAAGCTCCTGGTTCTGATGGAATTATAGTGGAAATTCTACAGGCATGCGGACTCACTCTGTACGCCGCACTGGCGAGACGGTTCTCCCGCCACCTTGCAAAATGTGAGGTACCAGTAGCTTGGAAGCGGTCCTCGACCATTCTTCTTTTCAAAAAGAGAGACAAAGAAAACTTGGAAGACTACCGTCCTATCACGCTACTGCCGGTGTTATACAAGGTTTTCACGCGTTGCCTCCTGACGCGCATTCGGAGGACGCTGGACGAAGCTTAACCGGTAGAGCAGGCAGGATTCCGGCGCAAGTTCAGCACGCTGGATTACATAATCACCTGCTGTCGATTGATCGAGGCCGCCCGAGAATACCAAGAACCGCTAGTGCTGACTTTTGTTGACTACAAAAAGGCATTTGATTCAGTGGAGCAGGCGAAGGTCTGGAAAGCGCTGGAATAACAGGGTGTTGAGTCGCGGTACATAAAGGCTTTGTGTGAGTGCCACTCGGGATGCACCACGGTGTTTCGGCCGTTTCTCAACGATATCGAGGTACCTGTGAAGATAGGAGTTCGTCAAGGCGACCCAGTTTCACCGAATTTATTCCCAGCGTGTTTGGAGTCGGTCATTCGCAACTGCGACTGGAGCACCTTTAGAGTCCTAATCGACGGGAAGCGGCTAAACCATCTACGTTTCGCAGATGACATAATGCTGATCACGAGGCCACCGGACGATGCCTCTGAAATGCTTAGACTGCTGGACGAGGAAGGAAGAAGAAGCATCAACACGACTAAAAACAAGATCATGAGGAGTGCATTTTCTAGT
Source organism: Ancylostoma caninum (assembly GCA_037903475.1). NCBI lineage: Eukaryota > Metazoa > Nematoda > Chromadorea > Rhabditida > Ancylostomatidae > Ancylostoma > Ancylostoma caninum. The sequence goes on from JBAJFG010000446.1 coordinate 489,802, forward strand.
CAGCAGCCGGTATTTCTTCAGGGTGTTCCCCTCGAAGACGTCAGCGAATATATCTATCTTGGTCGCCTCTTAAACATGGAGAACGACATTAAGCCCGAGATCGCGAGGAGACGACAAGCAGGCTGGGCCTCTTATAATTCGATTAAAGCGTACTCAAGAACACCAATGACCAGAAGCTACGCGCGGATCTCTTCAACCGTGCTGCCAGCCCTGTGCTACGCGAGCGAAACGTGGGCGCTGACAAAAATTGCTGAGACTCAGCTTCGCTTGGCCCAGGTCTCACTTGAACGTCGCATTCTTGGGCTGTCCTTGCGCCAGCAGCAAGAGCGTCGTCTACATAACTCAGATATTAGAGAAATGTCGATGGTCCATGACGCTATTCTTCACGCCGATGAGTCGAAACATCGGTACGCAGGACATCTCATGAGATGCTCGGATGGTCGATGGAGTTCTGCGGTTCTGCGATGGTACCCTCGCGAAAGAAAGCGACCGCGCGGCTGACCTCCTCCTATAAGGTGGTACGATTCGTTGGCTTATCGAAACAACAGCGGTGCTTCCGGTTCAGTTAAGGTCACCGGTCGACTAAGGCCCAAGACCGATCGGTGAGGAAGAGAAGTTGGGACCCGCGCAATGCCAACCGCCGTGCTGAGGAACGGGTCGCCTAAGTATCCTAAGTAAGTAAGTTTCACCTCAATCTTGAGATGGTAACAGATTCCGGGCCGACTCGACCCACTCACTCGTGATATGCGTGAAATACCCGCAAATGACCAAAAAAACTTATTCACTGGTCGCAAAAAATTGTAGCCTGCACCAGCAGTCCGTGTTTAATGTATAAACAGAACGCATTTTGCCATGTGAAAAAACAACACAGTAATCACAGTTCCTTTTCAGTGAGCTATCCATAATTTCTCACATTCGGCCCAGAAATTCAAAACCTAAAGGTTGTTCAAAAGAAGAAGAAGGAGTTGTTTACTGCAGCTCATGAAGATGAAGAAGGTTACAATACAAACTTCGAGAGCGATTACTGAGGTAAGAAAGTGCCTTTGAGGCTACCACAAGACCAGCACCTTGCAGGAAAGCGTCGGCCCATTTTGGTAATTCTTACTTGAAGTGAGCTGCTATGTTTTACAGATACCAATGTTTGGCCTTGGGTATATAGACCAACATGTGAGCGCATTTTTCTCTTTTTCGTTCCGCAATTCGAAATTTGTGATACATGCGTCCAGCTTTCCATGCAGTGAATGTATTTTCCAGCACAGAGACGAAATATGAAAACGAAAAAGCACATTACTAGTTCAATTTCACACTGGGAAGGTCAAATTTCCGTATTAGAACTGCTCATTTGTATGGGAAATCTGCCGGAATAAAATAGATCTGACTCAAAATGTGATTTGAAGCGTAGAAATCTAGTGGAGTAGAAAGCAGTGAGTACGGGAGCTGTCAGGAGCATTCTAAGAAGTGCGCCTGCGCCCGTCAGCTATTGGGTGCGCGGCTAGTCGGCTTTCAATCAGAAGCTGACGGCCCGCGTACCCAATTGCTGACCAGTTTTCATCCCTTACGCGACCAGTGAGATTTAGGAAGCCGGCTGGTGTCTTTAAAGTGCCTGAGCTTATAAAGCCTATTACGTTGAGTATTCACTGTGCTGTCCCGCTGAGCAGTAGACCGTGCTCCGTCCCGGTTTGCGGTGCGGGAAGAAGGCTGCGACACAATACGCAATGGCCAGCTTGGGTCGTATGCCCACCTCATCAGCGGATCGCCTACATCTCTGCCGTACATTTGCAGTTTGATCAAGCTTAGCCTTGGAACGGAGAGCAGGCTGCGATGCTTAAATGAAGAACACAGATTGTAATCGTTGTTGGTGCGTCCGTGATGTGGATTTGAGGCAGATGAGCTTGAGAGTGGTGGCATGACGACGTAGAAGATCCCACCGAGCAAGCAATGTCGAACATGATACAACAGAAGGGAGAGTGAAAGAACCGCTGAACTCTCCACAAATCTGTTACGATATTATTCATTTTGTTGATATGTAGGGAATAAATAAAAAGTCTCTTATCATATGGATTCTAAAGTTATACTGAAATTTTGTGGTTTGTTCAGTTTTCGTTTCGTGCATGAACCTTATACGAAAACTAAACATAAAAGTAGGTTTCCTCCTGCACTCATCAGTAAGGTGAAAGAAACCTACTGAAATGTGTTTATAAAATAACGTTTATATCTATTAGGTCGTCAAGTATGAAATGTCTGATTTTATGAGCGGTCAGTTTGACAGTCTCTATCTTCGAAGATTTACTAGATCTCTTCTCATCTTTATTTTCATAATAAAAGTACATCCTCTTCCTCTCAAAATCACTTCCTGGGTTTTTCATCAGTTTTCGAATTTTTGTTTGAAAGCATCTTTTGTAGAACTACTCAAAGACGAAAAATCGAGTCATTTTGGAACATAGGTTCTATTTCCCAGCCATTAGAGCTGAGAAAGCTGGGAACATCAGGGTAGTGTTAAGGGACATTTAGCTAGTAAATGCACTGAACAGCGTTTGCTTGGAATGTTCCGCTCAGGTGATATGAAGCTCCAAAGTGAACCTTATGATGAACCTGGATATCGATGAGCTGGAAGCCGTAGCCGAAGCGGATAGGAGTCCAACTAAGTCAACGTGAGCAGCAAGGTGTGACCTGTGAGCAAGATATGAAGATTTCAGTCATCATTGCTGATATTTTTTCGCATAGCCTTACCCACTCACTCATTTGCCTGATCAAAGCCGATTCCTATCGTGTTTGGAGCCGCATATTTCTTCGGCTCCATTCAGTAAAGTGGGGGGGGACACGTCATCATACGTTGTTACCATGGGTCCATTCGGTTGCTAGTGTGTTAAAAAATAATAAGAAACTTCTCCACAGTTAGATGCGGGCGTCGCGACCGACACGAAGTTCTACCCCATAGACCAGCGGCCAGTTGTGCCCTATAGACCTTGTTCGATGCCCTTATCCTTGCGGACAGAAACACAACAAGCTTTGTGCATTTCAGGAAGTGGTCCACGGTTGCACACACGATTTCGCTTTGCGTGTAGAGCTGGGTGCTTTCGCTCAATTCTTTTTTGAATGAGAAATGGGTAACAAACAGCATTATGTGTCTTTAAAGAAAACTTCATGTGTGTCACCTTTTCAGAGATAACTAACTACATTCCTTGAAGAGAATTGAACATCAATACAAGTTTTTTTTTCTATGGCCACATCAAAAGATATATCCTTTTACACTGTAAATGCTTCTCAATTAATTAAACATGTGAAGTAATGCAACGTATTGATTACCTTAATAATTAACAAAGAGGTTATTGTGAGAATTAATGCTTCGAATATATGAAGAGTAAACATTCCTTGACCTAAAAATTTGATGTACCTCAAACAGTTATACTGTGTTGGCCAAACAAGAAATAAGCGTCACCTTGATATCGCTTACTTCATGAAGCAAGTGGAAGCAGCCTGAAAAAAAAGGAAATGTGCGGTGTCGCATAATAATTTGAAGAATATCGGAGGTACTCCGTCAGAGGTGGCTGAAGTAGATTTCTTCGTATCCCTTAAGTATCTGCGTACTTCATGGACTTGGGTGCAAGGTGTAGGCAATATGAGGGCGTGAATGACGGAATGGACCGAAACGTGGGTCCAGGAGAATTAAAAACGTTGGAGGAGTGGAGTACCAAATGAGTAGCAGTACAGTAGCATAGTAATACCATCGTATGCCAAAACGCTGTAGAAGAAGTTTGAAAATTCACCAACTTTACCATGTGCCGAGTGCTGCTTAGAACTATCAGACTTTAACGAAACAAGAGCGCACTCTTCCATTCTGAGACGGTGCCGAATCATATCAAAAAGTCTTTGCAATATCATTATCTGACAACTAGAGGAGACTTCAATGGTCATGGTGGACAGGACAGAAAGGGATTAGAGATAATATGTAGAGTAAGAAGCTTCGGAAGTCGTATTCAGGACGGAGAGAGAATAATTGAATTGGATGAAACGCATGATCTCGCTATAACGAGCAATTTTTCGTCAAAAGCGTCTCAAAAGATCACGTACAGTAGTGGAGATCGGCAATCACAGTAGTGGAGATCGGCAAAGTGAGATAGATCACGTCTTGGTTAAGGGAACACTGAAAAAGGTCGAAAGTGTGAAGTCATCTCCAGAAGAAGAGATAGAGGGACAACGTCGACCAGTCTTACCTGATATATGCATGTCTTGCCGAAGCAAATCAAACGTAATCTGGAACCATGAAGCCGGTCACAGCAAAACACAGAAAATGCTGTGCGAAAGGATCACCACCAGTGGTCCGCTGATCCCTCCGGTCCCTGTGTGTGTTCCGTAGACTCTGTATGGGTTGGCGCAGCGAGTATCATTCTGAAGTGCGCGAGGGACAGACTAGGAGAAACTAGAGGAGGGAAAAAAAGGATAGGGCCGCATGGTTCTCCAACGAAGAAATGCAGAGAGTGGTTAAGGCTACCAAGGATGAGTACAAAGTCTGGTATAAGACCATGTCGCCCGAAGCAGTGGCTGAGTAAAAAATAAAGAAGAAGGAAGGGAGAGTTGAGGTAGTCAGACCGGTAAATACAGCGATGGATGAACTTTATAAGAAGTTAGATAGCTCACGTGCCGAAAAGCATGTATTGTGGTCAAGAAGATGAAAACAGGGGAGGCTACAGGTCTAAGCGATGGCTCAGTAGTAGTGTGGAGGTCGCTCGGTGAACTTTGCTTGCATGGTTGCAAGACGTTGGCAAAGTTCTTCCACAACACTACATTGTTGAAGCAGTGATCCTGTCCACACCTCGGTGGGCGTGCCCACCGCAGGCGATAGATCTCGCACAAATGGGCATGCATTGGCAGAATTCAACATAGTAGTTCTCGCAAACGTTGCCTTTTTTGATGGTCTTTCCTCTATTATAGACACTAGAGCAACCTCCACAGTGGATTTTCATGAAAAATCAACGACGTTTTTTTTTTATCGTGAGTGCTGTCTCTAAAGAGTGCCTGAAATACTGCAACTGTTGCGGCTATTTCAATATCTTAAAACGCAAACCGAGTACAGCTCACGAAACTAATTGTGCCCGAAGTGCTTTATTCTTCAGAATTCTTCAGTTATTCTTCAGAGCGTGCATGCATATTCCGCTGCAGAAATTAACTCTTAACGTGGATCACATCAACAAAAGTCTAGCAACTTAAGCACAGGAATGAGGTCCTCTCAAAAGGGACTGGAATCATTTATTTCAATTCCTTGTGCCGCTGCATCCAGACGAACACAACAAACTGTTGAACAACGTGGAAAGGAAAATAAACGAGAGTGTAATCAACCAACACTATTAGCTGCGTGTCGTACTCGTCATTGCAACGCACTGTTAATTGAAAATGACTCAAAAGTGTGCCTACGTGAAGCGGCTGCAACAACTAGTGCATGGTTTTTATGTGCACTCTTTGACGAAACGTTTTTGTACACCGAGCAAAGCCGGCTAATAAACTCGTCGTCCTGATGCACTTGTACTGCACCTTGCACTGTCCTTGCCCTCCACAGCACTGTCCTTGCCCTTCGCTTGCACTGGCACTACTTTTTCTACTATGACGCGTTACGTAGCGCTCGCCTGAATTTCGGTCGCTCACGCACACCTACCTGAACTCTCTTCACTATGTCTAGCTTGTTGAGGCCACTGGAAAGAGATTCAGTGACCAAGCGTGAGCCCAAGATCATTTTCGCTCTGTGGACATCTCGATACCCGACATGAGGGGATACACTGCCTTCAAGGTCCAGCATTCTAATGCGTAGTTATGGAGACCACAATAAAAATTACTAATAAATGTGATCACGATATCCAGCATAGTATTACAGTGCCTACGAAATTTTTGAGAGGAAAACAAATAACAAACAAAACTAGGGACAAAGGAGAACATGACACCCAGGTCCAACATTAGGAACAGACTTGGAATTAGGTTTGGGTTCCCAGATAGAGGATTAGCATCACTCGTGCAGCTGTCATCTGCGTCACTTGTTACCCCTGTAGTTGGGAAAAAATTCTAGAGCGAAATAGAAAATAGAAGGAATATTAATTAAAATGAATCTCTCAGCAGTAGTTGTTATCGACTGAACAAGAATTGCCTCGTCGCAAAGTCATAACGCACCCTCAGCAAGCTTCTGCTAAACAGTGAAACCTCTTGTCCACTACGTGAATATCTTTAATGCTATTCCTAGGGTGACACACCACCTTCAAGAATAATGTTGCGCCTCTGATTATGTTATAGGGAGAGAAGCCAGAAGGAAAAGAAACACTGAGGATTAGAGTAACGTCATCGCGCAGATTACGGGAGAGTTCTAGAAACGAATCCATAGCCATCGGAGGATGCGCATGCAGTCAGTAGCAGGAGAAAACGTCACCAGACGGCTCATAGTGTGTTAGTGTGCATGAGTCCATGTGTGATAAAGACTCCGAGAAACGGTTCCAACGCTGGTGCTCCTGCGCTTGATTATATGAAAAGACTCAATCGACGGTCCCACTGCTGTGTCGCGGTGCCTCGATCTCCCAAAGATTTGGAGAAAAGGCTCATCGACGGTGAAGGGAACAACAACATACTGTAATATGTATAAACGATGCTAAGGAAGTGATCCACAAATGAGTGAGCAGTGCTCCGTAGGCCGTATTCCGGCGTGGCCGCGGCCAGCCACCTTCGGCCGGCCAGTTGGCCACCGACATGTGCTCTGTAAATATGATATCTCACAGTCTTTGTGTGAGTCACAGAATTCTCTGAAGTTTCGCAAATAGGGATTATTCGATGTTAAACACGAATATCGTATTCATTTCCTATCATACCCTTGTTTTGGGGAAATTGCGGTGGGTGGTGGAAAACGCGCTTATTCCCGGCGCTATGTAGCCAGCCATTAATGGCCATGACAGCGGTCACATTTGGCCGAGTTTTGAGAGGCGGCCAAATGTGGCCAAAATCTCCAGGAAAAATTGAGTGAAACTTTGCATAGAGCAGTTATTTCAGGTGTCGTGCACTAAAATCGCATCTATGTTGTATAACAAACCTATTTTAGGTATACGGTAAGTACCGCATTTCACAGAACTTTCTGGAGCTGTGCATAAGAGGTTATTCGAGGTGCTGTGCTGAACACGACTATCAGTGCCATTTTGCATTATGTGCCGTTTTCCTGCTGGAATCATCATTTTTTCTCGGCTTTCGGCCCGCCAAATGTGACTGACGGCGGAGTTCGGCCTCATATTGGATGCGTACTTAGAGAATCCGGAGCAGCGAATGCACACGTTTCAACAGCAGTTACACAGCGAGCTAAAAGTTTACTTTGTAGCCCCACGAGCTGCGGTGTCCGAGCAAAGGCCGTGATTCGAGGGCGATGAGCTGGTTTGCATGCCTCAAACCTACGAGGGCAGCTCAAACTGGAGGTAGGGCTGTGTTCCAAGTGTAGACTTGGATAACTGGATGCCTACCCAGGCTCATCCAGAAATATTCCCTAGCACGTACACGCTTTCCGTACCGGCGATTTGTAGACACAGCTGCTCCACGGCAGACTTCCAGATACGCATATCATCTTCCCGATTGTTGAACTGAGCCACATTTTAACCCAGGCCTCAGCTGGCGTAACGAGAAGCGTAGGGTTCGCCTTGCTTTTGTCGAAGCCGAGACACGACTAAGACTCGAACCAGACTCGATGGCGAGGGGTGTGTATCATCGTGAGGGAAAACGGGGCGTGGTACAGTTCTGCCATTGGTTCGTTCAAATCCTTCGCCCGCCCCAAACGGTTGACTCGTTCTCTTCGCACGCGATTCCACTATACATGACAATGCAAAATTTGAATGCTATAGAGGACGAGTTGGTCTTGAAGGGCGGAAATGCTCCTCCTCGTTTTCCCTCACGATGATACACACCCGATGGCGAGCAGCGTCGAGGCGCGTCGGCTTCCTCGCGCAGCATGCGAATCGATCGCGGCGACCTCGTCCGGCTTCCACGGGCGTCGAACGGCGGCCGCCGCCTTCACAAACTTCGTCGACCATACCTCCCGCATTGCAGCGTCGGCCGGCTGCACCGCGCGTCGACGCGCGTCAACGTCCTGTGAAGCCGAACCGTACCGGCTTCTTCGAGCGTCAAGGGGCGTCGTCAAAGAAAGGTTCAGTTTATTGGAGAGGAACACTAATTATTTCTCATTCGTACGAGCAACTATGAAAAATTACCCATGAATACTGATGAACAGATGTAAAATTCTTCTGAAATCGTCACTTCCAAACAAATAGGCAGCGAAATGGAAGATTTTGAAGGAAAACACACTAAGAGGAACAAAAAGAAAAAGGAGCTGAAGGAACGTTAGCATCGATTGTTGTATATCAGTGTTGGGATACATATGTGCTGCCATCTGACCTAAGAGATTATGGACGGACATTTCTCGCACCTATTGCGGGAAATGGTTTACCGCCAGGGACGAACCATCATGGGTTTCTTAAATCGGCAATCTATTCGCTGGCCTCACATCATTGTTGCACTATTCCCCGCATCTGCTATTTATCATCATAATAGGATCTGGCCCATCATCCTATTCATCCTCTTAACTCGCTAAAAACCTTTAGAAACATTAAAGTTAACTTAAAACCTTTGAACATGATCCGTAACTCTATAGGAATGTCTCTAAGTATTCTTTTGTTTGTTATGATCATTCTTTACTAATTTTCGGCTTCCTTTGGCAATAAATTTTAGCTTTCTAGTTTGAGGCATATTGCGTTGTTGGCAGCCTCTCGTCGCCCCACGACGCCCCAAGAAGCCGAGCGGCCACAAAGCGCGGTCGTCACCCATACATCCGCAGCCCAGTCTGGTTCGAGCCTAAGCTCTGATGCTCAACCGCCAGCTTATCTACACCTCCCAGGGGGCGGTTCGCCACGTTGCAAAGAGCGGATAGAACGCACGAATTGATGTTCAGAACGCAGGTTGAACGCCACCACAACTAATCTAGTCAGCACCTTTCCTCCTCAACGCGGCAAAAACACGGGTGTGCAGCTCGCAGCAGTCCAAATTAAGCAGTTCTTCCCCATTCAGCACTGTCTGCCTTCTATTTCTTGGGGGTCTAGTTTGGCAGGTTCTGCTGCGTTTGACGTATCCAGTCACCAGATTTGAAAAACGTCATCCGATGGGTCCATAGCTGTGTGATGAACGCTTCAGCGCTAGGAAATGGAGAGGTGCGAAAAGCTAGACTACTGAAGGGGTGAGGAGCGACCCGCGTATGTGAGAAGGTCAAACACGGCACCAACGGTGGCGATTAGTCCAGTATAATTGTACGGAAATTCAGCTTTATTGGTACTCGTTTTCTTCAATATGGGGTAGTAAGTCCTGACATGATCTCGTTCTCGCAATTATGCCCCCTAATCAGTTTTGAAAGAATGCCTTGCCATTGCAAAGTCTTCTCAATTTTTTTCAGATTTATTCACCCACACTGTTGAACCTGTTTGCTTTGCGAATCTCTTCTCAACAATTATGTTACAACTACAATTCTAACGGACAACTTGATGATGGAAGAAAGATGGGAACTCATCCAAAGTGACAGTTTGAGAATAAATTAAGAGGTTACTATCGGAGAAAGTAAAGATCTTACTTCTTCTTCATTATCAATCTGTGTGAGTCTGTGCATGAGAAATAGTCTTCAAAACGGGAATAACTAAACCATCGTGTTCAACTCATCGGTTTATGCACGAAAAGGTTGCAAATTTTAGTTTCTACCTTGATTTACAGTTGTTGCGGTCCACTGCAGGTCATGTTCAGCCATGTTAAGTTCTTTTAATAACCGACAGTCGTTTTCACCAAGACGGGATGAATGGGATAGGCTTTGATTATAGCAGCACATAAAAGTAAAGAGATGGGAAGGATGCTTCTACAACGAAGAGGAGGAGCAAGGTAGATGACAAGGATGAAGTGTGAGCCAGCGTGTATTCAAATAAAGAGACGGATGCATGAGAATGGGGTAAAATAGATTCGTCTAACAAAAGTCAACAACTTGGCCTCTCCCACACGTTATGACTTGTTAGCAGACATTTACAGAACGCCCTGACTTGTTAGCTCATCTAACTTACATTAGTTGCCTAAAATGAAGCCAGGATATGTAGGACAGCTCATTCTTGAGGACTGCTAGTAGAATCGTGGGGCGACTAAATCGGAGTCGCTGCAAGTAGGCAAGGGTTCTATATCTTTAGAATGCTATCATCCACAGCGGTGCCATTCTCGTACTTTTATTGGAAAGAATGTTCCTTGTCCAAAGTATGCAAAATGTGGGAGATAGAATTTACCGTGGCTGCTGCATTTAGCAAGCGTAGGTGACTGACCCTGCTCGAGAGGTCGCTTGCGTAGATGCAAGTGTGTTGCTTCCGAAATCGACAACAAGTGGAGTCCACTGGTTTTATCCAATTAACGAAATGAACCATACCATAGCTATGTCTTAAACATTGTTATCGTTAGTGGAATCACCGACACGGTAGCTCACCAGTAATCTTGATTGTTTTGTGCTGATTTATCCAGCAGCTAGGTGGGAGGCATCTTACTTCTTACTAATTGGCAGTTCATGTGTGTGTGCACGGGAACCAGCCAATAAGAAAGGAAAATACCTACACCATCAGCTCGACGAGTTATGTACGGAAATGTGGTAAATGTTGGTTTTTACCTTGATTTACGGGTGTTTCGGACCACTTCTGTCATGTTCAGGCATGTTAATGGCCGACAGTTGTTTCCATCACCGTCGGAATGAATGAGATAGGCTTTTGATTACAGGACCGTATAAGAGGAAACAGAAGGGTAGGACATCTCTAACAACGAAGAGGAGGAACTAGGCGAAATGACGAAATGATGACACGGATGAGGGTTGCGCCGGCATGAGCGTTGGGGAAATGATAGCAGGATGGCTACTGCTATGGAGGCGATGCGCTGACGGCCAGTAGTAGGGGTACGTCGCCGGACGGGTCCACAACTGCGAGAGTGGCGCGCCGACACCATAGGTGGGGCGATGGGTCCAGCGTTGTGATAAGGGTGCGCCGGCGTCAAAAATTGGTGAAGATGTCACAGGTCCACACTTGCGAGGGTGTTATGCCAGCGCTCAGTAGAAGGGAACATACACGCGAATGCGAGGCGAGCGAGGCGATCAGGCTGGTGTGAAATGCATCGAGTAAAGACCCTAGCAGCACTTCCTCCCAGCTGCTGCCATCCATCCTTCGATTGCTGTTATGCGGAGGAGTGAAGCTTGAGCAGCAGTTGAGGGAAGGATGGCAGGAAAGAGATGCTGCTGGGGTCTTTACTCAACGCATTGCACAATTGGGCGGCGTTCGTGCTGCACAGTTATGAGACTTCCTGTTTGGGCATTTGATGTAGAAACGATTTCCTTTCGAATTTGAGTTCTGTTTAGACAATTTCGGACCTTCAGTGAGTGATGAACGACTGCGGATTGTGAAGAAGTGATGTGAGCGGTAGCCGATGATCGTCCAACAGTAGACTATGGTAATCAGAGAAGCGCATTGGATTTTATCGTTCTGGCACGAGCTGGTCTTAGATTCCTGACCATGTCGTGCCAAACAGCTTGGAGACGCTCGTGAATGCCACCAATGAGAATGTTGTATTTTGAATGCATGTAGTCCACAAAACGTTCCTGTTTTAACGGGTTGATTCCGGAGAACAACTATTTTATCAGGTTTTCATTTTGCAACTATCAAGCAAGGGAGTGTTCAGAACAAGTAATTTACTAGCTTTTTATTTTACAATTATTTGGCAAGGAAGAGGTCAAAACATCTATTCTACTGGCTTTTCATTTGCAACTATTTGGCAAGGAAGTAGCGATGATAGCCTCTCCCCAGATAATCCCATGTTTGTGGAAGTCTTTGGTCCAAGAATCAGGCAGTTTTATGGGTGAACAATTAAATTTCGCCCTCGAATGATTACCATAAGGAGAAATCTACAGAACGGATACCGTAAATAGTAGATACAGCGAACACAAAAACATGGTTCACTGGCCAGAATCGGTGTGAAAAGCTTCGATAGCGGATATTTCAAGTTCCTTTTCGGTGTTTTGTCAAGGCAGTAGAGCTTAGTATCCTCACGAGATTTGAATTCCGCGTGCTGGATTTCGGCGGGCCCTCAGTCAATCTCGGATGCTACAACCATGGTAAGTAGGCTCCCACCGTCACTTTGATGCTTTTCTGTTCACCCTTCCTTCTACTCTGAGGACTGAATTAGGCAAACGCAGCAGAACCTGCCAAGCCAGACGCCCTCCAAGAAATGGAGGAGAGCCTCCGTATCCCTACTGCTACGTGCAGCACATCCCGTGTTTCGGCTGCGTTGGGGGGGGGGGGGTCGTTCGACCTGCGTTCTGCACTTCTTGTTCTGCTTTCTACCCCACCTTGACACGCCGCCTTGGAGGTGTGCATAAGCCGGTGGTTGAGTGTCAGACCTCACTCCTGTCTCTGCTTCGGCAGAGACAAGGCGAGCCCTACGTGACCCGTCAGGCCGGCAGGGGCCCGGATAAAACCATAACCCAGTGCAACAATCGGTCAGGAGAGATGCCAGCAGTGCAGACGCGTGCGGGTGCTGAGCGGATTTAGAAGTACGCCAGTGGGCCACTGAGTACACCAAGCGCCAGAGGAGAATGTAGATAATCGTTCGGGAACACTTTTGGGTAAGCTTGGATACCTAATTTTTGGGTGGGAGCACAGCTTTGGGGGGGGGGGCGGCAATGAGGTACCCACACCTGTACCACCAGCCGCAATTAGTGGGTGCGGCGCCCACTAGGTGCCAGTTCATGAGCTGCGCTGTCGCTGGCAGCCCCTGCAGGAGTGTTTATACTTTTTCGCGACGCGATGGCGTCTCGGCGACGGCCACAACACGCGCGACGCGACGGGTAGCGAAGCCGTCGCGTCGCCCCGTCGCGCCATGCTGAACGTCGCAAACTTACGTACCCACGCAAAATCACATGCACACCCCGACTTAGCGGGGATCATGGGTTTCTATGGGCTGTTTTGGACCTCCTGGTACCGTTTGGGGTCTGGAATGTTCACAAAAAGTTGTCAACCATTTTCAGTGGTGATCTTTGCGAAGACTATAATTTTGCGTAGTGTTCTTTGTCAAGGATGTTTGTTTCCAGGATATGGAAGAACGCATTGCGGGTTCTTCTCATTTATTTGTTCAGAGTTTTTTTTTTTGCATTTGACTTATCAGAATGGTTTTCCCCTATGCATACATTGTTGTAGTCCCGTGCTTCGACACTATGTATTTTTTTCATTGTTCAGGTGTGCTCTAGTAGTACTTGTTGAAGGTGTACGTTGTTCCACTGCCTCAGTTTGATGTTTTTTGGTCCTGTGCTGGTCGAATGTGTGATTTTCTGACCTAGTTGGGAGTTTCATTCACTAAGTCATATTCTAGCCCCGTGCTTTTGATCTTTTCCAATCTTTCACTGGTTGTACGTGTTATCTTGTGATTTCTGTGTGGTGGGGGGTCTTGCAGAAAATCACACCGGAACGTGAAAGTGTCGGAGCGCAGGACTACCCTACATTCACCTATAAATCAATACCGCACTGATCGAACACTATTCTGAAGCACCTGTACAACGATGTCTACGTGAAAGGGAAACGATTCCGATAACTCAAATTCAGAACAAAATCTCTAGATCAATATATAGATGCAACATGTATACCTACATTGTGTTCTTCCACAGCTCGGCTGACAAAATGTAAGTAGTAACCGCTCATAAACAGAAGACAACATCAGATACATAAAAAGCTCACAAAATCACTATCTAGAGCACATACGACGCGTCCAAGTTCGTTCACATCCACATCTCCAACTGAATTCGTCTTATTCCGTAGGTTTCGGGCCAAAACCACTCGAAAAACTATAGAACAGTGGTGAACTCCAGTCCGCAACATCAGCGAAACCATCGCGTCGCGTCTGCTAGCAGGCGCGACGCGAATTCGTCGCATCGCGTCGTTTTTCAAGAAAAGACTATAAACAGGACGCGACGTCGCCCCGCGACGTCGCGTCGCGATGGGAAACGCCAACTACCCCATCGCGACCATTGTTTGCGCATGCATCCACTCGGGACCCATCGCATTTGAACAGTTTGCTGGGGCGCGACGGTCGCGTCGCGCCGAAGTATAAACACCCCTTGCCGGAGCCTTGCGCTGCGTGCGCCCCCGACTCCGCCCACCCACCGCAGGTTTCGTGCGCGGCGATCGCAACGCGGCAAAAGCTGAAAATGGGCAAATGGGAGCGAAAATCGTCGGGAAAATGGTGTACGATAGAGACAGCCAATAAAAGAGCAGATTTTCAAGATTTCCATGTTTTTTTTGCAGCGATTCACTCAGGAAACTGCAAGTTTCCAACAGAACTACGTCGCCGAGAAAACGGTTTAAAAATTCTTCTGCAAATATCTCCACATTATCAGATATATAGACAAATAAATGGAAGCTTGTTCGCCTCCTTCAACAATCACACTTTGGCAACAACAATCAGACTTCGACAGGAACTTTTCAACGCATGCGGGACTTCGTAAAAAATGAGGTGACCAAAGGGGACTTATAGCTGGAACTTGGATTTTGATTAGATATCGGTCCATTCCTTCAAAAAGAGTTGACTTAAATAAGAGTAGAATTAAAATTTACTTCGAAAATACCTAGCAGTGCCCACAGCGTCGTTGGTACTGAACGAGATCTGCTCAAACTATGCAGTAAGATTACAGATGTTAATCTTCCTCCAAATGTCAGACGAGAACGCAATTTAATGATTTTGAGAGGAGGTATTGCTCCTGAATCATCTGAACCTTAAATTTACAAGATGTAACACCAGTCCAGAGAACTTTCACCTATCAAGTTTTCCTAAATTACAATGAATGAAAAATTGCTGCGTTCGTTTGCTTAGGGCAATAAAAAAACTAGTTACAAGAGGTCTTAACCCCCCTTCAACACAACTTCTTTGAATATCTTTTTACAAAATCAATCTTTTCGAATTTCACCTATAAGTTTGAAAAATTATTAAATTAACATGGTGTGTTATAATTGTAAAAACATTAACGTGTACCACGGTCAGTGCACTTGCTTACACTTGTTAACTTCTGTGGACATCCCGATGTGTAAGGACTGAAATTATTTTTTTTATTTCTTGGCACTCGCTTCATAGTTACAAAAAATCAATATGGTGGTAAACCACCTTCGATGGCGTTCGAATGACATTGCATCCCGTAACCATGCTTCCAGGCATTGGGCATGTCTACAAGGCATTTCTAACACCTCAGCACGCCCTGGGTACGAATATCAATTGATTAGCTGGCTAAAGAACGCTCATAAGCATATATGGGCTCACAAGAACAAGAATGCCATTTCAACCATAAAAGTTTAACCTGGCGAATGCTTCACGCCTGAAGCCTGATGTCCACTAGTGAAGATAACACTCGTGCAAACAAGAACTACTAGCTAAATCTAAGCTTAATTCAGACTAAACTGAATTTGAATTAAATTTAGACAAAACTAGCCTTACTGGTTAAATTTGAGTTGAACACCTGCTAAATACTTTGTGTTCAATACTAAATCACACTGAAACGCTTTCCCTGGCTTCACTTTCCCGCATTTCTTCCAATAAGAGCAATTTCCTCTTCGTAGAACGCAAGCCGACGCAATCGCAGCGCGCACCGCACGCGGCGAAGTGGGCGGAGTCGGGGGCACGTGCGGCGCAAGGCTCCTGCAGGAGCTGCCACTGACAGCGCAGCTCATGATCTGGCACCTAGTGGGCGCCGCACCCACTAATTGCGGCTGGAGGTACAGGTGTGGGTACCTCATTGTATGCACCCGGTCGAAGAGTACTCAGAAATTTCGTGACGGTGAACACAGGAGGAACACATTTCAACAGCACTTACACCGCGAGGTCAAAGCTTATTTTTTTCTCCATACGAGCTGTGCTCGTTCCCCAAAAGGGGTGCATACAATACAAATTTCTGAGTACTCTTCGACCTACTGGTAAGCCATTCCTTTGGAATGTTTTGAACGTTAGTATAATACTTGACTATACAATCCTCCTAATAGAGTGCTGTAACCACACTTGACTCACGGTTCAGACGTTCCCAGAATCGAGAAATTCTGAGGCGTTGGACTCACCGCATTACATCAGGTGCGTGATTATCAGTGGATACGAACATTAAGTACCAGTCTTCATTGGGGTACTTGTTACAGAAAAACTAAGAGAGAGATGTCATCGAATCAAATCAGAGTGTACGCTGACTTTTTTGACATTTTGAAGCATCGCTAGCGGTACCCCACCGTTGGTAATTTTTATTAGGTGCGCGAATAGTAAAGGTATAGTTGCACTTAATTTTTTAACGCTGTAACTCGTTTCGTATTCAACTATTTCATCTGGATCAAGAGCATTTGGAAATTGCGCAATATTGTCAGAATGGCAGAAAAAAGATTTTTCCAGAAGCAAAATTAGGCAAATTTTCGGTGGAAAGAGCTGCACACGTCGTTGTCGAGTAGGGTCCATTCATCAAAAGTTCTACAACGGACATAAGGAGACAGATGATTGGGAAGCAGGTAGCCTGCTTGAGTCAGGTCCAGAAAGTAATACAGGTGAGGTTAGAATTTACTTATTTATTTTGTGACGGGGAAACACCCTCCCGTATAAAAACAAACCAGGTGCCACAAACAAGAATAGCCCAATAATACAACGAAGAGAAGTGAGCATGACAATCAAAATAAAATTCAAAAAGATACAAAGCGTTGATACGAAATTCCAGGTGAATATTCAAGAAAGACTCTGCGGTTTTGTAGAAAGCAAAAAAAAAACATTCTGTAGTACCTTGGCTCCCGGTAAGTGGCAAATTCCCTGCCAAGATTTGAAGCACTAGGGGCGGAGTGATAGATTAGCACGTGCAGATCTCTGAGACCAGTGCGATCGAACACGGAAGAGGGGGTGAAAAGGTCTTGCCCGAGGTTCTGTGCTATAGAGACAAGATCTTGTCACCTAACCACCTGCCTGCAAGCCCCAGCGAAATGGATTATTACAATGCTACTCTGATCCACCCTTTTCGGAAACGAGTTAAGAAAAATGACTGCAGAAATTCAATCACAGAAGTCAGGCTCTTCAACGAGACATCTCTCTTAAACGGCACTTCAGCGTAACAAAACAAATAACGAAAAAGAGTTGGATGTTTATATTGAGCTGATGAAAATTCTTATAAAATTGGGTAAGTTCCATAAAATGACAAGACGAAGAATGTTCCGGTCTTCGAGGGATGCTTATTTATTTGCTCTAAAATTTCACTGCGGTAGCTAATGTGCAAGTGATTCAGGCCGGAAACTTTTCGATACCCCTGTAAGTCATATTCATGGCATAGGTGGAATAGTGGTGAGCATGGGTCTTCGGAGGTGAAGGTTGAACATGAAAATCGGAGGTCTAAAAGTGAAGGTTGCCTATCAAATCGTGAGCGTCGGCCGGGAGAAGGGGGGGGGGGAGCATCTTTTTGTTGTTTTTTAGCCGTTTTGTGGCAATGACGATTGCTGATTTTTCGCGAGCTCTGATGTTCTGCACACGATTTCTAAGGATACAGAGGAGCCGAAAGGAAGTCCGCCTATACTCGACAAAGTATCGCACACATGCGTAGGGCAACCGGGGGACTTGGTCAGTAGACCCGGTCTGTTACAGACCGCAAGTCCCGATCCGGTCCTCCGCAAGTCCCGGGACACTCCTCCTCACGTCCCGAAATGGGAGTTTTTCAACAAAACTTATCACTCCCAGCGCCGCTCGTAGATTTCAATCTAACCCATCGATCACCCACCACTGCCCTTCGATTGCTTCCTAGTCCGCTGCTTTACCTCTGCTCCTCCTCCCTCCTACCTCTGCTCCATCCTAGTCTGGCATCCACTAATGCTCTTACCGTAGTGCATTTCCATGAAAAAGGAGTGTTACAGAGCACGATCTACACAGATCAGGGCTTTACGTTGGATACGTAATTTCTACAGGGCTACGGGAGTTTCAGCACACTTTCCGCCAAAAACTATTTATTGCATAATCGATTACTCCGATTTAATTGATGTTTCACTATTTTACCCAGAGGTCGCTGAAGTTGGATTGTTTAACATGCTGAACACGAATATCACAACACTTTGGTCCAGAATTATCGAATTGTGGAATTTGTCGACTTTCCGCTTTTGACCACGAGACATTTAGTACATTGAGTACATGCGCTTTCCTAACGTGCTGAACACAAACATGACGAGCATTCTGCACCAAAGTCCCAGCTCAATAATTGCTTGTTGATTATTTGTTAACCTTGGTTCAGGGTGGGTCAGTGCGGACATGTGAGAAAAGATCGTGTCACCTAATCACCTGTACATGAACCCGAATGAAGTATTAGGTTGTCGGAAAAGTTTCCCGCCACTCTCTTCCGCTTCTCACCAATCCTTTCGCAGTTGTCCAGGAACTTCCTATCCAAAACATATATAAAGGGTTGGCGATAGTCTTCTCGTACCAAATTTCCCTCCGCATTTCGTCACAGTTATGGCGGAAAAAACCGCCATTGACGTGGAGCATGTTCGGCTCCTCCTCCTTTGAGAACTCAGAAGGCACGGTAATGAATGCGATGCAGCAGAGAATATGTAAGATAGGCCCCTAAACTGGCTCTTACTGTACTGTGAATGTTTGGTCTAACGGGATTGAAGACGGCGATCTCAGCTTGAGACAGGGTGGGATTCTGTTGACCAATCGAGGTGGTTGGAGAACGCCTCCTGGAGCGGTTTGAAGAGAGTCCGCGGCCCGATGAGCTAGTGAGGAAACTTCAGTGTTATCGTAATACAATAGCTGTTCATCTACATCGTTTCAGAAAGACAAGAGAATGCAACTTATGTAGCCACCCTGATCTGAGCTTCCACAGCCTGAAGTACTGAGAGGTGCTGGCCTGAACGTTTTGACTTTCACACAGACTTTTGCTCAGCTCGACAACTTGGTAAATAGTGACGAGAAGTAGGCTTCCTAGGTAATTCAAATCAGAAAGTGCATATGGCTTGGTCGCTGGTAAGCTATGTATTAGGGTGTAAAACTATGGATGCGCGTTTTCGCGCGGAACAAAATTTGTTCTAAAAACGATAGCAGAACGCCTCACTCAAATCTGCACGTACATCTACTCTCAACTACCCTTTCGCATCCAACATGCAGGAAATGAGGTTCTCTCCTGGGAAAGTCAGTGCGCTGTGAGTCTAAGCCGTTACCCGAACTCCCACTTTTTTCGCGCTGTTTGAAAATTTTCTTCATGAGGAAAGAATCCTAGCCAGAAATAACATGTGTTTTGATAGTGGGGAGTCGTGGCTACGTGGCGGCTGAGACAGGACTTTCCAACTTGCTTCTTCTGGTTTTGTTGGGTATTTTTTCTCACCATCGGATGGGTCAGGTTGTGACCATTTTCTGGTGATCGTTGTTCTGACAAGATGATGGTGAACTTGCTGACTTGATCACCTTGATCACCTTGACTCCCGTCTTTCTTCGGATATACCGAGCCGGCGCCAGCAATCCTTCCATTTGTCCCTCTCGCGAGCCAGAGTTGTCTAGTGGATTCTGTCTGTTCTAGTGACACGGAGAGCATCGTATCTATTCTTGAAGGACTTCGTGAAGAAGTCTGACCATCGGGTCGCTGGCCTTCCTGTCGTGCGCTTAACGTCCCGTGGAGTCCAGTCGCTGACGGCTCTTGTCCAACGGTTGTCGTTAAAGCGCATCATGTGTCTGGCCCACCTAATCCTAATCAACTTGGCATAAGCGGCAGCGTCCCTGATCTTCGATTGTTGACGAACGGTGGAACTCCGTATTCCAGCCCTCGTTTGCGTGGGACGGGTTATTCCTAGCATCACCCTATCGATGAAGCGTTCGACGACGCTGACCGCATTCTCATCCTACTTGCGCAACGCCCAGGTTTCTGAGGCGTAGGGTGAAGCAGGGAGAACGGTTGTGTTGAAGAGGTGGGCACGGTGCTTGGTGTT
Organism: Ancylostoma caninum; assembly: GCA_037903475.1. Lineage (NCBI taxonomy): Eukaryota > Metazoa > Nematoda > Chromadorea > Rhabditida > Ancylostomatidae > Ancylostoma > Ancylostoma caninum. Next base: position 509,817 of record JBAJFG010000446.1, read on the forward strand.
CTTCGTCTTCTTCACTACGTCCTGAATGCTCCCATAAGCTCCTCAAGCCGCTCGTTTCCTCCGGCCCAGCTCTGGAGCGAGGTCGTTCATCATGTTGACTTCCCGACCTAGGTATACGTAGCTGAAGTATTCGGATATGGTCGTTCCGTTGAGCGAGAATGGGGCATCAGGGACCCAGCATCAGTTCCGCTTCGCTGATGGTTGGTGTTATAAGAACGATGTCGTCAGCGAAGCGAAGATGGCTAAGTCGTCGGCCATCAACTTGCACTCCCATGATATCCCATTCCAGTTTCCGCATAACGTCGTCGAGAGTGGCGCTGAATAGTTTTGGCGACACGGTATCGCCTTGCCAAGCCCTTCTCTTGAAGTCGATTGTGATGTCGTCGTAGCATGGAGAAATCCTGGCCGTTAAGTTACTGTAGAGCTTACGAAATACGTTGATGTATTGAGCAGGTATGTCCTGGTTGCACAAGGCTTCCAACACCGCTTCTGTCTCAACAGAGTCGAAGGCTTTCTTCAAATGGATGAACGTGAGACAGAGGGGCATCTTATACTCTCGCGACACTTCGATGAGTCTAGTGACGGTGTGTATGTGGTCGATCGTACCGAATCCTTTTCGAAACCCTGCTTGCTTGCGCGGCTGTCCCTCGTCTACTGTCCTTTCGATCCTATTGAGGATCACTCGCGTGAAGAGCTTGTAGACGACGGACAGCAGGCAGATGGGGCTATAATTGCCAATGTCCTGCGGGTCTCCGTTCTTGTACAGCAACACGGTCCTGCTGGGCTTCCGTTGTTTAGGTACCTTGCATTCCGACAGGTACCGCGTGAAAAGCCTAGCCAAGGTGGTGATGAGAACTAGCGGTAGGTTCTTCAGATGTTCCATTCGAATCCTGTCGGGGCCCGTTGCTGTACGTTTCTTCACCGATTTGATGGCATGTCGGACTTCGGGCGGGAGAGCCGATGGGACAACATACCCATCCTCCCTCAGATGACATTGAATGAAGTTGCTGTGGCTATCGAAGAGATCCGAGTAGAAGTCGTAGATGACCTTCTCCATTATCCGTCTCGAGGAGGAAATTGTTCCGTCTGGGCGCCGGAGGGCGGACGTCTTGGCTTTGCAGTTAGCGAAGTCTCGACGGGCGTTGGTGATGCCTTTCCGTGCCTCTGCGGCTTCGGCCAACACTGCTGCTCTTCTCTCCTTGAGGTCTCTATCGCTTCTCCGCACCGTTTTGCGAACTCAGACGTTAGCTGATAGTTGCCTGCGGATCTCGCGGCTCCGCGCTGGCGTATCAGCTCGACAATCTTCTAGGACAGGCGCCTCTTGGTGGCTCTTGAACCCTCGGTTTTTTTTTTGCGCTGTTACGGAGATGCTGAACAGGCCGATCGTACGCCTCCTCGATGTTATCGACAACTGCATCTTCCCAAAAGCCGGCTAACGAAGTGAAAAAATCCCATTTGATGACAAGTTTGGGACTCCTGCTCTTGAACTTCGCGGCTTTCTCTCCTTTGCGTGAGAAGAATCTTGCACGAGAGGCGATGATTTGATCCGCTGTAGAACTCCGGTACAACACCGTCGTCGGTCAGGAAGAACCTTCGATTGACGATGTTGTGGTCAACTTCGTTATGGTACTCTCCAATGAGTGACTCCCATGTCCATCGAAGGGAGACTGGCTTTTGAAATTGTGAGTTACCACGGATGGTCTTCGTCGTCATGATGAACTCAGACAGCCTCTCTCCCTGTTCGTTATACTGCAGGCCGTAGGTACAGTATAGCCGTATGTTCAGTTCCTCAGGCGTTCTCCTAGGACCAATCTAGGCGGTGAAGTCACCAACGGTGAACTTGTAGAATGTGTGGTCTTCCCTGGAGAACTTCTCCAAGTCCATATAGAAGGCCTCAATCTCCTCTCCGTCTTCGTAGCTGGATGTTGGAGCGTAGGTGTTGAAGATTGTCAAGGCCGGTATTGGTCCACATCTTGTCAACCGCAAACGTCCGATTCGGGTTGTTAGCTGTTTGAATGAATCGATGTTCATGACCAAGTTCGTGTTGACAAGGACACCGACTCCACCAACTCCTCTACTGTCGCAGGTTCCAAGGAACAGTTGTTCTCCAGTGTTGAAGGTGGCGTTCAGCGGCCGGTGTCTCCTCGTCTCGGTCAGTCCGATGAGTCCTACCTGATCCTCCTGGTCTGCATCATCAAATCCTCGATGGAAGCCTCCGACGCAAGCGTGCGTGCGTTGAAGGTACATACCGTCAGCCTAGATAAGCCCTCGGACCTCGTCCTCACTGGCGCTGCCGTACCAGTGACTCTTCCGAGATCAGGGGAACACTCTCTATTATTGCTGTGTCGAGCTTGAAAAAAATTTAAGCCCATAGGAGATAGCTTGCTGGGCTCTATTCCCCCGTGGAGGGCTGGAGTAGGATTTTACCGGGAAGTTAGCCGGGCTTCCCGGGAGTGGACGATGGAGCTTATTTGTTGGAGGCGACTCCGAACCGCCTCCCTTGTCCCTCCCAGTCACTTGAATGCAGGGCTTTTGGTCGGATAGATGTGCAGGATACAATCTGCAGACACGCGAGCACACCCATGCACACATGCATGAACATACCCACGCGCTGACAGAGAGTATAGATCGTTCCGACACTGCAGAGACAGGGAGTCCATCCCCTGAATCCACCCGCGTCTCAGGGCAGGCATAAGGTCGCGTTTGGTCCGCGATTAGCCCCCTATCCGCCACCTGGGGACGCGCCACGTAGCCTTGCGACTAACTGGCTGGGATCCCTCGTATGTATGAAGATCCGTGGAGTTAAAGATAACAATAAATAAAGTCACTTGCGTGAAAGATTCCCAAAATTTCCCACCTAGTAAGTGAAAAGGGTAAATCCGGTCAGTTTTTATTCCGCATTGGATTTGACTAATTGTTACGAACATGATGACCGCAACGAGATCTTCTACTCACGTTCTGACTGCATACTTACTTTACTTTCCGCAAGAATCGAACCGATGAGCGACTGCCTGAACGACGAGAAATTTTAGAAAACGAGTTACGAACCTGCTTCCTTCACACGCTCTGCGCTTGCACATGAGCGCCAAAAAATGTGCATAACCCCCCACAGAGAGCAGAATCGTTTTGAATTTGAGATCAAAGTCTCAGACTGCTTAAGGCGCTCTCTTCACTAGCGAGGTGGATGCGTGCATTCGAAGCATAGCGAATGGAATACGTGTAGGATATGAACAAACCATGTATGAATCACCCTGTGATGAGGTGAGGTGGGTGATCACAACACGACGAAAAAGAAATTACCTTCTGACTTCGGAAAAGCTTGAGAATGAGTTTCACAGCTTTCATGTTATTTAATATGTATGTAGAGACACATTGTTGCAAATGACAACTGACACCTCTCTTTTTTTCACTTTCTCCTGGCCAGCCTACAAACGCGATGTCTATAATAATCTGGAATGGACTTCGCCGCATTTATAGGAGAGGGTGAAGAACTCGTCAGGAAAGTCAGTTATGTTCCTAAGGATGCCGTCACATGTCAGATTTGTGGTTTGAAGGTGTCAAATCAGAGGTCCAGCCTCATCTATCATGCAAATACTAAACACATCAAGCTCAACCTATATCAGTGCGCAGTATATCAGAAAATGTGACAGACGATTGCGAAATCTGACGTTTTGAAGCATGTTAAGGCAATCCACAATGGAAATGAGAGCATGATAATCGATAGCCGTAGGCGACTTGGCTACCAGTTGATGATTACCACTCGGTGTTTTCCACCAAAGCCAAGCAACAAGGCAAAGCCTCTCACAGCAGGTTGCTCTCCACCTCGTCCTGGTGCCCATTCTTCCGACCCTGATTTCGTTATCATTCGCTCTGAGTCTGCAAGCCAAATTTTGCAGTCATTTATCGGAGCAGGTCGCAGCAACCCTGTGAACGTTCCAAAAAAGGAACCCAACATGGATCACGAGGAGGGAGACCACGAAGAAGGTGGCTTGGATGAAGTTGACAATGGTTTTGCTGATTCAAGTGTTATGCAAGCTGCTTTGGCTTGCATGGTAGCTCAACACCAACAGCAGCAGCAGCAGGAACAGCAGCAACAACAACGACAACAACAACAACAACAACAACAACAACAACAACAACAACAACAGGAACAACAACAACAGGAACAACAACAACAGGAACAACAACAGCAGCAACAGCAAATCGTTAATCACCCGGAGCATCCCTGACTGTAATTGTCTTTTGTTGTTATTTTTTTATAATTTGTATTATAGAGTTGTTTTTTTTTCGATGTTTCGAGTGTGTAGTCGTCCCCCACCTCTCAGCGCAGATCCGAAACTGCTGGCTTTCGATATCTCATACTTTTCAGTAATTGCTCTTCCACTTACAGAATTGGTGCATATTCGACCATCACTTTCGGACATTTTCGCCTTCTCCCGTTTACTTTCGCTTCGGATTTCGAGAGTGTTTTTGATTAGCACACCAAAGCACTACCCTAAAATTGGGAAGAATTTTCCATTCAGTAAGGAGTTTCACCGAGTCTGGTAGGCTCTATAGTTGTTGGTAAAGAGATGGCGTAGTACTTCATTGTTCACGCATATGTGATGCGTTTTTCTTGTTCTCAGTGTTATTCCAATCTCGGTATTTTTATAACTTTTATCTTATCAGTTATATCTATACGATCTTAGTGATTTTTTCGTTAGATGCTCAATTGCGTTTGTAGAACACATATCAAATTTATTTCCATGATGAGAGGGTCACTCTTGATGTTGTTGTTTCGGCGTGACGTGAACATCCCGCTCTAGTGAGGTTGTGTTACATTCCCACCATTACGGTAACAATTGTATTAACATATCTTCTGTTTATTTTGCTGTATGAATATATATAAAACGTAACATTCAAAAAAAGTAATAGCTACAATGTATAACTCCATGTTTATAATATGTAATACCCAAGCCGCATACATACATGTATGTACATACAGAGTGCTGCAAAAGTTTTTGAGCAGCGTAATTGTTCACTAAAAACATAAGGATGAGTTTGCTGAGAGAAACATATGATGACTATTTGTTCATAGCTTAGTTGTGAACATAAATACAATTTTTAAATACAAAGACACATCCACTGGTAGTGTTAGAGACTTGCGAAAGCGTTGGAGTCAAGTCGACTCATGCGCACAGGTATTCTTTGCGATCACTTCTCTACCACTATGCAAAGAGTCTCCAAATCATTCTTCTGCAAAGATCGAGGTAAACAGTCGCCTATCAGTCTCCTATTGCGGTCTCACAGCTACCTTAGAAAGTTACGATGTGTTTCCTGAAATCCAGAGACTCGGGCCTTTTCATGGCTCCAAAGAAATTCGGACTGCACTCGGGATGTTCACAGGAAGCTCGAGATGAATTCCACTTCCTCTGTGCGAGCACCAGCGTCGTTGGCTCATATTCGGTTCTCCAGTCCTGTGCCGTTAGCAAAGAAAGAATATTTGCGATTAGAACTGGAACATATCCTTGCTGGTGAGTCGCTAACATATGTATATGGACACTCGGTTTTCTCGACTTTCCTTCCTTCCCGTTTTAGCAAACGATTATTTTAGCCGGACATTTTCGCCGCACCCTGTAAGCGTGAAGTCTCGCCAATGCGAAAGCTAGAGCCTATCATCGTGGGCAACACGGTTGCGAATAACTACAAAACAGAGCGCAACATGTTGATTCCCTCATCTTATAGGTTTTTAAAATTGTCGATAAAAGAGGCTCAATTGTTCATCAGATTCGTTGGAGAACAGCTTCGGAAGTGTTGATAAGAGGTAGCGAAGTATTCTGTCAAGCGCAGAAGTCCAGAAACTCCCAAAAAGGAAGAAGACTTTCACTCCAGAGTAATTTTAGCTGCTGGATCTAATCCCATTTAGGATAGGATCCTGCCATAGTTGCGGCCCCACGTTCACAACAAAGCTGGGTGGATGGCTGATTATGAAACACAGGACTCCTCGGAGGGGATAATTTCAAATCAACGAATGCATATTATACGAGTTCTTAAGAAAAATCGTGAATCTTGAGAAAAACGTCCAAATAAACTGGGAAATACTAGTTTTACAAGGTGGGGCCTGATGAAATTGACAGTGGATTTTCATCCGTAAACACGCTGCACGTTAAGTTGGATGTTAAAAATTATCCACGTATATGTGCGCCACGTTAATAATTACTGCAGTGGAGTTGCAGGACGGTTGCCCTGGGCAACTGGTGGCAGGCGCCGCCCGGCCAAAGCCATACATGCTCATCTTCCCTGAAGCCCCACTCCTGCTCCACTCCTCTGTTGCTCAGAAAAAACCTCTTTTTTTCGTCCGCAATTATTTCCATGTGTTTCGACTAATTGCTCACTTAATAACAATGTCACTAAGCGGTGCTAAGGGGGAAATGAGCGCTTTCCGCTTGAATTGATTCATTGCGACCTCTAACTACGTATGCTATTCGCGTCATACTCGTAAGTGAACGACGTACTTTGAGTTTTCGGTTGCTCGGTTGAATTCACTAAATGGAACAGTTTCAAAGTTTGAACAGATCGAGTACACCTGCGGCTTATCGTTCATAAAGCAGAAAACTCAGATAAAATATTAATAAATTACTAGAGATACCCGCAACACGCAAGCCATCTGCTTTCACTATATGTACATCTATTAATTTGCAGATATCACACATACATATTTTCAGCGAAAACTCTGTACCAGCGCATTAGCCCTTTGCATTGATGGCTCAAAATTTATAAATTCCAAATGTAGTGGTATTTTTGTATAGGACACAGAAGAAGTGATACGTTGGCAACAAAATAACCAGCAAGACTGCCTGACTTGATGCTGATCTTCTACTTATTGTACAGGACGTTACAGCCATTCTATTCACGTCAATCACGTAAAGGATAAAACGCCCTTGCTCCGTTTCACTTCTCCAGAACATCACACTGTAGAAAAAATCAAGTTTTCTTTTCGACGAAACTGATCCTTTGACACTTCACCACATATTATACGGAAGAAAATGCAGATATTCGCATATTCAAATATTTGCACCTTCTATGTAATATCGAATGTTCACCACAACAGAATGAACTGAGTAAGCTATCATTAATGCATGGGGCCATCATGTAATCGTCATATGCTTTCGGCTTTCTCATCTATAAAATTTTCCCATTTAATATCTCTGCAGGAGCAAGTTAGACTTCACAAACGGGTCGAAGCCTGCTTCTCCGACCTGGGCCAAACGGTGGGATTTAGTCGCTGCGAAGATGTGAACCACATCTGCAAACTGCAGACGTATCAGGGCTTCATGTAAACAGTTTTGTCCTCCTTTGAAACCTTGCCGGTCTCGCGCACGCTCTCGGATAAGAGGCTGCTGAGAGCCTTTCCCCTCCATTCCCTCTTGACTTGAGACAGTTTCGGAGTAATGGCAGAATATTCCAGAGCTTGGAAATTATTCAAACTTTCTGAATTTTCTGAAATTTTTTAGAATTCCGAACAAATAGGTAAATAATTTGTGATCACTCGAGTGGCTCAGTGGTTCGCTTACTATTGAACGAATAAACCATAATAATTCTTACCATCGTAGAAGGCCGAATGAGCAAATTTGCTCGAATTATCGAATATTTGCATATTCTGTTGGATATGTGAGTATGCGCTTTATCACAGTAGATATTCGACTCGGCTATATGTGCCCTCTTCAGCTCACCCTTTCAGTTGATCAAGTTGGTAATGATGAGCAAATTTTATCAAGATATTGCAAACAAGGTAACTACGTCGCTGGGAAACTGGTGTTCTAAAACGTGGCTCAAAATCATAAATCAGATTTCAAAGTAGCACTGAAAAAGAAACATTCATCTCCACCAGCAAATGGTAAACATACACACTAATTGTCGGGATATCTTTTTATTCAACTATCATACTTCTTCTTAATTGGCAGTTCATGTGTGTGTGTGTGTGCACGAGAACCAGCCATCGAAAACGGAAAATACCTACACCATTGTGTTCAGCGCATCGAGTTATGTACGAAAACGTGGTAAATTTTGATTTTTACCTTGATTTAAGGGTGTTTCGGGCCACTTTTGTAATGTTCGGACATGTTAATGGCCTGCAGTTATTTTCACCACGGTCGGAATGAATGAGATAAGTTTATGATCACAGGACCATATAAAAGGAAGGAGAAGGGTAGTATGCCTTTATAACGAGGACGATGAACCAGACGGGTGAGGAGTGACAAGGATGGGGATTGCAGCATAGAGTATGTTAGAGGTGGGTTAGCGGTTTGATCGGCGTCCAAAATAGGGGGAACGCCTGGAGACGGGTCCAACGGTGTGATAAGGGTGCGCCGGCGTCTAAAAGTGGGGAAACGCGTGGAGTTGGGTCCAACGGCGTGATAAGGGTGCGCCGGCGTCCGAAAGTGGGAAAACGCCTGGAGTCGGGTCCAACCGTGATAAGGGTGCGCCGGCGTCCGAAAGTGGGAAAACGCCTGGAGTCGGGTCCAACGGCGTGATAAGGGTGCGTCGGCGTCCAAAAGTGGGGAAACGCGTGGAGTCCAAAGGTGTGATAAGGGTGCGCCGGTTTCCGAAAGTGGGAAAACGCCTGGAGTCGGGTCCAACGGCGTGACAAGTGTGCGCCGGCGTCCAAAACGGGAGGAACCTTTGGAGGCAGGTTCCAACGGTGAGATAAGGGTGCATCGGTGTTCAGGTCCAATCCCAGTTTGCACTTACTCGGTCAATTTTTACTATTTACTTCCACCGAAATGCGGCACCACAAATTGTTGGAAAGGAGCTGTCCATAGTGGGTCAATGGTTCCATGAACCGCGGTAAAGAATGCTTCTCTGTGGATAGTGTCTGTTCATCCACCTGCACTAATCTTATCTGAGGGCAATGAAAATATGCGAGCGAAGCGAGCACGAAAAGAAGCCTGAGAGTCCGGCGTTAGCCGGACGATCAGGCTGGTTTTATTTATTTGGACACATGTAGAACCAGACATGTGCAGCGAACATCAGTATTAGAACATTTGTGGTACAATTGGGAAAATTGGAATAAAGAAAGGTGGTGATGCAACTCTGCTTGTGTTTAAGCGCATCACCCCTTCAAGATCGTCACTTGCGAAAGGAGTGAAACAAATTAGTGATTTGCTTGTGAAGAAGAATCTCGAGAGTGAGTTCATTCTAGATGTGGACCCGACTTGATAAGCTACAGTGGAAATTTGTATAGCAGTAGAGCTTAAGGTGTGGCTCAAAAACAACGATCCCCTTTGTATAATTTACAGTCCTCGGGGGAGATATGGGGAAAGGAAGAAGTGTGGAAAGACAGAAGTTATTGTACAATTTTTTGACTAGTTCTCTTTAGCTGTCGTGCTGTCTCCCCTGCTGTACTAGGAGGATATTAAGAATTCAGGTCATTTCAACGATTGTATGTACCTGTTAAATCCTTAAACTCTCTACTTTTCAGATAATCCCCAAACTTCAAAGAGTGCAAGGGTTCCTGCAGTTCACGAGAGAATGAAATATGAGAAGCACATCTAGAAGAGAGAAACTTTGGCCACTCCACGCTCCCATGACAGAAAATTCCCACAAAATTCGCTTTTGTGATATTTTCTACTAGAAAACATGACAACAGTCAGCGTGCAAATATTACCCGAAAAGAAGACGACGAATGTCTACCAAAATCAATAAAAAGGCTTGGATTTGTGCGAATTGACTCTCGAAATGTAGGGCTCGGTTTTTTTTCATACAAGCAATTTTATGATACGTAGCCTTGATCTCAAGCCTTGTACAAAGCGATTTTCTGCTATCGTCTCGTAATTCATTCCACCTTGAACCGTTTCTAGAACTTCTTCTCAAAAAAACCTCTTGGGTTGGGGTAGGGGGGACGTGTGTACGTCCATGTACAGTGCTTGTTCTCTTATTTCTCTTCAGAGATAGAGTTTTTTGATGGTCCAATTTCTCTGAACCATGGTTTTTATTGCTGGATTTTTATCGGATCCTAAAACTCTTATTTTCTCTCTCTTTCTTCAAAAGGAATTCTGCAGCCGAGGGTTGGCTATACTCGGGATTAGATAAGGCTCCATATTTTAGCGCTTTTTTAGTCCTCGTTGAGAGGTAGCCCTGCTTGCTAAATCCAAGCTTATGTTCTCGCCGTGTTGTTTGGTGAAGTTGAAATAAGAAGTAATAGAAAAAAAGGAAATAAAAACTGTAATTATTAGTGCTGGACCCAAACCATACATAGATCACAGCGCTTCGTTTCTCTAGAAATAGGACCTAGTGCCTTCTAGGCTCCTTTTTGTCTTCAGAACCATCTTATTTGTTGATCATAGCAGTCTCGCGTATCTGCCTATCAAATGAATTTGTAAATGAATAGTGTTGACTTTTAACTGTATATTCTTCGCTACTCTCTGTGCATCCATAACTGCCCAGAGTTCCATGTCCTCCTATTGCAGGCCTAAGGGGTGTGTCGACTCAGCCCTTGCACAACAAGTTCAACTCCCTGCCTGCCCTAACCCGCAATTACCTCGTTTTCTTTCAAGCACCCAGCCAGTGCAGAGCAGTTGGAATTGTTGTGTTTTGTGAATGCACGTGCTTGAGTACTTGTTGAATCCATCCACGTAATCCTTATATATAGCTGCTCGTCGAGAGGCAAATCATGCCTTCGTATTACCTCAGCCAACCATGTTCCGCGAATGTTACAGTGTCCCGATGTCTGGCTCGTCACTTATACGAGCGCTGGACAACCATGACCGGGTGGAGACGGAGCGGCTTCTGCTGTCGCAGCCGGTGAGTCGTTTGGTGTTGCTAAGGCGTTCTGTTAAACAGCGGTATTAGGATAATCCATTGTGGAAGAGCCGCAGTTGTTATGGATGTGCGTGAGCCATTTTCGAGGAAATTGTCGCTGCTACTATAGTTCTATCATGTACGTATGTATTCAAATTTATTAATTGTGAGTCTCTTGGATCTTGGTTCATCCATATTCAGATGCAGAGGAAGGTTTCGTGGGCATGATGTATTTGTTAGCAACGCTAAGAGCAATATGTATGTGGAGCCTCATAGAAGCAGCCCTCATTGGCCGTAAACAAACTCAAAGTATTATCTGTATTCTTCCTTCTGCGTATTCTAGGTTGTAAGATAGCACTCTTTCATTGGCGGCCTGACGCTTCGACTGAATGTCTCCTTGAGAGGTTTGTGAGTTTTGCAAAATTCAACTAACGAGTGCCATCGAACAACAGGAACCAGCACAAGCAGGAATGCAGACATTATCAAAATGGCTTGGTTTAATAATGAGAGAAATTGGTCACTACAAATTGGAGAGTTTCCTGAGGTGTGTGTAACCGGATCTGAACTTGTTCTTCCTCGCAAATGCTTTCGAAGCTATCGGGTTATGTGAGGCTTCATAGGAAGGCCGACCTTTTTTTTTAGAAGAGCACTAAAAGTTATTAAGGCCGGATTTCCTATTTCTCCTTTTATATTTACAACCTCTTTTTGATCCCTTTTCTATGCCATGATTGTTATATATGTCTATTTATCGGTGGGAGAAAAAAAGTAGCGATCTGAAAATGCAACAGGTAGTATGTAGATACAAAACCCGCACTAAGTTTGTTAAAATGAACGTTCAGAACGCGGATTTGCGTTCTTTTCGTTCCAGGACGATAACTCATCGTAACAAAGGAGTCACAGAGCCAACCAGGGGTCAGAAGCAGCAGTAGAGTGGGCTAACACATTTCATGAAACCAGTTCTAAATTTCGATTTTGAACATTGAAATTTCAGAGTCATTTATAGCGCTCGGATCATGCCACGCATCAAAGCGTGTCGCGCGCTATGCGCGGCAAGGGCGCGGCAGAATTAAAAACTTGCGAATGTCGTTGTTGAAGATCAGAATTTTGGGCTGATTTCGTGAATTATTGTAGCCCACTTCGTTGCCGTTTTTGACCCCTAGTTTGGTCTGTGAATCGCTTTGTTACGATGAGCTATAACCCTAGAACGAAAATAACGCAAATCCGCGTTCTAGATGTTCATTTTTAACAAACTTAGTGCAGGTACTGTAGTTCCTTTTCAATTGAATATCAACTCGGTAAAGTTATCCTTCAGTGGAACTGGGTAAAAATACCTGCAGATAAATATCCGTTCTAACACCTCTTTTAAATCTTTGCCTCGCCTTCTTGACAGTGTTTTTCTTCCTTCGAAACCTTTCGCTTCACTATCGAGTCATTCAGATCTCTTGCATTCATGCTTTGTGAAAAATCTCAATAAAGATGGCTTTAATGAAATTGTGTTCTCCTGGTATAAGCCCGACCCTGTCGAGGAAGTATATAAATCACATTCAGTTTTTTCATGTCTGTCATCCACACATCCGTACAACTTCCGAGCATTTCCGGTAGTGCTGCAACCAGCAGTTACCGGAGGCGCAAATACATATTTCGCGATCAAATACTACGCGGCCTCTGAGCATGTGGTGGTAATCACCGATTCCTGCTTCGCTTTGCATAAAGAATTGTGTCTCTTTTGCAGCGAAAAAGCTTTTATGGTTTCTGCGGGATCTTCTATGTTGGGGGGGGGGGTAGGGCGCAAGGTGTGTTATTGCTACTACATACACTGGATAACTCCATATGAAGTTGAGTTTATGTGAAAGATTCTGTCTTCATAGTACCTTTGATCGAATCTTATTTGTCGCTTAGGTACATGGCTATCGGAAACTTTAACGGAATGTTCCATATAGACTCGTCATACCAACTGTCTCTCTGATTGTCTGCGCATCCACACGCTCCACTAATACATACTCCGAGCCTTATTCATGATCAAACCTATCTCTTCATGTCCTGTATCCTTCATACAGGTGATGCTGGAGTTTTTTGCACATCTGGGTGTATGGTGCATTAGGATGAATCTGGACGACTTCCTCGGCGCTAAGCTTTTATTCATATCGTTATCAAATCATAGTCATTCGTTATCTCTAGTTACCTCTACTATAATATGTCAGCCAATGGTTGAAATGCTAGAAAAACGTTATGGTAGCAATGTAAGCGTTGCGGAAATTGCTCAGATTCATCTCAGTAGTCCCTATATATCCTCATCTGTTAAGTTAGTCTGAACATTTTGCATCAAATTTTAAAGTAGTAGGACATTTTATTGCATATGAATTTCAATTCAAGACCAAAAAATTCTGGATCAAAGAAATAAGTGTTGGTACAAGATATTCGGACCAATTTATTATTCACAAAAGTGTGACCTCTCATACAACTGGTTCTGTGGCGATTCCTCAATCATAGTAAACAGAAGCACATCGCTTCCTTGTTGCTTTAAACTTTCTGGACGCGGAAATACTCCAACAATGCCACACACACCTCCTTCCCGGATGCACTCACATGTTTGGAAGCTATCAAGGCAAGCTTATATGAATCGAACCTTTGGCACATTTTTCCGACCTTCCGCTACACTTGGATCGATGCCATTCAACTCCCAAATCCAAAGAAATCTCAACGCGACTATAATAGGCGGTGTTCGCGCCTCTCCCAACAATAGAAAGCAGTGACGCTAAAGTGATGGTTTTGAAGCGAGGAACAGCCTGCATTCAACTCGTATTTCAGACTGAAGTGTCAATAAGAGATTCGGAGGATCGTGTCGCTTTACATTATGCCGCAGAGACTATGGATATGGAGATGTTCCAGAAAATTCTTGAACAGGATCCATCGCTGCTAGATTGTGAAGACAAAAATGGGTAAGAATAAATGACAGCTGAAGAACTCCTTTTCTTAAAAAAAAACTGCGCAATCAGTTTGCATTGTTTGTACATGGTTTGCTATTACGTGTTTCGCTTTTGTTTTTTTTTTCTGAGTGCACCCTGTGAATTTTGAAAGAATGAATAATCGAAGACAAATACATAGCAGAACTCTCCTCCCTTGGCTCTCTCAAGCTTGCACACTAAAATGCTCTGTACCCTTTTCTTTTGTTGGGCTACTTGAGCACCGGATAAATTAAATTGTCAATTCTGACCCCTTACTCAATAATGTTCACCGAATGATTGTAACTTTCCCGTTTTTTGAAAATGGACGTCTCGTCGTCAAGGTAAAATTGGCAGAATGTGTTAAGACGATTCATCTCAGTAGGAGATGATAGGTGCTGGTAAAGATAGAACGATATGCTATGTACATTTGGAAGAAAAATTCATCCAGCCTCGATGAGCAGGAATCTTAGGACCTTCCCGCAATCGTTCATGAATAGGCAGTGATGCGGGAGACAGATAAAATTCTTTTATAACTTATTGCTCTTGGTATATATTTTCGGAATACCAAGGTGAAAAATTTGGCTCGCAAAGAGCTGTTTATCCATACTTTAAAGAAGTCCGTTTTTTCATTCGTGTTGAAGGAGTCCGTTAGCTTCTACCTCTCCTGGATTTTCTCGGACTCACACGCTTTTGGTGAGTATGAATTCTGAGAACACATCCCGTCTCTTAGTAGTCATACACCCCCCATGTGGTAACTGTGGTAATTTGAACCTGAGTACCAGCAGTAACACTGATATATTTTAACTGCTTTCAGCAACAGCTTGGGAAACTAAGCGTGAGATAGAGAAATAAACAATCTAAAAGAAATTGAACTATTCTGAGTAATTATTTCTTCAAATGTTTTAATTTGTCCAGTTTTTTTTTCGTATTAATCACTTAGAACGCTTGCCGATGCATGCTTTATGAGCTTACACTTTTGGACCTTGCTACATAGAAGTCATGAGTTCCTTTTTAGCACGCTAAAATTGCTTTGCTTCAGACATACTCCAATGCTGATGGCTGTAATGGGAGGCCGCACAGATCTCGTTGAGCTATTACTCTCAAAAGGAGCGAACATCGCCCATTGTGACCGAGACGGGCATTCAGCCGTGCATTGGGCTGTTGTCTGTGGGCAGGTGAGTTCATCGAACATCGAGAAGACGAGGAAAAACGCCAGCCAAATCCGAAAATTAGGCGTCAAGAGCTGAAAATGTACGAAAATACTTGATTGAAATTTCAGCTCGAGACTTTGACGTATTTGCTCACGCAAGGTGCAGACGTGGAGGCACCGGATATACTGGTACGTCCATGTGCGTATAAACGCTAATGTTTTAATAGTTGGAAAAATCTACAGTTCCCGTTGCATCACAGCCTACTGCCTACTGCACCTCTGGTCTGCCGCGCCGCCGCTCAACCTACGCAGCGCGGACACGGCGTTGCCGATATTGACGTCCTGCTAATGTTTTCCACTGTTTTCCTTTGTGGCCTTGTTCTTATAGCGAAATGTTTGAGCTAGCGTGGTACCGAACATCAAGCACGGTCAACGTTGGGTAACTACTGTATCCACCTAGCCTGAGCGTCGCGTGGTAGTGCGGCGCTACAGACCAGGGCTGGGATTCATGAAACGATAACCCAGGCTTGCAAACCAACTTTTGTTGTCTGCGTCTCTTAGCACTATGTAGTCAATACGATAACCAATCACCCTAGCCATCGTTGGTTTGCTTGGTTATCGTTTCATGAATCCCAGCCCAGTTGGTCGGTATTCCGTGACGCAAAAATGATTGACCGGGATTTGGTGTACAAAAACCGAATGTAGCGCTATTTTTACATGTTCTGCGCATTGAATTCGATAACATTATAAAATCTTGTTTTTTTTTAGTATTAGCGGGTATTCATACTCACTGCGAGCCTTTGAAAAAGCACATTTATTTCCATTGTACTTTTAGTATTTGATCACTCATAAAGCAAAAAGCATAAGCGAGTTTCAAGTACAAAGTATGTATGTACTCCAGAAAGCAGCTCCACTTCACTACGCGACAGCAAGCGAGGAAATTGCTCCAGAACTGGCGTTGTCCATACTTCACACTCTGCTCAAGCATGGAGCTAAGCCAAACTGCCGAGATATCGACGAACGAACGCCGATACTTTGGGCTGCAAGCAATGGTAATTATACGAAAACTTAATTCAGCACACTGTGATCATTTGCACCTTTGTGCTCTATTATTATGGTTTTTCTGTTATGAGATTGATTAAGACCTTAGTGTTGACCTTATAAAGGCATTGTAAGGGATGCAAAGTACTTCATCACTTTCCCATTACATACAGTATTCAATAGGCTGCATTCCGAAGCAAATAAACTGCATGTGAGTTTTTCCGGCTAATTCTCTTTAGCGCACTTGCAATGTAATAAAATTTCAATGGAAACGAACTCCGCTGCAAAATTGTTGCTCTCCCTAGTCGTCTGCCCTCTCTGCTTTTGAGCTGTTCTCTGGTCTTCCTCCCTTCTCCAACACCAGTTGATTTTTTTCGCTCTCCTTTTCGTCCCGATCACATTTTCCTTTTTTTTTTCGAATCTATGCTGCATTGAACTTATGAGACTTCTGACTTCTTCTATTGGTCCGATATTGCTAGTGGTTCGGGAGAAAAGGGAAAGAAATAAGGCAGAACGTTCTCGCGTCTGTTCTGAGCAACATGGGATTTTATTTTGGATTTGCGTTAATGTGACGAAGGATAAAACTCAGTCACATCCCTGACGCAGTTCAAACACCGGAGACGCACGCCTTTACGGTCTCGCTACGTTCGCACAGCATTTTGATTCAGCGCGTCCATGATGCGTTGACCGGTCCGAATGGAAAATTCTCTGCAAATAGATACGTGCGCCTGACGCTCGCCTATAGGGTAATTTATACTAGCTGCGTGCGTCAGTCTCGCATCAGTCGCACGCATCCATTTGCACGTGATTTTCCATGAGGAACGGTCAGCACGGCATGTGCATTCCCAATAAAAAGAAAGCGCGGCCGCTGCGAAGTCGTACGTCTGAGCTGCGATTGCGATGCGACTGGCCCTATTCTTTATCATATAGACGCACGGGCGTCAGTCGCACGCATCCGGTATGAATTGCCCTTATAGGGGTGTACACATCTTCAGTGAGAAGAACACGCTGCTGCTGCGATGCCGCAAACGCGTGCGTCTGAGCTGCGTCAACGATGCAACTGGCACTATTCTTCATCATAAGCACACATCTAGTACAAATTTTCCTCAGTACAAACAAATTGCTCTCGGGAGAAACTAGACTACAGAAAGTTTAGGCTTCCTCGCAGCACTGCTAGGTTAGGGAGAGAAGTACTGAGATCACGGAAAGTGAGGGAAGTAAATTCTGGCGCCCAATTGAGACCTAGAGAAAACAGCTGAAAGAGATATTTAGAAAAATGGAGAAAAACCACACATGTGAGTAATTAAACCAATAACAAGTAAATATGTATTCAATGATAATAATTAGACCTGAAACTTTGCTGTTCTATTGTCACTGTAAAACATAGCTGAATTATTTAATTCAACTGTACTGATCCATAATTCTCGTTCTTTTTTTTCAGGCAACCTTGAAGCAATGCACTCTTTGAAGCAGGCAGGTGGCGATCTCATGGCAGTGGACAGAGACCGTCTAGGCGTAATCCACTGCGCGGCAAGTCATGGTTACCATGAGGTACGCACGCATTGACTACAGAAGTGATCAAAAAGTTAATGACTACTCTCCGAAGATTCGGTCTGGAGATGTAGGAGCAAATAAATCCTATTTGAAGGTGTGCTTCAGACAATCGACTTCATCATGGAAGCTGTGCCACGCTTTTCGGTTGATCAGAAGGATCGAGCTGGACACACTGCGTTGTTCTATGCGGTCACTTATGGACACTATGAGGTAGCAAAGCGACTTCTGGATTATGGCGCCAACCCCAATCATCAGGTGTGGAACATTTTTGGAATACCTGTCTTGCACAGTTCCCTCATATTTTTCTCGATGCAGTGTAAAGCAACATGCGCAAAAGTGAAAGAAGGCAGCCAGTCAGTTTTGCACCACATGATACCCCCATCTGGTCAGCCGCGCCGCATCACCGATGCGGCGCGGCACACCGACCGGGTGGTGCGGTTGTCGCGCTCTGCCGGTATTGATGTTCTGCCTGTGTATGTTCGACATCACGCTGGCCCGGACGTTTCGGAATGAGGACGAAGACATAAACAAAGCATCAATACCGGCAACGCTCGACAGTAACAACGCTCAGCTGGCCTGCTGCGCCGCATAGATTGTACGGAGCGGTAGACCAGACGAGCGGAATTTTTTGAAACACAAATTATTAACCAGCATTGTAAATAAGCACTGACCAAT
Organism: Ancylostoma caninum; assembly: GCA_037903475.1. Lineage (NCBI taxonomy): Eukaryota > Metazoa > Nematoda > Chromadorea > Rhabditida > Ancylostomatidae > Ancylostoma > Ancylostoma caninum. Next base: position 527,961 of record JBAJFG010000446.1, read on the forward strand.
CCATCTTCTTTTGAGGACCATCGATTACGAACTCCTTCACACTGTGCAGCAGCAAAAGGACAAATGCGCATGCTCAAACTTCTAAAGCAGTACAACGCCTCGTTTGAAATCCAGAATTATCGCGGCGATCTTCCAGTGCATGAAGCTGTTCAGACTGGCAGTAAAGGTAAAAACAGCTGTTCAGGCGCGGGATTTGTCCTTAGTGGCTCTATTGCAGACGTTGTTGAATGGTTGTTAGCTCTTCAACCGTCATCAATAAATGCAGCCAGCCATGAAGGACGGACGTGTATTCATTTGGCAGCAGCACAGGGCAACCTGGAGATGGTAATTCTGCTCTGTACGAAGGGTTGTTTCGTGAATCCTTTGATGCTGTACAAGGTACGACTATCCATTTTCCTCAGTAATACGTATTAATGCTTCAAAAATATTAAATTTGTTAGCTGCGGGTGCTCTTAAATTGACCACTCACTCTTTAAATTTAATCAATTATTGCTTCATTTTTTTTACTTTTCAAATAATTACTCGCAGTGTTTCATTTCCGGTCCTGTAAGAAAAGCAGTGCCGAATTCCGCAGCGCTCACAATCGCTTCATATCGTTACCTCATGTTATGGTTAATCTCTATCTCTGGTTATAATTACCTGAGATATCAACCAGTGATCGGGGCAGATCATGTTCAGGTCATATTCTATTGCAACCGGTGACTACAAAAATAATAGAAAAATGAATTTGCCGGACACCTATGTTTTCCCTGCGCCAGCGCTCGACGAGTCGGACATCTGCGGCGAGGCGGACCTTCCCGTTCGCGCCGCTTCGGCACGCGACCGCACCCCACGCATCTTATCTGGCCAAATGGTACACTGGGCCACAGTTTCAACCGGGCCTCAGTTGGCCAGACAAGTCCCATAGGACTCGTCTAGTCTCCGCCACAGCGGAGACTAGACTAAGCTTTCACAGCCGTCTGCCGGCTTATATACACTTCGGTTACCACGTGGCAATTGAGGAAAAAAAACAGGGCACTGGAATACCTGCAGATACCCTGCCTCATGCGCGCTCACAGCAGGTTTTCCTGCTCTTTCCGCACCTTCAGCAAGTATTTCTGCTCCACCGGCGACTACCTGCCAGAGGTCTGCATCGGCCAAAAATGGGCGGGTTCACTTGCGCTCCAAACGCCCGGGTGTCTGAGATGGTATGAAGGAAGGTAAGCGTTGCGGAAATCGGCACTGCTCATCCTGTAGGACCACATATTGGCACTGTTTCTGATAAGCGGTTAACGATTTGGTGTTTAGGGTAACCTTTACACCCCTTTGGATGTTGCACGACGTAAGGATCACCAGGTGAGCAAATTCATGTCACACACCGAGGCTCTCTGCTTCCTACTAAAAAAACGTCGCCTGTGTGATGGTAGATTGTCAAAAGGTTATGTGAGGAGGGGTCGTCATTCTGATGATGTGTAGTAGTGAGGGTTGGTATTTAAGGAAAGCAGTATCAGAAGCGAATAAGAAGAAAATTCAATACTTCATGAAAAGGACTCTTCCATTTCGAATTAATAGTTGAAAATCGCAACTATTCGCGACTAAAGGGCAATTTTTTACATGCATGCGTCAGTGGCGCGTCAAACGCTGGCATCTATTTATGGAGGATTTTCCTCGAACGCTGGTCAGTAAGGCATGCACACCTTGAACCAAAATAGCACGCGACCTTTTTGAGGCCATAAACCCATGCGTGTCGCTTGGCTCTGGAACGTGTCGGGGCATACGGGGCATATCCTTCATCATATAAAGACGTATGTACTTCGAATTCGCACATCCAGTATCGTTTGCCCTTAATGTTGGTTTTTCACCTAGTTTCCATAGTTTCCTCTAAAACTACACACAAGTGATGGATTGCGGGAGGGAGACGGGGTGGAGGACATATTTCTCTCAGCCAATTTCTCTGCCTGTGGCACACTTCACAGCGACAGTGTCGTTTGCCCTTACGCCAGCATACTACTCAATGCATTTTCCTTGATGAGACACGAAAATTTGTAAAACTTTGTTCTGACCAGCGACGATGTCGTTGTGGAGCATGCTATGGGCCCAATATTGGGGGAGAAGGGTGGGGGTGGAGGAAGAGTGGAGAAGCAACATTCTCCCCACCTTCCGACATTCCCATTGACTTTGTACACAGGTTTATAAATCAAAATTTTTCAAGGTCGTCGTGGACTACCTTTCCACTAAACATGAAGCTAAAGGTGCTGAAGAAATCCCTGAAGAAGAGCGTGAGAAGAATCGCATGTCATTCGAAGAACAACTCGTACAAGGTGGGGCTCCCCTTGTTGTTTGAGTTTTCGAACAATGCTGGAGTGCAAAGTATCTCAGAACATCAGTATCCAAGCACTGGTGTTCCAAGCGTACACAATGTTTCATGACATGGTAATTTATTGCAGCAAAACTGGCGCGAGGACGACATCTCCATGACGAAGACGAAGAAAACGAGGCAATGATGAAGAAATCGAAAGCGAAGCGGAGAAGAAGTTCTGAGACGTTAGAGCAGCGACACGATGTGACCAGTACTGCCGTTAACACATCGGTAATCATATTTCCAGAATTTTATGTGTATTTAGTATTCTGAAGTCCGCCGCCGGACCAGCAGGCGGGAGAAGCGGTGTGCCTGACCAGGAAACGGGAGATCTGAAGTTTGCCTAACCAGTTTACGGCTGGACCGACGTTTTCAGATGTTACCTGAACATTTTACCAGTCAACAGCCGAATCGACTCAATTTACGGGTGTTGCCTGATCAGAGTTCCGAACCAGGAAACGGGTGTTGCCTGACCAGATTACGGGTATCGCCTGTTGCCTGACTAGGTTACGGGCATCGCCTGTTGCCTGACCAGATTACGGGTGTTACCAGGCAATTTTTGTATTCCTACCCATATTTTTTACAGCGCGAAGACATTTAGAGCTGGAGCTTATGCGAAACGGATGTGTCCTTAACTTCCTCCCATAAAGTCAAAAACTGCGCAATTTTCTCGGTCAAAAAGAATTTTTTCCATGCTAGCACACGGGTTGCAACCTGCCGCATGTACGCAGCACAATGAAGGGGAAGGGGTTAGAGCTGTGTTCTAAGACTCGAGGCGAAAACGGCTGTGTCATGAAGTAGCTCGTCCATGCAAAGCTGTGATGAGGTGGCTCAATCACCGGAATTTTCGGAGTAGAGTTCCAGAGTCCCCCGTGGGATCCCACACCGCGAGGGGCCACGTCAATTTCGTCTGGGCATCCGGGGTCTTGCCTGGCCAGTTTCCGGGTGTTGGGCGCCTGGCCAGCAGGCAAACGCGTATGCTAGCCAGGCAACAGGACCCGTAAAATGTTCAGGCTGCGGACTTCAGAGTAAGCACAGAACTCGTATAACGCGCTATATCACATGCAAGGTGACACTCTGACTGTCTGCGTATCCAGCCTTTTCACTGATGCTGCCGTTCTCACTCTTATGCGAACCTGCTCACCCAACCTGTTCAAAAAGGTCTTGAGGAGAATACGCTATTGAAGCATTTCAAAGCGCGCTGAAAATGGGTGAAAAGAAGAAAAACCATCCCATATGTTGGCAAGAGGCCAAGTGCTCCCTTGCCATGGTCTCCTCTTATGCGCTGTACTTAAGTGTAAAAACGAACCCTCGTTTAGGATCGACGGGCGTCCTCTGCCGGCTCCGCCGGAGCCACTCTACCTAAATCGACCTCTACTTCTGACTTGGTAAACGCTGCGAAGGCGAAGTCGAAGGCTGATGAACGAATAGAACAGATCATTCGTGAGGAAATCCAGAAAGTCGCAATGACAAAGTTGGAGGTACGTATTTCCGAGCAGCTTTGAACATGCAAACGTTTTGTATACTTCTCTGTGAGTTTCTCGCCATGTCACTTAAAGATGGCAAAGAAAGCGTCAAATGGAGAGAATGAGAACAAAGCCAAAACGTCGACGGATCATTCCACGGAGCGATCGAGTGGCAAAGATGGGCACGACATCTATGAGTACCCTGATATCGACGATGAATTCGAGGTCAGTTCTTCACTTGTCAGAGAGTCAGAGGTAATGAGACTCGATGCACTTTATAAAGCAGCTACATCCCCAAAGTACGTAGTTTGAGAAAAAAAATATTTGAAATCGCTCTTTAAGTCCCTTATTTGGAGCAGACCACCTTTTTTCTCTCATACCCATACTCTTTATAGGACCTGCCAGCAATCAGCGACACAAGCGATGAGGATTATGACGATGATGGTGATCAAAACGCACAAAGTGGTAGTGAGAACGATGAAGATGAAGAGAGGCGGAAGGAAAACTTGTCTCACTCTCACTCGAGCATACTCAAACGAAACCAGAGCGGCGAAGGACCAAACGTTAGTTATCATCATCGCTTTAGAATGTGGATCAGCATAATTTCAATGATTTCAGAAAATGGACGGAAAGAGAGCCGGAACAAGGATAATATCGAGCAAGACAAAGCGATCCACGAATGAAAGTGGGAAGCTCGTTCGCATCAGGGGCGAAAGGAGAGACAGAAGATCAGACGATGTACCTGCTCTTACCCATTGTTTTTATCGCAATCCCGCAGATAATATGCATAATTTTCAGGCGAACCACCGCACGTTGATAAGAGTGCACAGAGTATCGGAAGGAGCAGAAAATGCAGGAGACTTCGAGGTCTTCGAGGACGACTGGGAAGAAATCGGTGCAAACCGAGCAACAGGTGGGTTTGGAGCAGGGTTTTGCGTTACAGCGGAACGAACGGTCTTGTTAGGGGTAGTGTCCTACCTCATTTTCGTGTTCCGACTGTCAGCAGATTCAGGATCTCTTCGGAACGCTGACTCCAGCGCCATACATAAAATATCTCAAGAGGTCCACCAGACCCGTTTTTAGGCATGGGCACTGCAAGGGTATGTAACAGTTTGCCGAACCGACCTGAAGTGTGAAGCCGTTGATTTTGTCGACCGGATCCGTTGACACTCGTCAGGCAACGCTGCATCCGGTGGGGGCAACTAGCACACACGGGTGGCTCCGTCCAAATGCTCCACAAAATCTGCATTCTGGACCCTTCAAAAAAAAACCCGGGATTTTCGTCACTTTTGTGACTTTTGATGTATATTTTTGAAATAGGATCAAGGATCTGTTAGTCTCCAACAATCGAAACGAGGTGGAACACTGCCTTTCACACGCAACGACCACTTTCCCAGTGCTTTAATGAATCAAATGACTAACTATTTGAATTCACTTTTTTGTGACGTAAAGCCGGTATCTTCAAAACGATATGGTGATAACAGCACTAGGAATCCGAGACTAAATAATGTCGCTATTCCTCATCAATGGCGGAGTTAAGATACTCCCATTCGTTTGAGGGCACATCTCAGTTGTCTAGCTTTCCACTTTTGCTTTGGGAAGGGCAGCTCCTCCTCAGTTTAGATAAAGAAGGAAACGTTCCAGGGAAAGATGCTTCTCGACGATACATCCACGAAAAGGCGATCTTCCAGGAGCTTACACATTTGAAGCGGATGCAGATACAGTATGGGAAGGTACGTGGTTTCGCTTCTAGATGGAGTAAATCTGTGTCAGTGTGAAAGGTTGCACAATTTTTTGAACGTATCATTTCTCGTCTGTCCATCTTGCATGAAAAAAAGAAGATTGAAAAAAGTATTTACGTACATAGGATCATCAAGCAAAAGTCAGATCGAAGAGAGGAGTAATAACAGAAATGACGATACTATTTCTAAGAATGATTGGTTTAGGAAGATCACATATATGGAATCGGTATTTATTCACTCATTCTGATTTTGTTTTGGTTCACTACGTTGCCGCCCCTCGTAACCGCATCGCAGCGCTCTTGCAGAATTTAGCACGTCTTGCCCTTCATCCTGTGGGTTCTACAGAATTGGAACCGAAGGGAGCCGTTGAGACAAGTTAGAATCACAGCGCCGCGTGTCAGGATGTGTTAGAATTAGAGGACTGATGTCCTATTTCTGAGAGCGCCGACCTGTCTTACGAATGAATTGAACAATCGACTACGTAGAAAAATAAATATTACTATTGTGAGGAGGTCACTAATTTTCAGGTACAAGAGCGGATTTTGGTGCGATCATTGGTAGGCAACTTCTGCAAGATGCATGGCTTGGATCCAGCTCGTTTCAAGTTCCAAACGTTCTACTCCTGGGAGAAGTTTCTTTACGGTGAGATACGCGCGTGCGAATTTGAAGCACAAGACGTCGACTTTAGAATACCATGCGGACAGAATAAAAATGAGGGTCAAACGTCTGACTCTATGCGCCTGATCATGACTTTATTTTCCTTCCTCCACACGTGGGGACCTCAGCTGTCCGAATCTACCCTCTCCGAACTACCGCATTAAGAGCGATTGACGCCTCTCTGTTATGTTCTGTTTTCAAAGCGAAGGCTAAGTATTTGTGCCTACTCTCTGGCTTTCTCACTTCCTAGTGCCAAACTTTCCCGCGCCTTCCGCTTCATCTCTTATCGCTGCCATTGCTAGACTACATAGCGAAGTCGACTATACAAGCACCACTATACAAGTGCTGGCGCCAAAGGGCGCGCGTGAGCCTGGAGAGCTGTCTTCCCTCATTTCAGGATACAGCAGCATTCTTTTCTTTTGATGATCAGCGCAACTTTTTTTGCCGTGCAAAAACTACTTAGAGGAGAAACCACTAGTGGATGAATAACTCTAGCAAGATGGTTTTCATGACCTTTTCTAGAGCGAGCAATGAACCGGCCCCAAGCATAATTGCCAGTCATTTAGCGCGCACGGTGTGAACGTAGATATTACGCCTACGCAGCCTAGAATGCGACTTGCACTAATGGTGAGGTCACGTGCTTGTAACATTTCAGAAGGAGTATAGCCCCCGGCGTCCCTATCACTGTTGCTATATTGCTTTTAATACGTATCGAATGCCACTGGCTCGTGCAGCAGCAACGCCAGCAGTGCTCCGCCCAAAATCTATACCACTGCAATCCTGTTGAGTCCAAAGCAGCATTCTACTCCATATATAGTACTGCGCTCATCGAGGAATCCAAATTGCCGCTCAATCATTTTTGCATCACAAAAAATCGCCCATCTGATTTGCCGCGCCGCACATCTACGAGACGCGGCAGATGATTTTGTCACTGGATTGTAGGCATTGCCGGTATTAATACTTTGTTCATGTTTTCCACCATTTTTTGTGTATTTGATTTCATTACGAAATGCTTGAGACAGCGTGGTACGCACGATTTTTCTGCCGCACCGCGGAAGTAATGCTACGCGGCAGACCAAATTGGCGGTTTTCTGTGATGCTAAAATGATTGGCCGGCACTGTAAGTTAATCATGGCAGGATTAGTTATTTCTGGTGTGCTGCGATGTAGCGAAATCCACCTTACTTTGCCGCGATTTTTGACCAAGCGCATGGAACCAATTTACCCTAGGAGTAGTACATAGTGCCTGAAGCACTCAATTTCAGACACGCTTTCAGACCAGCTAAAACTGATCTACATGGAAGAGCGCCAGCGACTTGCGCAGGCGCGAGCGGCGCCAACCACGCGAGCGACGGCGATCGACCGATTCGAAACTCGCGTTCGTCAGGCACGCGCGATTCCGCTCGTCAACGAGAGCGTCGAACGAATGAGTCGAGTTTACAGTAGCAGCACAATGACAAATGGAAGATCGCTAGTGAGGAAGAAGGCGGAAAAGCCAGCTACTGGCGAAGGTGGGAAACGATGTGATTGTTTGGGGAAGCACTTGTTGATCAAACAGAAGTCATGACAGATCTCTCCTTTGTCATCTTTTCTTCTGCTTCTAGAGAAACGCTTTGAATGAACATTACCTGATAGCACCTCGCCTCTTTCTTCTTGAAGTTCTTCTTATACTATTTTGAACTCATATATTTAACTGTCTTCAACGAATATTGTGATAAATTGTATCCGGTGCAGAGTACTGGCTTCCATATCATCTCAGAAAAATATTGAGATTCATTAAAATAGGGTATACATATGCTTCTATTATGATCAATTGAATTCTTTCTTAGTACCCTAGCGGATATATTATTTGTTGAATAAATATTTTACTTGATTTTCAGTGTTATTCTATTTGTGAAGCCGACTGAAATAAAAGCGATAGATTATGGCACAGAAAAGCGATAGATTATGGTACTCAGAAATATTTATAATATGGTGGATGCTGAAACGAAGTGAATTATGCTACCTGTGAAGATATTGCAGCATAAGTTCGAGAGACTAACTTTCCAGATCCTGGACAAACAGCAGATTATGATTTTAGTAAGTCGCAATCCGTATAATAGGACAGATGACAACAACTTCAGAGTTATAGGTGTCCTAATAATGCTTCTCACGTTCCCAAACGAAATAGGTACCAATGCTTCTGTCGCCAAAGGAATAAGAATCAGCAGAACTTGCTACAAATTTCAAGGCTTTAGGAGTACAATGATGGTATCATGGTGTAGAATGATGGTATCGCGGTGAGTGCTGAGAACGGGTGGACCTGATCAGCAATGGTCAGAACATTGTGTCATGCCTTTAGAAATAGAGCTATCGTCATGCGGAAATACGGCTTCATATGTATAACAAAGTGGTGCATTTTCTACTGATACAAGAAGTAACAAGCAGATTCGCTCTAACGACAAACCTGCAAACGCACATAGGGGGAAAGCATTCAGGTACATACTAGAAACGCTGTGCAGACATTGGATTGCACTTCGTAGTTTCTCCCCACGCACTGAAGCTCATGTAGTCAACTATTTTTAAGGCTTTTTAGGAAATGCTGAAGAGTGGCATCAAGGAGAGCACACATCCGGTCTACATAGTTCAGGCCCTGGGAATCCGATTAGTGTGAAAAACGTATAATTATCTTCCTGTTGAACTTTACCCCCCCCCCCCCCCCTTTGTGGTCACGCCATATACATATGACTATGAAAATTCTTGCAGAGCTTAGAATTGTCATAGATGTCGATCATATCACATAAAATTTTTCAAATATATGGTCAACCCCAATTGATTTCAGACCAGTAAACGACAGTGCGATCGCAGTCAGACCCTTGATAAATGTAACCCCATCTTTGTGTATTTATTCATTATGGTCAGTTATAATGAAACAAACGGGAGACCCTTTTTTTTGCACCATTCCATATAGTTTTATGGACGTCCCTGAAAACCTTTGGATTGAAAAAAAAACCTTAAATACAGACAAACAGCGGCTGGTGCCTCTACGCATTCCTACTGCACTCCAATAACTTTGTGTACGATGTGTCTTTCAATGACATTACGCCTTTTTTCTACTTATAGCTCACCCGGCTAAGATTCGCGAACCCATAACCATGCGAAAACGGATTAGCACGAAACCTTTTTTGGGTACCACGTCTTCTAACACTAGTTGCCTGTAGGAGAATCGTTCCGGCTGGAAATCGTTGATTTGAGTGGGTAACATTGCGTGAATTCCAGCCATGTACTGTTGTATGAACTTCGCGGATTATCAAATTCAGACAAAATAGTGGAGTCACCCACTCACAACTTGATCGAACATATTATAGACGTTAATATGTTGGAATGCAGTTCAATGGAAAACGAACATGGGAATTTATTTCCGGGGCTGACGTTTCTTTTAGCATTAAACGAGGGAGTTTCAATTTGGGAAGACGTGTACAATGACCAAGTATTTCAACCCCTAAGTCCGACGCGAATTTTCGTCGACGACCGCTGGCCGGGTCTAAAGAACTCATAGCAATGTATTATGTTCGACGAAATAGCACATCATCGTGGCTCTCATTATTAGCATCCAGATTTTCTCAATCTGGACGACACACCGCAAGTGTAACAATGACGGCCATCCACGAACAGGTTATACGGGGCACAACCACTGGTCGAATGGGTAACAAAATCGCCGCGAAATCGCTCGCGAATGTAATAATCGCTTCAGCTACGGCGCGCTAGTTCCTTGCACTGTTCTTAAGGATTTGGCCGCGGGCCTTATTAGTTCATCCGTATTGCGTCTGCGGCAGTTCTTCCTATTCCACTTCGCTTGTAAAAATTAGTGTCACGTTGGCGCCGTGAACATTTATTTGAGCCCTATTAATGCCATAAAAGCAAATTAACCGCATTTATCCGCATTAATTCGCCGAAGAAAACGTAAGGGGTCATATATGTAAATCGATAGCATCCTTTAGCGCCCAGTTACGCATGGAGTCACGATTAAATGAATTGTATCCACTGTCCATTATTGAGACAAATGAAGTTTTTGAAATAATAAAAACTATATTCTCTGAAATATCAGGCTTAGAGGAACATATTTTTCAGAACTGACTTGTTTTGGGCTATAGAGCTGCTGCATTCGTTTGAGACGCTGTGGTGATGTGTTAAGGCTAACTTATAGCTGTAGGATTCACGTTGTTGGTCACTAGCCTTATCCAATGTGATTTAACCCTGATAATACCCTGGTAAACTTACAATACTGCTCCAAATAGTTGCAAAAAGACGTGAGCGACGCAATAGTCCGTTGCAAAGCGTCTACCCTTCGTAATTTTCTCAAAAATAAGGATACCCAAGTTTTTTCTGTACAAGTAATTGAATGGTTTATGTATTTTTGAATACTATTCTCTACTCCAGTCAAGAACATCATTCTTAATTTAAGCAGACACCCTTGCACATGACCGCCTTAATCCAGAATGACTAAAACACTAATTTTTTTATGGCGTTTTCCGCAATGTAAATAGCTTGATGTTGAGGATAATACATATGCTCAGATTCGGCATGAAATGCACAATTGAGATTTTCGAGAAAAATCGGAATTGGTTCTCTCTCAAGAATTCTGTGGACAAAGAACTGTTTGTTACGTTTTAATGCATCGCTCGCGTCCTTTCTGCAAATATTAGGAGCAGCCAAGTATGCAGTCTCGCTTAATTTTTGCGAGTTTCAGCAGCACAAAAAAGTCCGACTTCATAGTTTTCTACCTCTTTCGCGAACAACACATGATGTGAATATTAAAACCCTCAAACAACTGAAATCCTGGTAAATCTCAAGCGAATGTTTGGAAGGGTGCTAACACTGACGTGGTAGGTGGCGTTGTGCAGACCTAACGCAAAGACAGAATATTTTTATTTCTTGCAAGAGGACGAAAAGACAAAAGAAAAGACGCCGGAGTTTGCAACAACGTTAACATTCGCGAAAAAAAAAATCCTTGAATAGATCTACGGGTCCCTGTGAAGCAGAAATTCGTCAGAAAAAGGATATTCCTCTCACTTCCAATCAGGACGTCGCGATTTTACCCCATCTGTCGACCACTCCACCGTAGTTCACTATATCAAACCATGCTAAGCGTTCAATCTTAAGCGAACACTGGTATTTCCTTAAGCTGTAGTCGCCAGCTATGATATCCAACTAGTTCTCCTTATGTGCTAGCGCATGTTACAGTTCACCTAAGAGCTGAAATTAGTTATTCAAGGTGTGGACACATGCGAGGAGAAGTGATCGCATCGGAAGCACAGTAATGAAACTTACTGAAAACTTGGACCATCTAAATGTTTGCTTTGGAGCGCTAGATTTTTGTAATCTTCACGCACTTTCCTGGTGTCCAGCATTTTTATAGGGGATGTTTTCGCTTCCAGCTTTAGTTACTGTGCCATCGTGTGTATTTTCTTGGCTCAGTAATCCACGACAAACAACAGGGAAAACTAAGCGAGGAAAATCCCACAGTGTTTTTCCAAAGAGAAAACTTGTTACGCGAGAAACTACCTACAAAATGGTGTTAGATGAAGAATAATCCTTGTTATTGGGAAGATCCTGCTACGGTTGCCCACTCCGTCGAAAACGACTACCCTCGTCAAGAACAGAACTCGATTTTTCTACCTATTCCCTCAACTCACGGAATCGCGATGTTTTATTCGAATCCTGCCGCCAATCATGGTCTCACGGGGCAGCTATTATGGAAAACTAGGAGGAGTCACGAACTTGGTCATAGTTGGCAAAAAAGTCGATTTACTACTTCAGCGTGGGCGGCGACCTGTTCGTTTCACCGCCGACCAACTTCCACTCCTTCACGCCCTTCTTGAATTAATCTGCAGATATTGATGTTTCTTTTTCGAATTCGGCTGATACGGCTAAATGATGTTTGAACGAGTTCTACTAGGTCATAAAAATGCTATGTCCGACTTCCCCAAGGTTGCCACACGTTTCACTCCACCGCCTCAAATTTTTTCCGTCCATTGTAGAAGCATAAATATTCTGTCTCAAAATAATTGATGGACGAGGTGTATGCTGGGACGCACTCAAACGCTCTCATTTTGCTTAACAGCAACTCTGGGACTTATGCTGCAACTTTCTTTCAAAATCGTAACTCTTCCGCGACTATTCTCGTATTGTCAAAGATCGCTTTCCTCCTCATGCTTCTGTGTAACCCACTTCTTGCTTGAGGGCAGTTGAAAATCCTTGGTGGATCTATGGCGTGCATAAAGACTCCAATTTGTCTGGAATAATCACTCAGCAGTATTCGGAAAGAAGGCATATTTGACCGCAGAAGGACCTGAAGCTCCCTTCGCCGATGAAGAGCTTATAGATATTTGGGAGAATCATGGCGACCTAATGTAACACATCTTTTCTTGGATGTGCTGCTCAAAGGAGACATTGAGCAAAATGGAGTCATCTACAAGAAGAGAGGCATGGTGTCCCACTATTTCACAAGGCCTCGTGCTAGCCATATCGTCACAGTGTCTCCCCTTGAGTGGTTATATGTATCGACAATACATTTTCAATCAACAACAAAGGCTTTCTACTCTGCCGAATGTCACATTGGAATACTGCTTCGCTATTCACTTCACATCTACCTCATTAGATTTGAAACTTAGGCAAAGCGAGGTTTTCAAATGAAACATGATTAATACATAGCACAGGAAGAATGGCTTTCTCTAAGATTATAGCACACATTGCCATAATTGTCAATTCAGAGAGAGGAGTTGCGACTACATATATAAACGGCACGAAATCATGCTCACAAATAACATAATAAATTCAAAAAAAATGGCTGCCATTTCTTAGAAATCTCCAAAAATCCTTTTGAAAGCTACAGTTCAGTAGAAATATGTACGTGCAATTTAACATTGGTTGGCGCTACCACGCTAACATTCAATAGCACCTGATAGAACTGCTCATGAAGTGTCTAAACACGAACGATTTTCTTACTTACCTACGATACTTGGTTTTGGGAAAATTAGGAACAAACGACACCTGTCATCCTGGGTGCAACATAGAGTTTTGACCGAATCGAGTAGAATTTCAAGTATAATATTTATTCGAATGTTCGAATATTCGAAAATTCGGGGGTACCTGGAAAATTTGAAGATTCGAATGTTCGAACATTTTAGGCCGAAATTTCAAATATTTGGAATTGTTTTGCTTCGCAACTGTTATTTGAGTTCCACTGTCTCGCGGAAGAGCCGTTCCAGTTGAAATCCCAGACCAATTTCTCATTTCAGTCTCAATTTTCCCAACAACCTGCGCATTTCTTTGTAGGTGTCTTGCATTTAAGGGTCGCCAGTCTCATTTGAAAGCTTTGAAACTGCAATTCTGCGAATTATACGGCGTTGACGACGATGATCTCTCCGGTAAAACATGTGTATGTGCTTTTCCCACCGGTTTTAACTAAACTTCTGATTGTTCAAGCCTCCCTCCAGAAGTATATAAGTGAGCTGCAAACCATAATAATAACTTTTACACATTCCCCCTTTATTTAGCCGATTTCCAACTATCGCTTCGTTGAAACTCTTTCTAGGTACATAACCGTCAGTTATGGAATTCAAGGTTCACAAAATCGTGAGATCCTCTAAATATCCTTTGTGCCCAAACATACTCCGACATCTTTTTATAGAAGTTGTGTTGGTCTTGACATTCAACGTACAAGCATGCAGTTAGACCGGATAAACAGAATTAATGATAAGGAACGGGATAACACAGTGCTTTTTTGGTATTGCTGACGCTTTTTTGTTGATAGCTGACTTTTGTTAATAGGGAGCTCATTCATGACCAAGGTAACTGAACCCCTCTATCCAACATTATTTTTACCGCGTCAATACCTCTACAGTCACTGGCTCGTTTCGTTGAACTACAGCACAGAGATATTAAAAAGATAGCCTTTTCACGGATGAGGGTTTTCATCCACTTTACGATCCTTCAATAGTGGTTCCACACCTCAAAAGAGGTGGACGTTCTTGAGCCTAGGAACTTTAACCAGTTGCAATTCCGAAATCGATAAGGGATCAACTCCACAGCAGCACAAGCTTCCACTCATGAGGAATTTGTGAGGAATTCCAATCTGCAAATGAAACTTTCTACCCGAAGAACTTCATGCCCGTTCTGATTGAGAAACATATCGCATTGTTCGCCTACATGCATGGGTATAGAATGTTCTTACCAAATGGAATGTTATTCGAATAAATATTCGAACATTCGAATATTCGAAAGTTCGAATATTCGGAAATCCGGAGGTTGCTAGAAATTCGAAGGTTCGAGTATTCGAATATCCGAAAGATATTTTCGAATGTAGAACTCTAGTGCAACAGCCGCTATGTGCCAGGTTCATTTTCGTCGCACCTAGAACCGTACTGTTTTTGGAACGACTGCAATGGCGAGTGAGGAAGGGTGCCCTGCGAAAACAAATACAAAAAGCCGTACTGGCAATGTCAGATCCTCGAGTACAGAAAACAAGGAACGTGGAACGTGGACCAGTTAATCCCTCATAATTTTGTCCAAAGAATGACTACAAGAAACCTTTCACAACGTGATCATCCGCAGATGAAAATCACTCACCAAAGATCGATGAATGAAGTTCTGTTTCAGGGGTTTTAAGGAGTAGTAATTCCACTATTACAGAACTGTTTGTTCCTTTCTATGAAGCCACATCTGGTACAGAAAAATCGTTGCGATTATGCCTAGAGCCTCTAAGCTTTCACTGAAAGAGAAAAATTATCGTGCGTAACGCACATTTACACCCATCTCCTTTCCTTCGCAATCCGTTTACATTAGAATCTGAAGTACAACAATCTATCATTTCAGAACTTCGATACTGAGCCCCTACTCTGTTTAAAAGCTGTTATACTTTACTGAAGAAGTCCACGAATCACAGGTTATTGCAAGTGTATACGGATGTACTTGCCTTTGACTACATAAGTTAAAAACTAATCTTATATAGTTTTACTCTCGAAACTCCACCGGCTCATGGATGGAAAGAAAGTCTAGTTTCAGAAGACTTCAAAAAGTAGGAGGTTCTATGTTCACCTGTTGAACATACACCGTATTTACTGTAGGTATCTACATATTTGTAGAAGGCCAGCCGACGTTTTCCCTCTCTGCACCCATGAAATAATAGAAAATAATAAAAAAAACTGACTCCAGGCACTGTGGGAGTGAGCCATGAATTTCCGGTGCCCACTGGAAAAGGCATATGCGCAACCGCAGAAAAAGACACATGCGCCAGTTTGGTCAGCAAGGCAGCAAGGTCGGCAATTCCAGGAAAATGCGACAGTGCTAGGAAAAGTGGAGAGGGGAGGAAGGGTGAAGAAGAGGGGAGGTCTCAAAAATGAGGTCTAAACAGTGAGAATTCTAGGAATAATGTTATTAAAAATGATTACGCAACCCTTCCGTTAGGAAGGGGTCGCCCCGTCCAACACCTCACAGCGACTCCCAAACCCTACCTTTGTCCATATAATATGCTTTGCTTCTCAGGCAGCTCAGCTTACCTGGGATTGCTTTTCATGACTGTCTTATTCATTTTCACTTCACTTAGATTCATCTTCATCCTCAGAGTTCTGCTCAGTTCTTCGCTCATGTTCTGATTTGGTTAAGTTGGCAACTGAACAGTGGTGATATATCCAGTGAGAGTAATAAGGACTGAAACAAGGCTTCCCCTGAATTAGTTTCAATTAGTTAGCCAGTTCACAGCATAAAGTATTTGTCTGAGTACAAATGTGACAAGATTTCCTACTTTTTATTGGATTGTTACTGGGGCAAAAATTGATGCTTTTGATTGCTACTACCTGAACTGCACCTACAACGACCTCGCATAAGAGTATCATCCAGAAATAGTTTCGGAACTCACATATGTTGTTCTTCTCTATGAGTCCTATGCTTCACTTTCCTGCCGCTTCGCTTTTCTCGAACGGCTTTTACTTTCGACCGCATCCATAATTTTCAGTCCGTTTTCGTCGCTCAGATCCATCATCTTGAAGTCGCTATCGCTGCGCGAAACAACCGCTACGAGTTCGGCCGATGATCGGGTCATTGGTGCTTCTCCTAGCAACAATAGCCGTAATCCACGCGACTACATTATCTATCAATAATGCTGTCAAGGGTATTTTTAACGTTCCCTTAAATTCTTCAATGTATCAACAACGACAGGTTTTTGAAGGTCAGCCAGTCATTTCTTGCGGCACTCGAGCGGTTTCAATCACCATTGAAACAGAAAAGGAGTTCTTCGGAAGCGTCTACGTTAAGGTTAGTGTACGTTCGGCGATTGAACCTACTCTTTAATCAGGCCATCTTTGGTAAAGATTTTCTATGGATGTAACATCATTCCACAACCAAGCCCCAACATTTTTTGCCGAGTCGCCAAAGATCTATGCGGTCTAGCATTGTCTTGGAGGAACATTACTCCTTCGGGACTGCGAAGGTGTGATATATTTTGAAGTGCTTCCAAGGAACCACAACGTCAGTTCGGACATCTACTGTCGACAACTGATCAAATTAGATGAAGCAATTTATTTGCGAGTCGCAAGGGAGTAGTATTCCACCAAGGCACCGCACACATCTTTGGCGACTCGGTAAAAATTACTGATGCTTGTTTGGGATTTGATCTTGCATCCACCGTAGAGCTCATCTGAGTGCCACTTATTTCCTTCGTTGCAGAACTGCTTGAATGAAAAAACCTTCACCGAAATGAGTGCATCAAATCTTACGTAGCCAAGTTTTTTGTTGAAAAAGACTAAAAGTTCTATGAGAGAATAGTTATGAGTTTACCAGAAGGATGACAAAAGGTAGTCGAACAAAATAGAAAGTATTGCATTGATTAATGCTCTTTCATTATGGGAAAATAATTTTTTTCGGCAACGCTCCGAAATCCGAATTACTTTCCCAAGGACCCAATATTTTTCATTAAATTTCGCTGGCATGTGTGCTATTATTATTATTATTTAATACGCCTCTTAAGGTGGACGTGAAAAAGGCAATGACATCACACATCTCAATCGAGTAACACCGAGTAAAGCAGAAATCTACTCATTGCACTAGTGGCACAGAAGCTCTTTAGAGACCCAATGTTTAAAAGAATAGTAATTCGGAGAAGTGCAGTTGTTCTTGGACCTGCATAAGAAATTTTCTCCGAACCACCTCTTGTTTTTGATGGAATTATCTTATAATACTCTTATAATACTACCAGTCTGGCCGTCCGGCTAACGCCGGACTTCCAGACTCCTATTGATGCTCGCTTCGCTCGCATACTGCACGTTGAAAGCAAACACAAAAGTGTAGATGGATTGATAAAATCTGCATCCTTCCACGCAGTTCTATCGCTCTCCTGAGAAACTGATTCCATAGGTGGTGGCTTTCCCCCATATGAATGAAGTTATGCTCTTCCATATGAGCGAATTATATGGCCGCGAAGAACTGAGTGTAATCAATTTAGTGCAAATGTTATGTTGAAATGATTTAGGCTCAACTGGTTGTTGTGGTAATTCAAGTGATAATACCG
Organism: Ancylostoma caninum; assembly: GCA_037903475.1. NCBI lineage: Eukaryota > Metazoa > Nematoda > Chromadorea > Rhabditida > Ancylostomatidae > Ancylostoma > Ancylostoma caninum. The sequence continues at coordinate 545,708 of JBAJFG010000446.1, forward strand.
GTGTATATGAATGGAAAGGAAGGAGTGGTTCTTCTGCAAAGGAATGGGAAAAGAACACCGATACGAAAGGAAACAATGTACATCTGGACGATTTAGGTAGGAGGGTCCGCCGAAACAGGATTAGCTACCCCTCATGCAGGAATAGACCCGCCTAGCGAATTCCTATTACTTGTGGAAGCCGGCGCACTCTTATCACATCGTTGGACCCGACTCCAGTCGTTTTTCCACTTTTGGACGCCAGCGCACCCTTATTACACCGTTGGACCCGACTCCAGGCGTTTCCCCACTTCTGTACACCGGCGCGCCTTTATCACACCGTTGGACCCGAATCCAGGCGTTTTTCCACTTTTGGACGCCGGCGCACTCTTATCACATCGTTGGATCCGTCCTGAGGCGTTTCCCCACTTTTCGGCGCCGGCGCACCCTCCACACTGCGGTGCATTCACCGCTCTCCACTTCCCCATCCTTTAGAGCTTCTCTTCATTCTTTGAACCTCACCACACCCGTCCCTATCATCTTGTTCACCTCGTAATCACCATCACTGGCCAATCAGGGAATTTCGTTTCTGACACACACACGTGACAGACGAAGTAAGCCCGTTATTATAAGTCATGATATCACATCGATTTTCACCATGCCACTCAGAATTTTATAAACAGTACAAACATCCCTTACCCTTCTTCATAATTCAAGGGTATGAATTTTGCATCATGAATTCCTTATCTTAGCAACCGGTACGTTTGAGAGATGATACTCTCCACATTTTATCACTATTTTCCTGGTGAAGTTATTTTGAACTTTTTCCAACATACGTATCTCCATTTTTCTATGTGGACAAAAAACGACAGAGCCAAATTCAAGTATGGGTCTGACGTATGACTTATAAGCTTTCAACAGCACATATTTGTCTTTCAAACAGAGCCCTTTGAAGATCTGGTATGTGTAGATGACCGCCTTGCTACAGATCTGTGATGATAAGAGAAGTCCAAGTTGTTGTCATATCGAAAGCCTAGATCAACAACTTTATTGATTTCTTTCATATGACCTTGAATAATGTGTTTACTAGGAAGGACAAAACTACCTCAACGCATGTGTACGGTTTTTTTTTTCAGATGCTAAAGAAAGCTTCCATTTTAATGACCACTGTGCCTTTCAAAGGTGCTAGTATGAGCGTACCAGTATCGTTTTTAAGGAAAGTTCATGTTGAATTGCTGTAAAATATTCTAATGAAGTCATGACACATACATTGTAAATTACGATGAACGCTAACTCCAGAGCAAACAACTCCGTACCACATCACCGTAATCTTCTACAACCAATTATCACTCGCACGAGTAGCCTCAAGCCATTTTGTCTTTTTGAACATGCGAAGAAAAGCTGCACTTGATTTAAAAGGTGCGATAACTCATTCTAGCACCTCATTACCCATCTTGTGCCAAAGATCACCTGTCCTTAACAGCGGCTTCGCATACAATATCTTGCTGAGACCTGGTGCGCGCGAATGGTATAGTGATGGTCATCATGATTCAGTGTTGTTCCTTTGCGGCCACATCACTTTATCATCACGCATTACCAGCGCGAGCTGATGCAAAGACGGGAGCGTACGGACGCTGATGCAAAGACGGTGTAAGCTTGGAATGGTTTCATTCATCAGCGTGTGGAACTGTTACCGGCCTCCAAATGTTTCATTGAAAATATGAATGAAGCTGTATCGGGCAGCGCTACGCAATCGCTCTTGCACTAGCTCGCGCTATGGATGCGTGAAGACAGAGTGATATGGCCGAAAAGAAATCAACTTTGAATCAGAATGACCATGAGTATAATTGCCCCATAATCCATGCTGAGAAATTGAAGGAAGAATTAACTCTGACTCTGTCTCCGAAATATTAGATCAATCCAAGGGTCATACCAATTTTTTTCGTTTTTTTTAAATCTCTAGTTACAACACTATATTTCGGTGAAGGGTCTGTATGTTGCTCATAGAATCATCCCTTTCAAAAGAATTTCCCCATAATGCAAATACTGATATTGTGCTAACACCGTCAGCTCAACGGTATTTTAAAAGGCTAGTAGCAGGGGAATATTTTCTCCGTCTTGCGCTACGTTCTTGTAATTACAGGAGGTTTGCAAGAACGCCTTCCGGAAGGGTAACTTGAGCTTAGTATTTGTGGAACCTAGCTTGCCCCTTCCTGGTTACATCGCAAGCAATGATCAATTGTAGAAAGCGAACGGGAACGAGAAGTTAATAACGAAAACTTTTCCTTGTACAATGTGTCGTGTCCAAGAATTCAAAGGTTTTTTAAAGGGATTCTTCAACCATCCAGCATGTCGATTGAAGGGCAACTCGTCAACACTGATGACTATCGATGTGCCCGTGGCTTCAACATGTGGTATGCGGAGGCGAAGAGTGGTAAGACCAGTGTGAATTTTCTCCTGCAAAGAATGCTCTCAAGAGCATACTTCATCTTCGTTCCCAAATCAGATAAGAACTTCTGACCGACTCAACTCAAAAATGTGATCAGCTTAGCCTTCAGGCAAGTCCTCGTGGTCTAGTCGTGGACACAACGGTCATTCTCATGTTTCATCCCATATTCATGACGCAAGTGGACAAAGCGTATCATATCCAGTGCAACTACATGGAAAGTAACAGAGAGGTTACACAAGCACTGGACGTCAGGTAGAGTGGCGGTCAACATCGAGTAGCCAGGAAAAACCCGTAATATTGTAGTAGAGCATTTGTGTGCCAGAACTTTTCCATTAGCCAAAAGAGTCAGATCATATTCTACACAGGAATGTGCGTAAGCACATAAATTACACCTCCTGGATATTTTTAATAAAAATAACTTTTTTCATATCCGCCTTCTCGACAATTTTGCAGGAATTATGTTTGTCCAAAGACTCGGCCCACCCTGTATCAGAAGGGTACCAGCCTTGATCTAGCTTTTGGTCTCAGGAATTTCCTCTGATATGTGAAAAACTGCAATCGCTCTAGCTTTTCGGTTATTTTGAAAAATTTTTGCAGCATGCAAAACCCAACGGAGCTACCACAAAGCGCACCCGTATTGGACGATAGGAAGGCTCCGATCTGCAGATATCAAGTAATATTGGAATTTTTCTCGTCTTGGCTGGGATTCATGAAACGATAATCAAGCAAACCAAGTATGACTAGAGTGATTGGTTATCGTATTGACTACATAGTGCTGAGAGACACAGACGGCAAAAGTTGGTTTGCTAGCCTTGGTTTGCTTGGTTATCGTTTCATGAGTCCCAGCCCTGGAGGTCTTGGAGCTGATGTATGTGCATATGTATGTGAGTACAATGAGATAGAAGATCTCCGAAGGTAGCTTATGTAGAGTATCCCCAGAATTCACCAGTTCAAAATGAATAAAAATGAACTGGCGATATAAGAGATAAGGATCGTGGAAATGATACGTATCGAATGACACGTTACATTGCCATGGATCGCTGCCAAATGGAGCTCATCGCCCGTACTCTCGACGATGTGCCCAAAATGATCTAGCGATGTGAGTGATAATGATAGTGGAAACGATGTTTATCGATCGTCACGCCCAATTTATTATCATTCCTCTTACGTCTGGGTCTCCTCATTCACTTTATCCATGTGGCAATTGCCGGCGGTCGTGGCGATCGCGACGATGGCTGGCGAAGTCTGGGGATACTCATATAATTGCTAGAAGTAGAGGCACTACTTTCCGGGGAATGAAATGGATGATGGAAGTCTGATGCAACAATTTAGGTTCTCAGCAAAGATCAGAACGGATCTCCAGTGATGTTTGCAACGATCGGAGACATTGTCTATCACAAGTATGTTGTGACTTTGGATGCATCCGCCTCAATTTAATTAATGTTGTTCTTGATAACACAGAGTCTATAGGATGAACTTCGAATATGCCAAGCATTCATTGAGGGCTTATTCTGTAGAAAGTGAAGCGGTGGTATGCTTGACTTGTAATGAGGCAACCCCAACAATTTGGAGCATTCAGAATCTTAGGAAACTTTCGGTGGATCAGGGCATCAATGTAGTACAAAAAGCTCAAAGAACATTTGATGGTGACATTCTTAAAAAGAATCATCATTTCTCTATATATTGCAGAAAATTTGTGACTTTGTGCGTGCGTGTGCACACGCGCTACGATTGGTCAGTGATAGTGATTGTGAGATCATATAGAAGGCCAAAAACAAGTGTGGGGTGGTGGAGTGGAGTAGAGCGGTGTTCGAGAAGAAGGTCCGTTGATGTGCAACGGCTTCGTTGATGCAGAAGGGATGCGTCGGGAGTCCAAAATTGGGGAAACGTCTACAGATGGAACCAAATGTGTGATAAGGGTGCGCCGACGTTCAGAAGTGGGCAAACACCCAGAGACGGGTCCAACCGTGTGAAGAAACTGCGCTGGCTTCCAAAAGTGGGGAAACGTCTACAGATGGGGGCACCGGCACCCCAAATTAAGGAAGCGTCTACAGATAGATCCAACAGTGTGATATGGGTGCGCCGGCATCCTATATTACGGAAATGGCTCGAGACGGATCCAACCGTTTGATGAAGGTGTGCCGGCGTCAAAAGTGGGAAAACGTCTACAGATCGGTCCAAACTTGGGATAAAGGCGTCCAAAAGTGGGGAAATGTCTACAGACGGGTCCAATAGCGTGAAAATGATGCGCCGGGGACAAAAGTGGGAAAAGGTCTACAGATGGGTCCAACAGTGTGACTGGAGTGTGTCGGCGTCCAAAACTGGGGAAACGCCTAGAAACGGGTCCCAGCGAGTGACAAGGTTACGCTGGCACTTAGAAAAGACAGTGGTTGAGAGAAGAACGTTGTGTAGCGGATCGACCGATATAGAGGGTCGTACCAGGCCCAGTAGTGAGAAAATGCTGTAAGTTAAGTCCATCTTTGTTCGGTCGGTTCACTGGCGCCCTGTGAACAATGAGAAAATATTAATCGTCAAATCCCAGGAATGATTAGAATACCCTCGACGTAATTTCTCTACATCTCGTCCCTTCCCACCTTTAAATCCTCTCCTTTTTGTCTGGATACACACCGCAGCCTCTTTTAGTCAGACAAAAATGTCAGGACATGCGGAGGACGATAGCCCTCATTTCTTAAGGGAGTTCATTAGTCATGCGGTGAACGCCTGCTTCGGGATATGCGGAGGAGGTAGTCGAGGGATACAATCTAAGCCCGAAAAACCATCGGGACTTGCGGAGGATTTAGTCGGAAGGGGGGGGGGGTGCGACTTATCCCTGAACTTTGATAAAAGCCTCGGATGGGTGCGGAGGAACATGGCAGGTAATCCGAGAACTCCCCGAGGTCAGACATAACGGAGCCGTGAGTTCTGCCTATTTTCCCACTACTTGTTGCTCTGCACTCCATATTTTTCCTATAATAACGTATAACACAATTTTCATAATCATAATCACTCTGGAAATTTCTCTTATAATAATGCTTATTTCTTATTGTCGTATTCACTGTAAAAATGGCACTCATTGTTTAATTCTCTACAGTGTCTCTTTCACAATTTGAGCGGACTTCCTACTCAGAAAAGCATCTATTTTGGTTCCTGCCATAGAATATACCGCTTTGAACACTGTGTGTGCCCTTACAGCAACAGAGTCTTACCTCAGAAATCGTTTTAGAGGTTTTTATGGTGGGAAAATCAGTGTGAGCTGGCGTGAACGATGGTATACATGACAGACCTCAAAAAAGGTGACCTTGTTTCCATTTAGGAGGCTACCTCTGAATCAGCACTTCCTTATGTTGCTTGGAGAAATTACGGGTCAACACCAGAACTGACTCAAACTTCAGATGTTGTCTATACGGATTCCAAGCCTCGCTGTTTCTAGACCAGCCTACGGGTTATGCCTGATAAGAATACGGATGTGAATTGTAGCCTGGCCAGGAAACGAGTGTTGCTCGAGAAAATCGAGAGCTGGAGCTTTTTAATACTTTTCTATAACGTCGAAAATTGCGCACTTTTGCAATCAGAAAGATTTTCTCTATATTAACGTACAGATCGAAACCCAAATCGGTACTATCTGAAAATGGGTGGACGTTTCATGCACATTATGCAAATTTCCTCACTGACCCACCCCTGAATGAGAGTTGAAAATTAGTTTGAATTAAAAAATTAATAAACAGTCAATGAGCCGATATTTTGACGCAAAATGTTCGTAATATTTGTGATCAGCGCATTAGAGAACCTCAGTGGGCATGTACTCACTATCCCCCGGTCAAAAACATAAAACTCGATAAAATGAGTGGTTTAACCCATAATTTTATACGAAACTGTAGAAATAGTTGTGTTCAGCGTATCAAACAAAATAAAGATGTCGTATCGAACAACAATAGACATGTCACCAGCGATTTCAGGACAAAATTAAGCAAAAATCAATGAAATCGGTGTGAAGGGTAAAGCAGTCCATAGTTCTTGGCGGAAAGCGTGCCAAAATCTCCACAGGCCCTTGGGAGTTATGTATTCAACGTTTAGTAGTGATTGGTCTAGAAAAAGCTCTGTAACAGTCTCTTCTCTTGGAAATGCACTGTAATAAAAACATTAGTGGATGCCTTAAGTAGTTCCTCGGTAGTGGGCACGGATGGAGCAGAGATAAAGCAGCGGACTGTGAAAAAATTGAAGAGCAATTGTAAGTGATCGGTAGGTCAGTTCGAAATCCTCGAACGATAGTGGAGGTGATAAGTTTTGTTCAAAAAACCCCATTTTGGAACATGCGGACGAGGGTACCTGGACTTACGGAGGACTAAATCGGGACTTGCGGTCTGTAACAGACTGGGTGTCCTGACCAATCCCTCCGGGTGCCCTGCAGCAGTCCTATACATGTGTGCGCTACTTTGTCTGAATATATGTTGAAACTGACTCTTATCGCTTTTGATCGATCATAATAACCAAGGAAGGATAAAGCATTTCCTGTCGTCACGCCATGTTGAGTTGGCCACGTACAGTTGCAATTAGCTACTTCCATCACGAGAAAGATTGAACTGGGTTGAGAAACGCGGTAAGTTTTCATTTACTAGCCCAGTTTCACTTAAATGAAAGTAATGGAAAGCGACTGGATGCAAAATATAAGATTGTACAAGAAAAGCTTGGCATGGGCATGCTTCTATTACTAAGAAACACAGTTGAAGAAATGCGAGCGAAGCGCGCATTAGGGAAAGTCCGGCGTTAGCCGGGCGGCCAGAGTGGTATAAACATGTTGCGAAGCTTCTGGTAAGCATTATTTGCTGTCGCATAAAAGTTTCTATTTTCAGATGGACATGCGAATCCGACGATAGTCTGCAGTATTGCATGACAGTGCATTCGTGCACTGCCGACGATGGGCAAGGCATTGGACAACAGATCATTGACGAGAAAGGGTAGAACACACACCGTTGGAATGGAACACACTTGTCTCGTTTAGTATCAAAGCTAGCTGCGCTACGGTTTTCGTTCAATTCCAGATGCACTCTGGATAACTTTCTAATGAAAAATCTTGACTACGGTGACAATCTAGTAGCTGGTCAAGAGGCTCACGTATTCAAGTTTGCTGACAAACCAACTATTTTCTTCGCATGTATGATACGTTTGGAGCTCAAGGAGGATGCAGCCAGCGCATGCATGGTGAGTGCCTGTGCATTGTGTTACCTAACAATTGCAGAAAAATAACAAAAATTGCTTGGATAGATACAAGAAAAATCTCAGTCCCATCAAGTACACTATCATTACCTGTTTCCAACTAATACATGGTGATGCTTTAATAATCTCTCAAGTTGAACGGCGTTGAGAAGGTGCATGAAAACATACTTCTAAAAGAACTCTATGAAAACCCTTAAATACACAGCCCACCTCAGACGCGTTTCTGAGATTTTCGTTCAAGAAGAATCGGGAAGTCCTAATCACAGTGGTAGTTGACTTCAAAAGCGCTGAAAACCCCTCCCTAGTTCAAACTTCTGGGGAGCATGTGAGAGGAGCAGTGGGGCGGGGTCAAAGTTGCACAACAGTGCGCGCCTGCTGAAGAAATCCGTACTCCTTTTGTTAGTTCCTCGCCATTCACTTCCTAGCAGGACTGGAGGTACGCTTCACTCGTGGCGTGATCGTCGGCAAAAGAATGGATATGCATCCTTGAAGGTAATGTGCCCTTTCACTGATTTCACCATAAAATCACACTGGAACGGTGAAAAATTATACGAAGTGTCGGAGCGCAACAATACTCTACATTCACATCAGCACATCAGTTAGTCAGCATTCGGTTTTCAAAAGAAAATCACTTAATCAATACAAAAATGGAACATGTATACCTGCATTGCATTCTTGCACAGCTTGGCTGGCACGCTGTAAGTAATAACCGCTTATAAACAGTAGACACCATGAGAAACATAGAAAGCCCACAAAACAACTACCAAAAACCCGTACGACGTGTACAGATTTGTTCGCAGTCACACCTTCAACTGAACTCGTCTGATTCCGTAGACTTTGGGCCAAAACAGCTGGGAAGGCATTGGAACGGTGGCCAACTTCAGTCCGCAATATCAGCGAAACAGTCGCGTCGCGTATGCTAGCACGCGTGGCACAAATCTAGCCCATCGCATCGTTTTAAAAAAAAAAAAGGACAGAAAAGACGACGCGTTGCGAGGGCGAATGCCAACTACCAAATGGAATAAATAAATGAAAGAATATCACATCGTGACCACTGTTTTCGCATGCATCCATTCGGAACCCATCGCATTTGAACCGTTTGCTTGGTCGCGATGGTCACGTCGCGCCAAAGTGTATACATTGTCATTCACTGTCTGAAAGATTCAAACTTACCTGTAAATAATTGACTATAAGTCCGCTGCTTTATCTACTCGGTCATCCATCCTAATAGCCACGAACACTTTCAGTTAACGAATCCCTTCATTCTCCATCACCTCGGTGCTCTATCGATACATACGGACCCGTGTTGAGTGTATGATAACTGGACGTTACCGATTTGGAAGAAAGGTGTCTTCAGCCTGGTTCCCTCCCACCGCAGCAATCTTCCATCTTTCTTCGAACCACCTAATCTGAAGTCGCAGCTATCATTTAACTGTAATTTCACTCCGTCGCGGTGCAACCGGACCTGCCTTCCGTACGACTATGGTTGTACCTGAGAGCGCTGGCGACCGGCTAAAGCTGCATCTGTAGTGCGGCGGTGTCCGATAAGATAGGAGTACTAAAGATGCATGTGGCTGTAGTTACAGTGCTGCGGATTCCGATCCGATCAGAAAACAAAAGATGCGTATTGATAATTGTCGTAGTCCGACGCGTCGAACTCCGACGGCGACGTCGGTTTCACTCGATCGCAATGATATGACTGCGTATGGGCATCGGGCCGCATCGGAGATGCTAGTGACTGCGATGCGACATGGGATTCTGCCGAATCTTTTCTCTTGTCTCCTTTCTCGCCGCCAAATTGCCTCATCTGTAGAGATAACATGCGTAATTCATCGCTCAAAGCATGCGATGCTACAAGATTATGAAAGGCAACCACGGCCGTGCCGGTACCGTGACCTGACCTGTGTTAGGCGTCAATTATATTGCTGCGCGCTGAATGCACACACTGTGCGAGCCTTTATGGCATCGTCTAAAGTATTGCAGAGTCTTCCCAAACTTTACACAGAAGGGTTCTTTGCGGTGCTGATCTCGAAAATACCATCCGTTTTGTACCGTGGTCTTGTTTTTGTGCGGCTACTGTAGGAAATTGAGGGCAATGTCGACTTCGCACAATGATGTTGGTGACTGCGATCAACACCTGAAAATACGTTTGTGTACAGAGTGGTTTATGAGTTCTGGCTCCATACACAGAGTATACCACAATGATGTTTACACAGCGCTTTATCAACTCCAATATAATTAGCAGTGAGCACAAATTTTCTCAAGGTAATGTACTCCTAGTCTCGAAATACTGTTCGCATTATTAATTAGCATTTAGAAGAGTTTGCTCATGTTTTCGTTCGCACACAACTCTAGGGGTCAAACTTGCTTCATGGCCACGTTTTGAGCATTGATGAAGCGTCACTCGGTGCGTTTCAATTAGAATCGAAAGCAGCAACATATCTCCTTTCCCCGAATGATGTGCATATGATGTTCAGCGTAACTTTAATGCTGCCAAACGCAAACCTAAAGAAATTCGCCATGACGTAACCTTTCCTCAAAAACTTGCTGACATTTTTGAAGGCCGAACTGGAATGAGATCTCGCCGTAACCGTTAGATTTTTCAAGTGTTCGCTGTCTTCGAGAAAAGTCGCTCCGAGTAGTGATTCCCACTCAAACCCGACAGTGGTGTTCCGTGCCGCGCTGAAGCGCTCAAAGGAAGCGTGATGTACAAATATAGAGAATAGTGCTTTTCATTCCTTGCGCAATTGGAGCAACTTATAGGACAGGATTCATTATTTCGAACAATTTTGGATACTCTCTTTGTAAATCTCAGTGAATTTTTGATAATCTTTCACATCGTTTCTATGCTTTCCATGACTCGGTTAAACCAAAAAGTGACTGAAACTTCCACACGGAGGTTGATCTTTTCAGAATGTGCTACTGTGAAACGACTTCCACATAAAAGATTGGCTTTTGGCAAAGTCTGAACTGTTTGCAATGGATGATATCGAATCACACAGGAGAAAATTCAAGAAGAAGATTCAATTTCAGACGCTGATAACATTTAGCAACATCATTTAGCATGACGCTGTCATTATCGCGCCGGAATCGACATTCCCCTCAGTTTCGTTCAGTAGCTGCACAAAAACGAGATCATTGTACAAAACGGATGCTATTTTCGAGATCGGCACCTCAAAGAACCCCTCTGTCTGAAATTTGGGAGGATACTTTAGACGATGCGGTAAAGGCTCGCGCAAAGTGTGCAGCCAGCACGCAGCAATATAATTAACACCTAACATAGATCAGGTTACGGTGCCGGCGCGGTCGTGGCTGCCTTCAATAATTTTGTTGCTACGCGAAACCATGGAATTTCGGGACTATAAGATAAGCCATGAAGCGTCGTTCCAATTTCGCCTCCGACGGTCGCAGGCCATGTTGCGAGCTGGAGTCCGACGTATTACAAATTCAGCTTAACAAACCCAGCCCACAGATATGGCATTCGGGAGGCCGGCTGACAAGCACCACCCACAAATATGCTACACCCACAAATAAGTCACACGGGTAGCCTGCTAAGCCTAAACGCGCACGCGGGAGGCCTGCTAGAATTGCTCGAGTAGAAGTGTTGTTTTCGTTCCGGGCAAGTTGCGTAATTTGACTTTATTCATAACGTTCATTCTAGAACATTTGTGAACGACTCGCTTTGCAGCACTCATCCGACCATTGTTCAACCAATTCACACCGCTCACAACCGATCGAGACTCCCTACCGCATTGATCGAGTTCAGTCTAGTGATTTCCCAAAACCACTACCAACCTTGATGCACGACGGGATAAGTTTTAATGTACTTTCTACAGACCTGTGTTTTATGGGACTTAACTGCGACTCTCTTTTCAGAGTGAAGCGCTATTGAGCGTTTGCATACAAATAGAATTTATCTTAGAGGTTAGATAGGTTCATCTACTAACAGAGAAGCGAAGCGACATTTATTTGTTCAAAGAAAAAAGATACTGACGATCTGTCTTGAATGAAATTGCAGGAATAATCTTCGATTCTCCCACCACTGAATTCGAAGGGGGAATCATTGTCTTGATTGAATGGCACGCAGAGAATGGTCTTCAATATTTTCACAACAACAAGTTTATCAAGGGAATGTTCAGTATCGAAGTCGAAACCTTATTCCCTGTTACAGGAGTGTCACAATTATTGAGTCACATGAAATAAGTCCTTGAAAGATATACGTATATGCTTCCCCGAAAGTAACTTCGGAACTATTTTTGTACCCATCGGTTGCAATAGAGAATGACTTGCCTTTTGCTGCCATCCCACTGGCAGGATCACAGCAGGTCAAACGCCCAGCTAACAGCGGATTACTGGCATCAACTCCGTCACTTTTGCATTTGTCGTGCAGGTGTCATGGGATAGAAACATTGTGATGCTGCGCTCCAAACGAGCGAATGTCTTAGAAGTTCCTGAAGGCTTATCTCTTCTCCTCGTAGAACATACATCGACGCACGTTGCACATAGTTGCGCCACATCGGTAATACTCCCCGTAGCCACCTTGTGGCTGGTTTCGCAACAAGGAGAATCACTTCGGGTGAAAGTGAGTACCTTGTGCCCGCTGGTGTATGGTATTCATTCGAAAACGACATGTTTTTGGAGTGCTGCGTTCTTAACAGTATCGTTTCGGTGCGTCAGTATTTATGACGCCCTAGATAATCCCTAGTTTTCGCAATCGGAAACAACGCTGTTGAGATTTTCAGGTGGATCACGGAGGCAACGATGATATGATGGATGCTGACACCGATAAAATCGAGTACCAGTAAGAATGTTAATTGTTTACGCTCACTTTGATTCTGGCATTCATTCAAAACCGCAGAGGTTTCCTTCAGGAAGTGACTATTGAAACACCACTCTGATGTTCATTGGCGATACATTTGGCGAGGTTTGTTTGGCAACCTCGCAGACGAGCTTCCCAAATACCTAAGCAAACGAAGCCCGTCAAATGCATTGCCGATTAGGAAATCTCGTAAAATGTATTGCCAAACAAAACTCGTCAAATGTGTCGCCAAGCAAAACTTGCCAATTGTATCGACAAACAAAAGGGTTATCAACCGTGCAAAAATTTCGACATCATCAGAAATGATTCCAATCTATGGAGTCCGCTGCCTTACCAATTGAGTCATCCGGATTGACACCGCCGATGGTTAAGCCTCCAACTAAGAAAGAGATGAAAGCGTTATCAAAAGACCCGTAAAATGTATCGCCAACAGATTCGCTTACCTTTTGTATCGCCAAAAAGGCTCCTCACTCATTCTCTCGTAAAATGTCTCGCCAAGCAAAATTTTAACCCGTAAAATGTATTGCCAAATACATTTGCCAAATGTATCGCTACCAAACATCGGAACAATACCTGGTGTTCTGGCTTCACTTTTTGAATGAGAAGTTTAGGGAACTAGTGGCTTGACTGTGATCAGCTGAGAAATCAGCTCATATTGAGCTTAGAATTAACTGAATATTGTTTGTTGAGCTAAAGATACGTACTCCTCACGGTTCAAAGAATCTGAAAAGACCTTAATTTCGTCCTTCTTCGGATGCTGGCACTTTGATATTCTTTTGGATATGGCCATGTCATGCCAGGTGTTTTTGGATATTGAGCCATCTCTCAGCAAAGTAATAAAATTGTTTCACTAGTTCTTGATTAGTAGTTCATAATTCTAATTTGAGCTTTCCCACTTGGCCATAATCAGATTAGGAGTCCTGTCTTGAACGTTACAAATTCCATCAACAGATCGGAAGAACATTGAATTTTAGGTTTATTCGCTCACAGCGTGACACTCACCACACATATGAAGTTGATGTATCCGCTCCTTCTGTCGAAGTAATTGACCTACCTGAGCTCGGTGTGTTCTCCATTTTGCCCTGTACAAGACTAGTCCGTAGTCCTGTGCGACAATCACGAGCCGAACGATAGATTGAAATTTTTGTTACAGATGCGGATTTCGATCAAGCACAGATTGACGTGATTTCACTGCGAGATTTTCAGGTAGTATCCGTATTCTATTAGTATTCTGGGATGTTCTGAAGACTTTAGGGCTTTGCTCGCTCTATTCAAGACATTTACTATTTCATTCATTATATTACTTCACCCCTTTTTTCAAATCATAGGACAAGTGGTACCTATGAAAAGATTATGCCAATTTCGAGACACCACATCCTCTCAACGGGCTCACTTCCTCTATTACACCTGTATTCCTAAATTTAGGTATGCATCTCGCGATTGTCGCTGGGACTAGGCCTGTGCACGCTCATGCTCCTAGCTGGGATCAGCGTTTGTATGTACCTCACGCTTTCTCTCAGGAAAAGAAAAGGTATCACAGTTTTTTTAGGAGTTTCGCATTTTAATTGTGTACCTATGACCCAGTGGCGGACGCAGAAAGTGGGCGGGAGGGGGGGCGTGGGAAGAAAAGTGGGGTCTCCGCCGTTTTGGGGACCCAGACGGAAAATAAAATTAATAATAATATTAATTATAATAATAAACAATAAATAAAAAATATATTAAAAATAATAATAAAAATAAACAATTAAAAATAAACTAACACAAGATTTTTATTTGTATTGTAAAGTAATTTCGAAAATTTGGCGACCCATTCTCGGGGGGGGCGCCCCCCCCAGCCCCCCCTTCCCCCCTGCGTCCGCCACTGCTATGACCCACTTATGGTAAGAATCAAGGATGAGAACAATCTCTTTCTTTCGATTTACGCTAGTTTGTATCGTGAACAAGTGCCTCCTCTAAGCATTGGGTTGTGAGTACCATCTCTAAGATAATCTCCTTCTTAGATGCAGTACCCATAGGAATTTTGTCTTATGTCCCTCATCTGGGCAAACCGAAATGTTTCGGGCAGTTACTAGTGTTTTCTTTTGCATTTTCTATTGCTATCACGTTAGATATCCGCGACGGATCGAATTGTTCAATGTGATTTAAAGGCAGTGTCTCACCTCAGGGACAAAGTTCGTCAGTCGAAAGAATGCAAGCCGCTGAGCACAACGATGTACTTTGTTTTTCCTAGAAACGTCGAAAACCCCATAAGTTACGGGTTTCTATGGCCGAGAATTTCGAAATTCTCGGCCAGTGGACGAGAGAGTTCATTCCGCAGTAAGAGCTTGCTGAGGGTGCGGCATGGTTTTTCAACAAGGAAACGTTTGTTTGTTTGATAATAGCTGCTGCTGAGAAGTTCATTTTAAGGTGCAATCTCAGCTTCTCAGCTCCGCTTTTGCTAGCTACGTACGTAGCAAGAAAACTCGTCCGCTCCTGTATCCAATTTTGCCTTAAAAGTAGGGGTTTTTGAAGGTGTTTTCTGACATCAAGCACATCATTGGAATCAGCGCTCCGAGCTGGACCTGAATCTGTGAATATCTCGGCACCCAACATGAGGTGAGACACTGCCTTTAATTTTTGCGAAGTGCTCACTTTGATGGAAGTCACATGGTGTCTCTTTCATAAAAATGAGCATTTTTCATAAAAGTTTCATTGAGCAGGCGTTGAACCTTTGATCACCACCAATCCGTCATACTCCTAAGCCCAGGGCCCAAAGAGATGCCTCGCCCCAAGCTAACAGGGCTTAAAACTCGTATCTTTCGAAAAATTCTCGTACTGAGCCCATATTATAGCTCTTCGAGATCTATTCTAGAGTACGTCGGCTCCTTATTCTAGCGTTCTTCCAGGGCTGCTGAAGATGGCTAAAGGTTTTCAGCTAAATTTTCAGCCAAACTAGTGCAGCTCTAGTTGACAAATGAAGGAAGTTAGAACTATCTATACTGCACTTTGTAGAAGCACGCATAGTGTTTGTAGAAGCAGGCATAGTGTTCTTTACCATTTTCTCTCAGGAAACCGGTAGCTCATCTCTCTAGCAAGTTGCGGCTCCCAAGTCGAGATTTGCACAAGGCACAGCGGAAGCTTTGAGCAAGATTAATTTTATGTTTTGGGCGAGAGTAATACGATATGGGTAGGCCTGTAGTAACCGCACTTCCAGGACATGCAGCTAACGAATAGCTAACGAAACGAATTGTTCTCAAATAGGTAATAATCCTGCTTGAATTTTGCTAGGCCTGTTGCGATAGTGTGTTCTCTCATCAACTTAGTTACAAATTGGACATCTTCGAAATAGAGTAAAGTTTGCACAGTTCTGCTCCACTTCTACGCAGACACTCATTAGGTCATCTGGAATATCTTTTCGAGACAATTCGAAGTGAGCAGTTCGCTTTGATTGGCGTGGTTCCAAGGAGGTTTAGGCAAAGCGACGGTGAGCGATTGCGACTCCGCAAACGAACGTCGGTTTTCGACATCCCGTGGGCAGTATTATAGAAATGACTGAGCTTGCCTTCATCAAGATTTCATTCTGAAATTGATTACGTTCTCAAAACAGGTACATTTATTAGTGAACTTCGCAGGGTTAAGCATTCTGTGAGAATCCGCAAATTCTTGTCGATATCCATTTATTAGATTTTGGAAATCTCTGTGCAAAAACAGCAGAAACATGTGGCAACCTACCTCGTTTGAAAATGATGCATACATGAAATCTGTGCTGTCAATTTTTTCAGCGAACACTGATGAAATTCTTCTTTGACACGAAAAATCCATATTTCAGACGGGCTGTGCCGGAAACCTATACCACATCCCGATCTTTCGTAAGGATAATGATTTGCATCATCTCGTGTTCTAGTCATCGCATCGGAGCGAACACTTTGCAACTTTTTCCACTTGTTCTGTATAATGTGCATATACATACTTCTTCTTTAACAAACTCTGCTTGGGATACTTTTATCCACATTGTGACATGCAATATCGCAACGGTAATGTAGTTGTTCCAATTGGCAGTGGCAAAAGTATGTAAGCAAGTCGTGTTGCTAGAACGTTTACTAGATGTCACAACGCTTTGCATTCCCAATGTTTTAACATCTCTCCTTTTACCATCGATTCACAATGTTAGGAATTATTTTTCTTTTAGGACTTATACTTTTGTTATTATCAGCATTCATTATTGTTGCTTTGTAGACCAGAAGCCAACGCATACTCAGCAAAGTTTTTTTTTTCAAAGTAAAGTGCATTTAATTCTGCTGTACACCCGCCTGTCTCCTGAAACACAATCTATCTTTCTCTACCTATATAGAGCCTTTGCCTGCAAATCTCTCTCTCTCTCTCTACCGATCTGTCTTGCTAAAGAGGGTTCCTAGCTTTTGTTACTACGTCTGTAGCATCATCTAACCAGAATAAGAATAAGATTTACTAGTAAGGTAGAATACCACGACGACAGGGCCGGCTGCGGCTCCTCGGCTGATTTTACTCTAGATCTGATAAGGCTCAATTCTAGAGCCTCATCTACATCCCCGTTTTCTCGCCACCACACTTTATTTAGATCTATCTGGACGGCCGATTTCAATGCCACCCAGGAAAACCATCGGTCTCCTGCCTGTCGATAGCACAGTTTCCGCATAAAACTATCAGCCACAATATCCATTATGACGCTGAAAACTACTTACGTCGGGAAAGGAGTTAGAAAATTGGAGAAATTGAGGAAAATGTCCTGATGGTGAATCGTAATTCATAAGCGAACTAAAATTATACTAAATACTGAATAACTAAATAACTACTAAAATTATGTACCTTATGTAACAAAACTTGACTTTTAAGCTTTTATTATGAAATTGGCTTCTAAACGTTTGCTGGTTATCTGTTAATAAACGCAATTTTCTTTAAGAACGCAGCCAAGTGTGTGCGAGATGCAATTGTACAACATTCAAGAGGCAATTACAATTACGTTAATAATTACAAAAATAAAGCGAGAATTGTGCGGCTTACATAGATAAATCGACAATGATCAAGTGCTGAGCGTCACCCTTGACACACATTCTAAACAAATGCGGGGTAAAAGGCCACGACCCTACACCTAAGCCCAACACTTGATCGCTAGGAAAAAAACAACAGCATAACAAGTATGGATAAGAGAATACCTATGCTAGTAGAGGTCTTCTCGTAATCACCAATTTTCTCTTCGTGAATCTCATCAGGCTTGCAGTCTTTTCCACAAATTTCTTCACATGGCGGACAAACTATTTTAGTGTATACCTTACCAACGCCCAGAACCCTCTGAAAGAAAAATATATTTGGTTGTTATGCAAATAAGAGAATGAACTATAGAGTCAGTGATGCCAACTAGTTTGCTAATTCATTTTTCTCTGCATTGGTGAACTGATCTTGAGCCGTCGAAAATGCACATTGCAGAAGAAGTGAAAAGAGCATTATTTGCTGTTTATTTTGAGGTATGATGTAGTTTCAGTGGCAATGTCGGAGAAGGCACGCGAACATGTTTGAATCGGGAATTGGTCCTCAAATCTAACACAGCGGGGTGAAGGCTTTGGTTGGCCTGGAGCGAGGATAAACTGTCATTGTGCGCAGCAGTGGTGCCTCTTGTCACTGCGTCTTACGCGCCCCTATGTTTTAAAGTTGTTGGGGGTGTAAAATTATGGATGCGCGCTGTTTTCTACTGCTTTAATGGACTTCATAATGAACCCCTATTCTAGAATACTTTGAAGTTCCTGAAGGGGCAGTTCGTGCCGGATCTGAGCATACATATACGAATTGCCGAATAGATTCCAATTTTTAATTTCGGAAGCAATTTTGAACCTGATCTAAATTACTGCTTTTCCAATGGTTACTATACGAATTTAAACAGGGAACTACAGATGGGGTCGGCAACGGATGCTAATTGCCTCACGCCGCCTCATGCCGCCTCACGCAACGCCGGCCCTCAGGTAAAAATGAGGTTATTTGGCTGGAAAAAGAATAATTCGCCAAGATTTTTCTGTAAAAGGACTAGATTCACTCCCAGTTCACAATGAAGCAAAAATTTGTTTTCATGCTCTCACTTCGATTTTTATCAAAATTTCAAATGTTGCGAGTTCGTGGCGATACATGCTTCTCTTGCGTGACCTCTTGATAGAGTTTGATTCAGATTTGTAGAGCACACCTTGTGTTGTACCAAAATTTCGCGGAAATACCGATTGCTACCTCACACATCAACCAGTATGCAACGGCAAATAGTGGTGGTAAGAAATTTTAGCACGAAGAAGACCTTATTTAGTATAGGTTCTTTTTCTAAGTTATCAATATCAGTTCTGACACTATTCTCTATCTCTACAGTTGGGTTAGAAGCCAACAGCACTAGAAAGACTGTTTTCCGGAAAGTTTTATTTTTCACAACTAAAAATTCAAAGGCAAGGCTTGGTGACTTGGCTGCGCCTTAAGGCTGTCAATAACCATTCCTTCTCGCATGATCGGAACATTCCTTCTGCTCCTTCCTTTATCATCTAATCTTCACCCATTTTTTGCTTCAAAATAGCAGTAGACCATTTAAAAGGTAGAAAATAAATTCACAAGTGCCAGAGTGGTTATGTTACCATAAAATGAAAACAAAACTTCTGAATGGGTTGAATGAAAGTAGTCCTGTGAAATAAAGTGTGGCAAATGCTGCTCAAACATGAAATAGAAGAAGGAAATGACGCTATAATACCTACTTTGGTCGTCCACTGACCTCACAGTCCTTATACCAAGATTTTGATGTGATAAATAGCGCCGGCGGTTAGGTCATTGTTTACCCTTTAGTATTGACCTCTTACTTCTCAGTTTTTGGAGGTGTGATAACGGGATTTCTTTTGGCAACGTGTCCTATTACCTTAGAGGAAGAACTCATGAAACGTTCACCCGATAGATGAAGGAAAAAGATTGATTAAATTTAGAGTAATATTCTGAGAAATGAAGTGCAATTTCCTTTATTATTCGACGTCCCATAAGAAAAATTTTCAGACCATTCATACTTGCATTACCTAGCTTCTGATTTTATCACTGCTCACTCCGAAAAGTGTTTTCCATCCAGTATTCAGGTGAGATTAGGAATATTCCGGTCACGCGAGAAGGAATGGTTATTGACAGCCTTGAGGCGCAACCAAGTCACCAAGCCTTGCCTTTGAATTTTTAGTTGTGAAAAATAAAACTTTCCGGAAAACAGTCTTTCTAGTGCTGTTGGCTTCTAACCCAACTGTAGAGATAGAGAATAGTGTCAGAACTGATATTGATAACTTAGAAAAATAACCTATACTAAATAAGGTCTACTTCGTGCTAAAATTTCTTACCACCACTACTTTGCCGTTGCATACTGGTTCATGTGTGAGGTAGCAATCGGTATTTCCGCGAAATTTTGGTACAACACAAGGTGTGCTCCACAAATCTGAATCAAACTCTATCAAGAGGTCACGCAAGAGAAGCATGTATCGCCACGAACTCGCAACATTTGAAATTTTGATAAAAATCGAAGTGAGAGCATGAAAACAAATTTTTGCTTCATTGTGACACTGGGAGTGAATCTAGTCCTTTTACAGAAAAATCTTGGCGAATTTTTCTTTTTCCAGCAAATTAACCTCACTTTCACCTGAGGACCGGCATTGCGTGAGGCGGCGTGAGGCGGCGTGAGGCAATTAGCACTCGGCAAGCGACCCCACCGTACAAAAGGAGAATGGCGCAGCACTTCATTTTAAACATTTGTAGAATAGTTGCGTTCCCACTAGACCACATTCGTTTAAAAATTGATCCCTTTAAAACACCCCGACATTGGGTGACTAAAACAAAACTCTGAATGTCGACCGTACATTCGATCGCTCTCATCTTTTAACCCGTCCTTATGTCCGCCGTGTAGCTTAGATCCTGCGCTTTCAGGCTCATTTTTGCTTCTGTTTGCTTCATGGAGCTATCTTTATTAAAGAAGAAGTCCAAAAAAACAGAGCCGAGGCCAGAATTTGGACGAGTCACTATTTTGTCTTATGATACTGCAACTTCATTCAAGGCCATCGATCTCTGGGCAGAACATGCCAAAGGGTCACTGATACCACGGATACATCTCGGACTGAGGTGCTGTATCACCATCTCTAAAATATTGAATTTAGTTGGACCCACCCCACAAGACCCGCAGTTTTTTGCTCTTATATTTCTCAACAAAAATTTGCACAAATCTACTCATGTCGACCGAAAAAGACGTATCTACACAAATTCACTCACGTCTACCGAAAAAGACCTATTTTAATTTCCGATGACAAAAGAAGCTTGATTGCTTTAGTCTGTATATTTCATTGTAGGAGATGCGCGCTTGAAGTGGTGTGCGCGTCAAGGCTGAATTGTTAGTGTTAAACTCCAAAGCTCAGCTATTTGATGGCGTCAATCGCAGGATCTTGGCATAGGTGCAGTTTGTGATAGCATTGTGTTTCCGTACATTGTGTCGACGTAATCGTATCCATCCATTGGTGCCAAACAAAAGAGCGGTGGACGAGTTTTACATATCATCACATTTTAGGCATAACGTACAAGTGCGGTCCGCGCCTCCACCGATGGAAATTATAGGCTATGGATCAGGTGCACCGTTTCAATAAAGGCCGCTGCTCAGAAACGTATACATACCTTCTCCACGTGAATAAACTGCCCTGCATGGTAGCAAGGATAGAACTTTGAGCTTTGCATTTTAATGTGCAGACGCTTATCTTTGCATGTTGTCTGGAATGAGATTCTTCGATGAATTCGTCTTTAAGATTCAAGTCCATCTTTCCAAATTCCTTCTCTCTTAAAACCCATTTCCAGTTCTTTGCAGAAAAAACGTAAGACTTATGGTGCTCATACTCCATAATATCCTCACTCATGATGCATCATGAAGTCCCAATTAATTTCACAACAGGTATATCTAGAAAAAACATCCTACCATGTGTGTCAACCAAGCTGTATAACTAACATGGAGCTAGGTTATGGAGAACAACTGATAAGTTCACCAAGGTAAGAAAACGGGGGTCATTTAAAGGCAGCAGGCGCTGAAATCCTCGACTCCGAGGTGAGCTGTGAGTGATGAAGTACAGACTCAGCACATCATAAATGTGAAACGAACACAGACAATTATGACTTACTTGCAGAGAAAATGGAACATTCGTCGCGAACACGCCTGGCCGTGTTCACGCGCGGACGAGTTTTCCATGGCGCAAAAAGGCATTGCGGTGAGTGGTTTGGCGCAAAGGGAAAACGAAATGCATTCAACTCACAGGGTTTCATGGCGGGACTCGGCCAAAACCACGCGCCGCAATGCCTTTCGCGCCGGGGAAAACTCGTCCGCGCACGAACACGGCCAGGCGTGTTCGCGACGAGTGTTCCATTTTCTCTGCAGGTAAGCCATCATTGTCTGTGTTCGTTTCACATTTATGATGTGCCGAGTCTGTACTTCACCACCCGCAGCTCAGCTCAGCGTCGAGGATTTTAGCTCCTGCTGCCTTTAAGGGAGAGGAACAATTTTTATATACTCCTCTTAGCAACGCACGAGCTTATTAGGCTGTGTCTCATCCTGTTTCCGAGTCCAACGCGTGAGTCTGAGCCATAGCCCGGACGGCAAACCTTTTGGGGTTCTTTCTGATCATGAGGCATAGCTTGGATCGATGATGGATTGAGGGGGTGCTGTCCAAATATTCTGACATATCGATCCGACTGTTTCAGTCTCTGATGAAGGCGAACCTAAGGAAAGGTCGGCCAATAAAGGAGCACAATAACCACGTGTGTTGCTAACAAAAGTACATAAATGTTAGAACATCGAGCCGAGTTGGAAGACAACCTGACTTGCGATCTGCGATGATATCCCATGTGTCAGAGAAACGATCCTCTCAAAAAGAGTCGTATTGCAAGGATGTTCCAAGGGTCATACGTGAAAGTCTGTTCTGCGTCTCTGCTTTCCCTCACCATTCCAACATCGATTGACGAAAATGACTGATAATAGCAAATCTTGCGGCAGGACCCTCCGCTGGCGGTCTGGAGCCCTCCGGGTGACAGTGTTTGACAATTTGACTTCGTTAGTAGCAGTGTACGAGGCAGAGTAGCCCCTCTGCTGGCGCTTTGTGACTGACGCTAAATAATTATAACACACCAGACGATGACATTCTCGAAGGGATGGACGGATGTTGTGGAGGGGGGTCGTAGCGAGGAGGCTCGCTCTCTCTGTTACCGCAGCTCTCATTGAGGTCCCTCTCCCTCCCTCGCCTTTGTCGTCAAGAAGTGCAGTGCAATCATGTAGTGCAATTGATCAAACTTTCTTTTATTACTTCCGAAATTTACAAGGAGTGCGGGTGTAATGGTAACGAAAAAGGGTGCCGAGGCCTCGCAGTTCAGAAAAAACACAAGAATAGGTGTCCATCGATAGGGAAAGGGTTCGCCGTGGCAAATTGGTGGGAAAACGCTAGGATACGGGCCCACGGGTAGAGAAAGGATCCGCTCTACCCCAATAATTAGAAAAACTCCAGGATACTGGTTGCACGAATAAAGAATGGGTCCTTGGTGGCAAAATGGTGGCGAAAGCGCCCGGATACGGTGGCATTGATGGTAATGGGTCTTGGTTGGCCCAATAATGAAGAAAACACCAGGATACGATTCCACGGATTGAGGAAGGCTCCGCAAGGGGCCCATTGGTTGGGAAAACGCCAGTGCACCAAGAGACGGGTTGCACGAACAAAGGATGGGTTAACGGTGGTCCAATAGTGGGGAAAACACCAGAATACGGGGACACTTATGAAAAATGGTCTGCCTTGGCCCAGTAATGGGGAAACACCAGGATGTGGGTCCACATATAAGGATTGGATATGTCCTGCCCCAATGGTGGGGAAAACGCTGGGAGACGGATTCACCGATGGAGACTAGGTCCGCAGGGGCCCATTAGTGCGGAAAACGCCAGAATATACTCCAAGTGTGAGGATTGGGCCCAGCGTGGCCTAGTGGTGAGGAAAACGCCTAGATGCGCATATGTCGTTAAAAGTAGAGGTGCGCTACGCGCTCAATCTGTCTCATTCGAACAGTCTACATCCTCCCAGTATAAGAAAGCAGAAGCTCATCAGTTGGGCTATCGCATTAACGTGAAGCTTGAATTATTTCGGGTGAATATTCCCACTGCATTGATGCACTGAATAATTCACAAGTAATAAAGCCATCTGGAATATATTCTCGTGAGTTGGGAATGACTGGTCACAACGGGTCGTCCGTAGGTGTGGAAGAAATGTGACTATAGGTAGTATCCTTGCACGGTAAAGTAGGTTTAGGTGTAGATGCATGATTATTAATTTGCAAGCAAGGCTAGAATCACGAGAAGGCTGGAAGACCGCTTTTGGCGTGATGGTGAGACTGGCAGAATATATGCAATTCATGGGGAGGATTTCGGTTTTAAGCTCAGTTAATTATTAGTTTTGCTTCTTTGTTAATTTTGTTAGTTTTCTAATCATTTCGCATGCGGGAAGCTTTTGCACATACCTGAAGTGGCTGCCCCACCCCACTTTTTAGCCTCCTGAAGGGGCGCTAGTAATTTCAAAGTTTAATCAAAATCATTCCTACATAAATTTTAATGAATTCTACACGCTTAATCAGTGGGACTCCGATACAAATAAATCACTAGATTTCTATAATGGTTCAATGGACAACTGTACCTCGTAGCATCCAACCTTCATGTTGTATTTGGTTCTATGCAATTTCTGCTTAACTTTAATTCCTCCTTCCAGCGAAAAACAACGAGCACTTCGAGAGAAGATCTGTAAGAAACCTTGTCGTTATTGATCAGACATCTTACCTCTTTTTTAACTTTGATATTCACCTCCAGTGAGTAATTATTGTAATACATATTTCCCGAATACGTACAGCGTGTGTCAGTTGCTTCTTTCGAAATTTCACCGAAAACCTACAAACAAGCACTCGCTCTGTCTAGGTTTGAATTTTTTGGCATAGATACCACACCTTTCTATGGTTATGGCAAGAAAGGCCAATTGAAAGCAGCTAGCTAGTAGGACGAACAAAGCAATATGGACCTTCACTAATGAAAATGTAGAAGCGTAGTGGGACGTTTCTAGGGAGACCGACGGGCACTATTCCACATCCAGGACTCCAAAATTTTGGGAAACTTTTTTTTCTTGGAAACTTCACACAGTGGGGTTATTTGAGGTGCTGAAAACGGTTATCGTATCCATTTTGCACTGTAACACGATTTTTGCAGGGCTACGGTAGGCAAGCTATATTACAGAATCCTCTTAAATTTGGCAGAGGGGTAATTTCAAATGCTGATAACGACTACATCAGTTCGTGTGAAAGTGTCATGCTTGCCGTAATGGGCAGGTTCTGCGAATTGGAATTCCTACTGTGATCCTACTGTAACCTCATAAAAAATTAGAATTCGGTACGAAGGAAGCACAATGTCCGCAGCAGAATTTGACTGGTTTCTGTGAGGCACAATATCTGTCGTGCACCATAACCGTATAAAAATGGCATTACGGTACAAAGCAAATACGATATTCGTGTTAGCACCTTGAATAACCCTACCTCACGAAGTTCCGGTGAGAAAAAAAACGTCGAAAATTCTGGGATTCCGATGTGAAATAAAGGGATGGCCAAAAAATAAGGTAACAAAAAAAAGGTAGATCAAAAAAAATTTTGGAGCAATTGGGGGCATTCTCACATGATTTATATTCAGTAACTCCCAACGAACATTATACAAGGGAACATCTAGAGATATCGTACATCTGCTAGGAATCAGTGCCCCAGACATCGAATAAAGCCGCAAACCTCGGCGCGCAAGTGGTTGCGCAAAATTCATTACCTATTTTAAAGTCCCTTACAGGACCAGCTCCTAAGGGGTTTTAAGGAAGCTTATACCTCAAGTGCCGTGAGGACCTACTAGCACACTTAAGTTAGTTCTGTGTAATTGAGTGGCCGCTCGACAAATCCAGTAGGGCCTAGAATTTATTAATTCCCCTGTTCTGAACTAGACGAAACCTAAGTTCCTGAGCATTGTCCTGGTAGAACGTCTGGAGACGGGCTCCCAATTAAACATTACTTCAAGGGTGAGCATGCTCGTTTGAAAGCAAAACACGTCTTGTTACCGTAGTTATGGCCCACTCTGTAGTGCCGGTCGAGGAACTCCAACCACGGAAGGCGGCGTGCTGGCATCCACATGACAAAATGTTGGTTCAGCCAGTGTACTGTGATGTGAACAAACTTTACTTGCCCTTTACATGGCCAGGTGCGCATTACATTGCTAAGAACTTGAAAATTATGGGGTGGGAGACTTTTTGCCAAGGAAGAAAATACAAAAACTGTAGTTCTTTGTTGGATCTGTACGAGAGCTCTTCCAACGAAGAAGACGCAAAGTTGCGAGCAATACAGTACAGTACGATCATCTCACTCGATACACTTCGCCACATAAACGAAAACTTATGGATTGGATACTTTGATGCTGATCTTATCTTCATCAAATAAACTCCTTCTTAAAACCAGTAAACTAGAATGTTTACCCGATAGTAAGGACAATAATCAGCTATCTGCTCTTGCCCATAGGCGACTATGGGTTGATCTTTCTCGTCCCTGTAGAGATTCGGACTGTTGTAGTCGTAATCTGCTGGCACTCTTGAAGAGCTTCTTATAAGGTTGCAGCTAACTTTAGACTTGCGATCAGCGTTACACCTGAAATGCTGCACTCTGATTTTCTAAGAGTACTACTAGCTTTCTGAGCAAGACACCTCACCTCATGTCGTATTCTTGGGTGCAGAATGGGTACGGTCCTTTCGGACGCTTCATCCACGATAAGCAGCTTTTCTTTACAAAATCGCACCCAAGACCTTTGCCCCAGGTCATATTTTCTGCTTTACTGAAGAAATTTAGTGAAAAGAATCCAAACGTGCTCTCAAATCCAGATTCTATGTTCGTTAGGTTTCAACGCAGAAGTTACTTTCCCAATTCACCAATTCTCATGTAAAGAGTGAGACCTGTCAGGGTAACATTTGCCAGATTTCGGGGATTCTGGGGAAGGCGAACACAACTCCAGCGGAAAAAATTTGGAAACACGCGAGAAACCCACAAAAATAGTACGCTGCTCTTCAAGGGTTCGAATCCTAGGAAAAGAAGGGAAGTCTGTGAGGCTGCCACCTAGGCTATCATAGTTAATATTAATTGGCATTTTATGTGCGTGTGTAT
This sequence comes from Ancylostoma caninum, assembly GCA_037903475.1. NCBI lineage: Eukaryota > Metazoa > Nematoda > Chromadorea > Rhabditida > Ancylostomatidae > Ancylostoma > Ancylostoma caninum. The sequence continues at coordinate 572,401 of JBAJFG010000446.1, forward strand.
GTGTGCGCGTGTGTGTGTGTGTGTGTGTGTGTGTGTGTGTGTGTGTGTGTGTGTGTGTGTGTGTGTGTGTGTGTGTGTGTGTGTGTGTGTGTGTGTGTGTGTGTGTGTGTGTGTGTGTGTGTGTGTGTGTGTGTGTGTGTGTGTGTGTAAAAGAACCAGCCACCGTCGTTAAAAACTACCGACACCATCGTGTTCAGCGCATCGAGTTCTGTACAAAAAAGTTGCAAATTTTGTTTTTTACATTGATTTAAAGGTGTTTTGGGCCAGGTTTGTCATGTTCAGATATGTTAATGGCCGACGGTTGTTTTGAACATGGTCGGAATTAGTGAGATAGGCCTATGATTACATGATTGTATAAAAGGAAAGAGACGGGCGGGTCAGTTTTATAACGAAGAGGAGGAACCAGGTGGAGGAGCGATGACACGGATGGGGGTTGCACCCGCATAGATGGTGAAAAAGGTGACATAAAACGAGCCTAGAGCTATGTCAGAGGTACATCGGCGCCCGGTAGAGAAAGAGTTGCCGTTGAAGGGAGAACAGCAGTGGGAGTGATGCGCCGGTGCTCATAGATGGGGGAAACGGATCCAGCGCTGTGATATGGGTGCGCTGGTGTTTAGAAAATGTGAAAACGCCTGGAGTTGGGTCCCACGGTGTGATGAGGGTGTACAGGCGTTCAAAAGTGCACCGCAGCAAACCGAATTGTGTTACCACAAACTGGTGGAAAGGAGCTGTCTATTGTGGGTCAATGGTTCCATGAACCGTGGTAAAGAATACTCCTCTGTGAATAATGTCTCTTCATCCACCTGCACTAATCTTATCTGACAATAAGAATATGCGAGCGAAGCGAGCACAAAAAGAAGCCTGAGAGTCCGGCGTTAGCCGGACGATCAGGCTGGTTGTTCTTGAACGCGTAACCAAGCGAAACCACGCTGGCAAACCAACGTTCGCGTGCTGCGTCTCCCAGCACTATGTAGTTTACGGGATAACCAATTACGCTAACTATCGTTGGTTTGCTTGGTCGTCGTTTCATGAATCCTGGCCCTGAATTGCACGAGCGCTAGGCCAGAAGTGACCGTTCCGATGGAAACTGGCAAGACGGCGTTCGCGGTTTTCGCTGAAGACGCTTTACCCTCTTTTGCGGAGCTTGGAGTCCGGCTGGTGTCTACTGGTACTGCCAGCTGAGTGCATTCACCCAAATGGTGGTACGTCTATGTAGTGTACGGGTACCCACTATTTCGTTCACGTTTAGAATGATAGGGAATCTTTGAAGGGGTTTTTACAGTTTGACGCGCCGCGCCGCGCCATATGCTTCAGCATAGGCAGCGTCAATGAGTGCGAGCTCGCGCGAGCTCGTAGCGTCATCTGCCGCGAGGGGGGTCTTTTCACAATTTCACCCAACGCGTCAGTTTGCGAGCTAGCCTTGCGGGCTGCTGCATGGAATGGTTCGTGGCATTCTTTGCCGTTGCGGCAACGCGGCAAACTGGAAGTTCATTCGAGGCGAGAAGTGAGCTCGCAGCGGTTCACTGCTCGCGCCGTGCCGCACCGCATAATGTTGAAAACTGTAAAAACCCCTCAACACTTTCAACAAGTTGGAGTACTCAGGACTTTCAACAACTTTGAAATATGCGGTTAATTGTGAGGTATAGCAGCAGTCACCTATAATCTACTTGATACCATCCGGAATCTTCAAAGAGCGCCAATGTGAGCCGAGATACTGCGTATACTTGTGTAGCAACACCACTCATGGCTTCGTTCTAGAACGACATACAAGCAGTGTAAGATTGTGATGAGTCAATAGTGTAAGATTTCGAATGCATACCTCAAAGACTCTTTTCTCCCAATGGGAGCCACTTGTACCGCTACCACCCTGACTCTCTATCTCCGCACCCTCTAAAGTGTTGCAACCGAAGTACTTCCTCGCTTCTTTCCGTACTTTTGGTGTAACTATCATGTAGACATCGCGAGAGGACTGAAAGAGTTTATGAGCTTTGTGTTAGAACTTCCAAAATTCGAATCACTATTTGGGTAAGTTTTTGCATGACGGTCATCGTTCATTTTTAGCCACCCTAACTGTATCACGTTGGTATGAAAGAAACTAGTAAACCTCACCATTCCTCCACCGAGTTCCCAGTCCGTGCGTGTGAACTTTTCCAAAATGCCTGGCACAATCGGGATGGGCTTCTTCCTGAAAATTTCTTTCATACCTATCACGAGGAATGAGCATTTTGCAGGTAAACGTGATATAAAGGTAAAGATAGAGCTGCACAGATAATAAACAATTACGCTATCGGTGGCTTTGCTCCAACATAGTTTTGATAATGCGACGTTGAAAATACGAAGGCGTGAATGAGTTCATGTTTGATGGTGGATAACCATTGTTGCATTTCATTTCGTTGCATTGCATTGAAAGCGGTCGGACAAATGTTCACGTAACCAGATATCGGCCTGAAAAGTTGCGTGGCATATGTATAGACTACGTACTACTCTGGCGTTTTATGCGTACCTTCTAGAAATTGGATGCGTATTACAGCGAGCAGCATAGGCGAGGGTATAGTCGGTGCATATTCCATGATTCACAGCAACGAATAAAACGAAATCCGCGTAATTTATGCTTCCTGAATTAGCGACGTGTTCCTGTTACGGATGGGAATTGTCGAGTATGGATGGGAATTGTGGAGTGAAGGTCAATTTGTACTACATAGATGTGTGCGTTCGACATTCATGGGCCTATATGATGAAGGATAGGACGAGGCTCATCCCTGATGCAGCTCAGGCAGACACGTTTCAGTGCATATTCCATGCGTTTATGTCTCTGCGGCAGCCGCTCGTTCATTTCATGGAGGATACAAACGTCGCGTTGACTTGTCTTCATGGAAAATCCTTCGCAAATGTGTGCATCTGACGCACGGAAACTAGTATTAATTTCCGTATACATACATCGCATACATGCACCAGCGTCAAACACACCCACTTGGTGTGGACTGCCCTTATCATGACTTCTAGCTTCTGGAATTTCCTCATTCGCTTTATCCCTCTGGTTATGGTCTGTTCGCCAGCGATTGTATTTGAGTATTCGTGAACAGTGTCTGTTTTTCTCTACACCCTCTCCAATCTCTGCGCACTTTCCGTCCCTCTTCTTCTCTGCGGCATTTCCCCAACTATCTTCTCCCGTGAAACAGACTATAGCAGTGGCGGTAGACTCGGAAAAAGAAAAAGTTGCAACTCAGACAATTTTTCGGAAGGACCGCAGCAGAAAACCGGAAGAACCGACAGGTGACCTGCGGTCCTTCCTGTTTCCTGCTGCATTTCTTCCGAATAGCTGCTGCCGTCCTTCCGAATAACTGCTGCGGTCCTTCCGACTGGATACGGGGATGTGCGCGTCAATTTCGCAGAACTGCATTGGCAACATGTTCACTCCCGGGGGCATGTGGCGGTAACCACACGCAAAAATGACAACCTCGCTGAAGGTCACTGGCTCTACGGTACGATATACTCATGAAGCCAATTTCCCTTCTGAAGTTCGAAACCACTGGATTTTTGTTGGTCGCAACAAAACTGAGCTCCGTACATGAGAAGGGTACAATAACGCTCACTCTCTATCCTCCATCCCGGGTGCGGTCCTTCCGGTTTTCTGCTGCGGTCTTTCTGCACTCGGAAGAACCGCAGCAGAAAACCGGAAGGACCGCAGCAGAAAACATTCTGCTGTGGTTCTTCCGGTTTCCTGCTGCGGTCCTTATGAATCTTTCCCCGCACAAATCTATTCTGCCGCGGTCCTTCCGAACCACTCCAGCGAGTTTTCGGGAGGACCGCAGCAGGAAACATTCTGCTGCGGTCCTCCCAAAAACTTTTATCTCCGCGTCTCTCGCTTCTTAACCACATGAGCTCAATCTCTTTCTGCCGCGATCTTTCCGAGAATTTGTCTGAGAAATGGATGCCTGCGTCTGACGCACACACCCTAGTACAGATGGCCGTTAAAGGCAGCACCCACGATAATCTTCACCTCTGAAATTTTGAATGTTTTGCAGTCTGGACGATAGTCCTGGTAATTCTACGCAAGTTGCACTGTCGAAGGCATCGGCGTTCCCAAGATATAACAAGCTAGACTTGGTATCCGGGTGTCCGCGGATGAGATGTAGCCCGATACGAATCAGCTGTTTTCTGCCGCAGTCAATCATTTTTCCAAAGGAAGGGTTTGTTTTCCATGCTAATTTCGAGAGTTTTTACACTGTAATGATCTGCTTGCCCCATGTACGCTCTTTCAGTTGTTATTAGACTGTACAATCTCTTCTTTTCCTAGAACTTTCAAAATTTCAAATATGGTGTGAATTTCTGTTTGTTAGCGCTCTACACTTAACCATAGGTTTTGTTTTATTTCTTGAGGTATGTCTCTGCGGTAACCATTCTAATTCCCATTTGTTTGTACTTTTCTGCCTCATAAAAGCTGAAAAAATCAGTCGATTATCTAGTTACGCCAAGAAATTTGTCGACAATAGAGGCAGCCTTATCGACTTCCTTGATCTACTCCACCAGCGTAACTCGTCCGCCTTGGTATGATGCAACAAATTGGTAGCAACCGAAAACTATTTTAACATGAGTACTGACAAAAGTGACCACATTATCCATGTTCCTCACAGGCGAAAGCCCAAGATCGCGCTAAAATCTGAGTGATAATTTTTTTCGTAGGTGCTGCCTTTAAATGATTCTCCAAAGGCGCAGGATTTTTTCCAATTTATGTGAGAAGTTGTCGATTTTTCAAATGTTAAAGCATTCATATGCTAAGATTACGGATTTTCCGGAACTATCTAGAACAAACATTCATTGTTCCTAAACATTATTCCTGAACATCTAACATTATTCCTGAAAGTTTCGTTACGAATGATAAGACTAATTTTATAATTAGCCAACGTAACATGGATTCCTCTATGGGTTTGAAAACTGAGCTTGAGAACAGCGCAGATATTGAATGCAAAATAGATTAAAAGGTACCCTCGTATTGGTCGAAACTTCTAACACATCTTCGATCCCTACATTTGCACTTCTGGAAAAGGTCAGGTTGTAATCATTCCTACAGAAAAGCTTCACCACAATACAAGCGTTTGGAAAATATTACATTGAAGATTGATGTCCCTGGGGGCGCTGTCGCTGTCCCACAACGTGGATGACAATCCATCTCGCATATGACTGAATTGCCTGCTCCTATCCACATGCTACCTGTACACTCCCTGCAAGAATTTGAAATGTTAGCATACATCACGACCGGTGAGACTACTAGAAATTTCTATGATAGCAAACACACTTACGGGTTTAGCCGTAGCCTTCGAACACGCTCGACTTTGATGGTGTCCTCAAAGTAATCACGAGCTTGCGATATCAGACGCTTCAGGAGCAACTGCTTCTCATCAGTCAACCTTAAAGGCAGTGTCTCAGCTCATGGACCGCATTCGAGATTTTCAAGTCGGCCGAACAAATGCGAGCCGCTGAGCACGAAGATGTACTTTAAGTTTCGGGAAAAAAGTCGAAAACCCCATAAGTTATGGGTTTCTTTGGCCGAGAGGCTTTATTGCGCAGTAAGAGCTAGCTGAGCGTGCGGCATGTTTTTCTGACATGGCACTACCTGATCAGTTGGTAATACACACAGCATATTGTTAGAAGTTCATTCTTATGGTCAACCTTCTCTGATGTTTCACTGGCGATACATTAGCAAGAGAATGTGTTTGGCAACACATTTTACTGGATAAAATCTTGCTTGGCAATATGATTGACGGGAGAATGAGTGAAGAGCCTGTTTGGCGATACATTTGGCAAGAGAATCAGTTGGCGATACATTTGACGAGGTTTGCTTGGCGATACAAATGGAAATGTTTGCATGGCGATACATTTTACGGGTGTTCTGATAAGGCGTTCATTTCATTTTTAGTTGGAGGCTTAACCATCGGCGGTGTCGATCCGGATGGCTCAGCTGGTAAGGCAGCGGACTCCTAGGATTGGTATCATGGCACGATTCCTGATGATATCGGAATTTTTGCGCGGTTGATAACCCTTTTGTTTGAGATACAATTGGCAAGGTTCGTGTGGCGATACATTTGACGAGGTTTGCTTAGCGATACATTTGACGGGGTTTGCATGGCGATACATTTTACGGGACTTCTTGTTTGGCAATACATTTGACGGGCTTCGTCTGCCTAGGTAGTTGGCAAGCTCGACTGCGAGGTTGCCAAACAAACCTCACCAACTCTGAAGTCTATTGACGAACTATTTGGCAAGAGAGTGTTTGGCTAGACATTTTACGAATTAGAATCTTGTTTGACAAGACGAGAATGGGTCTAGAGTCTTTGAGTTTGGTGAGACAAAATGCGAGAGATTGTGTTGACGACCTATTTTTCGGGTGTTTGGCAAGACCAATGACAAGAGAATATGTTGGCGACCTATTTTCCGGGTGTTTGGCAAGACAAAAGGCAAGAGAATATGTTGACGATCCATTTTCCTGTACAGGCACATACGACGGCTGAACCACGGCGATGTCCACGTATTTCGTGCTTCCGGGCACGGAATCGATGGATGTCATCGGTTCAACTGCTTGAGGAGGTACTCTGCCCAAACTACCTCCTGGGTCTGATCCATTAAATGTGAAAAGCTCGGACATTGTGATAATTTTAGAGGCCTCTCCTGACAATGAGAGGAAATGGGAGTACGTGGCGAAATCTCACGTACGATGTTGAGGCGCATTTTTCGCATGGCGGCCTGTTTGGCAAGGTTTGTATGGCGATCTGTTTGGCAAGGTTTGTATGGCGACCTATTTGGCAAGATTTGCATGGCAACCCATTTGGCGAGACATCGTGTTTGGCAAGACATTTGGCGGAGTTCGTTTGCCTGGATCGTTTGCAAACCCGTTTCCCAGGTTGCCAAAAAAACCTCGCCAAATGGGTCGCAAATAACTTCAGAGAAATGTATCGTCAATGAACATCAGAGTTTCTTGAAATTTTTGACTGATTTCCAAGTGCAGTGAAAATTTCGTATAAAAGGCAATGGCAACCAAATTAGCTGAGTGGTTTGCCAAAGATGCTGTCGACAGTAATATGCTATTCAGATCTCAAAAGCCGCTTGTTTATTGTTGAAGCAGAGGCGAGCACATCAGCATCTCGTTTGGGGTATCATTCTAAACAATGCTCAAAGGAGGTTCCCAGGGAGCCAGACGTGCTATAGGCCTTAGTAGGGCAATAGCTTCTAGAATCCCCAGAATACAGTCGAGTGGATCAGCTGCACGTTAGGATCTAAATTACTCTCTCATGGGCTGAACCTCTGACTAATTAATTGGATCATCTATTCTCATTATATAAGGTCCTGCACCACGTGAACGGCGACGAGTGACTTTTTGATCACCTTGTACAATCTTGTTGTTATGAAAATGTGCGTCACATGCTCAAATTGCTGCGCTAATACTTGGACTCCAGGCACTCTCTATTGCTTGTTTCGCTTCCATTGACTTCGCATATGTGAAGCAGACATAGTTAAGCGATGGAAATCCGCAACGGAAACTCAATATTTTGACGCCGACAGCGTCGTTAAATTTATCTGATATCTTGAGCTAAGGACTCAAGTGACAACCCAGTGTTCAATTATTTCCGTAAACATTTTCTCCTGCAGCTATCATCATCGCCCCTCAGTTGGCTTTGGTTCCATTTCTTAGTCCTACCCTCCTCTGGGTCCGAGAAGACCCAGTGCATCTCACTGCCCCTTAGCACTGGCGTGCTGATCATCTTCGGAGGCAGACAGCCAGAACCAGCATGCATGAATTCTGTGTTTCCTTCCAAGAGTATCCCTCAGACTTCGCCAGCAACCGTGGTGATCGCCAGTATATATATGGCATTCGCCACAGAGTAAACATCGATGCAATTGCAACCTCAGTACAAAAGCTACGTGCGAGCCGCCAAAAACGTAGCCTTTCAACTGAGAATTTGATCTATTGGAATGGATCAGCCCGCGACGCTACGCTTACTCTGAGATGAATGCCCTGCACAGCCGGCTGTCGTCGCGAGCGCCCCGACACCCTACGATCGTCACATAGACAAAGTGAATGAGGACACTTCAAACGTGAGAGAGATGATAACTGATGTGGCTTGGCGATCGTTAGGCATCGTTCTCACTATCGCTATCACTCACATCGCCAGTTCATTTTGGGCACATCTTCGAGAGTACGGGCGATGAGCTCCGTTTAGCAGCGATCCATGGCGATGTAACGTGGCAATCGATACGAATCATTTCCACGATCCTTATCTCTTATATCACCGGTTCATTTTTATTCATGTCGAACTGGTGAAGCCTGTGGATACTCCAAGAGCGCCGGGCCACGGTCCCGCCCCTTGCACACGGCGGTTTGGAGTTCCCTGTATTTCTAGTGCCATACCCAGGCAAATTACACACACCAGCCTGATCGCCCGGCTAACGCTAGACTCTCAGGTTTCTTCTAGCTAGCAGTTACTCTCCCATTATTATTGATTATGTTTCTCTCTACCTAGCGCCGGCACATCACTCTCGCTTATGTGGGCCCATCCACTGACATCTTCCCCACTCCTGAGCGCCGGCGCACCACTCTAGCAGTTATGGACCAATCCAGCGATGTTGCGATACTAATGTACGCCAGAGAATCGCTTCCATGGCAGTAGCCCCTCCCTTATCATTTCCCCAACGCCCGTGTCGGCGCTACCCTCATACTTTCTATGCTTCGTCCGTCTGGCTCGTCCCCATCCTAACGGCATCTTGCCTACCTCTTCCCTTCTATACGGTGATATCGCCCCAGTGGAATGAGTGATATTGCCTGTGATTACAGTTTTAATCACAGGCCAATATCACTCATTCCACTGGGGCGTAAACAACTTTTCGTTACTAAAGAGACTTAACATATTTGAACATGACAAAAGTGGCCCGAAACCGCCGTAAATCAAGGTAAAATGCGGGCCAAGCGCGCTGTCGGGCGAATCGCGGGCTGAACGCAGAGACATTCGGGCTAAAGCACCACCGTCGGGGTTCCACCTGCTACTCAGACAATTTGGGGGCAAATCCCGTTCGGAACGAGTGGGAGGCGAGGGTCGGAACGAGCGTTTGGGTGTTTCCGCTCGAGAAGTAGTCGTGTTCAGTCCGTTGTAAGGCCGCTGAAAACGGGGCTTGCATTCCTATCCGCCCGAGTACTGTCCGCGTTCAGGCCGCCATGAGCCCGCAAACCACCAGGCGCTACTGCTCCTAATCCAGCGCACAAGGCGGTATTCTCCACAATTACCTGTCAGCTTGGCGCTGGCACCGAGACAACTTCTGGCAGCTTGGTCATTCTCGCGCGGAGGAACTCCGGGTTCGAAGCTATTGTGAATCCAAAGAAATCCACCGGAGTATAAAAGCAACAGAAACATGCAAATTCTTATCGGAAATACAAAAAGATGGCTGTTTGCAAGGCATATCCATGGTTTTGTAGTGCTAGTTTTCTTCTATCACTGAGAGGATTCGAACCAACCTGACCATTCTTTATGAATGACTGAGAACCCGCTGCTTTATCCGCTAGGCATCCTCAGACAATTCCGGGAGCAAATCCCGTTCCAACCGCCGGCAAATCCCCGACGGAACGTTCGAACGAGGACTAATAGCGGGCAAACAGCGGGCGGAACCACGCATGTTGCGGGCCAAACGCGCTGTCGGGCGAATCGCGGGCTGAACGCAGAATCATTCGGGCTGATGCACCACCGTCGGGGTTCGGCCCGCTATGTGAAGAGTGTCGGGCATCGGCTCGCTTTCCGCGGCCACTGACCGCCGGCAAATATCTCCAAAAAGCGGCCTGAACGACTACATATTTCGGCTCAATAAGGAAATTGCTCGGTCGGAATGGTTGGTTGGTGGTAGTACGCACGTGATAAAGGATGAAGGCAACACTGGTATGGAAGAAATCGGCAGCATGGATGGCCTAGTGGATAAAGCAGCGGACTCTCAGTAATTCACAAAGAATGGTCAGGTTGGTTCGAATCCTCTCAGTAACAGGAGAAGGCTAGCACTACGAAACCATGGAAATGGCTTGCAAACAGCCATCTTTTCGAATATCTGATGAGAATTTGCATATTTGTGTTGCTCTTATACTCCGGTGGATCACTCTGGATCCACAATAGCTTCGAACCGGGAGCTGCTCCGTGCGAGACTGTGCCCAAATAGTGACCAAGCTGACAGAGGTTGTCACGGTGCCGGCGTCCAGCTGACAGGTAATTGTGGAGAATACCGCCTTGTGCGCTGGATTAGGAGCAGTAGCGCCTGGTGGTTTGAGGGCTCATGGCGGCCTGAACGCGGACAGTACTCGGGCGGATAGGAATGCAGGCCCCACTTTCAGCGGCCCTACAGCGGCCTGAACGCGGCTAATTCTCGGGCGAAAACACCCAAACGCTCGTTCCGACCCTCGCTCCCCGCTCGTTCCGAACGGGATTTGCCTCCGAAATTGTCTGAGTCCATGCTGCTGATCTCTTCCATACCGGTGTTGCTTTCATTCTTTATCGTCCTTACTATCAGCAACCAACCATTCCGACCGAGCCATTTCCTTATTGAGCCGAAATATGTAGTCGTTCAGGCCGCATTTTGGAGATATTTGCCGGCGGTTAGTTGCCACGAAAAGCGAGCGATGCCTGACACTCCTCACACAGCGGGCCGAACCCCGACGGTGGTGCTTTAGCCCGAATGGCTCTGCGTTCAGCGTCTACGGACACTTACCACCCGTACGCGCAGCGTCCGGCCGTTTTGCCTTTTTGAACCTGAAAGGGAACAGCCTAAAATAACAACAACTTTAAAGCTTGTCCTAACTCACTCCAATACCTTATTAGGCATGTTAGGTCATAGTTGATCTGTCCTTCCTAAGAAAAACCCGGCAGCAACCGCCTTCTATACCCTCTCTCACCAGTTCCTGACACGCACGGGTGGTAAGTGTCCGATTCCTGCGTTCAGCCCGCGATTTGCCCGACAGCGCGTTTGGCCTGCAACATGCGTGGTTCCGCCCGCTGTTTGTTCTCTGTTGGTCCTCGTTCAAAGGTTTCGTCGGTGATTTGCCGGCAGTTGGAACGGGATTTGTCCTTCAAATTGTCTGAGTATGTGAAGAGTGTCTGAGTATGTGAAGAGTGTCCAAACGCGCTGTCGGGCGAATCGCGGGCTGAACGCAGAATCATTCGGGCTGATGCACCACCGTCGGGGTTCGGCCCGCTATGTGAAGAGTGTCGGGCATCGGCTCGCTTTTCGCGGCCGCCGACCGCCGGCAAATATCTTCAAAAAGCGGCCTGAACGACTACATATTCCGGCTCAATAAGGAAATGGCCCGGTTGGAATGGTTAGTTGGTGATGGTAGGGACGTGATAAAAGATGAAGACAACACCGGGATAGGAGAGATCAGCGGCATGGATGGCCTAGTGGATAAAGCAGTGGACTCTCAATCATCATATACATGGACAGGTTGCTTCGAAACCCATCGATGGTTGAGAAAGGCTAGCACTACGAAAACATGGTTGGACCTTGCAAACAGCCATCTTTTCTCATTTCTTATGAGAATGATGAGAGTATGTTATGTTGCTTTTATGCTCCGGTAAATCATTGTGGATCCACAACATCAGTCGCACGCATCCATTTGCAAAGGATTTTTCATGAAGACCGGTCAACACGACATGTACATCCTCAATGAAAAGAATGCGCGGCCGCCGCCAGGCCGTAAGCGCGTGTGTCTGAGCTGCGACTGCGATGCGACTGCTATCCGATTGGGCCCTATTCTTCAGCATATAGACGCACGCGCGTCAGTCGCACCCATTCAGTATAAAGGGGCCCTATAGAGGACCGAGCCCCGACGCTCGGCATCATCCCGAACGATTCTGCGTTCAGCATGCCATTTGCCCGACAGCACGTTTGGCCCGCAACATGCGTGGTTTCGCCCGCTGTTTGCTCGCTATGTGTCCTCGTTCAAACGTTTCATCTGGGGTTTGCCTCCGGTTGGAACGGGATTTCCCTCCGAAATTGTCATGTAGGTGTGTGCATCAGTTGCACGTCAGGCGCACGCATCCATTTGCTTAGGATCTTCCATTGAGACCGGTCAACGCGGCATGTGCATCATCAATGAAAAGAAAGCGCGGGCGTCGCTAGATTGCAAAAGCGTTTACCAAACTCCGTCAGCGCTCATACTGGGCCTATTTATACACATCGCATATACGCGCGCGCGTCAAATACACCTAGTATGGACTGCTCATCATGACTTCTAGGCTCAGGAATTTTGCTTTAGCCCTCTGGCTACCACTGTCGCTAGACGCGAACACTGGCCCTCATTCCCATCGCGATGATCAACGGTGAAGTCTGGCGATTCGCTAGTTGATCTATACTCGAAATGTCCTGCTTCCACATGTGATACACGCACCTACATTACAGATTAGGCTGTAGGTAAGATAGAGGTATAGTCTATTAGCTCACAGAGGGCGCCTTGTTTTTGGGATCCGACTTTGTCTGCAATTACGACTTTGCCCGCAGAATGCGTCTGGAAGGATATTTTGGCGAATAGCTGCTCAGAACCCCAAAAACAAGTTTCTGATCGCATCCGAAACTTGCTTTTCCAAAAGCTTGTCGACAAGTTGTTTTCACACTTTCTTGCCGACAAGTTGTTCGCCCGAAAAGCTTGTCGACAACTTGTTTTCAACAACGAAGCAGTGAAAACAAGTTGTCGACAAGCTTTTCGGGCGAACAACTTGTCGGCAAGGAAGTGTGAAAACAACTTGTCGACAAGCTTTTAGAAAAGCAAGTTTCGGATGCGATCAAAAACTTCTTTTTGGGGTTCTGAGTATGGGAAAACATAAGAACGGAAGGAATCACACCATATGCAAATCAAAAGTGCAAAAAATAGATCAGTTAGCCGAAAAATGATGAGGTCGTACTTGTGGACAAAGTCGGATCGGGCGCCCTCTGTGATCTAATAGACTGTACACCTCTTAAATTTCACTCTCGTTTAATGTCTACTTTTGTCTAGACGTTTTATCTTTGATGTAACCTAGTGTGACACAGTCTAAGCCTCACTCATCGACAGAATTGTCATAGAATAACTCGATTCGTATCCAGTCCCATGATGAATCACTTCTTTTTGATCTGCCATCTTCAACGATCGCATAAGAATCGTTCTGTGGATTCAGTGACTGTAACTCACAATATTGAAGCGGTGCTGCATTGACTTGACTCTGTGAGAGCGTTTCCACCCAACTATACTTACTAGATAGCTGCAAGCATATATCACTGGAACTAATGAGGTCCATTGTATCCACACATACATTGAAGTCGACCAGAAAGCTGACTAGATTCGAAATGCAATGGTGCCTACCCCATCATCTGGCATATGTGAGCCATCAGTTTATCAGAAAGGATAAAGGCAAATTATACTTCCATTCGAGGAGGAATTTTGATGGAGACCAGGCTGCGGGTGGGACGATCCTTTATCATGCAGGAGGTGCGCGTCAGGCGTACGTACATATATTGTATGAACCGCTTTTATGTTTTGGAGAGGTTCTGCTCCTTACCCGTAGGTGGACATGAAGGATGTTTCCTATTTTGAAATTCTTCTATAATCAGCGCATTTTTCTAGTGATATTTCTGTCGGTCAAAACGCACTTCTTGTGTACTTCGCTTCATTTTGACGACTTTTTTGTATATGTTATAAGAACTAAGCCCCTTCCCATATGATAGATACTGAATCTTATCATGGATATACAATAACCAAGCCATTCAAATGGATATACTTCAAGCGATCACTGATGTTCTATACAACTCTTCAAAATATGCCAATCCCAGAGCCAAGTATTTTGGGCATGGGATAACACACCTCGGGTTGATAAACCCGGACTCTCGTGTCGGCGCCTACATCCCGCTCGTCCCGAACAGTATTCGTTGCCGTCCTGCCGCAAGAATTGTCTGATTTGTCTCTTCGGATTAAATGACCGTCACGAAACACACACAACGAAGTCCGCTCTATTCTTTGGGCTAGATGGAACCACTCTTTTCTTTAGCTGAGAAATCTCTTTGATTCTGACCTCTTGGAACTGGGAGCTTCTGTTTGGGTCCATCCCCAGTTTCCGTAATACCGCTTGAAGGCATTGAGCGACCTCTTCCAGTATGGAATTATTCAGTAATTAGCAAAGCTGTTAGTGTATGTAGTTCGCTGAGAATACTCACAAAAATCTAACAATAAAGGAAAAATCACATATGGGTAGCTTTTGTTCCCTAGTGGACATGCCTAAGATGTTTCAACTAACTCTTTGCATTGTATCGGACGAATGTGAAGCAACTGTTTCTACAAGAGCGTTTATACGTATTTAGAAAATTTCCACTTGTTACAGATTTTGTTATTTTCAATCTACACAGGAATATTCATTTCCAACCTAAACATGGTCACAAACCAAATTTCTACTGTGCACCGAGATTCTCATACATCTGCTTCCGTTCCGGGATGAAATGACGTCGGATCGCATGGCCAATCATAGCTGACACCGAAGTGAGACCCAGCACGACTCCAGAGAACACCGTTGCTTTGTGCTCGAAGGACTCTGCCAGGGTCCGCTTCCGCGTACGTTCACACAGGTAGACTGGAATCGCATTCAGATTATGTCACAGCAATATGTGATTTATCGGATGCTGGGAGAAAATAATCCCTTAGTAAATACGGATATTTCGGATCGCAAAACTTTTACCGGTGTGAGCATCACGAAATTTGGCCTTCAGAATGGACGCATTTCACGGAGCTGCACAGCGAAATTTCCCCGTTGTCGAGAAATTGACAGATCTACTGGTAACGGGCTAATCAGAACGAAATCTGTGTACAAAAATAGCAACCCTTGTAGGATAGCTTTTGCGAGGTGCTATTGATTCGAAGATATCGATTAATTGGTCGACTTTATCGATTCTTTCCAGCTCCAGTCAAGACCGCAATATGCAAACTGGGGAAATCCACTATGCAAGTCACGAACGTGGCAATCGTTTTGCACGGTGGTTATTAATTTATTGATTTTATTGATTTTCCGCAAGTTTTGCTTGAGGCGTGGTAGAAGCATGTTCGGAAGGGTCGTCCACCACGCTGAGCATAGACGTGACAACCATTTTGCACGACCGTTATCGACTCATTGGTTTTATAGATGTTTCGTTGGTTTTATTTCGACGTGGTAGAGAGTTGCCCGCAGCGGTTAACTTGCATGTAAATAGAACATGATGTCATAAAAGCCTGAGAAGAGTAAAGCCTTGAAATTATGTACATGGGCAAAATCAGTGAATTCATGTGTGTGCACGAAATGTTCTGTAGTTACCCCAATTGCATGAGCCTTGAACGCAGCTCGTGTAATTGATGTGAGCCAGGAAAATTTCGTTAAGGGTTTTTGAGTATCGCGCCTACACATCAGCCGCTTTCACAAGCCACCGTGAAAATTCTGGGTTTTGGGAGATGTTGTGGTCATTCGGACGCAAGCGAAATCTGCCATCGTTTGCACGGATCGTTTTGAAGCAGACCACAAAAGTACTTAGGAACCAAATTTTGAGTCTTCGTCTTGCTGTCACTGACACTAACTTTCGATGACATGATCAATAAAAAGGCAGAGTTGAAAAAAAGTTTGCAAATTCGTAGAAACTCACAGTTACTCTTCGGTCCGTACGGCTGCACGTCAATATCGGGTGAGAATTCTGCGATTACATCGCTGAAAGCAAAGCTATAAATTCACTGTTCTTCAGTAAGCCCTCTACCAGGTTACGTCATTTCATGACGGTTTTGCTTCCTCTCTAACTTATTACAACAAGGGAGGAGGAACTTGGGTACCCGCAGCCGCAGGCGACTGTCAATTACTGCCAGCTCGAGCGCTCGCTGCTAAAGCGACTGTAAATTACTACCGGATCGCGCTGTAGTTTCTTAACCCCGCCCACCGCCGCAACCCAACCAACCGCGCGCGGCATTCGCGTTGCGATGAAGAAGTGTGAATCGCATCTAAGAGATCGGTGAAGCGGAAACTCTTGTGATTAATGGAAATTAGCGCTGATAATATTGTGATTGGTCAGATATGACAAGTAAATGGTGTGATAGTTCAGATATGACAAATAATAGGCTTTAATAGAGATATTATCAGTAAACAGGGACTCTGAAGGACAACACTATTTTGAACTGTTTTCACGAGGAATTTTGAAAGCGTTGACGCGCAAAGGAATGATGTTTTTTTCTCTGAAAATAAATCTGCCTTCGCAAAGGTTGCTGAACTGCCTATTGCTCTGCTTTCATCAAAACCATAATAAGGAAGATTTCGATGCAGGCTAAAGCCAACTTTCTTGCGACACTTTAGAGTTTGCCTACGGCTTCTGACCCTTTGAATTTTTTAAACCTACTAGCTGCCGTACCCGGCTTCGCTCGAGTGTCCGACTACCACGGCTTTATCATACTGCTGAGGCCAATTACGATCACCGATAAATTCATTGAAACATTAAAATCTCCATAACTTTGGTGATCAGCATGTTAGCGAAGCCCAAGTGAGCCTTCCCAATCGACTTGTGGGCAAAAAGTTGGCAAAGCTATTTCAGTGATATGGAATCGATGTATTCGTGTAAAGTGGTTGTGATATTCATATTCAGCGTATCGAGGAACCCCAGGAGACATGTCTTCACCGCTCCATTGGGCAAAAAAGCTAGAAATCAATAAAATCGATAACTCGATATTTTGTGCAGAATGGTTGTCATATGCGTGTTCAGCGTATTGAGAAACACCAGTAGACATGTCCTTGTCCGTCCCCGAGCGAAAATGGAAAAATTATGTGCATGCAAAATCTGGTCCGGATCGGTTCACACTCCGCGATTTCTATTCATTACATACATACATACACATACACATACACATACACATACACATACACATACACATACACACACACATACATACATACAAACAAACTTTCACTTTTATATATACAGACTAAAGGAGACGTTATTTCCATTACTATTGCTGTAGTTACCTTACCTTAAGAATACAACTGAATTAAATCATTGAATTAAAATTGGATTTGAAACACACTTACACTTAGATTTCTGAGCAAAACGAAAAAAAGAGTCTACTCCCTATTTTATCAATGGAAAAATGAATATTTTAAAATAACACCAATAAGTTTCACATGTTTTTCGCCTTGGAATTGCAGCCCATCTGACTACTGCATTCTTGGTTCCATGAAATCAATATTACCAAAACAGTTATAGTGCGGCGATCTAATGGCATTGTATCCATGAGGTACGCCTGCAGGCACAGTACATATCTGCGAGACATTTCTTACACCTCATCTGGCGTGGAGTAGTCGATTCGAATAATATCACACACGCTTAAGGGCTAGTTGTTAAGAATGTTGAACGCTCAAGTTCTGGAGGAAAACACAATGAAAAGGATCAAAAGAATTGAAATACATGAATTTCTGGGTCATACACAAGTTTCATTTCCATTACTCTTTTTTTTCGGCGAACTGACAATGTGTGCAATCTGGTATTAGAATAAGTATAATAATTAGGGGAATGCGCATATAATGAAGGGTACGAGCAGTACGGACGAAACACAAAAGCAAACTGAACGCATGATAATTCAGAGGGGGCCAAAAAATCCAAAAAAGGTTCAAATCGTTGTGCAAATTCCAAGAATTTTTGACGTCTATGGCAGCTCTTCCTAAAGTGAACAGTATTGACGCACTGGTATTTCTGGAATCATTACGCTTTCAGAAGCGCAAAAGCTTCTACACACAAAATCAGTTAACTATCATGATCACCATGTAAAACACATAAGTAAAAGCCGATTTCTTTTGCGGCACTTCATCAGAATTACTTTACGATATCCTCTTTAACTCATTTCGCCTATTTTGTGGGCCCCTTCCATGTTTGCGTACGCGCGCGGCGGAATGGGAGGGGTCGCGACGATTTGGGCGGTGCTAGTGCTATGCGCAGCACAAGTCAGCCGCGGCGCTGGCAATTGCCTTGAAGCGCGCGAGCTGGCATTAAAGTACCAGCCTCCGCCGGCTGCGGGTACCCAAGTTCACTCACCCTACAACAAAAAAGGTCAGTCTTCGCTGAGCGTTTACTACAGTGCTAATTTCCCGTCCAGTTCTATCTCAAAAATTCAAAGCACAGAAAGATAACTAGTCAGCTTTCCTTCTGACGAAAGCAGATGGCGAGAAGAGCTTGGTTTTTGTGAGTATTAAGGGATGGCCAACATGAGAGGTACTTTCCGCCGCCCAATTTGAATTCACGCAACGTGTCTTGACAACAAGTATAAAAATTAAGTTGTAATATGTTGTGTGCAAGTTCACCTGAATCCCTGACAGTGCATTGTGATGTTGATGCGATCCTTGCACACGTATTTCTGTGGAAGCGGTGCAGTAATGATGATGGACGAGTTGTCCGATTCAAACGTGACTGTGTCATCTGAAACATGGGAATATGTACTCTTGCTTATCCAGAACTAGAGGCATGGAACATTTCGTCAGAATTATGTGCCAGATTGAAAAGATGCGAGACAAAATGCTCTTGTGCTTGTACTTATATAACTCAATCTATGGTATTATCAACCAAATATACAGCTTTCTGAAAGAAAAGCAGTTGCTTTGTGAAAGCAATGCTATCTTACAGAATGCTAACTTGCTTACAGAGTTTGGAACCCGAATTTTCGTTCTTTTCGTTCTGTAACACTAACTTACAGGAACAATAGCAGTCACCAACAGGAACAACATTGAAGCGGTTCATCATATTTCTCCAACTACGAAATTGGCTTTAAATTTCCATTGGCCCACAACGGTTTCTTTTATTTGCTGCGAAATTGTCGCGCATAGAAATAGGCAAAGAGTTTACCGTAAGCAGAATGGAAAAACCAAAAAACTCGGAGTCCACAGTTTCATATGGAAATTCTTAAAGGCAGCGTCCCACCACGAAACCATTTTGAGATTTCAACGTGAAAAAAATCTCCAAGAGCTGGTGATCGCAACGCTATGCGTGGTTCCATGCAAGACTGGTGAACAAGCCCATTTCCGAGCCCCAATTTTTCAGGAGCCTTTGGGCGGAGCTGGGGGCGGAGCTAAGTAACATTCCGAATAATTCACTCCACGAGGCGCACCTCCTGAGGAAATTCGTATTCCTCGTGAGAGTTCCTCATCAACTCCCTAACAGAATAGAAACTGAGCTCCATTTGCGGCGACCAAGGGAGTACGTTGGGTGGAAATCCTGCAATCCCTCATAGGCTCCGGAGCCAATGTGGAATTGCAGGATTGCGATTCTCGCTTCCTTTTGAGAGAGCCCTCTGTACTGACAACTTCACATGCAAACTCCTGAATATTTCTGAGACAGCTCAGAAGAAAAGTTGTCAGATGTCATTCAACCCCAATACCCTGTGCCATCCTCCTGCGGAGCTATGTCAGCACTCGTCTCTGGGAGAGAAAGATCGAAAATCGAGAATGTTTGGCGAGTCATGTCGTCCCCTTATGTTGTCGTTTCATAGCTTTCACAAGTGAAATTTCTATTTAACCATTAGGAAAATGTGGCAGACACCATTTGATGTAACGACACAGAAGCAAAATGAAGAATCAAATTTTCCAGAAAATATATTGCAAAACAACATTTAAATTACACAATGTCTAGAGCTATATTTATATTCCTTTGCTGCTTATGAATGGGCAAGATAAAATGAAAAACTGAAGAAGGAAATGAAGTTTCACATACGAACTTGAAGGGCGGAAAGGCATATATCATAGCTGCACCACAATGAATGATTTTTTTTGGTTTTCAAAATGAAGTCCAAGGACAGTCTTGCTTCAAAAAAAACCATACACATGTGTACGTTGGAAGCCTTTTTTGAACTAAAATTTTCACACGAGGGAAAAGATAACAATACCTCCATACGTCTCTGAATACACCACTTTTCGAAGCTGCCAGCGCAACTCCTCATATTTCTTCACGAGTACAGTTTTCTGCAATAAAATTCTTACATATGTGATTTCATACACTAGATTTTCAATTTTAGGCTTAGGTTAAAATTACTCACCGTGGCGAAGTAGAACTTCATCACCTTCTTTCGATCTTCACGCTCCGCGGTTGCGGTTAGCAGAGCGTCGCCTTTCGCTTTCCTGGCACAGTAGCCAGATATTTTAGTTGAGGTGAGATCGAACTTGAAATAATCTTTGATTTCAGGTCTCATTTCCGTGCCAACATTTTACGGAAAATTACTCACTGGTAAGCGATTATGGGTACCATTGATATTGAGATTTATGATAGTTACTGCAAATGTGACGCTAAGGCAAACTTGTTCCTAAAAAACGATAGATTTGGATTCTTTGAATTTTCGTCTCATTTTTTCCTTCTGCACCTTTTGCAGCGGTTACGACTTCGGATGTTTCATATCTCCAATGTACGCATTCCAACCGTTAATTTTCTTCAGTTCTACATGAAAGTGTACAAATAACGAGATATTCCGTCAGTTCAACCCGAAGAATTCGAAAACCTTACACAATGTTCACTTAGGAAGAAAGCTGAAAGGTTCAGCTGCTGCTGTAATCTCGAATATCGTACTCATTTTGTTCACTGATGCCTTTTCGGAGGTTGCTGTATTTGAACTGAAGACACGGTATCTAACGGAAACATGTACTCTGAGCTAAAAGGTCCTCTTTCCATGCATGCATCGGTTTTTTTTCCATATGTGCAGGTTTATTCTACTTTGTAACGTAGCCACTGCATACTCAAAGATTCCGGGACGACAAACCCCGGCCGAACAGTCTCAGCAGCAGGTACTCCGCGAGGTGGCTTATTTTGTCGCCCCACGAGCTGCGTTCGCCCCGTAAAGGCTGCTTCGGTGGCGATGAACTGGTTTGCATGTCCCAAACCTAGGATATCAGCACAATCTTTCTCGCAGGGCTGTGTTTCTACTGTAGGCTTGGATAAGTAGATGTTTACCCAAGGTCATCCAAAAATAGTCCCGAACGCGTACGCGCTTTCCGCTGCAGCGCTTGGTTGGGTGCATCGGTCCCGCGGCGGACTTGGAGATCCGCGCTGAACTGATCTCGTCTGACTGATGATTGCACTGGGCCACGGTTTTACCCAGGCCTCAGCCGGCCTGACGAGTCTCTCAGGGCTCGACTAGCCTCCGCCAAAGCGAAGACACAACTAAATTCTGATGCTCAACCACCGGCTGATACACACCTCCCGGAGGTGGGTCGCCAAGGGGCAAGGAGCAGGTACAACGCAAGATATGAGGGGCAGAATGCAGATCGAACGACACCACATTTGATCGAGCAGCAAATACCCCTCTCAATGTAGCCGAAACACGAGGCGTACTGCTCGCAGCAGTCGGAATGCAGCAGCTCTTCCTCATGCAGGAATGTCTGTCTTTCAATTCTTGGGGGTGTGGCTCGGCAGGTTCTGCTGCGTTTGCCTTATCCAGTTCTCTGAATAGTTTTAGTCATTGGTAAACTGAATGGATTACTACATAGAAAGGAAAAAGATGCCAATTCCAAAATGACGCTGGCTCGACCAGCGTGTTAACTATGTACCAGCTCCACCCCACCCCCTTCCGCTAATACTCGAAGTTTCAGAAGATCCTCTAAGAAGCCGTGTACTCCGTATATGTACCTACTCAGTAATCTCTCGAAAACTAATTCATTCTACGAAATGACTACAATTTTCGTGATCAGACCATCAAATAGCTTCAAAGCTAGCGATGGGTAAAAAAACCCGAGAAACTTTTGGAGTAGAGCTAGCCGAATAATAACTTTTTTCTGTTTCAGTCAAGGTGCAAATGGAGGAACGAGAGGGTGTCTGCAGTTTACATCGCCGAACTGATTGGGACGGTCACTACTCGAGAGAGGAGGGAAGTCCTATCATGCTGGTGACTACGTAGAGGATGATCATGACTATATTCCTCGATGCCGCCCATATCGGACTGTGTGCCGTAAAAAGATACAGCGATACAGCGCGTTTTTTTTTACCATAGCAACAGTTGTAACGCAATTATTTCGCACTAGGTGTGCCACTCGAGCCCAGGGAAATATGTTTCCAAAATTTCTACTATGTTTACATTGATGCCTGAGATTAATTGGCGCTATGATTAGCTAAATATGCCATTAAGTAGCCGTGTTCTTCATGCCAAGCGTAGATGATGGTAATATGGTGACAATTACAGGAAGGAAATCATTAAATTTTCCGGTTACTCAAGATCTACGTATTTAACGTTTCGAAGCGATGCAGTGTTTAAGATTGTTTAGCTTACGTTAAAGTTTGTAGAACCTGTCAGCAGAACTGGGACGGTGTTAACGGCAGTTAATAAGTCGAAGGGGTGGGAGAGGTGGTGAGAAAGGGGGTCTGCCCCGTTTGGGGACCCAGATGGGAAATGAAAATTAATGAAAATGTTAAAATTAATCAATTAATTTATTGAACTACACTCGAAGGTGTAATCATGATGATGAATAACTAATAAAAATATTTTGAAAGTAATAATAAAAATAAACAAGTAAAAGTAAACTGACGGATTTTTATACATATGTTTCGTAAAGAAATTTCCCTCGCCTACCCAACCCCCCCCCCACAACTTCCTTCCCATGCGTTCGCCACTGCCAGCTGGTGGTCTTCCACTCTAGCGATCCACGTCCTGAACGTGTCTCCCAACAGGAGGAATGTTATGCAGCCGTGCTTCCTCCAGAACCGCGAAACGAAGGCGATTTACTTCAGCTTGTCGAGTAGAGTAACAAGATGTCAGATTTGAAATATCGAAATTTTGGTCTGAACACTGCATGCAGAAGTGTGGTTAAGCCGTGAGTGGAGCGCGTAGCCTCTGTAAGATCTTGTGCCTTAAAACAGGATGGAGCTCAAGCAAAAGAACCATTCAGTCCAATAGTGGCTATCGTACGACGACAACATTTTTTTTGCCTAAGGACTTCTGTTCCCACTACAGTCCAAACCGACCGCTCCGCATTACAATCTGTGGGGGTCTCATGGATAGATCGACAGAGAAAGCAACAGATCCAGGGGCCCTACATTCAGGTCATATTAAAGGCAGCGTTCACAGTCATGAACACCTTAGACAGCATCGACAACCAGAGAAAAATTAAGTAGTAGTTCAAATTATAAATGTAAATAAAAGTGATCACCCCTCCACTAAAATTTCACTATAATATTACGAAGAGGTATAGCCTTACATTACTGTGTACTGCATAGTCCACGTCAAAAACATGCAAAGATACAGAGGATTAAGTAAATTGCAGCTACACCGGAAAATATACGGGCATTCGATTCTGCGAGAGGCCTGCCTGGTTGTAATTAATTCTAACACTTTCACAGTCACTGTGGAAATGATAGATTAAGCCACAAATCTGCGGATTTTGCAAAGAAAAGGATATTCCCATGAACTCGATCACGATTTACGTACAAGTGCGATCACCAGCAGTAGGGATTACATCTTGCGGACCTAATCTCCCACAAAAGCAGTCAAACTCTTAGTATAGATAAGACAACCATTTTTTCAACGTTCCTATTCTCAACCAGTAGGAAACGGTTACCCACCTTGTCATCACGAAGGCCTACAGCTGTAGTTTCATAGTCAATAAAAGAAGTGAAGTTACCATGAGTGCCAGAGATGATAACCGAAACTAAAACAAATGTGGTCATTCAAGGTTGACGGAATTTTAGAATTCTGGAAATTTCAGAATTCATGTTTCTAGAAATAAGAAGATTCAAAGTTTGAAAGAATATAACAAATTCTTGTTGTCACGAGTAATTATGACAAGATTTTAATGACATCTTGTTTCTGCCTCTTCGTCAACACACATAAATGAGCAGATATAGGGAAATTTCCACATCCAAAGGGCCGTTACTATGCAATTGAACAAAGTGTGCATACAGAACATTCTATGTAAAGTAGTGACATCGAAAGGCTTCAAACACAGACAAATGGGCAGCGTGGAACCAAATTTAGTAAATATTTATTACAGTTACGTCCAAACACCGTATTGGATATAAGTATAATACTCAGACCAGAGGGAAAATGTTGGGCCGGAGAATATATAATAACGGCTATATGGCCCTCTATTTTCGGGTTATTAATTTTAAAATCGGCTTTTAAACCAACAATTGGGTTTATTGAATTAATTTCCAGGCGGAACTGAACACATTACCATTCTCAAAGGAACACGGATAGTCTAATGAAGAAAGAAAAATTAAATAGGTAATAGATATCCAAGCAAAAAACAATGAAATTTTAAGAATTAGTATGAATTCCATTTCAATTAGAGTCCCAATGAAAACAAACTGAATCTCAGTTCTCTGGTGTACAGATGTTTCGTCATCTACAATACCCACATGTTTTCAACACTAAAATGTCTCCCAGTTTCGCAGTAATAATGGAAAGATCTAATAAAACTCACCGAGAAGTGCTGCCGTGATGCGCATGGCTTATTTCCATTGATTGCTAAATAACACATTCGAGAGGCCCATTCTAAGCCCGGGGATTGGGCGTCGCCAAAGAGAAATTGGGCTCACATAAGAGGTTGCGACGAGGAGGATGGTGGACATTCCGTGCTGGAGAGAAGCTACGATGCAATAGATTAGGAGAGAGAATAGGGGGAACAGATAGATAGAGAGATCGAGAAAAAACATTTCGTAACAAGGTATGGTTACTTCTAACCTGAACCTATATTTTAATATTAAATTACTTAAGAAAAACTGCGTGAGAAATACTACACTGAGCTTGCATTAGCCCTGTCACGTTTTGGATTCAAATTTCTAACTTTCGAGTGGTCCTGCTGTGTTTTCGAAGATTGTTGGTAAAAAAGCCTTTAAAAAATTTGATTCGAAAGCCTCTCAATGTACTCAAAATCATCTCTGACGTTCCAGTTGTATAGTCCGTTTCAAAAACGACGATACGTAGCTGAGTATTTGTGCATACGATCAGCATTTCTCGCCTGCCTCTCCGATTCGGCACTATTTCTTCCGTTCTCTCTTTCTCTAAAATCTCCACAACTACATATGCTTTCCAGTGAAATGCACTATAGCAGCACTGACAATCCAAATTTTTTCGGTAGTGTTTTTCTATCACAGACAAGCCTGTTTTCCTTCTATAGACATCGTTTTCTTGCCATAAACTAAGCAGTAGAGATGAAACAGCTCCTGTAAGCGAATGATGGTGTCACAAAAAAAAATTTGAAAAGCTCATTGAAAATGTGATTAGCGGGTAACAGATTCAGTTTCATGGATAGGAGAACAGGAAACGATCTCTACTGGCATGATGCATTTCCGCTCTGAATGTCTACGTTTCCGTGGGGGAGTAGATTAACATTCGCGTGATACGCGAATACTTCCGTGTTTTTGTTCCGTGTCAGTTCTGTTTCCATCTCGATCTGATCCAGCAAACACGCAACTCACTTTCGCTGCCGTATATTCGCTCATACCGATTGCTCGAACTATCAACTGAGCTCATTCGTGGATGAACATCTGGACCTAGATGCATCATTGAGATCAATCAGGGTGAGAGTTCTGAAGCCCGTAAGACCGATGTGTTAGTTTGTGTGGTGTTACACGTTTACATTGGCTAGCTTCTGCAAGGTTTCCTTGTTTCCTACTGGCAACAAGCCCTTCTGCGATGCACTTTTCACATTTGCACTCGTTACTTGCTTACATTTAAATTCTATCAATTAATTGATATAGCTACATCTACACTGAATTGTCGTGTTATAAGTATTTAATAGGTTGTCGCGAAAGTTTCCCGCTACCTTCAGCCTTCTTTTTCAAGTGAATTTTTCTTCTCCAATACAACTGACAATTACGCTATATATGTGCTACCACTATTGACTTGAACTCCTGCGGTAAAGAAAGGGTTTGTTGGCAGCAGCTCTCAATGAGTAGTTCCTTCGCAATTCCACCAAACATTGAGCACTGCCTTTTAATGAGGTAGTTCTCGTTTGGGTGGTGCAGCCCATGGCTACTGGTGGTGCAGTCCATAGTCCATGGTTAAAGCTAAAAAGATGGAGAGTATAACCAACAAATTTGAAGCCGATTGCCGCTCGGACCATGATGAAAACATGCGCTATACTAGCATTTTTCTTCGAAGCGATATGGAAGTAACCTATTATATCGTGATAGCCCTGAAGTTCTTATACCAGCTCACGAGTATCGCACCATGAATTCCCTTCGACCAGCTCCAGGAGACACTCGTAATTTACTTCTCCTTGTCGGCCGGATCGTGGTCTGTCTTAAGTCCAAGTCATCGTCTCCTAACTTGCGGGAACAAATCTTCGCTATCATAAGATATGTTTTTTGGAGCGTCGCTTTCGCTGCTGTTTCCTGAGCTTACAAAGCTGGAATAGCAGAACATGTTTGCAGTCAATGACGTTTTTTTTTTTTTGGTCACAGTCGCAACGGAATAGTAGGACAAAATATGTTTAGGTCGGCTACTCACCGACCTTCACACATATATGTTCTAGATAGATAGAAAGTTCCGGAGCAGCTCTCAATGAGTAGTTCCTTCGCAATTCCACCAAACATTGAGCACTGCCTTTTAATGAGGTAGTTCTCGTTTGGGTGGTGCAGCCCATGGCTACTGGTGGTGCAGTCCATAGTCCATGGTTAAAGCTAAAAAGATGGAGAGTATAACCAACAAATTTGAAGCCGATTGCCGCTCGGACCATGATGAAAACATGCGCTATACTAGCATTTTTCTTCGAAGCGATATGGAAGTAACCTATTATATCGTGATAGCCCTGAAGTTCTTATACCAGCTCACGAGTATCGCACCATGAATTCCCTTCGACCAGCTCCAGGAGACACTCGTAATTTACTTCTCCTTGTCGGCCGGATCGTGGTCTGTCTTAAGTCCAAGTCATCGTCTCCTAACTTGCGGGAACAAATCTTC
The DNA here is from genome assembly GCA_037903475.1 of Ancylostoma caninum. Taxonomy (NCBI): domain Eukaryota; kingdom Metazoa; phylum Nematoda; class Chromadorea; order Rhabditida; family Ancylostomatidae; genus Ancylostoma; species Ancylostoma caninum. The sequence goes on from JBAJFG010000446.1 coordinate 599,312, forward strand.
GCTATCATAAGATATGTTTTTTGGAGCGTCGCTTTCGCTGCTGTTTCCTGAGCTTACAAAGCTGGAATAGCAGAACATGTTTGCAGTCAATGACGTTTTTTTTTTTTGGTCACAGTCGCAACGGAATAGTAGGACAAAATATGTTTAGGTCGGCTACTCACCGACCTTCACACATATATGTTCTAGATAGATAGAAAGTTCCGGAGCAGTCCCGAAAATTCTGGCAGTGCGCGAAAATAAGTGGAGGGAAACTTTCGCGACAACCTAACACATATTATTATACGCTAACTTCAACTTCTTTATTACTTTTTAAAATCACATACGCCACCATTTTTACATTAGTTATTCACGTTTGACATAAACGTTAGAGAAACTTTCATAAGACAGACGTATAAGGATGAAATTATTCGCGCCCCTAGTAAAAGTCAAAAAATCGTCCACGAGAAACATATTCTGAGAGATGTGCTGATGTCGTAATGTGGTGCGATGTTGAAGGCTTTAAAAATAATAAAAATTGGAACGAATAATAAAATGGGTTTGGAACATATAACTGGACTTTCTTTTGCTTAGAACTCAACCTCCTCTAGAACTTTGAACACCACTGAAGGGCGGGTTAGCCGCCGGAGCGATGTATAGTTTCAGCATGAAAGCTTTCCTCCAAAAAGATTTTCTACTCGCCCTTTAGGCAGGCGCTATCAACCTCCTAAAAATCTATGCAGCATGCTTTGACTTCACTAACTTACAAATACCTCAACATAGATGAGCTGGTTTAGCTCAAAGGAAACATATCTGCAATAATTTTCTTTCTTGAGATTTTGTCTGTTTCGAAATTGTTCCGAAATTCCATGAATATTGCATAGCAAAATGCATCAGCGCTCCATACATACAATAGGGTAGATGTGCAGCGAACTGCAACCGTTTAGGCGACAATGCTGTGACGGATTCTGGTACCGGCCAACGTTGGAGCTCAAAGTTTGTAGCTTCCTGTGCATCCGTCTATCCCCTGGGTGAACTGCAGCATCTGTTAATCTGTGTATGAATCTGTTATTTTTGTGTTCAAAAGCCCTCTTCCGTGTGACAAAACTTCTCTTTCATACTTATTTCATCCTATCATCTTCTGCACAATCTTTTCCTGGGGTAATGTGTAGGAGCTCCCAAAACCAAAAATGTCTTTCAAAAATTAAAACGGAATTGATCCATACACTTCTGCTTATCCAGGTTTTTTGCAAATTATTTTCCACCGAAAAATATCCTTCTTGACCGAATTCATCTAAAATGTTAGCCAGGTACTCATAATTAGATAAGATGAACATTACAAGCATCGAGTTTCTCTTTTTCTTACTCATAAAGTCATGTAGATTGCATATGTCGAACATGTTCACTCGTATCTTACTCCTAGTGTGAGTTGTTCCAGTAATTCCCAGGAAGTTGCTAGCTCTCCATTACTTATCTTCAGCAGAAAAAAGCTGAGAGCAATAAAGCAGCTGGAAGACATATGCGTGCGTATTATGCTTTAGGCGTCCTCATCGCAGCCCATTATCGTCCGCGCTGCTAGATGAGCATATGTATGTGCCCATCAACAGTTCCCACAGATAAAGATTGTTTTCATAGACCTGAAAAAAACTTCTAGTAAAGCTATACTCCCTACCGACATAAGTACTCAACCAGAGGATACTCATAGTGGTCTCGAATCTTAATAAAAATTAGTCATCTGCGATATCACATATGTAACTAGCTGGCAGACCTGCTATGAAAAGTTCAACTCCAATGGTGCTGTTACAGTACCCATTTTTTAGAACTCGATTAAATTATGCCGTTGTGCAGTCGATGTGTTGCATCTAATTTCACGACTGTATCAACAACAAAAAAACGTTCATTTAAGGGTTACAGCAGGTGCTGATTAGAAATCATTCAATATAAAAATGTTGGCAACATTGACCTCATACCACTATTCGGCTAGTGCTTCCCCAAGAATCTCGAAGCCATACTTTCCACCCAGGCTCTGTTTCCACCCAGACTCTGTCTATCTCATGCGCTGATCACGAAAATCATACTCACTTTGCACTTCAAACATGTATTTCAAGTCTGCGATCGGATCCTCGCACTCTCCTTTATCCATTTTCCCAAAGGTGTCAAAGGAAATCTTTTTCTTTCAAACTGTACAGGGTAGGAGTAGGGGAGGAGGAACGGTGTTACAGTGGCATTGTCTTACTCATTCCCTCGTTTCATGTACTTTCCACAAAGGACGCTGGTCGATTTCTACAGTTTCTGTAATTATACCCTTTATTGGTAAAATCATATCATAATCAGGGTCAAGCATGACGATGGGAAAAACCGACCCTCAATACGACCCCCCCCCCTATTCCCTCATCCAACCCCCATCTTTTCACGACCCCCCCCCCGCCTCCTGCCCCCGCATGTTTTCTCTGTTCACAGAAACACTGAACAGTTTCAAGGAAGAACACACAAAAGAAACACTTTAAAAACCCAAAATTGGAACTAAAACAACCTTGAGGTCGATATACATCCTTCCTTATTCGATCGGACCAGACTGCATGCAGGAACGATCACGTCAGTACCTGCCAAAACAGGACTGGTTGGCAGCGCATGCGAGGGAATCGGTTTCAGCGTTGGCATTCGCGCGCCCACGGGTTCGATTCCCGGCGCCTCCAAAAAATTTTTGCACTGGTTGGAACCGTTCAGGATTTAGTGTGGAGTAGAGAGGATTTAAAGGTTAGAAAATGAAGTGAGGGAAGCGAAATCGATCGATAACACATGCGAGAATTCGCCTACAAGGGGCGTCAGTTTGTGGAAAACTATTAGGTTATTTAGAACTCGCACTGAGGTTCTCTGACTCAAAATCAGCGAATGTTCTTCTATCTATCCTTATAGGATGATCAGCTCTATCTTCTGCCAGAGTTTCAATTTTCTAGACCTTCATATGTTTTTGGGAGCTCGATGGGAAATCGATGGGAAATTTGGCGAATTTCCCATCGATTTCCCATCTAAATTGCGAGAAAACGAGCGAACTTCGTGGAGCCAGATTCTGAACTCAAGTGGGAAATTTCCTCAACTAAAACTCATGAAAGAAAAGTTTTCGTGATATCTGCAAATTGATTCTCAGTGATTTGCCAAACAGATTCACTCCATTTTCATCATCTGTTCAAATTGCGAGGTTTTCACTTCTTCAACTCCCATGAAGAAGGTTTGCCTTTTACTTAAATTTCACTACCTTCACGTAATAGAGCTCCAAGCATTGGTTCTTCATCCCCATTATCGCACCCCAATAATTGCTCCTGCTTGCGTGAGTTAGATGGGAAATTTCCCCTCGGAGACCCGAAAAATTGAAAAATTTCCCATCGAGCTCCCAAAAGCATATGATGATCTAGAAAATTAAAACTCTGGCAAAAGGTAGAGCTGATCGTCCTCTATAGATATCTAGAAAAGCGTTTGCTGATTTCGAGTCAGAGGACTTCAGCACGAGGTTTAGGTCACCCTACTTTTCCACGTTCTGACGGGCCCTGCAGGCGAATGCTAGCATGTGCAATCGATTGATCTCGCTACCCACACTCTATTTTTTGAACATTTCCACCCTCTTTACTCCACATTTGATTCTGAAGTGATTCCGACGCGTGCAAAAATTTATGGAAGGCGCCGGGGATCGAACCTGCGAGTGCGCTGAAGCGGATTTCTCTCATACGCTGCCAACCAGTCCTGCTCTAACTCGATATGACGTGATCATTCTTGGGCGGAACGTCATTTGTCATGTCATAAAACAATCATTAATTTACATTCAATGGTCAAGCCACCCCTATACGTACTCGACTCACACCTCCCCAATACGACCCCCCCCCCCTTCCCAGCCCCCTCCCATACGACCCCCTCATGGGAAATTCCCATCGGACGCTTGACCCTGATCATGATTAATCAAGGCTAACAGAAATCCCCTCTCTCCCAAGTTTTTGATCACTTTGATAAAATGCTCGTTGATAACATGATGCGCGTAAATACCTAGTAACCTCCACTCTCGCTATGCAAAACTTGAAAAGATTCTGCGACATCCGAGCCCACAAAGAAGGATTTATGGTGCAATCTGGTTGTCGAATTCCTGATAAATATGCCAAATAGCCACCTCTGCTAAAAAGCAGCTTATTGTTTCTTTTCTTTCAAATGTTTGACGTCTAGATGTGAAGTTGAATACTGTCCTAAAAGTATGTTCGAACGGTTAAGGTGTACATTTTTATAGCAGTTGCTGCAAGCAAGCGGAAATAGTGTTAATTTTGCGTAAAAAATGACAATGCTGCCAAATAATGTTGATTCTCGTGATCAGCAAATCAAGGCCCGAGGTAAAGTGTCCAGTGCGATCATCGCACATCTTCTTCAGGGCGATGATCGCACTTCGCGCTGGAGAGCAGCATGGTGATCACCCACACCGTGAGTCGGACTGAGCGTGCATGAAAAGTGATGAAACGTACGTATTTCACGTATTCCCACATCACTTCCGGGGCTGTATTAGCGTGTGAAACAGATATGAACCATTGCGACTAACAAACTAGAACGAGTACGATTTGACAGAAGCACCAGAAGCACCTCTGCACTTCTGACAAGTCGTACACATTCGAGCTTGTTATGTGCTGTGGGGCGAAAATAAACATGCTCAAGTCCGTAAGCTCAGATGCATTCTGTGCAATTCGCGCACCTGATCATACGTACCTTCAGACCATCACCATACTCCGCGTGAGATGCTCTGAGTACTTCACTCGGCGTCTCTTCGCCCCGCACACTATGTAGTCGTCAAATGATGGGGATCATCGCCCTCCAAGGCGATGAGATCAGCGCCCTTCACGTATGTGCTCGCAGCACCGCCACGGATGGTGATGATCTTCCATTGTTCGGTGTTGGAAGGTCGTCGCGCGTGCGATCATCGCCCCAAATGTGGCGACGAGTTGTGCAGGCAGCTGATCTCATCGCCATGCCACTTTACTACGGGCCCAAGTAACCCCACTGCGAAATGTTTGAGAGATTCTGTGATGTTTCGCTTCTATATTATGCATGGCTAAACCATAATCTCCACAACCCTAGAAGTGCAGGGTTACTCAAAGTGAGTATGATTTTTGTGCTCAGCGTATGAGATAACCCTGTAGACAGAGTCTGGGCGAAAACTACAGCTTCGAGATTTTTGGGGCAGCACTAGCCGAATGGTGGTCAATATTGGCAATATCTTTATGCTGGTTGCCGTATTCGTGATCAGCACCTGCTGTGACCCCCCCCCCCCCCAAACAACCGTTTTCTGCGGAACAGTCGTGAAATTAGGTGCGACACATCGACTGCACAACGGCACAATTTAATCGACACCTAAAAAATGGGTGCTGTAACGGCATCAATGGAACTGAACTTTCAATCTTGTGCTTGGGAATACGTATCAGTCTCTGAGATAAAGACGTGAAGACGCACAGAGAAAGAGTCCAATGGCACCGAGGAGAAATACTGTCAATAACATATAATTAATCGAAATACACATTGACCGGCAATGAATGTTCAGCATATATACCATAGAATGTGTTATACTAATTGATTTGTAAGACTGCGTTCATACTAGACCGACGGTGAGGGCGGTTGGTGAATAAAAGATGCATATTGACAGGCGAGACAGTGCTTGTTGACCGGTCTATCATGAATCTAAGCTGAAAACAGCTAACCATTCATTCGCAGCTGACAGCGTCAGGCATAGTGGTGAGTTTATTCCGACCGCCTTTTCCTTAAGCAGAGCAGGCGGTGAAAAAACTCTTATGAGCCCTATAGATTTTTTCCGACGCCCATAGCGATTTAGAAACGTTCCTGAAACCATTTCCTCGTGATAATCAGCTGAATATTTCCAAATTTTGGGCTACTGCATGGAAATACTTTAGGTAAAATAATCTAGCGATCTTGATTCCTCAAATCTGTTTTCGATTGGATACTTGCCTCTGAATTGTATTAGGTTGTAGCATAAGTTTCCACTGTTCTGATATTTCCGAAGGAAAAATTTTATAGAAAATCATATGACAATGGATACCAGTTGAAGTATGGACCACAACAGTCGCAGGTCTTTTGCAGCTTTTACAGTCGACGTCATCGGACTGACCGAGACGAGGAGACACCGGCCACTGAACGCCATCTTCGACACAGGAGAAGAACTGTTTCTTGGAACCTGCGACAGTAGAGGAGCTGGTGGAGTCGGTGTCTTCGTCAACACAAACTTGGTCATGAACATCAATTCGCTCGAACAACTAACAACCTGAATCGGACGTTTGCGATTGAGAAGATGTGGATCAATGCCGTCCGTGACAATCTTCGTCGCATACGCTCAGACATCCAGCTACGACGAAGACGAGATTGAGGCCTTCTATATGGACTTGGAGAAGTTCTACGGGGAAGATCGCACTTTCTAGAAGGTCATCACATCGGTAACCACGGCCTGCAGTGGAACGAACAGGGGAGGGAGGTTGTCTGAGTTCATCATGACTTCCGAGCTCGCAAAACGGTGCAGAGAAGCGATAAAGGAAGACCTCAAGAAGAGACGAGCAGCAATGTTGGCGGAAGCCACAGAGGCAGAGAAAAGCATTCGTAACGCCCACCGAGACTTCGCCAATCGCAAGATCAAGATGTCCGCCCTCCGGCGCCCGGATAGAACAATTTCTTCATCAAGACGGGTAATGGATAATGGAGTAGTTCATCTACGACTTCTACTCGGATCTCTTCGATAACCACGTCCGCCTCCCTCTTAGGGAGGATGGGTATGTTGTTCCATCGGTTCTTCCTTCCAAAGTCCGACATGCCATCAAGTCGGTGAAGAATCGTACAGCACCGGCAGGATTCGACTGGAACATCTGAAGAACCTACCGCCAGTTCTCATCACCACCTTGGCTAGGCTTTTCACGCGGTACCTGTCGGAATGCCAGGTACCTAGCCAATGGAAGACCAGCAGGACCGTGCCGCTGTACAAGAAGGGAGATCCGCAGCACATCGGCAATTATCGCCCCATCTGCCTACTGTCCGTCGCCTACAAGCTTTTCATGCGAGTAATCCTAAACAAGGTCGAAAGGACACTAGATGAAGGGCAGCCGTGCGAGCAAGCAGGGAAGCGGTCCTGGATGTTCTGAGGAACCAGGGCGTTCCTACTCAATACATCAAGATATTTCGTGAGCTCTACAGCAACTTCACAATCAGGATTTCTCCATTCTTCGACACCGCGTCGCCAATACTATTCAGCGCCACTCTTGAGGACGTCATGCGAAGACTAATATGGGATTGCATGGGAGTGCAAGTTGATGGCCGGCTACTTAACCATCTTCGCTTCGCTGACGAAATCGTCCTTATAACGCTAAATATCAGCGAAGCGGAACGGATGCTGGCCGATTACGCATGTGGGGAGATCGGTCTCCAAACGAATCTGACGAAGAAGAGAAACGGGTGGGTCCGGGATGCCCCATTCTCGCTCAACGGAACGATCATATCAGAATGCTCCAGCCACGTATATCTTGATCGGGAAGTCAACATGAACGACCTCGCTCTAGAGATGGGCAGGAGGAAACGAGCAGCTTAGGAAAGCTTACAAGAGCATCGAGGAGGTAGTGAAGAAGACGAAGAACACCAGGCTCCGTGTCCACCTCTTCAACACAACGATTCTCCCTGCTTTGACGCACGCCTCAGAAACCTGGGCGTTGCGCAAGCGGGATGAGAATGCGGTCAGTGTCGTCGAACGCTCTATCGAGAGGATGATGCTAGGAATAACCCGTCTCACGCAAGTGAGGGCAGGGATACGGAGTTCCACTCTGTGTCAACAGTCGAACGCTCGTCAGGGACGCTGCCGCTTACGCCAAGTTGAGTAAGATCAGGTGGACCGGACACGTGATGCTTCTTAACGACAACCGTTGGACAAGAGCCGTCAGCGACTGGTCTCCACGGAGCGTTGAGCGCACAACAGGAAGATCACCGACCCAATGGTCAGACTTCTACACGAAGTCCTTCAAGGAAAGGTACAACCATTGGACGACTCTGGCACGGGAGAGCGACAAATGGAAGGATTGCTGGAGCCCGCGCGGTATATCCGAAGAACGATGGGAGTCAATGTGATCAAGATTTTGGTTCGATAGATGATTAAGTTGACATGGCTATTCCTTTCGCAATACTAAATAATAAGGACCATATACTGTCGTACTTACATCATAGTAAGGGCAACTAGTTGGGTAAGCACATGCATATTACTCCTTTCTCAAACTAACATAAATGTTGGTCAGCAACTTTCAATATATCCACACATGGAATCATTTATGATAATGTACTTTCTTTTCATAAAAGTAATTCAAATTCGGACAGTGTCACCATGTATAACTGTTCAGTATGTCACCACAATAATTTAACCTAAATATAACATGGAACTACGGGGAGCGCACGAATTAGTGGCGCGTGGTTTTTTGAACCCCAGGAGGGATTGAGCGAAATCACAAGTCATGTTGTAGGTGTCCTTCCTTGAGCTATCTCTACCGTGGATATTAGCTGGTTTCCCAAATGATCTCCTCCTGTGCCTACATAGGCTTCAGGAAATCTCTTGGTCCAACCGCTGGTGACGCGAGGTTGGTGACAGCGCCCTTTTTTTCCAAGATTTTCTGAAGTAGACTTCAGAAGACTCCTACCATACATGTATGATAGGTCACGGCTATGTCTCAACTACAATGCGCTCACCGTTGATTGAACTACCAAATGATTACAGTAGTGAAAACAGGCGTTGCATATAACAGACCGTTTTTGCTATTCTTTGCGAACTCAGGACTGCTAATCATCAGAAGAGCAAACAAGTAGTCGTTTCGAAACTGTGGAAGACTTCCAATCCTACTAGTAGGAGGTGGCTTTTGCAAACTCGTCCGTACCCAGTTTGCAAGGCAAAATTTGTCCAAAAGTGGTTACACGGATGACTCCCTTGAATTTTGGCTTGAAGGGATTGCCTACATAACTCACTTCGTTTGCATTCCCATGAGCTCCGCTTTGGATATGTTAGTGGGTAAGGTATCTAATACTTAATAGACTGGAACAGACTGGTTGAAATTCGTTCCTGAAGAGTCTTGAAAAAAATCTTGTGAAATAATACCTGCGTGTCAAGGAAGATGTGAGCTGAAAGCATCTCCAAGCCTTTACAGAACAGCAACGAGATCACTCGGCAAGCTTGCTGTTGTTTACGGTGGATATTGTTCCAGTAAATATATCCACAACACTGCCTATGAAGTTGCCCAATTCCCGCTGATTGGGGCTCAACAAAAAAGACGCGCCAATAATTTGTGCGCACCCTGTACATGTTCATCAACCCTCACCTCTCTCAAGCACTGCGGTTCACATATATCATGTCCGCTGCCAGTAGATCTCTGTCATGGTCGAACATTGCCATTTGATGTTCCACTCGTCGCTACTCCCACAGTAGCGTAGCTTACTGTGCCGCTGCGGGGCGGCTGCCGAGGTTTAGAGGCTTATCGATTGGTCAAGTGTTGGAGTAAGCTCCGCACCACGCACATTGGACTCATATCTAAACAGTTCAGCAACTAATTACATTCAATTACAGCAAACAGGAATCGAAATCTCTCACACGTATCGCACAATTTCGTCTATAGAGCGATGTTGCCCAAACGATACAGCTCTGGCTGGGGTGTCAGCTTCCCTTACCATCCTATCCGCAAATACCCTTCATTTCGTCACTGAACCTTTTACATCATATCCGAGGCGAAAAAAAGAAAAAACCATGGGTGGAAAGATACAGATACTAAAAATAGTTAGCAGACTGTTTATTGAACTTCTGGCTACATTGAATATAACTGTGTTGTGCACTTGGTGTTTGGGCTTGTCCGAAGACTTCGTGTTTTCAGCAAATGTCCACTTTGTCAAAATCAAATTGGGTTACTGGCTATTTTCTTGGATTAGCTGCTTATGTATTTGACGCGGAATATGACAAGCTGACCCCGGATACCGTCCCTAGATCGCGTGTTCCACAAAGCCAACTACGTAGGAAGTTAAAGGGGTGAGCTCCAGCCTACCTGTCCACCGTCCTCGACTACCTCGGTGCTGAGACGGACGACCAGGCCGACAATGGTTCCGGCAACGAAATCACGTCCAGAATCGACCGTCGTCATATGCAGCTGCCTGTCAGTAACGGCGAGGCGCTCCACAAGGTGTTCGTCGGTGTGAGCGTTGCGAACGGTGTTGCTGTGTGCAACATGTACGCTGTTCCCTTGCCCAGTAGTGCTGTCGGAGATTAGAAAACAAAGAGCTGAGCTTCAACTCCTGTGGTTACTCTTATCTAAAGGTTTTTATTGGAGCTTGGAGCCGCTGTCAATGTATAAAAAATCCAGTTTTTTTTTTTGTGGGTTAAATAAATAATCGTGATGAGACATTTGGCTTTCTGTGTAATTAGATGTAATGAGGAAGAATTAATTCTTCAAGGATGTTTTTCGAATTTCAGGACATGCTAAGCTTTGCTAAATCTTACTGGTGAACAGCAAAATTTCCTTAAGTAGTGTCTGCCTTCACAGTCACAGCAGCTGCCGCTTTGATATGTGATGATAGAACTGTTGTACGTCCACCACAAAAAACACTTCCCTTTTCAACCCGACCCTGATACTGCTGGTGGCCAGACAACTATTTCGCAATTGTCGTTGAGGACATACGGACTGGGCACGTCATTGACGGTAGGTGCCTTTTGAGGATTTCCTCACCTATTCGCCTCACCTCGGTTGGTCATATCCCGGTATTCAATGCAACTTCAACTGCCTGTTTGTTTTCTGTTTTATTTGAAGCATGTTTCAAAGAACTGGTGGTGGCGCTATGCATCTTTAGAATCATTTTTATTGTTACTTCACGGATTATTGCAAGCTGATTCTTTCTACGCAATTTTTCCAAAGCAACACTCCGAACAATAGGTAATACTGCTATCTTCTTCCAAAATGTTGATGTCTGATAGAACAACAGTCTAAAGCGCCCATTTTCTGCATGATAACGGTCGGTTAAAGTTCGTTTCCGAGAGCTGGCTCTAATTTCGTACTCTGTGGGAAAACAGTTAGTAGCAGTCAAATCTCCAAAGTGAAGTGTCGTTTAGTTGTCATCTCCACTAGTTGCAGAAGCTGTTCCTGCGTAGAACAGACCGCTAACCACTCAGACACTGACTGCGTGCGAGCGGCGGCACATCCCGCCAATGCACGGGTGATTTTATTTTATTTATTTATTTTTTACGAACTCTTCGCCCTTTTTCCATGTTCCATGTTTTCCATGTTTCGACTAGTGTCTGAGGGATAAGGTAGCAGAGCAACCTCATTGAGAGGAATGAAACGATTTATTGCTAAACAACTTCAAATTTTACCATTGATAAACTAACATTTGATGATGATGGCCTTTGGATCAGGGAACTTTAGGTTCTGCATATCACTGAAGACAATGAGATCACCAACTGCATTAGAAGAGAAATAAGCAGAGAAGAAGTGAGGATCGCAAGTGATTCCTACAAAACAGAACGCTCCTGTTCACGCCGTTTTAGAGATCCGCCAATTATTAAGCATATGAAGTTGATTTTTGAGTACAGTTGCTAAAGTCGCAAGTTGTTTAGCAGTAAATCATGTCATTCCTTTTAATAAGGCTGTTCTATCACATTATTTATCACGAACACTAGTATAAACAATGAAAATGGCGGGAAACCCAATATGGATCGGCCAATCAACCTATTCTTATCACCACCATGCGCGATCTAGCGAGCAGCGGGACCCAAAGCGGCGAGCAGCGGGCCTCGAAGCAGCGAGCGGCGTGCCATTACCCGCGCATCGGCGGGATGTGCTGCCGCTCGCGCGCATTCTTGTCTGAGCATGTAGCCGAAACATCACTGTCTTACTCTTTGCTCCGCTGTTTCCTAATTTGAAGGTGTACTACGACAGGGGCAACCATAGAATAAGTAATAGCTTCCATCAACCAATCGATATTGTGTATTGCCCGAGTGACCATTCACCAAGGTTGTGGAAAAAATCGGGTCACCACAATAACGCAATTTTTTCTGCATCAACCTGATAATAAAAAGAAATTTACCAGATTACATGCATCCATTTTGGGCTGGGATGTCAGCTTTCCGTGGAAGTTACCGGAATCTCACTGCTGCGGCTTTTTCAAGCAATGCTCTTTCAAACAGATCTGTATATTTAATACATGTGCTTTCTTCAATCCTCACACGCTGTTTTCAGAAAAAAACTTTGCGGTACAGCTTCTTCTGGTGCTGTTAATACTCTAGTGCTCGAATTTGTGAATTCATGGAGTGAGAATAGGAGTAACCTCTTTCTGCTCCTGCTTCAGATAGAAGATTTCTCTAGTCTTATAAATCCCAATTCTTTCTCCTTACATTTCTCCCACCAGGGAGAATATCCACTTTTCCCGGGAACTACCACGATCCGTGGGAAAGTCTCTCACAAGATTTTGCTTCATTTCGGGTGCGGACCGTCGGAACGGCGCCTCGCTGATACCGCGACATCTCGATTTGATGCGATGTGATCGAGATGATCATTTGCATTAATTTCCATGTGATTCATATGCTACTGCACCTATTTTTAGTGATCATCTCAATAATATCGCATCAAACCGCGATATCGCATCTAACCGCGATATTACGATTTGGTACTATATGATGGAGCTGATCGCTTGCATTAATTTCCATGTAACTCATTTGCTACTCTTTCTATTTTCCGGCTGCTAGAAATTTTTTATTCTCAAAAATGGTTAAAAAGGGAACGAGAAAGGAAGACCGACATCTGCCCGGATAATGTGAAAATTCGCCATGATACTGGAGAAGGCAGAGAATCTACTGGTCTTTGAAAATCATTTCAGAACAAAAATCAGGCTCACTGCTCGCGGTCATAATTCATTGGCACGGTCCACACCTTCACCGGCTTAGATAATCTTTCTAGTTCACTACTTAGAAACTGTGGCTATCCTTCCATGGCAGTTGATGAAGGAGGTGATAAAATTATTTTCAACATTAATTTTTCTAAAATTAATGTTGAAAATAAATTCAACATTAATTTTTCTAAAAAAAATTTTCCTTGAAAAATAAATGCTTAAAATAAAATAAATGCTAAAAATCTTATTTTTCTAGGGAAATACGTGCTCAGTCAAATGCTCAGTTGTTCTCCTTTTCAACAAGAAAACACTGGAAATGACCGAACGTAGTAGCTCGGTTCCCCATCATCTTTTCTCCTTACATCATTCATCACACCATCTCTTACATGATTTCGCCATCTTACAAAAGTTATTCCTGTGCATTTCACACTGCAAGACATATGCAGTACTGGTTTCGTGGCCGTCTTTCGGAAGGTTTTCAAAAGATTGATTTTAAAACAATTTCGAATATGTGCTTGTATATAGTGAATCGAAATTACGGAGGATTAACACGGGATGAAATTTCACATGCAGGTCCCCAATTGCCGGCAGTTTTGGATTCCAGCGCGCTGTGATGACTGTTGCATTGCATTTGAATTCCTGCCCTTACCAATCGTCTCCTTTATATTTTTGCTGGTCCATAAGTTGCAGGGTGGATCTTTAAGCGAACATCGTTATTTGTCCCCATCTATACTTCATCTGATTGCTTTTACAACCGATCATTTCTACTCATCGGAGGCTTTCTCGTCGCCGCGATTCAGCCACGATCACTCTAGCAAGTGCGCGAGCGAATTTCCTACTATTTTTGGAAAATTTGTGTAAGCCATATTTTTTCCGTTTGCTTCCGATTAGCGTTTGAGTTCTCCACTTTTGCATGTTTGTTAGCACGCTATTCTGCACGTATTCCACTACTATCGAGCTCAATTAATGCGTTATTCATCCAGCTCTAGTTCCCGAGAAATACCCAGGTACGTATCTTTGTATTGCATATTCTTCTAGCGCATTAATAACAGTTATATCCATAGAAAATCAGTAGATTTAATTATCCTGTTTGATGATAATATCATTTTTGATTTCTGCGGATGTCTCACGCAATGCCTTGGAGAACACTGGTTTGTTCCCTCCTCGCACGAATGCATCAGCCACAAACGGTATCTGATGTGTGTCCCTTCCTACAAAGTATTAGTGTATTTACTCGCCTTAGAATAATACTAAACTCTCGAACTAGCCAAAACTTGGTCCTCTCCGAAAGTTTTTCCGCACACATGTTGAAGCTGACTGAACCTTACATGTGATTCTTGGAGAGGAAGCTAAATTATATACGTCTAGAATATTTTCTTTCTTAATCCTGCCTGGAACGAGTTTTATCTTGCTCGTAAACTGGTGGTTAAAATGGCCACCAAGAACAACCAGCGCTTCGACACGTTTATCCTTAATACATCCAATACCAAGGGCAATTCAGTGGTAGGAAACAAACAAAGCTGAACTACTGACCCCAGAGCTGTAGCGGGCCTTGCGCGGGGGGGGGGGGGCGACCACACGCCGCCCCCTCCGGGAGCCGTCGTCCTCGACGGCAACGTAGCCAGCAGCGGTCTTTCAAGCAGTCCAGCTCGTGGTGCTCGCAGTTTAATCGCATCATACAGCATCTTTGTACAATGTACGATCGGCTTCCTCGTGTAGCTAACCGATGCCTTTGGAGCTCCTGTTTCTGTGAAGACACGGCCGCTTTCTATGCGCCTCGAAGCCGTTCTTTCTTACTGATTTTTAATTCCGCTAAATTCGCCGTTTGTGGTAATCTCTCCATTTCCTTTACAATGTTTTCTAGTTTCTCTCTTATTAGAGCGGTTCCAAACTCCCTCCTCACCTCGCTCTCGCTTGGTCCTGTCTTGGACTTATCTGCAATTTCACCGTCTTCGACTCCAATCGGCGTACTGGAAAAGGCTCCATTGTTATACGTAGTTACACCGTTTCTATGCACGCTAACAGCCGATATAACACGGTAAACAAGTGATGAGCAATGACAGGGAAGGAAACTGCACCAGAAAACACGAAAAAACGGTGAGTAAATGTCCGCTGACCGTTTTGGGTCGTGTGATCTCCGGTAATAGATTGCGAAACTCAAGCCATCTACGCGGATGCGTCGCCCGCGTAGAAGGCTTGAGTTTCGCAATCTCGTCCTTTTATTCCGCCAAGTTTTGCGGCTGTTGATCTCTATCGATCCGCTGCTCGCACCTTTGGCCGCTATTCCCTTTGCCCTCACTTGATCTCTTCCTTTTCGTTTTTTTTCAGGACCTTTTCCGATTGTTCCGTGTAGCCGGTTCGGGTCCTATGTCGGATCTGCCTAGGGGTATGACTGTTGAGTATTTGACCGGATCTTGCTTTCCGTTTTACACCAAGAACAACCAGCGCTTCGACAAGTTTATCCTAAATACATCCACTACCAAGGGCACTTTAGTGGTAGGAAACGAACAAAGCTAAACTACTGAATACAACAATATAACTTAATAAGAGACCAAATATATGAAGATCAAAATATTCACATGTCATAGTGGCTAGGCCACGCCCACTGGTTGCGATGTAATTTTAGTTTTGGGTCTTGGCCGACCGATCATCGGTCTATTTTTGTATTTTTCTATTTTTGCCTGTTTATTCTAATAAATGCTTGTTCATTATTCTCTCGAAACAGAAGCATGTGATCTCAGACATCCGGGGACATGACATGGAGGTCCCGGGGAGATCTCTGTTTTGAGAATATTAGTAGGCCAAGGCCCAAACTCCGTTTTGTAGGCCAACAAAACGCGAAAATAATACCTCGAGGTATTCTTTCTTCTAATAAACTAAAGTCCGTTAATAGTTCCGCATGCACCAAATGTCCTACCAAATGTAAAATACGTCTGTTCAATGTGGCGCATGGATATGGCAGAAGATGAGTAGAACCAGTATTCACAACACTGTCAAAATGAAAAATTGCATGCAAATTTGTTCTGTTTTGTGTGTTCTATCACAAAGAGGTATCAAATCCTCACGTAGAATTGCGGGAAGTACGATGTTCACTAGTACAGTACAAATTGCGGTTACTTGGAGTGACATTCGTATTTTCTGATTCAGTTTCACATAAAGGCCGATTACGATCGAATGTAGAGGCAAGACAACTCCATTTTTGAACTAGTCCTTTAAAAAAATTTCAACCTCAATTTTTACTGCCGTCCATGCCACGCTAGCATGTAAATATTGTAAATATGGGTACCCAAAATTCGAAATAATGTTAGTGCGCACATTAGTAAAAAAAAAACTTGTATTGTTTACTTTCCCAGATATAGGCTGACCTCATAGAGATAAAATCGATATAATTGCCGCCATTAAGTGCCGTGATATGCCACAGGAGGCCACTTCACGCTGCTCAGGTCACCAGATCTCAGGTAGGGGCCACGGTAATGCGTATAAAAGGTGGCCACCGCCACAGTTTGGGCAGTTGCGCTTTCTGCTCGAGTGGTAGAAAGTCGGCATATCGTTGAGAGCAGTCTCGAATTTCGCATACGAATCACGAACTCACTTCGAACTATAAACGAATCAAAACCGAAAACGCTTGCACCGTGCAGTTCCCCGCATACGCTGAGGAGTTGCAGAGCCGAACAACGAGATCAGCAAAAGCGGACTAAGTTAATCTTAGAAAGAGTACGACAACGGTTAGAGGAACCCACTCCTTTGATAATTCCTACATCGAAAAACGTAACGAGTCCCACTGGAAGGGAGATGAGCGTTAACGTTAACATTTCTGACTTGTTCTTACCTGCTTTGAATTCGTGGCCTGTTTACGACGGCTATAATATGCCAGTGGTGAAGTTCGTCCGTGAATTGAACGAGAAAGCCACTGCGGCAGGCTACGACGAGGAGAGGCTTGCAAGACTGTTACCACTACAGTTGAGCGGAGCTGCCAAGGTGAAATACACGTGCTACTCTCCTACGATGAAACAAAACTATCGAAATGTTTTGGACCAATTGAAAAAGGATTTTCGAAACCAAAACTATATCGAAATCGCGAAATCGAAAATACATCAAATGAAGCAAAATCCTGACGAAGATGTGATTGTCTTTGGCCAGCGGGTTAAAGACCTAGTTGAAGATGCCTATGCGGATAATGGTATTGATGCCATTGCGGGTATATCCTGCGAAGCATTTCTTCGTGGTCTGAATACGGAATTGCGTATAGCGGTAATAAAGAAACGAACGCACGGAGCTACATTCGAGCAACTTTTGGAAATAGCTGAGAAGGAACAACAGTTACTGGACATCGTTAAAAGAGAACGAGGAGTACTAGATAACGCAATGGTAAATGCTATAACGGAGGTAATCAAAAATTTGAACCTCACGGAAACCAACCATCACGGACATAGCTGTTGCAGTTTTGTTCACAGAGGTCGTGGTAGAAATTACGCAGAAAATCAGTACCATAATAATCAAAACACGAGGGAGCGACGTTATAATCAACATTACGATCAGAATAGTCCACAATCGTTCGCACAGAGGGGAAATTCGAATGCGAACAGGTCCTATAATTATAGAAACTACAACAATCGTAGTTATAATCGCGGAAACAACTATCAGCGAGGGCCCATAACCGATGGAAATCGTCAAAAGCGTTACAGATCTAGAAGTCGTCAGAACCGTCCACAACGGAATCGATCTCGTAGTCAAAACAGTTTAGTAGAAGAGGCGTGAGTTCGGTTCTTAGCACAACACCGTCACTTTTTATAGCGTTGTCTCTGTTTTGCCTAACGGCCACTGCAAATGGGACGGAAAATGTATACAAGCTTTGTGGGAACGGTAAAGCAGGCTTCCCTCTCGCCATTCCAAAACCACTTGAGTGTTCTCTGCCAAAAAATCAACCACTGGTGCTACTAACACAAGGGGAAGTTTACGTCCAAAATATGAAACCGGTCAAATTCGAAGGGTTCCACTGTTTCAACAAGTCGAGAGTAGTTTGCACTAGTTCGTTTTTTCATTTAACACTACAGGTTGACTCTGATGATACTATCACGGAACCGATAACACCAGAACAATGCCGACAAATGGCAGAAACGAAACGGTACAACGGTGCTTCGTTGAAAACACTTAACGAGTTTTTATACAGCACGGGGAATGACGTCTCTTTCTCATATCCAATTTTTGGAAGAAGATGCGATACAACGTCCAATATTTTTGTAGAATTCGGGACAATTATGACTACGGATGGGGAAACTATGATCTCCAACGTGGGAGTCATGGATGGTTGTAAAATCGAAAACGGTTACTGTTCTCAGCCGCACGGAGTACTTTCATGGAACAAACCAAGAGAAAACATTCCGCGGTGCAAATTCGTGAAGAGTGCGGTTTCACCTATGTATATTTCGCCGGATCACGTTTTGAGCGACAAATTACAAGCAGTATTCCACTTCGATAAAGAAAATACGGCCAAAAACTATAGAGAAAATTGGTGCATACCTAATTCCGCAATACGTATGTTAAATGGTGTATACCTGGACTTTCCTAAAATATCGGAGTATCTCGAGACTCGAACAATATTTGAACTTTTAACAGAACGACCAGATATTGTGAGGTATATCAATGGAGGCCATCATAATGACTCTCAGAATCTGCACTTACAACAAAGTAGAATCCGAAGGTCCATGAACGCGCTTCTAGAAAAAACGAACTCCGAGACAGAGTCAATGATTTTTAGCGACAAAGAGAAAATATCCGCTGAAGCGAAAGAGATTGCGAAGGAACAGTTTTTGACCATGTTTTCCAACGTTCCCAGTGATAATTCGCACCTTTCTCACGACGAGAGGCAAGACCAGAAACACTACGAACTGAATGTGAGGAGTCAATTCTTGTCATTTCGGTTACAGGAGCAGATCAATAACGATTTCCGCTTTTTGTGGGGTAAGATATGTAATATTCTCAATACGGAAGTGCGTGTTATAAACTCAATAGCGAAATCTGACCCAACTACAGCAGCACGCATTCTAACAAACGATGACAACGTGGCCGCAATCATGGCCGGAGAAGTTCTTTTAGTCTCTCGGTGCCAAAGCGTAAAAATCGACGAGATATTCTACAGCAATAAAATTAACGGCATTTGTTTCGCGCAAACACCAATACGTGTCGACACAAAAATATATTTCTTGTTGCCAGGCTCGAATAAGGAATTGACTACCGAAAGCGTTCAAGTTGATTGCGCTCATATTCCTGCTAGTATTGTGAAATCAGGATCATCTTGGAAAACGACAAATGGAGAAGTCCACGTATCGGAAATCGCGCTCAATTTGCCGTTCCATAACTATTCCGAAATGATATTCTCGGCACCTCCTATTTTCCACTCCGAAATAGCTCGCATTAACTCAGCTATACAACTATTCTCATCTCAGCGAAACAATCAAAGAGATGCGGGAACCACCACTAAATTTCGATATGGCGACGAATTCAATACCGAGTTAACCAAGGCGGAGAGACAAGGGTTGCAATTAGCATCCAGTATTGAGGAAAACGGAGCAGAAGTTTTGCAGAAAGGAGCGAAAATACTGATGGACGCAGTACCAGTGCGCACAATCGCCGTTATAGTAGTTTTCGTCATAGGTTTTGTATTTCTAATTGGCATATTCCAAGCATCCGGAAAAAACAGTTCTGCCTATTGAATGACGTTTTATACTACGATGACGGAAACAAATATCGACTAGTAATCCCGAACGCGGAACTTCAAAAACGAATAATTGCTCACCATCACGAGAGTGTCCTCGATGGCGGTCACTTTGGTGTTGCAAAAACACTCCAAAAAATACGTGATAAGTTCTACTGGAGAGACATGAACGCACACACCTCAGAATTTGTCAAATCATGCGAGACGTGCCAATTTGTAAAGAGCCCGTATCAGTGCATACGACTTGAAAAGTTGGGAACTTTTGCCGAAACGAACAGACCGTTCCAAAGAGTGCACTCGGATATCATAGGCCCACTACCAATATCTTTGGGAGGACACTCGTTTATATTAATACACACGTGTTCGTTCACCAAATACGTCATCTGTAGTCCCGTTTCGAATCAGAAAACGAAAACCATAGCAAAAGCATTCGTAAATGATGTAATTTGCAAATTCGGAGTTCCTGAAGAACTTGTGTCAGATCGTGGCTCAAATTATACGAGCGACCTTTTCAAGGAAATAACGAGCATTTTGGGTACTAAACACAGCCTTACAACGGCATATCACCATCAGTCCAATGGGCAAGTCGAGAGGTACGTCAAAACGGTAACAGATACTTTAGCACTGTTTTGCAAAGATTCGGTAGATAGCTGGTCAGACTTTCTACAATTGGTAGTTTTCGCAATAAATACGTCAAGAAACGAAACTACTCACGAAACACCTTTCTTCTTAATGCATGGAAGAGATCCCCAACTGATTTCGGATGTTGTTTTGAAGTATCCACGGAGAACCTACGGCGATCCCGACTCGTACAAAACTGAACTTCTCTTTAACATCGCAGTGGCTTGGAGAGCCAATAAAACACGTATAGAAAAGGCGACGATGGTGTACAAAAATCAGTTCGACAAAAACTGTCCGATCAGGAAAGAAGTATCGATAGGGGACCTCGTTCTAATACGAAAAGAAACTAAGAATTCGAAATTTGATGACTCATGGAAAGGCCCATATCGCGTTATAGACATTCAAAAACCAAATGTTTCGATTCAATTAGTCGGAAGACCATCAAACATCGAAAAGGTACACCTAAACAGAATGAAACATTACGAGTCTAGGGAACAGATACCATGTTTATTAGCACCTCAGGAAGAAACGTTATTAGCACCTCAGAAAGAAACGTTATTAGCACCTCAGAAAGAAACGTTATCTGAGGTGGTCGTGAAAGATGTACCCCCAGTAATAAGGCGCTCAAGTCGATTAAATCCTCAAGTGATACCGAGCTCGGAGAGCGCGAAAAATCGTGTATAAATAACGAGCACGGAAGCGAAAGTAATACTCTTCTCTTCTAGTCTTGTACATATCGTTCTTTCTGATTTTTCTCCAGTTTTTGAAAAAAAATCCGAAAAAAAAATCTTATTAATGACGGGCACTTCTTCAGATGGCTGCCGAAGATATGAGAATTCGTACTCCCGGTCATTCCGATGACGACGAATTGGATCTAGAATACGTGCCGCACAAAACGATGTTCGAGGAGATGTGCGAAGAGAACGCGGCAAAGGTTGCTTTGCTCGAGCAGGATGTCCAAGAGATGCGAAAATCGTTGGACGAGACGAAGGCCGCGTTGGAGGCTCTGAAGTCGCTGCAACGAGCAGCACAAGAAGAAAGAAGGGAAATGCCACCAGCCGCACCCTCTGCTGGACCGATTCGCCGTCAGCCACCAGCCGCACCCGGACCGATTCGCCGACAGCAGCATCGTCCCGTACATCACAACCCTATTCATGCACCGCGGCAGAGATTCTGCGTCTTCTGCGGTGCAAAGGGTTTCACGGATAGTTGCCGAAATATCCTCGGCAGTGAGGCGAGGTCACGCATTGTACGTGAAAAAACTTTCTGTCAGAAATGCCTAAAACCTCACAGTGGCATTTGTAGAAAAAGTATTGCTTGTGTATATTGCGCCAGTGACTCCCATCATAGGGCCTTGTGTTCAACTGTAACCGCTTTTGACGATTTGAAAAAAGCACATCATTGCTGAACCCATATTTTGTCGTAATATCGTTATCATCTCTACTAAGCCTGTTTACTTGTCGAGACGACAAGTCTCGAAGGATGGGCATGTCATAGTGGCTAGGCCACGCCCACTGGTTGCGATGTAATTTTAGTTTTGGGTCTTGGCCGACCGATCATCGGTCTATTTTTGTATTTTTCTATTTTTGCCTGTTTATTCTAATAAATGCTTGTTCATTATTCTCTCGAAACAGAAGCATGTGATCTCAGACATCCGGGGACATGACACACATAAGCATCAAGAATAACTGCATCAGCAGGACTTACGGCTCTGGGACTTGCGGATAGTTTCTTCAGCGGTCAAATCGTCAACAAGCGCAGAGAGAGAGAGAGAGAGAATTCTTTTACCTAGCGGTGGCGAGGGTGTTTCTCATCAACCCTACACATACTCAGACAAAAGTGCCGTGCGAGCGGGCCCCGGTAGAGCGGGTCGCAGCCATGTCGCGGCCCGCTCGCTTGGTTGTCGCAGCCCGCTCGCACGGTTGTCGTGGCCCGCTCGCACGGAAAATCCTCGTGCGAGCGGGCCGCGACAACATAGGTTGGTCCGAAATACCGTGCGAGCGGTCCACAATAACCGTGCAGGCGGGTTGCGACAACCGTGCGAGCGGGACGCGACATGGCCACCGCCCGCTCTACCGGAGCCCGCTCGCAGCCATGTCGCGTCCCGCTCGATCGTCTTTTGTCTGAGTACCAATACACCGAGCCCGCCTAATCCGGCTCGCTCCGCCTCTTTCCTATGAAACCAAGCGCTTTCCCATGCCTGCTGAGCCGCTTTGCCTCTCAGATTCTCTCTCATCGCGACTACCGTAGTAGTGCCTTTTAGCTGGGACCCCAGAGCCGTAGCGGGCCTCGCGCGGGGAGCGATCACGCTCCCATACATTTAACTTTGAGTGAAACAAAGCCTCATACGTGTGACTTTCACCGCTAAGAGGAGACCCTGATAATTTGATTCTGTTCGTGCATACTTGTTGTCGACGTCCCCACATTCGTTCTTCTATTTTGCTAAAATAAGCCTCTGTAGGGGATCGAAACCTGCACCTGTTTGAGAACGATTACGACTTCTGCGTCTTTCGAATTGTACAGGATGAATTTGCAGAGTACGACAGACACATGTGTGACAACTGACTAGTTGTTTGATTGGTACAATTTGAAATTCGAAAGTAAAAGTTGAAAACTAAAAAAAATTTAAAAAAAACCAATTGAACTCAAAAATTATCTATTAGACAGTTTTAAAATTACTAAATTACTGTGAATGAAAGTGCAAAAAAATCATATATTGTGAGAGAGAGGTGATATTTTTCCTTCTACGACGGGGCTCCTTGCTTCGCGGTCGATTTTTCCTAACACTTCACTTGATTTTGCTTTAAAAATTGTTGCGGAAAAGGCATTTTTCCATTATTGCGCAAACTTGGGATATTCGCTTGATTTAGAGCTATTATAATCGACATTACCAGTAGAGTTTTGGTAGATTGCAGAATCTATAGAGGAAACTATATTCCACAGAAAAATCTAATCTTCTAATCTTAATCTATAGAAGAAACCTCAATCCTGAGAAAGACAAAATTCGAGTTTCAAAACTTCTACAAATTTCGCAACGGAGCATTGCCTGGTGCTGAGCACATCGCGCTGTTCGTCGCAGGGTACAGAGCGGACAGGAGGAGGGGAAGAACTGATTTCAATATCAAGAATATCGACGTTTAATATTGACGTTTTCTGAGGCCCCACCCATCCAGAAGTATATCTTAATCTGAGACAGATCAATTCTTGCCTACTAACATCCCTAGGAAATTTATAATCGTTGAGAAAAATAGCAGAATATCACTTTATCGCATGCCCCAGCCTCCTACTGGGAGCAAAACCAAAAAAAAGCAAACCAACGTCGATGGTGTGCGTCTGATAAGTGTTTTCAGTGAGGTAGCCAAAATCGGTAACCATAGTTGGTCCATATGGTTTGTAGCCTCTCATGTGCCCTAACTCAGCTCTAAACTTCTGGTGTTATCCTCTAAGTTGACAGTGGGGAACGCACCGAAAAATAAGTATTCTCCACAAATATGTGCTGTTGCACTTGGACTGTTCCCATCTGAGGAACTGTACTAATGCATGTGTGCTCGTAATTTCTCTTGCTACTTCATATGTGTGGTATACTAGAATATTTATATTGGAATAAATGGAATTAGCTCCGACATTTGTTTGATTATCGTTTTTAACCAACGTCAGTGATATGAACGTGAATGCAGATTGAGTACCTGAACCATGAGCTGGATTTCTCCGGTCAAAAAACAAATAATCACTGTTACTTATCTTCAGTATATTTAGGCGTGGCAACTACAAGAGCACAGTATGGTTTCCACAAGATAACCCAAAAATATTGCAGACAACAATTAATATGGAGAAATGAACCGAAAAAAGAAATGTCGAACAAATCGAAAAGACTCGAAAGTCATAGATAATTTTATGTCTTATCCAAATTTGTATCATCCGATCAGTTGTGATTTCCATCGATATTCTTCCAATCCATCTTGCCTTCGCACAGGTAAACCTTCAACTATCGAAACAAACTAGAACATTTCCTTCTGGTTTCTTCGTGTTCGGTACACCTCCAATGTATGCATACACTTCCTGAGCAATTCACGGATATACACTCCTCTTAATGCGTATTATCCGTGAGTGGCTGGATCTCGTTATTACAACTGCTACCCAATACCTAAGTCGTAACATAATTTATAGATACGATTAGTTTTCTGGACGGGACCACAAGAAAAAATAGCAGGAAAGGAGAGACCAGGGAACAGTAGAACAGAACCAAGTGAGACAGAAAAACAGAACCAAGTGCAAGACGCTCACGAGGAAGAGGAGGAGTTATTTTGTTTGAGGACAGCGAATTTCAAGAGGGCGGGTCAAACGTCGAGGTCCTGCCAGGAATGCAGCAGAAAGGGGAAAAACAGAAAGCAACGCTGAAAAAAACCACGAAGTGATTCAATAGACATAGGAAAGAAACAACAGGAAAGGCAAGAAAAGAGACTGGTATTGATTCACCTAGTCACTGAAGGCGCCCATGAATCAACTGAGACGAGCCCCACCTCTTCGAGGGAGAAAGGAGAGGAAAAAGAACTCGGGAACGATCACATAGAAGTGGGTGGCGGCTGACATTTCCTTGGGCAGTGATTTTTCTTCTTCAACGTGTTCGTTCGTTCAGGTTATTGTGCAAATCAGTCGTGGGATCACTGAAAATATGAAGCAAGCAAAGATTGTTATCGATATCGTTCCAAAACCTACCACTGAAGCAGAGGCTATACAAGGCTTTTTACGATCAGCTCGCGAGTGCAGAGCTGCCAGTGCTAGGGGTTAGTAACACGAAGGAGTACTACCGATTTGGAATAGCCACCGCCCATATTACACCTCCTTACGGTTCTAGCGTTACGGTTGTCCAAATGGGCAACCAAACGTGCGGGTCGAGAAAGTCGAGCATGAGATTGCCTGAGAACGAGTGTCGGGAGTAGAGGCAGCGCATGCCAACGAGCCCGGCCCTTCAGGTTTGCAGCAACAGGTGAAATTCGCAGTTTCGATGTCTACGAAGTGGCCTTATTGTCAGCAAGCTTAGGCAGAGCGTCTACCAATGAAGCCTGTAGTCGTCCTGCTGCCTGAGGGGTTTTCCTCGCATACTAATGGATTCTCTCGTCACCACCAGAGGTCGTACTGTTATGCGACACCGCAGGATATCAGCGGTGATTGCTTCACGGACTAGCTAACTGCAGTGGTTTTGTTCACCCCATGAACAGCGCACCGGTACGGGACTGGTCCGACGCCTGGTTCAACATCATGTCAGCTGTCTGCGAAGGAGCCGACTCGTATTGCCTTCCCACCCCAAGGGATGACACCAACAGGGGGTTCGGGATCGACCTCCTCCGAGATCTTTGTGAAGAGACAATTGCGCAGCGACCAACTCTGGGACCACGTATTCACATCTTGCTGCCATACAGTGATCAGAATTACAGCAACACAGCGCGTTTCAACATCTTGGGCATCCGCACGGGCAATATACCGCACTATTACACGCCTTTACAGCAAAGAGGTGTTTAGATGCAACAAAGCGGTTTTATTCAATCCATCTATGCTTAGAGCCCTATCAGATGCTGAGACCAGGAGACGAGATGAAGTGAACCGTGAAGGCGGGGAAGCCTCGAGTAGCAGGATCGAGCCAGGGTCGACCATCGCGAGCTTTGAAGCCGTGTCGAGGATGGCGCATGGCGCCGGAGTGCGGATCGCATGAGGGGAGGGTTCGCCCAAGACAGAGGTGAGGAGTTAGCACGCAGGAGGTTCGAAAACCGTAATGAATGCGATAGCCGCTCGAGAGCAGAGATGGAACCAGAAACCACAGTTTGTGCGCGGGAGCGGGTTCTGTGCAGGAGGCGGGTTTAGCCGTTTTGGAGTTCGCGGTGGGTTTCACCGCAACCAGTTCGGGAGAGGGCTAGAGGACTCGGCATAGGAAGACCATCTCCACTCTTTGACCGCTTCCGTTAGGCTGAGTGGAGCAGCCTACGCAAGGCGAGGCGCATGTCATGAAAATGTGGATAGTATGTAATTGTTATGAAAATGCAGACAATTTCAACCCATTTTTTCCTGCCATTACTCACCTGTTATTGTTACTCACCTGTTGATTTCTAGGCACGTATCGCACTCAGTTATCACGTATAAATCGCTGCCTCTTACCATTGCTGCCTTAAAGGCAGTGTCCAGGCAAAACCTCTGAACTTGAGTGTTCATAAGATTATGATAGCGGGTCAACTCCATAGGCAACTACCGAAGTTTCAGCGAAAAAGTCGCAGAAATAAGCGAGATATCCGCCTCAGACCCGGTACCCAAACCCATCTCCAGTGCCTAGCCCACCCACCCGGCGTCTGCCATTTCGCGCGTGGAATTGGTGTAAGGTGGAGCATCGTTGGAAAATATCAAACTGATTGTGGCAGCGTCTCTCTACTGCGATTGATTCATTTCTGGGAGATCTCTATCATATGCGTCTCATGTTTGCGTATTTGTTCCAAACATTCAGGTAGTGTTCCTCAACACTGCAGTTCTTCGTTTCAGATGATCCTGGATCTACGGTTTACGGGTCTGTACTTGGGGGAGTGTTCCACGATCATATTACGGAGATAGTTATTCATGTACTGTAGATGTAGTTATTCATGTACTGTAGGCAGGGAAATATTTTGATAATCAATCTCGACCTTCACATCAATTAGTTACCATAATACCAAGAAACGGCAAAAAAAAACTTATTTTGTCAAAAAGACAGTTTCTGCACTGCGAACATACTTTGCCGACAACAGCAATTGTCAAAACTTACCTCTTCTTGTTAAAACTGCTCAAAAAGTGCTATAGCAGAGATACGGACCCCTGAAGGAAAACGAACTGACTTATTGAAGCTAAAGCTGAGGCAGCGAACTGGCGCCATCGATCAATGAAAATTTTCTCTGCGCCCTCTCTGACTAGAGAGAGGGCCGTCGGACATCTCGTCCGAATCAGTTAAGTGGGGTCTCAGAAAAGGGTTTTTCCGAGGGTTTTTCTATCTGTAAGTTTTGTATCTGGAATTAGGGAGCCAAACTGGCTTAGGAACCACAGAAACCGAATGCTCGAAGATTTTGCCTGGACACTGCCTTTAACCCCATTTTACCGCCGGTTAGGGAGGCGCCGCCTAGGGGGGCGGCGCGTTTACGCTTAGGCGTAGATAAACAGGCCCTAGGCGTGCGCGGGGCTCATTTGGTGCTTCGCAATCGACGACTGCAACCGGACGACATCCAGCGCGAAGGAAGAAATCTAAAGAAGCCTCACTGAAGCGGATCGATATCAGGAAAAGTAGGGACGGAGTCCCGGCGTAGGGACCTGCCCAGAGGGGAATCTTCTAAGCAATTGTAGTGAGAGCGGGGTTTCCGCGTAGGGACTTGGCTAGGGTCGCGCCTGGGTAGGCGCGTGGAGAGAAATAACGCTGAGAGGTATTGAGCTGCTGCTGACTGACGGCTTATATTTTGTTGACACCTCATTATTCTTACCGGTTATTTGCTATCTCAGTTATTCTGTTGCCATATTTACTCATTCTATTTACCGTGCTAGTACTTTGTGAAGTATCACGCCGTAATAAAAATTGCGTGTTTAAATCGTCTACGTTGCCATCAGGTTCTATTTCCGCGGCTTTTTCGTAATTGATTTGTCGTTCTTATGTCAGCAATTGTTTATGGTGTGAGCTGTACGAGTTCGACTGGGGAATCCATATAAGGTGAACGAGGCTACCCGGTGTGTTCACCGAAGAGACCGGAGTGGTCTCGGATTCATCAAAGTCCAAGCCTCGTTGAGCCCTACAGTTACATTCGAGTCTTTTCGATTTGTTCGACATTTCTTTTTTTTTTTTTTGGTTCACTCCTCCGTATTAATTGTCGTTTGCAATATTTTTGAGTTATTTTGTGAAAACCATACTGTGCTCTTGTAGTTGCCACGCCTAAATATACTGAAGATAAGTAACAGTGATTATTTGTTTTTTGACCGGAGAAATCCAGCTCATGGTTCAGGTACTCAATCTGCATTCACGTTCACATCACTGACATTGGTTAAAAACGAGAATCAAACAAATGTCGGAACTAATTCCATTCATTCCAATATAAATCTTCTATTATAGTATACCACACACATGAAGTAGCGAGAGAAATTACGAGCACATGTACATTAGTACAGTTCCTCAGATGGGAACAGTCCAAGTGCAACAGCACATATTTGTGGAGAATACTTATTTTTCGGTGCGTTCCCCACTGTCAACTTAGAGGATAACACCAGAAGTTTAGAGCTGAGTTAGGGCACATGAGAGGCTACAAACCATATGGACCAACTATGGTTACCGATTTTGGCTACCTCACTGAAAACACTTATCAGACGCACACCATCGACGTTGGTTTGCTTTTTTTGGTTTTGCTCCCAGTAGGAGGCTGGGGCATGCAATAAAGTGATATTCTGCTATTTTTCTCAACGATTATAAATTTCCTAGGGATGTTAGTAGGCAAGAATTGATCTGTCTCAGATTAAGATATACTTCTGGATGGGTGGGGCCTCAGAAAACGTCAATATTAAACGTCGATATTCTTGATATTGAAATCAGTTCTTCCCCTCCTCCTGTCCGCTCTGTACCCTGCGACGAACAGCGCGATGTGCTCAGCACCAGGCAATGCTCCGTTGCGAAATTTGTAGAAGTTTTGAAACTCGAATTTTGTCTTTCTCAGGATTGAGGTTTCTTCTATAGATTAAGATTAGAAGATTAGATTTTTCTGTGGAATATAGTTTCCTCTATAGATTCTGCAATCTACCAAAACTCTACTGGTAATGTCGATTATAATAGCTCTAAATCAAGCGAATATCCCAAGTTTGCGCAATAATGGAAAAATGCCTTTTCCGCAACAATTTTTAAAGCAAAATCAAGTGAAGTGTTGGGAAAAATCGACCGCGAAGCAAGGAGCCCCGTCGTAGAAGGAAAGATATGACCTCTCCCTCACAATATATGATTTTTTTGCACTTTCATTCACAGTAATATAGTAATTTTAAAATTTTCTAATAGATAATTTTTGAGTTCAATTAGATTTTTCAAAAGTCTTTTTAGTTTCCAATCTTTACTTTCGAATCTCAAATTGTATCAATTATACAACCAGTCAGTTGCCACACATGTGTCTGTCGTACTCTGCAAATTTATCGTATACAATTCGAAAGACGCAGAAGTAATCGTTCTCGAACAGGTGCAGGTTTCGATCCCCTACAGAGGCTTGTTTTTGCAACATAGAAGAACGAATGTGGGGCCGTTGACATCAAGTATGTACGAATAGACTCAAATTATCAGGATCTCCTCTTAGCGGTGAAAGTCGCATTGTGAGGCTTTGTTTCACTCAAAGTTAAATTATACACGTGCCGAAGTGTGGTTGTTTAGCGAATTCGAAAAAGGTTGGTATGTGATCTGGGAAAGTAGTCCATTTAGTTCTGCTAACGGGAAAGTCAGCGCTTCTTTTCATTTAGAGAAATGAAGTTCATTCGGCGAAGGCCAGATTTAAATTCGTTAGTATAAGTATGGGGAAACTGCCATTTTGACCACCAGTTTACCAGCAAGATAAAATTCGTTCTAGGCAGCATTAAGAAAGAAAATATTCTAGACGTATATAATTTAGCTTCCTCTCCAAGAATCACATGTAAGGTTTAGTCAGCTTCAACATAAGTGCGGAAAAACTTTCGGAAAGGACCAAAATTGGCTAGTTCGAGAG
Organism: Ancylostoma caninum; assembly: GCA_037903475.1. Lineage (NCBI taxonomy): Eukaryota > Metazoa > Nematoda > Chromadorea > Rhabditida > Ancylostomatidae > Ancylostoma > Ancylostoma caninum. The sequence continues at coordinate 629,267 of JBAJFG010000446.1, forward strand.
TATAGTATCATTCTAAGGCGAGTAAATACACTAATACTTTGTAGGAAGGGATACACATCAGATACCGTTTGTGGCAGATGCATTCGTGCGAGGAGGAAACAAACCAGTGTTCTCCAAGGCATTGCGTGAGACATCCGCAGAAATCAAAAATGATATTATCATCAAACAAGGATAATTACATCTACTGATTTTCTATGGATATAACTGTTGTGCGCTAGAAGAATATGCAGTACAAAGATACGTACCTGGCTATTTCTCGGGAACTAGAAGTGGATGAATAACGCATTAATTGAGCTCGATAGTAGTGGAATACATGCAGAATAGCGCTAACAAACATGCAAACGTGGAGAACTCAAACGCTAATCGGAAGCAAACGGAAAAAATATGACTTACACAAATTTCCCAAAAATAGTAGGAAATTCGCTCGCGCATTTGCTTAAGTGATCGTGGCTGAATTGCGGCGACGAGAACGTCTCCGATGAGCAGAAATGATCGGTTGTAAAAGCAATCACATGAAGTATAGATGGGGACTAATAACGATGTTCGCTCAAAGATTCGCCCTGCAACATATGGACGAGCAAAAATATAAAGGAGACGATTGGTAAGGGCAGGAATTCAAATGCAATGCAACAGTCATCACAGCGTGCTGGAATCCGTTCCAAGACTAAAGTGGGTCTTTAATAAGCTGTGATACTGTAATCGTCTCTCATTATCATTCCTCCTCCGCCTTCCTCTAAATCAAACGATAAACTTGAGTGCCTCCACTAGTTCACCCCTATTATTTATCTCCAACTTATAGTGTTTTATTTCCTTCGCCTCCATGATCTTTCTTTCTAGAGGCCTCTGAAGGTGATAGTGCTGCACTTTTACTACAAAATCTGGTGCAGATTCTCGCATGTGTGCTGTCAACCGGTGCCCCTAGAGAGACTGCTTATATGTTGCGGGGCGAATCTTTGAGCGAACATCGTTATTTGGTTGAACCAAAAGGAAACAAAACAGGTATGAAAAGAATGATGCTGTTATGTAACTGAAATGAGGATATATTCGTGAAGTGCCGAACTAAGAGGCATGTAAAATCAGAGAATGATAAAAAGATACGATCGTTGCCGTGTTGCTTTTGAAAAAATCATTGCCCCACCAGGAATAACTCCCCAAATACAATTTCCACGTAAATGTGATGCGGATAGAAAAAGGAACAGTAAAACCAATGAACAGAATTATTGAATCGCAAAATAAAACAGCCATGTACACGTGATCGGTTAAAATGATGACATCTTCAGCAGCAATGACATTTCCCTACAAACTGCTGCAAAAACAGTCACATGCAAAACAACGTAAACCACGAAGCCAACAACCAAACTTGAAACTGCCCAGATCATTTTGTGCTGAGGGAACTCTAGACAGAAATTATGCAAATTCAGAAACGAGTACAAACTAAGCCCTCTGGACAAAAAGTGGACGGTGGGCAAGACGTCTATTTAAATACCTCTTCTGTAACTACACGCATGCAGTAGACCACGCGCAAAAATTTGAAACACCAAAAAGATGGAGGCCGTGCTTCTCAGAGGTGGAGAAGACGCCTTGGCAAAACCTGAGTTTTTAGTGTTTCAAGTAGCTAAGCTTGCAGGGGACTACTCGTTTTTTTCTACACCGAGATGGAGAAGACCATGGGCGGAAACAGTTCGATTGGAGCAGATATTTTACACAGATTTGACACAATGTAGTAAAAGGGGACAAAGGGATCCAAGGGACTCGTGCAAACTCTGGTTGCATTAAAGAAACGCTACAAGGTACGAAAGAAGTGTTCGAAAAATCTCTAGGAACGCATGTTAAGGAAAAAATCTATGAGTAAATAAATAAATAATAAATAAATGTACGATGGGTGGTGTGCGTCAGTGGAGGACGCGGGGGGCATCAAGGACAGGTCGCCAAATTTTCGAAATTACTTTACAGAATGAGTAAAAACTAGCCTTTCGGGACGCTAGAAAGTGGGATGGGGCAGCCAGTTGGGGCAAATGGAAAAGCTTCGCACTTGCCAAACCCCGAGAAAATTCACAAGGAAGCCAAACTAATCATTATGCGGGCCCAAATATGAAATCCTTTTCATGGGTTGAGTATGAGTATGAGAAGTTCGTTATTCATCGCAGGGCGTATTCGTTTTCTATGGGCAGATTCTGCCGTTCTCCCCACTACTGGTCCAAAACGAACTCGTATCTTGCTTTTCTCCACACTACAGGGTGCGGCTTAAATACTGTGTCAAACTTTGTCGCAAATTCCATCCCCACTGTGAAAAAGCTCTTCGCCTTAAATTTCATATCTGAAATTGCTATCCCTTTCTATGCATTAGCTCCTCGTTTCGTAACCTCACATCAACATTGCACGTCATAACAAGTCCAAATTTGAAAGGAACCAAGATCGAGCTATGAAGCATCACCGTGCAATCTTTTTTCTTGATCGCCTATTTTTTGCAGCAATATAACTGCACCGTCCAATTTGCAGTACACTGCTCTGCTGTTGAAGGGTTGTTCCCATATACATGCCACACGGATGTCGCAGTTCTAATTTTTGAGAAAACTCACGAGAAACGAACTCGTTGCAAAAATGCGAGGTAGAAGAGTTAGGTGCACACAGAGCCGTGATCTTTGCAGAGGGCGATTAATTCTCCTGCTAATGAGGAAGTCCAGACGGAACACTGCAAGCACTAGGAGCAGCATGTTCACAACGAAGCGCGTCAGCACGAGAGAAGGCAGAATTGAGTTATGTTACCTTGGAGGGCCGCAAAAGTTAAGCACCTTAGGACAATGATCCTTTTTTCAATGTGGGACAGAGGTTCATCAACGAAAATCGCGTAGTGTAAGGGCAGTTCTCCAAGACATCAGATGGGGTAGAAAAAGCCTCTCTTGCAGATCACATCTGGCCTGTATCATCACTGGAGCCGATGTTTCTGAAAGTGACCATAAGCCTCAGGTCGATGTTGAATTAAACTTGGAAAAACAGCTCTTTGCTGGAAAAAAGCGTAGTTTAGTAAAGAAGGTATAGCTGCTAGTTCACCTATTAAAAATGGGTCCACTAGGACAGCAGTGCTTCAAGAAACGAGGCGCAGAAGAAAAAGTGACCGTTTGTGCACCAACTCTACGAACTCATACCGGCAGAGGAGTCGTGTGCAAACTTCCTTGACATCGATCGTATGGATGTGTCAACTCGTAATCGTAGAGTTGTGGACATGCGCTCACCAACCCACTGCTGCTAGGAATCTGGGATCGCTCACAGGAAAGAAGGAGGAAGAAAACCTCCGAAATTTTTTTCGGACCTCAGTGGTTGTACATGCTTTAGGTGTAACCTCCGTCGCGAAGGCAGAAGGAGAGCACGTTAGACGTATCCCAGTGTGTTTAATTTCTAAGAGTTTAGGTAAGTAACACTGAAGAGGAATTAGAGTTTCAGCTTCTGTGACAAAAGTTATTCACAAATATTTTTGACACAGTATTTATGCCGCACCCTGAAGTAGTCCACGGCGGGCCTTTTTTCCATCGGTGGACCAGCATTCTGGCGAGTCGAATCCCGAGAAAAATGACAAAGAAGCAAAACTAATCATCAAACGACCCAACTATGAAAACATTTCCATGAGTTGAGTATGAGTATGAGAAGTCCGTTCTCCATCGTAGGGCGTATTCGTGCATCTTCCTCAGTGCTTGGCGAACGCGGAAGCGTTTTCGATCAGCGGACCTGTATCCTGCTGTTCTTCACACTATCGGGCCACGGCGGGCCCATCTACCTTCGGTGGACCCGCATTCTGGCGTCTTCCCCACTGTTGGGCCAAGGCGAAGCCGTATCTTGGCGTTCTCCATACTATTAAACAACGGTGGATCCTTCCTCGTGGATCCGTATCCTGGCGTGCCCACACCATTGGATGAAGGCGGGCCCTTCCTCCATTGGTGGATTCGCATCCTGGCGCCCCCACCACAATGGGCCACGGCGGACCCGTTCTTCATCGGCCGACCCGTATCCTGACACCCCCCCCCCCTCCACTCAGTGGGCCATGCCGGGCCCTTCCCCCATCGATGGACCCGTATCCTGGCGTCTTCCTCCCAGTTATGCGAAGCCCGACCCGTTCTCCATTTGCGGACTCGCATCCCGGCGTTCTTCGCGCTATTGGACCAAAGCGAACCCGTATCCTAGCGTTCTCCACTCCATATCGGGCTGCAGTGATTCCTTTCTCCAGCATTCCGGCGATTTTCTCACCGCTGGGCAAAAGCGGACCCGTTCTCCGCCGGCGGACCCGTTTCCTGACGTCGCCCCCACTGGGCCATAGCGGGCCCTTTTTCCATCTGAGGGCCCGCATTCTGGCGTGTTTTTCACAGTTAGGCTAAGCCGGACCCCTTCTCAATGGGCGGGCTGGCACTCCAACATTCTCACCACTATTGGACCAAAGCGAGCCCGGATCGGGGATGCGGCAGAGGCACGTTCAGCCAAGTCCCAGCTTCCGTCCCATGTGGGAGAGCCAGCGAGACGTAATTGTGAGTCCCGAAACGAACGTGTCTGAGTCCCTAAAAATCGGCCACTTCGCCTCGCCGTCTGCGCCTCAAGATTGCAGGTGTCTATGAGTCTATGAGTGAGTATGAGAGTGAGTTAATGGAACAACATGTCTAGCCGCTCTAGCCCCCTTACGGCGCTTTAATAGATCTTATATCGGCTTTTTTATTTGCCTATCTTACTATTTCTTCTTAAACAATTTCTATTAATTATCTTTCATTATTGATCGAGATTTTTTAATTTTATTTTCCATCTGGGTCCCCAAAGCGACAGAGGCTCTACATTATACTTGCACATTCTTGGAAAAATTTCGAGTATTCGAGTAACCGAATATATTCGAATATTGACTTTTTCGAATATTCGAATTTCGAATATATTCGAGAATCGGCTTTTCCGAATACACGAATTTCGAATAGTTATTAGAATAAATTATTCGAATAAATCATTCGAATAAAGGTCCTAGATTGAAACGTTGAACAGACTCAAAACCCCAGAATTTTGCGGCCACCTTCAAATTTATTGTTTTAAAAAGCAGCAAAACCTTTCAAGTCAATCTAGCGAATAAATTTGAAAAAAAAATTAAGTGACTTCAACTTATCCATGCAAACCAAATCAATGTGGATAAAAACTAAAAATTGGACGGAAATTAGAGCACCAACAGAACAAAGCAAAGTATAGGGTGTTAATGTAAGTCTTTGCGCTTTTCGCTTTCTTCGCCTTTGAGCGTCGACGGCAGTGTTTTTTGCAGACACAAGAAGCACGCTCGTGCTGAAATCCTACCGCGACAACAAACTAAAGAATTTCCTAGTTAACATCAAATGTGATTAAAAAACTGCCAAGAAAACACTGATTTATCGCTACAGTTGTGATTCCGGCGCAGGCGATGCGGCCGCGCCGCGTGCTTGCCGTGTCCGCGAGAAAAGCACCGCCATCGACGCTCCGCTCTTTGTCATCCTTTGGCTATGAGTCACTCGAAAGACAAGAAAACTCAAGCGACTTACGTATGCTATGTAGGGAGGACAAGTTGTGCTTTAAAAAATCGCTCATCAGGGGTCTCATAACTTCAAGGAAGCCATATATTGCCCGGAGTAGTCAACCGCCACGACAAGAGTTACTTGAGAGGAATTCCGTGGGCCTGTAGATGTATAGATGGATATCGCACTTCTCAAACGTACTAATTAAATGGAATTATTCAGCTAAAAAATCCACTAGCATAAATCCGAAAATCCTAGCGGTTGATAACGTCTGGCACCACTCTGCCAGCATCATCAAACTCTAAGAGCTTAGTTCACAATGTCTTTTCACGTGTGTATCCCATCGAGCTTACGCTTTTCCCAGCATTTCTGGTCCCTTTGGATGGAACAAGCAAAAATGGCTTTTTTCTCAGCTTGGCATTTTTCTTTCTAGGCATAAAAATCAAGTGAATCAACATTCTTGAAGAACCTCATGAGAAAAGAATTGTAGAGGGAGAAAGGCACCTTCAGATGGCAATGAGTATCTATCGAAAGAATGGCATACTCGTGTTAACACCTAATAGATTCAAGTTCTCCAATGGAGGCGGAACGGATGACTAAAAGTCGTTGCATGCTTTTGTTTTGTTTTGCTTTTATTTTTATATTTTCAAAACAAAGTCGCGGGACCACTTTGCATTCGCATACAGGGCGCCTCTATTCCGCTCAAAACTAGTCGAAATCCCTCTTCTGGGGCCATCCTTTTCGAGGAGAGCTGCACTCGCTGGAGCCGCAAATGCTGTTGGTCCCTCTTTTATAGGTCTTCGCTCCTTCTCCTCGGTCTGCAAGTCGTTTTTTAGCTTCTTCAGCGCGGAATCATACGTTTTCTCGAACCCGTAGGAGTCAATCTTCTCATGCTTCGTGATTCCCTCTGTGATACAAATAAACTCTGTCCAGTCCAAACACCGATCGTAGGCTACGCGGAGAACTTTTTGTAACGCATCTTCATCCAAACAAACGGCGCCATCCTTCCAGAACTTTATTTTTGCCGCCACATCGATATCAGTCCTGATGAAAACACTTGCTGCCCGCCAGGCGTTCCAAAGGGTTCCCATTGGCTGTTTGGCTACTGCTCCGGGGAACTGAATGCCCCTCAGCTCTCCAAGACGCGTTTCCTTGAAGCAGCCATCCTTGCACACATATTCCAAGTGCCCTTTTTCGAACTTCGAGCGTATCACAGCACCTCTGAAACAAGAAATCACTACTTTGTTGACCTTCACCTTAGGTTTTCTCCCTCTTTTTCCTCTATTGGCTACAGTATCCACCCGATCATCTGGAATGCACGGAGGTACAATCCTCAGCATATCAAACTGTACTCGGAGTGGTTCAGAGTTTTCACCTATCCTAGTGATCAGGGCTGAATTCTGGCTAGTTTCTACCACTCGAAATGGCCCTGCCCACTCGCATGCTAACTTTGGGTGCGAATTCATGGCCTTCTCGTTCGGGGACAAAAGATATACCCTGTCGCCCACTTTCGCATGTTTTTCCACGTCCGTTTTATTCCTTTTATCATAAGTCCTCTTCATTTTCTCTCTAACCCGGTCGTTATACTCCCTGACGTGTTCATGGGTCTCTGCTATTCCTTGCAACAGCTGCGCCTTATAGTCCTCTAGACCCTCGTCCATCATATACCACGAAATTCCTCCATTAGGCACCGCGGCAGACGGAAAATTCGGGTCCATACCGTGCAAAATGAAATACGGACTTTCCCCTGTGGCGCTATGAGGAGTTAAATTGTACGCCATCATGCAAAATGGCAGGCGTACGTCCCATTCCATTGGAAGAACCGTACTCCTTCTCAGCATCGCTACTATCGTCCCGTTCAGTCTTTCCGTGATTCCGTTTTCCCGAGGGTTATACCCCTTGGTTGTCACGTGTTCGATTTTCGTGATTTTCGTCAGTTCAGCCATTATTTTATTCTCAAACTCTCCGCCTTTGTCTGACAAAATGGTTTTAGGCCAGCGACAGCCTTCTGCTATCCACCTCAGGAACAGCACTTTTGCCACTGTTTCCGCCGACTTGTCCGGCACGGGATATGCAGCTGCGTACTTTGAGAAGTGGTCAATCACAGTGACCGCATATCTGTTTCCACTTGCTGTCAACCCTAATTCTAACACATCTACCCCTATAATCTCGTACGGCTTTGATGTCACAATAGGCTTCAAAGGTGGAATAATAGCAGCTCTAGGATTATGCACAAAACATTTTTGGCATTCCTTCGTCCATCTGCTGATATCCGCAAGCATATTTGGCCAGAAGACTTCCTTCTTGAGCCTATTCCATAACTTATGGGCACTGAAGTGTCCTGCGAATGTCCCTGCGTGCGCCTCGTGGAAAATCTCATACCGCGCGCTCTTGGGTACCACCATGACCAGTCGTCCGTCCTCCTGATACATTTTCAGTTCCCCACTCTCGACCTCAAAATCTGCAACCCTCACAAACTTCCTCCATCCTGGCACATTCACGAGAGCGCTAAAATTACCATTCATTAGCTCCTCTATTATTGGACCAAAATCCGGGTCATTTTCTAGCTCTCGCAACCATTTGCTTTTTTCCTGCGCGATAACCCTGTTAACGATAGCTTCGTTCAACCCCTGGATCGACTCCCAGGAATCACACTGCGCTGTACCTCTACTCAAAGCGTCTGCTACCACATTTGTCTTGCCCTTGACGTACTTAATCTCGAGGTTGTAACGCTGCATCTCCAGCGACCATCGCAACACCCGCGCTGATACATTACTGCGATTAAATAGTGCTGTTAACGGCTGATGGTCGGTCAGCACTACCGTGGGAAGGCCGTAGATGAACATGTGAAAGCGTCTGACAGCGAAGACAACCGCCAATGCTTCCAAATCTGTGACGTGATACCGTCGTTCCGCCTTGCTCAGACCTTTGGACGCGAAGTACACCGGATGCAAGTGACGATCGTCTCCTTCTTGGGACAGAACTGCGCCTAATCCTGTTGTGGATGCATCCGTACAGATCACAAAAGGTCGCGAACCATCTCTTGCCTTTTCTATGTCAGGCTGCATTAAAACTGGAGCTGTCATTATCATCCCCTTCACCCTATCGAAGGCTTCCTCGTGCTCAGTTGACCATTTCCACACGGATTTCGATGACGTTAGCGCAAACAGACATCCCGCTATCTTAGAGAACCCCAGACAGAATTTACGGTAAAACGAGGCCATACCGAGAAAAGTCCTCAGTTCCTTAGCGTTTTTCGGCACCTCGTACTTGCTTATCGCCTCCACTTTCTTGGGATCCATATGAACTCCCTCACTGTCGATAACATGTCCAAGAAAACTTACTTGGGTCTGCATAAGGACACACTTTTGCGCTTTCAGCCTCAGCCCAGCATCTTTCAAACGCGCGCAGACCTGCCTAAGCAACTCAATATGCTTCTCCCGTGTATCCGTGCAAATGATGATATCATCGATGTAACAGAAAACGTCGGCTCCAAGAAGATCATGCAGAACGGAATCCATGAGTCGCTGGAAAACCGGAGGGCTCGTGCTCAAACCGAATGGTGTTACTCGAAACTGGAACAAGCCCTCGGTCGTTGTGAACGCGGATTTTTCTCGCGCTTCAGCGGATAGCGGTATTTGCCAATAACCGCTGCAAAGGTCCAGCGTCGAGAAAAACCTTTTCCCAGCCAAACTCTGTAAGACAGCATCTATAGTTGGCAATGGGTATGAGTCCAACTTGATCCTCTTATTTAGCTCCCTATAGTCCACGCAAAGCCTGAGACTACCATCCTTTTTCTCAACCAAAACTATTGGGAATGCCCATGCCGAACTACTTTTCTCTATGATTTTTCTATTCTCCAGGTCTTCTAGGAGCTCTCTCAGCTTCTTACGAATCCCCAGAGGCACGGGTCTCGCCTTCATTTTTATTGGCTTATTGCCACCTGTGTCAATGTCCATTTCTACTCTGTTGGTTCCCGTCAGCTCCCTATCGCACACAGAGAAAGCATCCGGAAACTCATCCAGTACCGCCATTATTTCCTCACTCAACTTCTCTACTTTAGAACTCTCTTTCACTTGCTCATAAAGCAATTTTTGGCGCTCTTCAACCTTGATCTCTTGGGTCGCGCTGTCCATCATGAGTGGATTCAGGTCTTCCCAACCTTCTTTCCACTTCTCTGTACCCCAGTGGCCGATTTCTTCTCCTTCTCGGAGTATCATCGGCTCTTCACTGTTGTTCGTGATCGGAATATCCAACTCCTGATTCCGAATCTTGAACACTCCAGCGGCTAGGCCATCTCTTTTTGGCCAAACCACTCTCTCCTCCACTTCACTCTCCCCTTCGCATCGTGCTTCCACTAAGGCCGACTCGTGCGGGGGAACGTAAATGCGTTTTGCTACCACCACCCTTTTGTCCTTAACCTCTTCACTATGCTTGATCTCATCCGGTACTAACGTCAGCTGTACACCTAGTTCCTTCAACGAATTTGTACCTAGTAATATATCATCATCCTTTACATCCGAAATGTGGAATGCTACTTCACTCTTCTTCCCACCTTCCAGTCCCACATACACCTTGACTGCTCCTAGAAAAGTCATCCTGTTGCCTGAAGCATCATACACCGGCACCATTGATGACTCTGGCAATACCTCAAGGCTATTCACGTCGAAGCCTGCATTTCTAGCACGGGCCAGCACACCTACAGGGAGTATGCTGATCATGGAACCCGTATCTAGTATAGCCGGCATCCGTTCCTCCATGATCATGACCGATACTGCAAACTTCCCCCCTACCAAGGCTCCATTCCCTTCCGATTGACCTGTTATCTTTACTCCTAAGCTTCTAGCCTTAGCTATCACACCTGCTACTTTGTTCTGTTCCTGACTTCGCTCGCTGCTATTTCGCTTTTCTCCTATCTGCCTCACTTGTGGCCGCTTAAGTGGGCAGTCTCGCCCTATGTGCCCATACTTATTGCAGTTGTAGCATCTTCTCTGCTCACAGCTTCCCTTTGATACCATTCTCGCATCACTGTTGGTATGACTTGTGCCTTGCGTAGTTCGGCCTACCTCAGACCTCACGCCATACCCTACGTCGCTACTGAGCCTTCTTTCGCTCTCCTTTTGTCCATGCCTACTATCTCCACTATAATTTGCTTTCTACCCCCTTACTTCGGGCACTCTTGTCTCTCCCTCATACCTTTGCCTGTACTGTCTTTCCTCATATAAGCGCGATCTCCGTCTCCACCCCTCCTTATCCTCCTGTCGTTTTATCTCACTTCCTCTGAACATTTCCTTGGATTGCTCTATGCTTAGTGCTAACTGCTTCACCGCATTGTAGGCCTCCTGCGGTTGTTCCTTCTGCAGTGCACTCAAGAGCTGTATGTGCTCGGGCCAATCGGTCAGGTTATCCAAGAGTATCTGTGCGTACTCGAGTGACCTGTCTCCCACAGTACACTGTGGGTTGGCCTGTCGCCCCAGTTTCTCAAGCACGACACAGAACTCTGAGACGCTTTGACCCGGTCGCCTTCTCAGTTTACGCAACTCCGTAAGTGCCCTTAACCGACCTGCCATTGAATCATTAGCCAGTAACCTTCTCAATTCCTCCACTACCGCTCCGAACCCTTGCTCCTTCACTTCACTGGGGAGTGCTAAGAAGATACTCTTTGCCCTGCCTTCCAGATGATCGTCTCCGAGGATATCAATCAATACCCCTTCATCCGTGATTACCCTACTGTACCTTCTCCCAAATCTTCTTATAAATTCCTCAAAATTTTCATGTCTGCCTCCTTTGAATACCCCCGGATCCATGCAAGTGTTTGCTTGCATAAAGGCTAAGAGGTTATAATCCTGACCTCTGTGTTCCGTGTCCGGCTCCCTGGCCCATTGTTCCGAACGCGGCCTCCAATGCTGTTCGTAGGCTGCTCCAGTCGTTTCGCTGTTGGTGGTCAGGCGTGTTTTCATCTGAAACTGTTCCCTATACTTCATGTTATCTCTACCAAAAACGTTCTGTTTGAGTCGCAACTGACCATTCTCCTGACTTGTCTCCATCTTTTCTTCCTCCCGAGTGTTCGACGGCACGCGGTTACGGCTTGACTGTAACAACTGGATCTCACCAAGGACGTCTCTGATCTGCAATACGTCTGTATCAAACATGTCACAAATATCTCCTACCAATTCAGCATCCCGCTCTGTGGTACTTAGGAAGTCATTAAAGTCATCCATTGACTCAATCCCTTTCAATTCTAGGGCCCGAAACAATTCTTTCCCAAATTGCTTGTACCCCTCTGTGTTCTTTTCCAGTTCCATCAAAAGATCGCACATGGTTTTGACTTGTTCCTCTATCACCGCATTCATTTGCGATCGATATTTGCCCGCTATTCTAGCCTCCGCTAAGTTCTCATTTACTAGTTGCGGTACCTGTTTCACTTTAGATATTACTCTTTCTAACTGTTCTTTCACTCTTGCTAACCCCCAATTTTCTGAGCTCAACTCGCTCACCTTACTTCTTGAGGGTGGCTCGCTTGCTCCAACTGCGCCCTGATTAGTTCCGTCCTGGCCGCCCATATTCCTGGAACATGAAGGCTGATCACTACTCATTGACTCCATCCGCAAAATAGGCGACAAACGAATATCACCAGACACGCGAAACGATCAATCACGGATCAATAATCAGTACACTGATATGCCTGAGTCGCACTCTCTCCCAATCAATCGATTCTCTCTGCGACTATCCAATACTCAATCGATAACCGTGCGGCCTACTACCTTCGCTCTCACGGTCCACTGAACCAAACAATACCAGCAATTACTCACTCCACAACTGCCTCTGAAACCACTCGGCAGCCCAAAAAAAAAAACTGGTGTCCCTTTTGACACTTTCCTCACTCGGATCAACTAATGTAACCACAACTTCGATGCCCTATATTCACTCCACCGGTTCGGCCCCCATGTACAAAAGGTTCGGCCAAACGCACACTTTAATGAGCGAAAATAAGGCACCGGAATATACGGTTACAAGCAACACGCGAACACGATGATAAAAAGAATGATTTATTAACAATCAATACTAAAAACACGACAAATGGCAGGAAGTATTATGCAGAGATTTGGTTCAAATGGTGAATCAGATGAAAAATAGGAAAAAAAATACTGACGTCTTGGATGGCGAGGGGGGTAGGCTGGCGGGGATGTGGGTCTCCTAACGATCTCAGCGACGTTGTCACCGAGCCTCCTTTTATGGGGCAAGTTGCCGCCCAAAATCCCGCCGCTTCGCCGGTCGCTCGCTTGACCTACTCTCACGAGGGGTGCCTCGTGGTCTCCACAGGCAGACAAAATCAAACGCCTCTAATCCACTTCATGTGATTAGAATATCGAATATGTATTAGGGTGACGCATTCGAATAAAGGAAACTTCGAATATTCGAATAATCGAATATATTCGAGAACTGACTGTTTCGAATATTCGAATTTCGAATATATTCGAAAAGGGAATATTTCGAATATTCGAATTTCCATTTGATTCGATTCGAGTAATTTATTCGAATGACCGAATTTTTATTCGATTCGGTTGCAAATAGCTGAGAAAAAAGCCATTTTTGCTTGTTCCATCCAAAGGGACCAGAAATGCTGGGAAAAGCGTAAGCTCGATGGGATACACACGTGAAAAGACATTGTGAACTAAGCTCTTAGAGTTTGATGATGCTGGCAGAGTGGTGCCAGACGTTATCAACCGCTAGGATTTTCGGATTTATGCTAGTGGATTTTTTAGCTGAATAATTCCATTTAATTAGTACGTTTGAGAAGTGCGATATCCATCTATACATCTACAGGCCCATGGAATTCCTCTCAAGTAACTCTTGTCGTGGCGGTTGACTACTCCGGGCAATATATGGCTTCCTTGAAGTTATGAGACCCCTGATGAGCGATTTTTTAAAGCACAACTTGTCCTCCCTACATAGCATACGTAAGTCGCTTGAGTTTTCTTGTCTTTCGAGTGACTCATAGCCAAAGGATGACAAAGAGCGGAGCGTCGATGGCGGTGCTTTTCTCGCGGACACGGCAAGCACGCGGCGCGGCCGCATCGCCTGCGCCGGAATCACAACTGTAGCGATAAATCAGTGTTTTCTTGGCAGTTTTTTAATCACATTTGATGTTAACTAGGAAATTCTTTAGTTTGTTGTCGCGGTAGGATTTCAGCACGAGCGTGCTTCTTGTGTCTGCAAAAAACACTGCCGTCGACGCTCAAAGGCGAAGAAAGCGAAAAGCGCAAAGACTTACATTAACACCCTATACTTTGCTTTGTTCTGTTGGTGCTCTAATTTCCGTCCAATTTTTAGTTTTTATCCACATTGATTTGGTTTGCATGGATAAGTTGAAGTCACTTAATTTTTTTTTCAAATTTATTCGCTAGATTGACTTGAAAGGTTTTGCTGCTTTTTAAAACAATAAATTTGAAGGTGGCCGCAAAATTCTGGGGTTTTGAGTCTGTTCAACGTTTCAATCTAGGACCTTTATTCGAATGATTTATTCGAATAATTTATTCTAATAACTATTCGAAATTCGTGTATTCGGAAAAGCCGATTCTCGAATATATTCGAAATTCGAATATTCGAAAAAGTCAATATTCGAATATATTCGGTTACTCGAATACTCGAAATTTTTCCAAGAATGTGCAAGTATAATGTAGAGCCTCTGTCGCTTTGGGGACCCAGATGGAAAATAAAATTAAAAAATCTCGATCAATAATGAAAGATAATTAATAGAAATTGTTTAAGAAGAAATAGTAAGATAGGCAAATAAAAAAGCCGATATAAGATCTATTAAAGCGCCGTAAGGGGGCTAGAGCGGCTAGACATGTTGTTCCATTAACTCACTCTCATACTCACTCATAGACTCATAGACACCTGCAATCTTGAGGCGCAGACGGCGAGGCGAAGTGGCCGATTTTTAGGGACTCAGACACGTTCGTTTCGGGACTCACAATTACGTCTCGCTGGCTCTCCCACATGGGACGGAAGCTGGGACTTGGCTGAACGTGCCTCTGCCGCATCCCCGATCCGGGCTCGCTTTGGTCCAATAGTGGTGAGAATGTTGGAGTGCCAGCCCGCCCATTGAGAAGGGGTCCGGCTTAGCCTAACTGTGAAAAACACGCCAGAATGCGGGCCCTCAGATGGAAAAAGGGCCTGCTATGGCCCAGTGGGGGCGACGTCAGGAAACGGGTCCGCCGGCGGAGAACGGGTCCGCTTTTGCCCAGCGGTGAGAAAATCGCCGGAATGCTGGAGAAAGGAATCACTGCAGCCCGATATGGAGTGGAGAACGCTAGGATACGGGTTCGCTTTGGTCCAATAGCGCGAAGAACGCCGGGATGCGAGTCCGCAAATGGAGAACGGGTCGGGCTTCGCATAACTGGGAGGAAGACGCCAGGATACGGGTCCATCGATGGGGGAAGGGCCCGGCATGGCCCACTGAGTGGAGGGGGGGGGGGTGTCAGGATACGGGTCGGCCGATGAAGAACGGGTCCGCCGTGGCCCATTGTGGTGGGGGCGCCAGGATGCGAATCCACCAATGGAGGAAGGGCCCGCCTTCATCCAATGGTGTGGGCACGCCAGGATACGGATCCACGAGGAAGGATCCACCGTTGTTTAATAGTATGGAGAACGCCAAGATACGGCTTCGCCTTGGCCCAACAGTGGGGAAGACGCCAGAATGCGGGTCCACCGAAGGTAGATGGGCCCGCCGTGGCCCGATAGTGTGAAGAACAGCAGGATACAGGTCCGCTGATCGAAAACGCTTCCGCGTTGGCCAAGCAGTGAGGAAGATGCACGAATACGCCCTACGATGGAGAACGGACTTCTCATACTCATACTCAACTCATGGAAATGTTTTCATAGTTGGGTCGTTTGATGATTAGTTTTGCTTCTTTGTCAGTTTTCTCGGGATTCGACTCGCCAGAATGCTGGTCCACCGATGGAAAAAAGGCCCGCCGTGGACTACTATGTAGTGTGGAGAAAAGCAAGATACGAGTTCGTTTTGGACCAGTAGTGGGGAGAACGGCAGAATCTGCCCATAGAAAACGAATACGCCCTGCGATGAATAACGAACTTCTCATACTCATACTCAACCCATGAAAAGGATTTCATATTTGGGCCCGCATAATGATTAGTTTGGCTTCCTTGTGAATTTTCTCGGGGTTTGGCAAGTGCGAAGCTTTTCCATTTGCCCCAACTGGCTGCCCCATCCCACTTTCTAGCGTCCCGAAAGGCTAGTTTTTACTCATTCTGTAAGGTAATTTCGAAAATTTGGCGACCTGTCCTTGATGCCCCCCGCGTCCTCCACTGACGCACACCACCCATCTACATTTATTTATTATTTATTTATTTACTCATAGATTTTTTCCTTAACATGCGTTCCTAGAGATTTTTCGAACACTTCTTTCGTACCTTGTAGCGTTTCTTTAATGCAACCAGAGTTTGCACGAGTCCCTTGGATCCCTTTGTCCCCTTTTACTACATGGAGTCAAATCTGTGTAAAATATCTGCTCCAATCGAACTGTTTCCGCCCATGGTCTTCTCCATCTCGGTGTAGAAAAAACGAGTAGTCCCCTGCAAGCTTAGCTACTTGAAACACTAAAAACTCAGGTTTTGCCAAGGCGTCTTCTCCACCTCTGAGAAGCACGGCCTCCATCTTTTTGGTGTTTCAAATTTTTGCGCGTGGTCTACTGCATGCGTGTAGTTACAGAAGAGGTATTTAAATAGACGTCTTGCCCACCGTCCACTTTTTGTCCAGAGGGCTTAGTTTGTACTCGTTTCTGAATTTGCATAATTTCTGTCTAGAATTCCCTCAGCACAAAATGATCTGGGCAGTTTCAAGTTTGGTTGTTGGCTTCGTGGTTTACGTTGTTTTGCATGTGACTGTTTTTGCAGCAGTTTGTAGGGAAATGTCATTGCTGCTGAAGATGTCATCATTTTAACCGATCACGTGTACATGGCTGTTTTATTTTGCGATTCAATAATTCTGTTCATTGGTTTTACTGTTCCTTTTTCTATCCGCATCACATTTACGTGGAAATTGTATTTGGGGAGTTATTCCTGGTGGGGCAATGATTTTTTCAAAAGCAACACGGCAACGATCGTATCTTTTTATCATTCTTCATCGTCACTTCCGGAATGTTAAGTCACGCGTTGTCTTTTAGCACATTTTCTCTTTCAGTTGGGTTACCCTGGTTGATGCATTTTATTTTCGGCGTGGCTCTGCGGCCATTGTGTGCGTGGTCATCAGTTCTTACACATTCATCTAGATCGCTCTCCACCTCGTCGAGTCAACTTCTCAGGTTGGTTGTCAGATTTTTGGCGAGTTCCTGTCAGTTACGTTTTTCCTTTTTCCTTCCTTTGCTGCGTTCTACGAGAAATATCCATCCTAGGTTGTCTTGTCTTTTGATACTGCGCAACCATTTTACGTTTTCCATTTCGTTCTTTCTTAGTGCATGCACCCTCTGGCTTGTAGAGGTACATTCATGGATTATACTTAACGTCACGTGTCGGAGACTTTAGTGGTGCGTACCCGCGATACATGCCGTGGCATCTATAGTGAGCGTCGATGGCGGTGGTCTTCCATAGGCTCGAGAAGGACGCCGCGCGCCCCGGAATCGATGTCGTTTACTGCCGTTGTGCTATTTCAAGGAACTTTTCTACCCGATAAATCAAAAGATCATCAAATGAAGAAGAAAAGCTGCTCGAAATAGCATCCAGGCGGCAGACGCCACCGATTTCGACGCACGCGGAGTACTTCTCGAAGCCGCGGAACGGCCACTGTCATCGACGCTCACTATATGTCGTGGCTCTCTCATTATCAGCACAGGCGTTCTTCATGCTTGCGGCGCTACAAAATTGAAGCTTCGATACACAGTGCAGAACAGAGAAGTGGAAGAGAAATTCTTGTAGGTAAGGAATGTTCCTTATTTTGCCATAGCGACTGCCACGCAAAGAAACCGCGTTCCCATTTCTGTTGCTTTAAGAACTTAGGTTTTGGGGAGGTGCGTCAACTTTGCAGTGCCGCGAGTAAGAATAACGCCATATCCGCACCCTTCACCCTTCTGCGGATCTGGTCCACACTCCACACTGTTGCAATCTCCTGTGCGTGTCTTTTGGTGCTCAATATATTCATATTCCTTTATTCATATTTCTAGTTTTTTCTCTGATTTTCAGGATCGATGCATGATATAAAACAGGTTTTCATGGTCAACTTCATCATTTTTTGTGTTTGCCTGGCATACTTCAGTTGCTTTGAATTGTCATTTTGACTAGTTTCTCTATGCCATCAGCGAGGATCCCACTGTTTCTTATCTGAAGTGATTCGCCTCACTATACTAAACTCTTGTCACCGAACTGGTAATGCAATTAGTTGCATTTAAGATGGAGAGAAATGAGTCATCTTGCTGTGTCGTTGACACGACGTGAAGTTCGGTTAAAAACGGCAGACGCAACTACACTGCTGGCGCGTATACAAATCTTAGTATTTTCTTTTCATGGCCTGCACCCAAAGATTTGACGATTGAAAGTAGTCTTTTTTACTTTTTTTTTTCGAGTATCCGCTCATATTCTGATATGGAAACGAAACCCAGAAATGAGCAAAAAGTGTGACTTCTGTGCCGTTCCTTTCTCAAAAGCCCTATCAGCTGGCAACAATCTTTTTTCTGAAGTTGTACAGTAACATTTCCGGATGAGTTCTGTTTTCTCAGTCATTCTTAACCATCATGTTCGCCTCCACTGTAGGTTTTCTCTTTTCAAGTATCTAACAAAAGCATTAGAACGTTTTCTTGTTTTGAATCACACATCCCCTCTTCCAAACAGAACAAAACCATTAATTGATTCGCATTCGTGGTTGAGAAGGACATTCTTCATACATTCTGTTGAACGTAAAACATTTGTTTGAACGTTCCTCTATGCACAGCAGTACTTGCTTCGAAAAACCTCGGACTTCTGCTGTTTCCATCTAGCTTCTGCGATTTTCGTTTTTTTCTGATTTGTCTAACACCAAAAGAAAAAAAATTTTCTATGTTAAAGAAATTTCCCTGCGAATGCAGCCGTAACATTCTTTTCGCGATACTTTCCACCAGCAAAGACAATGGTTTGTTACAGAAATGTTTCCCATGCGCGGTATTCATAATTTTCATTGTTTCCGATTCCTCCAAATCTAAAGAGAAACACACAACAACATTTCCAGTTTATCTATAGATCCCTTTAGAATCTCAACGGCTGCAACTCCTCTTTTTTTTCTGTAGGAGGTCTTCATCTTTATCTCGATTAGACTTCTGTTATATGCAAGAGATAGCCAAATATGCTAGAATTAAAAGTAGATGTGAGATGAATTCTCCAACTTCTCTGCCAAAATACTGTATCAATTGGGAAGTGCATTGACACCAGAAAAGAATTGTCGACCAATCTTCCAAATCACAGGAAAAATGAGAACACCATCGCATCAAAATCAAACACTCGTTTTGCTGATTTGCATTTTCTCTCTATATCACACGTTTCGCAGCACGCTTGCTGAGCCCGCAGAGGTGCCATTTTCAAACGCGTTGTGTTTTTCGAAGCATATGATTCGTCACCGAATTCTTCTCGAAATTGCTGTCCGTATGCATCCGAAGGAGCATGTAGTCATGCCAATTTTTTGATTTCACTATGCTGCATGAGCGAATACTATTCATTGAACTTTGAAATCTCTTTTGTTTGAGTTTTTCCGATTGCTTTTCTACCATGGTAAAAGTAAAACGGAGCTGATACCACTGTAATGGTTTGCTCTGATCGTTTAGTAACATGTTGTCGCCTCGGTTCTACTTGGAAGTTGGTGTTGTAATGTGTTTGTCAAGGCGTCTTTCGCTTGTAAATGGTAGTTATTTAGACACTTCACTGAGTTTTCTTAAGTTCTTCTAGGCAAGTTCAAGAATGTGGTGTCAATCTGAGGCGAATAGCTTCATAGTTATTATTTACTTTATAAGAGGGAACGGCTTCAATGAATTACAATAGAGGAAGATTTGCTCTTTCTTATGCATAGAGTCCTTTTTTTTACAAGACCTTCTGATTTTGTCAGTTATTAGGTGTCAACATGCTTCAAATTTAACGAATTTTGCGGTTAGATCTTATGTGGTCTTATTGCTATAAAAAATTTTCAATGAGCGAGAAGCAGTGGGATTCTGCATCAAATAAAACGTCCAAGCGCAAGAAGAAAGTGTTCACCGGGGATTCCACACTTATTATTCATGCTACTGAAGGAAAAGAGTACTTTGAAGAGTTTGCAAAACCATCCTCGGAGGAATCGAACTCGGAGCTCGCTGGGGAAAAACGAACTTCCCTACCTTGCTGTTATCATACTACCCTCTTCAGGCGACCCTCCCTGCTCCCGTCGAGGCGACCCCCCTTGGTACGATGGTAAATTACCATCGCACGCTTGAACCTGTCTTCACATTCACTGTTATGTTTTATTTTCACCCTTTGAGTTAGAAACACTCATCACCGCAATAACTGTAGTTGTCAGGTTTGCACCATGTTTTTTTTTCTCGGTATTCTCTGTTTCTTTACTTTGAGAGTATGGTTTATGCCCGTATTTCCGATCTATGCCCCAGTTCTGATAAGGGCGTTTATGTTTACGTGCCTGAAGCGAACTTTGCCTCCGAGACGTGTCGCGAGTGAACAAGCTGAGATATTTTGTTCTCTACTCTTGTCTTTAGCTGACGCATTGTTCTTTTCTGATATTCTGGACTAGAGATAACCTGTTATGAAAGGAGTTAGCACATTTGCGAATACGTGCACGACCGGTGGAGTACGTTTATATGGACGTCATAGCCTTCTGAAACGTTCATACTAGCTAACTATTTTTATTAATACACTACCAGGTATAGAATTGTTCTATTCAAGGAGTGGGCAAAGCAGACGTTCCCTCAACCTTTTTGGGTTGGTATTTCTAATTATAACAGCTGAAAGAACGACAAATCTTAAAAACCTATAACAGTAGCCAAACAATATACAAAACATGGGGAAGAAAAAATCGGGAATTACGATCGAAACGTTAACTTTATCGAAGAAGATAGCGTTTTATACGGAACGGAAAAAATTGCTATCACGTGGGACCACGTGCTCGACTGGTCGTGCACGGGATCCACGCACTCAAATCTTGGGCCTGAAAGCGCACGTGTCCCACGAGGCACTACGTGTTGTGGGCGCTAAGACTCTTGGACTTTGTATTGTCCGAATGCACAATAGGCGTGGTGGTTCAGTGGGTTTATCATAGATACTGTACAGAAGAATGAGTGAGATGAGTGAGTAATGAGCTCCTTGTAGGGCTCACAGCATCATTCTGGCTAGGAACAAGTATCTCTAGCATGAGATGGGTCATCTACGCCCCCCCCCTACATAGGAGGTACATGAACGGCGGTGAACATGAACACTATAAGGATTATCGATCTGTCGATGATACTACGCTCAAAATCGGCTCTGTGATGATAGTGTTAAATGATAAAGCAAGTGGGAATCGCTCATCTACAGACACAAATGAGTTTGCTACAGAACCAAAAGAGGACCGGTAGCTGAGCAGAAATTCAGGTTAAATTACTAGAATCGAACCTTTAACCGGTCACGCGTTAATAACCGAGGGTTTCGCCCTAGCGTCTTTGTTTACATAGAAGAAATAAGGATGTGCATTCAAGGAATGTCAATCGTTATTGCAACGCTGGCATTGTGCAGCGCCAGCATCATGCTTTGAAGGCAGCACTCACGGAACTTCTCACTTCTGAAATGAGTCGCCTCCCATGTAGCAGACCGTTGGACAATCGCAACACTAAGTTGAACAACGCCAATGGCCGCCTACCTGCAAAGACACTGCCGTGGACACATCTCCCGACCTGGACAAAGGGGCTTCGTCGCGCCAGCTAACGCTATCGACTAGGTGTGCGCATGTGGTTTAGGGCGGGGTGGTGCATAGAATTCGTGCCAGTTTCAGGGTTTCGTGGCGGGACCCATTACGGAGCACTCATCACTATAACACTATGGGCCCGCGTGAAATACCGCTATTATTTCCTGTATTTTCTCCGTGCTTCACGCTACTTCATTGTTGTCGATGAGTTCGTCGTTCCTAGAAATCCCGATATATCGGCGAATCTCCAACCTCGAAATTTCCGGGATCGCTGCCTTTAACATGTAGGTAAGCTGCGGCTCAAGGGGTCAACGTTTGGCTTTACGCATGTGGATTAACACGTTCGCGACAACCTGACCCGATCGGTCGAGCACGCGATGATTGCCACATGGGACCGCGTCCACGATCGGTCGTGCACAAACGCATGGTTAAGGGAGCGCTCGTGTCCCACGTGCCAGCGCATGCCAAAATCGTAATGTCGCGAACGTGTTAACAAAAGATGCTAAACAGCTCCGTTGGCCATCGCTGCGATAACGAATGACGTGTCCTATAGTTGTTGTGCATTGTGCAACAAAACATTATTTGCAACAGAACATTATGTTATCACGTGTTAGTATTCCAACTCCACTTAAACGCTGCTTTTGGTTTTGATTCGATGCTCTGGGGGCAGTATTCCCACTAAGTTCCTGCGATTTCTCTTTTTTCTGTGATTGAAAGTTTGTTTGATTGCATGTTGTGAACCATTTTGTAGCCATTGTTTTGCTCTTCAGTGAAGATCACTGATATCATGATGTGCTCCTCAAATATCGCTACACATTTTCAATCTCACGGAATGTGATCCCCAAAGTCGACAAGAGCGATTTTCTCCGACACCTACTACTTCTCGAATTTAGTCCCTGTAGAGAGGGCTCTGTTGCCGAAAATACAGAAGTGGTATGCTCGTTTTAGAACTGGCAGCTGGAGATGACGCCCAGTTAGTGGGAGATTTTTGAAGATGTTTTCCCAAGGGCTTTCTGTAGATATAAGGGAGAACCATTTATAGTGCTGACTCTCAACAACTTGTGAATCTAGCTAAGAAATTCTACACAATACATTTGACTGCTCGGTTTGAAATTATTCTTCACGCTGGGTATACTCGACTGCTCTGCGCAATTCTTTACTAAAACTACCGTTCAGAAAATCGAATAAGACTGGTTCCTACAATTTCCTTCTCCACAGGTCTTAAGAGGTCGCATACACTTATTTTGTTAATTTTTTAAAATACATTTCATACGGTTCCATTTGAGAGTTGAGGGGCTGCAAATCGAGTCACCTCAAACAATGCGACATTTGCCAAGTGTGGTTTGAGCACCGACACTGTCTGAGAGAACATTCAAAGCAGAGGAAAGGAGCTAAACAAATCACTCTTGAATGGTGTTTTTTAATAGTGTTTTCGATGCTCACGGAGAACCGTACGAACTTGTTCTTCCACGATATTGAGAGCTGGAAAATCTTATGGGGGAATATTTACGAGATAGGGTTCCATTTGGCAATAAGATAGCATGGCTGTAATCCCGGTCGTTAGCCAGCAGTTGCCTGTTGCCAGCCTATCATGCTCAGGGTCAAGCGTACGATGGTTAATTACCAAGGGGGGGGGGGGAGTTCGCCTCGGGTAAAGCAGGGGAGGGGTCGCCTGAAGAGGGTAGTATGATAACAGCAAGGTAGGGAAGTTCGTTTTTACCAGCGAGCTCCAAGTTCGACTCACCACGAGGACGGTAGTTTTCCAAACACTTCAACATGCTCTTTTCCTTTTAATACCATGAATAACACATAAAAGTAGAGATCAGTGTGAACATTTCATTACATGCTGTATTAGCGAGCTAGAACTGCACCATTCATTTGTTAATAGGTAGTTATAGTGGTACTAGTAAATCTTTTGATGGCAGCAAGGGTTTCGTCCGAACTCGTCCGACTTCGTCTGTCCGATCTCGTCCGCGTTGCGGCGTCTGATCTCGTCCGACGAACGTCTGAACTCGTCCGACCACGTCCGAACTCGCCGAACTCTGACTGAAGTTAAATTTGTTCGCGCTCTCTCAAATTCTTCAATGTGTTATCCCTTTTTCTGCAGTTATATCAACATTCTATAACAGTTTAGTAAGAACTTGTGCGGACATATCTTTTGGACTTTTGCAACATTCATAACTTCTTTATTACTCTGAAAACAGAACCAGCATCTTCAATCGTTTGAAACCAAATTATACGAAAGCTAAGAGAAATAGAATCAAGCTTCTTTGGAGATTCAATCACTTCGTGAGAAAGACAGGATGGAGCAAAATTCTCCGGCAGTTATACTAGTTAACAATCTCGAAGATCACTAAACTGAAAAAAATCTTCAACAGTTTGATATGGCAGATGAGAGCGCTCACAAGACGGATATATTAGATACATGATTGGAGTAAACTCCCTGTTCATAAGCACAAACTACCAGCATCTCCGGTTATAAGCGCTCAGAAAGTGACACCACTATCATGGGGAAAAACATTCTGGTGGAATACTCAGGAATATTATTCGGGAAAAAATGACAACAAAAAAATGTGTACAACGTGAAGAATTCAAATATTATCCGCGGCTAGAAAACGTGCAATGTTATCAAGGTAAGTCTTACATTGACGCGATGTGGGTACTCCGTTGGATTCTGCAATCACTTCACGAAAATTCGCCATCTCTTCCAGTACTCTCGCTTGGCGAGCCTGCTCATCAGGCCTCACATATCTTGGATTCAGGCTCCCATCAAAGTAAGATGGAATCAGCGACTTTGCCATTGTGATTTCCGTCCTGCAGTACCGAATCATTTCTCTCAACGTGGGTGTGCGAGCTGAAAAAAATTCTTTGGGGCTTCCAGATCTTCGCTATAGCCAGCACTCACCCCCGAATGCATGACGAATCCTAGTATGAGAACCTTCGACGTAGTTTGTGGTACGCGCACCATAATTCCGGGAATGGTTCCATAGCCCGGTGAACTGTCCATTCGGTGGCAACCAAGTTCTACTCATGTAAGCCATGAATTCGGCCAGGCTGCGCTCTTCGGCTTCGGTGACGATGGGCTGTTGTGGTGGAGTTAGGATGCCAGAAAGAGCATGCAGGTGTTCCGGTAGCATCGGTAAGACTTGCAGCCTCCTGAAGAATGTGCGAACTGCTGGCTTCTTCTTAGCAGCCATCCGTAGGCCATGTTTGTCTCTGTTACGCTGTATTGCATTACCAAAATGGAAAAGGCACCTGAAATTGACTATACGGTACTCATCGAAATCTAATTTTTTCTTTATCTAGGAAACTATACCCCAATACATCCACTCCCCACTCTGCTCTAACGGCGTTCATCGCTGCCATCTCGAAATCCATAAGTACTGGCGAATCCATTCCACGTATTCTCTCCCTTCCTGTTCCGATTTGCTCCCATATCCACCTGGAAATTCAAAACAATTACAAAACCTCTTCCACCACTGCTACTGTCCAGGAAGAGTGAGTATTGATTAATTCACAGAATAAAGTTGGCGGTGTGGTTGTAGTGTACTACCAGGCATAGCTTGATATTGATTGAATGTAACCGCATATCAGTGCATGATCCATCTATAGTCTGTCCGAAACGACGAGTCCGTCCACGCACGCGGGGAGCGAGAGGGAGCCACGCTTGCCAGCACTTCATGTCATCATCTCTGATCTGCGTATCACGTTTCATCGTTATCTTCATGGTATTGACCAATGATTTGGCTGTGACGCAGACGACGTGGCAGCCAACAGCATCCGCGCCGCGCCGCCTCTCGATCCCCGCGTGCGTGGGCGGGCTCGTCGTTTCGGATACACTATACCAATGTTCAACTACCGGCTGAAAGGACCATACCTGAACAACGACGTGTATGTTTCGCTCGTCCCATCCGGAAGAAACGCAAACAGCAACGGAAAGGCTTGTCCATGCTCCACTTCAACCATTACTGTGTAGAACTGAGAAGATCGGCCACGATGAACACTGTCAGGAATTTGCTTAAACCGCCCGTCAGCCTGAAATTCAATTTCTAAGACCACTTTTTAATGCTGTTTTTGGATTTACAGAAAAAAAACCAACCAGAATAGTTTTTAGGCGCATGTGATTGAAAATGCATTCCCATAATTTTCGGCTAGCCATAAAAATCATCCTATCATCATCATACAACAGAAAGTCTTCATCATCAGTAACGCATGTGGTTAATTCAGTTGGAATCCCTCCAGGATGAACGGGGTTTCGTCGCTCGTCTCGAGTGCGGTTCCAGTGGAGTCTCTTGCGAAATGATTCTGTTGACCCCCCAATTCCAACAGCTAGTTCGTTGACCATGGCAAGTTTTTCGGTTTCATTGAGGTGTCCTGAAATACCTTTAGTCGCCTTTTCTTGTTCAATTTTTTGACAGATGTTACGCAGCCTTTATCACGAGCATTTAGTGACAGTTTATAGTGCGTAGGATTCCGAACGGATTACAGAAGGTACGTATCCGACGCGTCGGAGTCCGACGAGGAAGCCTGTTTTTACTTCAACGCAACAATTCAGCCGCGAATCGGCGTCTGATTCCGACGTCGCATCGGAACCATCAGTGGTAGGACGTCGGACTCCAACGAAATAATTCGATTACACCGCAGATGTTTCGGCTTCAAAATTTGGCGCCTTCAATGTGTTTTTCGTTTCTTCTTTTCCGAAAATGCCTGATCTGTAGGTGAAACATGCAAAATTCGTAGTTTAAGACATGCGATGCAAAATCACGTGGATTTTGGAGAACAGGAATCCGACATACTATAAATAGACCCTTGGACGATAGCATAGGACGTTTTTTTTTCATGTTATTAAAGTTCGACTGATTTGTGAACCAACCATACTCGTCCTTGCTGACGGCATTGATCAGATCATTCCTGGCTGTAACAACGGTGATTCTGGAGTCGTTTCTCGCTGTGTTGCAAAGTTTTATTATTTCTCTTCTCATGCACGCTCTTGCAGTGCTTTTTGGCTCACAGTAGTGGTTGAGACGCGGGTCTTGAATGAATCGGCCATCTTTTACCTGGAAGTACATCATGGTAGTAGCGTAGCGTTTTTTTTACGCAGCTATCATATCGCACTTTCAATCTTACCTTCACGCTTGGGACGGGACCATAACGTTCAGGATCTCTATCCTTCAACGCGCGACAGTGCGTGCATATGTATATGCAAACTGCATCTCTGTTCCTTCTCTTGAATGAAAACTCGTAGCACATGCTTGTATCCTCCGGAAGTACGTAAACGGCGATGTCGGGGCCGCGTTGTTGCGAGGGTCTGAAGACAGCGTCTACTGGGGTGAAAGGCATCTCTGATGAGTAAGGATTTCACTGCAATAAACTACACAGTTTAGCTCATGACAGCATCTCCAACATGTTTTTGAAAACATAACAACCAAGTCTTAACATGCTTTTGAACGCGCTCACTCGAATTGCGCGCGCTTTGATAGCAACTTTTGAATGGTGCAGCGGACGAGTTCCGACACGCTGGCGGACGAGTTCTGACAAGCCGCGGACGAGATCGGACGCCGCGTTTCGGACGAGTTCGGATGGGAGTGCTCGGACGAGTTCGGACGTAATCGGCAGCAAGAGAGTTTAGAGCAGGAGCATTCTTACTCAGAGATAGATATGCCGCTACCGCTCGTAATGTGAAGCTCATAGCTCTTGCTGGACATATACATGCGAGACTGACTGTTGGTAAAACTTGAAATTTAGAAATGAAAATTAGAGAGGAAAAAGTGAAGAAATAATTTTAAGATTTAACTAAATCCTCAAAATATGTTCCGGATATTTCCAAAGTTGTTGAATTACAATAATTGAAAACGTAAAAAAAATAAGTGAACCGGAGGGGATCGCATTCTTCCCGTGTACAAGGAGGGGGGTCGATTTTTTGCCAACACCACGCTTGATCCTGATCATGCTGCCGAAGATGGGCGTGGCCGGGGCTGCCATTTACCGGAGCTGTAAACTTGACTTTCTCTTTAAACTAAACTTTCTGAACTTCTTGGACGCTGAATATTCGCAACTAGGGGTTACTTGAGTGCTTAACACGAACTTCACGTATTTTTCACCATGACTTCATATTGGACGGCTATGACGTATGATAATATTTTGACGCCCGTCAATTCCACAGTTTCATTTTTTTTTTGTATTTTTGTCAATCTCATGAAAATTTGCTAGAAGTGGGAAATTATGAAAATTTGCAAGTAATGGGAAATGCCTTATGATGATATTTACTTTTGTTTTGATTACGTGCTCCTGGCATTTGTGTATAATGATATTGTTCAAAAATTACTTTCTGAATCTTGCTTTCCTTACTGTTCTTTGCACAAATTTCTGAAATTCATTTTATACACTGTTTTTAACATTGTTGTCCGTTTCTAGAAATTGTGTTTATTGTTATTCTAAACTTTGGTGCATAGGATGTGAAAACCTCCCGCGACGGTTTAGCGTCTCACAGGGGCGCGTTGGTGACACTGGGTGTCAGACTTCGATGCACAGCGGAGAGAAAGATTATTCTCCCACGCATATCGAGGACTTTGGATGAAACCCAACCCCAAGAACAGGATGGTTTCCGCAAAGGATTCAGCAGCGTGAACAACATCCAAACCGTTTCGAGGGGCATAGAGGTTTGCCGGGATTACCACCTTCCCCTCGTCTTAATCTTTGTTGACTATGAAGAAGCGTTCGGCAACGTAGAAACAAACGCAATATTGTCACCACTAGTCGACCAGGAAGTAGACGCGTCATATGTGACAACATTAGCCGACAGCTATATTGGGTGCTCCACGGCGATACAGCTCTTTCAGCGCCCCTTAGCCGTTCCGGTTGCGAAGCGGGTACGACATTGTGATACTGCATCGCCGAAGCTGTTCACTACCGCACTGCAGTAGCGAATAGGACTGGATTGATCCGATATGAAGGAGACGTCGTCTTATGTTACCTTGGGCGGTCGGTGAATATGGAAAACAACCTTATAGAAAAGCTGGATCGAAGTAGAGGATGGGCCGGTGTGTTCAAGGTACGGATGGACCAGCTGAACGCTGTGCTGGAAACGAATCAGAACTCTCGCCAACGTCGTCTACGATGCTCCTGGATGACGGTAGCGCGAGAATGAGTCGAATGGAAGCGATGCTGGGACCTGCACGACATAACTAAGATGATAAACCAATATTTCTGCGAATTAACCTCTCGAAATCAGGCAAACAGTGCTGTAGCTTACTCGATGTATGGACAGGAAATCTATGGGAATGGGGATAATAGAGTGATGTTGGATCACCGGTGTTGGTTTCTTTTGCGACAGCCGTGAGGAATCTAATAACGGGATTCTGTTACTTTGACACAAACTACACTTTTTGCAGTACAAATCTCTTTATCCTTATCACAGTACAAAACTAGAGCCATAGCTGGCAGAAACCACATCGAAAGTGAAATTTACAAAGCAAGACTAATCTGAGTTGATTCCTATTTTAAGGTATGAGACTCAGCCTTGGATAGGGAAAATTTGTTAGGCCGTTCCCACTTGAATCATTCCCGATCGCTCCTCTTAACCCATGAGAGCACTGTTCGTTTTTTCCCAACGAATCTGCGGCGAAGATCTCTAACTTCTTGTCCGAGGGGGGGGGCAACCTAATCCGCTATACGCGGCTTGGTATTACATGCAGAACTTGGCGCTATTCCAGCGACCCTGCTACCACCACAGCCTACTAAAGGTAAGATCCAAAAAAATTATAGGTTGAAAATTACTCTCTCTAACCTAGAGCAGAGTATCTTGACTCGAGAATCCGAGCCAAACTCGAAGCAATCTCACTGCAACAGTGACTGCATCCACTCTCGAATCCGAGAGGGATCTACTAGCTCACACTCCGTGGACACGAGGCAACTCCAGACTCATTTGATCCACTGGATCAGCTCCTTTTATGCAGTGAGATTAGGGGGCGTGTCCGCCTTGGTGGGCGTGGCCACCTTCCCAGTCACGTCAATGTATCCACAGGCGTATCCGCGGGATATTTTTGACGCGCTCACGCCAAGCAGGTGCATATCTGCAGGCTACAATAAGCCACTCATTGCAACTTACAAGCAATATGCAATCAATAGACAATATATGGATTCCCATATACTACAGTGAAAAAGAAAGGCAAAAAAGGTAAGATTCAAAAAAAATGATAGGTTGAAAATTCGGATCCTTTGAAAAACATTCGAAATCGTTTTTGGATTTTGTCGATGTGATGGGCATTTTGCATGCATACTGTACTTGTTTTTTTTTTTTTTGAACATTTTGTGAGCTGGTCTCCTCTTGGTATGTTTTATTTCACATTATTCATTTCCAGATCGTATGTAGTTAATACACACCAGTTTATCATCGAATTCGCCGTATTTCAATTTGAATTTGAAAAATTTCTTGTCCTATGTACGTGTTTTTCGAATTAGTAAAAACGAGGAGTTGGGTAAATCCAGAAATTTCAATCCTGTTAACTAACTAACTACGTGCTGCATCTGCCAATAGTCGAACCCTGGCCGTACGAGTACTAAACCACCCTCCATTAACGGTATTTCACTGTCATCAACGTGAATGCTGAACTCATTTTAGCATAGCAACTTAAATTGAGTGTGCTACCCTCATCAGTAAATGGGATATCGTTTTGTAGTCATCAAGTGTTGTCGTGGTAGGGATCGTTCAAGAAATGTAAATAGCGGAAGGTTCTCCTTTACCTCACTGTTGCCTCTATGTGACCGTTGGTTGTTTTTTGAGCATTATCAGTGCCCCCCGCGATCCTTGGTGATAGAGTCCACTCCTCTGTTCCGTGAACGCTACGGAGTAGTTTGCAGACTTGCTGTCACTTTCGTCTCATGTTTTTTTTCTTTGAAATTGATGCGAATCAAGAGAAGGTGAGAGTCATGTTAGAAAACTAAATAAATAACCTACGTGCTATCGTATTAGCTAACCAGGCAAAAATATAAGGGTACATTCGGTGTATTTAGAATGAATATGGAAGCTGTTTCGCGAAAGCTTTCTTGGAACGTTACAGTGTCCATACTTCACTCCACTAGGGGTCATGGTATTGTCCGTCATGTTTTAAAAAGGCATAAATGGTGGTAACAAACGCTGTCAGTGCATCACAGTTGTTACATGAACACAAACAGTGATGAATTACTGGCGAAGAAACTCGAATCGGAACCACGAATCCAACTCTCTTGCACGAGCTCACGCAGTGATGACGCACCAGCTCACACCAACTTCATCATCAGTGCAAGAGCGCATCACTCTCGCGTGGCGAATACCCCGATATTAAGGGAACCACAATTAGGGGAAGGAAAACAGAACCGGATTTCGCGTACTTGCTGTGCGCTTCGCTCTAAAAACTTTCTAACCGGGCATAATCTCGTTCGGGAGATTGAGGTATTCTATCTGAAGGGCAGTGTCTCACCTCATTTCGATTTTGAGATGTGAGAGATTCTGGACTAGGTTCCAGTGATATACGTGAAATGCTTCCAAATGGCCCATAAACCTTTCTGCGATTGCTCCACGTATCAGTAGCCCGTGCCTAATGTATTAGGCGTTAATATCACTTGCGATTTTTTCCTCCCCAATGACATTTTTCCGACACTTGCTCTGTAACTATAACTATAACTATACAATCCTATCATTATGTAGTTTCACAGAGCTACTGAATTAATCAATTTTCAGGCTTAAGAAGAAAAACGCTTATTGGAACAAAACATCATTTCCTCCTTGTATTCAATAGAGACCAGAAACAGGCATGTGCGGAAGTAAAATTCTAAATCCCGTTAAACGTAAGACGGAAAGTTAAAAATGGGCGGAAAACAGAAAATTCCGCACAACCCTGACCAGAAAGACCCGATACCGTTTGAATGTGTAAGCTTTGTAGAGTATCTCTGATAACTGCAGCACGAACGCAGCCCTTACGGCGTGATGGTTCGGGTAGAAACCCTAGGAGCAACGGTTGCCAGTTGCTGCCATCCTCTCCTTGATTGCTGATGTCCCTCAGCAACTGCTGCTAAAGGGCCGTCAGATTGAGCAGTAATCGAGGGGAGGATGCTGGCAACCGTTGCTGCTAGGGTTTCGACCCGAACCCTTTCGCCGTTTGGTCTGCGTTCGTCCTGCACAGTTATCAGAGATAAACGGGGAAGAACATCATCACTGGGATTGTTGAAGGGCCAGTTTGGCGGTGCTGACAAGGGTGGGACCCAACGTTACCATGAAGTAAGATGACTAGAGCCTTGCGATTGGATTATTTTAGCAGAGTTACCCTATTTATTTGGTAGCTCTAAGAAGTATCA
Organism: Ancylostoma caninum; assembly: GCA_037903475.1. Classification (NCBI taxonomy): domain Eukaryota; kingdom Metazoa; phylum Nematoda; class Chromadorea; order Rhabditida; family Ancylostomatidae; genus Ancylostoma; species Ancylostoma caninum. The sequence goes on from JBAJFG010000446.1 coordinate 661,007, forward strand.
TGTCTATGTAGACCATCCCATTCCTCTGGTCCAATTACCATCTCTTTGCGAAGGAAATCGTTTCGGTCGAAGCGGTTGATGTCATTGAGACGAAATATGTCTTCTTTGGGTTTAGAAGATCGCTGACGACTGGTCATTTCGAACAAAACATCTTATCTTTCTTATATGGCACAGGGCGCTTGGCAGTTTTGATGGCTTCTCAAGTTTCAACCCAATGCCAGGAGAGGTAGCTGTCGGTTGCAGTGTTTTTCATTGACTCACTGCTCCAGTCCGCATGCTTAAAACTCAAGCGAACTGTCCGTTAAGAAAAAATTTTTAAAATATTCTTGTTGAGCAAGAATAGCGCTTTCGAATCGCATTTGAACTACTCCGAGACGCTAACAAATAGAGGGAGAAAACTGCATCCGAAAAAAAGGGCAAGGGCTTATGTTAACACCTAATATAAAGCAAACGCATATTACTGTCTCAAAAACAACAGTAATTACAGTTTATTTCTGATGAGGCACCAATCATTTCTCTTAATTGGCCGAGAATTTCAAAACTCTTGGCCGACTGGGGGAAATATTTCTCATGTGCCGTTGTTCTCGGCAGTCCTCGAAGATTGTGTTACTGTACAGATCTCGTGAAACATTTCTGAGGTGAGACACTGTCTTCGATGCAACATTTTTTTTTCACCGCAATCAGCTATTCTTTATCATAGGTCAATTGCATCGGATTGTGCTAAAACTATTCTCGTGAGGGGTGGAATAACATTCCACAAAACACAACATTGGTGATAAAATAATCTGTTCTAAAAGCGAAGATGGTTGAAATCCAGAGGCTATTCGCTGCCTTACTCGCCTGATTCTTCCAATAACCACAGCTTTTCTGTTTGCTCTTTTTCTCCACATCCCCTCTACTATTTTTCTGGTGAAACATACCATATATTCTCCTGATTCCAAACGTCTGAAATTTCCTGGTTTCTGTTTATCAGTTCCGGTCACTTCCATGGCTCTCCCTTCGTTCAACACATTAATTCTTACTTCTTTTTGCTCTGAAGTTGCAATAAGATCCACGATCCGGCATTTGAACGCGATAGTGTAGTGGTTCTTCTCAGGAGTAGCTTCATCCCTTCATTACATGTCGCTTTTTTCCCGAATAATTAAAAGCGAGCGTTCATCTTGCGCTTATGTGTTTTCCGCGATTGGTGGTATTGAAGAACTAATGCTTCTTCTCGACAAACGTCTTCTTAATCGCCTTCTTAACGTCTAGTCAATGACGTACACGTTCTCCAAACACAACTATTTATTTCTTTGCATGTGAAGCAAGGTGGTGGTACTTTGGTAGTTCGATGAAGGCTTGACTGTGTTTCGTACCATTCCTACTTTCTATTTTGTTGTACCTTGTAGAAGCTCTTTCTTTAATATCTGGACTCGAATTATTGCTTTTTCACTATTACCTCTTACTTAGATACTTAGTTGGCCTGTCGTCACTTGTCGTATTGGCCCCAGCATCGCTTCCGTTCGGTTCGTTCTCGCGCTACCGTCATCCAGTTGCATCGTAGACGACGTTGTCGAGAGTGCTGATATGTTTTCAGCTGAGAGTTCAGCTGGTCCATCCGTACTGTGAACACATCGGCCCATCTCGCTGGTGGTCTCCCTCGAGGTCGTTTTGTTTCTCTTGAGATCCATTCCAATGTTCTTTTTGTCCATCTATCGTCTTCTCTTCTCATTATATGACCAGCCCATCTATGCTTAGCCTTCGATGCGTATTCTGCTGGGTCACGAAGACAAGACGTTTGGCTTAGATCGAAGCTGCGAAGCCCAGCCTGATGTTGTGTACCACGGTTGCATCTCAAAAGACGCTCGAGCGCTCTGTTTATGGTACGTAGCACTTTCGACGTGGCCGCAGTGTCCGCCAACGTCTCCGCAGCATAACAGAGCGCTGGAAGAACTGTTGAATCGAAAGGGTGAGCAAGGAGGTTAGTGTCCGCCATTTGGTCTGTGGCTACCCTGAGAGGCCCGACCGCGGCCCACGCTGCTCTTCTTCTCCAATCCAGCTCTTCTATGAGATTGTTCTCTATATTCATCGACCGCCCGAGGTACACATAGGACGACGTCTCCTTTATATCGGATCCATCCAGTCCTATTCGCTCTCCTTCGCACTACGCATTATTCATGAACTGGGTCTTCGCCCTATTTATTCGCAGTCCTACCCTTTTTCCTACTTCGTTTAGCTCACAAAGCATCTCCTCCACTTTACTAGTTTAGCTCACAAAGCATCTCCTCCACTTTACTAGTTTAGCTCACAAAGCATCTCCTCCACTTTAGTAGGCTTTTCGGGAAAAGAACGATGTCGTCCGCAAAACGAAGATTTGAGAGGAACCATTCCTTCGTTTAGCTCACAAAGCATCTCCTCCACTTTACTAGGCTTTTCGGGAAAAGAACGATGTCGTCCGCAAAACGAAGATTTGAGAGGAACCTTCCATCAACCGGGGTACCTTTCTCCTCCCAGTCGAGTTACTTCATTGCCAGCGGTAGTAAACAGTTTCGGCGATACAGTATCGCCCTGTCGTACCCCCTTTGGAGTGGTTATGGGGCACTGGAGGAGGTGTGTGGTCGTGGAGCATCCAATATAGCTGTCGGCTAATGTTCTTACATATGAAGCGTCTACTCCCTATTCGATTAGTGTTGACATTATAGGTTGTTTCTGCATTGTAGAGTTTTTTCGTAGTCAACAAAGGAGCTTTTTCGTAGGCAACAAAGGTGCGGACGAAGGGAAGGTGGTATTCCCGACAAGCCTCTATGACCCTCGAAAAGGATTGGATTTTGTCCATGCAGCTGAATCCTTTACGGAAACCAGTCTGCTCTTGGGGTTGAGCCTCAACCAAGGTCCTCGATATGCGTGTAAGAATAATCTTTGTGAAAAGCTTATAAAGCACGCTCAGCAAACAGATCGGACGATAATTTTGAAGATCCTCGCTGTCTCCCATCTTATGAAGGAGAACGGTGCGTGAGGTTCTCCACTGGTTTGGAATTCTTCCTTTCTGAAGATAAGGTGAGACAAGTGCTGCGAGAATAACGTGTAGATGGTGGCCTTCTGCTCGCAATAGATCAGCCGATATACGGTACGGTCCGGGTGTTGGGTTTCATGCTTCTTATCGCAACACTGACTTCCGAAGGAAGAATCTGAGGTGATCTATCTCCAGCGGGGATATTTGGGCTTGCTGAGAACAGAAAACGATTGTATAGAACCTCTTCGTGATTGATTCCATCTCACGATGTGATAATCCCATCTTCGTTCTTCAAAGCTAACAACGGAACAGTATAATCGCGAAGATCCCTTCGACATTTCTTCACGCTCCTTTTCCTTTCTACAGCTTGCAAAACCTTCCTTCGCCTGAGCTTCTGCAGATCCTCATTCAATGCTCTTCTGCAGCTGGCATTGGCTATCAACTGCTCAATGTGAGATGCATTCGGATCAAGTCTCAGCTCCTTCTTTTAAAGGCCAGTTCCTTGATGGCCTTTGAAATGCGTTCCAAGTTTCTTGTTCCAGGTTTTGAGGCGCGTCAGCACAGATTCTTAGTTTTCTAGCAGCGTCTCGTAGTCCTCGGTGGGCTTTCCACGATGTGCCAGTCGTGTTCGGAAAGAGACTCATCAAGGACTGTACGGTCTATACGACTTCTTTTCTTCCTCCGCGGTGGCAGATGTTCTTTTCCATCTTGCAGTTGAATCGGATTTTTGCACGGAGGAGACAGTGATCGGATCCAAAGCAGAATGGTGGTACTACTGGAACACCAAATAGACATCACCTTCCGTTTGTGAGTATGTGGTCGATCTCCGTGCGGACCGTACCGTTGGGTGGTTCCCATGTCCACCGACGGTGATCCTTCTTCATGAAAACAGAATTCCCATGGAAGAGAGGTGCAGAGGACAGAAGCTCAGTGCGACGACTACCGTTTTCGTTCCTGTCTTCTAATCCGAACTTTCCTATCCTGTGCTCGTCTCCTTCAGCCTTCCTATTGTGTTGAAGTCCCCAACAACAATCTGTAGAAGGGCTTTTCGTTGTGAAACTCGTTGGGATTATCAAATTGAAGTATCAGTGTAGGAGTGGTAGCTGTATTAGTGTAGGAGTTCCCTGTACATTCGCTAAGCTCATGTGAAATTTTGTGCAGTTTGTGAACCTATTTAATTCAATGTTCCCGTCTTTGTTTTTCTTTTTTCCGGTTACTTCTTCAGAAGCTCTGTTATCAGTTCACATACTCGGCTGTATTAGAATGGCTTTCCTCATCTTTAAAGTACTTAAGAGCTCAAGAAATAGTCGAAAAACTTCATTCCTCTTTTATCAGGACTTGGTGTTTGTGCAGACTTTATTCTAGCAAATATTCATTTGCAGAAATGTAATTTCGCAATATTGTGTGCTCTCTTTCAACGATAATTCTGCAAAAAAAAAGCAGGAGTTCACTTCCGCTTCCGCCAGCCGGCCCTCGAATGTACGAGTGCACCGGTCGAACTCTGTAGCCAACATGAAAAGATGGCAAAGGGTAGGGATCAAGTGACTCCTCATCACCATTTGTTGACTCCTAAGAGTAGTACAGGGCTGAATTGATATCCTGCAAAACAGACGATGGTTAGCGTGATTGGTTATCTTAGAGACTACACAATGCTACGAGACGCAGATCGCGATTGGTTTGCTAGCTTGATGTGGCATAATTATGCTTCATGTATCCCATCTCAGGAGATTGGATAGGAAGCTGGAGAATTGGCTCAGAAAGAGATTGGTGGTGTCAGTAGAACTTGTGGATGTGCAGACAGTGATGGTACCGCGTCGCGTCTTGTATGACATGCTCTGGGCTGCTGCACTTCTTGTGAACTTAGCTGTAGACGGAGAAAGGCAGGCGTACTGACGGTGATGCACATAAAATGCTGCATTAGGCGGCACAAATGTTCCGAAAATGCATTCGTGGAAGATTATTCCGAAGTTGGCTGCCTTTTATCAGTGATGCCACAAGCATGACAAGAGACAACTGTACATGAAACTCTCCCGATTCTGCGCGTCCGAACCTGCTGCGGTGAAAAATCGCCTGCGCCCGCGCTCAGGATGGCAAACGTTCATAAGCGATATTTATCCTCAAATTCCACTATCAGATTTAGCATCCAATTAGTTTTTCGTTACAATATCGGACACTATTTTTTGTTGCTGATTTATGAATCAGCTATGTGTTGGATACACCTCGGCGTACACATGACATTATTGTTACGACCAACATCGATGGAATGCATTAAGAAGCCATCGATCTCCACCCATTCCTACCCCGTTCATGCATACCTTTTCTTCGCTTTCATATCCACCAGTATTTATTATTTGCAAAAAAAGGAAATGATTTGTTGATGAGCAACCGGTACTGTGGATTGGAAGCATGTGAAAAGTAAGCCCTCGAAGAGTTGCTTCGTAAAATGGCTGTCTTAGTTGCTGTGAATTTATTTTCTTGATCTCGCTGAAGTAAAATGAAGTTCAATCATTCATGTTTCCACAGCGCTCTACAATAGGTCAACATCGAGCATGGCGACGATGAAAAGGGCTTTATACAAATCTCAAATCTACTATTCTCCATTCACTCTCCTATTGCATTTATCTTCTCCATCCCTTCCAATTATTGCTCATTTGTTAACGAAGGCGTTTGCATTTACTGTTCTTTTTCAGAGTTCACCGCGCATATCTGCGTCCCTCCAGTGCACGATTTATGTCATCAGCTCAACCAAAGATGAGTGCACAAAACTTTATACTTCGGCGACACAACAACATTTACAAGAGCCCAGAAGACCAAAGAGAGGTAAGGAAATTGGAGAAAAGGACCATGGAAAGCGTGTCCCTTGTTATCTAGAATGAGCTTGTCACTCCATGCTTGCTGTTCTATTATCTTTAGCAATTTCCTTTCCATTTAGTACCGAGGACTTGAATTAACTAATGGCCTAAAAGTTCTGCTGATCTCGGATCCAACCACGGACAAGTCTGCCGCTGCACTTGATGTGAATGCAGGTAGGCGGAACGGATTTGGTTTCATCTTTCCTTTGATGTTCAGTCATTCAGCTTGGAGTAATGGTACATTGAAATCATGTACTTTAATCATTCATTTATTTGTTTTGAAATCATTACATCTACTGTATCTGATGGTGCATCCAGTTACTGCTCCAGGGAACATTAGCGCTTTTCGTGCTGAGACTTTCCTAAAGCTGTTGTAGGCATTAGAGACGTTTCAGTGGTAGGAAGCTCGTTCAAAAAGTAATCAACTTGTGGTTGGCCCTACTACGTACTTGTGGGTTACTACATACTTGGCTCGTACTATATACGGTTAACGTTACGGCAAGTCATGGAATGTTTTCGAAACCTGTGGTTCAGTGATCTCACGCGTTTATGCGTTGCAAGTACCTCCTTTCTGGGTTTGTTCCGCCAAATGAAAACTTTTATTCTACTTTATCATCAAACTATGCTTGAACAATATTCACTGACCGTTCCACTAGTTGATATCTCGAAATCGCGTAATTGCTACCGGTAAAGCTTTTAGTTCCTTGAATTGCAGGACATCTCATGGACCCATGGGAGTTGCCAGGCACAGCGCATTTTTGTGAGCATATGCTGTTCTTAGGCACTGACAAGTATCCGTCTGAAAACGAATACAGCAAGGTTTGATTCTCTTTTCCAGTCATTGCTCGTTACCTCTATCGTGTCCTGTTTCTTTTTTCGTGTAAAAGTTTACTTTTCAAGTTCATTTCTGCTCACGCTGGAAGCACTAATGCATACACGGCAGCTGATCATACGAATTACCATTTTGATGTGAAGCCAGACCAGCTTGAGGTGCTGATTTTAACTCAAAATCCCAGAGTTATATCTCTTTTCTGTATCTTTGATGTATAGGGAGCGCTTGATCGTTTCGTCCAGTTTTTCTTGGCTCCTCAATTCACAGAAAGTGCGACAGAAAGAGAGGTACATTTCTGTACATTTCTTATCATAATCAAACTCACTATTTGGGTCCCAGTCACATTTTTAGCCAATAAATGGTTTTTACTCTAATGTTTCCTGTGTTTTAGGTGTGCGCAGTCGACTCTGAGCATTCGAATAACTTAAAAAATGATGGATGGAGGAAATTACAGGTGGAAAGGTCAGCATAATTTTGTCAAAACCTTTCGCTTTGCGTTTTTAAATCATTTTCATTCTCTTCCTTATCTGCTTTTTGGGTAACTGCTTACCCACATGTTCTCGCTCAGCTTCTTTGATAGTTTGTTAATGTCCTTTTATTTTCAGGTTTCTATCCAAGCCGGGTCATGATTACGGGAAATTTGGCACGGGTAACAAGGTGAATGTTGCTTTAGCTTTTTTCCCTAATTGAGTAATAATCAAACTGTCTTTTGTTTTGCATGTTTTAGAAGACCTTAATGGAAGACGCTCGGGAAAAAGGCATTGAACCACGGGAAGCATTGCTTAAATTCCATAAGCAGTGGTACAGCTCAAACATGTAAGTAGGGATGCTTGTTTAACGTGTGAGAAGACTTAGCTGTTTGCTTTTTTCCATAAACTATTGTGTTTCAGAATGTCCCTTTGTATTGTGGGAACAGAATCACTGGATCAGATGGAAGCATATCTAGGAACTCTCGGCTTTGATGCCATCGAAAACAAGGATGTAGTGCCCAAGGAATGGTTAGATAGCCCTTATGACAAGGAGCAGTTGAGAAAGCGTGTCGAGGTTAGTTCACCTTCTTTTTTTTTCTTGAACTGATTGCCTGTACCATCTGATGTTGCATTTAGATTGTACCAATCAAGGACTCCCGTAGTCTTATGATTCGTTTTCCAATCCCCGATCTTCAAGCCGAGTACAAGTCGAATCCAGCTCATTACATTTGTAAGTATGTGTTATGAATAAGAGTTCCCGTCGCAGTGGGCGTTTAAATTATTTCATTTGCATAATCAGCTGCCAAGAGTAGACGTCAGAACATTCTCTCTAACTGAGTTTTATAGCACACCTACTTGGTCATGAGGGAAAAGGATCTCTTCTATCGGAGCTGAAGCGTTTGGGATGGGTGAGCTCTTTGTCAGCTGGTGAAACGACGTTGGCGAAAGGTTTCGGCGCATTTGATATCCATGTTGATCTCAGCGTTGGTAAGTAAGACTGTTTTTTTATTGTATGAAATCACGACTTCCTCTCCATGGTTATTTACAGTGCTCATTCTCCCAGTTTCTGTTTCGTAATTCCAGATGGTATCAACCATACTGAAGATATCGTAGCTTTGGTGTTTTCTTATATTGGCTTACTGAAACGCACAGGAGCTGAAGCTTGGGTGCAAGAAGAGCTCAAAGAACTAGGAGAGATCAAATTCCGTTTTAAAGTGAGTTGATTGTCCAAAGAGTTTATTAGCACTGCTTTCCTTGTTTTGTTTGCTCCTTTGCTCTCACTTTTATCTATTTCCTTGCATTCGCTGCATATTTGAGTTGTGCCTTCGAATTCTGTTCTTCCGAGTTGCTCTTTTAGGAATATCTTGCTTTAATGTATATAAAGTAGTTAATTACTCGGAATGTCTTACCCTACTGTATGCAGAGTTTTCAATTACAAGTTTTCATAAGAATTCATGTCAGAAGCTTAGTGGGGCTAAGATGTACGGAACTTTCTGAAGATGTTAGATTGTTGGTTATTGCGCAATACCCATATGTTTTGTTCTTTCAAGTAGCTGCATCGAATAGTGTTTCAATTTCTTCGAATAGTTTTGTTCGATTTTGATTTAAAACTTTCCTTTCTTTTTAGGATAAAGAGAATCCAATGGCATTGGCTACTAAAGTAGCTTCTGAAATGAGACACGTACCTTTTGAAGATATCCTTTCGTGGCGGTATCTCATGTCGGAATTCAAGCCAGGTACGACTGTTACCCTTCTGCTTACAGGTGCGATCCGTTTCTTGAAGAGTGCGTTCAGAGCGAATAATGGAGATAGTGAACATGCTTTCACCTGAGAACATGTTCTACACTGTAGTTGCTAAGCAGTTCAGCGGCCAAGAGGGGAACATCGTAGAGCCTGTCTATGGCACCGAAATGCGAATTACGGACATAGATAAGGTTTTGCTACTGATCTAGATGGGACAGTTAAGGTCAGGAGGTTGAATGAAAATGTTTACTTTTCAGAGCACCATGGATCGCTTCAAATCAGCCATCGATACTCCTCATCCTGCACTGCATATGCCAGAGCAAAACGAATATATCCCAACCAAGTTCGAACAAAAACCGAGAGAGACTGTGAAAAGGTTGCTCTTCGTGCTTTGTTTTGCTAGAGTTCACATTATTTTTGTGTAAAGTGTAGTTTTTTTTTTCTTGATAGGAAGTAACTCTATACTCCATAACTAAATGTAGATGGAAGTTGAGAATTCTTACGTGAAGACCATTTCTAAAGCGATGGGGGCATTGTTCATCCTCAAGTACACCCGCTCGTTTGAACAATTTTTTTCAAATTTTGAAACAATTTGAACATTTTTGAGAAAGGTTTAGGATTCTGCTAAAGGAGCAGTTATGATTATGATATTAACAGCGAATTACTCATTCTGAGCAGCCGACGAGAGGATGTGTGTAGGCGACAAAATGAGCGTATTAAACAGGATGTTTAGCCATAGGTACTTCCGGAAAAAAAAATGGCAGTCGGCTGGTAAGTGGTATAGTTCTTATCATTAACAGACTTTTCTGGCAATTTTTAGATTTTTCGAAAAAGCTGTTGAATTCTTAACAAGGCTCATTTCCTCGATAGGACTTCCATGATTTCTCAACGTCTACGGTGCATTAGAAAGAACTTGACCAATTTCCACCACGCTTTCCCTTCGTCTTTATTGTCATGTTTGCCTGTGTGTCATGGTCGACCATCCTCTCTGGCTACCTAACCTTCTGATCATTGTTACGCTTGACAGAGAAAACGATATGGAACGAGGGGAAGCGTTGGAGAAATTGATCCAATGGATTTGAATTACCGGCTGCGAACAAGTTATGTTGCTGAATGAAGCGCTGGCAATACATTTACGTAGTTCCAACGTTTAACGTCAAACGACACTGGGAAACAGACGAAACATCCCAGCAATGTGTGATACCATGGAAATGGAAAGACAACAATTGAAAATAATAAATGTTTCTGTGATAGGTCAGACATGACGTGGGTATATCGCAGGAGATGCGTGCAAATATTAATTTTCTTAGTGCTTCTATCCGCTTCAAATGGAGCAGATCTGCCGTTTGCATATTTTCAGTTGGCAGGCAATAGTATGCAATCTGCAAAACACAGACATACATCCACGGCAGGCTTGGAATTCATTTTCTTTCGGAAAGAAAAATTTTAAAAAAGAGTAAAATTTGCCTATTTTACTGATTTACAGCGTACTGAAGCTTTTTCATCAGATATCGTTGCCTACTGTGTTGCTGAGGTATAACTATGCGCGTTTTTTTTTTCTGGATACATCATGCGCACTCATTCAATTCTTTAGAGCATGAGTTTATCGAATCACCCCAAAATATTTGTTCCGTGTTGAATCAGATAGAGGAACCATCCTCATGTACGCCGCAGGAGCAGCGGCGGCTGTATAAGCTGTCGCTGTAATACCACACAGGCGCGGTGAAGGTTATACCATCTTTCGGCTGAATCTCTTGATGCCAACTAGAAAACTGCTGAGCGTTCGTTTTGAATGTTATCAACGTGAGAAAAACAGATCTCTGGCGATTTTTCTCATGGAGATAAACGAGGTCACTGTTCATCCTCTCGACTGAAATTCGATTTATTTCATTTTTTTTAAATCAGTAGAGCTCCGAGACACTCCTGCTTGAGAGAAAAAAAAACTAGGAATAATTCTCGCTAGCACTGCTATGTTGAAGTTGTTCGGAAACCGTTCCGGTTTTCTTTCATGGTAATTTTTCTTGATCAATTTAGTTGCATAGTTACGTGGAGGCGGCAACACCTAATTAGCGTGACAACTATTTGCTATACTCTGTAGATTCGGAATATGCTTAATTAGTTGTTAATTTTATCAAGTTACTTTACATGGTTAACCTTGTAGATATGTTGATGTCGCCTTTTTCAGTGAACACCCTCGTGTTATCTATGACGATGTCTGGTGTCGAATATGGTTCAAACAAGACGACGAGTACAAGCTTCCGAAAATGGTCACAAAGGTTAGCAGTCTGTTGTCAGCATCTCATGGAGGTACCTTCAAGTCGTTTCAGGTAGCTGTCACTGCGCCCATAATAGCCTCTGATCCACGAGCAACGATGTTGTCGTCCATGTACCTGTGGTGTTTAAATGTAAGAGTTGGAGTTTAGCCTTTGTGTTGGCTTCTTTGCATTATTAGTGTATTCATATTTCAAATTATTATTGACTCGGATCTTGTATATTTTTTTCAGGACGCTTTGGCTGAAGAAACCTACAATGCTGAATTGGCAGGTCTAAAATGTCAACTGGAGCTCGGTACATACGGCACAAATTTGAAAGTGAGAACCCCTAGAGAGCAAACGCACCTTAGCTTGCATGTGTGTGCTGTTAATTTGTTTTGTGTTGTGGTATGCTTGGTGATGGGTGTGACGTTCTTCCATCAACTTCAACTTTAGTAGCTTAGGCATAGGTCTGTCCGTCCAGAACCTCGCAACCTGCACTTTATTCAGATTACCATTGCATGCTCAGCTCTTCTTTCATTGCACGCTATTTTCCCCTTTGTTCCAATCAGATATTCAAAAGGTACTTTGTTTATAATTATATTCACAGGTGACCGGCTACGACGAGAAGCAACCGTTATTTGTTGAGCATTTGGTGAAACGAATGACTGACTTCAAACCGGGTGAGTGTAGCGAGTCATACGTAGCTAAAGAGGGAAGGCAATGATGTGGAAACTTTGATCAGAATCATGAGCCCCTTGACGGCGATTCGATGTTGATTAAGCGATCCTGAGCCTCTAAGTCTATAAGCAAAATCTTTTTTTCCATCTTATCGGATGCCATAATTGGGTTTCAGTTTTTCTGTTGCAGAGATTTCTTCAACAATTCTCAAATTCTCATCTTCTAGACCCACTTCGTTTCGAAGTGCTTTTCGACGCTATCAAACGTGCACTGGAGAATTTCGCTCATTCACAGCCGTACACTCTTTCCCAGCACTACGTTCAATTACTGCTTAGTGATAAGTTTTGGAGCAAAGAGCAATTGCTTGCAGTATGTAAAGGTTAGCTGTCTTTTACTGATTTTTCTGTTTTTCTTGCATTGCTATGCTCAGGTCCCATCTTTTATGTCTTCCTTTCAGTTTCATATTGCATATTTGTAACGATCTCTGTTTTTTTTTTGTCTAGAGCAACATGTATTATATTTGGTATGCAAATTCTTCCTGTTTTAAAGTCTTAATGTCACTTTTATCGTAACATTTCTATTTGAATGCGGTCTCTTCCTTTGTGGGACGATAATCGAAGAGAAATTGAAGGAAATGCATGTTGAAGCAATAGGATAGCTAGGCCCAACCGGACCGCTGACGTAAACTGTGCGTTTTGCAAGTACATTTGTCAATATTCAACTACCGTCGCTTTTTATTTGACTATACTTATATGTTGAACGGTTGCAGCTAGCTCCTCTCCTTTCTATTTTTGCTTTGCTCTGTTTCTGTTCTATTTTCCTCCTTCCAATCGTAGTTCTAGATATGACTGTTCATGATGTGGAGGCGTTTGGGAAAGATATGCTACGTGCCTTCCATGTTGAGCTGTTTGTGCACGGAAACGCCACTGAGCAGGTATGGAACTCAATCATTAAAGAGCAAAAGCTTTGGTAAATCCATTAGCATTGTTTCAGGAAGCTCTCAGCCTCGGTCATGCGGTTGCGAAGACGTTGCGCGAGGCCACGAAGAGTCGACCGTTATTCAGAAATGAATACGTGCCACTGAGGGAGCATGCTCTTGAAAATGGCGACGCATATGTATATCGGCATTTCCAGAACACTCACGAGGTTTCTTGTGTTGAAGTGGTGTACCAAGCTGGAGTTCAGGTATGTATCCAAACACGGGGTTGGGGGCGGAGAAGTTTGTTGATGATATTTTCTTCTTTCCAGGCGACCAGAGAAAACGCGTTGGTTGAACTTCTTGTGCAGTTGTTGCGCGAACCTGCATTCAATCAACTGAGGACCATAGAGCAACTAGGTTGTACCATCTTCTTTTTTTCTACGCGTTTAATGACTGTGAAGTCCTTATTGTGTTTGACTTTGAGGCTTTTATCTGTCAGACGACTCCAGTTATACTCATGCTTCAAGATTTGAATGTGATGTAATTTGAAGGTGATGGTTAAAAAACTGTGTTGCAGGTTATATTGTTTGGACTGGGTCTCGCCTTAACGCGGGAACCCTTGGGCTTCAATTTATTGTGCAAGGACCGAAGAATCCGGACCACGTTCTTGATCGGATAGAGGCATTCATTGACACGATTCGGGTATGTCTATCTTCTATATTTGCTGTAGGTTATTTAGAATGCCAAAACATTGCCCTAAATTGTTTAATATTCAAGGGTGATATAGTAAAAATGTCTGACGAGGAGTTCGAGCAACAGAAGACAGGCTTGATAACTCGTTTGCTTGAAAAGCCAAAGACTTTAGGAGGAAGGTTCAGGCGATTTTGGAATGAGATTGAGTGCAGACAGTATGACTTTGATAGGAGTAAGTATTCTCTTGCTGTTAGAAATGAATTTGTGTTTTATACGCATCTGTGACAGATGACTCGGAGGTAGAGGTTCTGAGGAATGTCACTAAGGAAGACTTGCTACAATACTTTGACCGTAAATTCAGCAAAACCGCTCCTGAAAGAAGAAAGGTAACTTTTAGCTTGTCTCAGCTTGAAGGTCTCTTCCTTACTTGGATTGTTTTGTTATGTGCAACCAGCTTAATTCGCCTAATTCGTTCATCTCAGGTGGCTGTATTTGTGCACGGTAAGGATGAGTCTAAGGACGGAATGATGGAGAAGGTGAGGGCGAAGCGAGATGTTTCTTCAGACGAAAAGGAGCTCGTAAGTGCACCACTTGTTTTTTTTTTTGTTTTGAATGTAAATGTTTATTTCTACCAATTCATTCGACTTTTGTTCTTTAAGGAGGAAATCGAGTGTATGGAACAGTTCCGACAATCATTGTCCCTCTACGGTCGACCACGACCAAAGCTGAATTTGCCGCCCATCGGCGCCGAGCCACTGGCGGCTGTTTCTGGCAGCGGCGACGCAAAATCGAAGTATTAACCTATTTCTTTTCCATATTGTTGACTTCTCTCTAGAAATGTTTTCTGTTGTTATTGTTCTTTTACGAGCTCAGTTGTTGCTATTAAGTACCTCTTTACGTTTTTACGTGTCAGATTACTTTTGTTCACATACATTCTTTAAGAACTGGGATGATGGGAACAATCAGAGAGCAAGCTCCAGCTGATTAGCTCGAACAGAAAGGTCGTGGCCTCGTGTGGTACGGAGTTGAAGACAGAATAGATCATAGGAATAGCTAAGGATCCATGTACCTTATTGATTCTCTTTGAGATCTCTAAAATTCTCCACCATTGGGAGTTCATCGTGTAGTAAGCAAAAAGTCATCTTATTTCTTTTTTTTTTTTTGCCAAATTCACACATAATTCTGGCTCCCCTTACACGAGGTATTTGAGTGCTACACCACTTCACTTTTCTCGGCCGTAGCGCTTTATTAAAGGTTACTTCTGGTGCTTTGAAAGCGAACAGTGAGAGCTTTGTTCTCTAAATTTGTCACATTGAATTGTGTTGAGATGCGAGTGCTGTCTCGAAATTCTCACATCAGTTGTAAGGATTAGTTCAGTTGTGCCAAAATATGTAGACCACCATGAGATTGATAGTTAAGAAAGTCATCTTGAACATTTCATAGTACTAAGCAAAAAGAATAATCCCTGTGTTTTCCCAGTTATTGTTATTTTTTTCTCGTGGTTTCTCACAGCCTTTTCTGGAAGTTTCTTGACTAACAACAACTTCTGAAGAAGAAGGAATTGGTAAGGAGGATTTTGTTCCATCGTTGAACCTCCACATACAAGTATTTTACCACTGACATTAACGCTCAGTAGTGTTTCTTTGCTTGAATTTCTGATTGAACACGATTAGTACCACGTAGTTAATCATTGTGATTGTTTAAGACCAAAATACGAACAAAAAATTATAGGGTTTGTTATTTGACTTCAAGTGAGCTTTTCATGACTGCTTATAACCATATGATTCGGCGGCAATACGTACGACTATCAATTGATTCCTTTAATAAATATCGCTTCTTATTTCTGTCGAACTATTGCCGCAGTCGCTACATTACTACAGAGAGCGGTACTATTGTACTTCAGCGGCACCACTATCGACTCCAAACTCGAAATCATGGATTTTTCTGAAAACTTGCGTGCGAGTGTAATTCGAGGTGCTGATCACGAATATATCCGTTCCGCATGGCGTTATCGATCTTATCGATATTGTCGATTTTTCTCCCAGGTATGGACCTCCTCTCGAATCTTACTGAAAACCTGCATACGGGAGTTTTTGAAGGTTCTGGTAACAAATACGATGAAAAGTGCAAGAAAAGATCGATTAACTCCAGTAAAGTCGATAACTACACCGCCCTACAGAGAAAATTCTGGGGGAAATCAACAAAATCGAGATTATAATGTAAAACGTCGGTTATATTCGTGGTAAGCAACTTCGAAAACATCTAAATGCACTTTCTCCGAGCGATTTGAGATATTAGTGGAACTTGGAAAAAATCGAGAAAATCAGTAAAATCGATACTATCAGCACCTCGAATTACCCCTGTATGCAAGTCTTCAGAGAGCTACGATTCTGAGTTTGGGGGCCGCTGAAGTACAATAGTATCCAGACAGGTTTTCAAGTGGCCCAAAATGGTGAATGGAACGCAGATACGGTCCTTTTTTTCTGTGTCAGAAGAGGGCGCACCACGCTCTCGGAACTCGGTGTCGATGTAATCACTCGCGTCGGTATGGTCACACAGCCGACTTCAAACGATCGTGTGCAAGAGGCAGGACGTCGACGCGGCCCTCTTGGACAGAGACACAAAGGTTCTACATGTTGCTCTGGTTTCTCTGCTTCTGCCACCAGCAGACCCGCCGCATAGCGTTCCCGGTAGTTCACGGCAAGGGGATAGTGTCGCAGTGACGTGGACACCACTGGCTGCGCGACACCACTGGGTTATTTGAGATGCTGGTCACGAATATGGCACCCACTTCATGCCGTGACCCCATTTGGGTAGGGTTAGGGTGAGTAAAGTATCTCAAGGAATCACCCGGATTTTTGTCGACGGGTTCATTCACATGCTGATTAAGAATACCACATTGATTTTGCAAGTAGGAAACTCTCTGAGGTTTTTCTATGGATAGTACTTGCCGTAACCCTACTGTGACCTTACCCGAATGGGGCTGCGGCACTAAACGAGTACGATATTTCTGATCAGCATATCAAATAACCCCTCTAGACAATTGAGATGATTCCGTGTGATACCTTACTTATCTTAGCCCTACCGTAACCCTACGCAGATGCGGTTACGGCGGCAAATGGATGTGGTATTTTGATCAGCATGTCAAATAACCTCCTCAGACGGAAATTCAGAGATATTGTTGATCTTGAGATTTTGGGGCAGAAGAAATTTAGTAGTGCCAGCAAAAACAAACACGTATTTTGTAGTGATTAAGAGTTTACATTCTGTCACACCTATACCATGCGTATGTAGCCTTCAACATGAAGAGTTCTGCTGATTTGTTCACATTTTCATCAAGCAGTGTTCACTTGTTAGGAAGCAGTCCTATAGAGACCTCGATTTATCCAGTTCGTCTATCCAACGTATTTTGTGTTTATGCGTGCTTCTTCTTCCGCTTATCATCCTTTTTCTCGTATTCTTACGCAAGTCAATGCAAATTCATATTTCGCATTACTTCACATGAAAGAAAGCCCTCGCAAAAACTGGAAATCATTAGCAGAACTAGTTACCATAGATATGCGGGGAACTAGTGTGTCCATGAGTATGCATAGATACACGGAATCAGCGAAAGCTCATGCAAAGTTTCAAAATTAAAATCGCAAATGTATGAAATTGAAAACTACGACCCCGAAACTTTCGGGAAACGAAGTCGTGCGCCTATATTGTGAATAGTCACTGCTAACTGTTGTTGTTATGATATTGTTGGGGAAAGTTGTTGGATAAATTCATTCACCTATGCACAAAATTCGGATTTCATGATAGATCGAATGCTTCTCCTGCTACAAGGGAAGATGTCCAAAGAAACTGCGCGAAGCTAGAAGAAGAGAAGGATGCTCTAAGCATAATTATTTCAGGTTTAACAGAAGCTAGTGCTGGCAGTTCCGCTTTTTCAAAAAGATTTCAAAATAAAGATGGAAGGTGTTCTAAACGTGTTGCAGATCGAATGCATGCCTAGTGAACTTCGTCGAATGGGCCAACATCCCATTTTATCTTCCGATCATCACAGACAAGATGAGCAACTAGGTGCGCGTATGCTTACGCAGGGTGGGTCCTTAAGACTGTTCGAATTGTAGATATCCTATCCAGAAGTGCATAAGACCGGCTATGCGAAACCGGGCTTACTACGGCCTCTGCGAAACACCATACTATGTAACTTGTTGTTCGGGCAGGGAAGGAGACTTAGCTGCCTCAGGGGTAAGTTACCTTATAAGTTGTAGTTCTTGCGGGGAGCAGTATATTGAGACAAGTTGGCGCCCATTGTTTGTCGGTATTAAAGGATATCTAGAGGGTTTCAGTAGATTCAAACTTTCCACGCCACTAGGAACAACCACTAGGAACCCTCCGTGTATTACGTCACAACAATGCTCTGTTTGAGGTAAAGGTCACGATCTTGTCGCGGAAACCCGAAATTCTGGCTCGCAAAACGTTGGAAGCATTTTGGATTACGTCAAAGAACCCAAAAATGAACAGAAAATAGGGGCGCATTGCTATAACTAACGAGCGCGCGCTTTACCAGACCTCATGCGGGTTTTGATCTACGTTGGAGGGTCTGTGAGGCAGTTAAATGCCTTAAGCGGCGCACTTTTATCACTATGTAGGTGTTCCGATATTCTATCGGCATCGCGGCTGTCAAGGTGAGCGTCACGGTTACCTTCTTCTCTACTTCTGTTCTGATACTATCCCGTTTGTTGGATTAGGTCCTGTTGATAAGATGCCTGAGGTGTAAATCATGCTTGTCTTCGACTTTTCCAGGCTCCGACGAAGGCTTAGCCGTTCAATAAAAGATCAATACAAATCTTGGCTTGTGCTCAGAATAGACCACAAAACACGGATTGACCAACGTTCCAGTCTTTACCTACTAATCGGTGTGTTTTTATGCTAACCGCGGAACCCATGCGACGTGCCTGCACCACTTGCGGCGCTCCTATTCATCGAGAAGCATCGCAACAAGAAGAAGCCACTTCGTCTATCCTTCGTCGATCTTGCTAAAGGCTTTGACCGCTCTCCACACCAAGTCATCTTTTACGCGCTGCATTGGCATGAAAAACTGACTGTCCCTGAAGAACTCATCGAGTATGTCAGTACTTTTTGCAGCGACCCAAGGAATATACCGTAGGCGGCAGCGGGCGCGTCGGTTAATTTTCTCGACTTCGAAGGCATGCATTGAGGGTCTCCTTTATCAACTCTATTGTTCGTCTCTGTCATCGACACTGTTGCTGGAAACCTCCAGGACCATCGCCATGGATTTTTCTATACGCAGATGACTTCATGCTTGCGTCAGAACAAAAGAAAACCTTGAATGGCAAACTCAGGAGCGGAGCAAACGTCTAGGGTGGTTTGATCTCCGGCTCAATGTCGAAAAGACTGAGTATATGACGACCGATAGGAGCGATCTCATCACCATCCAGGTTGATGGTAAGGGTCTCGCGACTACCTCAAGTATCACGGCTCAGCACTCTCAGCTTATGGCAAGCTAGCTTATGAAATCGTCGCTCACAATGACTCTGCATTGTATAAGTGGCGCTCAGTGAAAGCAGTGCTGTGGGACAAGAAGATCTCAGTCCGGCTCAAGTAGAAGGTTACCGAAAGTATTCCTTAATTCACCTGGAAACGACATAACCAGTGTATTCTCGGTGAGTTCTAAAGGATGTGTGCTGAGAGGCGGGATCGCGTATGAACAAATTGCTTCCATCCTCTTATTACAAACCCTAAAGCTGCGTTAGCGTAATGAAGAGAGGTCACATGTGATTCGACATCTCAAACTACACATTAAGGTGTACGATTGCAATCTGGAAAAGCGGCTGGCGAGATTTTAAAGGATCCTTACAAACCGATAGGCTTCCTTTAAGATATTGGGACTTATCCACTTGTTTACCCTATGTATGTGATACATTCAGTATATTCTATTCCTGCATTAGTATTAGGTTGTTGCGAAATTAGTTGCCGAAGTGGACACACCAGTTCAATGTGTTTTAACTCGGCTCAAACACAATTTCTTTCATCGCTTCAGCTACCGTTCAAGTCAGTAGATCCTCCTTGACAATTCTACGAGGATTGCATGCCTCCACTTCTAAAACCGAGATCACAAGGATCCGCAAACTTTTGGAAGGCGATTTCAGCATGCTCCAGATCAGCAATCTGCTGCTGTCGCAAGATTGCATCTGGAGCTCGGAAAGAAGATGTACAGTGGGGTAATGGTCTGAGGAATGAGGTCAATGTGTGAGAGCCTTGATGCCTTACTACGTCAGTTTTGTCGGTGAAGTTTGGAGAGTGAGGCTTAACGTTACTTTGAAAAAGGGGGAAATCAGTTTGTGTTCGCCACTGCCGACCACATCTATAGCAGATTTGCTGGTATCAACTCGAAATTACAATGACTCTGATGGACTCCAGGACTCTGATGTTAGTGCTTGACTAGGTTAGAGAAGACTATAGTGGATCACACTCTTACAGCATCACCACACTCCTGACACAACCTCCCTAGTGCGAAGACTTGATTTAAAAAAAGTTGGAGGTGGGAGGAAGCGTCTACCGAAACGAATTCACGTTTCTTTTTATCGCACAGGAACCGAGCTCCATTGATAGCTGTTACGCGGTGTAGAAATGGGTAGTTTTTGAGGCGAGAAATTATGTTAGAAAAGATGACACAGCGGGTGAGACGCTGGTCATCTGTCAGATCGTGGGGTGTTCACTTCCGCACCTTTCTTGTCATGTCGATTGAAGTCAAAAGTTTTGAAACTGTAGCGTAGTGAGCCCTCATCCCTGCCCTCAAAGTCCAAATGGTTGGACCCGGATTAGGCTCCACGACTCTTCTCAACGCTTGATCGCCGGAGACGTCAGACCTGTGGTCACGACCATGATTGCTTTGGGGATCAAAATCGACGCAAGAAAAATTTGCGACCGAATAGCTCACTGCCCATTTGGAAGGAGATTCGAAGCCAAAACAAATGCGCAAGCATCCGACAAAGAGTGATCGAGTTTGAAGTCATGAACCATAATCACCCGAAAATCACGTCGGCTCATGATTTGTTCGCGACTTCACAAAAACCCTCAGAAATGAGCTAGCCAGAATATTCAAGCAGCATTCGAAAGAGCAGGAAAATCCCTCCTCAGGAGTTCACATAAATTGGGCTGAGGTTGCTCAAATCGGGCTCAAATCGGGCAGAAGGGAAAGGTTCAAGTGAGCATACCCCAAAACAGCAATTAATTTCGCAACAACCTGATAATATGAAAACCATCTTAATCCAGGGATGTGTGGAAGTAAAAGTTTACATCCCATAAGAAGTAAAACGGAGAACGGAAAGCCAAAGATGGGCGGAAAACGGACAAAATAAAATTTTGCCTGGCATGGGTTTGTGACCAAAAGTCCTCCTCAACGTTGGATTTCCTAAGAATCTTCTTGATGAGCATAAGTGGTGACTCTTCAAGTAATCAGTTAACTTCAATTCTACTGATGGTACTTACTTAAAGTGCGACTTCTTTGCTTTACTTTAGAGAAGACCATCTGCAAAGAATCAGAGAAAAAGGTAACTACGGTAGTTAATACATTTGCAATCTGGGGAGGATCACGTTATTCACAGAAGATCCCGTTAGAGTGAGTTAGCGAGGGAGGAAGGAGGAGAAGAACAGTGTGTGGCGAATGTGAAACACAAGCTGCCTAAATATCACGCAAAACATCAGTCTGCCAACGGCGCCAATGTGGAGCTGGGGATCATCGTCTAACTAAAACAGTGACAATTGTGGTGTAGCCTTTGCTTTTGTCAACTTGAAAAAGGCCTTCCGCAGGAATGCTTGATGCTCTTACCATGGCACGTCACATTTTCATGGAAATTATATATAAGTTCACCCCACATTTCTGTGGAACCTTGTTTTTTTGAGAACTTTGAGGAAAGCAGGGCATGGCATATTTGGAACAATGATGAGGATCAGCGAAATTGCGACGGTAAATGGCGGTTGGACGTCAATTTCGGCGCTAGCTATGAACTCGTATACATTGCGCACCGAAACAGGTAAATACCCCGTCTCCCTCCATAACTTTCCGAGATTTTTCCGTTTCTCCAGCTAAAACCACGTAAAACGTAGAACGGAAGGCCAAAAATGGGCGGAAAACGGGACGCGTAGGACGGAAAACGGAAAATTCCGCACACCCCTGCTTATGATCCATGCAGCCATTGATGACTGGAAGAAGTACGTTAAAAGTATAAGAAATATGAGCATTTTCGTTTCAAAAGGTAACACTAATAAACTTGTTGTATTTCCAAGTGCCTTCATAACTTTTGGATGCAATTACAGGAAGGAGGACGGCTCACACAACTATTTGTGTCTTCTTAGACACGAAGCAGAGTAATTCCATTAAAAAATGAACAGTTGTTCACAAAATATGTGCTCGAAATATATTACGGAATTAACCTTAATCTTACGGGAAATTCGAAAAAACTGCACAAATTCTCAATCTCCGCAAATTGCTGCAGTTAGAGATCAAGGCAGCGCAAAGTAGCACAAGGCAAGCGATGCGATGGCGTTGATGTGCGTTCTCAGATCCACGAATCTGACAACTCCTTCGAAGTTCGCTGTACGTATAACTTTCTACAGGTCTACAATGGCGCATACAGCAGTGAGCAGAGGATTGCAACTTCTGAGCTAAATTCACTCTGCTTTATCAGAACATAATAAAATTTGCTGCACATGAACCAACTGTGAGCGGTGAATTCATGAACTAAATACTCTCATGTTCTCCATGACACACACGATACACACGTCTACAATCGAAGACATCGCCATGGAGCCGCCGCGCAAGACAGCGGCGAGCCTCTGTGTGGCGTCGTGGTGGTATTTTGCCAACCAAATAATGACAACTGACTTAATCTCGTAGGGTATTCTACCGTTTTTCCTCAATTATTCTCAAGTTTCATTTCCTTCCCAGTTTCCACAATCCTCTCCGTAACCTATGAGAGTGAGGAATGTGGTATTCACGCTTAGAGCTGTAGATGTCTGCCCGCTCCTTTGATGACGGGTTCTATACTCTACGAGGAATTTAGTGGCAGCGTACGAGCTTCATCCTGACGCAGACAACGACCCTTTTTGCAAATTTTGCGCTTCGCCGTTCTTTCTCATATGTTCTATTCGGATGGGATGTTCTTTCGAAGGATGCATAGTCGCCTACTTTACTTTTTCAATGTCAAATACTATACAGATGAGCACTCCAAGATTTTGAATAGCCTAATTTCTGGGCATTTCTGCTGATAAAATTCAATAAACGTCTGACAAAAAAAAAAACGACGAAAAAAACTGAATCTACCAAATATAAATGTACTCGAACCACTTCAATGTCGGGTTGTCGTGGTCTTGCCAGAATCGTGTGCAGAAGGAATCTCATTTCATGCATTTCAACTTTTGCGGAGCAATTTTCAATGAGTAGGATGTGGTGAATATTTCTAAGGTATTACAGTTTTTAGGGCAACAATGGCATTGTATAATGCAACGGTTCTAGCTCGTCAGAATCAAGAAAAAGAAAAGATTGCGGAAACTTTTGATCTGTCGCTCCTGTGGAGCATAAGAAGGTACCGTGGCTGACAACGAGGCGAACAGTGCCTGCCCACGTGCGACTTCTCAACTTTATGTACGCCACCACCCTTACCTCCTTTACCACTAGCTAAGCTTCGAGAAAAAATAATGGTCAACCTTAAAAAAAATAAAGAAGTAAAAGAGTGCGACTCTATTTTCACGCGATTAACACATATCGAATATGGTAACTCGGAATTTCTTGGCACAAGGCTGGAAGTGCTTGAAATAAGAGCCGCAGTTTAAACCTGTACTCCTGTCCGGTAGAGACTTGGCTACCAACACCTCGGAGTGCTGGATCGGCAGTTAATATCTACAGATGTCGCCTTTCGCGGTTGTATGAACGTTTCCATTGTCCAATTGTCATTCCAATTTCGTCAACAGTCAAAAACAAGGATTCGGCTTGAGCTGACATTAGTGTAAAACCGTACCTTCTGTGTCGAAAATTCAACACGAACAGAATTTTTCTACAACATTCGAAAGATAGATAAAATTTATCAATAAGTTAGTGGAATTAAAGTCAATCAGTAGATGACTGGCACGCTGAGGCGCTCCATCTTCCTGTCGGCGAGGCCTCGATGGTATCCGATTTTCATTTGCGCAAGTATGAATAGTATCATTCGACTCCATGCCTGCAAAAAAAGGCTCTGCATTAGCTGAAAACCAATACTCAGCGTTTGGATGGCACTAGTGAGAGCAATATTTTTGGATTTTCATGTGAGAAACAAAGAAAATAAACGAAAATAAAGATACCAGATTGACTATTCATGAATTTTTTTCCACTCCTACCATTCAATTTATCTTGTCTCAAAGAGATTAAGATGTTGCCATTTATTGCTTCTAGAAAAACATTCAAGAAATTCTGGTAGAAAAATCGTAGTCAGCTATTTGAATCGTGGTTTCTTTATAATTCCAGTCTTCCTTTGGCAATGTTTTTATCGCAAGTGCATGGACATGAAACAGTGCCTACCTCCTTATCAGCTTCCTTTCGAAACGACGGAGGCCGATTTCGCTCGAAACAGTCGGTGAAAATATCCCAGTATATCGTTTGGAACCCGTGATCCCTCAGCGAGACATGTTGATATCCAAGCGTCTAAAACCATGCCGTCAGTTTGATTCAGCTTCACTTCAACTTTCAGTTTTACTCCGTGATAAAACCCATAAAAGAGGAAGAAGCACCAGATGCGGCGTTCATACTTTTTGCTTACTCCGTATTTAGTTTAAAAAGTGATTCAATAGCTCACCTGAAGAGCTTCACATGTTTGCTCGAAGTTGTCATTAATACTTGTGACGACTAGGTTTAGCACTATTGAGAAATTAGCTGCGTGTGCTCTGAAGTACTCGTTTTCCCGTAATCGATTTGAAGGTGCTGACTCCTGAAAAGATGACGATTGACCAATTCATTCTCTCCTCTCCAAGTGGTCTTTCTGCGTCATTCATCAGCTGGTTCTCGTTGTTGAGTTTCTTGCTCCTCTTGGAATTCCTTATTCCTTGGTTACTTCGAGAATGTCCTGACATGAACAATACACATGTTTTTTTATAATTATAGAGTAATAACAATTGATCATTTAATTAAGTAACTAACGAAAATATTAGGTTGGTGCAAAAATAATGCGCGTTTTAATGCCTTCAATTTCGCACCTCATAACTCATTTCAAAATCAGTCTTATCGAAAAAGATTAGAACTGTTATAATCCGCAAATCTTCGAATCTTCGACAATAAGGCAGATCTTCTCCCATTACCACACAATTCGAACAGGTCCTCTTAGCGTCGATGAACTTCTGGAAGGCAATTTTGGTATCCCTTTAGTCTTCAAAAAAAATTCTTCCGGAAGAAGTCGTGCAAATCCTCTAGGAAGTGGTAGTCGGTGTGCGAGAGGTTTGCTGATTATGATATATGGGGCAGAACTTCCTAACCTAATTGCTTCAGCCTGTAGGATCCTGGGGTGCGAGATATTGACGGACGGTGCTGTGTAGGAGTGTAGAATCCATTTTATTGAGCAGCTGTGGGCTCAAACAGTGAAGTTTCCTCTTTATTTCATTTACTTATTAGAAGTTCTAGCTCGCTGAAGTGAGTTTGGCAAAAAATTTGTTTTGGCGCCCTTCGTTCCAGAACTAAAATTCACCGAAATCTTGAATTTGGATGAACACGTATAAGATATTTGAAAAGGCTATAAAATTTGCTATAGCACCATATACAAGTTCTCATAGCGGTCATAAGAAATACCAAAGGTTTTCTTCACCGAAGATGAAGCAACGAAAAACGCGCACTATTTTTGCACCAACCTAATAGTTCATTCTTTTTTGGAGCCAGTGTGTCACCTCGTCTTTGTGTTTGGATTTTCAGCGGATTCTGAATGTCCTGATGAGCTGAATGCAGCAGTGTACAAAAAATTTTACAAAGCGGCATATAAACCCGTCTTTTGAACGTTTTTCGGGTGGGATTTGGAGCAGTTTGTTGAGCCGAGTGAACCCGTGAAGCCGCTGATCTTATCGACCGGACACGTCAACACATGCTGGCCAAAGCTGCAGCCGTAGCAGGCAGCCAGCGTTCACGCAGACCGCTCCGCGCAAGTGGTCCGTGAACGGCACTTTGGGACCCTTCCAAAAACAGGGTTTTTGTCAATTGCCGTACATCATTGGGATCAGCGTGATAACGAGATCTAGAGTTTGTCGATAACTACAAGCCACGAAACGTGGTGACACAGCGCCTTTAAGGGATACTACAATAATTTGATAGCAAATAGCATTGCGTAATTCTCTTCTCTTTCTCTTCGCCGATGTTAGTTTTACCAAAATAACTGCTGCGTAAATGAACACATAAATGAATGAGTGAACAAATACATAGGTAGGAAGTGGATAAGTAATATATCATTCTTCTTTCTCTCGTTGAAGTAACATTGTTTCTCAGTTTCAAGGGAAAGCTGACCTGTGAGAAACTGACAGGCATAACAGAATCCCAAAACGTCTACAACATAGTGCTTTTAATGTATGGGCGGCGTGCCCGGAGCTAGATATCCCATATCCATTGAAAAAAGGTAACTCACCAAAGAGAATAACTTCAATAATGATTCATCGGTGTGTAGGATGTCGCTGAAAATGTCCTCGGCACATTTTTTCAGCTGCTTCTGTGTGCATTTGAACCAGCACACCTCAATCAGACGTTTTTCGTCCTGAGTCAGCCCTGATATTGAGCCATTCACTAAAAAAACAGATTTCATGCTCATTTGCGCTTAACCAACTTTGAAAAACTTCGGGAACTTCGAAGCAGTTTATAAATAATCTATATCCCACATTTCTCGAATGAAAGGTGGAAATGTCATGCGAATATCCTTGTCACGAATTCAGGTTCATAAGGCACAGATCATCTTCTGTTTAAAACTAGAAATATCTTTGGGCATCACTCACCACCATCTTCAAGCAATTTGCACTTTGTTCTAGGATAGCGCGCACTATGACTGCCCCCTACTGGTCGTGCTGGCCGATCATTACGACAGTCCAGACTTCGGCTTCGACTTGATCGTATATTTTGCCGGAACAGTCGTTCTACCTGCAATTAGCCGTTGGTTTTTGGTGGTTCACATTCAGTGCTGCTTATGAAAACCGTACCTTTTCCTTTTTTTGCTCGCTCGTGGCCGAATGGGACACTCCCATGGTAATTGCGGTGAAATGGAGTTGTGTGTTCACTTAACCAGATTACTGAAATTGCGATGGGTCAAAAAGCAGCAACAGCGCTCATTGCTCTTCAGAAAATTAGTCGCGACACAGAGCTGAAATGAACCTTGACAGACGAAGTCATTTGTACTTGTTATACTAGTACTTTCATGAGGACATGTTGGAGACGGGCGTCTGCTGTAGTCTAGATGCAGATTGCAGAAATATCTGCACTGAAGAAAAACAATGGAAAGGACACTTTTCCAGGCTGACAAGGTGGAATTAGGTAGATGCACACACGATTGTTCACTCTGAACAAGGGAAATTTATACTAGATACGAGCGTGTGCCACTGGTGACAGCCACTTGCATGATGACCGGTCAACGCATCGGGGTAATCTACTCCAGACCTGAATATCTACGTTGATGACAAGTTCATATCTAAGATTTTTGAAGACCTTCAGCATTTTTGTAGGACTAAGATTTCGATTAATTAATTGGGCAGACAAAATGATAGAGATCCAGAAGTAATCTATAAATTCAAAATATCAAGGAGGAGTCAAAGGTATGACGCACATGCAGGACGAAGCATAAATGCATACCTGGTGTTCAAGCCAAATAGAGCCGTCCATTAAGAAAAGTAAGAAGATGGTTGAATCCAAACGAGGGTGTGATTTCATCAACGTGAAATAGGGAGCAGATTCAGGAAGAACAATTGATCACATCGATTAAAAAAACTGAAATAAGAGTAGAAGGACGATTTCGAGGACTAGACTCATGCTAGGGATGACTGATAGTCCCAGTAATGGGTTTCAAAACGGGTGATCGAGGCTTTCCTCCAAAGGGGTGGATTGTGATGTTGGTAGGAATTTTTCAGAGCCTTGCCCTCACTTCACGGAACGAGTGCCGGCTAGTTCTTCTCTATTCACAGTCCAGCTCTTTCAGCATCTTCAAAAATGAGAAGTTGAGAAAGTTCAAAGTGGATAACAGTCCGGACCATTTGGAGATAGAGATGAAGTCAGGCAGGAAGGCAGTGCTCTAGTCTTTGGCGGTTTTGGTTTTGATGAGCAGGCGCTTCATAAGGCTGAAGATTTCAGTGGCTGCTTTTGTAGCTGTTGACAGCAACTGTAAAGAGCTGCTGATTCTTCAGAGTATTATTAAGCACGTTCATGCTGTTTTTCACCTCTATTTAGAAAAAGATAAGTGAATTTCTTCTTGTCTCCGAAACTCCAGCAAAAATTATGACGATTCCTTAAAAAGGTTCTGCTGGGCGATCCGACTGGCAGCTTGAGCTTCTTCATAGCTTCCACGGTGTTCTTATAATTGTCAAGATTTTAGAACTGCTCGATGCTGGAAGTGTGCTACAGCTTCAGTCTTCATTTTTATTACGTGTCCATTGGGAACCGTCAGTCGATGATGTCCGACCACCCACAATCAGTTTGTGTCAAAGAGGGGGCCGCATGGCCCTAACTAGGAAAGGATACTTTGTCTGGCATTTCGTAAAGAGATGTGTACTGTCAAGTACAGTTTTTGACGCAGATCTCAAATCCGTTTGGCTTATTTGCTGCGGAGCACTCTATGAAGAGTTACACAGCATAATTCGAGTTTGCGCAAGACAGCCTAGTTTTGGCTTCTAAGAGGATTTTCGCTAAAAGATAGCTAGAAATCACCCGAATTTAATCACATGAATCAGTTTCAATTCATCTAAATGTATGAGGTGGTTTTAGAGCATATTCTGAGTAGAATATAACTCCGAAGTCAAATTTAGCCGGTTTAGATAGGCCGCAATTATGCCACCGTAACTCTTCATTGAAGACTCCGCAGCAGACGAGGTAAACAGATTTGAGATCAGCGTCACAAACTGCATACGACAGTAAACATTTTGTGACGAGTCGTCTGACCCCTCTAGTATCCTTCCCTGGCAAGTGCAATACTTCTCGAGATATAAAGGGCCGACTTATTCGATTCTTCTCAAAGAGTTTTCTGGAGACAGTGCGTTTATATGTATTACGTTCTCTTACGGATTTCTTTATTCGGGACATGAATCTGTCCTATATAATTTCAAACCTAATAAGACTCTTGCACTTTCGTAGCTGCACAATGACAAATAAGAATCCGCCCGGAATGTCTAAATGTCCATATACGTGCAGAAGTGTTGCGTACGTGTTGAACTAGGTATGCAGATAGAAATGAAATTTAATTTCACTTGCAACAAGTGACGTTTTTGTCCTTGCGAGAGTCGAGGAAGCCTCGTAGACGCTGTGCAAATGCAAATAACTTCCGTTTGGATGCAGAAATTCCAAGCTACGTTGCAACCGTTCAGTTATTCATAGCTAAGGACACCTATCGTCATGCACTGTCAAGGTGTATAAAGTTGCAAAATACATGGTACAAACTAGAGCGGAGTAGAGTTAAATTCGAAATTTATGAAGAAAAGTCGTGCATTGTGACTTGCCCTGCACCTGTATGTGAACGTAATCTTCTGAAAATTCCTGTTGACCACATTTAAAGCTCACAACTTAGAGCTTTACACTCCATGGCGAAGAAGAACTACTACGCCATCATGGAGAGCTTCGCGAAAGTAACGTTGACATAACTTTTGCTTACACGTGAAGCGTTAAGAATTGTTTACGGGATCAAGGGATCTCGTAATGATTCTTTTCTGTGAGAAATTCCTCGGAGTGAAAGATAAGTGGAAGTACTCGGGAGATGATATGCTCGGGTACGTTCAATATTGTTCCTTGAGCAGCTGTGGAATGCTAGTCTCAGACTGTACGAAGAAGAACTGCTACGCTATCATGGAGAGCTTCAATGAAAGCGTCAGGTACGAACGTTCGACGGACGGGACATGCTGTGACATTGCGGTATGGAAGGAGATCTTGGATAAATCGTAGCTATTATACATATAAACATATGACCGCTTGATTCCCGCTACACATTTCATTGCTGTATATGAATGAAGAATTTAGAAATAATGGCTATATTTTGCGTGTGAATATCGGGAAGATGGAAAATTGACAATGCGCATGTGCAAATGACTACCCACACACGGTTAACTCATTGCATTCACATGCAGTTTTAAAATTTCTTCCTATCTCCAAGAAATCTCCAAGAATTCTCAGGAGAAAAAGGAATAATGAGACTTTACTCAATTTATATAGTATCGCAATGTTCGTCCAATGTACAAAATCTTCTGTACTTCACGTTTAATATGTGCTACGGAAATTTCACAAATTACGTACGCAGATATTTCAAGAAAAACAATAATTGAAGGAAAATCTTTAAGTAATCTCCATGTATGACGATTGTAATATAATCATAATTATATTATCATTATAATGTAATTATAATAATGCAGAAGTACAAGATTAATAATTGAAGGATAAGAGGAGGCATGCCTGAACCACTTAATAAAGAAGTGCGGAGCATAACACAGGGGAGGGTGATTTGTTACGGACGAAAAGTGACGACTTATTAGAGGAAATACTTCAGTTACAATTGCTCATCTAGCAGCCTTACTTGCACTCACGCCCTCCGACGCGTCAACTTACTCAGGCTTACTCAAGAGCACGGCGTCTGTCATGTTCCTTCCTGCTGGGACCCATAAAGGTTCGAGGAGAACACTTGTACAAATTCAAACCTATGGAGAACAGCAAGAGAATTCCTAGATATCTTCGTATGCTTCGTGCATTCTGAGTCCACAAGAATCCCAGAATACGGAAAAAAAACTTCAAACACGATAGTCTTCACACATGTATTCCTTTCGGGAGTGTTGGCTGGAGCGCGAAATATCTCAACCTTCAGGAAGATAACTTTTTGCGTTTTCCTCAACACTAAAATTACGATTTGTACGAGCATAGATCCCCCTCTTCCTAGATTTCCTAGATCTGGCTCTCCGACATTGCTACTGTGCACTTTTACGTGCTGGCATGTGTAACAGTCATATTTTCAGCATATCGAAGTAGCACCGAATGAACAGCTGAGATAACGAAAACTATTATTGCAACAATATTGGCTGGCTGCCAGTGAATGAATTTGTGCGAAATCAGAAGAAGGTCATCTGCTTGCACACTGGAAAAAATATAGCACACATATGCATAGCGGCACAAATAAGTGACGCAGGCAAAAAGTGAAGGGGGGAGTGGGGTAGGGGAGCGGCGCGGAAAAAGGGTCTCCGCCACTTTGTGGCTCGGACGGAAAATCAAAATAGTGAAAATAGTAATTTGAATATTAAATAACTAGCAATTATGAGTTGGAAATGATAATAAGGTGAACAGCTGAAAATGTACCATACAAAGTTTTTATTTATGAGGATGTACATGCTGACCGGTCTTCCTGGGAATTCCTCGGCACATGGATGCGGGCTTCTGACTAGTATGAATCACCCCTTCGCCTCGGATGCTCGCGTAATTTGACCTGATCCAAAACAAGTCATCACATCTAATTAGTGCATCGGATCAAATTATTGTTT
Source organism: Ancylostoma caninum (assembly GCA_037903475.1). Taxonomy (NCBI): domain Eukaryota; kingdom Metazoa; phylum Nematoda; class Chromadorea; order Rhabditida; family Ancylostomatidae; genus Ancylostoma; species Ancylostoma caninum. Next base: position 692,165 of record JBAJFG010000446.1, read on the forward strand.
TCATCGCCTAGTTGTCCCTATATTTAGAATATAACGAATGTTCAAAATGCTCGCATGTTATGCTCCGGTGGAGTATCAAATTTGTTAGGTACTAAGTATTAGGTTGGTGCAAAAGAAATGGCGCGTTTCTGTGTTGACTTTATTTTTTCACATAACCTTAATGAACGAAAGCCTTGGGAACGACATAATTCCTTTGATTAGCAGGAATTATTGTTCATGGTATGAGTAGGTCTCCGAGGTCATGCGTAGAGAACTCGGAAAACTGAGAAACGAAGAACAAGAAAATTTTCGGTCTCAGGTCATCAAGTTTGGCAAATCATTTCTTATGGGACAGAGAGTTTGGGAACTGGTAAAAGTGACAGAAAAACTGCAAGTTTTCTGGAGAATACGATGGCTGCTTGAACGTTTCCTAGCAAAGTTATCACAATTTAAGGCAGCTCTCGGAAGCAAATTTAGGCCGAATGTTAGGGTGCAGAAAACTACATAGCTTTTGAGCCTCTCGAGTGCTTTTCCAGCGACCGCTCGCGACTTTTTGGAACAAAGAACAGTAAAAGGTATCGTTGTATGTGCTCTTTCCAAAAAGCCGCTTTAAAACGATCACCCTCCTGGAATCCTAGAAATAACAAGGAAAATGCAACGAAGAGTTCCCATCCACATTTCCCCAATAGCAAAGCCGCTGCATCAGAGCTGAGGTATGGAGTAAGTGCTGACATCCTGACCAAATACAAAGATGGTGCTTTATGCTCTATTGCCGTTGGTATTGCAGAGAACGAGAAAAGTTCGAAAATTGAAGGCAAGGTTTTTGGATATTTTCTTTTGTTTTATGACTCCTAACTCCACCCGACCACCCGACATCTCTTATACGTACAGTACAAAAAAATTTCCATTGCTCTCTAAGCGTGTAACCATATCTGGATGTCATACCACGTCCAAAGAAAATTACATGGTTCTAAAAAATCGCGCCATTTCTAGATATAAAATATTGGATAAACAAGCGTGAAATGTTAAAATAAGTACATTAGTTCAAGTACAAATATTGAATTTTTTTCAAGAATAGCTCTCCTTTGATGGAGTTTCTACATCGAAGGCTCCTTGAATTAGGTTGAGCAATAAGTTCGTGCGGTTTTTCTGGACATTCAGTGTATTTTCACGAAGCGGACCAGTTGAACCTAGGTTATTCTGAAAGTTAATTTCTGTAGTACTTCTTCTTAACATCTAGAGCATACGAAAAATCGTCTCATAACTTTAGGAACTGTGCGTTCAGGACAAGTTGCATCCTGCAGCTCAAAATCGTCCTCTCTGAAACAAGTATCCACTTCTGTGCTGTTCGCTTCCTCAGTACTGCTGTGCTGTCGCTTCATCAGTACTGGTTTCCAGCTAGATGCTGTTAACGTCTCCAGCAGCTTAAGCTGCATTTGTTCCACTATTGTAGAGAAACAGTTGGAGGTGTCGAAGATGTGCGGTTTTGTGGAACTGGAGCGCCACATTTCATGCGATAGAAAATGAGAAGTGGCGGAAATTGGGGAAATTAGTTACAATGTCCGTAAAGAGCAAAACAAGAGCTACAAAATGACCTATGATAGGCTGTCGGAGTCAGTTGAATCCTCGTGAAAAAATTGAGTTGAAAAAAAACCTGCACGAACCTATCGCCCAACCCAATACATACTTTGAGAGTCCCTGCAGAAGTCTTTCATGAGTTCACAATAACATCTTTTTGCAAGTGAAGTACTCAACAAATACTTCAAAGACCCCCTGCTCAACGTTCTCGAAATTCCTTGCACTCCAAACCAACCCAAACGTGAGCGGATCTTTAGAAGTGAGTTGGTGAGAAATCCATAAGCAGAGACAGCGCAAATATTATGAACTCAATTGGTAATATCGGAAGCTTACGTAGCAACTATTTTTATCCCGGTCAATAAACGTTGCAGTGGAGAGCACTCAGACATTCAGAAACTTTGAGATTTTCTTCAAGTTTAGGCATGAGTACCTAGAATTTTCCCCGCTCATGTAGTTACATGAATCGGAAAATCGAAGCATCAGAGTAAAAGTGAGTATGTAGGTAAAACAGGGTCAGCTCCAAGCGATGTTATATATTTAGAAACATTCTTCGCTCTATTATCTCTCATACTTTCTAAAATTAGTTCCAGACTATGTATCAGTTTTGGAGATTGTTTCTATGGACTCTCGTCTTAGAAAGCAAGTTGAATTTTCACTTATTTTTGCTAAAAAGTTCATCTTTTGTGTATCGCCAACGCACGGTTGACTGCAATCGAATAGACGGAATAACTAAAACGGAATAAACATCTCATATGCTTTTAAATTTTAGAAGAAACTGGCATACGAACAAGAATCGGCATGGGATGCCCCAAAAATAAGCGTGAGCTGCTACATGGAATGGCAAGGGGCGTGGCTGGCGAGAAGGTCGGATTGTGCAGAGTAAATAATTAACGGAGAAGCCTTAGAAACATCTCGCCTTTCCTGAAAAGAACTTTGGTCATGGTCTTTTGATTTTTAAGGGTTTCGATCTCTTATACGGTATTTATTGAAACCCACTGGTGAGCGTAGGACAATTTATACGAGCTGCGTGTGTCAATTTCGCAAGTATATGCACGCATCTACTTGCGAAGGGTTTTCCATGAAGACCGGTAAACGCGGCATGCACATTCTCAGTGAAGCGAACACGCGGTAACCGTGAAGCTGCAAACGCGTCCGTCTGAGCTGCGACTGAACCCTATCCTTCATCATATAGACGCAAGTGCGTCAGTCACATGCATCCAGTATAAACTGCCCTTGTAACCTTGCAGTGATTAGCCTTAGGCCCCACATGCGGCAAATCTCATTCGGAAAAATGGAGGTCCCTGTTGAAAATGCAGTCCCACTAGCGGACTCTGTTACTCTCGAGATTTCCACAGCAGCAGTTCACTTGGGAGAATTGAAAGCGGTCGGGAATCCTATTCTATGATGGCTTTTTTCCGAGAGTTATGGGATTCTCCACATTTGTGGAAGATGACCAGTGCATCATCACAAATGAGCCACGGTTACAGCGCGATTTTCGACGTTACGAGACGTGTTCGCTATGTGCAAAGTATGGGTCCAAACCATAATCGGTTCGACCCTCGTAGAAAGATTATAGAACGTGGCAACATATCAGAATAGGACAATGTGGCAAAGAAGTGCTTAGCCACTGGGGAGGGGTGTGGGAAAATAGTGGAACTCCGCCACTTCGCGGTTTAGGATGGAAGAATAAAAATAGTAAAAGTACCAACTTTAATATTAAATAATCAATAATAAACATTTGAGAAGTGATGGTAAAAATGGAAGATTAACAATAAATTGGAACAAAGCTTTTACTTATTCTACGGAGTATTTTAAAAAAATCGGCGACCCATTCGCGAAAGGAGGGAGTGCGTCCTTTCCCTGCGACTGCCACTAGGATCTTATGATTTCTTATGATATTTATATCCCAGAATCAAAAGAAAGTAACCCCATACTTTTAGAGCATTCCGATCCTTTGTACTGCTTTTAATACATGTATGTTCTCTAAAAGTGTAGTCTTACAACTCTTAGCTTTAGTCCATTACGTGCAGCAAAAACATCTTATTTTAAAGAGCTTAACCCTCAGAATGGAAGGAGAAGGAAATTGAAGAGCGGAAGATGTAAAAGGAACAAGGAAGAGGATAGAGCGGAAGGTATTTGATTTCGTTTCCATTAGCCAGCTGAGCGTAAAAAGTTGTGTTGAGCAAGGAGTACAAAAACAGTCAATTCAAAAGGCGGAAGTTCAAATAAGAAAATGTACAGAAAAGAGGAAGTGGAAAGGGGTGAAAAAGGAACGTAGTGGTGGTGACCGAAGTGGTTTCTCACTAGTTTACGTGACTTTATGTGGGTTAACGTCTGTTGCCTTCTTGCCGCCACTTTAATAATTATCCTATAGTATCTAGATGTATTTTAAATAGGTTGTGTGTTTTGTGTGGACAGTCCCTTCATCATCTCCATAATGTATCACACAACGTTGTAAAAAGTTTCGAAGAACGCCACACTCGAGCTCGGACACTTGCAATCCAGGTTCACTATGGAATCTTCATTGTACAGTTTTGCACAGTATTGTCGATGGCGCTTTCAGAGCCAGACAGTCTTCCACCCGCCATGATTATTAATCCTCAGAGCCCTGTTCTCTGATGCTTGAGGAAATGTAAAGCTTGTCAATCCACCTGTTTAATTTTGTGTTTTAATGACTGTTTTTTGTTGTTTTGCGATGCTTAATCTGTTACGCAGCTGGCGTGATATGTATGAAGACGAGAAAAACATACGGGATTCTTCTGTGAAAATGAGATACATGGACAACTAGCACAATAGGCAACGATAAATGAGCTTGAATTGGAGAGAAAATTAATTATATGTAGTGTTGGGAAGAGTTGTGGGAATTAAAGCCAAGACTGTTTCACTAGTTTTAGAAATTTTTGCAAGGATGATAAGCATTTTGTTTAAATAGATGACACGTACATAGATGTTATCTGAAAAAGAACCAGCATGATCGTTGTTATTCAGCGTATATATGGCATGTAGTTTGAACTGTTGGAATGGATCCGTCCGCCTCCAAGGTGAATCGCCTGTATCTATGCATAGCCGAGGCAGATACTGTCATAATCATGGAATGTGCTCTTCTACAGCACAACCGGGGCAGCCATTTCGCATCTGGAACGGCTCCGTACCTGGTCCTCCCCAAAAGGGCACACCAACAACGTTTTTGGCCTTCGCGGTTCTTCAGCCACATATTTCAACTGGGTTTGCTTGAGACATATGAACAGGAAAGATTGCAATTTACAGGTACGAATGTTCAAGGAGATTTTTTAAAAATTTTCTAGGATTAAACTCGATTTGTACATATACGAATTATTGGGACAGTCTCAAAGATCTTTTCTTCGATAGAATTGCGCATGTCATTTTGTTGTCTAGTCTGATTAAATACTTGTGCTATGGAATGACCAGAAAACTGAGAAATGTCCTGATAATTTTGGATCACCCTAATATTTTAGGACCAATCGAGAAAATTCGGTCATGGCGTCCTACGAAAACTGTGCTTAGCTAACTTCTCTTACTGTAGACCGTCGGAGTTTGCGCTATATTTCTTAGTCCAGAATTCAGGCAGGGACAAAAATTCACTCATTTATTTACTCATTTTTCATTTGTATTCAACGATTTAAAGGCAGACCGGAGCCGACGTTCTATTTTCTACCAAAAATCCTCAAGTTCTATCTTGTTGCGCATACCCTCGAACTTCTTTCTCAGACAGACTTGCAGAAGGACCAGCATTGTTGATATTGTGGAACACAGAAGGACCGCAGAAGAATATTTTTCTATTGATATTAATCTTTGACCTAAATTTATTCGTGATTATATCATGTCTGTATTTTATATCATCCTTAATGAAACATGGCTGTTTCTCTGCCACATGTAGGACCTACTCACAGACTAAAAGTTCGTTGATTCGCTTCTAGTATCAACATATGAGATGTGATCTATGAATAAATGAGATAATGCTGGTGCACAAAGCCGAGCGGTGACTCAATATGTTATGGCCTAAGGATCGCTACTGTGCCTAACCCTGGGCTAAACAAAATATAAAGTGCCATATATGAACGTAGGAAAATTCTTGCCAAGCATCTAAAGTTCCAAAATGAATAAGCAACAAGCATAACTCTTACAGCAGTATAGATATTCACGTCGAGCCTCAGCGATTCACCAGGATCAATGTTTTATGGGGTGAAAGAGAGGGCAGCAGTTCAACGGTGAAAATAGGGAACTTGAGATGTGTACGCGAGCATCAACAGAAAAAACACATCAATTAGGGTTTTTAGAGTTCACTGGTCCATAGTAGTGCGTTGGCTTAGCTAAGCAGTGCAGAGGCTCACATTTACTTAGTTTACGGAAACAGGAAGCGGCAAGATGAAAGGTGAAGGATGGAAGGAAGATTACCTTTGAGGCAAAAAAAAAAACTCAAAAATGAGATAGAGATGCTTTTAAAGGAGACGAGAAGCTCCATCAGCTTGTTGCTTTTGAAATCCTTCTTGAACTGAAGCTAAGGTGCTACTGTTCCTTCTCTGCTGATCACGAAAATCTTACTATGTAGCCATAATAGGGGATCCATAGATACGAATAACGGTGTCAAAATTCACATAAAATCATGTGTTGAACCATAGCCGAGATTGATACACTTCTTCCTTCCTTTTCGACAAACGTTTCGGCTTAATCGCCTTCTTCAGGGCCTGAAAGGCTTATACAATTCGTGGACAACCAAACCAAGTGCATCACTAGAACTACCAAATTAAGTGCATCATTAGATCAAGTCAAAAGCCCAACTCGTTGTTTTTCAACCGTTAAACACAAGATTTTAAACGAATCCGGAACACGCCGAATTAATGGACAATCGTATATGGTATTAAAGTTGTTTTCTTTGGGCGTATTTTCCGAAATTTCAGTTCCCTTTTGTTGTTGGTAACTCCACCTTTTCCTTCCTTTCCTCCACTCTAGTTTACTCCCATCATACCGCTTGAGTGTTTTTATAATTGAGAGATTCGGAAAAGAGAGTTATTGTTCCTAACACAGCGAGTAACAATCGTGATATGAAGATTGCTGCATGAGAGTTGCTTCCTAAAGTGCGCCTGTGGCAACAATTAAAATGCTTTCCACTAGTCATAACCTTGGCGAACGCTCAAAAGAATGGAGGAGTCCAATTCTCAAAACGAGATAATTCAATTCGTGTATGAACGTGCGGTACATGTTGTGCTTTGCAGTGTCCAGAAAACATCCGTCTAGCTCTTGAAATTTTCCCAAACAACCAAATACTAGTGGTAGTGGCTTCCGGGAGAATCTAACAGAGAAACTATAGAAACTCCGAACTGTCTAAATTTAGACCGAAGTCGTGGAGCTCGACGCCTCTCCAGAAGCATTATATAGTGAAACAGGACTCATAAGAAACCCTAATGTGGATATAGAAGGCGTGAAAGAAGAGGCATTAGAAGCCATCATAAAGTTGCCGTGAAACTGATAAACGATGGTAACATGTGTTGAAGCCGTTGGCAGTGTTTTTAATTCTACTAATGCTCGTTGACCAGGCGGTGATTGCTGATTGGCAAACACCTAGGAAAGAAAAGAGCATTGAGCCAATCAACTGGGAATAATATGTCCAATTTCCTTAGGTCTCAAAAATTGGGATTGCCTTGGGAAAAGCATGAGCGGAAATTCCGAATCTGTTGTGCCGTATGAAATGAAGGGAAGCGGTGTTGCGTACCACTAATTAAAGGCTGACGATTTAGCATACGTACGTTCCCAAATAAGATCCACAGCAGCTCGACCCAACCATTTTCTGGAATCGCGACATTGCGTTGCCGTTGTGGCAATTTATTTTTGGATTTCCGTCATAGCAGCTTCCATTGGCGGACGCGGGACGGGAGGGCGGGGGGGGGGCTCGAGAATGGGTCGACAAATTTTTGAAATTACTTTACAATACACACAAAAATCTTGTATTAGTTTACTTTTACTTGCTCATTTTTAATATTATTTTCAATATTATTTTTATTAATTATTAATTATTATAATTAATATTTTTATTAATTTTATTTTCCGTGTGGGTCCTAAATGGCGAAGACCCCACTTTTTTTCTCCCGCTGCCCCCCCCCCCCTCTCCCTCACTTTCTGCGTCCGCCACTGACAGCTTCTTCAATGGACAAAATGCTTATACAATGAAAAAAAAAAACAAAACATTGTCGAAATATCTGTACCAGGGCGCGGAGTGATCGCGCTGCTACTTGCCTCAAGGCCGCAAATTCGTCAGCTCCATGGACACTCAATTTTTGCACTTATGTTTTTCACCTCGGTAATTCATGAGAGGGTAACAGGGAAGGGGGTGAATAATTGAGAGCATTGGAATATAGACGTAGATGGTCGGGGTCACTCGTCCATTCTGTGTGAACTTCGCCTGTTGCAGCCAAGGCTCCCCCACACCACTTCAGCATTGTCACCTGGGGTAGCATACATGAAATGAAGCAAGTGTCTAGAATGGCCGCATGGATTTTTTTATTTCTAATGCTTGCAGATTAGATGGAATTAGGTTGACAAGAAAACTTGAGAACTACTCTGTGCAATTCTTCAGAAAGAGAATAGGAAGCGAGAAAAAAACCAGATAAATTTCAAAAAGGATTCCACCAGTCCAATATTTCCACTAGAAACTTAGAGGATACTTGTTGAGGGACTGAGACTTGAGGATAAATATCTTCTTTTTCTTCTTTTCCCTAAGACTTTGGACCCCAAAACACCAGAGTGGAGTGCAGAAGTGACGCACTTACTATGTGGGATAGTTGCTCGAGAGCATTAATAAAGCCGAAGCTCCATGGAATGAAGTGTGGCAGGTGAATTATGAAGGTCTTGCAGCAAAACGTGTGTTATTGGGCGCATCTCGTAATGATGCAGCTGGGAATAACTACGCTGATTCTTTCCAAATCCAGACAGAATGGGCGTGACCACTATCCGTGGATTCCATGTTCCATAAATGCGTCAACACCACGACTTCTAGCAGTAACCACAGATGATTCGTTTATGGCCAAAATCTGATGTGGATTGGCCCAACAACGCAAAAAATGTCTCTCCGTCTTCATAGCGAGGATTTTTATGCTAATATGTGTGCAGTTTCCCCTGGAAAGGAAACGTGTACTCTTCTAATACATACTCGAGTCACCTTAATTGTCTGCTTGGGAAATTACGCTAACCTCATTCAGAGGCGATGTCTGACTACAAATAGGGTCTAGTACATTTTTGAACGTGTTCATCCTCCCCTCGTTCAGAGTACCTCTCATTCTTGGTCAATGAATTCTCCAACTAAAATTAGGCCCGCAAAGTGTCCTCGGCCCAGACTAATGGATACGATTAGCTGCATAAGGTATGCCCGCGGTAATTGTGATGAGCTAGCCGATGAGATGGCCTGGCTCTCCTTGCAGGGGAAGAAAATGCTCGGACAAAAGTTAACAAATGGAATGGATTGTTGAGCAATGACCAACAGGATAAAAGCAAGTTTTATGACTAGATAGCTAGACATAAGCAGAGTGATAAATTCGGAGAGATACCATTATTCAAAGCATTCAAGAGAGATTTCAGCCATCCGCGGATCGGCTTCACTGGTTCTTTGAATTTTAAGCAAATGATAGAGTTCCACGTTTCCGCTGACATCATTGAAATAGGAGTCATTAAACTAAATGGGAAATATGCGTCCATTGCGAGATTCATTAAGAAATGCGCTATTGTCCACGGAGTTTAGTTGTGTGTGAAAAGTGAGAATGCGCCTGCCATCAAAGAATCAAAAATTCCACCACGTGGCATGGCATGTGGAGAAATCTGAATGCGTGTGTGAGAATTTCTGGGTATTCCAATCGAATATTGTTATAAAGGAAGTCATTCTGAGGGGGGGGGATTTTTTTGTGGAGAATAAACAAAAAGAATTTATTGTGAAAGTTTGGAACTTTTTTCCTCTGCAAATCATGGCGCATTTTTTGACGTGTTGTTTACAAGGTATTGATTCGCTTTTCAGAGAACTTTATAAGAAGAGCAACTGAAATTTCAGAATTTCCATTCCACCTGTTTCATGTCGTTAGAGAAGGTAAAACTGCAACCGAACACTACCGCTGGTCATGCATAGTATTGAGAGATTTTTTGCCGCCTCTGCTGACTACATCCGTGCTGCGATCGAAAACTCGAAAAAGGCTCTGAACTTGGGTAACTGAACCGAAGCTGTGGCTCCAATCGATCTAGCGACTACCGTGCCCCTCATACCTGGAATCAAAAGTACAGAAGGCAGAAGCTTGCCTCCGTTCTCAAAGCTTTGTTTGACAGAGAAAAGGTCCAAAAACATTGGCGAATTCAAAGTTGGGGTGGCCGCTGTTTCAGGTTACAGTGCTGCACATTCCTTGGGAAAGTAGTCTCTCTTTGTGGGGGATCTCGAAGGTTTAAAAATACTGAGTCCTTAGCATCTTAAGAGGAGGTGTCGTAGCTTCCTTCTAAAAGAATATTTTGTTCCTTGCAAAAACGCGAATTCTCGATTTATCACCCTAGTACTGCGTATCACTAAGCAATTCCTATTGGACAAAGTGTTAATATGAGCTCTGGGGATTCTTTTCGGAGGCCACATAAACAGTAATTAGTTGGTCTATTTGTAGCTATGCAAAGAACACATCCTATCACGGGATGTGTTGAAGGGTAATATCGCAAGTTGGAATTTTACCTATCTTGTTTGAAGACATATTAGCCAAAGCTATGTACTAGTGTGGGCGGACAGGCAGCACAGATAGAAGCGATTCGCTAACTCGCTCCTAGAAATGAGTAGCTTAACCCTTTCAAAAACGGGGTTTTTGCCACTATTGTGACTTTTATGTTCATTACCATGTTATGAGAACACCAGGATCTGTCAATATTTCTAAGAGGCGTGGTGGTCCGGGACCGAAAATCAGTCCCTCTCCCGCTTATGGAATTTTACGAGATATCTGCCTGCAAGATCGAGCACATTTTGAGCAATCTGCAAATAGACTGACCCATACTCGAGTTCAAAATGAACTCTAGTTGAATTCCTCACTTTTTGTAGTCTTGATTAGCAAGGTGAGGCCATCAAGATGATATGGGCTAGTATGAATGCGTACGTTTTAGCAGAAACGTGCAAAGTATGGAAAAAAAAGAAGAGAGGCATCTCGATATTTTGTCACTATTCGTGGTGACAACATCAATCAGCTGGGACGAAAATATTGCGAAGTTATCACAAAGCAGACAAGCAGCGTGGGTTAGGATGAGTGAGTCGTTGAACAGAGGCACGTCGTTCCCTTAAACGACGTCTGCTTTATGTGATAAACACATCCGACGAAGAGCAGAGATCGCTGGACGCGAGAGCAGGGAAAAGTGCGGAAATGAAAGTGACGCGCTGGTGCTTGCGATATGGAGCTGTTGGGCAACGGAGGACGATGGTTGTTTTTCCGCTCAGCTTATGAGAAGTCAGCTGGTCGAACTCTCTCTGAGAGTTCTAAAGTCGTACACCTGCTGAGACGAAGCAAAATGTAGAGCAAAATGGATTTCCACCAATTTGAAGTGAACTCGAATTTAATGTTCTGGTTGATGTCAAATGTTTTCTAAGAACTATGTGAATCTTCCGGAAAAACATGAGGGGGGGGGGGGGGGGCCGCGAGGTCGAAGCCAAACAGCGAGAAGGCACTAGTGAGCAATGGTGCTACACCTTCAATCACCGTTGGATTTTCAATGTTAATGGCGGGTATTCCATGCACTTCTATTCTTAGAAGCTTTTATGGTATCCCACAAGGACTCCCCTACCAATGACGTTGTGAACTACTTTTTGAGTATTCATTTCTAACTATTATAATTCAAATAAATATTTTTATACTAGCCTTTAAACGCCTCTCCACCAATCTACGCCGAACACTGACCTACGTATGTATGTGTTTGGTACATGTAAGTACACGGAATGTAAAATACTTAGAAACAACTGCGACGGAACAATTTTCCTTCCTTCGATATCACAACTAAATTCAAAACCGGTTTTTTCTTGTTCATTTTCCAAGCAGCATGTTACAAGAACCACATTCTGGGATGTTCGCGTATTTTTGCATTGGGAATAAGTCGGAAGCTGGGAGGACTGCGTAATGCTAAAAATTGTGATGGCAAGGGCGGTAAATATGGCCTGGCCATGCTTACGTAGTTGTTCAAAAATCTGGCAAAAAGAGTTAAATGCTTGAAACATTGTGGAATTCGAAACTTCTAAGTTAGGCACTGGGAATTTCCATTATGGAGTTGCATAAATCTAGTGCACCATCTCTTAAAAATGAGGGTGCACTTCATGCGGACCACGATGAACAGCAAGTTCTTCTTCAAATACTATTGGGCGGAGGAGGGGGGGGGGGGGGAGGCATAAAGCAGTGGTAAGAGGCGTGCTGTTCGGTCGCAGTGCTGGTTCGAACCAGCTCGAGGCCAACCAAGCCCTTCATCCCCCCGCCCCTGAGGGGGAGAGGAGGCTTGTTGATAATGATCCCAGCAATTCGTGTATTAGGCACATACGCATTCAATACCTCTACGATGTTCAGATGAAGTCAAATGCGTGATGAAGTCCACAGCCGGGATTGATTAACACAGAATACTCTCCCCTTTCATGATTAGAGGAGCTGGAGGGGGGGGGGGGATTCAGAAATTCAAACGCGAGGAGATCCTACTCCAGGTTTATCCAGTTTCTTAGCCATTTCCCCAAAGCATGAAGTAAACCATTCTCGTTTCATCTATCGCTCTATTTCCCCATTCATTGTTCTATACGACGGCAAGAAAAAAACCTTATGGGCATTCGTTACCCCAGAACAAGGGACACTCCAGAAATTTCGATCTACCTTTTATGTCATCTAAACAGACAAATGTTCAAAACTGAGACTCAATGTGAGAAAGTTTGCTTTCTTACATAATTGTGCCATGATTTCAGATATTTCATTCCAGTATTTTCGCATGGGGAGGCTGCGCCAGTTGCAAGCTCATGTAATGAATAGCCAGTGGAGCAGATTACGAGGAATAAGGAGAACTAATAAACTTAAGTGGAACAAAATCAGCAGGAGTTACAAACATCTTTGATATTTGAGCTAGGCTAATCTTATTTCCACCTCTGAATCCGCAGGAAAGCTATTAGAAGATAAGGATTACTGTAAACAACACCAGAGTTAAACTAGAAACTGGGAAGTAACACCATGGGCGGCCATCCGATACGCATCTCATTAGTTGCTAATTATATGCATCGCAACTCCTCAGCTTGCCACGTAAGCGGCGAGTAAATAAATAAAAACAACGCCTTAGCGGTTATTCGCACGAGAAGCAGCGAAGAATGTTCTCATATCCTTATATAGATTTACCGGGTTATCGCCACTAAATCTCAAATTTTTTCTTTTCTATTGATTGCTCTGGAAAAGGAAGTGGATGGCCACGCAAAAGACTTGCATGAGACCGTATTGAAACAAAAAATTAGGAGTCACAGTTGCAATTTGTGTGACTATGCGAAGGAAACTTTTAGTTACCCTCGACTGAATTGGAAAGGTGCTTTCGCTGTTAAAATATAAACACTTTGTGTAAATAGCGGGCCTGTTTGAAGAATAAAAGTGGCAAAAGCGAACATTGTTGCTCCACTTCGTGCGCTTACTGTTGTGAACCAGAGGTGATAGTAAACCCACTGGAATTGTGAAATGACGATAGCCGTTAACCGGCAACTGGCTCCCTGAGTAAGGAGAGCTCTCGAAAAGGAAATGTGACCTTTAATGACCTAAATAAGCAGATCTAAGTGTAGTTGTTGAATACCAGGAAGAAACCGGAAGCATAGTTCCAGATGAAATCACAGTTCAAAGTCGAACAGTGAGCTTACCGTTTGAACTTCCTGCCAGTTTGAAACGACGATGAGAAGGGGAGGAAAATGTTTTGCGGCGCGCAGACGCAGACAGTGACCTCGTCTTTTCGCAAAAAAGTCATACAGAGGAATCTCCATGTACTCTGGTTTTTGAACCTTGGCATTTTTGTAGAAGTTAGAGGCTGGCCCTGTCGAAATCCTCGACCCCGAATTGAACCACTAACAGTGGAACAGACTCTTAGCACATCACAAAAGTTCAAGAACACAAAGAATTGTGACTTAGCTGGGAGGAAATCCAAATCGAAGTCGAGAACACTACAAACACAACAGTCTTGCATGCGCCAGCGCATACAGACGGCGGTCGCTTGGTACAAGCGTGTATGACCTTCCTGTGGCGGGACCCATGAGTGTGAGACGGAGTGCGCTCACTCGCACTGGATACAGCACAAGATTTCGTGGATTTCCCGTTGTTTCGCGCTGTTTCACTGTTGGATATGAGTTCCAGGTCCCTCAAAACCCCAAAATCCACCAAAATCTCGAACACGAAGATTTGAGCGAGAGCTGCATTCAATGTTGTACTTCTGCGCTAAACTAAGTTGGTAGACATACAGAGGACTTTTTGCTCATAGTACGAGTTAACAGTTATAGCCAGTCGAGCATGCACTGACGCCTTTTCGGTGATGACGCCATTCCGGCTATACCCAGCTGATCGATGTTACCACTACTTGCATCATCATGACCTTCTGCCGGAGATCGTTAACGATCCCGATTTCGGCACGGAAGTATATTTTTGAGGGTAACACATCAGAGTGAGGTCATGCGGAAAGAGATTCACCGGCCGCTTGATTATAATGCTCACACGAACGCCGTTACGCGTGGCGTCTATGGTTCAGAGGTACGTCAGCATACTCTCATAGAATTTTCTCTATTTTTTCCGGAAAAGAAAAAAAACTAGAAACTCTGTGCATAGATACAAATGCTGCTGAATAGTCACACTCGCAGAAAAAATAGGCTTCTGTTCTGAAATTAGTTCAATTGTCGCCAACAGTGTGTGAAATAAACTTCCATATGATTGGTAAAAGCAGATTTTAGGTACCATACTTTAGGAAGACTACATTACGATACAACATGGACGTGATTTTTGTGTTTCGTATGTCAGATGACCACCGTGTACAAATTTTCAGGAAATCTCGCAAGATTTACACCAGAATATGCAGATTCGGTCCATGGATTCGTTGCCTGCCGGGCGCGTATCTGCAGGTGATTACGGCAATCCTTTGAACCCTTCCGTATCGTCGCCCCAAAAAAAGATGCATAGTGACCGTTTTGTGTTCTTTCGCTCACTGCCGTTTGAAATTTCCTGTCTACCATATTGTAGAATTTGTTTCATGCCCTGCAAGGCACTAACTTGCTCCAAGGACCAATGGCTTCTTTGAGTTCTCCACAGAGAGGTGCTATGTGGTTTGAGAACAAACCCATCTAAAAGTAATCTTTAAGACATGTTACATCAGGAATGGTCATCAAAAGCAGGTTCGACTGACTGAGTAGTCATTTGGCTCTTTCTGAGCATAAAGGTTACTTAACAGCAAGTGTGCCTTTATTTTCAATACAGGTTTCAAAAAAGGAGTTTTCTTTTTTTCCAAGAATAGAAAAATTCTGCGGGATGATCATACCGATTGAAATTGAGTGTCCTAGCGTCAATAAATCTACTGACGACTGGATGAAAAATCAACCAATTGTTAAAACTAGTGATTTTGAATATACAATTACTTTTGGTGCACAACATTGGAGCAAAACCTACTCGCTTTTCATGGGCAGCGGATATCTAACCTCATGTTAAGTTACAACGCCCCAACTCTCTTAGAGAAAGTTCGATGGCTTAGCTTTCCATCGAGGAAAGATGGTCATAGCCAGTCGCATTTCCAGCCATCACCCGCTGAAGTGCTCAGCTCTCGTCTTCACAGAGCAGTAGAGTAATGCGTCTGATGTGGATCCTCATGAACCGTTACGGTGAGAAATATGTATAACAGCTCTAACGATGAGATGTGTCATCATGAAACTCATGAGGCTCACGGCAAAGTGGATTGCGTAATGTGAATCTGATCACATTTCCTCGTTTGAGTCACGCATTAGTATTAATATAACCCGCGAGAACAAGGAAAGAGTGAGCGTCATCGTCAGCGTCAGCGTCACGCTCTGATCCCCAAATATCACGTGGGGGAAAACTGCGTGAGAGGGCTTATTAGGTATATGCTTATGCGACTACATCTGCATGTACGAAATGAGGGTTGAAATGAGCAGCTATAGTGTAAAATCCACAGTGAATAGATGATAACGATTAAGATGAATTCCTAAGGAGTAAAGACAACGGCTATGCATTATTGCCGCATGAGTACTTTTTTAGGTCCTTCAAACAGGAAAAATTTGGCGAAGGCAAACGAAAGGGAATCTAAATTCTATTGAAAAGTTCTTTGGGTGCTTCACAGGCAAGTGCGTTGCTTCTTGGGAATGCCTCAAGGAACGAATGCGAAAATGGGCAGAATACGTAAAACATTTGTACTTTGCGGCCACTCAACTGGAATTCTTCTCGCGACGTCTCGTCCCCCCCCCCTCCCCCACCCAAGCGAGTTTTTGTCCAATTTTTGTTTCGAGGCACTTTCCAAAACAGAAACCCTGTTTAATTTTGTGGCACAACTATCACTACGTTCTGTTTCACGCAACTTACAGAATACTGTCCTAATGCTAAAAAATAGGAACAAGTGTTATGAGGGTATGGAAGCAGCAGCGAAGTCCAAGTCAAGACGAATGTGTCCACCTCAAAAATGAGGTCGTGTATTTATAGGATTGTTGGTGCGAAATGAGGTGAGCTTGTGTTGTCCGCAAGATTTGCGCATTGGAGAAACGAAGCCACTTAGGTGACCAGTATCCCATTCTGAGAAGAGTAGAAAATAGTACGGATGGGTATTCTTTTAAGAGGGTGGGATGGACGACCTTACCGTTGAGCGCTTAAGGCCACTAGTCATCAGGTCGCATGAGGAAGACGTTTTGTGAAATTTCAAATTTCGAGCAAAACAAATGGAACAAAAGGGGAGATCACGAACATTATGCAAGCCCAGCAGTACATTCGAAAACAGGACAGATTCGACAGATTCATTTTTGTTATGTGGCTATGACGGCTGTGTGTATTTCATTTCATTTCATTTCATTCATTCATTCATTCATTCATTCATTCATTCATTCATTCATTCACCAATACACTAACATGGTGCACTAATACATATAACATGCACCACGTACATGGGTAACATCCCAGAAGGTCTTAAGTGACAACGACGTTCAAAAATGTAGAGGGATGTGAGGATGACCATGGCAGGGAGGTCGAGGACCGATTGGTCGTCGATTTGCTCGTTTGATCTGCGCTTTGTCATTTTCTGCGACTTTGTAACGGGACTAGAAAGTTCTAGGAATAGTATACGTGAGGATAAGCAAATTGGATCAATGGAGCTTTAAAATTGACTAATTAACAGATGAGTAGTTTCCCAGTCACAAGGAAACTTTTCACAATGTCCGATCACAAGGATCGATCAAATCAAAGGACCGGAGTAAATCGGTAAAAGAGAGAAATCAGATTGATGGATCTTTGACGGTTGGCACAAAGGTGAGCTGGTGCTTGTACTGTTCCACAGAGGTACTCACGTTCGCCCAGACAGGCTCAGTTGGTTGAACAAGAGTGGCACCAATAGTGGTTGAAGCGAAACTTAAAATTTCATATCAAATCAAGCCATCATAAGGCCGCAATGCCTTCGAGAGGCGGTAGCTTCATTAAACATAGATACAAAACTCCCGCAACAGATTTTATCACCGAGCAAACACTGAGTTAACTTGGGCTGTCTTCGTTGAGTCGAAAAATTTGGATGGATCGTCATCTATTCTTTCCACTTTTGATTCTCTTGAGATTTTACACTAGAAAACAGACCAGTCATCCACTTGAACATCCTCACATTGCCTCCTCTTGCTTCTGTTACACCTGGCGTCATTCCATGGATGTCATTCACATAAAGATCACAAACTGCAGGGATGAGGAACCGGCAATATTCAAGCACTGCCTCTTGCAACTCTTCTTGAGTGTGCACGTTCTTTTTCTTGAAAATTTTTCGTCAAAGAAATTCTGGACTATATGAACATGGAATGACTGAACACACAGAGAAGTTTTTCGTAACAGCGTTAAGATGTGGTGACTTGAGAGGCCTCTCAAGCATGTGTAAAATTCAAGATTTCACTATTAAGTGGTGTAGCAACTCCCACGAACAAGGGAGTTCTCCCGTACAAGGTTTACACTTTCAATATACCTGAAGAGGGCGAAATTAGTGACTCTTGAAGGGAAGATCCACAAACTACTTGTCGTGATAAACGTTCTTACTAAGATATAGGTTAAGTTTTTTCTAGAATCCCACAATATTTTCTGCATAGCACTTATTTCTAGTGCAATACTTCCAGACTGTGGGCTGAATCGCTCCCCGGGGGAAGTGCACCCCAAACATGTAGCTCCACTGGATGTCCTGCTCGTTTCAGCAATCGGATCAGCAGCAACATCGTAGCAGACGCAAAAATAATCTCCGGCGCCAGAATAGCGGATACCACGATCCGAACAACGACCGGCACAAAAACTGCGATCAACAGTACTCGCCATCTAAAACAAAGTAGTATTAAGTATGCAAGCATCAGGACTAAACAAGCAAAACTTCGACGAAAACAATAACATAGCAAAAAACAAAATTTACGTCTAATATATCAACATTATTGCGAAATCTTATGAAATCTTCATTCAAATCACAAATAACTTGCGATCGAAAACGACAAATCGATCGCAATAGTAGTTAGCTGTAGCAAATAGGATAGAAAAATCATAAAAAAAGCGAAGAAATTAGGAGAACAAGTCAGTGTCACCATTCAATGTATTCGAACGTCAGTCTTCAAAACTACAATTTTTGCCCTAAGAAGTACCTTACGAGAAACTTTCAGCATTACCTCTACGGATGCCAAAATTCTCAGCCACACCTGCCAAAGCCAGTCTTCAGTCAACTTCGCTTCGATTCAGCCGCAAAAGATGCCATCGGTTATCGTCATTGTCATCTAACCGCGTTCATTCGTTTTCAAGCATGCATTCCTTTTCTCTTCAGTTATATCTATGCTTAACAAAATGAAATTGCTAGCCAAATCTTCTCTTCGTTCTCGCCGTTATTCTGACTCAATTACTCGTTCAACACCTCCTCTTTGTCGCGAATAGCACTCACCAACTGTGCTTTCTCCTCCTCCACCACCATTACACAACAAAACACAAAAAACCAACGCGCTTACGGACGAATAAGATTCCGATGAGAATAAGATTCTTTGTGTACCAACCTCCATCATGCCCTCAGTGTTCGCAAACCATCCACCACATTTATGCACAAAACCACTACCCTTCTGTGTGAAAGCTTACATGCTACTCAACAACAATACTCTTTACGCAAAATGCGCTAAACCTCACCACATCTCTGTTTGCCAAGACACCACACCATGTCATAAGTGTGTACAACATCTCACCGTTCTCTGCACCAGTAAACCCAGCCTCTTTTTTAGTTCCCGAGACCGGAACATCCCAAGCGGTATGATGTGAGAAAAGCAAAACCGTACACAGTTTGTATTATAGCAGTAACTATCGTGGTCAAGCAGTTACCGCCCTCCGTAACCATTACTTACTTTGATACATTGATGGTCCTTTTAAGCTGGCGATCTTCTCAGTGAGGACCACAACTTTTCCACATGGTACGATTTCTGGCGACCTGCATCCATTGTGGTAGACCTTGTTTATGAATGACCGAGAGTCCGCTGCTTTATCCACTAGACCATCCTGCTGCTGATCTCTTCCATCCCCTCAGACAATTCCGGGGGGCAAATCCCGTTCTTACCACCGGCAAATCCCCGACGAAACGTTTGAACGAGGACCAATAGCGGACAAACAGCGGGCGGAACCAAGCATGTTGCGGGCCAAACGCGCTGTCGGGCGAATCGCGGGCTGAACGCAGAATCATTCGGGCTTATGCACCACCGTCGGGGTTCGGCCCGTTATGTGAAGAGTGTCGGGCATCGGCTCGCTTTCCGCGGCCACTGACCGCCGGCAAATACCTCCAAAAACGGCCTGAACGACTACATATTTCGTCTCAATACAGAAATGGCTCGGTCGGAATAGTTGGTAGGTGGTAGTACGCACTTGATAAAGGAGAAGGCAGCACCGGTATGGAAGAGATCAGCAGCATGGATGGCCTAGTGGACAAAGCAGCGCACTCTCACTCTGAAGTTTTTTCCCAAGTTACATGCAATTTTATTCCTAGCTTACATGAAGGCTTCACGCAAGTTAGCGATAAAACCGCATGTAAGTTGTTTCTGTTTCCAAAAGATTACATGTAAGCTTACGAAAAGATTACGTGTAAGCTTACAAAAAGCTTACATACAAGCTTACAAAAAGCTTACATACAAGCTTACAAAAAGATTACATA
Organism: Ancylostoma caninum; assembly: GCA_037903475.1. Classification (NCBI taxonomy): domain Eukaryota; kingdom Metazoa; phylum Nematoda; class Chromadorea; order Rhabditida; family Ancylostomatidae; genus Ancylostoma; species Ancylostoma caninum. The sequence continues at coordinate 712,118 of JBAJFG010000446.1, forward strand.
CAAACTTACAAAAAGCTTGCATACAAGCTTACAAAAAGCTTACATGTAAGCTTGCAAAAAGGTTACATACAAACTTACAAAAAGCTTACATGTAAGCAAGAGGAATAGCGAAAATTAAATCTATCCAGAGCAAATTTTGCCCTACGAAGACCAGCAGAGCTTATAGGTTGCTTTGTATTTCAGAAAAAATATTGGCGTAGTCATATAAATTATATAGAACTAGACGGCATACCCGGCTTAGCTCGGGTGTTTTACAACCCTGGCCCTCTCACACTGAAGAGGATAATTGATATTGCTGATGAAATCATTGCAAGTACCCGTAATTTCGGTGGTGTGCACATTAGCCATGCCCAAGTTATCCTGCCCCCAAGTAACCGCGTAAGCGAAAATGAAGTTATTTCGATGGGAAATTCGTGGAAAACAGTTGCCATATTCGTACTTAGGTGTTTAGCGTGTTCGATTGATCCAGTAAGCACATTTTGCCCCTTTTCAGAAGCAGGAAAAGAACATTATTGAATCGATATATTCATGCAAAACAATTGTCGTATTTGTGTTCGGCATACTGAAAAATCCCTGTAGACACGTCTCCACCAACCCATGGGCGAAAACAGCAAAAAGTCAATAAAACCGAGGAATCAACAATTCGTGCAGAATGGTTGTCATTTTCGTGTTCAGCGTATTGACGAACCCCAGTAGACATGTGTCTACCGCCCCATGGGCAAGAACAGCAAAAAATCAATAAAGTCAATAAATCGATATTTTTGTGCAGAACGGTTATCATATTCGTGTTCAGGGCATCAAGAAACCCCAGTAGGCATATCCTCATCGACCCCTGGAGAAAATCAGCGAAAAATCAATAAATCAACAAATTCATGGAAAAATGAAAACATGTCCGTTAGGCCTAGGGCATACTATACAGCGACGCTGTCGCGGTGAAGAAAATGAATGGAATTGATGAGAACCAAATGTTACGAACTCTCATATCTTATCACACAGTTTGCATGGAATACTGTGCTGGCATAGGAGCCACCGTAAGAAAACTTGTGGTGGTGAAAGGTCGCAGCGACAGCGTCGCTGTGTAGTATACGTAAGGCCTTAAAAGTGATATGAGGTGATCATCGTCCTCGGATCTAGAGTTAGGCGAACGATAGACTAGCACAATTCGATGGCGATTCATTGATTCAGAGTAGATGTCAAAAACGATGTGGTCAAAGGAAGCATTAGAAGTTGTTTCAATCTTTCAAAGGTGATGTCGTCGCGAATCAGTACACAAGTTCCCCCTCCTCTTTTGCCCAAGCGGTCTTTCCGGAGGAGGGAATATGGCAGATCACCAGTTATTTCAGAGTCAGAGAATTTGGGACAAAGCCATGGCTCGGTTACGAAAACAAAAACGGGCTTGTGTAAAGAGATCAAGTAGTGAAGTTCAGGTAGTTTGTTGGTAAGGCTTCTGTTGTTCAAAAGTAAGCAGGATAGACCTTGCAAGCCTAATGGTTTTTTGAGCCAGAAGCTTTGATCTTAAGGATGTCAGAAACTTTCACAACTTGTTCCCCATAAACTACATAAACTTTGCTACCATTATGTTCTTTCATATTTAGATCGCGTGCTTGCCTTCTGAGTTCCTTCTCCTTATCACGCTCCTCACGGGTTATGACCGCCGCACATAGATGTGGTCAAACCCGTGTTTATGGCGCAAAGTTGGTGCATTGCTTAGCGCTTTGCGGACAAAGCTCTTAGAAGGTAGTACACATTTGATACGTCTTACCCTCGGTGAAGTCGCCCATCCTGTATACTTCGGTCGGACGGGCTTCTACACCGAGCGCGCTCAGTACTTTGCAGGTCTCTGCTTCAGTATGAGCAAGCCGTTAAAACGAATCAAAAATTCCTTTGGCTTCATCAATACCAGCTATGGCAAGGGACCTTCCTCTCTTCTCGGACTCAATTATTACCCTAGGATCGAGCTGGAGTAGTTGTATTAATTGGTCCAACAAGGGAAGAGCTTCCGGAGCCTTATCAGCTAGTATTAACTGAAGCCTTATAATTACCTCATTCTTATCGGATCCTGTAGTGAAGGTGTTGGCAGTAGGTGGAACAGCGGGTTGGGAATCCGTCTTAGAGAATTCAGCATTAGCAGCAGATTTGCGGGTAAAGGCCATGATCAGAGGGAACGGATTATCGACCGCTCAGGGGCGCAGATGAGACGAGAATGAAACATGTAAGTTGTTTTGATTCCAAAAAGATTACATGTAAGTTGTGGCGGCTCCATAAGATTACATGTAACTTGTTTTCACTCCAAAAAGGATACATGTAAGTTGCAAATCTGCGAAAACTTACATGTAGGTTGTTTTGACCTTGAATTGATTGCATGTAAGTTGTTTTGACTCGGAAAACCCTACAAGTAAGTTGTTTTGACTCGAATAATATCACATGTAAGTTATTTCGACTCGAAAATATCGCATGTAAGTTGTTTTGGCTCGAAAAAGATCGCATGTAGGTTGGAATGGAGAAGAAATGTTACATGTAAGTTGTTTCCGCCCTCAAAGCTTACATGTAACTTGGGAAAAAACTTCAGAGTCAGTCATTCATAAAGAATGGTCAGGTTGGTTGGAATCCTCTCAGTAATAGAAGAAGGCTGGCACTACGAAACCATGGATACGGCTTGCAAACAGCCATCTTTTCGTAATTCTGAAAAAATTTGCATATTTTATACACCGGTGGATCACGTTGGATCCACAATAGCTTCGAACCCGGAGCTCTTCCGTGCGAGACTGTGCCCTAGCAGTGACCAAGGTGGCAGAGGTTATCACGGTGCCGGCGTCCAGCTGACCGGTAATTGTGAAGAATAACGCCTTGTGCGCTGGATTAGGAGCAGTAGCACCTGGTGGTTTGCGAGCTCATGGCGGCCTCAACGCGGATAGTACTCGCGCGGATAGGAATGCAAGCCTCGTTTTCAGCGGCCCTACAGCGGTCTGAATGCGACTACTTCTCGGGCGAAAACACCCAAACGCTCGTTCCCACCCTCGCCCCTCCCTCGTTCGGAACGGGATTTACTCCCGAAATTGTCTGAGCCGGTGTTGTTTTCATCCTCTATCACGTCCCTACTTTCACCAACCAATCATTCCCAACGTGCCAGTTCCTTATTGAGCCGAAATGTGTAGTCGTTAAGGCCGCTTTTCGGAGATACCGACCTGATCGTCCGGCTGACGCCGGACTCTCAGGCTTGTTTTCGTGATCGCTTCGCTCGCATATTTTCATTGTCCTCAGATAAGATTAGGGCAGGTGGATGAACATCCGCAGAGAAGTATTCTTTACCGCAGTTCATGAAACCATTGACCTCCTATGGATAGCTCCTTTCCAACAACGCATTTCGGTTCGCTGTGGTGGACGTAAACAGTAAAAATTGACCAAGTATGTGCAAACTGGGATTGGACCTGAACAACGGTACACCCTTATCTCACCGTTGGGGCCTATCTCCAGAGGTTTCTCCACTTTTGAACGCCTACACCCTTATCATGCCATTAGACCCGACTCCACGCGTTACCCTGCTTTTGGATCCCGGCGCACCCATATCACGCCGTTGGACTCGGTGCCAGGCGTTTCCCCGCTCTTGGACGCCGGCGCACCTTTTCATAGCGCCATTGCACAGCTGTGAAACCGTCGGGTGGCGCCTTTCCTCTATGTGTGAGAGCCGGCGCACGTCACTTCCATCTGTGGACCACTTCTTGAGCATCGATCTCACTACCGAATGCCGTCGCCATCAGCAAACCCGATTCTCTACATTTTCCCCACTATGGAGTGTCGGCGCATCCCCAGCCCATAAGTGGGCCAGATTTTTAGCAACTTCGTCAGACGCTTAGTCTAGCACACTTATCACATCGCTGCGGACCCATCTGATGACATCTTTCCCACTACTGACTGCGTGCGCATCCTCACGCAGCTGTGCCTCCGTTTCTAGAACCCTCCTGCGAACTCCGCCGCCGATATCTTCTCCTCCTTGCTGTTCCCCTTCTATCTGGCTAGACCATTTCTCTCTAAAACATACTCACAGCATGTTGTTCTTTTCACGACTTGATAAACACCTGCAAATAAACACCCAGACTCATTCATTTTGACTGTGATGTGAACAACTATAGGTTTTCCATGCGAAACAGAGTGAACCAAATTACCTGGCAATCAAAGTAAAAAGGAGAATTTGCACACTTTTTATATGTAACTTGACACGCTGAAATCATGGTGTAATCAGATTTTTCCGGTAGGGGCTGGTTCTCTTGTACATACACACAATGACTTAAAATGCCAATTAGTATTAACTATGATTGGCCGGCGGTCAGTGGCCGCGAAAAGCGGGCTAGCGCGTTTGGCCCGCAACATGCGTGGTTTCGCCCGCTGTTTGCCCGTCCTCGTTCAAACGTTTCGTCAGGGATCTGCTGACGGTTGAAACGAGATTTGCCCCCGGAATTGTCTCAGTAGGCTGTAGAGCTATTTACGCTAGTCAGACTTGCGTATACATTTGCAAGGAATTGTTCGTGAAGACCGGTCAACGCTGCATGAACTTCTTAGAACCTCAGCAACAACTATCTAACCAGCTTTTGAAAAACTGGTTTCAGATCGCATCTAAATCTTACTTCTTGTTAATTGGCAGTTCATGTGTGTGTATGTGCACGAGAACCAGCCATCAAAAATTGAGAATACCTATACCATCGTGTTCAGCGCGTCGAGTTATGTACGAAAATGTGGTAAATTTCGATTTTTACCTTGATTTACAGGTGTTTCGGACCCTTTTGTCATTTTCAGACATGTTAATGGCTGACAGTTGTTTTGATCACTGTCGGAATGAATGAGATAAGCTTTTGATTACAGGACCGTATAAAAGGAAAGTGAAGGGTAGGACACCTGTATAGCAGTGGCGGACGCAGGGGGGGGGGGGGGGGGGGCGCGCCCCCCCCGAGAATGGGTCGCCAAATTTTCGAAATTACTTTACAATACAAATAAAAATCTTGTGTTAGTTTATTTTTAATTGTTTATTTTTATTATTATTTTTAATATATTTTTTATTTATTGTTTATTATTATAATTAATATTATTATTAATTTTATTTTCCGTCTGGGTCCCCAAAACGGCGGAGACCCCACTTTTCTTCCCACGCCCCCCCTCCCGCCCACTTTCTGCGTCCGCCACTGCTGTATAGGGCAATTTATACTAGCTGCGTGCGTTAGTCGCGCATCAGTCGCACGCATCCATTTGAAAGGGATTTTCCATGAAGACCGGTCAACGCGGCATGTACACCCTCAATGAAAAGAACGTGCGGCCGTCGCGAGGTAGTAAACGCGTGCGTCTGAGCTGCGACTGCGATGCGACTGCTATGCGACTGGGCCCTATTCTTCATCATATAGTCGGCAATTTATACTGGGTGCGCGCGTCAGTCGCACGCACCCAGTATAAATTGCCCTTATAACGAATAGGAGGAACCAGGCGAACGATGGATGACACGGAGGAGGGTTATGCCTTAGTGGAGTGCTAGAGGTGGGCTGACGGTGTGATAAGGGTACGCTGGCGTCCAAAAGTGGGGAAACGCCTAGAGTCGGGTCCAACGGCGTGATATGGGTGCGCCGACGCTCAAAAGCGGAGAAACGCCTGGAGTCGGGTCCAACGAAGTGATAACAGTGTACAGAGGTTCCAAAGTGGAGGAACCTCTGGAGATAGATCCCAACGGTGATAAGGGTGCACCATTGTTCAGGTCCAATCCCAGTTTGCACTTACTCGGTCAATTTTCAATATTCACGTCCACCATAGCGAACCGAAATGCGTTGTTGGAAAGGAGCTGTCCATAGTGGGTCAGCGGCTCCATGAACTGCGGTGAAGAATACTTCTCTGGATAGTGTCTGTTCATCCGACTGCATCAATCTTATCTAAGGACAATGAAAATATGCGAGCGAAGCGAACAAGAAAAGAAGCCTGAGATTCCGGCGTCAGCCGGACGATCAGGCTGGTAGTTGTAAATGAAAAGCTTATAGAATAGTTGTTATGACCTTTTCCTTGCTAAAAAGATGAAAACCTAGCGAAATCGTTGTCCCCCGAAATCAACCCGTTAGAACAGGAACATTTTGTGGATTACATTCATTCAAAATACAACATTTTTATTGGTGGCATTCACAAGCGTTTCCAAGCTGTTCGACACGACATAGCAAAAAAACCCAATGCTATTCTCTGATTTTCATAGTTTACTGTGATTGGACGATCTTCAGCTATCGCTCACATCAGTTTTTCACGCTCCACAGTCGTACTTCACTCACTGAAGGTGCGAAATTGTCTAAAAAGACCTCAAATTCGAAAGGAAATAGTTTCTTTATCAAATGCCCGAACAGGAACTCTGATAACTGTGCAGTACGAATTCCGCCCAACAGTGTAATGCGTCGAGCAAAGACCCCAACAGCATTTTTCCCGCCATCCTTCCCTCAACTGCTGCTCAAGCTTCACTCCTCCTCATAGCAGCAATCGAGGGCAGGATGGCAGCACCTGGGAGGAGATGCTACTGAGGTCTTTACTTGATGCATTACACTGTTCGGGCTGCGTTCGAGCTGTCCAGTTATTAGAGGAGTTCTAATCTAATGTAGTTTAATTTAGATTAATTCTATTGATTTAAATAGTTTTTCATTAGTGCACTTGCCTGCAATGCTTCGAAATGAATGTTGAGAAGATAAATCAAGCTTTTTGGTAGTACATAAATAGTCATCTTCAACCGATCTATAGTTATTTATAATCGCAAAGCTCCCTCAAAACAGAGCAATACTGTCGGTAACTTGAAACACCTGAGTAGACAGGAGTAAGTAAAATCTGAAAACTCAACTCTCTATCGCTATCTTCTCATGAGTTCTAGCTCAGGAATCCTAGAAACCGTGTTTTGCATGAGATTGAAAGGTGCGAGTTTTAGAAATTTGAGAGGAAGATTTGAAACTCACACATGCTGTGAGTAAGTAATGTAACTGCCGCTCTTCGTTACATGGGACCGCTAAAGTGCTTTACCACCTGCGAAGGATTCTTTCATTTCTGCGTGATAGCTGGAGAATAGCAGCGCAAAGCTAGTAAAATAGTTCTGTTTGGAGAAAGCTGGTGAAATACTTGATTTGACTCCCTAGTCAAATGGTTGCGAAATGAAAAACTAGTCGGCAACTATTTTTCCACGCTGATGATGACGTCATACTAGTTTGCAAGCTGTTTCGCGCAAAAGCTTGTAAACTAGTTCATTTCGGCTTGTTTGCAACTTGCTTTTGAGAAATCCTTGTTTTCAACTTGCTCTAGGGGTTCTGAGTTCCTGCGGGTATACTCGAGGGCTATACCAATTAGCATTGCCGTCGCCGACTTCATTTTTTATAGGCATCGTGGGCGGTCTGAAATTGGCGGCTGGCCGTCGCGGCCCGCCCACAATCATTACGTATCAAAAATGAAGTCGCCAATTTTTGACGATGCTAGGTGCTATAATCCTCGAGGAGTATACCCGCAGCATAAGTGAAAAGAATGCACAGCCGCCGCGAGGCCATGAACGAGTGCATTTCACCTGCGTCGGAGATGCTCCCAGGAATGCCCCTGTCTTTCTTCTCATAGACGCACACGCGTACAATGCACGGATCTAGCATAAGTTCTTCTTGCGGTAGCCAAAGTTCACGCCATCTCTTTCTTCCGAAATATTGTTCGCTGAACTCAGATGTTCACAAACTGAGATTTTCATGTGTGTTTAAATAGGTTTGGTTATGGAAAACTTGAAGAATAGGCGATCAATCTCTGCAGTTCGAAGCAGAGGTAATGACAGCTGTATGCGCAGCTCGTATTTGCGAAAATTACTCAGTCTTCCTCCGTTTGTGTCTCTTGATAACCAATATTCGTCTGCAGCATTTAGCAAAGCTCTGCTCCGGCAGAAGCAAGCGACTCCAGCCTCGTAGCAACTCCAGCCGCGTTCCGTAGACCGTACCTTTTCTTTCCTCTCCGAGCAAGGCGAAGCTCTTAGTCTCGCTTTAAACGGAAACTCTAACCAGGTGTACGAGAAAGCATCTTAAAGGCAAGAGCCGGGCAAAATTCCATCTCCAGAATTTCTATTGGATTTGTAGCCCACGGCGACGCCTTGGACGAAATCTATAGAAAAATCCCTGAAAAAGCCCCACAACGAACGCTCCCCATCGACAAGTTTCGGTACAGCGTTTGCGGGTTTGCGGCGTCTGTGCTTTCAAATGACGTTATGCGGCGTGCCCTACATGCAGTCTGTTGTGGTGTCGTAGGAAAAAATTCATATTCAAACGATCGGTGGTCCGTCTGACGGAGTGGGGAAGGTTTCACGAAGTGTTCATTAGGCTGTGTGCATCTGAGCGTCCATTGTTGTTCAGCATGCACGCGCGCAGCTTTTGTCAGTTGGAGCGCGTTTCCCCACGGCCACCGTAGTTCTCGGACGTTTTGTCCCATATCTAGCGATAGAGCTTATAATGAGGTCTCAAACTTTAGATGCATGCTACAAATATGTTCTGGATTCCGGAGAGCAAGAAATCTGTATAGGCGAGATTTTGACCGTACCTTGCCTTTAAGGGACATTCATGGCAGAAGCATGAGTTCGCCGTTCATTATGATTAACGATGAACCTGGTCGCAGTTTTGACGCAGGTAGGGCGCATGGATTTGTGACCGCTTGTTATTTTGGCTCGAATTCTGTTTTCGCGTTAAATCTCCCTCTCCCTAGAAATCTCCCTAGAAAATCCTTTGCAAATGAATGCGTGTACTTTTCGCGCGACTGAATTATGAATCTTGAGAAAAATCGTCCTCAGAGGCGGCACCCCCGGAAGTTTTTGTACCTGAGTTTCTGAAAGTTTTGGATAGTTAGCAATTGTCCTAACAATTCGCCAATAGCTGCATCGCCGTAGACAACAGCATTCTCAAGATAAAGAGAGATTAGACGTGCTCCAACTTTCAACAAAAGGAGTTGTTTGAATGAATGGGTGTTTTCGTCCACAATCACTATGTTTCTTTACAATAGAGCCTACTTCTATCCACAGAATTAAGAGTTCGGTCCGGTTGGCGGATGGTGTCCCCGTAATTTACGGCGTAAGATGTGAAATTTGGTTCGCTCATGACTATATTAATAACAGTCACCTCTCGGCTGCCAGTGGAGAGTCTATCCAACGTTGAATATATGTTCCGATTTTCAGTCCAAGAAGGTAGTTTGGACCCATCATGCTTAGAAATCAAAGTACCTGCCTGCTCATCGGATTGAACTTTTCGTCTTGACGTTCATTTCTACACACTTCCTTCCATATCAAGCCTAAGCAGCTCTTGCGTCTTTTGCAAACGGCCCAAACAGGAAAGAAAATCGCCTTTTTCATAGGTTTTAACAGAAGTGATCACTGCATTCGATTTCACTGTATTTTTAAATCTTGCATAATTGCAAAATCTGTGGAAGCAGAACTACAGTGACTGTTGCCTTTAGGTTGTGCACGGGGAATAGAAACACAATGGAATGGACAGAGGTGTTTGGAAAACACAAACAAGTGATAAGTGCAAGAAAGAGCAACTGTGAATAAACAAGAACTCATCGTACATACGCAGTCGGGTGATCCCATGATTCTATGCGGCCGTTTCTGCTAATGATCGGCTATACCTTATTGGAAAGCTTCGTGAAAATTTCTGGCAATGCAGTTCTAGCACGGAGTCCACCGAAGTGCAAATTCTTGCAGTCTCACACGGTGAGCAATTAAAATTCCATTCATTGTGCTACGGCGAAACTGTCAAGCAGCATTACAATCATACTATCAAAGTCTTAATGAAGATAATCCTAACATTACAGGTAGACATGACGAGCATGAAAATATGCGTCCAGGCGAGTAGGCAGTCCACCACTTACGAGAACTGTCCAGAATATCAGTTCGAGATAGGGTATATCGAAGAGAATGTAGGTAGTTTGATTCAATGCACAACATCTTTGAAGCCTCCAGAAACCAAGTTCAGGCTCATGGATGCTTTTATGGAGAAGGGATTACCACTTGCACATGCACCAACCCTTCCACCTGCTTCGCTGATGGAGAAACCCTATTGGTGGGAGTGCTGCTGTTGTTCTTTGTGATGCAGTGTGAAGGTTGTGTTAGGAGCTTTGAGCGAAAACTTTGAACTCTAACTCGCCGTCTCAGCTTTATTCAGCTGATTGGTTGTAGCTTCACAGAGACATTGGTTGTAGCCTCACACAGACACTGGTAGAGATAACCCGTCCAAAAACTTTTGACACCACCGAGTGTTATAACGACGTGTTGGGATGTAAGTTGTCCCACTCCCCTCCCGACCATTTTCTTCCTATTTGTCGAAACCAGCCTGATCGTCTGGCTAAGGCTCATAGCATACTTCACAGCGACACCGTCGTGGTGAAGAAAATGAATGGAAATGATGAGAACAAAATGCTACGAGTTCTAATATCTTACCACACAGTTTGCATGGAATACCGTGCTGGCATAGGAGCCACTGTGAGTAAACTTGTGGTGGTGAACGGTCGCAGCGACAGCGTCGCTGCAAAGCATGCTCCAGGCCTTAGAAATTCTTGTTTCTTATCACACTGTTTGCTTAGAATAGCGCGCTGGCATACTCAGGCACTTCTAGGGGACCAGCCGCTGACCTAGATTTGACGGGCCGCGCAAGGGATGAAAACTGGTCAGCAATTGGGTACGCGGGCGGTCAGCTTCTGATCGAAAGCGGAGCAGCCGCGCACCCAATTGCTGACGGGCCGCGCTACATTTCCCGACGAGACGAGAACCCTTGCTCTCCCTTTTTGAATTCAGCCTTCATTGCATGTTCTCCGCTCCTATATATCCTTGTCGTGCATCTGACATCGTCAGTCATATGTATATCATCATTGTAGGCTATAAGCAGGCTCACACTTGTGCGCAGCGTACACCGGGGTGCGCGGCGAGACCACCAGGCACCACGAGTAAGCACCATTGCATTTCGCTGCAATACTGGTTCGATTCTCGGTATTGTAAAAATTTTTTTTAAAGGGCGGAATCTCTTCGGAATTAATTGTGGAGCAAAGAGGGTGACACACTACTGACAAGGGTGGACAGCCGAATGAACTGTATTTACACTGTTGGGTGAAGATAGGTGATGCTGCATATCACATGAAAGAACTTATTTACAATTGGGGTGCGCTGCTGGTCAGCTGAGATAAAGAAGGGTGCGCGGCCGGTCCGTTAGATAAGCATGGGTGCGCGGCTGGTCAGTTATGATAAAGAGGGGTGCGCGGCTGGTCCGCTAAGATAAAAAGGGGTGCGCGGCTGGTCCGCTAAGATAATAAGGGATGCGCGGGCGGTCCTCTACAATAAGGAAGGGTGCGCGGGCGGTCCCCTAAAAGTGCCTGAGTAGGAGCCACTGTGAGAAAACTTGTGGTGGTGAACGGTTGCAGCGACAGCGTCGCTGTGTAGTATGTCATGGGCCTAAAAAACTTGTGGTGGTGAACGGTCACAGCGTCGCTATGTACTATGCTACAGACCTAAGAGTATGCCCAGACTTCGCCAGTTCAAAATGAATAAAATTGAACCGGCGATATGAGAGATAAGGAAATGACACGTATTGATTGCCACTTTAAATCGCCACGGATCGCCCGTACTCTTGAAGATGTGTCCAAAATGAACTGGCGACATGAGTGATAGCGATAGTGGGAACGATGCTTATCGATCGCCACACCCCATTTATTATCATCCCTCTTACGTCTGAGGTATTCTCACTCACTTTATCTATGTGGCGATCGCTGACGGTCGTGGCGATCGCGACGACAGCTGCAGTGGCGATCGCCACGATTGCTGGCAAAGTCTGGGGTTACTCTATTGTCGGAATATCAAGCTTCTTCTGTGCTCTCTTCGGTAGCCTCAATTCGTGTGTGTTCCACCACTGAGGGCTCGGCGCAATATTTTCGCAGCTATGGACCCGTTCATGACACCTTCCTCACCACTGGACGCTGGTGCACCACTCTTGCAGCAATGGAACCGTCCAGTAACATTTTCTCCAGTACGGCAAACCAGCGTACCACTCTCGCAGCTGTGGATCCATCTAATGACGATTTCGGGGACAAATCCCGTTCCAACCTGCGGGAAATCCCCGACGAAACGTTTGAAAGAGGACCAATAGCGGGCAAACAGCCGGTGAAATCACGCATGCTGCTGGCCAAACGCGCTGTTGAGCGAATAGCGGTTGAACCAGAATCATTCGGGTTGGTGCACGACCGTCAGGGTTCGGCCAGCTACTCTGATGTTCATTGGCGATACATTTGGCGAGGTTTGTTTGGCAACCTCGCAGACGAGCGTACCAACCGTGTAGGCAAACGAAGCCCGTCAAATGTATTGCCAAACAATAAGCCCCGCAAAATGTATTGCCAAACAAAACTCGTCGAATGTATCGCCACGCAAAGCTTGCCATTTTTATCGCCAAACAAACCTTGCCAATTGCATCGTCAAACAAAAGGGTTATCAACCGCGCAAAGATTTTGATATCCTTAGGATGAGGGCGCGTGTGGCGCAGTGGTAAGAGGCTCGCTGCGCACGCACACGATCGATGGTTCGATCCCAAAGGCCAACCAAGTCTTCCATCCCTCCGGCAGTGGCGGACGCAGAAAGTGGGCGGGAGGGGGGCGTGGGAAGAAAAGTGGGGTCTCCGCCGTTTTGGGGACCCAGACGGAAAATAAAATTAATAATAATATTAATTATAATAATAAACAATAAATAAAAAATATATTAAAAATAATAATAAAAATAAACAATTAAAAATAAACTAACACAAGATTTTTATTTGTATTGTAAAGTAATTTCGAAAATTTGGCGACCCATTCTCGGGGGGGGGCGCCCCCCTCCTGCGTCCGCCACTGCCCTCCGGGGTCGGTAAATTGGTACCAGAGGAGTCTGGGAGGATGAAGCACTGACTTGGTACATCGGTGCCCCCCGCAAGTCATTGTACAGGGCACATACGCATTCAACGCCTCTACGAAGCCCAGATGAAGTCGAATGCGTGGCGCATCCCTCGTGACGGGATTGATTAACGCCGGCCACTTTATCCTTTTATCCTTTATCCTTAGGATATCGTGCCATGATACCAATCCTCGGAGTCCTCTGCCTTACCAACTGAGCCATCAGCCAGCCGACAACACCGATGGTTAAGCCTCCAACTAAGAATGAAATGAACGCCTTATCAGAACACCCGTGAAATGTATTGCCATACAAACCTTGCCATTTGTATCGCCAAGCAAACCTCGTCAAATGTATTGCCAACAGATTCTCTTGCCTTTTATATCGCCAAACACCCGTAAAATGTATCGTCAACAGATTGTCTTGCCAAATGTATCGCCAAACAGGCTCTTCACTCATTCTCCCGTAAATCATATTGCCAAGCAAAATTTTATCCCGTGCAATGTATTGCCAAACACATTCTCTTGCCAAATGTATCGCCAAATGTACCGGGATGGAAGCTATCAGCAGCAGTAGTGGATAAAGCAGCGGACTCTCAATCATTCATGAATAAGCCCGGGTTAGTTCGGATCCACTCAGTAATAGAAGAAAGCTAGTACTACGAAAACATGGATGGACCTTGCAAACAGTCATTTTCTCGTATTTCTAATGAGAATTTGCCTATTTGTGTTAGATTTATGCTCCTGTGGATCAATTCCTATCCACAGTGGCTTCGAACCCGAGGCTCTTCCATGCAAGACTGACTGTGCGCAAGCAGTGACCAGGCTGAGGTTGTCACGGTGCAGGCGTCCAGTTGACAAGTAATTGTGGAATGCTGCCTTGTGCGTTCGATCAGGAGTAGTGGCATTTGATGGTTTGTTGCGGGCTCATGGCGATCTGAACGCGGACAGTACTCGGGCAAAAACACCCAAACGCTCGTTCCGACCCTCGCACCCCGCTCGTTCGGGATTTGCCCCCGAAAAAGGCTGAGTTGTAGCTGAGCTCCAGCTCACTCGCACAACGTTCTGGTCCTGTCACGTGACGAGTTTCTCACTAATGGGTGTTGGCGTACCTCTTCCATAGCTGCCGACACATTCTTCCTGCTTACATCTGTGCCGACGCACCCTTGTGCCGTGTGATTGGTTGCCCGTCACACGGGCCCGTCCTGAATGTTGTACCAGGAAGTATACTCGTTTCGTACCTCAGAGCTGGCTTCAAAACTGGGTGCTTGCTCAGCATACCCACTTCCTTTAATTGCCTTGACCATGAAGTCCAGTGTTTCTGGAAGCTATGTAGGGTTTACGTCATGACTGCCTCCCTGCGGACATCCTTTCAACGGCATATAGGAGGAAAGTTCAGACGACGCACAAATGTCCAGAAGCAACTCCGTTTTGGAATGTTTTCGATCCTGCTGCACCAGAGGGAAATGGGCTTCTGAGATCCGAATAAAGCAATTTTGTTGGCAGTGGTCCTGCTAAGTCAGTCCCTTAATTTAACCACCACTTGTTCTCATTTAGAGTTTTCACACCACGCGAACCTCGGCCAAAAATCTTTGGGTCACCCTGTAGATGCATGTGTCTGTCGCAGACATTTGTTTGCAGAGGATTTCCTATGAAGACCGGTCAGTGCCGCATGTACCATACATTCTGGATGAGAATAATGCACAACCGCCATGAATAGAAGCAACACTGCAAACACGTGCGTCTGACTTGCGTCTGAGCTGCGTTGAGAATGCGACTGGATCTAGCGTTCGTCTACGCACGCTCATCAAAAGCATGCACCTGGTATTACAAATAGCACTAAAGGGTGTTGCCAGTTTAGGAATTGCATAATTTCTTATTTACAGTTTAGGAGTTGCATAATTTCTTATCCTTATTTCTATGTGTGTTTCGCTCCCAGTATTAAATTGTCCATCATCAGAATCGGATTAATTTTTCAAGCTTTGCGCCAAACTTTTTACGAGGGTTTTGTATTGGACCTGACACAACTCTACTAATATCTCTTCAGAAATGAACCATTCGAACCCGACTCACCTTCTCAATAACGACGGGATCTCCATGTGCTTTTCCCTGCAATTTTCTGTAAAGCCTAATTATTTAGGGCAAAAATGGTTCGACAAGTATGAACAGGAATGAGCTGCCTTGCTTGCGATTGCGGTGGAATAAGAAGCGCAACGACATTCAAGCCCAGGCATTAGGACATTCATCGGAGAAAAGCGTTGCTGTAAATGTCAGTAAAGAAGAAGCGATGCAACAACGCGGCAATGTTGCACTCCAGAAAAGGGACATCAACATGGATTATGACGATAAAACCACCACCACATCAAAGGAAGAGATAACTGGGACTACAATCCTTGATACAACTGAAATTTCGGCGGAAAAGTCAACTGAAGCTATGACCCATCCAGGAATGGACGATGTGGTCCCAGTAAAAACAGAAGATATGATCCCAGCAACAACTGCAGTTAAGACCACTGAAACAACTGAAACATCGACCACTGGAACAACTGAAGGTACCAGCACGTCCACTACTGAAGCGCCAACTACCACCACAATAACAACCTCAACACCTACTACTACTACGGCCACTACTACGACGTCGATATCTACCGAAACCACACACACAACAACTTCCACATCAACTACTCCCACAACTACTACAATAACAAGTACTACACCCATTCTTCCTATAAAACCGAAAGTCGTTAGCACACTGGCTCCGAGCGTGACTTCTAGTGTTATCTCTGCGACAGAGATTGACGACGTACGAATTTTTTTCTCGTTTTTTGCTTTAAATTCTTTTTCAACATTTTTTGAATTGCCACTGGCTCAACGAAAAGTTTGTCTTCCAACTGGCCATGTTAGCAGTAAATAAGGACTTGAATGATTCGAAAATACTTTTAAGCTCCTCAATCTCCACGGGTAGGTTTCAGATGACAGCAACTGATCTACTCCTTTCTTACTGCTCTGATACATTTTATTGTCAGAAATGTGGCCATTCACTTTTGTCAAAGGCAACGCTCGTGCTCCAGAATTTTGGCTCAGTATCTAAAATACTAAGAAAAGGTCCGTGTTTGACATGGATCAGGGGAAATTTAGATTATTTATTATTTAGCTGCTATTATTATTTATTATTTATTATTTAACGGCTCAGACTCCTATTTCCTTTTCACTTCAAAGAGATGTAGATGAGAAGCTCCTGTAGCGTGACAGCCCTAAGGTTTCTCTACCAGCACGCTAGTATCACGAATTCTCTCCAATCAGCTACAGGAGGAGCTTGTCATTTACTTCTCCTAATGAGCCGGATTGTGGTCTGTCTCAAGTCCAAGCCACCGTCTTTTAACTTGCGAAGCCAAATGTTCACCGTGCCTAAGAGATAGAGGAGAGATCTTTCCTACGACATATGGTTTTTGCAGCATCGCTTTCGTTGCTGAATCTCCTGAGCTCGCAGAGCTGACATAGTAGAACATTGTGTTGTGATCGATGAGGATTTTTGGTTATAATCGGTAGGAGAAATAGGTATAGGTATATGACCAACTGATCTCTATATAAGTTCTGAATAGAAGGTTCGGAGCAACCCCGAAAAAATCGGCAATACACGAAAGTGAGTGGATGGAAAGTTTAGCGGGTTTCGTAGTTGCGTAGCTCCGCGCCGCGCCATATGACGAAGGATAGGGCGCGGAAACACAGAGTGAGCTCGCGCAGCAAATGCCGCAAAGAGGGGGGGGGGCTTTCAAGGATTTTGCCTCACGCGAGCCCTCCGCGGCAATTTGCTAGCTCGCTCTGCGAGTCGCTGGGTCGAATAGTCTGGCGTATTCGTTGCCGAGCGGAAACCCAGCGCAACTTCCAGAGCGAGAAGCTTACCGCGCGCGGGTCACCTCTACCGCCGCACTTCCAGACTTCTTCTAATGCTCGCTTCGCTCGCATTAACTCATCTTGTAACCACACCAATATAACTTATTTCTCTAATTGAAAAAGGATGGAAAATGCAGCATTGCACTGCTTTCTCTTTTACTCTTTCCTCTGCGCTAAGAAACCCGCTACAGAGCAGTAACCTAGCCGACGACGCTAACCTCCCGTCCTAGTTCACATGCAGCTTTCCGTTGATTGCAACCATTAAGAGCAGCTCCAGTGGACGGCTATGGCGGTGGTCCATCTGC
Organism: Ancylostoma caninum; assembly: GCA_037903475.1. Lineage (NCBI taxonomy): Eukaryota > Metazoa > Nematoda > Chromadorea > Rhabditida > Ancylostomatidae > Ancylostoma > Ancylostoma caninum. The sequence goes on from JBAJFG010000446.1 coordinate 729,226, forward strand.
GGCCTCGAGAAGGACGCCGCGCAACCGCACCGCGCGCAATGGGATCGGTGTCGTCTGCCACCGGAGTGCTATTTCTAAGCTTTTTTTTCTTCCCGATTTAGTCAAAAACCCTTGAAATCGCGTCTAGAAATAGCATAAAAGCAGCAGAAAACATCGGTTACTGCACGCGAGGCGCGGTTTCGCGACGTCCTCGAGGCCGCAGATGGGCCAACGCCACTGACGTCCATTGTACAATCGACCGATTTACCATAGGATGATGACAGGAAATAGTTGCCAGTTCTTGCATGTTATAGTTGGAAAAATGATAAGAGTTAACTTGAATATGAAAGGCGGTGGGGTATAGTTAGGTACAAATGAGAGGGAATCAACCGTGGAGATGGTGTGAGATGGAGCAAAGGATACAAATGCACATTATACATCTATTACATCAATGCCATCGCTTGGCACTTACCAATATTGCGTTCTGTTACGGCCCTCACTTGCAGGAGAACTCGTCATGTACTGCTTTTTTTTCTAACTGGTGTAGGCGCACTCCTCCAATAACTTTGGACACTGATAGGTGCCTTTGACGCTATAATGACTGCTATGCGCTGTATCGGATAGAGGTGCGCCGGCGTACAGAAGTGGATATTCGCCGGCTGATGGGTTCAGCGGTATCACAGTAGTGGACCCGTCTCCCCTACTTCTGTGCGCCGGCGCACCTTTATCACAGCAGTGGACCCGTCTCCCCACTTCTAGGCGCCGGCGCACCCTTATCATAGCAGTGGACCCGCCGCCCCCACTTCTGGGCGCCGGCGCACCCTTATCACAGCAGTGGACCCATAGTGAGTCTTCAAACAACCTAGAGATATGATTAGAGTAGGATAACCGCCCTACTATTCATTCAAAGCAGGATGAATGAATTTCGTGGCACACAGACGCACACACACACACACACACACTTACACACAGACTAAGCCCATTATTATAAGTGAAACTAAGTCATAGGCCTTTAATACGGCAAAGTCTTAGAACAAGGAATAAGACTGTTCCGAAAGTGAAGAATATTCATGCATATAACCTGCTTTCCTTCCAGCACTCCGCAGTTTTTCCGCACTTTCGCTTGCTAATTTTCCAGCTCGTGTCATTCCAACTATCTTTCCCGCTGAAAAACTATGGCAAGTGTCAGTGTAGGATTCTCATAGTGTTGAGTAAGCATCCGCTCCATTTTTTCCCGTCAGGAAAGATGTGTTCTGCGTGGAGAGTAGTTAGGGCACCACCACCGCCCTCAGATGAACAGCGAGTCTACAAATGGGTTTACCTATTTTGGAACTCGTCCGCATTTCGGTGCAAATGCTTAGTATTCTGAACTCCCTATCGTAGCTTACCTGCCTGCGAGGACGTAGAACCCAGGATAGTGAGCACGAACCAAGAGCGTGCTGTAGGCTATGATGGGGAAAGGGTCAAAGGCAGCCCTCACGGGAATTTCGCTATCACGGGTTTTGCTATATTCCTAGGTTTAGCATTATACTGGAAACGGATGCTGTGTTCAATGTTGTCCAATCCTACAGAAAAGGTTTTTCTCATTGTCAAGAGTTAGCCCGTTTGCACAGAATGGCAGAGTTGTCCGGACTTAGAATGGAAGGAAGTGAGACTAGGAGCAAATGTTATGAAAATGAATGAGAGTGATTGTAAACGAAAATAACCGTTCATTTTACGCTTCATTTATCCCGGCTGGAACGCCGGAACAAATCTAATCCTATCTTGAGGATGCTGATAGCTACGGCGCTGCAACTTTCGTAGAATCTTTGCGTCCACTGGTGTGTATCCAAAACTATCAAAATCTCTGACACGAATATTTCCGTGGGTGCCGCCTTTAAGAAACTGAGTGAAGGTGCAGTATATTTGTTGATCCTTCCTCGAAATGGCTCATTATGTATATTGACAATGTTGTGCATGTTTTTAGTTCAATGTTGAGTAGGCTAATCATATTGGGCAAAATGAATCCTTTAATCGCAACTTCTCCGAAAGGAATGATTTTTGTGATCATTTCATGAATGGTGGGGTATTCTGAGATCTTTCATACAGAATAGACTTTAAATCACGATCCGAAGCGAAAAATGCGACAGTGTTGGCTCGCACCGCCTTCATTCAAGCACATACCTCCTAACTCGAGTAATTTTGAGCCGACTTGAATTTTTTATGGTGAAGCTACATGCTTAACCTTATCATTAGAATTTTTGGACTGAAGAAGCCTTCTTTCGTAAGCCTTCGGTGGCTAAGAGTTGCAAATTATAAATTATTCCACAGTGGTTTTATTTTCCTTCCTTACATGTCCATACATGCTTCAGGAACGAGAAATTGCACTGGGCATGAAGAAGAAGAGGATTTACAAGTAAGCCAGAACCATAAATTAAGTGTTCTTATTCAATAATGTTTAATTTTGCCCAATCGCACGTCAAGATCAAGAATTCTTTCTATCCAGTATGGACCGTGATCCATTGGCTGACGGATTTATTGGATAAAGAAGACGATCTTCATGTGTGATGGGCAGGGACCTCATGATTTCTGATGCACCTCGGATACAAATAAGGTTGCGCTTTTATGCTCACACTCCAACCACCAACCCTCTACCCTTTCTCGCTTCGTCAGCTTCCCACTCGTCCCTTCAAAGCATTTCTCAAGGACGCACTGGAACGGCACGAGCGCACAGGAAACGATGCCCCTCCCCTGCTTCTTTCGCTTATACTAGGCCTCTTTGCCGAAAAGTGATGAAACTTGTGTGGAAAATGGTGGGACATTGCAGAGTTTTCTGCCTTTCCCGTTTTTCTCCCACCGTTCTCACCAGATTCCAAACCTGGCTACTCAGGTAGAATCCATGACTGTCTCACCCCGCGATCATATTTCGAATCGCAGCATTCACGGTCTTGTGGTGTGAGATCATCTTTGGTCACTATGATAAGTCGCAGACCCTCCCCCTTCCCATGACGTGGGTGGGTGGACCGAGAGACTGTGATTGGCTACCCCTCCACTTTGCCTACCGCCACTGGGTGATTTGGAGTAAACAAGGCGCATCAAAGGGAAGCCGATGATTACTCAGACAAACCCTCGCTGGGCGCGCGCGACAATCTCGCTGGGCGCGCAGGTAAGGCCCCGGCAGAAGCGAGATTGGGGCGCGCGCCCAGCGAGTTTGTCGCGCGCGCCGAGCGACCGAGATACAAGCGCGCGCCCAGCGAACTTGGAGCGCGCGCCTTGCGAGTTTGTCAAGCGCGCCTTGCGAAATTGGCGCGCGCGCCCAGCGACGATGTCACAACCGGTCAATACAGGATGGTGGCCAGGTGTTTAACGTTGAGCGACAAGGGTCCAACACATAGATGTATTGATGGTGCATGACCACCTTTACAAAAATGGCCGCTACGACCTTCCCTTCAATGGATCAGGCTAGCGGTTAAAAAAATATTCCCTTCACGCCATCTAAAACTGGAACAGCCGGCCGCTCTGACCGGCGGACTCCCACAGATGTTGCTTCGTATTTCTTGCTGGTGAAGATGTGTTCTCGCGCGCGCCCAGCGATGTTGTCGCGCGCGCCCAGCGAGCGGCTTTCGTCGTCTGCGTCCTTCGAAAATCGTCCCTCGTCTGCTCCGCACCCAGCGAAGTTGTGCTCCGGCAGAAGCGAGCGACTTTACCGACCTGCGTCTTCGAAACTGTACTATTTTCTTCTGCTCCGAAGCGAAGCAAGGGTCGCTTCTCGCGGAGACCTCAAACAGGTGCGCGCGACCAGCGAGGGTTTGTCTGAGTAATGTACGTGTGTATGCCACATGGGTTGCGAAGAATTCATGAAAATGGAGGTTGCTCTTTTTTGAGGGCAGCAACTTGAAGGCATGATGAATGAGGATTTGTTTTCGTAATCTGTCGCATGACTCATCCAGAAAATTAGCGGATGAGGTGGTATTCCCATTTTTGTCAAAACAGCGACCTTTTCGCGCTAGCATAGATTTTTCTATTTCAAAGTACTAAGAGAATTCCACAATTCACCTAGGATAAAATCTCCAAATTTATGTTTTTGCTCTGCTCTGGCTACTATGTTTCAAATGCAAGTGCATTTAAAGTCCAAGCGAACAGAGCTGAAGAAGAGAGAGCGAGTAACAACTCTCATGTCTTACATTTTCCCACAAAATCCGTTCATAGTGTGTGTGTGTGTGTGTGTGTGTGTGTGTGTGTGTGTGTGTGTGTGTGTGTGTGTGTGTGTGTGTGTGTGTGTGTGTGTGTGTGTGTGTGTGTGTGTGTGTGTGTGTGTGTGTGTGTGTGTGTGTGTGTGTGTGTGTGTGTGTGTGTGTGTGTGTGTGTGTGTGTGTGTGTGTGTGTGTGTGTGTGTGTGTGTGTGTTCCGAATAGAAATCGCGGAGGATGAACCGATCGGGACCAAATTTTGCAGGTAGACTCTCCACTGGCCGGCGGAGGTTATAGGCTACTTTGCACCTGGGACTATCGATTGGTTTATCGATTATATCGATTTTATTGATTTTTCGCTCTTCTTGACCAGGGACTAGCGAGAACATGCCTACTGGGGTATCTCAATGCGCTGAACACGAATACGACAACCATTTTGCGCCAATTTATCGATTTATTGATTTTTCGCTATTCCTGATCATGGCATGGCAAGAACACGTCTACTGGGGTTCCTCAATACGCTGAATAAGAATGACAACCATTTCGCACGAAATATTGATTTATTGATTTTATCGATTTTTCCCCATTTTCGCTCGGGGACGGACAAAGACATGTCTTCTTGGGTTTCTCAATACGCTGAATAGGAATATGACAAACATTTTGTATGAAATATCGGTTTTTCGATTTTATTGATTTTTATCTCTTCTGCCCAATGGAGCGGTGAAGATATCTCTCCTGGGGTTCCTCGATATGCTGATTATGAAAATGACAACCATTTTGTACGAATACGTCGATTCAATGTCACCGAAATAGGTTTGCTAACTTTTCGCCCACAAGTTGATGGGAAACGTCACCTGGGTTTCGCTAACATGCTGATCACCAAAATTATGGAGATTTTAATGAATTTGTCGATGATAGTAATTGGCCTCAGCAGTATGATGTAGCCTAGGTAATAAAACACCCGAGCGAAGCCGGGTACTGCATCATATAATATCAATCGCACCGCATCAAAGCTACAACACTTTGAAGTCTGAACAAAAATCGGGACTGTTTGAAAAGCTCGCATCGACAAACTGCCACTGGAAATGCATTTCATTCCTATCTAACATTTACAGAAAACCTACTCAAAGCTCCCCGTTTTCCTCACAGAAAAAGTTTTGCACAGTTATCGCAGAAAACCATTGCGGCGAAGCTGCGCTTCGTGGGGATGACAATGATTTTCTCACGTTCAGATGGCCCAAAATTAACATGGCACACGAGTTCTAGTGAGAAAGCGCCGCTTCGCTCGTACATATACATATTTCATCACATGGACGCATCAAATGTGAATTGCTCCAATTTCAAACGATTTTTAAGGAACTCAACTGCTCTACTATTGTCGGTTGTGGGTGCTTATGCCTCAACACTGGAATTCATCATCATAATCACAGTTCTCATGTGGTCAGTGACCTGTTCCACACTATTCTAGTCCCAAAGGCAAATTCCTGACACCTAGAATCAAGCTTTTCTCTGTAGGAATAAGATACAGCGGCGAATAGACGTTCGCGAAATAAAGTCCATGGCTGGAAAGCAGATAATAAAGAAGAAAAAGAAGCTGTCCAAGGAAGGAAAGTCCAAAGAAGGTAGCGCTGAAGGAACAAAGTCAGCCGAAGGCGAAGACAAAGCCGGGAAGCAAAAGGCCACCATCGGAAGCGCTGGAACAGGTCGCACTAAACAATCAGGCTCTAAGGAAAATAAACTCCCAGGCTCCGGAGAGAAAGGCCACGATGGAGGAGATGGTGGGACTCCAGGTCTGGAACCATCGCAGGAGCCAGTGTTCACTGGTGGCGGAACGGGGGTTGATCCTTATACAGGAGCAGCAGTTATTTAAGCTTTGGAAATTCATTCCCTGTAATGCAATTATATTTTGTGCATTTTTCTCAGATGTATTAGACAGCCGACCGATATTGAATGTAAACATAGTCATGTCAAATCATTTACGTTATAATTACGATGTCGCAAGTCTCGTAATTAGTAATGAATTTTATGAATAGCTCAAAATGTTACTATGTGCATTTAAAAAATCAGAGAGGAAAAGGCAGAAAGGAAGGCTTCCGATTTCCCACGGAGGACTGATATTACATAATTCTCGACTTAACGTATTATACATTGTGGAGCCAACCTGAATAGAGCCAACAACCAATTTTTGATAAAAATGAGGAAGGACATAATTGTAACCAGAACCTGTATGTGATAACGTAATGAAAAACAGTTCAGAACCAGTATAGTGTTGGGCTTCAGCTAAACTATACACGAAGGTTGATGTTCACGTTTATTCGGCCAACGTTCTACGCATCGTCGCCTCCTGGAAAGTCGTGAAAATATGCAATCTACCCCCTCAAATGCCTTATCACGCTACTTGATACGATTTGACAGAGAAAATATACCAGGAAAATTATAAAGAGAGCAGGAACCACAAGCGCTGACCTGTTTAGCCGTTGCGCCAGAGTAGCGCTGCTACTAGTAGTGAGACGGTGCCCCCCCCCCCCCACATCTGAGCCTGCGGATCAACACTCGCGGGTGACGGTCAAGAGGTGCGCTCGAGAATTTCTCGCACCTCTCTCGCACATCGCTCGCACCTGTAATTGCGGGTGTCGTGTAAGAGCTGCTCATATCGGCATCAGCTGCTACCAGCTAAAGAAGACGGTCTCCCCGACCGAGCCTTGCCGTCAGAAACGTCGTGCGCGGCAGAACGGCGTTAAAGCGCTACAGAATATGCGGACACCGCAGTGCGGATCTGGGAAAGCGCTGTTATTTAGAAGCTGCTGGGAACTTCTGATGCTGGGATGCCGAAACCTTTTTCACCCTGCAACCATAGAATCTACTATTAACAGTAAATACGCACTACCAATGCCTAAATATACAAACATTCAAGAAAACGGTTGAAATTTGTCGACTAGTAATATTGCTGAAAACTTCTTCTAGTAATATTAGTAGGTAGAAGCTGCGGTGTGGTTTTGCCTGTTGAACATGCAGAATTATCTCAGCAGCCATGTAGACATGATCGACGACCTGGACTTTAACATTCCAAAAGTTTTTTTTTAACCAGGGATGTTTAACATCATTCATTTTTTCTTCAACTATGTAAGTCTGTGTCGAAAATTGACAGGTTAGTGCCCATTTCAAGTAGTCCTGTTAAAAATTGACATATTTGTGCCCATTTTGAGTAGGAGATCGTTATTATTACGGTACGAAGCCTGTAAGTAATAAGTTGTAAGTCATGATCATATCGTCGAACGAAACTCGGAGAACACGTCTATGACTAGTTGATTTGTCTTGAGGTGTTGTCACATGATCCCCCACGCCCTGGTTCTCAACTTGCAGGAATTCTTCCTCCCTACGGATATGCTGCAGGCAAAGTTATTTTCTTTTTCCTCTAGTGCTAGTTCAATTTCGCAAGCACCACTCAATGATTGATGAACTCAAGCTCGACCAGAGAAAAATTCCAAAGAAGTACAAAACGAATAAGAAAGATTAGTTTTGACAGCAGTGCTTGTGAAGTCAGCTATCCGAAACGCCCTTTTTTTATTTTCTATGCAATGTTCCAGGTTACATTGACGGTTCTTGAAGTCCTAAGCATGGAGTAGTGGATAAAGTCAGGCAGATCTCCAAGAATAACGATCAAGTTAGAAACAAAGTTGGAAAAGGCATTTCAGCGAACGAAATCATTTAAAAAATCAAAAAGCGCCTAGGTCCGTTATTTCTGTTCACGTGATGAAAATCCCCATAAAACTTATTGAATCAAGATGAAAAGTGCCTTGAACTTCAGGGAATTTATGCTCATTTACATTAAAATTTCAGTGTAATGCCTATGTACTCTGTAAGTGATCTAAGCCGGAATCTTTTCGATACCCTGTGACTCAAAAAATCAAGTCAATGATTGAGAGCTTAATTTTGAATTTCATACTCACCCACCTGTGTTAAGATATTAGAAAAAACGTTATGCATAATTCCTTTCTATGTTGTCAAGTATTATCGCCGCAACGACGGTCCCTCGCGCGCGACGATATGTACGAGTTGTCTCACTGGCTGTCTTCCTTAGCTACGAAGGGTTCATGACAGATGGATACTGTAGCCATGCCTGCCTCTGCCTATGGGAAGGTGCGGTCGAGGTGCGACATGACCCAGCTAACGAGCGAGCGCACCTCTTGACTCGGACCCACACTCGCAGATGTCTTGGTAATGGGCTAGTTCGTTGTTCACAGTGATGATCCAAAACGCCTCTGATGTTTTGCGTGCTAGCGTTTTGGGTTCGTGCAACAGGGTCGTGACTAAGAAGCACACAAGAAGAGATTGGGGTATGGTCCCGCAGAGCACACATTCTACCCCTCTACTGAACTGAACAGCGTGTAATATTTGGATTGTGAGACTTTAAAATTATTTCTCATGAATAGAGCGAAAAAATGAGAGGGAAAGGATTTTTAAGGCTATACTTAGGAAAATGAAAGAGTACAAAAGGCAGTGAAGTCCGTAGTGTTTTTTCTCTCTCAAAATAACCTCGTAATACAGTATTGATGTCTTTTTTAACAGAGCGAAATTATGCTGGAGTAACGGATGCTCCCCTTGTAACAACGGTAGCAACGTGACCATTGAGTCATTCTAATTTCGGAGGCAATTTCTAGGCACTGGAGAATGAGGAATTTTGTACTGAAGTGACACATTTGAGGCGACAAAGCACCCTTTAGGCGTTTTCTGGTTTTTGACGACCCTTTATCAGAAAATACCTTTGAACATCTACGTTCGCGTAGGCTACCACAAGGTCAACGAGCCTCCTCGAAAGGTTGGCAAGTGAAAGTAGGAGGTCCCAATTGATGGTGTTCGGGGCTCTGTCTATTGAACATCCATTCCTTTGCGTACAAAGAAGGATCTGGCACTGAGGAAATAATGGCACAATGCAGTTCCAAACTTTAGTACACCTATTGATGTTATCAAGAGCCTGCGACTTCAATGGGTAAGCATAGCTAGATGAGCAGATAACAAGATTATAATATTAATAGCCACGCTTTTTGTGGAAATCGCGTGAGAGCATTTTGAAGCACGCGGCTGTCCTAAAAACATTCGTCGAGTAGGCGAGATATTTGATGTCGAACTGGAACACTCCATGTGAAAGTATTTCCTAGTAGTCGGACTAACCTTAGAAAAACTTTGCCAGAGAAATTAAGAGGATCAGAGCTTGGGACCTCTGTGAAAGATGCTGCAGTCATAAATAATGCTGACCATAACTTTAATGTAACCGTTCTAAGATGCCTGAAGAATTGTGAAAATCGAATGCCGAAGAACGAAGAGTGAAGCGGTGATATGATGGATCATGTTTGTACAACCGTTTTGAACTGGGTTTATCTATTCTTTATCTTTCTGGTTCATGGTTCCGATAAATCCTACTGACTGTGAAAATGTAATGGCATAGGTCAACATATAACTTATGACTGAAAGTTTAGAAATACGATACGAACATTATGGATAATCCCATTACTTTGGCATTTCATTAACAATTTTTTTCTTTTTTTAAGAGAAAGCCAATACTGAATGTTTGTTCACTGATTAACAGTGCTCCAGTCAGAACTCTACAACAAAAACAACGTGTTCGGTACTTCACACTTACATAACAAAGTAGGCCGAGCAAATATTGGTAGCTTTTCAGTGGTTAGCAGTTTGTTCAAATCCTCTGCTATGAGTATATAAGGAGGCTGATTCTTATCCTGCAGCTGAACTCGGCTGCTGCAACTTCTAGCGACATGTATCCTTCCCGTCTGTAAGTGAAGTATGCATTCAAATGTTGTAGAGGTGAAAATAATTGAACAGATATTCCTGTGAAAGCCTTATTTGTGAATTTGAAGAAGAGACTCCGTCGAATTCCCGTGCTACTCAATTTCGAGATAATTTCAGAATCTTCCTGGCTACAATCCTCCTCCTGAGCACGTTCACAATAGAGACTGCTGCGCAACTTCTACTTGTGAGGCTTTCCAGTGACGCCCAATTACAAGAATGCGGTTGAGGATTTTTTTTTCTAGGGCGGATTGGGCGGAATGGGTGCAATGTACGGAGCCGGATTTGGTGGAGGATTGACGAACTGCGCTTACGGTGGCTTTGGAATGGGATACATGGGAATGTATGGTGGTGTCGGATGTGGTTTGGGATATGGCGGTTTCATTGGGAAATGAAACATTATCTGTTTTGCTGCGACTATATATTTTCTTAGCAAGAGAATAAACCATCAGTGGCACGTTTTTCCTCCTGTTGGTAAAGTTGTTGCAAAAGCGTCCACTGACAATGTCTTACTCTTCATACAGACCGGGAACCTATTCCGTTCCTCACACATCATCACAAATGTTAACAGCAGGAAAATGGACTCGTTTGCTCAGAATGTGAGCATGGCTTGCACACGATCTTTTCAGGAAATCCATTTATTTACTTGGGTATAACAATTCAAATAATCTGATGTATCGTGAAGACTTCACCATACACGAAAGCAGGTTTATCTGATTAATTATCTAATTATTCATTCACTCACTTATTCATTTATTCAAATACCACCTCAAAATACATAACCTCGCCCAATATTCGCCCAAGTGGAAAATGAGTCTTTTAATTGTTCCAAAATTTTTTTCTACAATGACCCCTCCAAAGGGCGCTAGCATTAGCTTCGCGTATGTTACATGGCCCATATCGCTACATGCATCGAACAAGAAATGGGAAAAGTACGCTCAGGGCCAATCCAATTTCATTCATCATTTTTTCTCCAAGCTCATTCTCCTGGCAAGCTCATAAAAGAGCACCCAAGTAAAGGAGCGAAAACGTTGAAGGCAACACTCACACTGAAAATAAGTTTCCTAGCATTTGTGCTGATTTCAAGGATGTCATTAACTGCACTGTAACTAAAAAGATATCACTTCGAATTCTGCAGTTACTCGAGTATTGAAACTAAAACGCATGCATGAATGCATCCACCATGCCCAATTTCGATCCATTCTCCGCCTTCTTTCTGGTCGTGTGCAGTTGTGTTTATCAGCTCATACGGGATCAACAGGGATTTTCCGACAACGCTGAGCCATTCCGCGGCCACATCCATTTCAGGCGCTAGACTTCGTACGCATGGTCATGTAATTGGCAATCTACAACATAGTATTTTCTCGAACATTGTATTTATGGATGGGTTTTTCTCTGTTATGGACACGAAATGAGCCCCCGGAAAAGAATTTGATGAAAAAAAAATTGACATTTTTTTTATCGTGAGTGCTACCTTTAACAGTTTCGCGAACACTCTATTTCATGTCACTTCTTGGTGAAACATTCATAGTTAGCGAATTCTTACGTGGCAATGTACTAGCAAACATACTATACCCACATTGGGCAAAGCACACCTTCTTCGCAATTGCTTTATAAGGTATTTTGAACTGGGACAATCAAGGTAACTATGAAATCTTTGGAAATCCCCTAATAATGGAGGCACTACAAGCATGAGAGAAACCTTCAGAAATCGCGCGCTGAACAATAGTTCTTATGCAAAGCTAGCATTTGATGTTGAAAGGAAGAATAGTCACGTGGGATCACATGCCCGACCAGTCAGGTGAAAGCGCGCATGTCCCAAGTGAAAATCGGTTGCGTGAATGTGTTAACGATGCGAATTGTCTTTTTGTTTCCGCATCGACTTGAACGAAAGTGTCTTCATTGTGGCCAACAACATCATCTTTTGCGCCGTTCTTGACACCCAGCGAGCGCCTTCATTCCAGTGATTAAAACCTCTCAAAAAGCGAAGAACCTTTTCATGTAGTCCAAACCACGAATGTCCGTAACACTGATTTTCATTAATCGTTAATCATAGGTTTCCAATCCGCAGTAAACCGTGAATCGTAAGTGAAGAGATACGGTCCACAAAACATCAGCCCATGCTCAGCAAATCCATCTCAGGACCTGAACCACATGCACCCCATGAGTGGAGCCTCGCATTGACAATTATTAGGTACGTGCAAAAGTTCCGGGGCAGTTGCACCTAATTTTTCAAAACGCCATAACTTGACTCACAGTCAGCACTTTTGTTCAAAGCAAAAAGCATTGGCATCTCCGTAATGTTACCAATGTGGCACAAAAAATATTTTTCGGGAAGCTGAAAATTTGACAGGTCTACACCTGTAATAGTGGCACACGTCGTTTTCCAGTAGGGTCTGTTCATTAAAAGTTTTACAGCGGAGGTAAAGCCATAGAAGGTTGAAATGGGGGTAGTCTGTTGGAGGCAGATGTAAGGAGTAATACAGGTTAGGCTAGAGTTTAGGAGCACGAATGACCAATTCTTTATACGGTTGACAGTGTAACATGGTGGTGTGCGTCAACGTACAGCCGGTTCAGACCACATATTTCCGCCTGTGTTGACCCTGTGCTTAAGAGTTTCCCCGTGATTACTTCAGGGAAAAGAAACTACTATAGGGCGATTATTGTGCATTCATTTGGGAAAAATTCATAGTAGATGAGTCACGTTACTGACCATGGAATGTCAAAAAGTTTTTAAAAGAAGGTAGTGATGGTTCAACTACTTTTTAGGTGGGTGGCAGGAGCCCAGACCTAGGGCTATCTTCCTCCTATTGTCGCACCTGACCAGTTTTCAATCAACAATAACAATTCTTCCATGAAACGAATTGTTAGAAATTCTGAAAGGCGAATATCTGCAGACTTGCCAGTGTGGACGTTGGTGCTCTTCGCTCAACTCACGCAAAATCCATCTACTCATCTTCCCCTTCTTACCGATTTTCTTCAAGTGACGAGACATTGTTGAGTAAATTTCCCATAATGACTTGCACACTTTGCATAGGGTTTGGTTCGACCTGCTCTTTCCTGCCGCCTTTGCGATGACCAGATCTTTGACCAACTTGTGAAGCATTTCCCAGGCTCTCATCTCCGCTCGGAAGTCCTAGGAACCTTCGAGCACCTGGCGTTCCAGAGAACATGCTCCCCACAAACGCATTATTGATGCTATGGGTAGCTTCTCTCGTTGATAGTCTAGATTTGATTTCATAAAGCGAAATTCCCCAAATTATTGCACAGCTCATAGCATTGATTTTGCACCCAAAACAGAGCAACGATGTGACGTAGACCCGAGCCAAAAGTGATATAGGTAGCGGATGTTTCAGGCTACCAGGCTGCCAGCATACATGAAAACCGTTGCAGGATATCGTAAGCGCAAAGAGCAAAACGACTTTGAACGGTGAAATACCATGAACTGCCCCGGAACTTTTGCACGCACCTAATAAATAGAAAGGCTTGAACTCACTAAGTCAACCTATAAGAATATCTATGCGTGTCCAATGCTGAGAAAGGTTTAGTATGTCGAAAAAGCTTTGCTGATCTGTACCTGTTCAATTAACCATTCGAGCCAAACAAAAAAATTAACTCAGAAGCTCTTCTCTAGTGATAAAGACCAAGAAAGCCAGAGTTTAAAAGAGAACGAGAAGGAAATTACGTGAAGGAGACGTAATCCTACGAGAACAAAGAAGGAAAAAAAGTACCGCATGCAGGACCGAACGACACGACTTCATCACGAAAACTGGCTCCACCGTAAATTCAGGAGGGAATATAAAGATTTTACGAAGTGAGGTTGCCGCTCCACTAGCTACACACCCTTGGAGATAACAGCTACTGAGGTCAATCGAGCACATGTAACTCTGACTTATGTGGTGATAAAATAGTTGCAGCATTCTTTCAGTGTATACAATTCACATTTGACCAGATTTTCGCTGGAACTACTGGTTTTGATGGGAGTGAAATCTGCTTCAGAATTCGACAACAAGAACCAAATATGGTAATGCATCCATGTCTTTCCGGTCGTTTTCGAGTAAAAATCATAAAGACTCAATTAGGTCAGAAAGCAGGTGTATGAAACTTCTTTATTGTTTCATTGTAAAAAATAGCATCAATATAATAGACAGTGTTTCACTTTCCAATGAAACCTCCATATCCAAGGCCACAGCCAAGGCCACCATACATTCCCATGTATCCCATTCCCCAACCACCGTATGCGCAGTTCATCATTCCTCCGCCAAATCCGCCACCAAACATTCCGGGCTGAAATATGAATCCATGTTCTGGCTTTAGCTATGCCAATGTTACAAAACAGTACAAAGAGTAGTTGTGCCGTTGACTCCATGGCGAATGTGCTTAGGAGAATGAACACGGCGAAGAAGATTCTGAAACAGGATGACAGTGCATGAAACACAAAATTAGCGAAATCTCGTCTCAAAATCCATATTTAGATTTTTTGAAATAGAAAAATCCAATGCTAAAATTTACTCACGGATAGGAAGAGGGCATCGCACTGATTACTGAGGCAGGTGGGTGCACTGTGTGTGTTCCAGATGCGTCCACTTTTATAGCTCCTCACAAGTACTCGCCAACACTGTTTTCAAACAGACTCCACCGGAAAGCTTGCAGTATTTGCCTTAGCACATGCTATTATGTGTGAAGTACCAAACATTCGTTGTAAACTTGATATCGTAGAAGACCCTTTATAAAAAACTAGGCAAACATTCCAACCCTGCCGTTCTAGTACTGGAAAGAAAGACTACGTGTTCTTTCTAAACAAGCAATTCGTAATGACGCACACAGCTCTACAGCGTAATGTCTTCAACAATATCATCAATTTTGGCATCTTCAATAGTCCATCTCCTACGGCCTCTTCGAAAACTTTCTCCACCAACATCTCATGAATTCTTTCAATGTTTAAAAGAATGTTCATGCCTACTTTGACAAGCAAAATTCTAGTTATCTTGCAGAACCAATAGTTAATTCTATGCTTGATCTCATTCTTTATAATCTCAGACAATTTCGATCCCGTTCCAAGCGCCGGCAAAACCCCGACGAAACCTTTGAACGAAAGAGTAGGGACGTGAGGACCAATAGCGGACAAACCAATAGCCCACATGTTGCGGGCCAAACGCGCTGTCGGGCGAATCGCGGGCTGAACGCAGATTCATTCGGGCTGATGTACGACCGTCGGGATTTGGCCCACTATGTGAAGAGTGTCGGGTATCGGCCCTTTTCGTGGCCACTGACCGCCGGCAAATATCTCCAAAAAGCGGCCTGAACGACTACATATTTCGGCTCAATAAAGACCTGGCTCGGTCGGAATGGTTGGTTGGTGATAGTAGGGACGTGATAAAGAATGGAGGCAACACCGAGATGGAAGAGATCGGCAGCATGAACGGCCTAGTGGATAAAGCAGCGGACTCTCAGTCATTCATAAAGATGGTTTGTTCGAATCCTCTCAGTAATAGAAGAAGGCTAGCACTACGAAACCATGAATGGACCTTGCAAACAGCCATCTTTTCGTATTTCTGATGTGGAATTGCGTATTTATGTTGTTTTTATGCTCCGGTGGCTCACTGTGGATCCATAATGACGTCGAACCCGGCACTCATCCGTCCGACACTGTGCGCGAGGTGTGAAAGATCCCCCGGGGTACTGGCGTCCAATCGACACGTAATTGTGAAGAATGCTGCCTTGTGCACTGGATTAAGAGCAGTAGCACCTGATGGTTTGCGGAAAGAACTCGGGCGGATAGGAATGCAAGCCCCGTTCTCAGCGGCCCTACAGCGGCCTGAACGCGCAGCCAAAACACCCAAGCGCTCGCTCCGACCCGCGCCCCCCCCCCCTCTCGTTCTGAACGGGATTTGCCCCGGAAATTGTTTGAAATGTTGGTGGTGAAACTAACATGCAGTAATCCGGCAGTACCTAACACACTCTTTTTAACTCTGAATCAAAAGAACCACGCAACACCAAAATTCGTGCAATCTCCTGATAGATATTTCTTTTCGAGACGTAGTAGAGACTGTAGAATCTCGGACCACGTCATCACAAATAGGCTACACCCATAAGGACCCGTTTTTGATACCTTCTTCTGGCAGTTTAACGAAACCAGCCGTGGTACTGGATGTGAAGATATCAACGAACCAGGGATTGTCACCTCACTTGTCACTGACTCCACTCTTTAGCACTGCCAAAAATTTTTTCACATGGTATATGATAAAGCCAATATTACGAAAATGCGTGGTGAAGAGAGCAGCTTCTAAAACTTTCTCTGCACGCCGACAAAACCCAAGGAAACTTCAAAAACCATGTCTCATAAAGGCTAAGAGTTTCACACTACGAGCGGGCGCGGCATACCTCTCTCTGAGTAAGCAGGCATTTACTATAAACTCTCTTGCTACCTTCAGAAGATTCGCCATCCCTAGCGTAACTACCTATTAACAAAGCAATGGTGCAGTTCCAGCTTTAACTCGTTATGATTTGGATGGAAATACTGATTTCTACTCACGTGTAATAATAATTATTTTTTAACGTCTGTCCCAAACAGTGTAATAAATGTATCTGGAGAAAAAAATGTATGCCTATACATTGTATGTGCAGGCATGAGGTCGCCCGGGAAGGGAAAAACTACACAAACATCAACTCGCTTATCTATCTGAGAAGGTCTCTCGGATGACAACAGCCGAGCAAACTCTCCAAGAAGAATGCATTCTGTCGTATGTGTTATTACTCCAGAGAACATTACTGCACTGCGCCTTCTTGCTTGATGTCCGATGAAATGTCCCCGAACGAAGACGTTCCCCGTTCCTACTCAGAACCTCTGCCAACTATTTGACCAGCTTTTGAGGAACTAGTTTTAGATCGCATCTGAAACTAGTTTTTCGAAACCTGGTAAAAAACTATTTTTCGCCACCTCCTTGCTAAATAGTTGCAAATGAAAAATTTCTAGAATAGTTGTTCTCCGAAGTCAACCCGCCAACACAGAAACGTTTTGTGGATTACATTCATTCGAGATACAACATTTTTATTGGTGGCTTTCATTAGCATCTCCGAACTGTGTGGCCCAAGCCACCTACAGATCTAAGAACAACTCGTGCCAGAGCAGCAGAACGCAATGTGCTTCTCTGATTCGCGTAGTTCACTGTGATCGGGTAATCTTCAGCAACCGCTCACATCAACTCATCTCCTTCCGCAGTCGTACATCACTCAGCCAGGTCCGAAATTGCCCAAACAGGCTGCAAATTCGGAAGAAAATCGTTCCTACGTTAGATGCCCCAACAGAGACCCTGATGACTGTGCAGTACGAATGCATCCCAACAGCGTAACGCGTCGAGGATTACATGAGATACGTTCCCCTCCTGCGTTGCGGCAGCCGTGAAGGTCTAGAGCGTAGACAGGTGAGTGGTGGGTGGAGGCAGTACAGGGACCCGTTCTTTATCGGAGACGCAGAGAGCGAGAGGACTCTCGGTGCGCGGCAGGCTCTGATTGTGGTTGGGTTTGTTTTGTGTCTCGTGCAACCATTTACAGGCCGAATGGAATGCTATATGTAGAATTGATACAAACAAAAAGAAGTTTTTTTTTCGAAATTCTTCTGTCATGTTGGTGCGAAATTAATTGCCGAAACGAATACTTCAGTTCAAAGTGTTATAACTTAGCTGAAACAGAACATTCTTCATCAGTTTAATGCCCATTTAATTTTCTAAATCTCTCTAACAATAATGAAAACGCTATACCTCTACAATGAAAACTGAGATGGCACAAATCTAAAAACTTTTGGAAGGCGATTTCGGCATGCTCTAGATCAGCAGTCGGCTGCTCTCGCAGATTTGCATCTGGGGCTAGGGAAAAGTGACATTCGGTAAGGGAAAGGTTTGGAGAAAGTGAGTGAGTGAGCACCTCGATGCCTTACTGTGCCAATTTTTGCTGGATGAGTTTCCAAGTGAGAGGCATAGCGCTACCCTAGTGTTGGAGAAAATCTGGTTCTTCTCACCACTGCCAACCACATCTACCGCAGATTTCCGGACATCAGTTCGAAATTACAATCCCAGGACTCTGCTGTCAACGACTGACTGGAATGGAGAAGGCTGCAGCGGATCACGCCCTTACAACACTATGAAACTCCTAACACAACTCCCTAGAGAGAAGATCTGGTTCAGGAAAACTTGGAAGTAGGATATCATTTCTGCCCATATCCATTTGCATTTCTTGTTATTTTAAAGGAACCGAGCTTCGTTTACAGTAACTACATGGTCTAGAGGTGAGTAGTTTTGGGACGAAAAATTGAGTTAGAATCACTGTTTTTGAGACACTGGTCACCTGTCAGATCGTGTGCTGTTCACATCCTGACTTTGCTTACCCTGTTGATTGAAGTCAGATGTTTTGAAGCAGTAGTATAGTGAGTGACCATTCCTGCCCCCATCGGCCAGATGATAAGATCCGGTTAAGGTTCCACGGCTGCCCTCAACGCTTGATCGTCCATCGACATCCCGCGACCACGACCATGGTTGTATTTTAGTTTGAAATCGTAAGGATAAAACTTCGCGAACCCCTATCTCACTGTCCATTGGGAATGTGATTCTAAGTTAAAACAAATGCAAGATTGCCAGACGTCTCCGATTCGGAGTGATCAAGTTTGAGGTCATTAACCATGATCGCCCGAAAATCACCTCGACTCATCATTTGTTAGTGACTCTATAAAGAACCTCAGGAAAGAGCTAGCCAGAATATCCAAGAAGCTTTTGAAAGGGGAGGAAAAACCCCTTCAGAAGATCACAGAAGTAGCTCGAAATTTTTGACGTTCCACGAAGAGAACAGTTTATTTGTGCATGCTCCAAAACGGCAATTAATTTCGCATCAACCTGATTGGTTGAATTTGGAGCATCTGCGAACAGAAATCCTCTTAACAATCCAGTTGAACGTCCATAGTTGTTATGCCCGTAAAGTCTACTTCTTCAACACATTTCAACGAACGATGGCGGCTACTGCATATGTTCTTGTATTAGTTGTTTTATGAGTTTTTAAATTTCACTGCGGTTCAACTTGGTAAAAGCTCTCGGCTGAAGTCGTTGCTGATCTTTCGATTGACTCCGTAGCGGAAGTGCTCCAAATTCAACCAACAAAATACGTCGCCCACTCGGCAAACTTTTTTCAAAGCAACGAAGTGTTTGAACGTCTCGTTCACGCACAAAATTAAGTTTGCGAACACTCGAAGTCGGAATTTTTTGCTATCGAGACATGTTCCAACAGATGGGGTTTAAGAGGTTGAGCTGTGAATGAAGAAGCAATTCTTTTGTAGACAACGTTTCATCATTTACAATTGTCCATATTGAAAAACCGGAAGTGCTCATTCTAGTACCACTTAAATTTAGTGACAGGGCTTTTCAGAGTAGACTCATAAATACTCAAACTTAATCTCGGCAATAAGAACACTATATAATTGGGAAGGCATGAAAAACTGAAGGGAAATTAACAATTTGTGTGTTGTGGCTATGTCAGACCTTCCAAGAACCTCAGCATAAGGCAGTTATTGGATTCCTTGCTTGGTGGAGCCTCACGAGTTTGCCATATTCTTCATTCTCGGCCTACATTTTAGCTTGTTCGTCTTCCTCGGATCTTGGAAAGACGGAATTGAATACGACGTCTTCTTCAGAGCGAGAGAAAATGGTATTCGATGCTATTGATCGGGACTTGTGAGTACTCTTCGACGTGCTGGTATGCGAGACTTTTGCAAATTTTTGAGCGCTAGCATAATATTTGCGCCTTGACTACATAACCAGCCTAACAGAGTGCAGAAACCACGCTTGACTGACGGTTCAGGTATTCCCAGAATCGGTAGTGTATGATATGTTTTCTAAGAAGCTTTGGGATAAAATGGATTAACAGCAAAAAAAAATGGATTACAAAGCGTCAAAACCCGAGGTGAGTCGAAAACGCGAATCACAAGTTTGTCTCGGTAGTTTTTTACCATCTTGTAATTTGGTTCACTGCAAACCTAGTGCTAGCTTCTTGTTTATTTCTCTTTGAGATACTAGTGTAGTCAACTCAAATTGTTGGTGATGACGCAGATGACGCTTACCCCCAGCTTTTAGTTAATCCTTCCATTGCTCAATTGGCACATATCGTGACTAGTTGTTCGAAAAGGGGGGAGATCGCTCAGGCCCCTCACCAATGCTCAGATATCGCACATCGTTTTCGACCTCCTCAGAATGAAAGGGACTCGTCTAAGCAGGTAAGTGGATAACCTCCACAATGTCCGTTCTAAGTTAATGAAGATCTTGTCTATACAGTACCCGCACTAAGTTTGTTAAAAATGAACATATAGAACGCGGATTTGCGTTATTTTCGTTCTAGGGTTATAGCTCATCGTAACAGAGCGATTCACAGACCAAACCAGGGGTCAAAAACGGCAATGGGGTGGGCTACTACATTTCATGAAATCAGCCCTAAATTCTGATTTTCAACAACGAAATTCGCCAGTTTTTAATCCTGCCGCGGCCTTGCCGCACATGGCGCGCGACATACTTTGATGCGCGGCATGATCCGAGCTCTATAAATGACTCTGGAATTTCAATGTTCAAAATCGAAATTTAGAGCTGGTTTCAGGAAATATGCTAGCCCACTCCACTTCTGCATCTGACCCCTGGTTTGATCTGTGAATATCGCTTTATTACGATGAGTTATCGCCCTGGAACGAAAAGACTGCAAATCCGCGTTCTTAACGTTCATTTTCAACAAACTTAGTGCGGGTATTGTATTTAGGCCACATAGAAATGCAACGAAACAAATACAAGACGAAGCATTGTTGTTCTGTTGCTCTTATGATTGTATTGTTCCTAAGTATCAGTCTGTTGGAAATAATTAATAACGATTTTGTGAAGAAAAAAAAACGATCGGGAGACAATCAGAACGTAGAGCCAAGGACCCTGAAAATCCCCGATTAACCCACGGAAGAACCCCGTTTTGTCCACGAATGCACCCTGACTAACCCCAGAATGCACCACGGTTAGGCCGGGGAAGTACCCCTGTTAGCTCCTAGAAAGTCCCTGGAAGTCACCCTGTTTTCCCACGGAAATCCCATAATTTTCCCACACAAACCCTAACCCTACAGTTTGTCCACGAAAATCACTCAAGTTCCCCTCGGAAGCCCCAGATAGCCCATGGTGGCTTCACGAATAGCACGCGGTGGCCCGCCGTTTGCCCATGGTTGGTATGCCGAATATTAACCGTGGGATAACGGTGGGCCCACCGTGGTATTAAAGTTCAAACTAGCTTCAAAATCGTTATGATATGAACGTCTATGATACCATAATGCGTGGCTGCATACGAGAGGGGATGAGAACGCGACTTAGCCTCACATTCCAAGTGTTCCTCAGAAGCAACGTCCAGGCAGTATTAGTACCCGAAGCCGATTCAGTGCTCAGTCCGCCTCTTCATGGATTTCTTCAGGAGATATGTTTGGAAATTGAAGAATTTGAAGAATCGAAGATTTTCTTCTGCTCTGTCTGTCTGACAAATTCATTGACACATTCTTTCAACATTCGTTGCACAAAATTAAGACAACCACACTTCAGTTCATGCCCTCGCCATCCGTGCCTTCTAAAAAAATTACAGCTCGAGCAGTGCAGATCAGCTGTTTGGAGTCAGTCGATTACGGATGAGCTTTCACTGGAGCCAATGAGGCGGGAGCTATTCAATAGCTGCTTAGCTTTTTAGTCCAACTTCCTTCTCGCGTTTCCACGTACTATTTCTGTTGAAGGAAATGAACAAGTGGCTCCCATTACTTCAACCACGATTCTTCCTATAAACCGACAATATTAATCGTTCCTCCACCACAGAGCGAGTTATTGATACCTTCAAAGTACGACCAATGTTCTTGGTGTTCTGATCACTTGTCTTTGTAGTCTCAGAAAAATTGGAAATTGCTACACAGCCTGGCAACAGTCTATATTTCAGTGCTCGATCAGTGATTAAAAAAGCTCACTAGACAACTGTTATAGTCCATGTGATCAGTCTAAGAAATTCTCCTTCTTAAAATCAATGTGATCAGTCTGAGAAATTCTTCTTCTTGCCAGGGTAAACCAAGCCTCCACTTCACGATTTAGTGGCGAGCGGTCCATAATTCGCCTTTTACGTCAACGTTTTTAAGGTGGCACGCGAACGTGCCACTCAGCGCGCGAGGCGAATCGAACGCGTCTGACAGCAGCCGGTTTCAGTTACTGCTTTCAGAATTATCCTCACCAGAACTTCTCTTCCTAGGGTCTTCATGCTGAAGGCCATGGCATAGTTTACAGCGATGCTCAGCATTCTCCGTAAAACTGCTTTCATGTCAGCATGCTATTCCACGCGAATTGTGCAGTAAGATATGAGGACTTATAAACGTTTTGTTCTCATAATTTTCGCTCATTTTTTTTTGCAGCAACGGTGTCTCTGTGGAGTATGCCACAAACCTAAACTTTATAAGCCGTGTCTTCTTCACTGCAAATTTTCCGTGGGAGGACCCAATGTTATTTCCAGGTATAATGCCTTGAGTGTGCCCACCTTGATTGGGCAGCGTAGTCCTTGGTTCTATTATTTATTGTAAAAGCAACCCCACGGTGGCTCAGCAAGTTCCCAACAACTATCTCACATGCTCGGTGAAATAACAACAACATCTTCTAATTCTACATGTATGTTCTGCCGGCGCAGCAGTTGACGAACGTAAAATATTAACAACCAGTTGAAAACTCAATGCCACAATGGGTTTCCAACCGGTTGTTCGAAGTTGAAGTCTCAATAAATCTGGTGGGGAATTTATTCAGAGGTGATAGTCACTCACTTATATATGTGTGTGCGATCTACGCTCTCCTGAAAAATTGGTGCTGAAATGTAAATTAGATAACTGTAAGAAGAACGCAACAAAAAGCCTTTCCCTTGAGGTCAGTTGTCGGCTTTCCGCTGCTGTCGCTTTGCATATGATTACCGTGGCGATCTTTCTGCAAATTTTTCCAAGTTGTGGTTCCTCCACAATGCTCCAGGGTGCGCACAATTCATTGGCGCGGGGTTTTTGAAGCCTTATTCAGCGGGCATAGAGCAAATTCATAGGTCTTGTAATGGGTATGTTTGCTGGAGCAATTCCTACCGTAAACAACAGCAACTTTGCCTATTGACTTCCTTTCTGGTCTATTAAATGCAGTGTCTCAGCTCATGGGCCTCATTAGGGATCCCCATTTCAGTCGAATATACGCGAGCCGCAGAGCACAAAGATGTGCTCTAAGTTTCGTGGAAACGTCGAAAACCCCATAAGTTACGGGTTTCTTTGGCCGAGAATTTCGAAATTCTCGGCCAGTGGATGAGAGGGTTCATTCCGCAGCAAGAACTTGCTGAGGGTGGGGCATGGTTTTTCAACACGGAAATGCTTGTTTCTTTGATAATATGTAGCTGCTGCTGAGGAGTTCATTTCAATGTGCAATCTCAGCTTCTCAGCTCTGCTTTTGCTAGCTTCCTAGCAAGGAAACTCGTCCGCTCCTGTATCTAATTTTGCCTTAAAAGCAGGGGTTTTTGAAGGTGTTTTCTGACATCAAGCTGATATCTCAATGCCCATCACGAGGTGAGACGCTGACTTCAAGACTTGGCGAAACTTTCATTTGGTTGACCGCCCAGAAGCTCTCCTCGTTCTTCTCATATTCCCCTTGTTAGTGCTCAAGCATTTGTAGGTGTTTGCACTATTTCCCTAACTTTTCCAGATTAAATCAGAACAAGTTCGGTTTAGTGTTTCCTGTCCCCTCTCTAGCCCTTTTAAATTCCTTTATTCGTAGAACAGCTAGATTTTTCACGTCCACGAGTGGCGTAAACGGCGATCACATTAGGGTTCGGTAAATTACGAGCGACATAATACAATAAAAAAACTGTGTCGCAGAGAGATGACATTCTGCATTCATGTGGATTTCTCATGAGCAACCGGCCCGTGAAACGGAGGTATGCGCTGTGACCGTTTTTCTAGCCGAACAGCTCTCCAATCCATTTGTATCATCACTGGTGCGATTGTATTGGAAGAGGGTCCTACCGTTTTTCATAGGAATGCTGGAGAACGACGGGATGTTTGCGGACTTGAAAGCCGACTTGTATTGGCGTCAAAACAAGCTGCATTTTACCCAGTCTAAATTTGGGAAACAATGAAAGTATCTAATTGTCAACCCCTCAACAACCAAGTTCAATTCGGCTTGTGACAGCGACATGTTCAGTTTTCGCTTCGTAGAGCAAGACTCCTGCCTTGGCCTACAACGAGCTACAGGCTCACTAACATCCGAGTAATTACAACTTCATAAGCACGAGAATCTGGAACAGCAATTTGAGCAAGTGACGTACGCATAGACATATACATACCTGATACGTAAAACAAATCGTGTAAACTCTCGCCAGTGCACCGCATACATATGCATCAGTGAATGAACACGTGCGTGGAGCACTTATATTGGATAGAAGAGTAGATAAGCTCTAGGGAGAACGGTACTTGGTCGTCTGAGAAGGGTAACTTGGGCATAATTTGCCCAAGTTACTCTTCTCAGACGACGAAAACAGGTAATGGTAAAGATGGCATGATATATCACTCGAATAGTTCCAAGAAACGTTCATGGATTCCAGCACTGGGCTCATAATGGAAGAATCCTCCGCCGATGTGACATTTCGTAACGGGATGTAAATATATAGTTACAGTTTTTCCTTATTTGATGAGATACTGATCTCCAAAACGGACCTCAAAATCACCTGCTCTGTAGTTTTTCCACTTGGATTTGGATAACAGCGTTCATGGACTCATGCGGTCCGTTGCGCAGTGGTGAATCTTTTCTTTTTTTTTTTTGAGTTGCTTCTCATTTCCTTTTGAAAAATTATTCCATGCGTTTGTATCTCACCTCTATACTTTTAATTCCTCAATGAAGTCACACTGTCAAGTAATTTTGGTCAAACTAACCCTTAAACTCGTTGTAACGAAGTGTCATTCTCTTCAGCTCGCAGCTGTGTAGCAAAATCAATTTTATGGATCCGAGAAACTTAAATAAGCGTGCCAGCTCATTCATTTACGTTTTTGTTTACATTTTTTCAGTAGCTCCACCATATCAACTGAAAACGGGGTCATTGCATCACAAATCCTAGAACTATGGAGGATGACGATCTGTTTTGCCCAAGTAATGTGTCGTTTTTTTTCAGAATCGCTCAAGTTTCTTGGCACTGGCGCCCATTGGTGCACTCTGCGGACATCCGTACCCCGTTCTTCACACAACACTTCCTGGTACCTCGTGTTTTTCGGATGGCACCGCAAAAGCGATTTGTTCAAAACGACATTACGAGATCCTTTCACAAAATTGAGCACGTGAAGTCCACGGCAGGAATAGCCAGGAATTTAATTTAAACTCATTATATTACACATATTATAGTCCAGAGAGTAGGAACCGGTAACATGTACTATGTATGTATGTATGGCAGTCCAAATCTTTGAGATCCTCTTGATTTCATCATCTGTCTCGCCCTGTGTTAGGGAAAGTGCTTCCAATTGGAATGGTTTTACAAAAGCAGCAAATTTTTCAGCTAGGAGGGAAATATATCAGGAATCGCTTTTGAATTTTATTGCCGAACTAAAAATAAATTGATGATAAAACTATTTGAATATCAACAGGTTAGTTTTCCCAAGGGAATACGAAATCGCAGTTTTCACACTCGAAGCGGGAAGTAATTTATCTTCTTTAACCAGGACCCTCACTAATCACAGCTTTCAGTTCTGAAATAAAATGAAGTTCTCAGCGCTCGCCGGGGCAACTCAACTCACGTGTTTGAATGGGTAGGAAGCCAGAGTCCGTTTCAAAAATGACAATGGCCGAGTATCTTCGTACGACCTCCTATGTGTCGTAGCGGTTTCAAGAAGTACTGCACTTTTTCATGTTTTTACTTTTTCTCTAATATCTCTCAAATTCCCACTCTTCTGAAACTATGTATAACAGGGATTGATTGAGAGCCACACGGAGTGAATCACACGGAGCATTCGACAGCGCATAGGCGTGTAACATTGTACTGTTCGCTAAATGCACCACTTTGTGTGTTATTAGCAAAAAAAGAGAATGTCGCAAAATAGGATATGGGATGAATTCGACAGTGAGGATAGTGTGTGCTTTTTGTGTTTCTTGCTAACCCAACGATGTGGAGAAGTACAAGAGATACGGCAACATTTGAAATCATATCACCATTTGCAAAATCAAAGAGATTGGTTGAGTGTACTTGCAAGAGAAATTTCTTCTTAGCAACCTGGTTTTTTTTTTCAGCAAAATTGGTCAGAAATCTCACTCTCTCTGATAACTTAGGTGCCACCGATGCCGCTGCATAAAAAACGTCTCGGGAAGCTTCGGTAATGGAGCCGAAAAGTTTAGATGCCTGGCTGTGACGAATGGCAAACGGCAATGAAAAAATGGCAATCACGCGTTACTCCGCCTCATATGAGGTCGCATGCATAATTGAGATTACACATGGTAAAAGTGTTACACCACTCGGGTCTATGCATCGTCAACGCATGCACCAACACGTCTACCCTGGGTAATCTCAAAGAAGCTCCCAGGGAAAGGAGCTGTTAATGCTGTTGAAATTCCCGGAAATAAATAGCTGTTCGGCGAATTTGCGCTGTTCCCATCTGACAAACTGATTTTGCCTTCGGATTTTTCTCGTTGTGACAATCCTTGTGAAGGGAGTCATGACAGTACAGGTCCACAAGTCCCCATAGCATTATTTTCTAGCATATCAGCTGGGAAGTAATTGTGTTTCACCACTCCCGTGTTTTAACTGCAAAATTATGTTGAGTGTACGCATTGCAGTTGCCGATGCAAACATTTGCCAACGAATAGTTTTTTGGACTCTTCCAACCAGTTCGTTAGAGCAACAAGCACTTTCGATGCAGAAAATCGATATTCCGCGTCTCGTGCAATATGATGATTGAAGTTTTCTCTTCATCTTACTTCATAGTAGAAGTAAGCCGCACAACGCCGTCCGTTAAGCGAGACCGTTGATGGTCGGAGAAAGTCGCGCCAGAACTCTTTCGAACTCTCCATACAGAAGCAGGACTTGCATATATTGTGTTGGTGTTATAGAGAGCGTTCAAAGATTCAAACATTCAAAGCAAATCACCACTACATATGGGTCACGATCAGGGATGTGCGGAAGTTAAATTTAAAATTCCGTAAAACGTAAAACGGAAAACGGAAGGCCAAAAATGGGCGGAAAACGGAAGGCGTAAAACGGAAAACGGAAAATTTTCCCCAAGCATAGATTTGTGACCAAAAGACCTCTTCAACATTGGATTCTCTTGGTATCTTTTTATGAGTTGTGACTCTTTCGAGTTATTAAGTAACTTCAAGTCTACTGATGTTGCTCACTTCAAACGCCTAGAATATAGATAGATCGAGGAGTATTCATCCTTCATCGAGTTATGAGAGATTATCAGAGTTATAAGACCAATAAGTAGCCTTCCTCACTGAATGTTTGAGTAGACGAGAAGGTGTAAAATGTGAAAAGTGCGCCTCCTTTCCTTTATTTTGGAGCAGACCTATTCTGCAAAAATTCAGACAAGACGGCAACTACGGTAGCTAATGCGTTTGGAATCTCAGGAGGGATCAGGCTATTCACAAAGGATCCCGTTAGAGCCAGTTAGCGATGGAGGAAGGAGAAGGACAACAGTATGTGGGAGAACGTGAAACACAAGCAGGCCAAGAATTGCGCAAAACATCAGGCGCCAGTGTGTAGATGCGGATCATAGTTGATTGAAACAGTGTCAAGTACAAAGTAGCCTCATGCTTTTGTCGGGTTGAAAGAAAGCGTACATCATGCTTTGCAAGAAAGCTTGATGCTCTTACTATGGCACGTCACAACCTCATGGAAATTTTACATCAGGTCACCCCACATTTCTGTGGAACTTTTTTTTTGGAAATTTCGAGGAGAGCAGGGTACTTGTCTGGCATGTTTGGAGCAATGATGAAGGCCAAAAAAATCAAACAAAATAGTTCGAGTTTCATAAATGGCGTTTGGACGTCAATTTTGGCGGCGTTGCTGTGGACTGATGCACATTTTACTGCGAAACGCGCGAATACTCTTCAGGATAGGGATACATGTACGCAGAAAACAACGATCCCTCTTCTTCCATAATTTTCCGGGATTTTCCGTTTTTCGGGCCAAAAACCCGTAAAACGTAAAACGTAAAACGGAAGGCCAAAAATGGGCGGAAAACGGAAAGCGTAAAACGGAAAACGGAAAATTCCGCACACCTCTGGCCTCCACCCACCACTCACCTGTCTACGCTCTAGACCTTCACGGCTGCCGCAACCAAGAGGGGAACGTATCTCATGTAGTCCTCGACGCGTTACGCTGTTGGGATGCATTCGTGCTGCACAGTCATCAGGGTCTCTGTTGGGGCAGCTAACGTAGGAACGATTTTCTTCCGAATTTGGGCAATTTCGGACCTGGCTGAGTGATGTACTACTGCGGAAGGAGATGAGTTGATGTGAGCGGTTGCTGAAGATTACCCGATCACAGTGAACAACGCGAATCAGAGAAGCACATTGCGTTTTGCTGCTTTGGCACGATTTGTTCTTAGATCTGTAGGTGGCTTGCGCAACACAGTTCGGAGATGCTAATAAAAGCCATTAATAAAGATGTTGTCTCTCGAATGAATGTAATCCACAAAACGTTTCTGTGTTGGCGGGTTGACTTCGGAGAACAACTATTCTAGAAATTTTTCATTTGCAACTATTTAGCAAGGAAGTGGCGAAAAATAGTATTTTACCAGGTTTCGAAAAACTAGTTCCAGATGCGATCTAAAACTAGTTTCTCAAAAGCTGGTTAAATAGTTGGCAGAGGTTCTGAGTAGGAACGGGGAACGTCTTCGTTCAGGGACATTTCATCGAACATCGAGCAAGAAGGCGCAGTGCAGTAATGTTCTTTGGAATAATAACACGTACGAACAGAATGCATTCTTCTTGGAGAAATCGCTCAGCTGTCGTCATCCGAGGGACCTTCTCAGATAGATAAGCGAGTTGAAGTTCGTGCAGTTTTTCTCTTCCCGGGCGACCTATACATACAATATGAAGGCATACATTTTTTCTCCAGATACATTTATTACACTGTTTGGGACAGACGTTAAAAAGTAGTTATTATTACACGTGAGTAGAAATCTGTATTTCCATCCAAATCATAACGAGTTAAAGCTGGAACTGCACAATTGCTTTGTTTGTAGGTAGTTATGCTAGGGATGGCGAATCTTTGAAGGTAGCAAGAGAGTTTATAGTCGATGCCTCCTTGCTCCAAGGGAGGTATGTCGCGCCCGCAGTGCGAAACTCTTAGCCTTTATGAGACATGGTTTTTGATGTTTCCTTGGGTTTTGTCGGCGTGCAGAGAAAGTTTTAGCAGTTGCTCTCTTCAACAAGCATTTTCGTAATATTGGCTTTATCATATACCATGTGAAAAAAAATTTTGACAGTGCTAAAGAGAGGAGTCATATGACTTCGTGACTCTCCGCTTGTAAAGTCTAGGCACGAACTTCTAGCAGCTGTGAAAGAAAAATAAGCCATGTGCATGGGATGAAGTTCTACTTGAGAATGCAAATCTTTTCAAACTGCCTGCGTTCAGGGATTACTTTAAGGATATTTGGGTTCATCATCAGGTATTCAACCTTATGTTATATTTTGTAGGAAATTGGTTCTCGGACGCACCTGAACAATGCAAGATTCTCTGGCCTTTTTCTTCAGGCTTTTTTTTCCTGATAAGCAGGGACGAGACGCCAAACAGAACCACTTGGTTTCGTCAATGCTCGTCTGTGAGAGAAGTAGGAGTGCTGCATGTCGAGGAAACTACTCGAAACTACCCTTCTTTTTCTTTCATTTTTCTCCCTAGATGATACCTGATAATGGTGATATTTACTGGCTTTCAAAAGCGCCTACAGTAGCAACTACAGTACATCGCGACTTTTTGATCGTTCTGGTCATACAGTAACTCTAAACGTCTCGATTTGTTCCAACGTGGAACTTACCGAGAAGTTTAAGTCACTGTCGAACGTGCGCTAGGCAGTGCCCCTCATACGTGATGAACGGCCACAGGCCGGCTGAGGGCGTGGACAAGGATGCCCATCCTGCTCGAACCAGTCCTCGCCTGGTCATTGCTGCTGTTCCAGCCCTCATTTAGTGTTCCTTTTATGGCCTGTGTTGGTTGCTCGTATCATTAGAATCAGCTTCCTAAGGAGATTCATATTGACACCAATACTACTATGGCCGTGAATAATATGATACTCTGAGCGTTTTTTTTTTAAATTGAGCTAAGCCATGTTGATTGGCTGATCTCAGGGGATGGGATAGTTCCCCCTATGTACACCATCCTATGTTTTGAATGTTTTTTCAATCATGTCTGTGACCACTGATCCATACCTGAGTGGGATAGTTTTCTAATTTGTCTGAACCATATAAAGTCGCTTATGTAGCCCATGGCTACAGAATTTCTGGAGCTTTGCCAAATGTATATGCAGATAGTTGCTTTCCTCTGCATTTCCACGCAGAATTCCATCGATTCCACGTTGCAGGCGTTTTTTGCATAGTGGAATGAGGGCTACGCGCTTCAGTCACGCAGAAAGTACCTGTTTACCCTCACTACATCTAACCGGTCTCATTTTACCAAACATTAATACAGCAGACGAAGTCGCACGCACCGCTAAACGTTTCCTGAAGTCCCAACTCTCTTTGTACATCTTCCGAAGGTAGCGCTATCTGAAGCAGACATACCTCCCCATGCAGATATTTCCCTTGACACGAAATGGTACACAACGGGTGCGAGAGAATAAAAAGTTGCTGCAGCCTCATAGAAGGAATACCTTTCGCGTGGAAAGTCGCACTATATTCCCATTCATATCACTTCCTTGTTATCAGGGAATCGCACGTTCCTAGTGTAATCAAAGTGTTTGTGTGTAGTAAACAAGCAGCACGGAGTCTTTTAGAACAAGACAAGCCTCTTAACTTCGTCCTTTGGCTGTAGGCACCGTCATAGTCCTGCATTTCCTTCGTAATTTATCAACCAAGAAAAAATTGCATTTTTCGTGATATTTATTTTCTTGTGTGCAAGATTACTAAAAAAACGCATTGGACACACGTCTGCCGTTTAATGACTCTAGTTGTGCCACACTGCAATAATCATCGTCCGTCAGCGGCTTCTCAAAAATTGTGCTGCTTATTTTTGTGGAGAATGGCACAATGAGGGAATATTACGATGTTTCCCGAAGATATGTATGCACTTATTCAAGCTAACTATTACTACATAAAAAAATACTCGATCTAAACCAAGTGAGGAGGGGACGATAATGAGGCGACGATGTCACATCCTCACTTTCCCCTGGCAAAATGTGCCTACCGCTCATTCTCTCCTGTTATTGACAACCACTTTGAATAGCGCACACTTTTCCATGCTCTTTCTTGTTATGCTGTCTCTCGAGCAATTCTTTCTCGATGAAATGAAACAATTCTGCTCCGATAGGAAGAAGCGCTGTCATGCTTATGCTAGGTCGAAGACAAAAAGATGCAGGCAAAAGTTTGGAACATAAAGATCTAACCATGCACCTTAGTTGGCATCGGAAATTGCAATCCCTGTGCACATGTTTCTAGCCATTGAAACTAGTTCAGAAATTGGTTTTGAGCAAAGCAAAACATCCGTTACCATTCGTTTAATGAATTACTCATAAGCCAGGAAGGATTCACCACGATAATGCAGCACAGCTCAGTTTTTGTGAACCCCAGTGCGCTGCGTGCTCCCAAGGTCTCTCTAGATGTTTGCCTCTCCTCAATGATTGACTAGAACCGTATAAAAACTTCTGCAAACTAGCGAGCCTTTTTCTAAATTACAGCGCCCGCGTCTAAAATCCGGTGTGAATTCGCTGTCGAGCCACTTTCTCTTTTTGAAGGAAAGAAAGGTGATGGATGTGTAATTCATCAAATGCATGGCAGGCAATTATTTGGCGATCTCATTGTGAATTTACACGTTCCGTCGAGTCTTGAAATTAATTCACCACTACATACTTCGCTACTTTGGAAGCTCTGATACCTTGAGAGATATTTATTCATATTTTTCAGGAGGAGAAACCATGCTTTATACCAGGTACGGCTTTTAAAAGAAACTTTCTCAAAATGAGCCTCCAAAGCTGGGATGAGCAAGTCAAATAAAGAGAAATAATGCTAGATATTAGATACTAAGAAACATGGAAAGCTATTATGAACTAATGGACCGATTCGCAGAAGTGTGTACTTGTAACTGAACATTGTGTCCCAGTCCAGTTGACTTTGCTGGAAGCAAATATAATATAAATCAAATTAATGAAGCGATAAGTTAAATTCTCCTGGAAATATCCCACATATTGTAGGTACATATCTACGGATCCGCTATTTAGTGTCCTGGCTTATGGACTTAATCATTCTTTGTTAGTTATCTTTTGCCGTGGAGTAGCTTTTAGTGAATGTTCCCGGATAATACATATTTCAAAACAGCGGCAGAAACCCCTCAGTCCTTTATTTATTTTCTCTCATAAGAACAGGAGAACAGGGAAGAGGACCTGCCGTATGGGTGGAAGAGGCGGGGGGAACAGTCGAGACGAGGAAATCAACTCATCTTTTAGATAATATTTGATGCAAACAACATCACTTCCCTATTCACCATGACAGTGCATAGGAAGTACGTCAACAATAATTCCCCTTCCTGTTCCTAGTCGAGAGAGGGAACCGTAATCGGAGCTAGTTCCCTCGTGCACTTTTGTTTTGTTTGAGAGTTTTTGGTTCTCCTCTAAGTCTGTAATTCTGGAAACTTATTTGTTATATAACATTTGTTCAGTTATTTTAATTTCAGTTATCGTACCAGTATATATATATATATATATATATATATATATATATACTGGTACGATAACTGAAATTCTTCTTTATTACCTACAATGTACATGCATGGTAGTCATCGTTATGTAACACACTAATACACTGTACACATCGGTAGCTTATGTAATTTTATACCTAATGGTACATATGTAGAGTGCATCCGATAGTATGCATGTTAGAGCTACATTTCCTTTCAATAAAAAAAGAACTGTAAACTGTAAATGCCAATTTCAATGAAATTTGATTTATGTAAGTGAGAGAAAACTGTTTAGTTAATAGTGTAGTTGATACATTCATAGTCCGGAGGCGGCATGCGACGTTGAGATTACCAAAAGTGAACGTGGTAATACACACAAATTTACCATTCATTAACACAGGAGTTAGTCCTTTTACCCTGGGTAATCTCATCAATGAATCCAGGCCAGGAGGCCCTGGTAATTTTGAAGCCTGGTCCCAATCTAATGAAATGACTTCTTCATGGAAAGGTCATTATAGGCTTTCCAGAAATAAAAATTGTGAGCCAATTTCCAGAAATAAAAATTGTGAGCCAACTTGTACTGACCGCTCGATTCCTCTAGTGGTTTACCCAAGACAGGCTTAGAGAAATGTCTTCACTCTCTGCGTGAGCCACTTCACGTAATTGCTCCATGATTTCCAGAAGAGTGCGCTTGTCACATTCCCCCGTGTCAAAGTGGAATCAACAACTTCTACTAGTTCCAAGAATGACGCTGTCCATCCTAACCTTTTTTGTCACTTCCACATGCACTACCCATGAATGTGTTGCTTTTATTCCTCTTTTTTTGCACTGCCCTATTCTTTAATGCCTTTACCACTTTTTGCAGATTTTTTCGCTCTTGTCTGTTGCCTCCGTGACTATCGCTGCAGATCAACTGCACGTTCCTGTTTTGTTTTTCCTCTCTAGCGCAGCAGTGTACAGCCTTTTCGACAATGAATTTCGATGCGAAGAGCGACGAGTTTCCACAGTTTCTCTTCCCATGCCCTCTTTTCCAAGGGACATTTTTCGCACGTGCTAACTACAACTTAATATAGCATACAAAGCCTGTTCAGCACCTCGTTTTCTGTCAGTGTCATGATGCGAGAGAGGCGATTTGGAGTACGTAGAGCGCACCGAACGGCTGCGTTACAACGGAGGAAACGTAAATTTCTGCGGCGCAAGAGTCTTCACTGTATTTCTGCATGCACCTAAATTTCAAAAAGACTTGACAAAAAAAACACTCATCATCTCTTTTTTAATCATGGCAATTGAAGGGTTAGTAAATTTTTGTATGTACCCATCTCTTGCCCTCTTCTTGATTTTGACTATGGCTCATTCTCAAGCTTCCTGCTCTTGACCATGGTTTCACTTTTGCATAGAAAATGTTTTAAAATGTACTAGTCAGAGAAAAATCCGCTTTAAATGCCTTCTTTTCTCGATCACATTACATATCCAGAAAACGCTGCTGGCTTTCCCCTTATGTTTTATCCCACCAACTATCAATGATCATCCGTTCCATGCTCTATTCCTATTCTCACTGAACCCATTTTCATACCAAAACCCGTGAACATCACCCTTAACTTCAGGAAGATGCTCTCCAGTGCCGAACGCACTGCCCTCAACTCCATCGTACGCGTCCGCGTTCCCTCATCTGTGTCGATTCGCTCGTGTTACGATGCGAGGAACAAGATCTCCAATGCATTTAATCCTATGATAAGGGTAAGCCTGTTAACAATTGCTTAAAATGCTTTGGAGGGATGTCTTTAATAATAAAGACACATTTTGGGAAAATAATTGGAAAAATTGAAGTGATTTGTATTATAAGAAGCCGTCTCGCTGAAAGAAGTCGAAGGACTTCGAGAGAAATCCTCCCTTGGCTCTGTGAACGGATTAATCCGCCAATTTCGGGGAAACCTGCTTTACATATATCCGAGAAATTCCCAAAAACGTAATAAGAGGCTATTTTTAGTTTAGCAGGCTTATGCTTTTGACTCATCCTCTTTGTGTAACGTTTCTCGGTCGCTGATGATGAGGCATTTGTTCTTATGGTAGTACGGTAGAAGTGTAAGAAGCCCTTGGCAGGTTTGTTTACCGAGCACTGGCACGAGGATGCCCTCTGTATTCAGCAGTCATAACGCTTAGATCTCAGTGGCAGCCAGGAATGCTACCAGCTGCCAGTCGTCAAACTGTGATTATGATAGATTGGAGGAAGTTATTAACGTTGGATCTCATGACATCTTATAACCTTTGGCTACCAGCGAATATGTGCTCTGAGACATCGCATTCAATCTATTGTTTTTGACGCAGAGGTGTTAATAGGGCACAAGCACATATACCACAATATGCAAGCAGAGAGAATCTCCTGCAGAGAGCAAAAACGGAAGAAAACTGCAAAAAGGCGTTACATCACGAGGACAACGACTGCAATCCCAATCAGCCAGGACCAACTAAGTTCCATGCCTCATTAGGATGGCCCAAACCTGATCCAGTGATTCCGATTTGAATGTTGCTATCGTAAAACTACTGATCATTCCGATGCTTCGTAGCGGTTCCGAAAACGTTAATTCTCCAACAAGAGGGTTTTATGGGTGCTGCTCAACGGTATTCCAAGTTTTGCCAATACACACATGAATCGAAATAAACGTATAGCGATGGCAATAGTGGAAAAGTTGGGTATCGACTGGCATGTTGCATTGCTTCGCCATTGCGGATAATC
Organism: Ancylostoma caninum; assembly: GCA_037903475.1. Taxonomy (NCBI): domain Eukaryota; kingdom Metazoa; phylum Nematoda; class Chromadorea; order Rhabditida; family Ancylostomatidae; genus Ancylostoma; species Ancylostoma caninum. The sequence goes on from JBAJFG010000446.1 coordinate 764,824, forward strand.
TACTGTGTCCGGGATAGTCTGATGGATTATAGACGAGTAGGGTGAGGTAGAGCGAGGGGCCCTATGTCAAGTTAGCTGTTTTTTCTTCATTCTAGAGTATTCCAGAGAGAAGGAGCTTCGATGGCTAAGGAAGGAGACCCACTCTTCATGACAAGGGCGACTTTCGACCACCATCAGTTGTCTCAGAGAACTCAATGCGCTGGTGCCGGTGCGGTATTAGTGTGGTTTTATTGTGAAATGATTACAATTTTCCTTGATTATTGATAGTAGGTTGAGGTAAGCTTTTTCTCATCTGAAAACTTTCAGATTTTGGTGTCAGACCAACCAACTGGCAGAAACGCTTCTTGGTTCTAACGAAGCTGTACCACAGCCAGGCCGAGATTCCAGAATTTGTCGGGTGAGTATATAACCTATTATATCAAAATCATAGTTTGAAAAGGCTGGTAAGAGCGCAGCATGATTGCAAAACAGAAGTCGCAATTCATACTAGTTCCGTATGCTTACGCACGTGCGTTTATATGATCAATAATAGGGCCAACCGTCGCCCTAACGCGGCCGAGACGCAGGAGAGACGGACGAGTTTGCGTCTTCGTGGCTATTCGCGGCGGCAGTAGAATGTTTTCATTGGGGGGGGGGGGGGGCGGGAGGGGGTAAATGCTCTGAAGGCCGTTTTTCGTGAAAAAATCCTTTGCTAATATTGGGTTGTAAGGAAAGTTCTCGCGGTTTTTAAAAGTATGCTTTTTTTAACATCCCGCTGCCTGCGGCAACCTGTCTTCTGTATATATAAGGAAATCAGGTATGTGCAAGTTCATTATTATCATCCACTGTGAGCTCCTACATAACCGCTACCAGAAACATGGATTTTTCAAAACAGTACATTTGCGGGCCTTTCAGTATACGGTTTTGAATCTGATGGATCACAAACCCAAATCGAGTCGCCCCTGTATTTGTGGACGGTACAGTGGCCGAACGCACTGCACAAGATTGATCCAGACGGCTTCAACCTCAATATTTCCGCGTGGTAGGAACATGCATCCGGAAAGACAATGGCCGACTGCGGGTGCTGGTAGATTCCGATCCACTGCAAACTATGTGTGAAAGGACACGAGTCGTGGATGTTCAATTTACCACTATGGCCGACAACCTGCGCCAGTTGTGAAAGGTATAGAAGTACTCACAGCGTGTGATGATGACTTGACGGAACGCGATCTTCAGCGACGTAGAGGTGGCTATTGAATTACCCTCTTATAGGAGCACAAAGAGTTGAATGAAGTCCATCTTTCACAGAAGATGGAAATGGGGTCTGCATGTCAAAATCAAGCGCAGACCACCATGGGTTGACAAGGATGAGCAGTACGAGCAGCAGTCAAAGGCAGGTCTTCACCCTCTAAAAGTTATGATCAGTGCTTGGTGTGACAGCAACGGCATCATCCACCCTCATGGCAGACCTGTGCTGTCAGCCGCTGGATAGATTGTTCACAAAAACTGCATAGAAGAGACCGAATCATCGCACGATCCGATTCCTACTCGACGATGCTCACCCATTTACTGCAGGCGTGGCTCGCCGGAAGTTACTCGACTTTGGGTGGAAAGTGCTGACTTGCCCACCGTACAACCCTGACCTTGCCTCGAAAGATTACCACCTTCTCCTGTCGCTCTCTAACGACATGGAAGGGAAAGCGTCCGATAATGAAGAGGTTTCGATCGCCGGTTCAACAAATTTTTCGAGTCAGCGCCGCAACAGTTCTACGCCGAAGGCATCGAAAGGTTTCCCAAAAATTGTCGAAGGGTGATAGGACGTGATGGTGATTTATTCATTTCTTGATGCGTTTTCCTATTTTCGAAAAGTTGATAAAATATTATGTTTGAAAAACCTCGAGAACATTCCATACAATTTAATAGGTGGGCCTAACGCTCGACTGATGAACTACTCTAGTATGCATAAGGTGTTGTTTTTTTCTTAAGCCTGAAATTCAAGTGATTCAATAGTCCGTAGAGAAGCGTGATGATAGGATTGCAGAAGAAGAAAAGAGCTTCCAGAAGGTATAGGGCACGTTATGGGAAAACGGCAATGCGGCGGAAAAGATCGCAACCAATAAAGCGCAAGGACTTATGTTAATACCTAATAGAAACCACCTTGAAGATATTCTCGAACCCTCGCATTTTTCCCGTGCCTGGAATCCATGGGTGTTCAAAAGGGCGTTGTTTTGAAGTGAATCACAATTCCGCAACAATCCATTGTATTTATAGAAGCGGAACGATGAATCGCATGCACGATCGCATGCGCATCGTGCTGACGTTTGCTGCGATCTGCGGCTTCTTCGTGTTGTTCTTCACCTCTCACTCCATGAATGTTGGCAAAGTGATGCGTGATCGTGAAGCCGGTGTGGCCATGTGAGTTGCTGTTCAAGTCTACGGCTGCCGTTGTATACACCTCGCGAAGTATAGCAACTTCTATTGGTGTCGCCAGCAGCATCGATTCTTGTACCTATCGATTTTGGGCAGAGCATCGCTGGCGTCACTGCTGCAGGAACCACTGATAATTGATACGCATCAAAATCGAAATCGCTTGAGCGACAGCGACTTAGGGTGCTACACTTCACGCTGAGTATACGGAGTGCTCAGAACACCTAGGCAGTCGCCCGTGCTTTAAGTGCATTTTTTGCAGGCGTTCTTAACTCTTCAATGAGTCTCTCGTCGCGTTTGATGCGGAAGCGATCGACGTTGTAAATCTGACTGAGCTTCTCAGATCCTGTAATTAACTAGTATTTGCGTCTGAGGGTAAATCTGATTGAATAACTCTTGTAATATACTTTGAGCAGTAAAGTACAATGAAGGGTTTCATCAATCTTCATCCTGGGGTTGCTAAGTTGCATGACACCCTAGCGAAGAAGGAGGAAAAGCGAGCCGATGACCGGAAAGAGAAAACAAGGACAAGAAAAGGAAACCAGTATTACATATGTTCGTCGTTTCTTTAGCGGTGGGAGGTTTTACAGGGACGAGTTGCTGACCGGCCGCTCGACTCTCCTCCTTTCTCATCCGGGCTTGCTCCCGGCCACGGCGGAGCGAAGAGCAATCTGGGAGCATTGCTTTAGGGGGCAAGAGCATTAAGCTGTCAGTAGTTCGCAGTAACGAAGCGTATGATGTATCGTTCAAGCTCGCTTAGTAAGTATTGCAACTTGACTTGAGGAGCATACTTAAGAGGACTGTAAGAACAATGTTTTTTTATCTGATGTAAAAGTTCGAGCAGAATGTATGCACCTTTGTGTAGATTTCGCTTTTTTTAAAAGTATTTCCCGATTTCGTGCCTTTCTCGCGTGAATTCCAGTGGATTGTGCTGGATTCGTCAGAAAATTCGAGAAGATTTCAAATTCTTCTAATTCAAATTCGAAATGTCAAATTCGAATTTGAATTTGACGCTTGAAAGCGGTGGCGGAGCAGAATGTGGGCGGGGGGGGGGTGAGGGCGTGGAGAAAAAAGTGGGGTCTCCGCCGCTATGGGGACCCAGATGAAAAATAAAGTTAATAAAGATATTTTTCTAGTAACGAATAATTAATGGATGTTGTTTTAGAGACAATAATAAAAAATAAACACTTTAAACTAGACTAATACAAGATCTTTATTCTACTCGTTCTGCACTTTTTCCCATCACTAGGGTTTCTGGATAATATGTAACTATACTGAAACACTCAAAAATCCACTCAAATAGTAAAAATTTTTTCTCTACTGAAAAGAGAAAGGAATGAAGTATTTCATAAGGAGGACGGACTTTATCGGTGGCCCTTCGATTTGGAGCAGTTGAAAAAATACCACATTACTTCAGAGCCATGAGCAAAATGTATGTATTTTCAGAACATTTTAAGGGTGTTCGCCCATCTCACAGCCTCTCTCTGTCACTAATGTTGTATCAGTAGACTAATCGATTCTGAAGCATCTACATAATCTTATGCATTTGGCAACAACCGTTTTCGGTTGCTCGAAAATGGGTTTTATATTCGAAATTCATTTAACCCATTGGCGACCGCGTGGCTCACCGGTGAGCCGCGCCCCTACTATCAAGTACCGGACCCTATTTTCGAACTATTTTGTAGTATTTCCATATAAAATGTGTACAATACTTCCTGAAAAGGTCTAAAACAACTGTGGTTGAAGAAAGTGTTCTCCTTTATTGCGACAAATATCATGAAAAGGATGAGATTTTGAAATCGAGGAAAATTGCTTTACATTTTTTGTGTAGTGGATGGAAATATTCTGAAGAAAGGTCACGTTTCCTACAAAGAAACACGTTCACTACATCCCGCACTTCCTTAATCGTCAGGTTAGAGCCGTGCGAACGTGTATACTTTCTGAACACTCCCTTATAGCACTAAAAACACCCTCTGCAAACTTCATTCGGCTTCAGTGGAATCCAGAACCGTTTAGATTCTCTCCTTTTTTTTGGTCCGATGATACTAGTAATCTTCTAGAACTAGATTTCATATTATTTCTGCAAAATGATCTGTTTTAGTCCTAATTATCTTATCGTAACGGTGTGGAACTCGGCGGGTGCCGCGCTCTTGAAAGGGGCGTTAGTCCCACGCGCCAGACACGCAAAAATGGGCGCGGTCGTCAATGGGTTAAGAACATTCATTCACTCGAAATACATCCGAAAACCTTCGTCTTTACTGATTCGCATTCAAATTACTTCTTTGGATGTGTGCGGAGAAACTCCGAATGCCTATTTACTGACATTGTGGGAAGTATCTCTTTTCAACTCATTTTCATGTTGTATGTACTTTGATGTACACATATTAACTGTTTATTCGTGAGTATATCCATATGTGTTCCAGCATCCATGCAAAATTCAGGAAAATGGAAGTGTACACTGCTAGTGAAGGGACTTCGCAAATCCTATTCTTTTCTTCCACATGTCGTGAATGTTGCAGAACTGTCTAATAAAGGGATCACCGAGAATCCAGCTTGGTCCGAACCATCCTCCATCCATCCCGAAAATTGGCAAAACACATTGGTCTTCTCTCACTGTGACCTTGAAATTCTTCCCTTCAATAACATAATCGCGGCCACCAATACGTAACGTGAGCTCGGGAGGATTCTCACAGTCGATGAAGTAGGCCTCCTCATCCTTGTCGTACTGCAAGCATAAATATTTACCAAAATTTCAGCAAAATTGTCTAGCTATGATCTGTGTATGTGAAGTATAAAGCTTCTATGTTTGTGTGTATGTATGCATCAGTCGGACGCAAGGAGGGGGGCAGGAGGGGGGGGGGGGGGGAAGGCGACTCCTTCCCGAGGATGGGTTGCTAAATTTGTGAAATTTACTCACAAAATAAACGAAAGTTTTGTATTGGTTTATTTTCGATTGTTTATTTTGTCACTTGTTAGATGATTATTTTTATTTGTTTGAAATCAAAAGTAACATCTTCTATGAATTTAACTTTTCCGGCCTGTTCCCCAAAGTCCCCCCGGTGGACACTTCGCTTTTCTTCCCACTGCCCCTCTCCACAGGGATTTATGGTAACTTTTAACCTCAATCATGATTTGGGTTACTGATTTTATTGCTCTTATTTATTTTCGACAATAGCGATGAGGGCATGCCCGCCGTGGACTCTAACGCAGCGACCCGAAAATCAATCAATCGATCGGTCAATCAGTCAATCCCATTGCTTCAAACTCTGTATATTTAAGAAGGAAGACTATTGAAATTTCACGTACCCTCGCACCAACGGCCTTGGCAATTGCATCAGCGATCCGTGTTGGGGCGCCAATGAAAGATGTCCCAGTATCAGAAATCACTTCCCATCCAGATTTGTCATGGAAATTTCCAATAGAAACTGCTTGCATCTACAAATGCAATAGCTCATGTCCTGAGAAGAAGATACCGTGAGGGCCCATGAAAGGTGGAGAGGTACATACCTCAAACTGAAACAGCGCAGCATAGGCTAGTTTCACGTAGGTTATTTCTTTGTCACAATTCTCTGTATCAATTCCTCCATAGGTAAAGACGCCACCAAAAGCGTTTTCTACATCTGAAACTCGTGCATATTGTAAAATGGGATTTCACAATGTGCAAGCGGGTAGCTTAGAGGGTGCGTCTTTGTCTACAATTACGGCCGCTACATGTGTCAGTCGACCGATCAGCTGGTTAGATCCGATTACTACACTTTCCTGTGTAAATTGCTGTCACTTAACAAAATTTCGTAGCAGACGCATCCTGCACCGTCCTCCTGTTGCTGGAACTAGTTGACTAGCCGGCTAACACCGCGCCGCTGCCGTAATTGCAGACAGGGTCGTAGACGCACTCAGGCCCCAGCGCAGCTTGTCGGTGGGCAAGCTGGGCTTCGTAAAAAGGTCGAAAAGCAAAAGGGGCTTCGTACGGGTTCGGGGCCAAGCCCTAGAACAACTTTGAGGAGTTCGTTGGTCCAAGGAAAGAAATGCGTTGATGAAGGCGATGAAAGACGAAAAAGGCTCGCAAAAGAACTGCTCGTAGCTTTAGCAGAGCAATTGGGGCGATCGATGTTGAAAAGTTCGATTGGAGCAGGTCATGTACAGGTTCCCATAATCCGGAGGACTTAAACGACTCCTGCGCCGCGGAATCTGCATGGATTGAGCTGGAATCTTCAGTGGGATAAGAACTAAGGGAACACTAGAAGATTTTGGGAGAGACAATCTAAGCTTATGTGAACTAGAAAAGTATACGCTCACACTCTGAGTCTGAGTGATTGCAAGGCTCTCCCGTTAACTCGAGGCTTAACCGATTGACACCAAATTTGGGGTGAAGAAGCGTCATAGCACTCAAAATAAATGTGTGCTATCAGGTCACAAAACTTATGTGAATCCAAGAATTGTATGCTCGGTAAAGAGGCCAGCCTGTTTCAGACAGGCTGGGGCAGAGTAAAGCATGGGGTGCGATCTAGCATTCCCGAATACGTGCCCCCCTTTTGCTCCCAACCACTCGTAAGCCACGCCCACCATCACGTAACAAGAAAAGAAATTGATTTAATTTCGTGCAATTTTGTAAACCCCACTTGTTCTCTTGTTAGACATTGCGCTGGAACGATATGCTGGCAGCAAGGCATGATATTCGCCATGCAGTTGAATGCATCATCCAGGCAAATAAGTTCGATTTGGCGTGATCTAACATGTCTGACCGCAGTCTGTGACGTCACGGCCGTAGAGCTCCCGCACGCAACGACCTTATCGATTTTCTTAATCCTCTCTCTAAGCCACACTATTTTTTTCTCTGCTCCCTCCGGCGGTTTCTTTTTCTACGGTTCAGATGCGTTTCTTGGCCACTCTCGAATACTGTAGAGTCCACCACAGGGCTAGTGCGATACGGGTGCGATACACGCACCTTCTCCGCACCTGCCCTGTGGTGGAAACTACAGTAATCCCTCTCGCAATGGAGCGCTGAACCGCGTGGGAGCGAGTAATAACTCCACGAGGGGTTTCAGCTGAATTTCGTTGCTGTTCTTGCAATTTCAGGCCGATTTATGATTTGCGCGACTTGCAGAAGTGGTGTAAAACATAGCAAATTTACTGTGTTCTTTCTCCATACTACCTTTACTAATCACTGCGCCTATAACATGTTAGTATCACTGTGTGTTGATGTGCCATTTCCCTGTGGTTGGAAATTTTCGAAGCAACAGCAGAGATCATAGAAGTGAGGAACATCTTGTCCACAGCTCGATTTATGTGTTAGGACCTGGACGCCATTTCCTTCACAGTGCAGGACGAGAATCAAGCATAAAGAAAGAACCCAACGTGCCCCCCTTGTTTTTTCGCTTTACTCCTCTAAATACGTAGGGGTGGTTTGAAATATCGCACCTGTGCTTTACCCTGGGCTGGGGTACAAGCTGAGCCTGTCGGGGGCATAATTTCCCTATTCAAACACATAAGTTTCCAACCTCCTACCATGCCCCCTATACTTGTAGGTATGTGCTATCATACGCCTCACATACTATCACTTATCATTTCCTATCTTGTGAGTATTTGCCCTTCTCCGCTCGCTCCAAGGCACTATCGCAAGCCGTTTAGCCGCGCTCCAAAGCGGAACGTCGACCCAATCGAGCCTGCGCGGGAACTGAAATCATTTGAAAGCCCCTCTGAAAGCCTCGGTCCTTTTTTTTCTACGAAGGCTACTGTCATTAGTTTGGTCTCTACTTTTTTTCCAGAGTTTTTATTCCTTTATTCTCGATTAGTTTGTTGTTCTGTTCGGCTTTTGGCGACCAATGTCGACCTTATCGTTTCCTGATTCCGTCAGTATAATTTCAGTCGCAGTGTGGAATGGTCCATTCATTGATTGCTCTTGGTAAAGATTTATAGTTATGTTTTGTCGGTTTACACTGGTTATTGCAGTTATGTTTTGTGGTTTCACAATGGGTTATCGTCCTTTAATTGCTACTAATTGCTTTAATTGCAATCACAGAGAATGCTTGTTGAACTGCTATCATTGGATGCGGTCATTCCCTTCTATCTATTGTTATTTCCAGAGGGGGCTTCGTAAAATCTGCATTTTTCAAAGGGGGCTTCGTTTTGGCTACGACCCTAATACAGGCTCGTGCCGGGGAATGGACGCACTTCGTGATCAACCCGACTGCAGAACGATGCCGACATATTTCTAGGGAGAAGCTTCTCATCAGGTCACGTCCTTTCATTTTTGCACTTGACATGGTTGCTTGAGATAATGGCTCATACAACGGCATTCTTGTTAAGTTCAATAAACATATGTAAATAAATGGTTGTTCTCACACACAGTTACAGTTTGAATCAAAAGGAACGCTGGTGCTCGTCAAATGCATGAAGCAATAATGCTTGCTCACCTCCTACACTCCTCATGTATACTGTGAATATGGGATCGACAATGTGAAGTTGGTAGGCGCGCACAAATGGAGGCGCAATAAACGACGTCGATGCTGCTTGAAATGCTAATCCGAGAATACCATCCATTGGAAGCTAAAAGAAGGAACTGAGTCGGGGTAGAGTATAAAGTTCAACTCCATTCAAGAACTATGTATTCCCTTGTTTCATAATAATCCAACGTTTTGCCCTGACATTTTGGCTTGTCGAAACTGGCGTTTATCCAAGGTTTTCTTTCTGTAGTCACTGCTCGAAATGGTGCACAGATAGACATATTCATATTCACTGAACTATGCCTTACAAATCGATTACAATTTTGGGAATGTGTGCACCTCGAAACAGTCAATGCTCGAACTCGAAAGCAAGCACTGCAATGAGACACTAGTTTTGAACTACTTTTACTACTTTCTACTTGTGGTGTTAAGAAGTTTGCACGCGAGGTTCAAACGGCTTCTATACTCATAATTCATATCAAACAAGCGGCAGCGACGAAGGCAACGTAGCTTGAGCAAAATGATTTCCAATACTGCTCACAGAGTATATCTTCAGCGGTACCTACACGAACACTACGCTCTGAATAACTCTGAGATGACTTTGATTTTGAGATGTAGTGTCTCCATAACGCGAACCAGTGAGTCCATCGTTGGAAGAATTGGAAGAAATTCAATGGTTCTTACATCTTTGAAGAATTCGGCTATTTTTGTTGCTCTACCAACTACGGTGTCATTAACCTCCAGTCGTTTCTCACCAACGTCACCAAATCGTACAATATCCTTGGAGTACTCACCACATGCACTGCCAGTGCCATACTGAAAAGACGCTTGGAACAGAATTCATAACACTTAGCTGTCTTTTAGAGGCAACTCACTTCGATTTCCCACGTTCCTTCCTTCTGCTTAGAAGTTTCGGATGTTCTCCAGTCGTATGCATGCTTTCCTGCACATGTGTATTTTTTACCGGCCTCAACGCAGCAGCGGTCCTTGTTTGGACAAAAGATTTTGCACAGGGCTGAAAAGCGCAAAAAAGCTTTTGAATTAAATTGCTAGCCGTAAAATGTATCAGCTGGTTCCCTTTGTCCAACATGTGAACAAATCTCTAATATTTTTTTGTCGTTGCTAACCCTCCTTGTTGTCACGACAGCTCACCTCCGGAGTCGCACACTGACGCCTCGCAGCCTTTTTCTTTTGGAGGCGGAACACAAGCGATATCTGGTATCCAAAAATCTGCTGAGCCGGTGTCAAGCACAACCTGCAGTGAATTACCCCAGAAGTTGAAGGAGACTGAGGATCATGACAAGCCTAATGGACTCACTTGGAATGTTCTTTCCGGTGTCCCTACAGTGACGTTCGCAATGTATTGTGTATCGTAATAATCATTAACCTAAAGCATATGTTATGCAGTAACATCCTACGGATTGAATTTTGGACTCTGAAACAAAAAAAAAACTAGAAAAACTAAATTTCTGTGTTGTCGGCAAGGCCTTTGAGGCTATTAAAGCCTTAGGCAAAAATCCGGTCTCGGCGACGTCACCCACTCGATTAATAGCTTTCTTTAACGAAAACTTTGGAATTTCTCGAGAGGAATAGGGTGGTAAAGATGGGCGCAATACTTCCCAATCGTGCCATTTACATAGATGAGTTACATGAAGTGAACCAGGTGAAAGAATTCAATCGCCAGTACCTAGCAATCCTACCTCATGATGCGGTCGTCCAACATCGTCAAGCCACTTAAAGGCAGTGTGTCACCTCGTTTTCGTGTGTGAGCTTCTACCAGATTCTGAATCTCCTCGACACACTGGCTCCAACATTATGCCTAAAATATCACAAAAAGGTCTTTAAACCCTATTTTTAAACGTTTTTCGTTACGGGATTTGTAACAGTTTGTCGAGCCGAGTGGACGCGTGAAGCCGTTGATCTCATCGATCGGACACGCCTAGACGTGTTGGCCAACACTGCAGACGTGGCGGGCAGCCAGCACATTCACGGACCTCTCCGCCCAGGTGGTCCGTGGACTGCACTTTCGGATGCTCCGAAAACGGTGTTTTCGTCATTGTTCTGAGCTTTGACATACATCTTTGGAATTAGCGTGACGAGGAGGTCTGGAGCCTGCTGGTATTTTCAGCTCACGAAACGAGGTGACACACTGCCTTTAACTGGACAAGAGCTCGACTGACAATGTTTTTTCGCGCTTATTTCGTACCAGGCCTATGCGAACAAAAAGCGCCAACACGTTCTGATTTCGCTTGAACCGAAAGAAGAAATGGTGCATTACTCGACCTGTCACATTCTCGTTAAGCCTAGAAATTGAAATATTTCTGAGAAATCACATGAAGGCAGAGTTGTGGAAAGTTCAAAGCGTTTTCGTATGATATAGAGCACCTTACGGAAGAATGTTAATCACTTGGGAAAAGTCACTGCTAAATAAAGACCAGGGACCGCGTTAATTCTCTACAGGGAACTTCAAAAAGCCAGGTAAATGTGGCATCCTAACTGTCTGCCGCACTCCTCGACCGATGGTGCTTTGATGACACTCTCTGGGGCTCTCTGCTAAAGGCTGCAGGACCGGTCTGTACTCACTTAGCCGTTTGGAGTTTCCTGTATATGTATGTGTATACGTATGTAGCATAGGGAACAACGTTGTATCAACTGCATGTACGTTCCCATCCTGAGCAGCACGTGTTCCGCTTGAAAATTTACCTACATTTTGTCGATACGTATCCCCAGCTGCAAGGGCAGCTGTCCTCGCCTTAATTCTGGCAGCATTCCTCTGTTTGACAGCTTCCCGCCACGTTCCCTTTCGCATCATTCTAATCCTTGGCGAGTCGATCTTTACAAGAGGCATCTGATAGACTGCAGCCATGGTGAGACCCACCATGATGCACAAAAGCAGTATTAGCTGCATTTCGACCTGAAATTTATTTCATCTCGAATATTCAGTTCCAGAAAAAAAGTGTTGTCTTAAGACGTTTCGAAAGAGGGATGAACAAGGCTCTGATACCATTGAGTCTCATGGTTTTTTTTACTGAACTGAGCGAAATCGAGTGGATGGCTGTATAACAAGCGGTTCTTTTTGAATTTCGGGCTGGTAAACTTTTTTTTATTATTCGAGCAAGGCGGGGAGGAGAACAAGTGGAAATCCCATGAAAATTTATCCAAGTTCGGCAGACCTCACAATGTTCTCTGCTGACAGAAATTTCGAGAATTTTCAGTGCTACAACAACCTTCTCGAAACAAAGCACCATCCTTGTTACCTGCTTGGTAACAAAATTACAAATCAGTTTGGGCTTTTTAGAACATTCGCGCAGTGCAGAGAGATTAACCCTTAGCGTTGTGCACCAACGCATGGCCCACCTCATAATCTCCGAAATAATGGAACATTTTATTACAGGAAAAATTTAAGTGTTGTGAACAGTACCACTGCAAGAATGGAAATGCAGCTACTGCTACCAATTTTAACCATTTTGAGTGTAGTAAATACTTTATCTCAAAAAATAGATGAACATTTAGGAAAAATGAACGTATTTGCGAGATATGTATATGTGGCCAAGGGAGAAATTGGAAGTGAAACCTCGGCTGTTATCTAAATACTTGATTGATTTAGTGAACGAAGAAAAAAAAGTCGAGTGCACAGATGCGCTTATCTATGACAGTTATTTCTGAACACACAACGTTTGTCATTTAACCATGCCGGTCCGAAATGTTAATGACTCGCATAATCGCTTACGTACTCTTACTTATGTACCTACTTATAGGAAACCCCAAACGTACACAGACAAGGGTCGGGACCGCGGCGCGGCTCTCTTGGGCAGAGACGCAGGCGCACACTGTGCTGAGCTCCCGTGACCCTACCCAAGAGAACCGCGCCGCGGTCCCGACCCTTGTCTGCGTGCGTTTGGAGTTTCCTATATATCTCTGTCTAGATCTCCTTCTATACAGATTAGTTTGCTCTAGAAATAATAGCCATATCCCAGTAGCAAAGTTTTGGAAATTCGTAACTTCACAATTTTAGGAGCTAGGCATGTATGTAGGTAATCAAAAATTGCACTGTATTAATTTTGAAAGTGACTACGTTCTGCATACGTGACTCACCGCAAGCTTACAAAGTCTTTTTTTTAAACAACCAGTCATGATCATTTCTGATAGATTGTTATATGTTGTAGAAGTCGTAGAAAGAAGGAAACCAAATCACTAGAGTCGACAAACTACAGGTAGCGATCTTCAGTGCACCTTTATCGACATGGATATTCTGGAGCAGTAGCGCTTTCGCTGTACACGGTGCGCACGAATTACTGGCGCACACGATTTACTGGCGCTCTTTTAGTTTTTTGAGCCCCAATCAGGTAGGACTGAGCGAATTCCATGTAAGTGTCCTTGCTGGAGCCATCTCTACAGTAGACAGCAGCTGGTATCCCGAATGACCTCTTCCTGAGCCTACAGGCTTCAGGAAATCTCCTGCTCAAATCGCTAGTGACACGGGGAAGGTTACAGCTCGCTTCTTTCCAAGATTTTCTGGGGCAGCCTTTAGAAGACTCCGACTATCCTTGCATGATATGCCAGGAGTACGTCTTGTCTACTACGTGCTCATCGTGGATCGGGCCACCAAATGATTACCATGGTAAAAACAGGCTTTCTATTTAACAGGCCATTTTTGCTAATTTTTTGCGAAACTAAGGACTGAGAATTAGCGGTAATAGCGAATATTGTGAATGTTTTGGAGCCGTAGAGGAGTCGCTATTCTACATGCTTTTGCAAACTCGTTCGGCCCCAGTTTACAAGGAAAAATTCATTGAGAATTGGTTTCACTAGTGATTTTCTTGAAATTTGGCACGTAGAAATTGTCTACGTCACTGGCTTCATTTGCATTCCTCTGTGAGCTCCACTTCAGATATGTCAGTAGATATAGTCTGTACTACTGAATAGATAGAAACAGACTGGTCGAAACTTGTCCCTGAAGAATCTTGAAAAAATCTTGTGAAATAATACCTGCGTGCCAAGGGTGGTCTGAGCTGAAAGCACGACAATCTCGAATTTACATATTTTACGCACTTCGGCCTGCAACTGGTTTTTCACAAATTTTGTCTCTCTAGACTTTTTGAAAATGGCTTCCAAATAACGTTCGCATGTCCCACCACGAGGATGTCACGTGCGATAGCTCCTGTGATCGAGACTTCGTAAGCTGGCGCATTGTCACAGCACGAGTATGTGCAAGCACTTGGTGTTCGTGATTTGTGACTCAAATGTCTTCAACAGAGTAATCTATTTTCCTCGAACATTTTTGATGGTGTGTTTGTCACTGCTGACATTTTAACCCAAAGTCGACAATTTTGACAAGTACTACTGCTTTTGAATATTGTCGATGTCGGGGTAAAATTTCTAACAATTGTTTATTTTAGCTCCTCTGGTCGGTGCTCCACTGACTTCAGGGAAAAACCGACCGCTCATCAAGGTGGCTTTCATGTCGTCACAAGATAAACACGTTCGAACGCGTCAGAGCACGAACGGCACGTAGTCCTACCTCGTCCACATCTGCATAAATCGTCTTGTAAAGTACACGGAGCGGCCACCAAATCGATTCCCTCGCGCCACGGTCAATTCAGGCGAGTGCTTTTTCTGCATAGTAAAAGTGCATTCTGCTATGCACATGTTCCTTGTGAGCTTTTCTGAAAAATCTGTTTTATTTTTTTGCCAATTAGGGATCATTTTGTGGATTAAATCCTTTTCCCAATCATGCTTTTCGATTAATGTTGTCCAAGATCTTTTATTATCGCTAGTTTTCCGTTCTACCGAACCCCCCTATTCAAAATAGGTGTATACCGGAAATAGTTTATCCATGTGGATAATTTCGGTGTGATGGGCACGTTTTTATGGTTGAATATTCCGACATCCGATAAAAGTTACCTGGCGACATCCACTGTTAATAATGACAGCTGTTCATCCATGCTTCATAGCTCGATAATTTTATTCGTGTTGTACGTGTACAACGAATGTCAGTCGTGGTCGCACACCTTGCGAGGTGGGCAGCGCCACATTACCCATGTGAGGAGTGTGTGAGAAGCTCTGCCGCGCTTTAGGTGAGTATGCTACAACGGGTGTACTCACCTAAAGTCTCTGCGTCTCCACCTCCACTGCACTATTTCGCTATGCTAGGTTCAGCTGGAATTTGCGTGAGCAGGGCTTCTCACGCAAATTCCAGCTTCGAGTCCTTTACTAGTGCTATATTCACGCTCGGAACAAAAACTCGATTAATCTACGATCTCGGATCCCCATCTCCCCCTCCCCCCCTGAAGTGAAGATTCCCCATCCCTGGCTCGGCTAAAAGTGAAGGTTTGGTGAGCACGATGCTCGGTGTATCCTATGGCCTCGACCGAATTTTCCGTATGACACTGCTCCTGCTCATTTTGCTCTTGTTAAACCTTGATCATCTTCGTATTAGTCACAAGTGAAAGCAGAACCAATATAGCTCTATTTTTCGTCTGACTACCGCTCTGACTTTCTGTCTCTGTCTGTCTGTCTGTTACCATTTCCAACTTGTTTGTCTCATAGATGAGTTTCTCCAGCGCATAATGATGAGCTGATTCTGCTCATTTTACTTTCAAAGAGTGCGATGCAATCTGCTCGGGCGTAACATTTTTTTCTTCCCCGTCGTTCGATTGCTCGTGCACATTTTGTGCGAGATGACGTGGCTCTGTACTATCGCACGATTTTTACTACATTCAAATCGTAATGAGCTGCTGTTATCTGTACCACAATAGCATTCTATTTCCCTATAATTTTCTATGATAAGCTACATTTATAGTGCATCGGAGCCCGATCCGGTCGGATGAGTAAAATTACATACCGACCCTTATTCGTATCAGTCCGACGAGGATCGATACGTATCCTTTCTTGTCCGACGGGATCGGAATCCGATGCAGTAAAAATGTAACCACAGTGTGCTTTTTGACAAATCAACTAAAGAGGTGCACGTATAACAATTTCTCTGTACATAGCGCTCTATATATATAGCATACCTGGCTGTACCTAGCTTCTAGAGCGTATCCCTCTGTTTGTCAATTTGTCTCTCTTCCTCTCTTCTTGTTGGTCTCTCCTTTTGCCTCACTACCCGTTCCGTCTGTCTATTAGTCTGTCTACCTGGCTGTCCGCCCGTTTATTTGACTGCTCATCTCTTTCCCTGTGTAGGTCTGCCTGTCGGTGCATGTCGGCCTGTCTGTCCCTAATCCGTCTGCTTATAAGTCTCTCAGTCCGTTTTTTCCTCTATATATTTCTGTACGTCCGTTTTTCCGTCTGTCTGTCTCGCTCTTTATCTTTCTCGAAAAAGAAGAAAAAAAACAGTCGGCGTACTTTGGCTCTGATTGATTCTAATATCTAACGGCTCTAACTGATTCTATTATAATAGCTAACGCACGGGCAGTTTTACGGATGTCATTTGGGACGGTGTTTGCGAATATCACTGAAAAATAGAAAATCTAACATAATTCCCTCATCCCACTCCATGATCACCAATTTCTTCACGAAGTCCTGAGTTAAAACAATGTTATATGTGTATGCATGAGTGTCGCTTCCTTTTGTTCGTCGATTATTTCTTCTGCAAAAGATCATAGGACGCTGTTAGCAGCCGGCTGTTCCCCTGAAAAACTTCAGTGCGGCGGATCAATCCTTTTTATAGTGGTGACAAATGACTGTCAGCGAAATCCGTGAAACATTACGCTTTCAGAGCAGAGCTGAGCTCACTATAACATTTCTTTGTCATCAGTGTTCCTCTTTTTTCATACTTACATTACACTCTATAAACCAAATGGGGGTGTGTATCATCGTGAGGGAAAACGAGGCGGAGACTTCCCGCCCATCACGGTCAACTCGTCCTTAGTCCCATTCAAAATTTGCATAGTCAAGTATAGTGGAATCGCGCGCGAAGGGAACGAGTCAACCGATCTGGGCGGGAGCAAGATTTGAACGAACCAATCGCAGAACCGTCACGTCCCGTCTTCCCTCACGATGATACATAGCCACCAAATGGATTTCAAATTTTTGTATAATCATTTTTATATATGGGAATTCATCACTTTCCAGCGTTCGAATGGTACATAATTACGGGGTTTCGGTGAAGGTCAATGAAGTTTAGTCAACTTCGGAGTATGCCATCATGTGCGGATGAACTCGCACTCCTCTACGACGGTATCTCCTCGTTGAACACCACTGACATAGAGCCGTACTTGAATTTTAGCTTGAGAGTGCAGCTGCGCTATGACTGTAGCTTCTCGCAGAAGTGATTGGTCTTCGTTGTCATTATTCCAGCATCCTTCAAGTCCACAGCATATCCCTTATCTTCTGTGCTATAGATTATGAGAAGTCCAGCGCGAGTTAGAGTGACCTACGCCGTGCAAGATTTTTCATTTTAACACATTCGCGACCTTACGCTTTCGGCATGGTGTGCCGAAAGCGTAAGGTCGCGAATGTGTTAAAATGCCACGTGGGACACGGGCGGTCCCTTAAAGACAGTGTCCAGGCAAAACCTTTGAACTTGAGTGCTCATTAGATTATGATAGCGGGTCGATTCCATAGGCAAATGTCGAAGTTTCAGCGAAAAAGTCGCAGAAATCAGCGAGGTATCCGCCCTAGACTCAGTACCCAAACCCATCCCCAGTGCCCTGGCCGCCCACCCGGCGTCTGCATTTTCGCGCGGAATTGTTGTAACGTCTCTGATAACTGTGCAGCACGAACGCGGTCCGAACGACGTAATGGTTCGGGTAAAAACCCTAGCAGAACGGTTGCCAATTGCTGCCATCCTCCCCTCGATTGCTGCTCAATCGGTCGGCCCTTTAGCAGCGATCAATGTGATGTGTGATCAATGAAGTGAGCTTCCATTTAACTGACTAGTCATCAATAACAGTAATTGCTGATTAGAGAGCGACAAGATCTGCGCTATCTAATATATTTTTGCGTATTTTTATGTCATCTGCAAACATCTTTCACGAGACGTATTGGCTAATCAAGTCAGGGATCTCCCGAATATACATAATAAAACGGATCGGAGATAGAACTCCTCCTTGGGGTACGCCATTCGTCACCGGATATATTTTCGAAAAACATTCATTACTTTTACTCGCAAAGATCTGCTTGAGAAGAAATTTTTTATCCACTTGATCATTCTGGGATGCAGACCAATGATTCCAAGTTTGGAAATTAGTTCATCGAACGGTACCTTTTCGAAAGCTACTGCGAAATCGAAGTAAGCAACATCGATGTTAATCCGCTGGTCTAGTGCCGCTGTGCAATTTTCTATAGTTGGTGACAATGTCTCTGTAGACCTACCGGCTCTAAAATCAAACTGTTCTTTTGGAATGGTGCTGTTAGTTTCAACATTTCGTTTTAGACTTTCACCTTCCGTTCTTCTAACGTTGCCTTTCTTGTTCCGAGAATGTCTTTTGCAAAAAAGGCACGTGTTTTCAAGGGGAATTGCTGCGGATTCTAAGATTCGGGTTATATCATCGTGATAAGAAATGGGACGTTACTAGGCCACCGTGATTGGCGCATTGACCGACTGTACCAATCACACTAGCCTGATAACGACCCATTTCCCCTAACGATAGTGCACACCACCAAGATTACACACTGTGAAAATTAAAATGAAATGAACAAGTTACTTTCGAACTTACGATGAGGTCAATGTAAAAACTTTTTGACGAAATTACGAATGATCATTTTTGTCGATTCACTCATGTGCGCAGTTCTTGTTGCCACAGCGTGAAATTTTCGGGATTTTTCAAGGAAATTGGCCACAAGTTCAGTTACAATCCGCTGATATACCTTTGACCAAAGATCCTCTGATTCATTTTTCAGAATGCCCGGCGATGATGAACCGTTGCAAGAAGGTGTTGATCAGGTGCAACAGTGGCGTGATCGCTGTGCCGAGAAATTCACCGATCTCAAGGCAAGGCTGGACGAGTGCAATGACCGAGTCAACTCGCGCAAGGAGACAACAGAGACCTGCGTTGAGGTGAAGCGATTTTCATTTTTCCTCTGGCATGTTCTTGTGGTGAGAATCTGAGTTCTTCATAAAGCTATGTATTGGTAAAGGATTTGTTCAGCAGAGAGATTGCCTTACCTAAGGTCAAATAGATTAGAGGAACATAAATAGTTACTCTTTGCTGATTACTACATCGATCGACCAGTGAAACAGGAAAAAAATCAACAATATAAATCACCCGGTTGAAACATAGAAATAGAGAGAAACAAACAAAAAAGTTGCGTATGCAAAACATCAACGCATAGCAGATTAGTACTATATATGTGCTGATTTTTATCTGATGGTCTGCTCTTCATGAGATCGTTACATCCACTCATCCAAAGCAGCTCAATGTCAACTAGGGGAGAGGGAGAGGCAGTTGTGCTCGATTGACGAAGATCTCCGATGGGGTTTTCCTTGCGAAGGACGGTTAGAATTCCACGTTTTTCTTCTTGTTGAGCGACAGAGTGCAATCCAAAAACTGCATTGACTCAAATTCTATTTAAGCATTTTCGCGTTTTAGCGTTGTTGGAGCCTATGAATGTCTCGCCACTGAAAGGTGGAGATTACCTGCGAGCATACTCTGGTGTCTTGTTGGACACCGTCATGTTGGATTTCCTGCCCGTTCTAGTCCTCGGACGTCGAGTGAGCCGTAGCTCACCAATCATAGTAAATGAAATTTTATAGTCGGGAATGTTTTGACATAAATTCGAGAAAGTGTCTAGATCTTATTCAAAACCGTGTGGTCAGATCCGATGATCACATCTACATCATAATATAACGAATCGGAACTCGCCCATTCAAAAATCCGCACCTTTTCGCGGCGGGACTCGTGGGAAAGTGCAGAGCGCGGTCCTATGATTCAACGGGCGTACTGTGAAGCAATAGTTTCTCTACATCCAATCCGTTGAACTTTTCAGAGGTTTGTTCATTTTCCAAGGCTGGAGGGAACCCGCGTCTAATAACTCCTTCAAGGAGGGGCTCCTCCGAATTGAGGAGGTCGCAGGGAACCCGCGTCAAGGGGGAACCCGCGTCTCTTGGGGGTTTCGAGGACGGGATCCACCGATTTGAGGAGGTCGTAGGGAACCCATGTCGCTTAGGGATTTCGGAGATGGGATCCTCCACGTTGAAAAGGCTGGAGGGAACCCGCGTCTCATAACTACTTCAAAGAGGGGATCCTCCGAGTTGAGGAGGTCGTAGGGAACCCGCGTTTCTTGGAGATTTCGAGGAGGGGATCCTCCGAGTCGAGGGGGTCGTAGGGAACCCGCGTCTCATAACTCCTTCAAGGAGGGGATCCTCCGAGTTGAGGAGGTCGTAGGGAACCCGCGTCGCTTAGGGGTTTCGAGGAGGGGATCCTCCGATTTGAGGAGGTCGTAGGGAACCCATGTCGCCTAGGGATTTCGGAGATGGGATCCTCCACGTTGAAAAGGCTGGAGGGTACCCGCGTCTCATAACTACTTCAAGGAGGGGATCCTCCGAATTGAGGAGGCCGTAGGGAACCCGCGTCTCATAACTCCTTCAAGGAGGGGCTCCTCCTCGCAGGGAACCCGCGTCAAGGGGAACCCGCGTCTCTTGGGGGTTTCGAGGGCGGGATCCTCCGAATTGAGGAGGTCGCAGGGAACCCGCGCGTCTCATAACTACTTCAAGGAGGGGATCCTCCGAATTGAGGAGGTCGCAGGGAACCAGTGTCGCTTAGAGGGTTCGAGGAGGGATCCTCCGAGTCGAGGAGGTCGTAGGGAACCCGCGTCCTTCGGGGATTCCTAGGAGGGGATGCTCCGAGTTTATGAGCTCGGGGGAACCCGCGTTTCTTGGAGGTTTCGAGGAGGGGATCCACCGATTTGAGGAGGTCGTAGGGAACCCATGTTGCTTAGGGATTTCGGAGATGGGATCCTCCACGTTGAAAAGGCGGGAGGGTACCCGCGTCTCATAACTACTTCAAGGAGGGGATCCTCCGAATTAAGGAGGCCGTAGGGAACCCGCGTCTCATAACTCCTTCAAGGAGGGGCTCCTCCGAATTGAGGAGGTCGCAGGGAACCCGCGTCAAGGGGGAACCCGCGTCTCATAACTACTTCAAGGAGGGGATCCTCCGAATTGAGGAGGTCGCAGGGAACCAGTGTCGCTTAGAGGGTTCGAGGAGGGATCCTCCGAGTCGAGGAGGTCGTAGGGAACCCGCGTCCTTCGGGGATTCCTAGGAGGGGATGCTCCGAGTTTATGAGCTCGGGGGAACCCGCGTTTCTTGGAGGTTTCGAGGAGGGGATCCACCGATTTGAGGAGGTCGTAGGGAACCCATGTTGCTTAGGGATTTCGGAGATGGGATCCTCCACGTTGAAAAGGCGGGAGGGTACCCGCGTCTCATAACTACTTCAAGGAGGGGATCCTCCGAATTAAGGAGGCCGTAGGGAACCCGCGTCTCATAACTCCTTCAAGGAGGGGCTCCTCCGAATTGAGGAGGTCGCAGGGAACCCGCGTCAAGGGGGAACCCGCGTCTCATAACTACTTCAAGGAGGGGATCCTCCGAATTGAGGAGGTCGCAGGGAACCAGTGTCGCTTAGAGGGTTCGAGGAGGGATCCTCCGAGTCGAGGAGGTCGTAGGGAACCCGCGTCCTTCGGGGATTCCTAGGAGGGGATGCTCCGAGTTTATGAGCTCGGGGGAACCCGCGTTTCTTGGAGGTTTCGAGGAGGGGATCCACCGATTTGAGGAGGTCGTAGGGAACCCGCGTCGCTTAGGGGTTTCGAGGGGGGGGAGGACCCACCGATTTGAGGAGGTCGTAGGGAACCCGCGTCGCTTAGGAATTACGGAGATGGGATCCTCCACGTTGAAAAGGCTGGAGGGAACCCGCGTCTCATAACTCCTTCAAGGAGGGAATCCTCCGAATTGAGGAGGTCGCAGGGAACCCGCGTCCTTCGGGGATTCCGAGGAGGGGATGCTCCGAGTTTATGAGCTCGGGGGAACCCGCGTCTCTTGAGGGTTTCGAGGAGGGGATCCACCGATTTGAGGAGGTCGTAGGGAACCCATGTCGCTTAGGGATTTCGGAGATGGGATCCTCCACGTTGAAAAGGCTGGAGGATCCCATCTCAGATGGGATCCTCCACGTTGAAAAGGCGGAGGGTACCCGCGTCTCATAACTACTTCAAGGAGGGGATCCTCCGAATTGAGGGGGTAGTAGGGAACCCTCATCTTATAGCTACTTCGAGGAGGGGATCTTTGAGTTAGGAAGGCTGGACGGAACCCGCGGCGCATAGGGATTACGCAGAGGGAATCCTCCGGGTTGAAGAGGTCGCAGGGAACCCGCGTTGCTTGCGAATTTCGGAGAGGGGATCTCCGAGTTGAGGAGGTCGTAGGGAACCCGCATCTTGTGACTACTTCAAGGAGGGAATCCTCCAAATTGAAAAGCCTGAAGAGAACTGGCGGCGCATAGGGATTTCGAGGATGGGATCCTCGAAATTGGGGAGCTTCGAGAGAGCCTACAACCCTTGGGGATTTCGAGGAGAAATAGTGAAGAGAAATGGTAACACAAGTCTATGGACTTATTTAATAATAGTCCATAATCCAAGGACAATAATCCCACTGGTTACGGGACAGCTATGAGGGGTTCTTAAGGTAATGTGAGTAAAGACATACGTTGCTCAGTGCAGAGGTTCACTCCCAATGCGAGGTTAAGATGTTCTCATGCATCGCGTCCAGTTGCTTAGAAAAGATTCTCTCGGAGGGGTTAGATGGCATTTGCAACTTGATTAGTAGTCGAATGTCAAACTGGCCAGTGACATTGTCATTTGAAGTACTTATTTTGGCTTGACTGTGGTGAACTCCTCATACCACCATTGAATTTTTGATTATTGGCAGGAGGGATGATCCTAGGGTTTGAAGACTTTGCCTAAATGATTTGGATGCTTTAGGTGAAGTTTAAAGACATAGTGACCAAGTTGAAGCGAGTTGGAGCGAACATTTTCTTCTGAGGAGGAACATTATATAGTATTGATTATTTTCTGTATTGCGACTGCACTTACATTAGGGTTTGGATTGATCAAATGGTAAACTTACGACGTAAGGTGATAAAATATTGGCCTTTGAAGAGAACAAGACCATCAGGTCTACTCAGGAGACGCAACAACTGTGATTTTCACAAAAGTTGAACTGCCTCGATGATTAAGGCGTTTTTCGCAACATATGTTGGATTAAAAAAAGGGCGTGGATGAACAATTTACTGGAGTCGGATTTCGGTGTTTAACTACTGCACCGACAGGACGGAGGATATGGTTAGACTGTGGATTTCGAATTTGGATGGTGGTGTTGCTGAACAACAGAAGTAAAATTTGCGGAATTGGTGCAATGAAGGGCGAGCCTGGGATGGAATATGAAACATGGCTAAGTAATCGATCTCATTACAGGAATTGAGTCAAGTGTTTACTCTTTTCAAGAAATGAGCTTTGTACCTTACTTGTGCACATCAATAAGGTTGCTAAGGCTAATGTACTCGAGGTGGGCTGATGCACTGTTTTGGAAAGTAGAGAACTTTTTATTGATTTGCTGGTATAACATGGACGACTTCCTCGCAGAGATCGGTAGTACTACAGCTAATATCCTTCTTGAACTGGGTTTCGAGATGTGCGGGATTTTCGCTTTTCTGTTGTTTTTGATTTCCGGTTGATGCTTTCTTGATTGGCTTGAGAAAACGAAGAGTTTTGAGAAGTTCGCATAGGGTACAGGTCGATGTTGTTATTGCGGAATGCTATTTAGGTGCGTCCGCTTCAAGTTATAACATGTGCAACTGAGTACAGAAGACTGTACCAATCTACTGCGCACGTCGAAGAAAGTTCCGTCGGCGTGTTGAAGGAAAGTAGCGGATGTGCGCCTAACATTAGTTCGTAATCTGTTCAAAAATTCTGGGTCTTTATATTTATTGGAGCACTGCGCACTGTCTAATAACGTTAATATCTGTGGAACAGTTGTTGCACCCGAGCAGTAAAAGAAATTCTTTCTGGTAGAAGCTTCAGATCATGACTTATAATAACGGGCTTAGTCTGTCTGTCACGTGTGTGTGTGTGTGTCAGTGTGTGTGAAACGAAATTCGAGGGCGTGGCCTAGAGTGAAGAAAATGTTCTACACCGGGTCCACTATTGCTGTAGGAGTGCGCCGGCGTCCGAAAGTGGGGAAACGCCTGGAGTCGGGTCCAACGGTGTGATAACGGTGCGCCGGCGTCCGAAAGTGGGGAAACGCCTGGAGTCGGGTCCAACGGTGTGATAACGGTGCGCCGGCGTCCAAAAGTGGGGAAACGCCTGGAGTCGGGTCCAACGGTGTGATAACGGTGCGCCGGCGTCCAAAAGTGGGGAAACGCCTGGAGTCGGATCCAACGGTGTGATAAGGGTGCGCCGGTGTCCAAAAGTGGGGAAACGCCTGGAGTCGGGTCCAACGGTGTGATAAGGGTGTGCCGGCTTCTACAAGTAATAAGAATTGGCCAGCTGGGTCTATTTCTGCGTGAGGGGTCGTTTCGGCGGACCTTACACTGTTTCGGCGGACCTTCAAACCTAAATCGCCTAGACGTACATTGTTTCCTTTCGTATCCGTGTCCTCTTCCCATTCCGTTTGTGTCTGAATGAACCACTCCTTCCTTTCCATTTATATAAACCGGTGGACCCTTATCACTTGAATTACCACAACAACCAGCTGACCCTAAATCATTTCAAGATAACATTTGCACTAAATTGGTTACACTCAGTTCTTCACGACCACTAACTTCGCTCATGTGGAAGAGCATAACTTCGTACATATCGGGGAAAGCGACCACCTAAGGGATCAAGGGTTTCTCAGGAGAGCGATAGAACTGCGTGGAAGGCTGCAGATTCTATCATTCCATTTACACTTTTGTGTTTGCATTCAATGTGCAGTATGCAAGCAAAACGAGCATCAATAGAAGTCTGGAAGTCCGGCGTTAGCCGGACGGCCAGACTGGTTAATCAATGACGAAGTTGCTGAATCCGGGAAATCATTACTGAATGGTTCCTTCTGACGTTGCATCCTAGCACGCATGAGGAGCAGATTTCTCAACAGCTTTGGCCACTTTTATTTCGTGATAAATTCATTAAGAAGAAGGTGTAAAAATACTATTTTGTATCAAGTGAATGTTTTTTTTTCCTGAGCGGAAAGGGGGTAGAAAGCACAGCTTCAGGAAAGGTACGCGAACTTATTCTTGCACCCAGTAGTTTCGACATGAACCTCAAGTGGCTGCCACATCCACACTTTCTAGCGTCCCGTAGGGGCGCTAGTAGAACTGGCAATTGTGATGATCAGAAACACTGTTAATATGATGTCAGAAGTGTGTTAAGGTCCTCTGTGAAGAGGGGACTCGGACAATTTCTTCCTTCCATGACCTCGATTTCTTTCCTTTTTTCCTTTCTCGTGGTTTATGTTATGAATATGAGTGCTTTTCGAAGGCAGCAACCGCGAAAAATTTTACTTCCGCGTTTCGGCGTAAATGGGATAATCGATTAACATTTATATAATGTTCGAATCTGTTAAATTATTTGAAAATCATGTCTTTTGAGATACCTGAACTCATTGTCAATGTTAATATGTCTGTTTGAGCACATTGCAAGGTTCGGAATGATCTGCAAATTTGAAAATTAGGAAAATTCGCAGCGGACTATGGAGGAAGTGTTTCCGAATTCTAGGGCATTGGTGTGCTCATCAGGTAGCTAAGTAAACACAGCGTCAGTAATCATAGCGTCATTACTTTTCGTCATAACCGTGCGCTACTTGGTGGGAATTGAGCAGCGTTTAAACTTTTTTTGATAACACTATTGAAATTACAAGAAAAGATCCTGTACTACTTAACTGGAACTGCCACGTTCATTTAGGTTATATTTTTAGGAGATGTGGGACTACGTTGAGCAGCTTGACAAGTGTGCAATTCGCAAAGCCTTCCTATCTCTGAAGTGAAATATTTTGCCCAAAGCAATGTAGTTGTAGCTCATATTGATAAGCAGGAATAAAGTTGTTTGTTTTTGTTTTTCTTTTGCTGTGATTGACAAATAAACTTGTTTTCCGTTAGCTTAGCAACCCTGAAATTCATAGAGTTATCATGTATTCTTCTCAGTAGAGAAACTTAGGTAATGTCAACAACTCTGAATTTTTGACGAGACCCGGATGTGTTCCCGAGAATGTCATTCCTTGTCACCAGCGCTCCAGCAGATACATTTTGAGCAAGTTGCGCAATACCTCAAGTCGTTCAGCTGCTTGAAAATGTATGGCAGATAGTCATGCATGTAGAATCATGATGCGACGACGACTATTCACCTCGTGCCAGCATGAGACCGCCAGCCACCAAGTCGCACTCCAAGCCAAATGCGAAATCGGCTCATAAGGAGAAAAGCAGTACCTCTGCTGTGAAGAACACTGAGGCCAAAGTGAAGA
This sequence comes from Ancylostoma caninum, assembly GCA_037903475.1. Classification (NCBI taxonomy): domain Eukaryota; kingdom Metazoa; phylum Nematoda; class Chromadorea; order Rhabditida; family Ancylostomatidae; genus Ancylostoma; species Ancylostoma caninum. Next base: position 791,096 of record JBAJFG010000446.1, read on the forward strand.
CTCAAGCCGAGACCAAGAAGCAGGAGGAAACGCCTGAAATTCAAAACGCTGAAAACGTAGCTCCAGAGAAACTCGAGGAGGTCTGTTTCTTTTTCTTCATTCTTTCTGGCTAAACATATTTTCGGAGAAAAATTCCTGTCATTCTGAAGAAAATGATTTTCTTAGTTAACTTCTGCATGCTTTGTAATACAATATATAGAGATCGACAGAAATTCGACAAAAGTCCAGACAGGCTTGCACTTACTATGACGAAATCAAGCTAACAACAATGAAGAGGAGATAAGGCTGTAATATGGTTTTTTTATTCAACTATTAATACTTAATGTCGTCCTATTTACCTACTTCCTTCTACCTCGACACTCGAACAGCTGGGAATGTATCAGTACGTTTTCCTTCTATCTCACTTACATCTTCCCAAATTCTATTATTGAGGTAGTTCTCGCAAACACGTCAGCTGACGATAGCGATAAATGAAGTCCCCATGAATTCACAATTAGTTGAGGCAGGAGCTGAGGAATGTATCAATCAAGGAGAGGAATTCTGCACTGTTTGCCCTACTCATCTTGTGTTTAACATTAAATCATTTCTAGACCGTAAAGGATGAAGGCACCGTAAAGGCCAGCATTAACCAGTCCCTTTTTGAGAAGCACGCACTCCCCTATTTCCTAGAATTAGTCAGGTACTAAGTGTGAATGTGCACTGATGCACACTGTGAATGTGCAATGACTTGCGAGGGGGAGGGGGTGAGAGATTGGGGGACAATCACCCGATACTCGATGTATAGTGTATCTAGTCACCGCTTCGTCCTCCCGTATGTCTCTAGTTCCAGCTTAACTACGTCGGACGGATGGGAGGCATCGAGGGCTCAGAGCGGAATTGAACCACCGATCTCTTGACCGGACTTCCCCAGCACAGTTACCACGCGCTACACGGTTCCTCTTATGCCCAAAAATAAAAGAAATCATTGTTAATTGAAGAGCAGAAACGCCTTCACTGTAAGAAGCACGAATTCAGTCAATCTCCTAGTTTCAAATAATTTCAGATGCCTCTGGCACTGGTATTCTCTTCTGAAATTGCTGTAGTGTAGAATATCTCCGAGGTAGTGTTCCTTACTGCAAAAAAGTGAACACTTCTCTCTCTCTCTCTCTCACTCTCTCTCTCTCTCTATCTCTCTCTATCTCTCTCTCTCTATTTCCGCTGGTTTGACATTCTACTCTCACCCGCCGAAAGTCTTTATCCTGAGTCTGTTCTTTGCCGGAGGAACAGTACCTTTTTAGGGATGCAGTATTGCGGTACTCCTGTTTGCTCCTTCAGCGTCTTCATCAAAAATCTACTTCGTTTTATCATTTCAACCCTCAATATTTATCATTCATCTTCAGGGTCAAGCGTACGATGGGAATTTCCCATGAGGGGGTCGTATGGGAGGGGGCTGGGAAGGGGGGGGGGTCGTATTGGGGAGGTGTGAGTGGAGTACGTAGAGGGGTGGATTGACCATTGATTGTAAATTCATGATTGTCTGATGACATGACAAATGACGTTCCACCCAAGAATGATCACGTCATATCGAGTTAAAGCAGGAATGGTTGGCAGTGTATGGGAGAAATCCGCTTCAGCGCACTCACAGGTTCGATCCCCAGCGCCTTCCATAAATTTTTGCACGGGTCGGAATCACTTCGGAACCAAATGTGGAGTAAAGAGGGTGGAAATGTTTAAAAAATAGAGTGTGGGTAGCGAGATCAATCGATTGCACATGCTAGGATTCGCCTGCAGGGCCCGTCAGAACATGGAAAAGTAGGGTGACCTAGACCTCGTGCTGAAGTCCTCTGACTCGAAATCAGCAAATGCTTTTCTACCTATCCATAGAGGACGATCAGCTCTGTCTTTTGCCACAGTTTTCATTTTCTAGAACTTTATATGCTTTTGGGAGCTCGATGGAAAATTTTTCAATTTTTCGGGTCTCCGAGGGGAAATTTCCCATCTAACTCACGCAAGCAAGAGCAATTATCCGGGTGCGATAATGGAGAAGAAGAATCAATGCTTGTAGCTCTATTACGTGAAGGTAGTGAAATTTCGGTAAAAGGCAAACTCTTTTCATGGGAGTTGAAGAAGTGAAAATCTCGCAATTTGAACAGATGGTGAAAATGGAGTAAATCTGTTTGGCAAATCACTGAGAAGCAATTTGCAGATATCACGAAAACTTTTCTTTCATGAGTTTTAGTTGAGGAAATTTCCCATTTGAGTGCGGAATCTGGCTCCACGAAGTCCGCTCGTTTTCCCGCAATTTAGATGGGAAATCGATGGGAAATTCGCCAAATTTCCCATCGATTTCCCATCGAGCTCCCAAAAATATGTGAAGGTCTAGAAAATTGAAACTCTGGCAGAAGATAGAGCTGATCGTCCTATAAGGGCAGATGGAAAAACATTCGCTGATTTTGAGTCAGAGAGCCTCAGTGCGAGGTCTAAAGAACCCTAGTTTTCCATGAACTGGCGCCCCTTGTAGGCGAATTCTCTCATGTGTTATCGATCGATTTCGCTTCCCTCACTTCATTTTCTAACCTTTAAATCCTCTTTACTCCACACTAAATCCTGAACGATTCCAACACATGCAAAAATTTTTTGGAGGCGCCGGGAATTGAACCCGTGGGCGCGCAAATGCCAACGCTGAAACCGATTCCTCGCATGCGCTGCCAACCAGTCCTGTTTTGACACGTAACGACATGATTGTTCCTGCTGGTAGTCTTGTCCGATCGGATAAGAAAGGATGGATATCGACCTCAAGGCTGTTTTAGTTCCAATTTTGGGTTTTTGAAATGTTTTTTGTGTGTTCTTCCTTGAAACTGTTCAGTGTTTTTGTGTACAGAGAAAACATGAGGGGCAGAGGGGGGGGGGGGGGTCGTGAAAAGATGGGAGTTGGATGAGGGAATGGGGGGGGAGGTCGTATTGAGGGTCGGTTTTTCCCATCGTCATGCTTGACCCTGTTCATCTTGCAAACGATTGACTACTTGTTTGAATCCTTTCATCGCTGCGAATTTTAACAAATTCTATCTCATAATAATACAGTTTGACTTAACAACAAGGAGTAGGTGCTACTGCGTGGCGGCCATATATTTAGCACACCCGCTATTTTGGACGACAGAATTTTCTGCATATCTCAGCCCTAGGAAGAGCAATCAAGAACAAGTTCGACTGTGTGTTGCGGCTCTATGAGGCTTCCTTCCTGCTGTTTACCAATAGCACATAGTCAGTTGGAATTGGATTGAAAAATAAGAATTAATTTTCGTCGGTTGTCTCAAACTAGGAATAAAAGTTTCTTATCCATCTATGGAGAGAAGTGAACAGGTTATTCAAGTGAGTACTTTTCTCCGTCGAAAAGTGGGAAAACGTCTAGAGTCGGGTCTTACGGTGTTGTGAGGGTGCGCCGGCATCGAAAAGTGGGGGAACGCCTAGAATCCTGTCCTACGGTGTGAAAAGGTGCACGGACATTCAGTAGTGGGGAAAATGTCACGCACGGGTCCACACTTTCGAGAATGGTATACCAACGCTCAGTAGAGGGGAACGTACAACGAAAACGAGGCGAGCGAAGCGAACGATCAGGCTGGTTTAGTATAAAACCACATTTTAACTCAATTTGATAAGATAATGTAGAAGTGCGATGTAAATATTCCCAAAAGTACATTCTGCTTTTCAGCTTTAAATGCAAAGAATGAGTGCCGTCCAATCCAGAAAGAATCTTTTGAGGGGTAGAGTAGGGATATGAAGGAGAACACTATGCCTCACCAAACACTCGAGTATTGTCCTGATAGCTCATTCCAAGCTTGAAATACGGATTTTATATTTTCATCAGTTTATCGCCCGAAGTTGGCAGCGTGCTAAATATGTGGTCGCCACTGCACGTACACAAGTGGTGGTTCGATCTGTCTTCTGGACTGGCGAAGCCCTTTGTCCCTCCGAGGCAGTTAACCAGTAGAAAAACATCTGGCAGAATCCTCTCTCACCCCCCTCCCCCGCCCCCGCCCTTAAAAAAATTGAGAAGTGATCGTGAAAAACATGCACGGCTAGAATAAAAATGGACTTCTTCCTCCATTACCTTATTTATAGCACCCATTTGAATTTTGCGTGCTTGAAGCGAATCAAGCGTTCGTTCACCTAAACTACAGCATTTCACGCCGAAGTATAATACATGCCAGTTACCGCTCGACAACCACGCACAGCGAAGTTTTCCTTCTGTTGCTCTACTGAATATGCATAGGAATTTCTTCAATTCCTTCTGTAATAGAAAAAGATTTAGGTAAGCCGGATAGGCAAGTGTGTACGCAGTAGTACAAGGGAAGTAATAGTGACATTAATGTCTTCTTGCATTTCTGAGAGTGCACTAGCATTCGCGTTGTTAATCATGCGACCAATTGCAGATAGTGGAATCGCTGGTATCGGCTGTGATTACGAAAGTCGAAGCAGAGACTGTGGAGTTGAACAAAGCAAAAGTGACCGCTGGAAATGACATGAAAGCACAACCGGTAAGTAAGATTCCCACTGTGGCTAGCGAGTTTGGATGTGTTGTTCGTAAAAGTCATTTTTGGGCCTCTAACGCAGCTGTTCTTCTTTGAACCAATTACTTCTCCTTTTCCACTGATTGTAGGGTAGTTCATATCAGATGCGTGCTTCTGAGGTCTATGCGTTGATGAGTGATAGGGCCAGGTGCATCGGTGACGGAGCTCAGACGCACGCATTAGCTGCCCCGCGGCAGCCGCGTGTCCTTTTCATTGAGGATGAGTATGCCGCGTTGGCCGGTCTTCATGGAAAATCTTCTTTTAACGCAATTTAGGAAAGATTTTGTATTTGAGCCCAGCTAATGATTAGTTTTGCTTATTTGCCAATTTCCTAAGCATTTCGCATGTGTGAAGCTTTTGCACATACCTCAGGTGGCTGCCCCACCCCACTTTCTAGGGTCCGGAAGGGGCGCTAGTTGAAGAGATCAAGAGACAAACAAACAAGCACAAACAGACACACACACATAGGAAACCCTTCAACCCTTTTCTATAGAAAGTCCTTCGCAAATGAATGCATCCGTCTGACACTCGCAGCTAGTACAACGCAATCATGTTGATCACCTTTGTCCATGAGAAGAATGATTGAATTCCTCGGCATTGAATATGAGTTCTGCGTCCTTCAAAAAAAAGGTAATACAGCATGTAGGGAAGGTTGCGGGGCGGTCTGCCCGTAATTGCTTGGCGAAGTAAACTCTCGTTATAGTACATTGTTCAGGACATCACACGAAAGTCGTCAGATGCGGAGGAACGCCGTCGCAGAGTGTAAGTATGCAGTATTTATTTCACTGTTACATCCCTTTATGACTTCCTAAACTGGCTCACAAAGTGAAGGAGAAAGACATCGCATTGTCACAATACCATATCCTTCTTCGATAAGCTACGCAGATCTCCGACTTTTCAGCGAAAGGGGCGATTCGGAAGCTCGCCTTGGTGAGATTCTTCAGGAAGTTTTCGCGGCACCACTGATGTCCAATAATCCAGTGAAAACGGAGAAACCGTGAGTTACAAATGCAACCGCTCATAGATTCTGAATGAGAAGGCTGCTTGATCAAATGGGCGTCAAAACTTTACACAGAAATCTTAAAAGATGTATAGAACTTTTCCATTTGTTGCGCATAAGAATTTTCAGCTAGATGAGAAATCCTTGTGAACTTATACTCGTTTTTTATTGATCAGTCCTAAAGTGTATAAATAACTGGGAAGAAATTACGGCGCTTCAGATTTCTGCGCCAGTCCTCGAGAAATTTTAGTTCCGGTAGGTAGGAAATGGGAACAAACAGGTAAATGACAATGACGGACTGATTTGAATACCCACGAAAGCCTTTGTAGATCCTTAAGGATAAATGGTCGGTAATAATCTTGTTCGTGAGATGCACCATTCATTCGACTTCATCCGAACACTGCAAAGGCATTGAATGCGTATTTTCCCTGTACAGTGAGTTGCGGGGGGATCCGACGTACCAAGCCAGTGCTTCATCGTTCTAGACTCCTCTGGTACCACTCACTGACTCTGGAGCGATGGTGGGCTTGGTTGGGCTGGGTCGTGATTGAACCATCGACATTGCCAGCGAACAGCGGGCCTCTTACCACTGCGCCACGAAAGCTACGAGAGAGCCTGAAGTTTGCAAAATCAATGTGCCGTCAAGGCATTCTTCCTGTGATCGACTGAGCCAGTTTGAGCCCTATCACGCTGAGATGAGAAAGGGAACAGTGAAAAACACTTGGACTCAGACACAACTGCGATATCACCCGAAGCTTCTGTAACAATGTTAGCCAAGAAAACCCCTGTCAAATCGCTGCTATTTGATTTTTTTTGAAATGACCAATCTCCGTTCAGAGGACTTTCGAAAGAGGAAGATAAATCGTGTTCCCTTATTTACATTACACCCTTTTCAATTTCAATTGATTTTACCAGACTAGCGCCCCTTCGCAACACAAGAAAGTGGGGTGGGCAGTCACTTGAGGTATGTGTGAAAGCTTCACACGTGCGAAATGCTTAGAAAATTAGCAAATAAGCAAAACTAATCATTAGCTGAGCTCAAATACGAAGTCATTCTTATGAGTTGCGTATATTCTACGGGTCTGGCCGCCTCGCCAACGTCGGGCTTCGAGTCTTATCGCGATCCTAGCCTTGCTTGCAAATTCTTAATCACGCACCCACATGTAAAGCTAATTTACGATGCAGCGATACTACCTACTCTTTTTGTCATATCTCTTACATGCCAATGGACCCGTTACGAGCGGCAACTCCCAACTCTGCACGAGAGTATCTTTCACAAGGCTTTAGTACTCATGAACAATACAGTGCAAACAATGCCGTGCGAATAATCACCTGAAATGATTTAAGCTTCACGTTACTATGATAGCCCAACTGATGAGGTTCCGCTTCAATATACAGGGAGGCAGAAGAGTTGGTCGACTGAGACACGCATGAGGGGGAAGCGTGCCGGTGGAGTAGACTGGCAGATGTGCATCTTCCCCACTATTGGGCCACGGCAAACCCATTCTACATCCGTGGACCCGTATGCTGGCGCTTTCCCCACTAATGAGAACCATGCGGACCCAGTCCCCATTCGTGGACCCGGCGACGTAGCGTTCTTCCACAGTGACCTTGTGGATTTCTTCCACAGCGCCTTCGAAAACACCTGCAGATACATAGCCATAGTGGACCTTGGGACTTCTTCTACAGCGCCTCCGAAAGCGCCTGCAGATACATAGCCACGCTGGCTTCGCTTACAAGGGACCTGGTCACAACAAATTTGGACCGGGCCTGTTTTCCAGTTCAACATGCTTTCAAAAATGTGCTAGAGGCTCCGCTAGTATAAGCAGGAGGTGGTGAGGAATGCCATCCTACCCACCAGGACCGAAATTGAATCCATAGAAACATAATTATGAGTGGATGCAATGCCATACGTACACTATTATGTGAAGTTGTGACGAATTTAACATATACTAGTACATTTGCTAGTTATAAGTTCGGCATTTCGGCATTTCCTTCTTGTTACCTGTCATATGGCAGGGTAGAATGAATGCCCTGCAGGTACCGTGGATGCCTGCAGGTATATCTCGCCCAAGCAGTGTCATAGAACAATTACAACCTCATTGTTCAAGAAATACTGATTTTTTGGAGCTTATGATGAATCAAGGGACTCCTTATTAAACCAGGAGTCTCAGAAGTTTGGCAGGTCACAGTAGTAGTTTGGGTAACAGTTTAACAAAGTGGATTAAGAAGCTGGAATATTCAGAAGATATTTTGTATCGGAAGGATCTCTCGGAATCTTGAATCGCTCAGCGAGGAATTCCTGGAAAAAACAATTGTTGACAATGAGATACTAAGTATGACAAAGACACCACAGAGGACCTTGCAGAAAACGTGAACAAGCGAAGAACCATTGGCGAAATTTCATTTCAAATTTCAAATTTCATTAACATTTCGGGCTGACACCTTCGGAGAACAAATTGATTCAAATTTAACCAACTTCAAGCCATACGCCATAGCCATACGCGCTCGGTGATACGCTGCTTGCTTCCGTTTAAAACGCGGAAACGAAAATGATGGGACGAAGCTGTGTACAGCAGTGTTTATACTTCGGCGCGACGATGCCGACGCGTATGGCAGATAGCGAGGCTTCCACTGAACTGTGCGAGTCGAAGAGGTGGCTTCTTTTCTCCTTTCTTCTTCTTCTCTCGTAGAAAAGTGCGAGAATCGGATTAGAAGACTGGTAGGATTCGGCCTTATTGTATTTATCATAAAATTCAGACACGTCCGGATCTTTGTCACCAACTGTGATCAGTTCATTCCTCTGCGTTAGCATGCTAATTGCTCTAGTGAGATTCGAACGAATGTCAAACTCTGCTGGCGCCACTTCGACCAATGGAATATATCCAAGATCTGAGAGTTAAAATCAAACTGCGTCGCGAGGCCATGCTTGGTGAAAGTGGGCTCACTAGACGAAGAAGCGAAGAGTGGGGCTGGTGTAGCTGCTGCAACTCGAGCTTGTAGAACCAGTTAGTCAAAAACCTCCTTTCGCATCTGGATTACTTTTTTCGCAGCCTTCGGAACTCCTTCGTCTGGTGAATGATCACTCATAGCAGAATACGGACGCTTGGTGTTGCCACAAGAGCCTGAATGGAGGCCAACTCCCAGAAATCGCCAACGCTAACTTTTCCCGCGTGCGGGCGGTCGCAGTGCTGTCCCCGCCCGTTTACGGGCACTCGCCCGCGATATTCAAAACTCCACTTTTGCCTCCGATACTTTACGGCAAAACCTCTGTTTTGATATCGCGGACGAATAAAGCGGAATGCACCTTACACCTACACAAATACACATATGTGTCTTGCTTCGCTGTCCTTCTGTGGTGCATAAACACATATGCCAGCGGACTACCTGGAATTTCATAAACTAAGACTCCATGCTTTCCATATTTACTTTTCTCTCGTTCTCCATAATAGCGAGTCTCTTCTCTCGAACAGGCTGGTGCGGAAGGTCCCAGCCTCTCACGTGTTCTGGGGACCACCCAATCCTCGTTTGTTTCTGCGGCGTATACCTGTCAATCAGATTCTTACATAATATTTCTGGGAAATCGAAGTACGGCCATTCGGATCTCAGTGCTGAATTTACCAGTGCGCGTCTATTCCCTGATATATCGACTGGTCCAGAATCACTGTGGTTACTCTGTCCACTCCCGAAAGGCTATACATACAACGGTTGGGATTGGGGAGCAGCACAAACTTGGTCCTGCAACAACATTCTTTGAAAGATTCAGACTGCTGAAATTCAGATATTCTGCTTACCTGCACATAGTTTCTGTACGGATCGTTCACGTACTGGTTGTGGTTGCCCTGTCCACTCCCAAAAGGCTGCACATACAACGGTTGAGTTTGGGGATCAGCACGAACTTGGTCCTGCAATAACATTATTTGAAAGGTTCAGACTGCCAAAGTCAGATATTCTACTAATCTGTCCGTAGTTACTACAGGGGTCGCTCAAGTACTGGTTGTGGTTGCCCCGTCCACTCCCGTAAGGCTGCACATAGAACGGTTGAGATTGGGGATCAGCACGAACTTGGACATGCAATAACATTATTTGAAAGGTTCAGAGTGCCAAAAGTCAGATACATATTCTACTAATCTGTCCTTAGTTACTACAGGGATCACTCAAGTACTGGTAGTGGTTGCTTTTTCCTGAGGTTTTCATATACAACGGCTGAGAATGAATAGCAGCAAGAGCTTGGCGCTGTAATCCAATAACACACCCTTGAAGATAGATATGTCTGAGAATATCATGAAAATTCACCAACCTGGAAGTTTGGTCCTGGCTCATCAGCGTAGTAGGAATAGGATTGATGGATGAAACAATTTTTGCTCGACATGGTTTAGACGCGAAAAGATGTAACAATTTACCTGCAAATCATTATATACTGTCTCACTGACCAAGTATCTGTGATTATTTGATTTTCTGTGCACTCCATTTAGCCGCAAGCAGACTCTGCTGTCATCCACAGGGACGTGCTAGGTCAATACCCATTGGGGTGTACAATCGGCTGCTTCGAGTATTAGCTGCTCCGACTCCGACGGAAAGGCGACTGAGAGCTTGGACTGGTGGATCACTTTTCTTTCATTTATGTGTAATGAACACTCGAAATATAGAACATAGTTGAACATTGTTATATACAGCTTCACATAATGGTGCATAGCACTATCTCAACTCATTTTTACGTTTTTGTTGATTTCGATTCGGACCTGATGGGTGAGATAGTATTTCTCACCAGCTCGTGTTAGTTTTACTAAGACACACGTTGAGCTGGAAAACAGGCCCGGTCCAAATTCGTTGTGGCCGCACGGGAGGGGGACCTTTCATACGAAAGCAATTAACGAGGTCGTCTCGCACCTCGCTCACACCTCGTTAGGTGCTATCAACTTTCCTCTTATGTATTCAATAATTCCGAACTTTTCTGATCGCTCACTGGATGCGACTGACCAATACTTCAGCATCCTGCTAAATATCGACTTCCTGAACAACTTATCAGTCAGTCAGTATTAATTAGCAACCTATGAGCACTCTTGCACCTAATTTGGAAACCGTTTCTGCTATGGAATGAATAGATTTCTTCGTTCTCCATGTACATTCAAGCATTCCATGGAAATTTCTTTACCTCAACTTCCCTTCTCACTTTTCATTCCTTAAGTCTCGGGCGAGGGAAAAATAGAAACGTTTTGCCGCTTTGGAAGAGGTGAAACAAAAAGACGGCAATGCCACTACAAGATACCAAAAGAAGGACCAAGAAATTGTTTCAAGAATTACAAAAGCCTGTGAACAAGCACCATGCATCAAAAAGAGTACTTTGCCCGTCAACAAACTTTGATCATCTGAAAATGAGTGCACGAGTTATTGCGGCGAAAATAAGCAACTTTTACGTCTAGCATGTACTAGTCGGGATGGGAATGAACTGGCTAGTTACTCGTTGAGTCATCAAGATAGTCAGAAATATCGACTCAAGCCGATTATTAGAGTTAAGTTAGCTGTCCCTCAACAAAGTGTGAGCAAGGTTCGAGAAGACCTCGTTAATTACTTTTCGTATGAATAGTCACCCACCCTGGCCACACACCTTGGAAGCAAAGCCAGCGTGGCCATGTATCTGCAGGCACTTTCGGAGGCGCTGTGGAAGAAGTCCCAAAGCCATTGTGGAAGGACGCGGCGTCTTGCCGTGGACCCGTATCCTGGCGCTTTCTCCACAATTGGGCCAGGGCAGACCCTATCCCCGTCCGTGGACTCGTTCCCTGGCATTTCCCCACTAATGGACCCCTGTGGAACCAATCTTCATCGATTGATCCGTATCCTGCCGTTTCCCCACTGTTGGGCCACGGCGGACTCTTTTTCGATCGGTGGCCATTTACCCTGATGTTTTTCTGAACAAAAGGGCCCCTGCACATCTGTCCGTCATCAGTGCACTCGCTCTCTTTGTAAATTTCTAACGTAATGGAAGAAAGTTAGGAAATATTAGGAAAGTTTGATCAATAGCACAACTGGTTTCAGAAAAAAGAATGCGTCCTTGAAAGCTGCTTCACAACACCCTGTAAGGGCGCGTTCTCCATTCGTTCCTCCTGTGTGTTTGATTGTCCTGCCCTTCTTGATAACAGACATATCCTCAGGCTGTACAATCCCCATGGACCTCAATGAGAGCAGCGCAAAGAGCACACCTAATTGAGAAAACCGAGTGAAACCTACCGCTACGGCCTCCACGCCATGTAGACATCCGTACGAAGTAGTTATCGTCCAGTGCTCCTAAATTCAGTGAGATCGATAACAAAGCTCCAGCAGAGGGGCTACTCTGCTACGTACCTTGCTGCTATGCATCGTCAAATCGTTGCAAACACTGTCTCGCCTGGAGTTCCCAAGACCGCTAGCCGCTGGCCCCCCGCAAAATACCGAGTGTACCCGACTTCCACTAAGTCCATGCACCTATGACGAAACATCGGCCGAATGCCCCGTCAGCTTCGCATCCTCGCGAGGCACAGTCTATAATCGAGCTTCACGGCGAGCGCATGCGATCGCGTGCTAGCCCCCCTACTCCTGCGCTCTAGAAAATTTTCTTGCACTACCATGATTTATATAAGAGGATACAATATAAGAGTTGGAGTTCAGGCGGCATTTTTGTAATGCATTAACATGGAAGATTCCACTCTAATAACGTTACAACGTGAAATAGTTTATTCTCCAACGACAGAAGCCTTCTGATTGACGCTTGTACTACTGTAGGGACTTACGAGAGCGAAAGACATCCAATGATTAAGAGAGTCTTTATAGCCGCAAAATGTAGGAGTGGAACTCGAACTCAAGTAAGCTCTAAGATAAGCTTTACAAGGACATGTATAGCTTTACGAAGGCATTTGCTCCCACATTCCCTTTAGACAAAACGTCCAACCCCCCCCCCCTCCCTATTTTCCAGTAGGAACACAATGGAGCTCTAAGCCTGCTCGCAGCCCCTAACTATCAGCCGCATCAGCTTACTCGCCAGTTTTTTTTTAGCCTGATCCCGCTGAGGACCAGTGAACTATAATTGGTCACAAAATCCCTGGCAATTCAGATAAGCACATCACCGGCACGACCTCTCTGGCTGAGCATCTAACCCATGACGACCATAAACAGTTTTGTCACCACTATAATGGATTGATTGTTCCATGTGGTAGTGAATAAGGCACAACCTAAGAAATACTGGTTCTCACATATCGTTTGTTTCGTCCTGGTAAGAGACTTTCACTGAGGCACTGAGGAAAATCGGCGAATAGATATATAAAAGCTTTGTGGGTATCTCTGTCGGTTCCTCAGCAAGATGAAAACGACAATGATAATCATTCACCTAAAATTTCCTTTCGCTGCCGATGCACTTTTTAGGGTTACAATAAACTTTTGATGCGAACTGTGAAAGTGTTAGATTGGTGCAAAGCAGATGTTTTGTAGGTTTTTTTTTCTCAAAGATTCACAATTCTTCTTCAAGATGTCGTATAACATTTCAATATGAAGTGGGCGTCTAGAACACTTGCTCATCTTGTGAGGGCGCAGGAAATACCCGAAAATTCACAGACACCGCTTTTTCAATCTTCCGTTTTCCGCGTGATTTTGCAACATGCCGCAAACAATTCGCTTCGAAAAACCTTCCTTATATTTGTCTCGAGGTCACCAGCGGTGCCGTTGTCGGGCTCTAGCTTAATGGCTTCCTCTTCGGAGAAAATCTGATATGCACTCTTCTAAACATTTATGACGCTGCCAACTAATTTGTTGCGACTCGGTGGTGCCACGCAGGTGTTAGGTGAACAAGGGTCCTTCGCCTCGCCGTTCCATGGCACACCCATGTGTGCTTAAGCTGCACCCGGGCTCCTTACTCTGCAGGCTTAAACCCGTGGTAAGATACAACTATTCTGCCATTAGATTAGGTTTGCTACAATGCAGTATTAGGACGATTTACGGCCGATTAAGGCAACACGTCCTAATACAGAGGAGAAGACTACACTAGATAAATTATATAAGTTTATTATTAATTGATTCCTTTATTATTGGTCGACAGTGAGAAATATTCGTGGTCAAAAGGATAGATATTGTTACGATAATTGAAATAATGAAAACATGGGGATAAGGGCGGAGGGAGTGGGTAACTTGGCGTCAAAGGGCAGTGGGCCACCAACACTGCAAGCCGATAGGGCTTATTCGACTCCGGATGCCAACTTAGTAGGTCCGCCAAATCAGCCAAGCCCACACATATAGATCTTCGGTGCTGTAGGGGAACTAGACGATGAATGGGGCAAACAAATACAGCGGAAGCAAGATAAGTAACACCACCAAAGAAAACAAAACTATGTTAGTGGAACAACAACAAGAATTTCATCTTAAAGCAGTGTCTCACCTCATGATGGGTATCGAGATATCAACGGAATCTGGTCCTACTCGACGTGCTGATTCCAATAATGTGCTTGAAATGTGAAAAAACAGTTGAAAACCCCTATTTTGAAGGCCAAATTCGATACTGGAGCGGACGATTTTTCTTGCTAGGAAGCTTGCAAAAGCGGAGCTGAGAAGTTAGGCCTGCACATTAAAATGAACTTTTAAGCAGTGGCTAGTATCAACTGATCAAGTACTGCCGTGTCGGAAAAACATGCCGCACCCTCAGCTAGCTCTTGCTCCGGAATGAACTCTCTCGTCCACTCGCCGAGAATTTCAAAATTCTCGGCCAAAGAAACTCGTAACTTATGAATGAAGAGGAGCGCTCGATATCAGGCACTCCGGGTATTACGGCGTCTATTAAAGAGAAGAATTTGTTAATCTAGCTGGTATTTGTTTACCACCTGTCACATTCTTCTGGAATTTCATGTATGGGAGCCGTATGGGAGCCATTTTCCCTCAGCTCCAGCTTTACTACTCAGAAAAAAATCACCAAACATGACGACTCAGTAGTTGCAGTCTCCGATTTCTTCGCTTCGTAGTTTTCCTGACTTGTGATTCACAGAGCACCACGCTCATAGAATAGGTGGCGGTCCCAACTAGTCGCAGACACTACATATACTGCTTTGTCGGCAAAGTCGTTGAAAAAAATGAAGTCGAGGAAAAAAAATAAAGCTTTCGCTCCCACCCACTGACTACAAATTCCAGTTCAATCTGACCAAGATGCGCTTCTGACAGATCTTGCAAGGCGGGCAACTTTAACTATACTCACAAGAGTTGTCAGTTAGAGATGGTCGCGAAATTTGAGAAGGTAATTAAATTTTTCCAAATAAAGGGGGAACCGCAAGCATACCAAATGACTCCTAGAGGCTGACATTGTAATTTCCTCACTTTGATTCCCCACACATAATTTCTGAGTTCGGCTAATCAGGCATTGCTGCACAGAAACAAACAGTGAACCATGTGCAGGATGTCAAAAAATGATAGACCCACAGAAATTGTAGATAAATTCCTTAACATGGATGTGGCGGATAGCGTCTGAATGCGCTCAGAACTGAGGATTCTTTAAGCATCGTTTAAGAGCAAGCAGTTCATATTATTCCAAAATATCTTTCCGAAAGATGTGTGCCGCATTTGCTAAATTTCGAGCAAGAGCACGTCGCGAAGTGGAGCACAGCAGAAATTTCCAAACAGTTCGTTCTGAAATGAAAGGAATAGAAAAATAAAATTCCGACTGAAAATGAAGTTTAGATACAGCACTACACTTTGTTTACAGAAATGTGGTCAAAAGAATGGTTTGATTCCTATGAATTGGTTCCGAAAAAGTGAAGGATCCTTCATGGAATAGTGTTGGCAAACAGGGGGGACTTTGTTAGTTGTCGGAAAAGTCATTATCAGCCAATAATGATCGAGTCTTCTTGAAGCACGAGAAATGCCGATTCACGGAAAATTCCCACAAAAAAAGGAGGGTGAAAGTGTTGCGCCTCCTCAACGATATGACCGCAGATCCAAATGCCATCGCTACGCAAAAAATTGTGAAGATAAAAAAAATCTCCCTCATTTAGTGATTCTTCAGCACTAGCTTCCTCACAGCTCCAGCTTTTCTCGGAATCCAAAGGCTTCTTCTCTAGAAAGAGATTCAGGTCAAATGACCAAATAGTCTTGCCCTAATGAGGTTGTTTTAAGGGCCTCGAAATAACCCTTTGCAAGGGAAGAATTCGAAGCTGAAAAGAGATTGGACCAAGTGTGCTGTGCTTGACAGGATTGGACTAAAAAATAAGTTGAGGACTGGACCTGTGTTGCTTTATATTTGCTTCTGTTATTAGCCCCTTTCATTATATTTCAGTAGAATTTTAATGCAAAACCTAAATCTTGATTGATGTAGTGCAATGACAACGCTCTTTGAATTGATGCTATCTACGAGGAGAATCATTATAAATGGCTCATTTCAACAAAATGATCATTTCAGCGCTGCCAGAACGACAACGAAGGCTTCTGCTCCAGTGGCATCAAAACCTCCTAGGCCTCCATCTTCGTGTGGGTAACTTGCAGCACTCTCCTTTGATGTGGAACACATCTTCACTATCTTTACTGGCGACTACTGTGAAATATGTTAAAAACCTTCCCGACAATAACAGAAATGGGTCATTGAAAACTTCTGAAGACTCAAATGGTCCTGACATGCACAAGCCAAATCTCCGATGAAGTTCATTGGTCACTACACCCGCACATTTCGATTAGTTCTCCCTCTCGATCGCTCCTGTGGTGTTGCACATGCAGGCGTATCATGTTCGCGTCTTCTTTGCTACACGAAGTAAAGAACAGTTTTAATATAACAACAACATATGAATGAAGTCTATCTAGACAAGCTCTTTTTGCGACATCACTGCGAAGCTTACTCGAGCCGTCTCATTGGCTATGACGCATTCTACGCATTCGCGGCGTAAACGTTTTGAGCCGTTTTGCGCAGCCTTTCGACCCAAATGGGATGAAATATAAGGCAAATGTTGAAAAAGAGTACCTTCGTCGGCATGTATTCTTACTTCTAATGCCTTGAGTTGGTTGTGAATTTAAGTTATTCTGAAAAGCGGTTAGAATGTGCTTGTGAATGAAAGATTTTTTAGTGACAATAAACATATGACATGTCATCAGAGAAGCGAGGAAATGCAAACAAATTATTAGAAGCGCATTTACATGGCCACCTAATTTACACTAATCTTTAGTTTATCAAACTTCAGTAGCAGCTCGAATTTTACGATTTTTTATGATTTCAGCAGTCCGGCACATATCAAAATCGCCCGTAAAAGCTGCAGCCAACGCAAAAACAACGAGAACAACTAATAAACACGACTCTGTAAAGAATGTTGCCCCAAAGAAACCTGTGCCACCACCGCCATCGAGAGCGAAGCCTGAGGAGCCCGATTCCGTGGAACAGAAGGGAGCCCCGCAAGCGCCACCCAGAAAAAAGCAATCCAAGGAGCTGTTGAAGACAGATTCAAAGAAGTCCATTGGATCTGTTAATACTGAGCAGCCGACGAAACTGGAGAAACAGACAACGATAGAAGACAAGGGTAACCTTGATGCAACAAAACCGAAGGTCTATTTCGCTCTGTTTCGCAACACCTTGTCTTTTCGCCTGACTTCTTTGTCGTCAATTCCAGGCTCCTTCGAGGCAGTCCAGTATCGGTAAAATGGCAGTAAAGCCGGCATCAGAGAAGAAACAGGATGTGCAGCTTCAAAGCTTGAAGAGCATAGATTCAGGTTGTATCTTATGAGAGAAGTAAAAGTAATCGTATGAGTAGAGTCCTGAAAATATAAAATACTAGCCAAACGTAGTCTACGAAATGAGAACGAGCAAGAAAATATTCTGCCTGCTTTAGTTGAATGTAAGAAGAGGTTCTCGTGTGTGTGTGTGTGTGTGTGTGTGTGTGTGTGTGTGTGTGTGT
The DNA here is from genome assembly GCA_037903475.1 of Ancylostoma caninum. Taxonomy (NCBI): domain Eukaryota; kingdom Metazoa; phylum Nematoda; class Chromadorea; order Rhabditida; family Ancylostomatidae; genus Ancylostoma; species Ancylostoma caninum. Next base: position 808,525 of record JBAJFG010000446.1, read on the forward strand.
GTGTGTGTGTGTGTGTGTGTGTGTGTGTGTGTGTGTGTGTGTGTGTGTGTGTGTGTGTGTGTGTGTGTGTGTGTGTGTGTGTGTGTGTGTGTGTGTGTGTGTGTGTGTGTGTGTGTGTGTGTGTGTGTGTGTGTGTGTGTGTGTGTGTGTGTGTGTGTGTGTGTGTGTGTGTGTGTGTGTGTGTGTGTGTGTGTGTGTGTGTGTGTGTGTGTGTGTGTGTGTGTGTGTGTGTGTGTGTGTGTGTGTGTGTGTGTGTGTGTGTGTGTGTGTGTGTGTGTGTGTGTGTGTGTGTGTGTGTGTGTGTGTGTGTGTGTGTGTGTGTGTGTGTGTGTGTGTGTGTGTGTGTGTGTGTGTGTGTGTGTGTGTGTGTGTGTGTGTGTGTGTGTGTGTGTGTGTGTGTGTGTGTGTGTGTGTGTGTGTGTGTGTGTGTGTGTGTGTGTGTGTGTGTGTGTGTGTGTGTGTGTGTGTGTGTGTGTGTGTGTGTGTGTGTGTGTGTGTGTGTGTGTGTGTGTGTGTGTGTGTGTGTGTGTGTGTGTGTGTGTGTGTGTGTGTGTCGCTAGACGGGTCCGCAACCGCTTGAGTAGGGCGCCGGCGCTACGAAATGGGGAAGATGTCACTGGATAGATCCACGTCAGCGACAGTGCTGTGCCGGCCCTCAGTAGAGGGAAACACATAGACGAATGTGAAGCCAACGAAGCGAGCCCAAAAAAGCCTGAGAGTCGACCGCTAGCAGGACGATTGGGCTGGTATCAATTGAAAATGAAGGCGGAACTAAAACTGAACCTGGGATTTTCAAAAATGTTCTGTTAAACTTTTGGAATTCTCTGCTATGTAAGGTTGTTAGCTTGGAATAGTTGTTGAAGCTCGAGACTTCAATTGAAATTCTTTGAATGTGACAATTTTGCTCTCGTCGTGCGCTGACGAAACCCGTCCGAGTTCTTGTTCTACTGTGCCTCATGTAGTCCAGTAAGCAATGGGGTGAGACACGGATAGAATACGTATTTCGGAAAGACAAATAAATTACTGTTGATCTCTATGGATAACTATTAGAATTCCACTTTTTCTATCGCACTTAGCCCTGCTTTTTGCTCATCACCAGAGATTTCTTTCCAATCATTGATATCGCATCTAAGCTGTAATAACTCAATGCAGCAAAACTGTTCCTGCTTCCTCTATTTTAGCTGCTACCTTTCACATGAGAACTCTAATCAGTTGGTCATTTGTCACAGTAAATGCTCAAATATCACCTGACCATGTTCTGAAGCCGTTCAGTTTTAACACTGATCAGTGGTTGATAGTTCTCGTGAATGATTGAGTGAATGAATGACGTGAGTCGCTCTGAAGATTTTCTGAAGATCATACTCATATTTGTTGGTTTATACTATACTTGTTGCCCTTAATGTATACGATAGGAGACTCTGTTGAACCACCGAAGAGCATCCCTGACGAAAAAATCAAAGAATCAGCGAAATCATCGACAAGAACAGTTCCGAATAAACGCAATGCTAAGGCTACTGGACCAGCTAAAAGTAGGTTTGACTCAAGCTTTTGTAATAATTCTTTTACATGCTTGAATGCTAAAATATCGAGGGAGGGAAAAAGGTTGTAGATACGTACTGATCAGATATTTTCCGAGAAAGTGCTATGACTCTGGTTTTGTATGCTGCAGGTCCGTATTCTCATTACTTATTGTTATTTCAATCTTTTTTTTGACTTTTTCAGGACAAATAATGAGAGCTTGAGCACCGCCTCGACTTATCAGTTAGTAGTATCATGTCTATTTATTTGTCTATTTCCTATATTTGAAGTTTGGCATCAAAAATTATAGAAGAGACTGACTTTGTTGTAGTGTTCTTTGATTTCTACGTGAATCTCCTCAATTGTGAACTAACCCGAAGGTCTACCTTCCTTTCCCGTAGTGAATTGTGAAGGAATGATTGAGAAACAGCTCTCTTCCACTGAAGAGCTGTAGGAAACAAGTGTGCGCATTCTAAATCATTGCACTTGCACAGGTTGTTTGAGGGATAACACAGTAAACAACATAGTGAAGATTTCAACTAAATAAAAGGTGAAGATTCTTCTTGCAGAGTCACCGGCTCCATCAACAAAGACGTCGAGAGCGTAAAGGCCACTTCCCGGCGTTTGTGTTTCAATTTATTTTGTAGTAAAGGCTGTTTGTAAACATTCATATAGTGTCACGTTTGAGGTGAAATAAAAGACAGCTACTCGACTCGTAGACATTTTTTACAGAAACTTTTCGGGGTTTAGCTCTACTTTCTAACACCACGTACGTGAGCTTAATCTTGTGCTAGCGTTGTCGGAATGTTCTTGGACACTTTGTGTTTAGATCTGCAAAATGAGACAGGAGCTCGAGAGACGGGCCTCCTACAAGGTAGAATGTTTTCATGCATACCGTCTGTACCTCATGTGAGGCATTTCTTATCAGTCTTCCTGTTTTAGAATAGTGACACGGGAATCTCGTAACAAGTGTGATGAATTTCCCATCACCATGGAATGTTCTTTCGGAAAGGTGTTTTACAGGGTGTAGCGTTGCTCGTGTACGTTAGCGTGTGCTGTATGCGCTGTTCGATGGGCATCAGAGCTAGTCGCTTGTTTGCAGAGGGGTGCGCTAAAAATAATTAAATGTTTTTTTGAGAAGTTTTCTTGCTTGGAAACCTCGGCATGACTGATCTCTCGTGTGATTTCTGTGCCATCGAACTTCTCTAGATGGAACATTCTATTGACCTTGAGTTTCCGCCTCTCAGCGTCTTTTGAGGTCTGCGAAAAGGTTGACTCCGAGAGATCTTGCGTCCAGCCCACAAAATATTATACCTCTCTATCTTCTGTTAGGATCTCGATGTCGTTCCAAGCAGAAAATGTAGAAGTTACAGATTGCCTGATTTCAGCTCAGCAGGTGTTCCATCACAAGTACTTTAAAGGCAGCAGGAGCTGAAATCCTCGACTCCGAGCTGAGCTGTGGGCGATGGAGTACAGACTCAGCACATCATAAATGTGAAACGAACACAGACAATGATGGCTTACCTGCAGAGAAAATGGAACATTCGTCGCGAACACGCCTGGCGCGCGGACGAGTTTTCCCCGGCGCAAAAGCCATTGTGGTGCGTGGTTTGGCGCACAGGAAAAACGAAATGCATTCAATTCAGAGGGTTTCATGGCGATACTCGGCCAAAACCACGCGCCGCAATGGCTTTCGAGCCGGGGAAAACTCGTCCGCGCACGAACACAGCCAGGCGTGTTCGCGACGAATGTTCCATTTTCTCTGCACGTAAGCCATCATTGTCTGTGTTCGTTTCACATTTATGATGTGCTGAGTCTGTACTTCATCACCCACAGCTCAGCTCGGAGTCGAGGATTTCAGCTCCTGCTGCCTTTAAGCTGCACTACTTTACTGCCGACCACAAATGAATGTGACCGTGCTCAGAATCGGATGATGATAGACTTGTATTTATTGCATTTATTTATTTAATTATTCAATTATTTCTTACATTTCTTATTCATTCTTTTATTTATTTATTTATTTTATTAGATTGGTGCGAAATTGATTGCCGAAATGAACACCCCAGTTCAAAGTGTTATAACTTGGCTTAAACACAATGTTCTTCATCAATTCAATGCTCGTTTAGTTCATAAATCTTTCCCAACAATCTATTGAAGACAGTATGTCTCCACGAAAGAAACTAAGATTGCAAAAATCTAAAAACATTTGGAAGACGATTTCGGCATGCTCTGAATTAGTAGTCTGCTAATATCGCATGTTTGCATGGGGGACTCGGGGAAAGTTATATTCAGTAAGGTAAAGACCAGAGGAATACAGAAAAAGAATGAGAGCCTCGATTCCTCACTGCGCCAGTTTTGCCGGGTGAGTTTTCAAGTGGGAGGTTTAATGCTACCATGGAGCAGGAGATAGCCTGATTCTGTTCACCACTGCCAACCATGTCTACAGCAGGTCTCCAGACATCAATTCGAACTCACAATACTAGGACTCTGTTGTCAACGCTTGACTAGATTGGAGAAGGCTACAGCAGGTCACACACTCACAGCACCACCAAACTCTTGAGACCGCCTCACTAGAGAGATCTAGTTTAGGAAAACTTAGAAGTGAGAAAACGTCTCTATACATACCCATTCGCATTTCATGTTATCGTGCAGAGATCGAGCTTCATCCACAGCAATTACATGTTCTTGAGATTGATCGTTTTGGGACAAAAAATTATGCAAAGAAAGGTGTCACACCAGGCAAGACGCTGGCCATCAGTTAGGTCATGGGGTGTCCACTTCCACACCTTTCTTGCCCTGTCAGTTGAAGCCAAATGTTTTGAAACTGTAGTATAGTAAGCGCTTCCCTGCTCCCTTCACTTTAGTCTAAAATCTTAGGAAAAAAAAACTTCGCGAGTCCCAAGCTCATTGCCTAATGAGAAGAAGAATCCAAGTTAAAATAAACGCAGGATTACCGAATACCTCCGTTTCAGAGTGATCGAGTCTGAAGTCATTAACTACGATCACCCTAAAATCTCGTCGGCCCATTTTGTTCGCGATACTACAAAAAGGAACTGAAAAAAGCAAGCCAAAATACTCGAGCGGCTTCTGGAAGACGAGAAAAAACCATTTCAGAATTTCACACAAGTTGTCTTGAAATTGCTCAAATTCCACAGAAGAGAAACATTGCATACCCCCTAAACGACAATTAATTCCGCGCTAACCTAATATTTATTCATAGATTATTGTTCACAATGTGACTCTTCATATTGAAGATAGACTTCGGCAGGTTTAAACAGGCAAGTGGTCTGCAGACTCGATGAGCAAAAACTTTGAGCCCATACCTTGCAATTTTGCTAAGTCACTTCCTCTTATAAAATATAAACGTAACTGTCTTCCACCTTTTCCACGGATTTCCCTCTATTTCCCTCTGAACCCAGCCGATTTGCTGCGAGACTATGTGGCGCGAGCCCGGGTGGCGGATAGGGGGTTTACCGCGAATCAAAAGCCGCCATGCGCTTGCCCTGCGACGCAGGTAGATCTAGGGGATGGACTCCTTAGTTCGACAGTGCTGGATTCGATTCATACGGCCGGCATATGAGTGTGAACATGTACTCACACGTGTGAGTGTGTGCAAATGCTTTGTGTGGGCTGTATCCTGCAGTTCGAATTTAGCCAAAAGCTCGCATTCTAAGGCTGGGAAGCGCATGAGAGGCGATCTAGGGCCGCCTCTAACAAATAAGTCTCTCGTCCACGAGGAAGAAAACCCTTCCCCTCAACAGTCGAATGCCGGTCCCCTCAACAGTCGAATCACATCTAATGGATCATGAAGTCAAATGGATTCAAGAAGAAGACTACGGCGTACGCAGGAATCTACGCACACTCGCGGGGCCCGTTGAGTGTGGACTAATATGCGAGGGACCTCGATGTTTCGCGAACGGCGGTATCGGGGGGGGGGGGGGGCAAGCAGGCAAGTCGTTAAAGATCGTGGCCAAGACGAGTATTGCAACTTTGAACGTCGGCACGTTAATAGGCCGCTTATGTAAATTGGCAGCAGCACTGACCGCCGCCGAATGGACTTGTGCGCGGTGCAGGAGACGAGATGGTTCTGCAGCAAGTCCAAGGACATCGGATGTGGCTCCAAAATCGTCTACACTGGAACTCCAGGTACTAGAAATGACGTCGGCGTCATCGTCTCTGAAAGGTTCAGGGATTTCATAAGAGGTATAAAGCGTTTTGCCGACCGTCTTATGAAGGTTGCCATCGTCACGCTAGAACGGCGCATTCATTTCTTTTCGGCATATGCCCCGCAGACTGGATGCACGGATCGGGTTGAAGACGACTTCTGTTCATTGATTGATGAGAGGACCACAGCAGTATCATCAGAAGACACGGTCATCATTGCGGAAGACCTGAATGGCCACATAGGTGTTACGAAGGACGGCTACAGGTGCCATGATGGCTTCGGATGCGGAGTGCGCAACGACGATGGCAAGTGTATTCTCGACTACTCCGAGTTTCACAACTTTGTCATGGTGTGCAGCGGCGGTCAGTCATCCTTGCGTTGCTGAATACCGCCTGTCCGCTCTGCTCTACTTACAATACTGCTCCTAATCTTTGCAAAAAGGACGCGCGCGACGCGTTAAACCGTCGCAAAGCGTCGCCCGTCCATAACTTTCTTAAAAGGTAACCAATTCCAATTTTCTTTGAAAAGCCGAGTTGTGTATTCCATCACGAATCTGAACATGTATGATCTTTTCAACATCGGGCTTTTTACACTGTAGAAAATACCATTGAAAAATATAGTGTATTAATCACTCTGAATTGGATTAAGGCGGTCAGGTACAAAGAGGCCTCTTGAAATTAGCAGTGTAGCTTTTGACAGGTATAGAGAACAATATTACAAATTGCACGAACCGTTCGATTCGTTGTAACACAGAGAATCCATCTGTTCAGTTCGATTTAGATATCCTTATTTTTAAGAAAATTGCGAAAAGGAGACGCTTTACGACCGACTAACGCGTCGTGCACGTCCTTCTTGCAAAGATTTTGAGCAGTACTGTAGGTTAAGGTGGTGCGCCGCGGCACAGCAGACGTGCGGTATTCTGTAACCCAAGGATGATTGACTGCCACTGTAACTCTAATGTCTGAGTAACTTGACGTTTTCAGGTAAAAGGTTGAGCCTCAAAAATGAAATTGGTATAGAATGGTGTGAACATTTACGAATGGAACAAAGAATAGATGAAGGCGCACGAACTTTGTCCTCGATGCATCCGCATGAACCTACGGTGGCTGTCAAGCCCCACTTAGAGTTTTGCCACCGAGCGAGATGTTTCGGGCAGCAAGTGAGGGGCAAGTATGAGGCATTCCTTGCCGTCGGTCTAGGGCGAGTCCGCGTCAAAGTATGAGTGTTCCCCATGACGAGTTTTGCCGCAGTGAGCTCACGCTGCGTAGCAGCACGATGACGTGGGCGACTCGTTCGGCGGCGAAACTCAGTGAGGTTTTAGATCCATACCTACCGATATGGAGTTGTGACCCAACATTTTGGAACTCGCCTTCGCTCCAATTTTTTCTGAGAACTTCCACCTGTGTTCTCACTGTTTCCACTGCAAGATCAAATTTCGTTGGAATTCTGTAGCTGTCACTACTGGCATGCGGCCACGTGATGGTTTCTCCACGCTAAGTGACCCACCGGTCCACTAGTCAAAGAAACATTTCAACTTGAACGGTATTTCGAAAGAGAATTGGTGGAAAATTGGAATATGGTTTTGGTCAGAAACAGAAAACTAACCGTGAAGGGCGCCTGAAACTGCTCACTGGCATCTCCGGTGTTTTGGCGATATTGTGCTTACTATTCGGCTATTCTTCTGTTGATAATACCAATGAGTAGGGGAGAATATTTACTCATCTGTTCCAATTGACCTTGAGTGGGATGATGTTCAGTTGGGCACTGTTCTCAAATCGTTTCAATTGTTCATTGGTTTTCCACGTATAAGGGGCTCAAATTAGTATTGTTGCATTTTTGTTTCTTCTGGCTCCATGTTGTTAGATGACAACCTGGACATAGCAGAAGCAATAATACAGCTACTATTGGAATGGACAGATTTAAGAATCAGACAACATGGAGATCACAAAGTAGTCATTCTCAGGAAACATAATAGAAATTGACCACATACTCTTCGAGCACTTGTGAAAATAAGAATCGCAGTACCACACGTGGTGGTACTAACAGCAAGACATATGGCATGCTTCACAGCGACATCGTCGTTGTGAAGAAAATGAATGAAAATCATGAGAACAAAACGTTATAGTCCCCATTTCCGTCTCACAATTCACAAGGAACAACATGGTATCATAGTAGCAGTTTTACGGAAACTTTTTAAGCTGAACGCTCACTGTAACCGTGTCGCTATGCCATAAGTGTAATGGTTGCAGCGCTAAAGTAAAAAAAAATTTGACTCAGGCGATATTGTATTTTGAAACGGAACTAAAATTAGGTGGAAATTGGAATTTGGTTTGAGTCAGAAAATGAGAAACTGGTCAAGAAGGCGCATCAAGATACCATTAACAGCGCAGTGCTAAGTTCTTAATTAACGAACTTTTTCGTTTTCTGTGGTGTTTTGGCGCTGTATGCGCTCTTTATTTGGCTATTCTTCTGTTGATAGTACTAGTTAATGGGAAAGAATATTTACTCATCTGCTTCCGCTGGTCATGAGAAAGATAATCTCTGGTTTAGTATTGTTTTGAAATCGTTTCAATTGCTCATTGGTTCTGCAAGGCATTTATAAGGACTGCATGTCAGCAGATAATGAACCACTACTGTTTCTAATTTATTGTTCGGATCCGTGCCCTAATCGGAGCCAGCAACACTTCATTCCATTTTTTTTCTTTCTCTGAGTTCGATCCCGTCTTTCAGAGATAATTTTCTATACCTCTCAGCTTCTCTCTCCTTCGGCTGCCATTCCACGTAGAGCATAACACCCTGCATAAGCGCTGTCCAGCAGTGAAGCAGCGCCCGAAATTGATGCTGCTGGGAAAGTGCTGCTGACGACGATGTTGCGGGGTGCTCTACTCCACAACTATATACCAGCAGCCTACTCGACTAACGGGGAGATAGTAGTTTGCTTCAGAAAACAGCTAAGTGAGACTTACGATTGCCAACGGGGGAGAAATTTTTATCCAATCGCCACGTTTCAACTGGAATTTCTGAAACAAAACACTGATCTTGAAGGGGGAACCGACCACTCGCGCAAATGCCTGTCGTTGGACACTACCTCTGCACCAGTGTGCACCTGTTTTTGGCAGTGAATGCTTTCAGTGCTAAACTACGGCTCGAGAGTGAAACGTTGCAAAACGCCTGGCCGCTGTTAGAATTGAGCCTCCTAGCATTTCTGTAGAACAGCGCACCTCCCACTGCGCCATTGTCGATGCGAACCTATCCGCGCAAGGATTTGTCACCTAGAACATTAGTTCGATTACAGATTTCCGGGAAATGTGTGACATTTAGCGCGTTTCACTGTTTATCCATGCGATTCTTGGTGAGCCTGAAGAATGATACCCATCAAGTGTCCTAAATCGGTTTCCCAAGAATGGCTAGTGTTCAGAGCTCACGTACGATCATGAATACTCGTCCCACTCAGGTGTTGTAAGCACAACTGAGACCATGTATGCAGCAAACAGGGACCAGAGCACACCCTATATGCTCTACGCCAGAGTTTCCATTTAGCGAAAAGCCAACCTTGAAGAAATTGTTCGAGGATCCAAGCTTCGATCTGTGCATATTACTGACTAAGCGATGGGTGATTCACCGCTCAGCTGTTAGTTTGAGATAGACAGCAATTGCAACTTAGTTCCTGCGTTCAAATCATACAAAAACCAATAGCAAAAGCCTTGCCTTGGAGAGGTCTTGATCCACCTTACTACGATATCAGTCCTCTCAACTACTACACTACCCATCATTTCTGGTCTACCCAAGCAAACAAAGGATTTTTCACCTATCAGTGGTGAATAATCCTCTAGCATGACAGTTCAACCGCTTGTGCAAATTTACTATGAGAATTATTCATCATCGACACTGAGGTATAATGAATTTTAAACTACAAATTTCAGGTAAAACGTGGTGCCGAAAATCCCAGTGAACCCATGATTTCCCTTATAGTTTTCATTGCATGCCTCACAACTGCACATGCAGCATGTTCTTGCAAACCTTTCGAGACAGTGAAGGAAGCTTTTTGCCAGTCAGATTACGGTAAGATTTCAGCCATACGCTTTAAGGTACAGAATCTTGTAGCGTTCCATGGGACTTACATTACAGTGTTGGTCATTTCTGCACCACAGAATACCGTCCAGCTGGTCTGCGCCGCCGCACCAGATTACCGCCCAGCGGCGGAATAATACCCAGCTGGTCTGTGTGCTTATCGGGCGTTGCCGGTTGGGTTAGATATCCTGAACATCAGTGTCCTGTATTCTCCAGAATGTAGGAAGAGCGGAACCATGCCCCCATTTGCACGCGTCGGTGCTCTAATTTTCTCGCCTCCCCCGATAATTACACTGGGACAGGTACAAATCAACACCGAGCACCCGCCTCACCATTCTGGTCGATACCGGACTTACAAACTTCTTCTAATGCTCGCTCCGCTCTCATCAATTCACCTCATGTCTGAACCAATCTAACTCAATGTTCTACCAATTTTTTAGTGCAAAGCAAATGCAAATGTAGCATAGGATTCCATCTCTTGTAGCTGCCTTTACTTTTATGTCATTGGATCCGCTACAGAGCAGAACCTCGCGGCTCTAGATTCTGCTTCATAGCTAAGCGGGCAGGATACCAGATGACTGCGGCAGCTCAGAATGAGAAATGCCTCCTTATGTGAAGTTGATTATGCTGATCTTGAATATGTTTTTGCGTCGCGCTCACTGCCACTGTGGAAGAAGTTATGACCTCATCTGTGCAGTATAGGTGCGCAGTTCCTACATTAACCTACCATAATTCCACATAGAAGCGTTGCCATGAGAAATGGGTGCAGAATTAGTGATCAGCTGTCCAAATAACCCTGTATGCAAAAACTCAGCAGAAAATGCATCAATACGGGTACAGAATTTCGCCTTGCTCATGTATTACTACTACCATTTGCAAGGGAACGATACTTCATTAAAGGCTTACAGTTAACTTCTCGCGCCGTGCTGAAAACTGTAAAAACCCCTTAAAGGAGGACGGTGGTTATGGTCAAGCAAGAATGAGAGGAGTGTGATAGCGGGTTCTGAGGCTGAACAGAAAAGCACAAATAACATATTAGACGCACGCCTGCTGAGATTCAGCAATGACCACTATTCGACCCAGATATGGCTCTCTTTAGGCTCGAAACCAATTTTGCGAAATTTTACCTCTAATGAGCGTCAGGGCACTCCTGGAGCAGCGCTGGACTCGTGTTCCGGTTCCAAATTTTGGACGCCGGCGCTCCATCATCACAGCGGTGGACAAGCCTACCGTCTTCCGAAAGCACAGTACAGCACTTCACGCCCAGTTGGAACCTGAAGCTGCCTAAAACACAGCAATGTTGTGATGTAGACCCTGCCTAAAATAGGACAGGTAGCAGATGTGTCTCTCTACAAACATGCATGAGAACCGTTGCAGGATGGCGCATCCCAACGAGCGATATTAAACGGTAAAATATCACCAACTGCCTCGGGACCTTGCGCGCTAATGCTCTAACCTGCTTACTCCTATTGCTTCGATTCCAGCCGCTTCAAACACTGCAGTGGCATGTAAATTCGAGTAGCCCTATGATTTATAAACCTTCATTATCGTAGATTCTGAATAAGTGTAGAATGTTCGGTTCCCTCTCCAGACACGATGCAGTTGCCAAAAGGGCTGTACTTGTCGGGGAGAAAAGATAATGTAACTTGAGCATGGTCGTTCTTATGATTCATTTTCATTTTCTAAATTTTCATATTTCCGGGTGAACCACAGTTTTAAGAGCTCGGATAAGGGTGTCGATAGGAGTGCTCGACTCTTAACATAAATGTAGCGGAGCACCCATGACACTCGATGTCAGATTAGTCTGAATACGAACAATAGCAATGCAAGACTGAGTAGCTAGGAAAGTACAATGATGTGTTTGGAAGAAAAAGTTAGTGAAACGTTTTCTAGTGCTCCTGGCAAGAGTGTTGTCGATAAATAGTAAAGACAGTGAATCTCCGACAAATGCAGCAAATGATACAAACACGACTGCTAGTGGAACATGGAATTACCGAATATGGCACGTACAGACATGGAAGGTGGGTGGCATTGCACCTGGAGTACGACGAATCTTTTTTTGAAAGTTCTTCGAGACGAACGTGACGGTTACCTCAACAGTGTCGCTGTTCTAGGGTCCTGTCGTTGCCACAAGTGTTCTCACCACGCCAAATGGCGAGTGTGGTGTAACTGGCCTTTTGCAAGACTGGGATTATTTTTTGACAGGTACGACACTGGATCGTTGTTGCTGTTGACAGGTGTTCGTTAAATCGTTTGTAATTGCAGGCAAGAAGGGAAAAAATGGAGAAGTCACCTTCACGAGCTGCGACTTTGTAATGCCATGGACCGATCTCACACCAGGGGAGCATGACCTTTTGTTGGAACTCATGTGGGACCCGAAGAAATGTGAAGAAAAAGATGATGAGAAAAAAGTGGAAGAAAACGATGAGAAGAAGGTGGAAGGAAACGATGAGAAAAAAGATGAAGAAAATGACGAGGAAAATGTAGAAGAAAATGACGATAAAAATGTGGAAGAAAATAATGGAGAGAATGTGGAAGAAAATAATGGAGAGAATGTGGAAGAAAATAATGGAGAGAATGTGGAAGAAAACAACGAGGGGGGAGTAGAAGAAAATAACGAGAAAGAAGGGGAAGAAAATAGTGAGGATAAAGCAGAAGAAAATGACGAGAAGGAGGTGGGAGAAAGTAATGAGGAAGAAGGGGAAGGAAATAATGAGGAAGAAGTAGAAGAAAATAACGAGGAGGAAGGGGAAGAAAATAACGAGGAGGAAGGGGAAGAAAATAACGAGGAGGAAGGGGAAGAAAATAACGAGAAAGAAGGAGACGGAAATAATGAGGAAGAAGTAGAAGAAAATAACGAGGAACCAGTGGAAGAGAACGATGGGGAAGATATGGAAGAAAATGATGAGGAAAAAGCAGAAGAAAATAACGAGGAGGAAGGGGAAGAAAATAACGAGAAAGAAGAAGAAGGAAATAATGAGGAAGAAATAGAAGAAACAAACGAGGAGGAAGGGGAAGAGAACGATGGGGAAAATATAGAAGGAAATGATGAGGAAGGCATGAAAGAAAATGATGACCAAGCGTGAAAAATTGCTGCAATTTCTCGTAAATGTATTGAAATAAAAGTGTCACAAAGCTATATGGATGCGTTCTTTGGTTCTTTCTTTTATAGTACTTTCCGATTCTCCTGTGTTTATCTCGTTTGATGACGAGCTCCGCCCTGCCGATCCGGTATTCTTGGAGGATGGATTTCCGACCTTCCCTTCTTTCTGCAGAACTGCCTTCATCACTCGTGACCCAGGTTGTGGTCGTTACGATGCTCAAGCACCCTCTTTCTCATGATCCGGTATTCCCGTAAATGTAACTTTACCTTCTAGTAAAAGTTTAACAATTGGTTGAAATTTTGATAGTATGTTGGGAATAGTATTAGCTTTTCAGATTTAGTAGTAAAGATTTAGTAGTAAGTAAACACCTTGAAGGCAGCACTCACGCAAATTTTTGGGTTGAAGATTTCGCGGTATATCGGAGTTTTTAGGGAGGATGAACTCATTGACAACGATGAAGTATCGTGAAACACGCGAAAAACACAGAAAATGATGGCGGTATTCCGTGTGTGTTTACTGCGCGGACGAGTGTTCCGCGATGGGTTCCGCCACGGAACCCTGCAAATGGTACGAGTATCGTAAACAAGCCCCCGGTGAACCACATGCGCACACCCTGTCAACTGCGTCAGTTGGCGCGACAGAACCCTAATGTCCAGAGCGGCAGATGTGTCCGCGGCAGTATCTTTGTAGGTAGGCGGTCATTCAAGGTGTTCAACTTACTGTTGCGATTGCCCAGCGGCCGGCTACATGGTAGGCGACTCACTTCAGAAGTGGAATGAGTGCTATCTTTAAAGGCAGTACCCGCTTAAATCCTCCTGCAATAGCTTAAAACCCACACAATAAATCTACGGAATCGGAGCGCTGTTTCAACCATCTGAGCGCGCATCCATTGGTAATCGTGGGTGACAAAAATCGAAGTCACGCATACAAATTGATGGGTGTGTATCATGGTGAGACAAAATGGATCGTTACGAGGCTACTGTGATGAGCGCGTTCAATCAATACGCCACTCAGGGCGGAATGGCAACACCCCATTTCTCCCACGATGATGCACACCCTAAAAACTAATGTTTCCAACACTTTTGCGATATTGCAGCCCTCTGAATATGGCGAGAGGCTGAAACGTAGGGTCAATTGAGTGTTGGATCTGAAAACTCTGAAGGCATAGAAATCAAACACAAGTAGAGAAATGTTTCTTTCGTTTCACCTCTTCAGAGGAGGTTCATGAAGTAGTTGCTAGATAGCATTTAGTGCCACAGTAACCTAATTACCTGTGCTATCCAACATAACTGGGTGGCAGGCGTTGCTTCCAAAAACTTCTGAAATTAAAGAAGGTTCGTCCCACAGATTGGCACCTGCCACTCCAGCGTATTCGCCACAACTGAGAAACATGATTATTTCGTGGCGTATAATACTCATTTTTGCAAAATGTTCATATATTCAAAAGAATATAATCTGATAACCAAGGTCAACCAGAGTTTGGAAAGTCCAAATTCTACGGTGTGCAGCCACCTGAATTTTATAGGAAAAGGGTCTTGACATTGCTAGATAACTAGCCACTGATCATGGATCGCTATGTTTGTTATTCCACGAAATTGGAACGTGACTGAGCACAGAATTTTATTCCTGAGTAAGTGTGATGAATGCTTCCCAGGACGTCCTGATGAATCGAGGTTTCCCTCATAAGGTTGGAGCCGTTTTGAAATCTCTGCCGAAATATGGATGTCGACGAATGTTGATCACGTTGAGAGCAACACACGTCTTGATGATCTTGTGAATTGTGAACGTCTTGATCTAGCGAATTGTAACAAACCCTTACGTGGAAGATGCGCCTGGAAATGGAGAACTGGAACTGGAAATGATCTGGCTATTGATAACAAAAAAAAGGTCGTGTAGCAAAAACGCTGGAGTGCACAATACTATCTTCCTTCGACTTTCATTGCGACGGAGGCTCGTGTAAATATTACGAGGATTATAAGGACGGATTGCAAACCATTCTAAACTTTCCGATACGATAATGTATGCCCTTCTGCTCTTCCTGGTCTCTCTGAGCCTCGCCTGCGGTTTGGGTGAGTTACAGGGGTATCAAAAAGTTTCCGGCCTCCGCTTGCCTGTTCCATATTTCGGTACTGTTTTGAGAGCATCATGTAGGGTAAAGCCTTTCGTGCTAATTTGCAAAGTTTCATAAGATTTCGTCAAACTTCTCAGAAATAAGAACGTTTTATTCGAGCCAAGGTATGGTTGTCGTTCAAAAAATCTATATCCAGCGAGAAGAAACTGACGAATTTTTGTTTTGTAAACGAAATTTGTTGAATAAAATCTAAATCCGCCCCTGAATTCTAAATGAAGAGGAAGTCCTCTAGCATTCCCAGATAAAATTTTGGAACTCAATGTTTTCAATGTAGTGACAGACGGTCAGAAACGGAGCGACATCTGATCTACGAGCAGAGACAAGACGAAGGCGGATTACTGCCGCTGTAGAAAAAATAATTGAGCATCGCAGACAGACTTTATGAGCAGAAAGTGTACAAAGATATGAGCTATTCAATGCTCCCTTTGGAAATTTTCTGGGCTGCCATCTAACAATTTTAACTTTCGAATAACATTGGGTCTCTGAAACCTTTTCGGCGTTCAACAAGAAAATCCCAGTTGAATATTCAAAGAAAATTTTTGGGAGCTTTATAGAAAGCGGAAAGGACTTTCTGCAGTATCTTGACTGCAGATAAGTGGCAAATTCGCTGCCAAGATGTGAGGTCCCAATCGCGTATTACTGGGTCAGGACGGGCAGATTTCTGAGAGCAGTGCCATCGAACACGGTAGCGGGGGTGAAATCGTCTAGCCCAAAGTTTCCTGTGATAGAGAAAAAATCTAGTCACCTGACCACCTGTATGTAAATCCCATTGAAGTGAATTATTATAATGCTACTTTGTTCCACCCCTTTCGGAAGCGAATCAAGAAAACTGACTGCAGAAATTCAACCACAGAATTCAGGCCTCTCAATGAGTCATCCTTTTTCACAAAATTGCATTGCTTCATGACAATGTGAATGCATTTCGCTAATTCAGCCAGTTCATAGACGGGGTCTAGGGACCAGCTACTAGAATCCTTGAGAAATTCGGAATCGGCACTTCAGCGGAACAAAACAAATAACGAGAAAGAGTCGACGTTCGGTGTTTAAATTCGGGTGATAAAAATTCCTATAAAATTGGGCAAGTCAAATGAAATGACAAGATTAAGAGTGTTTTGGTCTTGCAGGAATGCATATTCATTTCTTTAAAATTTCACTGCGGTAGCTAATCTGCAAGTGGTCCAGGCCGGAAACTTTTTGATACCCCTGTAAAGATCTGTAAAATGAGATGTAAGTCATTGCATCCGCCACGCGTTTCAGCTGTAAACCCACAACACCGTTAAATCACAGTTCTTTCACAATACTTTCAATCTCTTTGATGCATAAGAATGGATACTGCTCCTGCAAAATTTAGTAACGACAGAATTCAGCTCTGCAGCTTCTGCCGCCGTTACCTAGAAAGGATTTTGACCTTCAGCTAAAAATTTTCACATCCAGGGATTGTAGGTCCATGCCAAGAACTCCTGCAGTTAAAATGCAGGGATGATGAGAAGTGTGAGGTAACAACAGGAGGACCACTGTGTGCACCAAAGAATCTCAGTAAGTTTTCATATATACGCTGCCGTTCTGCGGTAACTTTTGCACAGTGCAACAGCTCAAGTCTGCATTGAAAATGAAGAAATTAATATGTGTGACGACAGATGTGAACCCTCATGTGCATACGCACAAGAAGATTCAGTGAGCAACCTCTTTCATTCCCTAAATTTGCTAATAACTCTAAAAATCATGTGAAAATAGTAAAAGTAATGCACCACACGTGGGAAAGTAAAATTTTAACGCTATTCAGCTTCAATTTTGAGCACTTGAAGAATGTCTCTACTCTGTCTTGCCTCTGTAGCGTGTTGAATGTAAAGCTACAGGTACCAGGTTGTTAAAGCACGCAGCACGCACTACGCTCATTGGAGCATGACACTGTGGTTGTCAGGCACATCCACAGATTTCATTTCGGTCTCATTCTCGTCCGATCCTCCTGCACGGTTCTAACCTGTTCCTGGGTGGTAAGACATTGGCCTCCGACTCTCGAAATATATGCATTAATGGATATTACTTCCAATTAATTATTAGTTCGCTCATGTGAATTCGGGACGGCGAGTTTGTACCTACTACGGAAGAAATGGAATATCTACAGCATCTATAACAATCGAGGCGTCAGAAAGGCATTAGTGGACAGGGAAAAAAGCTCTTATATATATATATATATATATATATATATATATATATATATATATATATATATATATATATATATATATATATATATATATATATATATATATATATATATGTAGTACAGGTGCAGGGACTAAAAAAAAACTGATGCGAATTCACATAGTGTCACTTGTTCATGGCGACGATCAGATTTTGCAATTGATGAAAAATTTAACTCATTTACAAAATCCTGAAGAACAACTGCTTGTTTAGCCAAT
This sequence comes from Ancylostoma caninum, assembly GCA_037903475.1. NCBI lineage: Eukaryota > Metazoa > Nematoda > Chromadorea > Rhabditida > Ancylostomatidae > Ancylostoma > Ancylostoma caninum. Next base: position 825,937 of record JBAJFG010000446.1, read on the forward strand.
GTTTCGGTGCCCTTCGACTTGTGATGGCTCAGTCTGCATATGCAAACCTGACTTATTCCAGATGGATGGAAAGAGCATAGATCAAAAAGAGTGCAAAGAATTTCCCTTACATTGCCCCTTCGTTACGGAAACTGTTCCTTTTTGGATGATTCAGATCTGAAGGACTGTATGAGAGAGATGCCAACACCTGCATGCGATGAAATTGAATGAACGCAGGTCTTCGCTGTTCACGGAGTTTTTCGGATGCCTATACCTTCTAATAAGCTCTGAATAAACATTGTGTTGATGTTTTGTCGCATTTTTTCTTTGCTCTTCTTGGTGCTCAGCACAAACCTACATGGTTCGACCAGAACGAAAGCTATTTTTGAAAACATCAAGGGTTTTTGAAGGAAATGGAGCACTCCAACATAAAAGCGCCATGAAGGCTAGCGCTTTATGAAAAATGTAGTGAAAATGATGTCGCATTATCTTTTTTTGCACATTGAGTGTTGTAGAATGAAAAAGAATTTTGTGATCTATATTACACCACCCTGTGCTCCTGCGTATTGGCGAATTAAAAAAAAACTGCTAAATACACACAATTCACCACTTCGAATAGGATCAGCGCTGCAGAATATGTACGAAATATTTGAACAGCTATGAAACTTATAACGAAAATATGAGGTCTGATTTGGTTAGGGGTAAATCTTTCCATGAAGTAAATATTGCGTTCCTAATCTATTGAATTTGTCTGTATTATAGTATTATTGTTATTATTGTTGGGCATATTGTCCGCTCGTAAGAATTCCATACTGTCTACCGCTTATATAGCATATACGGTCTGATGTCAACCGCAAAAGAAAGTTATTCCTAACAACATTTTGCACAAACATGACATCCACATTGATTGAGCAGTAATATTACACAACCAAACTCTACATTCGATACTTTCCTCAGAGATACAGCTGATGAGCTATATAGAGCTAGATGTAGAGCTGGTGAAAATATGACCAGGACAAATTGAATCGTTATTAGCTACCACTTTGCATTTAACAACCATCCCAAAATAATTTGGATCTTATCATTCAAGCGTTGTATCTATCCTTACCGTTTAGTGTTGGCAAAGTACAAACCTGACGAATACAGAGGAAACTGTTGAGGCACGGTAAACCAGTTCTCAACCATGACAGGCAGACCTAATCTATATCAACCATAATGTTTCTGTTACTTTCAGTTTCTTCGTAAGCAGTATCACTACTGTTGAGCTTACTTCAATTAGTAAAATATGGATGAAGATTATTTATTCAGTTTTCATAGCTCACTTCCACAACGACTATATATTATATTTTCTGCAAAAAGAAGAGGTACAGTTTAAAAAAGCCAATAGGGAGAGGTCGGTTAATATCTTTTGTTTCTTCGCATACATACTGAATTGAGTTTGATAACCAATGGCATAGAGTTCATCCAAGAAGTTAGTACTACCGTTCATGACTAGAAATCAAAATACGTTTACGTTCATGTAATTGATTAATCTAGTTGTTTCACACAAATGCGAACAAGTGGTAAGATTAAAAATTCTCTCATGGACTTCAGATAAGATCAAATATAAAGGCAGAGCATCTACAACGTGAAGACATTTACCCTTTTTTGGATTCATCATATCTTCAAAGCAATTACTCAGATAACTGGATAAGGCAAACGCAGCACAACCAGGCAAGCCACACCCCCAAGAAATGGAAGGCAGACATTGCTGCAAGAGGAAGAACTGCTGCATTCCGTCTGCTAAGAGCAGCAAACCCCGTGTTTCGGCTGCGTTTTTTGCTCGATGAACTGTGGTGCAGCTCAACCTGCGTTCTGCCTGCTCCTTGCCACGTGGCGACACGCCCCCTGGGAGGTGTATATAAGACGCTGGTTGAGCATCAAAGTTTAGTCGTGTCTCCGCTCCGGCGGAGACAAGGGGAGCACAGCGAGACTCGTCAGGCTGGCTGAGGCCCGGGTAAAACCGTGGCCTAGTACAATAATTATTATTTTTGGATGAGCTTGGGTTCGTACTGCAGACTTGGGTAAGCATCCACTTACCCAAGTCTGCAGTACGAACACAGCCCTGTGCCCAGATTGAGCTGCGATCCTAGGTTTGAGACATGCAAACCAGTCCATCGCCCCCGAAACACAGCCTTCTAGGGGCGAACGTAGCTTGTGGGGCGACAAAATAAGCTTTCACCTCACGGTGTAACTGCTGTTGAAACGTGTTCGGCCTGCGTTCGACGTCCCGGAATCTCTGAGTAGGATATGTCCATGTACCCCGCCAGCCCCCCCCCCCCTTCTCACTGGTTAACAAACCAATAAAGTCAATTACATTGACTAAACTCTGGTAACTGTGCAGCACGAACGCAGCACGAACGGCGTAATGGTTCGCTTAGAAACCCTAGCAGCAATGGTTCCCAGTTGCTGTCATCCTCCTCTCGATTGCTGCCATCCGTCAGCAATTGCTGCTAAAGAGAAGAAAGCTTGAGCAGCAATTGAGGGGAGGATGGCAGCAACTGGAAACCGTTGCTGCTAGGGTTTCTAACCGAACCATTTTGCCGTTCGGGCTGCGTTCGTGCTGCACAGTTATCAGAAAGCAGTAATGTGATTGGGAAACCTTCATCCTACGAAAGTGCAAAAGATAACAATAAGATGTGTCCTCACTGCAAAAGTAGGAAAATTAACAAATCAATACGTGCGCCAAAAAATAACCCGATATATGACGCTGCCAACTAATTTGTCCTCGCAAAAATGCAAAGTAGGAAATGAATGGCAAAATCCGAACGGTTCGAGTTATGCCACCACTTCATTTTCACTGTGCCATACCCCGAACGGTACGGATTGTGGCCATTCATTCCCAACTTGCATTTTTATGCGGACAAATTAGTTGGCAGCGTCATATGTCAACTAATTGAGAAACCAGAATAGAAACTTCTCTGACCAATGAGCTCTTGGCCAAAACCAATCAATAGGACAGACAAATTGATGTTTTGTGGGAAAGAGGTCGTCACGTTAATATCTGTACATACAGGGGGATAGGTTATTGCTCAACGTTAGATCTTTTATTTCTCCGCTAGGAAGCCATGCGTTGTTCCGGCTTTTCACAGCTAAATAGAGAGAGGTTCGACCATTTCAGAATAAGGATTGGTTTCTGTGAGAGACTTTCGCTTTCGAGCAACAGGCCTGGAAACATATTTCTGAAACCACCGAACCGATTATTGTGGAAAATTTCCCCACAAAAACAAGCAACTCTGAAGGCAGACTATAAGAAATTTAGGGAGGTGACATCAGCTACCCCATGGTACCAGTGATGACCAGTTTTCACCAAATTTGCTTTCGAAAATCTCTTCTAGTAAAATGAGCGGCAGCAGCTAGCGTTTGAAAATGCTTTAGGGAGTAGATTCGAAATGCTTTAAAATGTTCCCGAATCTTCATTTGGCACCGATGTAGGCCAAATGTACCCCCTCGAAACCTAAAGCTAGGTTGTCTCGTGCACGCAACTCTTGGAACAGCTTCGTTCTGTGCTCCTGTAAACACCAGTCTTGAGCGGATGTTCCACCAACATCTCGATATCTTCTTCAGGAATACGAGGTCATTTCTATCCCATTTAGCATCTTTAGCAAAAACGATATCTGTAGCTGTTTGCTCGGAAATTTCCTGCTGAATCGGTGCACTTGGCGGCACCAAATATCTGCACTGAAAATTTCTAATAAAATTTCTCCGCTATTTCGCGAGCTTTTAGGGTATATTTGTGAATAGAAATAAACCACATCCAGCTCTATTAAATGAGATTGAGCCTGGTAAAAAACATCTCACCACGTCAGAAAAATAAGAGAGCAAACTATGTGGAATAAGTTGCACAGAAGCCCACCCTGTATAAAAGTAAAAGTTTGTTTGTGTGTTTACGTATTCGTTTGTATTAGTTTGTTTGTGTATTTGTACTCTTGTATTTCGCATGTTCCGAGTAGATATCACTGTAGATGAATCAGGTTTCGCAAGCGTCAGGGGCCGGCGGAAGTCGTAAGTTACCTCCCACCCGAGTCTATCGACTAGCTTGTCGATTATATCGATTTTATTGATTTTTGCTATTTTTGCACATGAGGTCATTGGGGCATGTCTAGTGTTGTTCTTGATATGCTGAGCACGAATATGACAGCCGTTTTGAACGCCAGTATCGATTTATTGATTTTATTGATTTTCGGGCACTTTTGCTCAAAGGTTGGTGAGGATATGTATACTAATTTTGTTAAATGTGTTGAACACAGATGTGGCGATCGTTTTGCACATGAATACCTGCTATAGAATTTATTGATTCTTCACTATTTCTGTCCCGTGGTTGGTGAAAACATTCTTTTTGGAATTCTAAACTAGAAATTAGAAATCAATAAGAAATAACATAAACAAGTCGAATTAAATAGGTGAAATTCTGACGAACCAAGGCGTGCCTGATAACTATCTGTTTACTGCGATCACTTAGATGCATGTTGCTCTCTATTATCACTGGGTTGGTGCGAAAGTCCTGTCGTTTTTTCTTCGTCGGTTTTGTCTTTTTTGCACAACTTCACCGAACTAGTGTCATTACATCTGAGGATGTACCGGGAAACAGTTGTGTCACAGTGTGTATTGATATGGTTGGTAGCATGGAGGCCTCCACTGCAGTTGCGCTGTGAGTTAGGTGGCAGGTGAATTCACGCATTCTGACGCAAGCCAACGTGCAACCTGCCTTTGCGGGTTACATATCCCGTCAGTATCAGGTTGCGGGTTTACTGGTAGTTACTCCGCCGATGCGTTGTCTCTAGGTCCGTTAACCACTACCATGGGTGAATCCGGGAAATCACGAGATGGTGCATACGGACTGTGACCAGCCGTGGGGATGGTAAACCCACGTCTGGTTATTGCGATCGGACCCTGCTTGCGCTTGGGCCCCATAGCCTATTGCACAACTGCCTTGTAGCCAACCTCTAACTACATAGCGCAAACTTACCTGCACTCATGGATTCGTAGGTGTGATTCGGTTAAGGCTAGGCTAACCTGATACTGACGGGGTATGTAACCCGCCAAGCCTTGGCGGGTTACATATCCCGTCAGTATCAGGTTGCTGGTTTCCTTATAGTTGCTCCGCCGATGCGTTGGCTCTAGGTCCGCTAACCACTGCCAAGGCGATTCCGGGAAATCACGACAAGCAAGAAATCCAGGAGAAGCAAAGAGAATTCTCCAAAAAGTGCTCGATTGCACTTCTCTGTAACGGAAGTTTTGAGCCAAATCGCCTGTGGATTTATTGGAAAATCATAAGACTAAAAACTGAAAATTCGGTGCCTGTGAATTTCTAAACTTTTCTAGCCCTGTGATGTGTGGCATCATTTTGTTGTGATTATGATCTCTTTGTCTGCCTATTGATTAGATCTGTGCTGCTTTTGTATGTGCTATCCGCCAGCTCGCTCCTTCTCAGGACCGTCACTAAAGCCCCGCCCACTCGCTATAAAAGGGCTGCCAAAGCCTCAGGTAGCCGCTATACTCCTCGAGGAGTATAGCACCTTGCGTCGCCGTCGCCGGCGGCCGCCAATGTTGGCGACCCCTCACAATCGATACGCACCGGCGCCGCAGTCGCCAAAATTGGCGGCCGCCGATCGCCAATGTTGGCGACCGATCGATACGCACCAACGTCACAGTCGCCAACATTGGCGGCCGCCGATATTGGCGATCGCCAGTCGCCGGCGACAGCGGCCGCCGTCGCCGCTCCGCCCACAATCAATGCGTATCGGCCTCACAGTCGCCGGCGACGGCGACGCAAGGTGCTACAGTCCTCGAGGACTGTAGCGGCAGTGTCAGTTCAGTTCGATCTTTCGCAGTCGGAGGGGCGACGCGAGGGCAGCGAGCGGCGGATTCGAGGAGCCCAATAAAGCTTGAAGAAGAAAAGGACCTTAACACCCCTAGACGTCCTGCGAAGCCCCAAATACACCACAGCCCTCTTTTTTTCTAAATGCAGCGGAAGCTCTGAACTTGTGGCAAAGAAGAGGAGGGTTTGTCCTGCAAGCTTATCATCATATCTGTTTGCCACACGAAATAGTGAGGAAATTATAGCCTTTGAAATATAGACCGACAAAACTTCTGCACCATCGTAATAATAGGTTGTCGGAAAACTTTCCCGCCACTCCATTCCTCTTCTCTCCAATCTTTCTCCAGTTGTTCGGGAACTTTCTATCCGATATATCTAATATACGAAGGCTGTGCAATAGTCTTTTCATAACAAATTTCCCTCCGCATTTCGTCACGGTTATGACTGAAAAAAATCGTCGATGACAAGGAGCATGTTCGGCTGCTGAATCTTTGTGAACCCATAAAACACGGCAACGAATGCGATCTGACAAACAAATATACGTTGAGAGATGTGTGCCTAAATTTTTTGACTTTTTCACATACTTTCGCTTTGCTTGGCAACTTGGTTACTGGTGACGAGAAGTGGGCTTCCCAGGGAAATCACATGAGAAAGTGCGGTTGGCTTGGTCGCTGGTAAGGAGGGACTCTAGTGACAAAGGAGAACTTTACCCACAGAAGGTAGAGCTCAGTTTTTGGTGAAATTAAAATCATACCACTTACTTGCAGCCGCTGCCAGTAAACCCTACTGCTACCGCCGAAGTTCCTTTCAATAATGATGTGAAATGACCATACAAGTTGTGAAGGTGGATGGCGTGGAAGAATACTTTAAAATGTATGCTAGCGAGAGGGAAAATAAGGTTGGTGAGACCCAGTTCACAAGCAGCTTACGGGAGCTAATCCTTACGTGGCAGCAGGCATGCCGCCCCTCCGTATTTTCAGTGTATGGATGCGTCCAGTTCATTATACAATAATTCCTCCATTGGAATGGAATTTTACAATTGTATTGTATTTTTGGCTATTGCGCGGTGTTGAAACATTTCGGTCTCCCAAATATCATTTGCAGTTGTGTCTTTGGAGGAAACGGCTGGAAAATCCTTGGTTGTTTCTCCATACTTAGATCCATGAGCAATGTGGGTCCTCTCTGATATTTTCTTCTGGCTGCACCAACTTTTCTCCTAGCTAATATCCAGTTTGAAATGCTCCTTTATATCTTACGGGTAGTGAAAATACCAGATTATCCGGATGACCTTGAGGTATTGGATCCGAAATCATGCGCAGTCTCGAACGATTACGTCACAGGTGGTCTCTGGTTCAGCACCATATCTTCAATTGTGAAAAGTTCTTTGTCGTAAAACGCCATAACTTTGTCTCTCTTTAATTCACGGTTTTTGAAATGCCTTTTGCCTTTATTGAAAATCTGGTGTTCACATCACTTTAGCGAAGGATCTTTGTCAGATCTTCAAATTCTTCGGGAGTGCATATTGTTTCACCTTACACCTTTGTCAATTGATCTGTTCTTATTGCCGTATTACCTCAGTCTTGGTTTATTTGATCACTGATGTGCTATCAAAGTACACATTCCGTTTTGTAGTTGTCTTTCTGTGTCCGTTCGATCTGCTCTAGTGAATTGTCGTAGTATAATGAATTTCTAATAAATTCTTTGAAAAATTTCTTCTATGTGAGTCAGACATTGACGGTGAAGTTACTTAAACAAACCGTTTATATGTATATATGTTCACCCGCTGTTAATGGTTTCGCGATACAGTCAGAGAAGTCGGTTTAACCAGTCCTCTGACTGTGTATTCTTTTTTCTATGACCGCTGATTAACTGTCTATTAACTGTCTAACACATACGTAGATGCCCGCATCGTTTGAGAATGCAAAATTTGAAGTTGATGTCGCAAGAGTGAGTTGAGATAACAGGGCAGCTGTGCATAAGATAAAGGGTTGGTAACTGGAAGTTTTACTAGGACCCGCCACGAGTAGTTGGACGAGTTTTCCCCGCGCCCCGTTTTTTCATTGTAGGTTAAACGGTGAGTAGAGTGTAACATGGTATATGCAATTTCATTGTTTCTCTTGAAACTTTCCTTTCTGCAATTTTCTTTTCAAATATTCGAATTCCGGTATGGAGACGCTTTTCTTGGGCTGATTGTGATTGGAGCAGCAGATTGTCACTGGAGTGCAAAAGATGTAGCTTTGCGTACAAAAGATATTTCATGTGTTGATCACATCTGTGAGCATTATTAGACCTAAATATCAGCATTTAACTGACAGTGCACCTACTGTGACCAGACAACATCGGCCAAAACGGATCCTTAGTTCATTACTGGTAATGGGAGTTGTTGTCCTCGTACGGAACTTCAGACGATTCTTCCAGGTACGCTATATGCTACACATCTATTAAACAAAGCGCCGTAAGGGGGCTAGAGCGGCTAGAGATACGGGGCGGCACTCATGGACACCGCAATCTTGAGGCGCAGACTGTGTGGCGAAATGGCCGATTTCCATGGACGCAGACACGTTCGCTTCGGGACCTGCAATTTCGTCACTGCTGGCTCTCTTGCATGCACGGGATGGTGATTTCATCACCTTCGCTGGTCTCACCGCATAGGAGTGAGGGAGTGTTTACGAGCTTTCAGGCTGCACAATGTACGCAGCAGGAAAACCAGCGTTCCACTTTTGCGACGCTTTGAGCACTCGCAGGAAGAAATGGACGCGTGGTATGAGAGCTGCCGCGTCTCGAAAGCTTCGGGGAGGCTGGACCTACGCGGTCGCCTCGGCCCCTGTTGAATTTTCGCGGCGATTGTGTAGTCACAACATTCGTTCGTTTCGAGAGAGCTTCTGCACTAACAAAGAGTAAAAGCCTCTAAATAGGAAGGCATGACATTGTATATCCAATCAACTATATACGGATGCGGGTCCACCGATGGAGAAAGGGCCCGCCGTGGCCCATGTGCGGGGAACGCCAGGATACGGGTCCACCGATGGAGAAAAGCCCGCCGTGGCCAAATGGTGCGGCGGACGCCGAGATACGGGTCCACCAATGGAGAAAGGGCCCTCCGTGGCCCAGTGGTGGGTGATGGCCCGCCGTGCCCACAGGATACGGGTCCACCGATGGAGAAAAGGCCCGCCGTGGCCCATGGTGCGGGGAACGCCAGGATACGGGTCCAGCGATGGAGAAAAAGCCCGCCGTGGCCAAATGGTGCGGCGGACGCCGAGATACGGGTCCACCGATGGAGAAAGGGCCCACTGTGGCCCAGTGGTGTGGGGGATGACAGGATACGGGTCCACCGATGGAGAAAGGGCCGCCGTGGCCCAGTGTGTGGGGACGCCAGGATACGGGTCCACCGATGGAGAAAAGCCCGCCGTGGCCCATGGTGCGGCGGACGCCGAGATACGGGTCCACCGATGGAGAAAGGGCCCACTGTGGCCCAGTGGTGTGGGGGATGCCAGGATACGGGTCCACCGATGAAGAAAGCGCCCACTGTGGCCCAGTGGTGTGGGGGATGCCAGGATACGGGTCCACCGATGAAGAAAGGGCCCGCCGTGGCCCAGTGGTGGGGGGGGGTGCCAGGATACGGGTCCACCGATGGAGAAAAGGTCCGCCGTGGCCCAGTGGTGCGGGGGATGCCAGGATACGGGTCCACCGATGAAGAAAGAGCCCGCCGTGGCCAACTGGTGCGGCGGACGCCGAGATACGGGTCCACCGATGGAGAAAGCGCCCACTGTGGCCCAGTGGTGTGGGGGATGCCAGGATACGGGTCCACCGATGAAGAAAGCGCCCACTGTGGCCCAGTGGTGTGGGGGATGCCAGGATACGGGTCCACCGATGAAGAAAGAGCCCGCCGTGGCCCAATGGTGTGGGGGATGCCAGGATACGGGTCCACCGATGAAGAAAAGGTCCGCCGTGGCCCAGTGGTGCGGGGGACACCGAGATACAGGTCCACCAATGGAGAAAGGGCCCACTGTGGCCCAGTGGTGTGGGGGGATGCCAGGATACGGGTCCACCGATGGAGGAAGGACCTGTCGTAGCATAATGGTGTGGAGAACGTCAGGATACGGGTTCACTTTAGTCCGATAGTGTCAAGAATGCCAGGATGCGAACCCGCGCTTGGAGAACGGATCCGGCTTGCCCTAACTGTGAGGAGGGCGCCAGAACACGGGCGCTCTGATGGAGGAAGGGCCCGCCGTGGCCCAGTAGTATGGATAACACCAGGATACGGGTCCGCCAATATAGGATTGGTCGTAGTGTAGGGAACGGCAGGATACAGTTCCGCCGATGCAGAACGCGTCTGCGTTGGCCCGATAGTGAGGAATCCGCACGAATACGCCATAGACTTCTCATTCTCATACTCAACTCATAAGAAGGACTTCATGTTTGGGCCCATTGGAAGATTGGTTCTGCCTCTTTATAAATTTTCTAGAGATTTGGCAAGTGTGAAGCGTTTGCACATGTCCCAAGTGGCTGCCCCACCCCACTTTCTAGCGTCCCGAAGGGGCGCTAGTCTATTAAACAAAGCGCCGTAAGGAGGCTAGAGCGGCTAGAGATACGCGGCGGCACTCATAGACACCGCAATCTTGAGGCGCAGACTGTGTGGCGAAATGGCTGATTTCCATGGACGCATACACGTTCGCTTCGGGACCCGCAATTACGTCACGGCTGGCTCTCCCGCATGCACGGGATGGTGATTTCATCACCTCCGCTGGCGGTCTCGTCTCGCCGCATAGGAGTGAGGGAGTCTTTACAGCTTTCAGGCTGCACAATGTACGCAGCAGGAAAACCAGCCTTCCACTGTTGCGACGCTGTGTGCATTGGTGGGAAGAAATGGACGGGTGCTATGAGAGCTGCAGCGTCTCGGAAGCTTCGGGAAGGCTGGGTCTACGCGGTCGCCTCATATGGTGGATGCTATTGACGCATCCCCTGCTGAACTCTCGCGGCGATTGTGTAGTCACGACATCCGTTCGTTTCGAGAAAGCTTCTGCACTAACAAAGAGTAAAAGCCTCTAAATAGGAATGCATGACATTGTGTATCCAATCAACTATATACGGATACGGGTCCACCGATAGGGAAAGGGCCCGCCGTGGCCCAGTGCTGTGGGGAACGCCACGACGTGGGTCCAGCTATGGAGAAAAGGACCGCCAGGGCCCAATGGTGCGGGGGACGCCGAGACACGGGTCCACCGATGGAGAAAGGGCTCGCCGTGGCCGAATAGTGCGGCGGACGCCGAGATACGGGTCCACCGATGGAGAAAGGGCCCGCCGTGGCCCAGTGCTGTTGGGAACGCCATGACGAGGGCAGCTACGGAGAAAAGGACCGCCGGGGCCCAGTGGTGCCGGGGACGCCGAGACACGGGTCCACCGATGGAGAAAGGGCTCGCCGTGGCCCAGTGCTGTGGGGAACGCCAAGATACGGGTCCTCCGATGGAGAAAGGGCCCGCCGTTGCCCAGTGCTGTGGGGAACGCCAAGAAACGGGTCCACCAATGGAGAAAAGGCCCGCCGTGGCCCAATGGTGCGGGGGACGCCATGACGTGGGCAGCTATGGAGAAAAGGCCCGCCAAGGCCCAATGGTGCGGGGGACGTCAGGATACGGGTCCACCGATGAAGAAAGGGCTCACCGTGGCCCAGTGCTGTGGGGAACTCCATGACGTGAGTCCAGCTCTGGAGAAAAGGCCCGCCGTGGCACAATGGTGCGGGGGACGCCAGGATACGGGTCCAGCGATGAGGAAGGGCCCGCCGTGGCCCAATGGTGTGGAGAACGTCAGGATAGGGTTCACTTTAGTCCGATAGTGTTGAGAATGCCAGGATGCGAACCCGCCCCTGGAGAACGGATCCGGCTTGCGCTAACTGTGAGGAAGGCGCCAGAATGTGGGCGCTCTGATGGAGGAAGTGCCGCCGTGGCTCAATAGCATGGATAACACCAGGATACGGGTCCGCCAATATAGAATTGGTCCGCTGTGACTCAGCAAAGTGGAGAATACCAGGATACGGTTCAGGCCTAATAGTGAAGATGGCGCCAGAATACGGGTCCACCGATGGAAGAAAATCCGCTGCGACCAGGAAGTGTGGAAAACACTCGAATACGATTTCGCTTTATCCAGTAGTGTGGGGAACAGCAGGATACAGTTCCGCCGATGGAGATCGCGTCTGCGTTGGCCCGATAGTGAGGAATACGCACGAATACGCCATACGATGGAGAACGAACTTCTCATTCTCATACTCAACTCATAAGGAGGACTTCATGTTTGGGCCCATTGGAAGATCGATTCTGCTTCTATATCAATTTTCGAGAGATTTGGCAAGTGTGAGGCGTTTGCGCATGTCCCAAGTGGCTGCCCCACCCCACTTTCTAGCGTCCCGAAGGGGCGCTAGTTCACCATAAGTTATAGGAGTGAAATACCCCTATCGTGATCAACAGGAGTATCCCTTCACATCCATGAAGCACAGTTTCACGATCTATCATAGAAGTTGCGTTGAATAGCTTTCCTTTATCTATTGGTACGAGTTGCCGTTCGAAAACTGTCGAGGCAGGGCGTTGCGAAGACATTGTCATTGTGGAATCTGCCAACAGCCGTACCCTTAACTTCTTTGCAATGCCGGCTTAGCTAGTGTGTCACAACTAGCTGCTGAGAAATCCCAGACGATTCTGAACAAACTAATTCATTTCAGTCAGTGACAGGAAAAGGGGTTGTTTTGATAGATCTTGGGCGCTCAGCGAAGGTTATACATTATTGAGATCCCTATTTCCAGGATGTGGTGATTCGGCCAACTTCTAAGCTGGCTCGCTGAGCCATCACGATCAATGACAAATGCATTACGGCACTTTCATAGCTACGATGTATGTTTTTGACACAGACGAGTAAAAATAAACTAGCCATTGTGGGGCTCCCTCTTGTCCACGCTACCACTGCTTGTATGGCGATGGAAAATACAGAGCAGGTATCGATATCTCACAGAATCATCTGAACATTTGTCAGTGGGAAGGAAAGAAGCCAGTATGGATCCAACACCTCGATTTACACTTCACCTCTGACTTCTTCTGGTTACAATAGCTGTACTGTAAAATAAATGTTGAATATTGGGTTTAATAATCTCCATGACTGTAATCAACATACGAAGTGTTTTTTCTTGTGTTACAGATTCATCAACTCTCAGTTCTTCTTTCGCTGTGGAAAAGGTTCTTGGAGTGTGAAGACTGGCCCATGAAAGGACCTATAAAGTTACCGGCTGATTACCGGCTGCAAGTCCATCACTTTTCTTCCGGCTTTGTACATGGCTTGCTTCTTTTTTCTTCATAGCGTTTTGTTTTGTCAAAACTTGTTTCAAATTGATGTGTTCAATCTTCATGCTGTTTTGTGCACCTTCAAAAAATTTTTGTTGTTTACATGTGATTAGAATTTGCAGTTGGTGATAGCAATCACTATATCAATATATATGAAGTTAAAAACAGGGCATTCTATGTGAAGAAAAGATGGTTAAATATCGAACAAAACTCCATTTTACCGTCAATTAGTCGTTACTGTCAATCAGCAATTTAATATCTAGTGGATGCACTGCAAAAAATGGATGATGGATCAGCGTACATGCCGTGTCCGGTGGCTAATGAGGACTCCGAGCTGGAATTCGTTACTGCAGTTTTGCATAGAAGAAATTCCTCTGACCAAAACTGGCAGAAGGAGAAAGAGTGAGGAAGGCAAAATGTGGAAACGTTCTGTTTGCTGATGAATAATAGTTCAGCTTTTCGTTGATCCTAGACAAAGCATTGCGTGAAGAAAGGCCCTCGCCGAGAGACTGGTGTAAATGTGGCCAGTGCAGCAATTTATCCACAATTAGAGAGAATCTCTGTTGTGGAGAAATTTGGTGTGAACCACTTCCCAGTGATCGTGTGAGGCGGGCCGTGATGGTGAAATTCAATGGGAGGCTTCTTGAAGTGAGTAATGCTTGCATTAGTCATCATCCATTATTTGGAAAAATCATTCTGGATGAGGAGGTATTCACCGTTTTTCACAAGTTTCTCACGGAACATAGAATAACATTCAAGGTACTCTCTGTTTGGGTTTAAGACGGGAGATTTGAAATCAGGGGACGCAATGTTTCGAGAGAAAGTGATCCCAGCATATATGTACATTGAAATAGTAAATGCCCCTTGCCTGAATGTGACTTGCCTCAATCTAGGGTTCTCCACTACTACGCCTACAGATCCTTCCTGCTATGGGCGTATGGACGGTCTGGTCTAGTGATCGCCTAAAACTACCGTCACGTGTGCGAACGGCAATAATTAATAAGATATGTCGTATGTCTTTCCAGGGTGCTCGCTCTGTCTTTGGAATGGAATGAAGAGGATTGGCGCGACATGGCGGATTGATTTTTGGCCTCAGAAATGGAATGATGAAATGGTATTTCTGAGATTCTTATGAAAGGCTCCGAAGTCAGAATTGTAGAATAACAAATCTATTAGGTTGCCTGTTGTTCTACTACCGGCGAAAACCACTAAATATTCCTTGACTTCCTACACTACTCTACTATCACACGCAACTCCCTACGTGAGGCTAATGTCGCATGATTCTGGTCCGTGACCTCCACCATTCATCATCGCATACGCTATCTGGAGGACAGCGGAGACATCGCTGTACTCAGGGTCCTCAGTGCTTTCGAGCTCCAATCCATCTGCAAGATCTTACCTCAGATCTTCCACTTGAAGAACCTCCGAGCTCAGCTTATCGTAGACGTCTTCCGCCTCCATCGCGCCTGCGACGTCGCTGTGGATCCTCGTATCATCCATCTCGCCGCCATTGCGATCTTGTTGCAGTGATTCCAGCCTCCCTTTCAAAACAGCATCCAACACATCTTCCCTCCAGACTTGGTGCACGCTAGTCTTGAACGTCAAACGTGACGTTCTGGGGAGGTGCTTCCGTTTCACTTCGATGACCTTCTCCACTCTCCGTTCGCCCGTCAGGGTGTTGAATTGCATGGTGGACATTTTGGCGTAGATCGGATAAGTGGTGATGGGGATGAAGAAAGTTCATGAATATATTTATAAATCTATTCATAAATTCTGTCCTACGATCAGGTTGATTATAGAATTAACTCACTAGAGGATCTCCTTGCTGTACATAGTAAAAACGGCCAGCGGCATTCTTCGCTTCGCATACGGAAGTACCTCCATACGAACCAGCCTTTACCAAGTCTTCTTGCAGGCGACGACTAAGCACAACGTCCCGGAACCGGGTGAAAGCCTTGCTTCCTTCACTCAACATTTCTGGACGTGGTCCTCCTACTGGCAAATGACTGCACCTGGTGTAGGGTCCGGTTTCTGGTGTCTGAAGATTCACTTCAATGTGGAAATCTTATGGAGGTATCAACGAAACCCACCGGCGACCACTGCTGAACTCCTTTGACATGCATTGGATACGTGTTGAACACGTGTCGCACCATATCGCCGTTGCCAGCCCCAACCTCAATTGATATCCAGAGGTGGGTTCTCACCTTCTCCGCCCACACAGCTATCGGAGCGCGGCCAGCAGCCTTCGACTCTTAAACGTCATCAGCGATGTACTCCAATTTCGACATCATACATATTTTCTTCCTCTCGCAGCCTGTTCTCAACCCACTTTACCATGTGCCAGCCATCGTATTAGGGAATTATCGGGCCTAGCTCCTCCCTTAGCTCCGCCAGCAATGCTCCAATGGTCCTACTGCGATCTGTTAGTGATCACGCTGGCATGCTTTTTTGAAGGACCCATCGGAGCAAACGAAGTGTTCCCTCCATCTTCATTCTACCACTCGCATTATCTAAAAATCGCAGACATGTATGAATCTTGTCCGATAATTGGAGCTCAATATCTTCATAATGAGTTTCACAGAAAAAAAAACTTGGTGCGAAGGTCACATAGCACCACTTCTCCTATCAGATTGGAGTAGCTCCTACTGTCTTAGGACCCGTCGGCTGGAGTCCCTGGCTATCCTCAAAACAGTACCGGTAACTCACATCATACTTAGTGTGGCATATCATGTAGCATTGAACATACCTCATTTAGGCCTCTAACAGTCGCCACACTTTGGCCTGGTGTGCACCATACACCTTATCTACAGCCGCCTTAGTCCACTCGAAGTACTTCAGAAAATTGTTTTCGAAAAGAGCCCTAGCCCCAACTGCTTAGCTTACCGTTGCTGATCCTGAAGAAACTATTTCTCCTACCTTGGTTGTCTTGTAGCGTGGAGGAGCTTACAGCAGATCGAAGTCCTGTTGTTATAGCTGCAACGGCGGCCACAAAATTTCCCCTAAAGGTCTTCTCGCTGCTGTGATGCACAGCACGCTTCTGACCTCCCCAACTCTTGACTGGAAACCGCGTGAGAGCACATTTTGCAGAGGTATTGAACTACAGGTGCTGCCCCAGACTTCAGAAGCCGTACTTTGTTCCTTTTGGGAACTTTGTGACCACACTTGGGGCAGAAGTGAAACAGTTGGAGCAGTTCTTCGCCCTCTTCCAGGAAGTACTTTTTGAGCAGACTCAGATCTTGTGGGGGAAGCTCGTAGATATCCCAGGTGGGGTCAGCTGGGGAGCCCGAGGAAACCTTTTTTGGTGTGTATACTGAAAAAAGCTGTAAAAATAACTTAGTATAAGATATAGTTTTGTAGCCGAATACGAGGTTGTTAGTGAACCTTTTATTGGCCAACGTTTCGGCGGCTTCGCCTTCGTCAGGGCCTGAAAGGTTACTTATTCTTATACTGATACACCATGCCGAGGTTCAAAGACGACCGAACTTGGGAACTGAAAAAATAACTTAAATAATAACAGCTGCTTATGATGTATAAATTTGGCTGCTCTACGAACCGTGGCTTTCCCAGAGGAATCGGAGTCACCACGTGTTGGCCTCGATTTTGGCTTTCGGTGTTCCGCACTTTGTACCTCAGTCCTTGGCAGCTCCCATGTGTTGTCCAGGCGGCTTTAGCCGTCTGGACAACACATGGGCTGTCCAACGCGCGCGGTCGCGCGCTGTTTTGTCATTGGAGCGCGCCGAATCGCACCTGGCGTGCTTTCTGTGTGATGGTTAGGCACATACAGATGTCAAAGTGGAGGGTTCTGTTTCCCAGGTGTCATGAAGTGAGATGACGTCATTTTCTGCGAGATTAGGGTAGAAAGCTTTTGTCCATTGAAGGTTTTGATACTTCTGGTCTGCGGTTTACACGTATTAGTCGTACGTAGTCGTAGCAGCACATACCGTCTATCCGAAACGAAGAGTCCGCCCAAGCGGTCGAGGATCCAGAGGCAGCCACGCTCGCCAGCAATCCACATCATCATCTCTAATCTCTGCATCACCTTTCATAGTTATCTTTATGATATCAACCAACGATTTGGCTGTGACGTGGACCGCTTGGGCGGACTCGTCGTTTCGGATACACCGTAGGTCTTATCGTTCTTTGTGGACTCGTAGATGATTCACTTGTGATCTTGAGAATGTACTATCGTTTTCGCTCTTTTTCTTTTTTTAGCTGTAGTCTGATTAACGTGGTTCGAGCCGGCTTGGGTTGAGAAGTAATAAGAATTGTCTTAGTGTTTTTCTTCTGTACTTTCGGTGGAGTTACTTTGAGATGACTGATTCCGTGTCATGTCCAGCAAGCGTAATTCCAGTTGGAACAGACCATGAAGAGGAGCCTTCTACTTCGAATAAAGGGCAAGGGCAAGTATCTTCCACATTTCTTCAGCTATAGTTTCTTGCCAACCACCTCAACCACACTGAACAGTTCATACTCAGCATTTGTAATATTCAGACTTACTGTCGCACTAACGCTTTCGGTCAACAAGGATAATTTTGTTCGCAGCGACATACAAGTAACGTAGAAAGGAGCTGAAGAGTCTTGAAAGGGCGGAGGTGCGCGATCAAATCAAAGAAGTGTGGCAGATGAATAATGAAGACGTCAGCATCTGCTTCATTTGCGGAAGACGTGAGCCGCCCTCACGCCAAGAACCCAAAAATCAATGGTTAACATGCTCAAGCACGAACATTTGCAACGCTACGGCACATCCTGCCTGCACCCAAGGAGCCCAGTCTCGATGCAGTATATGTTACAATGGAGTATGGGTAGAAAAGCCCACCTCTCAATCTGAATAGAATTTTTCAAAAAAAAAGTGATGGCTCGAGCTTCTTTCAATCGGACATCCAAAAAGGTTCTAGGTGTTGATTGTCAAATAAAGGTTGTAAGTTTGCTCAAGTAAATATGTCTTTGTTGTTAGAACATCTGCAGAGGTTCTGCTATGGGAATCTTAATTTTTCGTAACAGAATAGGATTGTATAACAGTGTTGTGTGAAATCAAATCGCCACCAGCGCTCTTCAATCTATCGATGATAAGGGATCTGTTTGAAAATAGCTTCAAAAAAGTGTAATAATGTGGTAAGGAACATGTCGCTCTATTTACTGACCGCAAATGCGCATCGTGATTGAGTTGTCGAGAATCAACTTGTTCATCTTTTCGCTGTTTGAGACTAGCAGAACAGACATTTACATAACGGTGTCAAATGGAAAAGAGTACAAAAATAATGGATAATCACAAACACAACCGAAAAAAACACTTAGGCAAACATCCGGAGACTACAACTGAGCGGTGACCGAATTCAATAATCACATTTCGGCCACAACACGTACGTCCTGGTAATTCAACAGTGGTAGAGCTGAAAGACTGTACGAGTAATTGGTATACTAACAGAAAATGTTATCTGAACATATCAGAGTGACGAATGAGTGTTGTGGTGTCAGAAAAGGTGAACATGAGTGAAGCTATTCATATCCTACGAAAGAAATGTTCTATTTACTTTCTCACACTTCATGACACCTGGGAAACAGAACCCTCCACTTTGACATCTGTATGTGCCTAACCATCACACAGAAACCACGCCCAGGTGCGATTCGCCGCGCCCCAATGACAAAACAGCGCGCGACCGCGCGCGTTGGACAGCCCATGTGTTGTCCAGACGGCTAAAGCCGGGTAAAGCACGAGGTGCGATTCGCGGTTTCAAATACTTACCCCCCCCCCTCCCTTTGGTTCTTACTAATACTCGGCCACACCCACCTAGCTAGGCCCTGCCTCGTAGTCGGAGTCTTTGAGGTTCACACTGCATAAGCCTTTACGAAATGAAGAACTTTATTATAACAAAGGGAAAATTCACTCAAAAAACTGCCTCACAAGAGGCCACAAAACAAAAAACTTAACAAAATGAAAATGTGCTGTACATAATGAAAATAACAGTGTTTATTATACAATATACATGGGCGTGCAAATAAATGACAGAACCGCTCCACAATTACCCTTCTCACCCTTCCCTTCCTCAGTGATTTCCAAAAATAAACCATCACCTCTTTTTCGGATTGCCTCGAGATCCCTATTTTGAACCAACTCAAACAATCATTTTAGGGCGGGTCGGAGAGGGGGGAAGGGTAACTGCGGGCTACTACACATCGAGGAGGCAAGGGCTCTGGGGCTTGACCCTCTTCTCCAACATGGGCCATGCCCACTTCTAAAAAAATGAAGTAATTAGATTTGAGAACAGTTCATAAATCCGGAGTGACTCACCCACAATGTGAATCCGGCAATTATAATATTAAGAGCGATTGAAAACATCGCCGTGCCACCGAGCGTGGGGGCTGGACAAGGCGCTGGAAGAGCCCTTTCCCCCAAGTCGAGGGATATTCAGCGCCCCACGCTATGATCGACAGTCTAAACACATAGAACAAAACAGCGGAGACAAACCTATCAAGCGAAACTAACACTGTCAGTGGTGGCACGGCGGGGAACTTCCCTTCCAGCGACATCCTCCATAAAAACAAAAACCGCCCACATCATAAAAAAAGACCCATTTTCGCCAGGTTTTCCCATGACAACACGGGCACGGGCCGGTTTTTGTGCGTTGCAGTCTGAATGAAGCTCTACATTGAAGAAGTTTGTGGACAGTA
This sequence comes from Ancylostoma caninum, assembly GCA_037903475.1. Lineage (NCBI taxonomy): Eukaryota > Metazoa > Nematoda > Chromadorea > Rhabditida > Ancylostomatidae > Ancylostoma > Ancylostoma caninum. The sequence continues at coordinate 845,767 of JBAJFG010000446.1, forward strand.
TGGTGTGTTAGCTCAGAGGGGGCGAATGCTACGACTTTGTACACATGCAGAAAATGGCGAGAAATAGCACTCCTGAGTTTACTGTACTTTTTTTCCGAAAGAAAAAAAAAGAATTCTGAACAGGCAGTGTAACGGTGGAAACAGAAACTTACCTCAGGAGCAAAAGTTTCAGGAGCTTTGAGCCCTCACAGGCTTCCTACAATTTATACAGCGTCAATCATGATTGCGACTCCTGCGGCCTGAACCGCCACAACACCTCCGCGGCGCGGCCGAGCGCTGTGGAAGCCTAGTGTAGCTAACCCGCGCCGCGCTGATGGTGCGGCGCTACAGGTCGTGAGAATCGCAATCGTGATTGACGTTCCCTGTGCATAGATGGACAATATGGCGAGAAATTAGCACTCCTAGGTTTAGCGCATTTCTTTCCAAAAGAAAAAAAAAAGAATTCTGAAGTGGCAATTTAGTGCTGGAAATAGAAACTTACCTCAGGAGCAAAGATTTCAGGAGTTTTGAACAACCCTTCACGGACAAATTGGTCACAAATAGTCACGGCAGCTTTAGAGGCAGTATTCTACAAGTGAAGAACGAATAGAAGAAGAGTTAAACTAGGAAAAACAGAGCACTTTTACAGAAGCAGTCAACCTAACAGACCTCATCTACTCAGGAAACCTAGAAGCACTGTTTTGCATGAGATTGAAAGATGCAAATCCCACGATTAAGTCATGCCAGCCATTACTCGTACAAAACACAGTTTTTAAGAAGAAACAGTTCCATACAAACAATGGTCTAATCCACGCAAAACACATGCATATCCATGTGGTCTCCAAATCCGATGAAAAAAAAGAACACAAACAGAACACATGCATACCAGAGTAAAACTCGGTTTTTTATTTCTCATGCACGGGTTGTGCATGGATACGCATGGATACGCATGGATTTGCATAGATTCAACCATGCTTGTGTAAAACTACTGATTCAAGAAATAACAGTGTTTTGCAGGAACACGCCTACCTTAACACATAACGGACAATACGACCCACCGGTGGGTCGTACGGGAAGTTACGTAGAGGACAATACGACCCACCGGTGGGTCGTATCCGTTTTATCCCTTCTTCTTAGGTGTAGCTCCCCCAAATTCTGCCCCTAGGGGTTATTCTACCCGCTGAACACGGAAATGGCATCCATTTTGTACCGTAACTGCGGTACTGTAGGATTACTGTAGTCATGCTGTAGATGCTGTTGATGTATTCTCTCACAGCATCTACAGCAAATTTGAACGTTGGGGTTACATGACGTGCTGAACATAAATACGCCATCAGTCCTGCACCATAGAGCAGTACTCTAAGGCTACTGTAGCGTTATCGTGTGGTTACTGTAGGCATACTGTAGATGCATTTTATTCACCAAATTCAGTGAAACTTTGGCAAGCGGGGTTATTTGATATGCTGAGTACGAAATTGACATCCATTTTTTACCGTAGCGCAGTACAGTAGGGCTACCGTAGGCATACTGTAGATGCATTTTGTTCACCAAATTCAGTGAAACTTTGGCAGGTGGGGGTTTCTGACATGCTGAACACGAATTTGAGATCCATATCCGAGATAGGTGCCATATTCGAGTTCAGAGTGTAAAATAACCCCAGTGTCGGGCAAATTCTGATGAAAAACCTTCCTCACAGTTCCTACAGTATGATTACAGTAACCCTGCAGTGAAGTGATACGGTAGACAATGGATTCCATATTCTTTATCTGTATGTGAAATAACCCTCTTGCGCAAATTTTGGTTGAATTCTGATAGAAAAAGGTCTTTCTACAGCTTCTACAGTATACATACAGTAACATTACAGAAGTGCTTTACCAAGTAAAATAGATGGAATAATTGTGATCAGCATGTCAAATATGCCCTAATTCTCGCAAATCCGGTGAGAAACATACGCAAACTCGCTTTGGTCCAAAGTGGCCCTGAGCGGAAATTCTGCGTTGTCGCGAATGTGTTAATCGTGGGATTTCCATCCTTAAATCTCGTCTACGGACGTTCGTCACCCGCCGCGCCGCCGCGCGCGAATTCGCGCGCGGCACTACCTTTTCTTTCCTTAGCGCAGGCGCCGGGAGGGTTCGTCGCGCATCCCGCCCCTTTCGCCGCGTTCGCGAAAGGACGGGTGACGAACGTCACGTAATCCTTAAATCTAAAGCAAGACACGGTTCCTAAGTTCCTTGAGTTCTAACGCCATCCCCCACATGTCAATTCTTGGAAAAAATAGTTCTCATTACAGCTGTTTTCACGACAATGAGAGAAATTGAGGCTAGAAGAGATACGAATGCTACATTTCATTTGACATTGTAAGGAGAACAACGTTTCGAAGGACGGGTACGTACATGAATGGAAATTTGTTAAGAGTCACCAATCATTTGTCTCTTAGAACTTCTTAGTCGTTCAGCTCATTGTTGATAAAGTGCGACTATTTTATGCAAATTGCTACTTCTTTCCATGAACTTTGTGCTCACGTTGTATGTTATGGCGTGAGGGCAGCACTTATTATGCAATGGTTGCAAACGTAACAGCCTCGGGAAGGAATTTCCCTGGTAAAAATTGAAGCAAAGGTGAAGTAGCGCGAGCGAAGAGCCTAGAGCTATAGGCGTCAGGAAGTGCGTAGTATTACTATGATACTTACTTAGACGGCGTTCACTCTCAGCTCTCAGTTTTCTTGGCATAACAATCAAATACACTTTAGTATTCACCTTAGGTGAAGCGTCACCAAACATGAAAGGTAATTCAAACTCGATGAGCTCTGGGAATTTTCCCAACCGAAAGCAAACCATAACTTCCTCGAGAAATATTTGATGAGATGCAGAGGAACATGAAAGAGGAGCAAGCAAAAGCAAACAAAGTGAGTTGATAAAGAACTCACATTGTTGATATCACATGTGCTGGCTGCAGCCTCCATTTTCTGCAAAAAAGAATGAGATTATTACAGAAATATTTAACAGCAGCGTGCACGAACATTCGGTTTCTTTGGAAAGAAATAGTTAATCACAGTGTAATTCTGACACAACACAGTTACACAAAACACAGTCAATGTAATTCTCATGAGAGTTAAGTGATCATAGGGCGCGCGCAAACTATCGAATTTTCTCGTCGTCTAGGTCCTCTCGCGATGCAATCTCTCTCGTACGCTGCTCCCTCTCGCAGCCCCTACGCTGAACGTGCATCCCTCCTATCCTCCTAACTACTGTAGACTCCACCACAGGAAGGGTGCGATACGGGTGCGATACACGCACCTTCCCCGCACCCTTCCAGTGGTGGAACCTACCGTAATGTGTTGCGCAATGGAGCGCGGAATAGCATAGGGGCGCGAAATAGCCTCGCTAGGGGTTTCAACTGAACTCCGGTGCAATTATTGCAATATTGCATGTGATCTTTCTCTTGTGGGGAACTACTTTTACTTATTACTGTGCTTATTACTTCTTACTATTAGTCTGCATTGTCAGCATCAGTCACGTAGGACAGCATATGGCTCGTAGGGCGAGAATCAATCTTAGAGAAAAAGCAACACGGCACAATTCATCAGAATCAATTGTTCAAAAAAAAAAAAAAACGAGGGCGGCCAGTGCAGCAGAACAAACGCCATTCGAGTCTGTCATTCACATGCCGCCTCTGCTGTTCTCCCTTCTTCTTCTCTCCGGTTGTCGAACCGAGGATAAAGAATGCCATCCTTACATATCTGAAATTTCAACTCTTGGTTTCACAACAACTGAGGAGCTACAATATGTTGCACTTTCGGTGCCTGAAAGTTGCAGAGCCGACCGTAGGGTGATGCAATCCCTGAGGCTAGCCAATTATGGGTTTCTGATTATGGATACGAAGCCCTCTCTAGTGAGTAACTGATGCAATTGGCATGTATGCATTCTTAAAGCGGAAAGTCATGGAGACGACGAGGTCTACTTCAAGCCCCAGAACAGAGCTGATTCTGTCTGTATGCTATGCTCACAAGTTGAATCTGGTCATGAAAGCTCTCCATCACCCAGGATACAATCTTGCCCGCGCTGTCGTGATGGGACTCCACAACATATTTGGATCAACATCAAGAGCCATAGCTAGGCGTTTTTATCACGAAACAGCGCAGGCTGTGTGTTTTGCCCCTCTCCAGATGAATGCTCTATTTGAGGTGAGGTGGTCCGAGAGCCTTGCAGTTTCGCTGAACAACACTGTTCGAATGTACCCGGTTTTACTGCAAACGCTAAAGCGACTAAGGGATGATCCTACTGTTCCCTCCTCGACAAAGAAAAGAGCAGCCATAGCTCATTACGTGCTCCGAGATATGAGAACATTTTCATCTATTAAACAAAGCGCCGTAAGGGGGCTAGAGCGGTTAGAGATATGGGGCGGCACTCATAGACACCGCAATCTTGAGGCGCAGACTGTGTGGCGAAATGGCCGATTTCCATGGACGCAGACACGTTCGCTTCGGGACCCGAAAATTACGTCACTGCTGGCTCTCCCGCATGCACGGGATGGTGATTTCATCACCTTCGCTGGCGGTCTCACCGCATAGGAGTGAGGAGTGTTTACGAGCTTTCAGGCTGCACAATATACGCAGCAGGAAAACCAGCCTTCCACTGATCCGCGCTGAGTGCACTTGCAGGAAGAGATGGACGGGTGCTATGAGGGCTGCCGCGTCTCGGAAGCTCGGGAGGGTGGACCTACGCGGTCGCCTCATCTGGTGGGTGCTATTGCCGCATCGCCTCTAAATAGGAAGGCATGACATTGTATATCCAATCAACTAAATACGGATACGGATCCACCGTTGGAGAAAGGGCCCGCCGTGGCCCAGTGCTGTGGGGAACGCCATTGGGTGGGTCCAGCTGCTATGGAGAAAAGGCCCGCTAGGGTCCAATGGAGCGGGGGACGCCAAGATACGGGTCCACCGATGGAGAAAAGCTCGCCGTGGCCCAGTGGTGCGAGAAACTCCATGACACGGGTCCACCGATGGAGAAAGGTCCCGCCGTGGCCCAGTGCTGTGGGAAACGCCATGAGGTGGGTCCAGCTATGGAGAAAAGGCCCGCTAGGGCCCAGTGGAGCGGGGGACGCCAAGATACGGGTCCACCGATGGAGAAAGGTCCCGCCGTGGCCCAGTGCTGTGGGGAACGCCAAGATACGGGTCCACCGATGGAGAAAAGGCCCGCCGTGGCCCAGTGCCGTGGGGAACTCAATGACACGGGTCCAGCGATCAGAAAGGGCCCGCCGTGGCCCAGTGCTGTGGGGAACGCCATGACGTGGGTCCAGCTATGGAGAGAAGGCCCGCGAGGGCCCAATGGTGCGGGGGACACCAGGATACAGGTCCACCGATGGAGAAAGGGCCGACCCTGGCCCAGTGGTGTGGGGGACGCCAGGATACGGGTTCACTTTAGTGTTGAGAATGCCGGACCCGTTCTCCAAGATGCGAACCCGCCCCCTGGAGAACGGATCCGGCTTGCCCTAACTGTGAGGAAGGCGCCAGAATGCGGGCGCTCTGATGGAGGAAGGGCTCGCCGTGGCCCAGCAGTATGGATAACACCAGGATACGGGTCCGCCAACATAGGATTGGTCCGCTGTGACTCAGTAAAGTGGAGAATACCAGGATACGGTTCAGGCCTAATGTGTGAAGATGGCGCCAGAATACGGGTCCACCGATGGAGGAAAGTCCGCTGCGGCCCAGTAGTGTGGAAAACACTCGGATACAATTTCGCTTTGTCCAGTAATGTGGGGTACGGCAGGATACAGTTCCGCCGATGGAGAACGCGTCTGCGTTGGCCCGATAGTGAGGAATACGCATGAATACGCCATACGATGGGAAACGAACTTCTCATTCGCATACTCAACTCATAAGAAGGACTTCATGTTTGGGCCCATTGGAAGATTTGTTCTGCTTCTCTTATACGTAACTTATAAGAAGGTTTTTGAATTTGAGCTCAGTTAATGATTAATTTTGCTCATTTGCTAATTTTCTAAGCATTTTGCACGTGTGGAGCTTTTGCACATGCCTCAAGTGGCTGCCCCACCCCACTTCCTAGCGTCCCGAAGGGGCGCTAGTCCCTCTATCATGTCAGAGAACTGTTGCTGAAAGTAACAGATGTATCCAAGAGGCTTCAAAAAACAGAGCTTGTTAATAGACTTTGTCTCAGAGTGGAAAAAGAAGATTTTCCCTTATCGTTGCGTGAAGATCTTTGATCAGTTTCTCAACCGTTTTGGCGGTGGCGACAACTGGAACCATCATCATTCTTCTCTCATATACAGAACGAGCTTAGTGACAATGGCCTACTGCTGATGAAGGAACGCACAACCTATAGGTTGTACAAGCCTCGCAGGGAATATCTCCATAACTACTATTCCCAGCCCGACTCATCCGGAGCGTTCAGTTACTATAGCTCGTACAGCGCCGTGTACAATCCTCAGAGTTTTCCAGACTACAAGCAGTCTCAATTCAATGAACTTTCTGCTTCACAGAGGACTTTGTCAGAGTCGCTTCTGAGAAAGCAAGATTTCCGCGACCTGTTCTCACAGGATTCGCAGGGAATGAATTTTGCAGACATACAAAACCAAGATTCGGACTTGCTGTTCACAGCAGAGGACTCTCCTGAGATTGACGTAAGATCAATCGGAGTTCACAACCTCGGTCAAGCATACATTAACTTCATTACCAACACTGACCTAAACGAAAATGTGGAAAACGAGAAACAGAAAACGGTTGGGACACTGATCAAAGATCTTTACGCAACGATAAGGGAAACTCTTCTTGACCGATTCGAAAACAGCGAGGTTCGCACTGAAGTTCATAGGAATGCGTTCTATTCCATCGACAGGTACATACGTTTCGATATCATCGAAATGGGAGGTGATTTTGAACCCGATTTTCGCGAATATATCCCACCTGGGTATACTGTTCGAAAGAGGGGGTACCCAGCCTACATTCGCGAAAGCGATGGAGCAATCAATCCAGAAATGAGACAAAGGCTAATTGAGCAGTCTATTGATCTGCTCTCTAAGTACTGCAACGTTCCCAGTCCCAACGATGAACAGTAGCGTTCCAAACTTCGACAACTGGCCCACCGATATCAAAGACGATTACTCTTCTCTTCGACTCTACTCAATCCTACTCAATAATGCAGACCGACTCCGCGCCCCCAGTAAAGTTGTCCAGGCTAGTGAGGTATCGCATGTGCGAAACTTCACTTTTAAATCTTACGCATGTCTTCTTATAGGGGTATCGAAAAGTTTCCGGCCTCAACCTGTTGCATCCCTTTTTTCTCAAAACTTTGAGTGCGATCATGTAGCCTGAAGTCTTGAAAACCATGCTGCCAAGTTTCATATTCTCAGACTGACTCGTACAAAAATAACCGCCCTTTTCTGTAGCCTAACCATAGTGAGTTTCACATGCTTTTTGACAGCGCACGCGTCCACAGATTAGGAGTTGCGGTCGCTGCCATATGAGAACGTGGATCCGAATTATTGAATCACATATCCTATTGTTTGAACCTTGCATCCAGCAGCTATTTTCTGTCTGGAAATTTGAAACAACATCTTCGAACGATGAGAGTGGAGGTCGAAAACGTCAAAAAGTCGGTTGTTGAAAGATGCTTCAAGTCATGTGAGAAAAGGAGCTCTTTGAACGATTTTAAAATATTCAAATCGAGCCATGAAAAGTGTATTAGTATTGGAGATACCTATATTTTACCACAACAAAATTTCGTCGCTGTAAACGTCTTGGAAGTACTCTAGGCCGGAAACTTTTTGATACCCCTATAGGTGCTTAAATGTGTGCTGGTCATACCAGCTAGCACGGGAGACGCCGAGAGAAGTTTTTCTGCGGCGTTCGACAAACTTTCGTCAGCAGAAAGGTCCAACATTAAAACAGAAACTCTAGACAACTTGATGACGTGAGTTTTCAGTCCTACCTCCTCTAGCAGCGGTGTGACTTTCCTTGCCTCCTCAGAATACAACGCAATGGACCCAGTGTGTTGCTGGTGAAACCCGAGAAACTCCTTAAACAATGGATGCAACCACTACCAGGGCTGGGGTTGAACCCCCGCAAGTCATCTTCATTCACACAGGAAGTAAACCTTCTGAAAGAAATATGGGAAAGCCTCAGAAAAGGTCAGCTTCTAATTTATAACATTTTGCTGCAACGAATATCTGCATACTGTTTCAGACAATCTGGAAAAGACCGCCGAGCTAAGCGTTCGTCGTGAGCTCACATTGTACGGCCTTCAACGAAAGAAGGACACTGAAATGCTCCGTGACTCACTACTTTCAGTTGAATTAACCAAAGCCAATCTATTCCAGTGACCATACTAATGCATGAGTCTTTTGTCGAAACAAGTCCAAAGATAATTGTTTATTTCAAATATCACAAACTTCTATTTTCCGTAAATGCTTCCCATTCGATGTTCCATTGTCACAGACGATGCCTGAAACAAAACGATCAGCACATCATGATTAAAAGTGCTATAACACTGCAATTTTCTGCCGAGCCCCGGACCCCTTACGTACCCCCCCCCCTCCCTTTGCTTTTTCGCCTTGCTCCTCCGAATGAGAGTTTGACACTACGGTTAAGAAGATATAAATTGCAGTCGAAAAAATAAATTGTTTTCGTTATTGCACTTCCTGTGCTGGTCCGGCCATGTTCTTATGCATGGTACCATATCCCTGAGATTTCACACAATGAGATGATATCGAAACTTGCTCACACTTGCTGAGTTCTCTAACTCGTCATTTGTTACTCTACTGGGAATAAGTCCCGTTGCCATTCGAGCTTGTGTTCACCTGCTTTGGTTTTACAAGTTTTTTAAGCGAATTTCTCTTCTCATGCACTGTATTCTCTCCAATCGTGTCCCCGGTTAATTTCGCGGGTGAGTAACATTTTATTCCAAATAGGTGGCCGTTGAAGTGTTCGTCTCACTCCATTACCGGATAAAAGTTTGAAAACATCAAGAATAATCAGATGAAGTAGTGAATCTAGTAGGTATCTACTCATTTATGACACGCTAAAATCAGTTCCATGGTAGGCGTGGCCGCCGCAGACGTCCCTACGTCCACTGCTTCTAACGGTCACCCAGAGGGTGGAAAACCGGCTTCCCATCACTTATACTTTCTTTTCAGCAACTTATTTTTTTCTTCGCAATGACAACACGGTTGAGGTGGAGAATAGGAGGGGAGGTTCCGTTTTTTTTCAGTGTCGTGGCTGAAATATATCACTCAGGACTACCAAGACTTGTTAATGTTCAGTTCGTTCGCATCAATATACCTCGCATCCAAGATGAACATTTCAAAACGGAGAAGCAGCTGTTCGCCGCCATTATGTGTCACGGTCTCTTTTTCGCTTTTTTAAGCATCATCTTCATTTTGTATTATTATGTGAGCAGTTTGAATCCATCCAAAACAGCAACACAATTGCCACATCCTTAGATCACGTCCGGAGACGACACGCCTATTCTCGTTTTGCCTATGCTTCTTACAGCAAAACAGGAGAAGACGTGTCCCTCCTTATTTGAACAATGTCTGCGCACTCTTACTTCCTCATTCTCTCCTGTAATTATCGCAAACGCATAAAGTCCTGAACATATCAAGTTTTATCTATATAACAATTTATTTTTTCTGTTATAGTGGTTGTCTTTTATTTTTGAGTTTCTTTGATAGTGTTTTTCATTGTTTCTTTTAATAGCATAACAAATTTTTCACGTGAGTCTGTATTTGTTCCATGAATTTTGCGGTATTTTCGGGTATCACTGTCTTCAAAAAGGGCTTTGTAAATTTTTGATTCTCCAAAGGAAGCACTGTTTTTATTTCAATCATCATGGATGGCGCGTCCTGTGGCCTGGCCGTCATTCACGCCGGGTAAAGAGCAGCAGTACAGATCCGCTCCGTTGAAAGAAATAAGGGGAAACAGCAACAAAATATAACCTCTATGACAGCAAAGTGAGCGTGGATGCAGCTTCTATATTATTGTTTGGGGAAACTTCTCGCGGTTTTTGAAACTTTACGTTTATTTGACTTTTTGAAAGTAGGGAAGTACATTACCCACGTTTGCGACCGCGTGTACGACTGGCCGAGCACGTGGTGGTGATTATGTAGATGTTCATTCGAAGAACTGATCGCTACTGGATTTGATACTCAGCTAGAGTTGTAAACATAGTTAGGACTCACTTAAAATGAGCGGTGTTTTTTTTTTTCCTTTCTTCGAGAGCTCACTATTCCATTATCGCTCATTGACCTTGCTAGAATACAGACATACGGGGGTATCAAAAAGTTTCCGGCCTCCACTTGCCTGCCCCATATTTCCGCACAGTTTTGGTAGCATCACGTAGGGTGAGATCTCGTTTGATCTCCCAGAAATAGGAACGTTTTATTCAAGCTAAGGTATGGTTATAGCTCAAAAAGTGTGTATCCAGCGAGGAGCAACGGACGAATTTCCATTTTGTAAACAAACTGTGCTGGACAAAATCTAAACCTGCCCCTGCATTCTAGACAAAGAGTAAGTTACCTAGCATTCTCAAGTGAAATTTTGGACCTCAATGTTTTTAGTGGAGTGACAATCGGTCAGAAGCGGAACGACTCTGATCAAAGAGATGTGACAAGACGAATACTGATTACTGCGGGTGCAAAAAAAATTACTGAGCATCGTAGACAGATTTTAAGAGCAGAAAGTGTGCAAGGATCTAAGCTATTCAAAACTTCCTTTGGAAATTTTCTAAGCTACCATCTAATAATTTTAACCTTCGCAGTACATTGAGTCTCTAAAACCTTTTCGGCGTTCAACAAGAAAATTCCAGTTGAAAGTTAATAGAAGATTTTTTCGAGTTTTGTACAAAGCGGGAAGAACATTCTGTAGTATTTTGCCTGCCGATAAGTGGCAAATTCACATTCACTGCCAAGATTTGAAGGCCGAAGCGCGAAGTAATGGGTCAGGATGGGTAGATCTCTGAGACAAGTGCGATCGAAAACGGAACTGGGGATGCAATTGTCTTGCCCAAGGCTCTGTGCGATAGAGAAAAGATCGTGTCATCTAATCATGTTTACGTAAACCCCAATGAAGTAGATAATTACAAAGCTATTTTGTTATATTCCTTTCGAAAACAAGCCAAGAAAAACGGGGGCAGAAATTTAACAAAGGAATTCAGGCTTTTCAGTGAGACATCCTTTTTCATAGGTGTTTATATTCGAGTGACAAAAATTCTTATAAAATTGGATAACTCTAATAAATGACAAGAAGAAGAGTGTTTTGGTCTTTGAGGGATCCATATTTATTTCCTTCAAAATTCCACTTTGGTAGCTTGTCTGCAAGTGGTCTAGACCGGAAACTTTTTGATCCCCTCATAATACTCTGCAGCAGGATTGGAAAAGAAGAGTGGGGTTAGTGTTATGTCTGGATACGAAGGGTCCACTACTACCACGCTGCATGTGATGGGAAACGCGACGTATGGAGTCTGCTGTACTTGCTTAACAGGTGAGAAATTGAATGACCTCATAAGTCAGGCAATCAAAAATCATATCAAAAAGTTAAGCAGTATTACACTTAAACGTGGCGGTGCGAATCAACATGATAACATGAACCGTCTGAACCTCTACGACACAACAAGTGATTAAAGTCATCGCACTTTTGCATCGTATAAAAGCTGTATGGTTTCAAGGCAACTCATGTTGAAATTTTTCCTTCGCTGCCGTCCGTTTTCCTCAGCAAATCCAGTTTGAAATTGCGTGACGTCAAGGTTGTGTTGTGCAAATTTCGAGTCTAACAGCGCATTGGTTCTCAGCGATCAGCCCATGACTAGTGCCGAAGACTTCCATTCATCTGGTCTGAATATTATTCAGTTGGACCAAATTTTGCATGTATTACAACTCGTAGTCGACTACATGGGCTCTTCACACAGTACTTTCTCCTATTGTCCATAATAGCTGAATATATTTAACCAGAAAAGTGAAAATAAAACAAAGATCGCACGAATCGTTGCACAGATACGCATAATCCCTTGAGTGCGCTGCCGCATAAACAAAAGAACTCTCTCGTTTTGAATAAAACATTCCTCACAATAGCAGAATATCATTGTCTTATGTTGTACTGTTTCTATTTCCTCCGAAGATTTTCGCAACACAGGTGCAGCAGGGATTTAAGAGTCTCTGGTCTTCCAGTCAGTATAAATAGTGGAGCTACCATCAACCGCTAACCATGGCTGCTCTGTTGCTGTCCTTCCTCAATGCCATAGCAAGTGAGTATTTCCGGTCAGTTCAGTGTTTATCAAAGCAGCGATTATCTTGTTGTTTTCCAGCGTTTTCCGCCGTACAAGGTCGATGCATCACAGGTAAACTTTGACAAATGAAATTTCGGGTTCATTGATCTCGTTATCATTATTCGGTAGTCCATTGCAACCATGCAATCGCTGCATCACGAAGGAGTTTCTATGCAAATTTACCGGTGAATTTACATTGCTTCCATTTCTGTCAGCCCGTACACCTCACTGTCTTCTTTCTATTAACAAGCCAACAAACAAAGCAACATCACAATTTTCGCTGCAAGTTTTCTCCTTTTCCCTATTAGAGTTAGGCGTGAGCAATATTCCATGTTTTGCTTGCGTTTAGAAAATATGGAATGGGAGGTGCGTGGTGATGTTCCCTGCACAAACGCCTGTAACAGTTTCATTACCCTGCTAGGATTGTTCCATGAATTGTGAGCGCTGCTCCTGAAACTCATGGCTCAGGACAAGTCATGTTGGGATATAGAGGTGGATTGGTAGGGTCCCTGCCTTTCTTCCTTTGCCGGGAAGAACGATGACCAGAGGCCATATCCAAGAACACTTCCGTTGGAAATGAAACCCAGAAGGAAATATAACCGCGTAATGGCTACTCTTCCAATCCTGCAATTCAAGAACGATTTATCCAGTTTGGGAACATACCTGTGGAAGAGTTTTCCGTTTCAACGCAAAAATTCAAAAACGCTCGCTGTCTTGCGATTAGAGCAGAGTTTTCTTGAAGCGTGGTTGAACAATATCGCATGTTATAGCTCGTCTAGTTATTGGAAGTGATCAGAAGTCATTCTTTTTCCCATATATCCAGACATTTTCACGCGGATTAATCTTTTCCGTTGGGAGGAAAACCTTCGGCGGACAAATCTTCTTTGATCGCAGGAAAGAGCGGTCACGCCCACTTTTGCCTGTTTATCCCATTTGACCTTTATCCCATTTAACCCATATTTCCGACTCTCTTGTATACGGTCTCATGTGTATCCCCCAGAGAGTCTCAGGTTGAGTGCAGGCCCAAACTCATGTGAACTGTTGGCATCCCAGGGATGGCCTATGCTGGAAACGTTGAATTTTTCTTTTACATCTCGTTCTTTAAATTTTCGTTGAATGTTATAACGCACATCAAGCGCAATAACAAATAAAGAACTGAATATGGCATCGCAATTTCGAGGTCGTGAGGTACTGTTGGGGTAGGTCCGTGTAACAGCTATGAATGTTTACCACATTGGGACAGTCCAGCAGCACATGTTTTTGATTTGTCCCCGAATGCAGTGCAGAATGGAGGGATAGGTAATCTCATGCCTAAGGTGTGATTACCTTCCGGTAGCCGGTTATTGGTAAGGGTGTGTATGGGTAAACACGTCGATGGATGCCAGGTAAAAGGTAAATTTGGGCACGCTGACATTCTTTCCGTGGATAACAGCATTTAACCAGTACCTATTCAGTGAGTCAAGCCAGTACCTATTCGGTGAGCACAACTGGGGGTGTGAGTTGAGCCAACCAATCTAGGGGAGGTGTGAGAGGTGGGAGGGGGGGGGGGATCGGGGTGATACTGAGGTAGCATAGCATCAGGTCATTTCCTTTTCTCATCGTTAGCTGTGGAGGGATGTAATGGCAATACCATAAATGCAACAGTTCCGGTTTGCTGACGACAAACACAAGAAATACCTAGCGAACACTTACTAGGAGGTCGAACTTGCTAAGAAAGCGATATATTTGGACGTGCGCTAACTTTCCAAAAACTGTCGCTACCAGTGGATCCGTGATAAGAGAGCTAACACTTTTTATCTCTGGAAAACCCGGTCTGAAGCTTACGTACGCGAGGTCGCTTACTAAGCAAGAGTCTTTGAATGCATCATCACTGATTTGGAAATGCTTGAACTAATTCCCCAATCTCTTTCAATATCTCCATGAAGGATGCGTCTGAATGCAAATTTATATGTACTAGGCATTTACAGTCACTTAACACATTTGCAGTGTCACACTGTCTCCACCATTCTCCATCCCTCTCTGAACACTTGTCTGCCAAGGCTTAGGCTTAGGCTTAGCTTATCGTGCTTTAATTGTTTTAACCATAATCCTATTTTTTCCAAAGTTGTAGGCTGCGGTCCTGACGAAGAGCTCAACAAGTGTGGAAATCTCTGTGAGCTGACGTGTGAAATGGTCACCGGAATTGTGAGTGCAACTAAGACAACTCAGACATAGGCTTTGGAACATATGAATAATAATTTTTCTTTGTAACAGTGGCCATAATTAGGATATTAGCTGCTTAAGTAGTGTATGTAGAAGAGTAGTGCACAGAACGAGCATACTTCCTCGTGTCTAGCCTCCATTTTATCAGTGTGTTGACACCATTTGCAACCGCGGTATCAAACACGGAGTCCTAAAAAGTACACGATCCTATGGATCGCAGGTGAAAATAAATGCATGTAAAGATAAAGAGTGCTGAGTGATGATGTCTTTACACTGGTTCCTTGTTAGATAACAGTTCCATTCCCACTGTAAGCAATGCCAAAAAGTGCTGATAAAAATACTTGTCAGGAGGAGTTGTTAACAATAGATAAATTGAAACATGTTTAGAATAAGTTTCAGCCACGGCCATGTCCTCCAGTTTGTGGCTCTCCAGCCTGCGTCTGCAAAGAAAACACCTTCAGGCTGAACGGATCTTGCGTATCATTGAAAGCGTGTGAGGAATGTATGTCGTTGTGCTAATTATTATATAATTACCAATTGAAATGAGGGCAATTTGTACGAGATTCGTGCGTGCATCATGAGCGCGAGGACGAATCCATCACGACAGCGCAGGCGCAGGTCAGAGGCAAACGAGACGCGCTTAGGCTATCAGGGGTTATTCGTTGTTAGGTCTCATCTCTGTTGCACGAGCAGCGGGGATCGGTCTTCGTTAAAGAATACTTCTCTAAATAATCGGATTCTTCAGATGCACGCATGTATTCAGTTTGAATTGCCTTACAGATGAAATAAATAAAGCGACGATCATGAAGAATGTTTATTTTCAGATGCACGACAAGGTACTACGGAACCAACTGGTGAGTCATCCTCCTGATCCTTGTCTTTTTCGAAAATCATCCGGAATTAATCCACCCTCATTCAGACACTTACGATGTGCAGCCCTAGGGTTATTTATACTCTGAGCAATATGGCCACTGAGGTAAAAATGAGCATTTCGCAGAAAAGACTGATATGGTGAGGAATTAAACTCGCGAGCCACCCCTCCCCCTCATATGTGCCACGTTGCCATCACATGGAAGGCTCGTCACCCACATAAGTAGGACCAAAAAAAAATCGGCGCTCTCCAAGCCTACCATTTTTATAGGAGATCTGCGCATTCATAAGATTGGTCTCTCTGGCAAGGGTAATGCACGAACTTAGGCTGCTAATTCGAGACGACACTTTTATGGTTAGAGAGCCGGTTCGAAATGATGTTTGTTAGTACCCTTGAAATTTGTTAGTGGTCTTCTGAAGCCGAGAACAAAACGCATAACGGACGCACCCAGCGGGACGCTTCTGCGAGCATCCGCGAGAAGCGAGAGACTCACGTATTGCCGGCTAGTGCTCCTGCATTCGTACAGTCCTATCTTATGCCCTTGCGAAAAACGGGCGTAACTCCTCACATAGGCAAGACTAAGGAAGGGTGAAAATAGATTTGAAATTAGCGCCGCGGGCTGCATAAGAAAGAGTACATCACGCCACAATTCCCTAGCATCTGTAATATGCATCCCTTGCACCACGTGGGACTCTGAGCTTCTGTAGACCATTTAGCAGATTTCAAGTATATGCAGATACAGCATATTGGACATGCTCTCCACCCATATAGGTCTCACCATGGATTAACAGCTCTTTTTCGTGCACTTCTCCTGCAAGTGCGAAGGTGTCGGCTGTCTCACCGCTTTTCTGAACCTGGAACAGATGACTATTGAAATCTGATGTGAAATCCGGCGAAAAGGGTGTAGTTCCAGCCCAAGAGTAAGGACAGCTAGGAATAAGATTTGTCCTCATTTTCTGGAGAAGTAACTGTACACTCTGGCATTTTTTTAAAGGAGGACAAGAGATACAGTCGTAATGTAGTCGCACTAATGAGCTGAAGCACACCTAATATTGAGATTTCCATGTTGCACAACAAAAAGTCCTATTTTGAACAGGAATGGGAGGAAAACTCATAGATCAGTAGCAGTACTGGCTGAGCGAGCAGAGAGAGTAGTCTTGAAACTGTGATTGCATCCACTCATGAATCCTACTTCTGACGCAATGGCAAGCTGACGCATACCGCATCGTCATGGCCCAGACCACTGGTGTTCTTATCCCGCGAATCATTTCTTCGCAGTGAGTTATAGCCTAGGAAGGAAAAAGACGCAAAACGCTGCTCTGAACATAAATTTTGAAAAAAAGTTAGTGCGGGAAGTGTAGCTCTGTTCTAGCCCGATACTGCGCATACAAAGGTCATGTACAGCTCTTTTCATGTTCCAGCGTAGTGTAGTTCAGTCCGAGAAGTTTCTTGTAATTTTCACACATGTTGGCCAACATCGGTTTTACGAACTTTTCGAGCACATGGCTACGAATCATCGGTGGTCGCATGAAGAGCGTTGTCTAGCTGCAGATAGACATTCCTGTTAGAGCTACCTTTTTTGACGTATTCGAACCGATGTTAAAAAATTTCTTCAGGATTTTCTTTTTCAGTGTTCCTTTTTGTTCTTCGTGGGTCTATGCACAATTTCATACGATATTAGGAAAGGGGGGGGGGTGGAAGTGAGAAACATCTAATAGTAATCTTCGAGCTGAATATGACGAGACTGCTCAAATCATTTTTTTTTTTGAGAAAGAGATCATGAGGTCTGATAGCATCTGTTCAAGGAAATTCTTCAGAAGTTAAAGATGGCTGGAACTGCTATATTTTCCATACTTATTTCAGGAACAATTGACTGGCAAGGGAACAGAACCATACCACCTGGTACCATAAGTAGGTAGATTACGGGATCTCCCCATCGCAAAACTTTTGTTCTCACGTGATAAATTTCTTTAAGCGCCGATCCCATGCAGTAAATTTCCATGTCCTCATGGATTTTACTGCTCCGAAGGCAAAGAAATATGCGCTGCACAAGGAGATTGCACGGTAACTCCAACAGAATGTGTTCCGGAAGGTATGATGTTCGATATCTTGGAAACAATACACTATCCGATCCATAATGTACGGTACAGAAACTGAAATGCAGTGAAAAGAGCTCAATACGTTTTCAGGCCAAACTCGACCTTCTGACGATTCTTCAACACCATCAGGCACGCCGAGTATGTGTAGATATAGCTTCAGTTAAGGCGTACACACACCAAAAATATCCAATTTTCAGCAGATTGCGTCAATCATCCCTGCCAAGACGGTTTTTTCTGTTCTGAAGGCGATGTAGTGTGTTCTAGTTATGATGACTGCACCATGAGTCCTCCACAATGTGTCCCGGTTGACAGTGATGTGACACCGGAACCTGGTGAGCTTGGTACCTAACATATTTGAAAACATTCTTGAACGTATAACTCCGGTCATGTTGCATGTGGAATATCATGTCGTCGCGGCCACAGAATCGTGGCGAGGCATGCTCGACCCTTTTACTTGGAGCATGCTCTTTCCGCATCCATCGCTGAGGACCAATCGCGTTTGTGTAGTCGTTTTGAAACGAACTGTACATGCAGAGGATAGGAATTTTCCACTGCTTTCCCAGATTCAACATATGACGACAAGGTATTTGTATAGAAAAAAAGACGTAGCAGTGCTCGACCTCAAAGTGGTTTCCGAGGGTTTTGCATGGTTAGAATCGTCAGGCGAGCTGATCACAATGGTGTACATGATTCTTTATAAGAGCACCTGAATAAAATGATATAACACCCTCTACTTTGAAACGATTGCGGATCAATTGACCCTGACCACCGCCGGCACCACTTTTCCTCCTTTTGTGATTTCTGACAGTATAAAAAAGTGTTGTGGCTTTACTACAGTAATAATTATTGGGAATCAAAGATCATTAATTTCGCTTGATCTTTTTCGAGCAGAGAACTACTCTAACTATAACAACAATCCGTAGACGTGCATATTTGGCTGAATTCATAGAGTGGATCGAGCAAACTTCTTGAAGGCAGAAGGCCACCTCACATTCGTGGTTAAGGTAATGGCAGATTCCGCATCTCCACGACACGCTTGGTAAATCCAACAGCCAGAACGAGGTGGCCCTCTGCCTTTCATAATTCCACGAATAGTAGCGCCTGACATCCCTAGCGCTTCTACCTCTCATAACCATTCAATTTTCGTGTTCCTCAATCGCGATTGAGGGATAATATGTAATTTCACTCACTCAAAACCAAACAAATCACAGAAACTACCCCTCGCTCGTCTTGCTCCACATACAGTTGCAATCCTGACGAAGTATGTACTATGACTGTCGGAATACCCAAATGCATCCCTGCGAATATGAGTGAGTTACGCTTTCTATTGCTCACTCCTTTTTGCGGTGCTAGCGATGTTTTTGCAGCATGTGGAGCGAACGAGGAAGTTAATCCGTGCGGAGATCTGTGCGACCTACTGTGTGCTGATTTGACTGGGATCGTGAGTATTCTGTGAGAAAATGACCGAAGTCTAGCAATCGGATAAAACAAGTTGAAATTTCAGCCACGTTCCTGTCCACTCAGAGTATGTAACAAGCCAGCATGTGTCTGCAAGGCGGGCTTCTTCAGGTTGAATGGAACTTGTGTCACACCTTCGCAGTGCCAATGAAGCTGGCACTGCTAATTACTTAGTTTCGACAACTACATTCACTAACTATTGTTCCCGAACATGCGGCTTACCCAGCCCCTGTAGTGACATTGTTTATTGTTTCCATTATGAAGTTCTTTGTTATTTATATCACATTTGTTTACATTTTACGGAATTCTTCACTGAAAAGAATCACTGGTGGTCGATGTTCTCTTATGCTAACGAGATGTAAAACGTTAATATTGTATGGTATTAGTGATAATGAACAGTTTCGACACTGTTAAGAATGAGAAGAAATGAGAATTCCATGCAAGGAAGTTTTGGAAATCTATCCATTCCACTTCGCTGGTGTTGTGAACCTGTGGGTGGCTGGTGCTTCGTCTCAAATGATGACTATGCTGTTTCAGTCTTTAAAGCAGGTCCAAGACTGGAGAATTCTGTAACTTCTGATTTTTTTCCTTTGTTCGAAAATGACAGATGAGGTTCTAGAACAGTTCGTTGGCCAAAGTTGTGTAGATACTGGAAGTGCTTTGGTCGTAAGTTAGAGAAGTAGTTAGTCTTGTTAATAGAAGAACGAAATAGTCATGTTTCAGCTCGTCGCACGAAAGCGACTGTGATAATTAGTTCAGATTGGAATGAGGAACTGCTTCAGCAAATTGGAAACACCAATTCTTGAGTTCCACAGTGGTTTAAAGGCAGCACTCACGGAATTCTTCACCTTCGAAGGGAGTCGCTTACCGTGTAGCTGGCTCCTGGACAATAACAAGAGTAAGTTAAACACAGCGAGCAGATGCCTATCTGCGAAGATACTATCGTGGATACATCTGCCGCTCTCGACAAAAGCGGTTCCGTCGCTTCAGCTAACGCCATCGACTAGGTAGGCGCATGTGGCTTAGCGGAGGGGTTTGTGCGGAATGCGCACCATTTGCACGTTTCGTGGCGGGACCCATCACGGAACACTCGTGGCTCAACAACCCTGTGGACGCACATGAAATAGCGCCATCATTTTCTTTGTTTTCCGCGTGTTTCACGCTAATTCATCATTGTGGATGAGTTTGTCGTCCCTGAAAACCCCGACGTACCGCGAAATCTTCAACGCGGAAATCTCCATGAATGCTGCCTTTGAGGAATATCTGCCTAGCCTCTGAGATCATGAAAATATTGAATTTATGACTCGTTAGATAGTCTAGAGTTAAATAGTCGCTGTATTGATAGGACCTTTATCTTTGGGACAACCCAATGAATAAATACCCAATCATTTTCGGGCAGAATTTTCAAGAGCTACGTACCTAGTGAGAGGTCCTATATCATACACTGGTTCCTGGAGTATTTTTGTGGATTCTTCTCAGAACTGAAAAATGGTTTCAGAACCGTATTTTACTGCATGCAAAAAAGCTCAGTATACCAAAACAGCGCTAGATATGTGGGGGTAAATAGAAGTAGGGAGGAAGTACGGTTCGCTCCGCAGCCAGTAGCAAATGGGTGCCCCCTTTGCGTCCCTCTATTAAACACTGAATTAACGAGGCCAAAATTGAGTGAATGGATAAAACCACAACCGGATTTTTATAAACCGACCGTGTGGAAAGTGCGTGCAACAGAACTAGTGCTCTACGATGCTTTTGAAAAATTGACGATTGAGCACATTTTCACTTTTTTTCCAATTTTCACGGCGCTACCTTAGACGCATTCCATGCTTTGAAGAAATCAATGCAGCACAGTTGATTAGAGCTATTAGTGCTCTACTAGAATCTTCAAAAATCGAGGAATCAGAAGACTGTGGGTTTAGGTTTCCAGCTTGTGGATTCCAAATCGAGGGCCTTGAGCGGTAGACGAAAAGTTAAAAGTCAATTTCTTCCCTTCTCTCAATCTTATGAGAAGCAAAATTGACGCTTACGAAGTAGTCGGGTTGGATTGTTTCGAAATATAGTTTCCCCCAAAAGGTCTACGAAATTGCTAAAATTATGGAAAATTCTGTGGCTTCGCTCCGAAAATGCGAAGTTAGTGACAGCTGGGTTTCTTCTATAGCGAGATGGCAACCTCAGTAGGAGATCTCAAAAGTTTGATTAAGCTATACGGCATGATGCTGTAAATTCTACTTCATCTCAAATGGAAAGGTGAAACATATATGGAGATGATAAATTGGACATAGAGGATAGCCTCTTTTGATCGAAATAGCCATCAAATTAGCCCAAATCCAGAAATCGTAATGAATTTGCATCTGCGAAGTAATAAAAGCATGAGATCAGATATTGGTCTTGGACTAGGTTGGGTTACCATGCGGTATAACCAATGTTGCACCGCTCGAGGCGTATTATCGAAGGATCGCGAGGTCAGTACAGCGATTGCGAAGGGAACTGCGAAAGTCACGCCAACCCTTCAGGCATATTTCTGGTTTTCCCTGTTACCTACAGGACTAGAGAGGTCACAGCTGTTGTCGTAGCGTGAATGCTCTTTCAAATAGTCAAAACAAGGTGGTTATAGCTATATGTAGGCCGCAGCATTCCGATCATCTTTTTCATCTTCAATTCCATTGCAGTCTTCAATCAACAAGTTCAATTTGGAATGCATCCTTCATTTTTTCGAAGTCTAAATTCGCTGATGTCTACTGGTTTGGAAACGTTCAACATTCGGGTAGTCTGAGCAAGCTTTCCAGTACTGCTGAAGAATACTGCTTAAACTCCTAGCTCGCTATTGAAGACACGCAGCTGTCACTAACTTCGGATTCTCGGAGCGAAGCGGCCGAATTTTCGATTTTCTTCTTTCGAATTTTGGATTTCTTGGGGATCCTGTGGGAAACCTGTATTTCAGTACATTCCCTTGCGGATATATAGAAATGATCAATTTTGTTTCTCATAACATTGGAGGAACAGAAGGAATTGACTTTTGAATTTTTTGTCTAGCGCTTTGTACGCTCGATGCGTAATTCACAACCTAGTGACGTAAAGTTATAATGTTCGAATTCTCTCCCTTTTAAGGGTTTCATTAGAGCAAGACTAGCTCTAAGTAACTGCATGGCAGTGGTTTTAGCAAACATGAAAATCATCTGAAGTTGCATCGTAAAAAATGGAAAAAATGAAAATGTGCCCAAACGTCAATTTTTCAAAAGCATCTTAGAGCACACGTTTTCCTGCCCATACTTTCCACACGGTCGGTTCATAGAAATCCGGCAGTTGTTTTATCCATTTACCCACTTTTGGCCTCGTTAATTCGGTGTTTAGTAGAGGGACGCAAAGGGGCAACTCCGGGTCGCCCGGGGGCACAAATTTGCTACTGGCTGCGGAGCGAACCGTAGTTCTAAGCTCTGTCATGCTAACCAGTAAACTTACCGCGAGGACACACGAAAGACGAGGCTCTGCTATAGGAGAGGTCGATGAAAAGGGTGAGTAGTCTGCCGTCAGAAGAGTAAACTACAGAGAAAAGTTGTATGAATGCAGACAGCATGAGCTAAGCGTGGTATCTTGCCAAAGCAATGGTGGGTTAAACAATGAAGATGTGGAAGAAGTGCTCTTGAATAGAGCAAAAACACAAGAGCAGCAGGCACACGATGAAGCCATGGTTTTTCACATGAATGAACTAGACGGTGTACCCGGCTTCGCTCGGGCGTTCAATTTCTCCCGGCTTTTCAAAGCCGATGCCAACACTTGTTGAACCAAAGAATCTTTTCGAAATGTTCATCATTTGGTGATCGGCTCGAGTGACCCTTCTTCATCCCATCCCCTTCCTTCAAAAAAAAAATGGGGTGAAGTTGCTTGCTTGGTGAATAAATTCTTCTAAAATGCTTGCCTCATCCACGTTCAGCGTTTTGGAAAACCCCAGAAGGCACGTTTTCTCCGGCCCGTGTGCAGGAATGCCGAAAAATCAATAAAACAGATAAATCGATACTTTGGTCAAAAAGGTTGTCATATTCGTGTTCAGCGCACTAAGATACCTTAGTAGACATGTTTTTACCATCCCGTGGGCAAGAATGGCAAGGAATCAATGAAATCAACAAATCGATAACTTGGCGCAAAACGGTTGTCATGTTCGTGTTTAGCGTATTGAGTAACCCTAGTAGGCATGTTCTCGCCAGACCTTGCGCAAAAATAGCGAAAAATCAATAAAATCGATATAATCGATAAACCAATCGATAATCCCAGGTGCAATGTGGTTGGAATATGTGTGATAACATCCGTGCACAATTATGAAGCAACAAAACATTTGTGCACGATTTTAAATCAACAGCAGAATAATTATTGCCCTTCTCAATTGTGTTAACGATGAGGTTGGTGTCATGCCCCAGGGTCGGTCTGCGGTTCAGTGGCCCGAATAAGACCCCGATCACCATGGGCTGCGTCCGTGGGGAACGTGCTTCCTATATACTTAATGGCGACCTATCCCCACAGACTTCGGCTGGTACCCAGCCGGAAACCGACGATCCCGCTTCCCATCTTCCCCTCTCGCTCACAAGGCTCCTACGCTGCGCCCCTAACCCCGGGGGTGTTTATGAACAAGTAATGAGATGAACAACATATCACCACACAACATAACACAATACTAGTGATGGTTTATGGCAACTGAATCACACGACATCAATAACGAGGCAATCAATTATGATTGTACAACGAGATTGGTAGTGCCCGCTCAGTAGCAGTAGATGTTAAATGCTATTGCTAGCGCACGGCATGGTAAGCCGGAGGAAGACTTGCTGTTCCCGGAAAGGTACTATCACGATAGATAACGATGTTCACCGCGATGCGAGAGCACCACAGAACCCGACCGTTCAGCGTGACAGCACAGCCGCGACTGACTTCGAAATTCAGACGCGCCGTCTGCACACGGCAACAGCGTGGGAACTACAGTGCGCAGGTGCGCGCGGGGTGCCACAGTAGTCGTGCACGGCGTGACAATTGGTTACCATACATCAGGAAAAAAAGAGGTTTCAAAAATTAAACTTGTTAGGTGCGTGCAAAAGTTTCGGACCAGTTGTTGATACTTCACTGTTTAGCCTCGTCTTGCTGCTTGCACTTGCGATATCTTGTAAAAGTTTTCAGGTATTCTGGTAGCCCCGATGTCTGCTACCATAATCCCCATTGGCTCGGGGCTATGTTACAGCGTTGCTGTGGAGTATAAAACCGGTCTGATGTGCCCTACGTTAATTCGTGGAATTCGCTTTATAAATCCAAATTCGGATGATCAACTAGGGAAAAGAGCCATATCATCAATTATGCGTTTGCGGAGGATATCTTCTCCAAAATGGCAAAGGCTCAATGGTCCTTAAGGGTTCCATGTGGAGGTGAAAGCTTGGAAATTGCTGCACGACCTGCTCGAACATCCGGCCTTGTCAATCGCGTCTTGAAAGACCTGACAGAATGGGACCCAATGCAAAGTGAGCAAAACACTAAGAGAATGTTAGCTAACCATCTCCCATCACTTGAAGAAATTTGGTAGGACGGGAAGATGAGAAAACAGATTTTGCATGAGCTGAGCGCACCAACGTCGATACAAAGATATTTGATACTGATATTCTAGCAATCCGTTTCTTGGAAGGATTTGCTAATAGAAAATGTGCCATGTAAGACAATAAGAGAAGGGCGCTTCAGGAGCTGGGCTCCAATGGCCCATTCAAGAAAAGGCAAACCAGCGCTACATCGCTTGAAAAATCTGACCTTCCTTGGTCGGCAACTTGTGTCGTGTGTAACGAATTTTTCTCAAACGGCTGCACAATAATCGACCAATACTAGGCTTTTCTGCTAAAAATTATTAGCAATGAAATCTCAAATACGAAGCCAGCACAGGTGAACATACGTGGTCCGCTGCTGCTGCGATATAAAGCTTACCAGCATGTTGCACTGATGTGAAAATGACCATCTGCGCTCCGAAAGTCTCACTTATCGTTTAATCTCAGTGGACCTGTCTCCAATAAGTTACCACACCTTCACCTTTCTAGGGCTTCACATATGTATATATAAAAGTGGAAGTTTGTTTGTGTGTGCGTGTGTGTTTGTGTGTTCCCAATAGAAATCGCGGAGGATAAACCGATCGGGACCAAATCTTGCATGAAGGTCCATCATGGTCCGGCGGAGGTTATAGGCTACTTTGCACCTGGGATTATCGATTGTTCCATCGATTATATCGATTTTATTGATCTTTCGCTGTTTTTGCCCCGGGACTGGCGAGAACATGCCTACTGAGGTTCCTCAATACGCTGAACACGAATATGATATGCATTTTGCGCCAAATTATCGATTTTTATTTTATTATTTTATTGTATTTTATTGATTTTTCTCTATTTTTGCCCATCGGTTGGTAAAGACATGTCTACTGGGGTACCTCAATGCGGTGAACACGAATAGGCAACCATTCTGGGTGAAATATCGATTTATCGATTTATTGATTTTTCGCTATTCCTGCCCACGGGGCAGTAGAGATATGTCTACTGGGGTACCTTAGTGCGCTGAACACGAATATGACAACCTTTTTGACCAAAGTATCGATTTATCTGTTTTATTGGTTTTTCGGCATTCTTGCACACGGGTCGGAGAAAACGTGCCTTCTGGGGTCTTCCAAAACGCTGAACGTGGATAAGGCAAGCATTTTAGAAGGATTCATTTACCAGTCGAGCAACTTCACCATCATTTTCTGAGAGAAGGGGGGGGGTGTAGAGGGGTCACTTAAGCCGATCACTAAATGATGAACAAAGGATTTTTTGGTTCAACAAGTGTTGGCATCAGCTTCGAATGGCCGGGAGAATTTGAACATCCGAGCGAAGCGGGGTACACCGTCTAGTCCACTACAAAACTTTAGGTGAATAGGTCCTATTCGAAAACGACGTGTGCCGCTCTTTGAAGTACAAATCTGTAAATTTTTAGGTTTCTACAAAAATCTTTAGTGCCCCATGATGGCAACATTATGCAGATTCCAATGCTTTTTCATTCGGATGGAAGTCGTCGTCAGCGTCTTGACTATAAAGGAAGGTGACCGACGCAACGCTACGCCGGTACTCTTTTAGGTGTATGTTCATTGCAGCACCATATAACAACTTGGTGAACGAAGTGCGTAAAATCACAGCTAACTCCCAGCTAGCTCGGGAATCATTGCAGTTGTCAGGCAAACCGCCCTGAAGAGCAGGGCACTGTTAGGTCACGAGAGGGGGCCAGCAGATGCAGTCACTGATGATCCCGATTTCTTGATGCTGATACTGATGCGTAGTATCACACTTTTAAAGATGAAATCGTTGTAAAAGTAACATAAATTTAGCAGGGAGTCTGTGGTGCTACAGTATGTCAACATACTCTCTGGAGATTGACTACGTATTTGATGTTCGATGGTTCAAAACGTCAGACGATTGGAAGGTCTGTAAAACCACATCATTCAAACACCATCGTTGTTGGTTAGCTCACAGCTTCTCAGACACGTGCGGCCAGCCCGCTCTACCAGTAGGTGCCGGTCGGCGAGCGGCTGTTGATCTCTGGCCGGCGTCCTGCGCATACAGGTTGGGATGCAGTCCATCACCGGCTGGCCGCTCTACCACACCTGCGACCGGCCGGGAGACAGCTCATCTCCGGCCGGCCCAATCGACCATGATAACCTTCTGGCCGGCCTAATCTCCACTGATAACCTTCCGGCCGGACCGGGCGGAATGGTCGGTTGTTGATGGTAAGGTAGTGATAAGGGATAAAAGCATCAACCGAGAGGGATAGATCAGAAGCACGGATGCCGAGTGGATAAAGCAGCGGACTCTCGAACATTCAGAAAAAATGGTTAGGTTGGTTCGATTCCAATTGATGGCAGAAGAAAGCTAACACTGCGAGAACAGGTGGGAATTTGCAAATAGGCCCCTTTCCCTACTCCTGATGGTAATTTGCTGACGCTTGGTGTGGCCGCCCCCCCCTCCCCTCCTTCCCCGAGCAATAGGTGCCAACCGGCCGAGCGGCTGCTGATCACCAGTCGGCGTCCAGCCCATCGCCACATATCGACTGGGCTACAACCCATTACCGACAGGCCGCTCTACCACACATGCTACCCGCCAAGAGATATCCCATGCCCGGGCGGCCAAGTCTAGCATGATAACCTTCCGGCCGGGCTTGTCAACCATGATAGCACTCCGGCTAGCTCGATCGGAAGGGTCAGTTGGTGATAGTGGGGAAATGATGAAAGATGAAGGCATCAGCCGAGTTAGTGATATCAGAAGCACGGATGACCGAGTGGTAAAGCAGTGGGCTATTAATCAGTCATGAAGCATGAACAGGTTGGTTCGCATCCTAATTCGATGATAGAAAAGTAATGCGGAAACATGCATGGACCTCGCAAAGAGCCACGTTTTTCTATTTCTTATTGAAATCAACAGATTTTCGTTGCCTTTAAACTCCGGAGGATAACCTTCGTTGATTTTACACTCCGGAGGATGGTGAACCTCCTTGAACGACAACGAATCGATGAGCCGATGGTTGCAATTAACTGTCAGCTCTGGATTGCAGCCAAGAACAACTCAGAAACTTAGTGCAGACGGCCCGCTCTACCATTACCAGCCGTGGAATCACCGGGTCGGGGCCTGCCAGGAATGATAGAGTTGAAAAGCCGGCGGTGGTGGGCTTCCCCTCAGCCGGAACTCCTCCAAATCGAGCGGGTGCAGCCGCTACTGCTCAGCGTCGCGTGTTCAGGGCCAAAGTTGTCTACGATTACCTCACAAATGTCCGCAAATAGTGTAGCAACCTCTGGCAGCTTAGTTTCCGGTTGCGCAGTGCCTCGCACAGAAGAGCTCCGGGTTCGACGCAGCTGTGGACCCGTAGTGATGAAAGGGCAGCACAAATTCAGATGCTTTATTCGGCCCACTCTACAATCGCCGGCCGGGGAATCACCGGGTCGGCGTCTGCCGGGAATGATAGAGGAAGCCGGCCGGTGATGGGCCTCCGCTGCTTCAGATACCGGAGCTGCTTCAGATCGAATGGGTAGGAGCACTGCAGCTCGAATGCGAATGCCCAGGATAACCCAGGAGATTCCCCGGCCGGCGATGGTAGATTGGGTCGTCCTTGTCCACGATCACCCATCAACTGCCGCTGACAGCGTGATCTCTGGCAACTCGCCCTTTGGTTCTGTACTGCATCCACCGCCACATTACTTCCAAATTTTTCCCCCGGAGTGTAGAATCAACGAAAGTTATCCTCCGGAAGGTAAAGGCAACGAAAATCTGTTGATTTTAATAAGAAATAAAAAACGTGGCTCTTTGCGAGGTCCATGCATGTCTGTTCATGCTTCATGACTGATTAATAGCCCACTGCTTTACCACTGGGTCATCCGTGCTTCTGATATCACCAACTCGGCTGATGCCTTCATCTTTCATCATTTCCCCACTATCACCAACTGACCCTTCCGATCGAGCTAGCCGGAGTGCTATCATGGTTGACAAGCCCGGCCGGAAGGTTATCATGCTAGACTTGGCCGCCCGGGCATGGGATATCTCTTGGCGGGTAGCATGTGTGGTAGAGCGGCCTGTCGGTAATGGGTTGTAGCCCAGTCGATATGTGGCGATGGGCTGGACGCCGACTGGTGATCAGCAGCCGCTCGGCCGGTTGGCACCTATTGCTCGGGGAAGGAGGGGAGGGGGGGGCGGCCACACCAAGCGTCAGCAAATTACCATCAGGAGTAGGGAAAGGGGCCTATTTGCAAATTCCCACCTGTTCTCGCAGTGTTAGCTTTCTTCTGCCATCAATTGGAATCGAACCAACCTAACCATTTTTTCTGAATGTTCGAGAGTCCGCTGCTTTATCCACTCGGCATCCGTGCTTCTGATCTATCCCTCTCGGTTGATGCTTTTATCCCTTATCACTACCTTACCATCAACAACCGACCATTCCGCCCGGTCCGGCCGGAAGGTTATCAGTGGAGATTAGGCCGGCCAGAAGGTTATCATGGTCGATTGGGCCGGCCGGAGATGAGCTGTCTCCCGGCCGGTCGCAGGTGTGGTAGAGCGGCCAGCCGGTGATGGACTGCATCCCAACCTGTATGCGCAGGACGCCGGCCAGAGATCAACAGCCGCTCGCCGACCGGCACCTACTGGTAGAGCGGGCTGGCCGCACGTGTCTGAGAAGCTGTGAGCTAACCAACAACGATGGTGTTTGAATGATGTGGTTTTACAGACCTTCCAATCGTCTGACGTTTTGAACCATCGAACATCAAATACGTAGTCAATCTCCAGAGAGTATGTTGACATACTGTAGCACCACAGACTCCCTGCTAAATTTATGTTACTTTTACAACGATTTCATCTTTAAAAGTGTGATACTACGCATCAGTATCAGCATCAAGAAATCGGGATCATCAGTGACTGCATCTGCTGGCCCCCTCTCGTGACCTAACAGTGCCCTGCTCTTCAGGGCGGTTTGCCTGACAACTGCAATGATTCCCGAGCTAGCTGGGAGTTAGCTGTGATTTTACGCACTTCGTTCACCAAGTTGTTATATGGTGCTGCAATGAACATACACCTAAAAGAGTACTGGCGTAGCGTTGCGTCGGTCACCTTCCTTTATAGTCAAGACGCTGACGACGACTTCCATCCGAATGAAAAAGCATTGGAATCTGCATAATGTTGCCATCATGGGGCACTAAAGATTTTTGTAGAAACCTAAAAATTTACAGATTTGTACTTCAAAGAGCGGCACACGTCGTTTTCGAATAGGACCTATTCACCTAAAGTTTTGTAGTGGACTAGACGGTGTACCCCGCTTCGCTCGGATGTTCAAATTCTCCCGGCCATTCGAAGCTGATGCCAACACTTGTTGAACCAAAAAATCCTTTGTTCATCATTTAGTGATCGGCTTAAGTGACCCCTCTACACCCCTCCCCCTTCTCTCAGAAAATGATGGTGAAGTTGCTCGACTGGTAAATGAATCCTTCTAAAATGCTTGCCTTATCCACGTTCAGCGTTTTGGAAGACCCCAGAAGGCACGTTTTCTCCGACCCGTGTGCAAGAATGCCGAAAAACCAATAAAACAGATAAATCGATACTTTGGTCAAAAAGGTTGTCATATTCGTGTTCAGCGCACTAAGGTACCCCAGTAGACATATCTCTACTGCCCCGTGGGCAGGAATAGCGAAAAATCAATAAATCGATAAATCGATATTTCACCCAGAATGGTTGCCTATTCGTGTTCACCGCATTGAGGTACCCCAGTAGACATGTCTTTACCAACCGATGGGCAAAAATAGAGAAAAATCAATAAAATACAATAAAATAATAAAATAAAAATCGATAATTTGGCGCAAAATGCATATCATATTCGTGTTCAGCGTATTGAGGAACCTCAGTAGGCATGTTCTCGCCAGTCCCGGGGCAAAAACAGCGAAAGATCAATAAAATCGATATAATCGATGGAACAATCGATAATCCCAGGTGCAAAGTAGCCTATAACCTCCGCCGGACCATGATGGACCTTCATGCAAGATTTGGTCCCGATCGGTTTATCCTCCGCGATTTCTATTGGGAACACACAAACACACACGCACACACAAACAAACTTCCACTTTTATATATACATATGTGAAGCCCTAGAAAGGTGAAGGTGTGGTAACTTATTGGAGACAGGTCCACTGAGATTAAACGATAAGTGAGACTTTCGGAGCGCAGATGGTCATTTTCACATCAGTGCAACATGCTGGTAAGCTTTATATCGCAGCAGCAGCGGACCACGTATGTTCACCTGTGCTGGCTTCGTATTTGAGATTTCATTGCTAATAATTTTTAGCAGAAAAGCCTAGTATTGGTCGATTATTGTGCAGCCGTTTGAGAAAAATTCGTTACACACGACACAAGTTGCCGACCAAGGAAGGTCAGATTTTTCAAGCGATGTAGCGCTGGTTTGCCTTTTCTTGAATGGGCCATTGGAGCCCAGCTCCTGAAGCGCCCTTCTCTTATTGTCTTACATGGCACATTTTCTATTAGCAAATCCTTCCAAGAAACGGATTGCTAGAATATCAGTATCAAATATCTTTGTATCGACGTTGGTGCGCTCAGCTCATGCAAAATCTGTTTTCTCATCTTCCCGTCCTACCAAATTTCTTCAAGTGATGGGAGATGGTTAGCTAACATTCTCTTAGTGTTTTGCTCACTTTGCATTGGGTCCCATTCTGTCAGGTCTTTCAAGACGCGATTGACAAGGCCGGATGTTCGAGCAGGTCGTGCAGCAATTTCCAAGCTTTCACCTCCACATGGAACCCTTAAGGACCATTGAGCCTTTGCCATTTTGGAGAAGATATCCTCCGCAAACGCATAATTGATGATATGGCTCTTTTCCCTAGTTGATCATCCGAATTTGGATTTATAAAGCGAATTCCACGAATTAACGTAGGGCACATCAGACCGGTTTTATACTCCACAGCAACGCTGTAACATAGCCCCGAGCCAATGGGGATTATGGTAGCAGACATCGGGGCTACCAGAATACCTGAAAACTTTTACAAGATATCGCAAGTGCAAGCAGCAAGACGAGGCTAAACAGTGAAGTATCAACAACTGGTCCGAAACTTTTGCACGCACCTAACAAGTTTAATTTTTGAAACCTCTTTTTTTCCTGATGTATGGTAACCAATTGTCACGCCGTGCACGACTACTGTGGCACCCCGCGCGCACCTGCGCACTGTAGTTCCCACGCTGTTGCCGTGTGCAGACGGCGCGTCTGAATTTCGAAGTCAGTCGCGGCTGTGCTGTCACGCTGAACGGTCGGGTTCTGTGGTGCTCTCGCATCGCGGTGAACATCGTTATCTATCGTGATAGTACCTTTCCGGGAACAGCAAGTCTTCCTCCGGCTTACCATGCCGTGCGCTAGCAATAGCATTTAACATCTACTGCTACTGAGCGGGCACTACCAATCTCGTTGTACAATCATAATTGATTGCCTCGTTATTGATGTCGTGTGATTCAGTTGCCATAAACCATCATTAGTATTGTGTTATGTTGTGTGGTGATATGTTGTTCATCTCATTACTTGTTCATAAACACCCCCGGGGTTAGGGGCGCAGCGTAGGAGCCTTGTGAGCGAGAGGGGAAGATGGGAAGCGGGATCGTCGGTTTCCGGCTGGGTACCAGCCGAAGTCTGTGGGGATAGGTCGCCATTAAGTATATAGGAAGCACGTTCCCCACGGACGCAGCCCATGGTGATCGGGGTCTTATTCGGGCCACTGAACCGCAGACCGACCCTGGGGCATGACACCAACCTCATCGTTAACACAATTGAGAAGGGCAATAATTATTCTGCTGTTGATTTAAAATCGTGCACAAATGTTTTGTTGCTTCAAAATTGTGCACGGATGTTATCACACATATTCCAACTAAATCATCCTAAATCATCACTTTGCATGACGAGCAGCTGATTTTTTATTCGCACCTACCCAATAACATTGAAAATGCATCTGTCTTTCCAAGCTGGTTGTCTGGAGGAGCTTCAGAATGTTTAATGTTAACTTCGTACATACAGGGCGCCTAGAAATTCATTCAAAATCATTCAAAAATCAAAAATCCATCAAAAATTCAAAATAATTCATTGCAATGAGTCATTCTCAAAGGTATGCAGATTAAAGTAGATTTCAACCTATGACTGACTAATAATACCAAACTCACTAACTCGGGAATGAATTGAGAAGAATGAAAAGAAGAAGAACATTGAATGTGCTCGGTTAAAGAAGAAAACAAACAATGTTGGTCATAATAACATGTTTCAGTCGGAGCTAAAATTTAAAACATGCAGATGGAGGAAGGTCCTGTTCTTTGTAAGAACTGCTTGGCATCTTTGGCTGTTTTAGTGACCGCCGCGGTGTTAGAAGAAGCGACTCAATACGAGCGGTGGGTACTTCGAAGAGAATGCTCCAGATGAATGCGAAGGAGAAGCTCAGCACCATGATCGGAATCACATGTTGAGCATACTGAAAAGTCTTAAGTTGATGTTATAATGGAAGGTTTTTTTGTGTATCATGACCAATAATAACGGGGCTTACTCCGTGTGTGTTTCTTTGCTTGTTTGTATGTGTGAAACGAAATTCAGTTCTAGAGTAAAGAAAACGCTCTACATTGGATCCACTGTCGCGGGTGCGAGTGCGCCGGCGTCGAAAAGTGGGGAAACGTCTGAGGACGGGTCCAACGTGTAACAAAATTGGCTATATTGATGTGGAAGGAGTGCGACGATGATAGCAGGCTTAGCTTGCTACGCTCGTGAATTTGCTCAGTTTTCCTTTGTGACCTCTACAGTCTTCCATTCATTCCATCCGTCTCTGAATCAACCAGCCCATAGGTTTGCTTATATACCCAAGCAGATCGTTATCAGGTGAAGGTTAACAAAAGTGACAAAACGTGAACCATTTTGTGTCATAGTTAACACTGAGTCGGTCACATTCTCCTGATTACGGCTACGACCAACTGAGGGACTTTGCTTCAGTTAGCTACGAGGAAGGGTCCACGGCCTTATTAAGGATGCATTAGGGCAAAGTATGAGGAAATTGTCTCCTATTATTCAGGGGGAATCTGTACGTCTATTGCTTCTGTATATGAAGTAGATATGCAAGCGAAGCGAGCATTTAGGAAAGCCTGGAAGTCCGTTGGCCGGACTGGCATGCTGGTAGTTGAATGAAGTAGATGTCACATACAACCTAATAAATTATGTAGTCTCTGTTTGAGTGAACACACACGGTGGTAAATTTACATCAATCAGATTATGTAAAGCCAAATCATCACTATATGTTGAGAATGTTATGAAATGTTATGAAGCCATTATATTCCTTATTTTCCCGACCCGAACTCCACGGACTTATTGAAATATTATACATTATCCTTCATTGGATCCTGCTTCACTGGACTTTATTTTGAAAGGGATAGAGGCTTGTTTGTTTCAACACACACGAAGGTTCCTTTGGATTCTGATGCGTTTGCGCTGCTACGAAATTCATCTTCCGCACATAATCCCCTTAGGGGATGTGAGATTAACTGCAATTTTATCAAAACTGAGGATCTCAGCAAATGCAAAGAACGAGATTTCTTCCAAATCGTTGCCTGGTATCAAGATTTTGAAGGAATTTTGAAGGAACGGTAACTTCTCTAAATTATTAGGTATGTGAAAAAGTTTCCGCCCTTTTTTAAGCGAAATTGAGTGTTTTTTCAAAATAGAAAAGAAACAGATAGATCAATCAAAGTACTGGCCATCGTTAGATATAACCTTTGCCCATCTTTCTAGGAGGAGACGGATGCCGCGGCGGTAGAAGTCCTCATCCCTCGACTCGATCCATTCCCTCACCCATTTTTCGACGTCTCCGAAAGACTGGAAGTGCTTCTCGGAAAGCCCGTCGGCCATCGACCGAAACAAATAGTAGGCTGACGGAGCACAGTCTGGTGAATAAGCCGCATGTGGTAGCATATCCCAGCGAAGTGCTTCAAGCGTCTCCTTCACTGCTTTTGTAACATGTGGACGAGCATTGTCATGCAGCAAAATGACTTTGTGCTGCCTTGTCTCGTGTTCCGGCCGTTTCTGGTGCAATGCTCTGCTCAAACGAATCATTTGCTTTTTATAGAGATCGCCCGTGATCGTCTGGCCTGGTTTAAGCAGCCCATGATAGATGACTCCCTTCTGGTCTCACCAGATACACAGCATTGCCTTCTTCCCATGGATATTGCGCTTTGGCGTCGATTGTGATCGTTGGCCACGGTCGCAAATGGCTTTCCGGCGCTTCGGATTATCGAAATAGATCCGCAAGCATGGTCCCCATAAGCTTCCATGAGCATTCGGCAAGATTCGGCAGCAGTTTTCTTCAAATTGAAGCAGAAAAGAAGTGCTTCGCGCAAATGACGCTTACTTGGCTCAAATATCGGCATGATTGTCGCCATGAAACACAATGATGTGGATATAAATCGAAACAAATATGTATAAATATTATTGGCAGATGTCAAAGCAACAAAATGAAGTAGGATTTACAAAGTATTTGCACGGATAGCTAACGATATAACCACTCATCGCTAGAGGGCGGAAACTTTTTCACATACCCAATAATTAGTGGAAAGAAGTGATGCAGAGTCTCATGAGTGGCAGCAAGGGTTCTTGTCCTCACATATTCTTGGAAGAAGGAGCACCAAGAAGCTTTTTTTCGAGGTAGAGCTCCTGCTTAGAAATAACTTTTGGAATTTCTATGCAGATTCAAAAGAATCAGTGCGAGCTGTTGATACGAGGGGAACATACACATATGTAACCAGCCACCAAAAACCTTCTTTTCTGAGGCAATCTCTTGCAGAGCAGCGAAAAAGACTCGCCGACCATGCTCAGATGAAAGGTGCCCAATCGCAAAGTTGCTGCATGAATTTAGCGCGAACTAGAGGTAAAAACCAGAATCGGGCGAGTCCTCGTAGAGTCTTTCAATTGCCACATCTCACGTATGTATACGATTGCAATTCCCACATTGGGTTAGAAAAGGGATTTGGTAAAGTGTTCCATATACACTCGGAAGTGAAAATAGAACGAAACTTCTTCTCCAAAACGCCGTAGCCGCATGTCAGATTCTGCCGTTTTACTGAAACCAACCACGACCGAGATAACAGCTGTGATGAAAAGTAAGCTAAGACAGATCATTTTTAGATCTTCGTCACTCCTGGAAATAATCTGCGGTCCTAGTCGTAGAAAAACTTTACCATACTTTGTACAGTTTTCATTAGGGAGCAAGATTGTCAGAGAATATGCATAAAAATCTAGAAATCATAGAGCGTTGTATTGGGGAATGTGTACATCTGCGGCCTCACTAGACAGAAATAGTTGTCAACAGCGAGGTTATAATCACATTTTCCGATGTACAAACGCTTGCAGTGAAATTGACACCACGAAACCTGTGCTGCCTGTGGGTATGACGGCTATTCACGTAGTCCTCCTCCTCGTTGGTGAATTCAGAGCATGCGTCATTTTGTGCTTCAGCAAAAGAACAAATCAAAAAATGTACTGTGTATCGTTGCGACTATAACCCAGACAAACTTTCGGAACTTCCGCGGAGCTTGCCGATTTTCGGAACTTCCGCGGAGCCTGATTTACTACTGGAGCTCGATTTTCGGAACCTCCGCGGAAATATGACGTCACTCGTCGATTTTTTCGGAAGTTCCGCGCAGGTTCCGCGCAAGTTCCGAATGGAGGCGCAGAGAAAAAAGCAGCTTCGGAACTTCCGCGGAGCTTGACACTTTTCGGAACTTCCGCGGAGCTTCGAGAGAGATGGAATGATCCAAGAAACTAACAGGTCAAATGGCACGTTTTCGCCCAATTTTTATAGTGATATGTTCTTGATTAACTTCGGCTAGCCAAATAAGAAACCGTGTAGAATACGAAAATTTTTACGCTATTTTTTCCTCGAAATTCACTTCGGTATGCCCCAATAATGACATCCGTAATGTCGAATTTCGGGTAAAGCTCGTGTCAGATAAATGTACGCCTGGGATTATTCCCATAAATACGAAAATTTGACAGATTTCTACCAAAGAGGAATTTTTCCATGTTATCATTGATTTTGAAACCTGACGCAGATACGTAGCACAGTCAGAGGGCAGACCTGCTTGAAGCTCATCTTCAGAAAACACAGCTACTACATGCGCAATTAGTGCTACGTGGTGGAACGATCTGTGCTGGGATTCATGATCCCACGATTTTTGGCATCGGGACGCCTGGAGGTGTTCATCACTCCACGTTGGCCCATTTTACCTTATTACTCGAATTATGATTGACTCTATGATGCACGAATTACGTCACTCCTGTTCGATTTCGGAACTTCCGCGGAGCTAGTTCGGAACTTCCGCGGAGCCAGTTCGGAACTTCCGCGGAGCTTATTCGGAACTTCCGTCGGGTCACCCGCGCAAGTTCCGAACAAGCTCCGCGGAAGTTCCGAAAGTTTGTCTGGGAAGCTTTTCCATTCGAATCGATGATGACAGCAGCAGGGAAGAAGCACAGACAGGTTCGAAGAATATTTTAAAAAGAGAAGAAGAGATTTTAAAAAGCAAAAACACCCTCCAAGTGTCAGATCGTCTTCATAATAGCCTAAATGATTGTAAGTACATGAAGTCGAGATTAAACGATACCCCGGCCAAAATGATGGAGCACTCCATGGAAAAGAGGACGCTTATTGTCGGGAAATGTTAGAGCGACAGCTAACTACTCCGGAAACCTCGTGTATGATGTTCTGCGGTAAAACCAACATACTTTAAAGCTTCGGTTAACTTTTTCCCAATGAATCCTTAAAGGCACCCAGTTTTAGGCAGCATCGACTTATATGGCATGGACTCGGAGGGAAAGGGTAGGCATTAACATTTTCAACATGACCGTTCTTCAATACTTTAATATTATTTTAGGCGATTATTCCGAAGATTTCCACTAAGTACAAAGTACTTATTGGAACAAGCCGTTAACCCTACATCTTTCGGAATTCACTTCGGATCGGTTCTCTAATCTGATTACTTTCAGGATGTCCACCAAATATGATAAGAGAACCACGTAATCCAAAGTGTGAATCTTCCTGCGAGAAGGTGAACCGCTTAGCGAAGCATAAAGGATCAGTGACTTAAGATCATTTCAGGGCCATGAGGCTAAATGCTGCGAAGAGGACGAGCAAGCCGGTTTATGAACTCGTATCAGAAAGTGACAGAAGCCTTGGTTGCATGCTCGATTCTGACTGAATGCGTTGAGGAGTCAACAATCGGTCTTGGAATTATAATCTGCATGTCAAGAAAATTGAACTGAATTCACGAATGACGGAATACTCAGCTTTCACCATAAAGTTAAGAAGATATTTTTTCCACGACAGCAAATCCTCATTAATGCAAGCTTGTAAGAGTTGTAGAAAACGTTGAAAAAATTTGACTGTTATCACTCTCATAGGAACATGATCATGTCTCAAATTCTTCAATAATCTTGAAAAGACGTAGTCAAAGGAAAAGCGCTTAGCACTGTCAATGTTTGTTGTGTTTTTTTGTAATAATTCTAAAGTGTTGCTGATTTCTTCCAGAATTCTGAGGAAGATGCTGAGAATTCAGTGGCTGGGGAAGAAGGTAAATGTTCTTCCATTCAAGAACCGAAATATCCATATTTTTGGGATGATTTTGCTATCAAGGTATCACCAGGAGATTTCCACTTCTGATCTATACCTATAATTGCATTTGAAACTCAATATTTCTGATTCCATCATGGGATTTGTGCTTTAAACGAATTGACATTGGATAGAAAGTTAAACGTTTGAACAAATACTATCTGCATATATGAAAGTGAAAGTTTGAAAGTAAGTATGTGTGTATGTATATAATGAATAGAAATCGCTGAAAGTGTACCGATTCGGACCAAATTTTGCATACTTAGCGGACTGGCGGAGGTTATACGCCAGTTTTTGCCAGAGATTTTCGATTGATTTATCGATTATATCGAATTGATTTTTTTGCTTATTTTTGCGCAGGGGTGGGGACATGCCCACTGGGTTCCTCAACACGCTGAACACGAATATAATAACCGTTTTGCGCGAAATATATCTATTTATCAGTTTCATTGATTTTTCGCTTTCCTATCCTATGGGGCGGTGAAGACATGTCTACTGGGGTTCCTCTATACGCCGAACATGAATATGACAATCATTCTGCAGGAATACATCGATTCAGTGTCATCGAAAATACGTTGCTGACGTTTCGCTTACAGCTCGGTGGGGAAGGTGACTTGAGCTTCGCTCATATGCTGATCACCAAGATTATGGGCATTTCAGTGAATTTATCGGCAATAGAAATTGTTCCTAGCAGTGTGAGATAGCCGAAGTAGTAAGAGCGAACCCGGATATGATTGCTACATATTTATCATGACTTATAATAACGGGCTTAGACT
Source organism: Ancylostoma caninum (assembly GCA_037903475.1). NCBI lineage: Eukaryota > Metazoa > Nematoda > Chromadorea > Rhabditida > Ancylostomatidae > Ancylostoma > Ancylostoma caninum. Next base: position 884,622 of record JBAJFG010000446.1, read on the forward strand.
GTCTGTCACGTGTGTGTGTCAGTGTGTGTGAAACGAAATTCGAGGGCGTGGCCTAGAGTGAAGAGAATGTTCTACACCGGATCCACTGTTGCTGTAGGAGTGCGCCGGCGTCCGAAAATGGGGAAACGCCTGGAGTCGGGTCCAACGGTGTGATAAGGGTGCGCCGGCGTCCAAAAGTGGGGAAACGTCCGGAGTCGGGTCCAACGGTGTGATAAGGGTGCGCCGGCATCCAAAAGTGGGGAAACGTCGGAAGTCGGGTCCAACGGTGTGATAAGGGTGTGCCGGCGTCCAAAAGTGAGGAAACGCGGGGAGTCGGGTCCAACGATATGATAAGGGTGCGCCGGCGTCCAAAAGTGGGGAAACGCCGGGAGTCGGGTCCAACGGAGTGATTAGAGTGCGCCGGCGTCCAAAAGTGGGGAAACGCCTGGAGTCGGGTCCAACGGTGTGATAAGGGTGCGCCGGCGTCCAAAAGTGGGGAAACGCCTGGAGTTGGGTCCAACGGAGTGATAGGGGTGCGCCGGCTTCCACGAGTGATAGGAGTTCGCTAGGCGGGTCTATTTCTGCATGAGGGGTATGCTTATCCTGTTTTGGCGGACCCTTCTGCCTAAATTACCTAGAGGTACATTGTTTCCTTTCGTATCCGTGTTCCCTTCCCATTCCGTTTGTGTCTGAATGAACCACTCCTTCCTTTCCGTTTATATACGCCGGTGGACCCTCACTTGAATTATCACAACAACCAGTTGAGCCTAAATCATTTCAAGATAACATTTGCACTAAATTGGTTACACTCAATCATTCACGGCCACTAACTTCGCTCATATGGAAGAGCATAACTTCGTTCATAAGGGGGAAAGCCACCACCTATGGAATCAGTTTCTCAGGAGAGCGATAGAACTGCGTGTAAGGATGCAGATTTTATCAACCCATTTACACTTTTGTGTTTGCTTTCAATGTGCAGTATGCGAGCGAAGCGAGCAGAAATGGAAGTCTGAAAGTCCGGCATCAGCCGGACGGCCAGACTGGTGTCATATATGCAAGGAAAAGGAAGGAAGGTAGAAGATCATTTCCTACACTGAGATTCGACCACCCAGTACATATAGTAATCTTACCACTTCTCCTAATCCTTCGTAATGGATGATCTTTCTTTCCATGTTGACAAGAAAGGTAATGATCATAATGTGACATAGGTATCCGCAATATGTTAGTCGGCCAAGAGGCGTCCAGAAGGGCAAGGACATGAATTTGCCAAAAGCTCCTAAACAGAGTTGATTCAATCCTATGGAGATTTTTAGTATTAAGGCGACAGAAACTCTTTCCGCCCGTTCCTTCCCTCTTCTATTTGGTAGAGATCGAGGTAGAAATCCTACGAAAACAATCCTGTACTTAGCACAAAACCCTGTGTGGTGTTCGCACAACTCAACATGTACATAATTTTCTTGTTGCAGTGGCATCGACTGAAAGCTTTCCTTTCAAAGGAGAACTGAGGGTTTTCATGTAATGCTTTGTCGCGTGACGACTTCAATTAAGAAGTTAAGATAGAAACTCAAGAACTGAGTCTGAAGTGAAGGATAAGTTATACTGGGCTCGCAAAGAAAACATTATTCACCACCTCCATATCCATTGTTTATTGCAAAAACCACCCATGCTATGCTGATTGACCATCCTATGCGTCCGAAAGAGTAGTATGTAGCGGACTGGAATTCACTCCAGTACTGTCCTGTAACAAATATTTCATCGGAGCAGTAATATTTACAATATACTATTACTCGAAAGTATTTGGGTTTTTGTAAACCTCCTGTACTTTCATTTGGAACGAAAATAAACCTCGCTGATAGTTATATGGGATAAAGATCACCGCAATGGCCATAGCAAATGAAAGCACCCATAAAACTGGCGCAATACTCTGAAAGATGAGGGTTCTGTGTGTTGGCAAACAACACAAGAATCAGCTATGCCTCCACCTTTCTCGCTTTCAAGCGAGCTTTTGAGAAAAATAAAAAAGAAAAGGTGGAAGCATGAAGAAAATGAATTCCAGGGGAGAAAAAAGGGCCTGCGTACATACATACCTTTTTCATTATTATCATGGTGTTCCTCGTCTTTAGAAGAAGGAAGCCAACAGCGACACCAACCAAATACGGAGTGATCCGAATGTAAGACGCTTCATAGATATAGTCCATAAAATCATTCATATCCTCTTCGTTCAAATTCCTGACATGTATGTAAAATGAAACAAATTAATGCGATTTGTTTTATAGAACCATTCACATACTGCTGATTTTATTTAGATTGCGCTTCTTTTGTTTGCACACCACATACCTTGCATATTGTACATCGGTCGTTTTGTCAATTTTGTGTTCCCGTTTTTGTTTCTGTCATTTTATATTTTTTCCTTTTCCTATTTCCAATTAACATGACATAACGTAACATAAGTACGGAAGGTTACTTTTGTAAATCAATTCAACTGAGATAGCAAACCGACCCAACTCTTATAGCTGTTCCAGGCAGGTTGAACTCAAACATAGTGTAATATGTTAAAGCAATAGAAACTATGGAGATCACCACAAGCACAATAAGGCCTCCAACTGGAGAGAATATGAATGGCACGAGAAAAATCGGGGATATGACATACATCTGCATGTCGTTTGACAAGTACCAGCTGAGGCTAATGCACTGAAAAATCAGGGAAATCCTCAGAATTACTTGTGCTGAAGCATATTTATGAACGAACCTGTTCACGAGTGCGCACGAGGTTGCTGGTATATAGCAGATTGGTCCACCAGTTCTTCTGACAGTTTTCAGACTCATCCATAATGAAGATCTCATGTGGACCCGTGTTCAAGTGTGGAATAACGACCGTATAGAACATGATGAAAGCAGAGTATGGCACGGTAAGCCTTGAAATAAATTAATTGATAGTGTACAGAAGCAAGGTCCTGAATATGTAAATAAATATAATATAAGTAAATATATGAACACATAAATATTAACATCTTGCGCTTGGCACAGCTATGAGATCACGGAAACGTTTTCAAAGGGACTAACTAAAACAAGGAGGAGGTCAGCAAAAAATGTGCCGAAGCGAATTCAGTGAAAAAAAAATTGTGAAAAAAAAAACACCTATGCTCTCGTAGATTAACCTATACCTCCACAATAAAACCGTGGTTAGAGTAAGATTTGTAGTCAGAAAACAGAAGTTTGCGTGATCTTAAACAAATATGTTCCCAGACTTCGTCTCTGTCGCACCTCATGCACATACCATGCATTTTCTGTGCACAATCCCTGATCATTCCACATGATTCGAATCACACAAGCATCGAAGGTTGCACCACGTTCCCATCACATATACGAATATTGTCAAAAGTAGAAACACTCAAAAAATCCTTAGGATTTGCTGTCTCAAAATTCTAAGTGTATCTAAACACATTATTTGTCATCGTGGATTCAAGTCGCATGTATTAGGTTGCAGCCGAAAGCAGGTCTTCACCTTCTAAAGGTTATGATCAGTGTTTGGTGTGAGAGCAAAGGCATCCTCCACTAAGGTATACTGCAACGCAACACTGCCCTCACGGTGAACGGTGCTGTCTACAGCTGAACAGATTGGCCTCTAAAATGGCAGAGAAAGGTCTTAATCACACCATGGTCCAACTCCTCGACGACGATGCTTGTCCGCACATTGCTAGTGTGTCTCGCCAGAAGCTACTGGACCTTGGATGCGAAGTGCTGCCTCACCCATCGTGGAGCCCTGACCTTGCACCAACAGATTTCCTTTTTTCTGTCGCGCTCTAATGCCATGCAAGCAAAAGCATGCGATGATTAAGACGACTTGGATCGCTGGTTGAACAACTTTTTCGAGCCAATGCCAGTGCAGTTCTAGGCCAAAGGCATCGAAGCGCCTCCCAAAGATTGGCAAAGAGTGATAGAACGTGATGGTGGTCAATTCATTTTATAATGTGCTTTCCTATTTATAAAAGTCAATTAATTGTAATGTTCCAAAAACCACGAGAACTTTCCCTACAACCTAGCACATGGTTGATAAGGAACTCAAATGACACATGCATGGCTAAAACTTTGTCCGGATACCGCGATGACCATGGCTTCTTTCTATTTTCTGGGCAGAGTCGTTGACAATTTCATTCAAAATTTCTTGCCTCACATCACATTACACCTGTAAAATTTTGACTACAAAGTGAAACTACCATGGAAGGTCAACATTCCCACTTATGCAAACAGGAGGGCATCGCTTTTCACAATCCCCTCCTTTGTATACATCTGACCCACAAGTTCCTGCTGACTTCCTAATCTCAAGAAATAGAGTAAAAAGTGTCCTCATGATTTTTCTTTCTAAACTTTGCGTAGAACGAGGGAAAGGGCGACCGCATCGAGTTCCCCTTATCCTCGAATTTTCGTCACTACGAAGACTTACGTGGAGCATCATTTCATACCTGATATATCGATGAAGGTAGAAAAGCAACCACGTTCTAGGAGTTTTTATAGTCTTCTTCGTATTGGATTTCAGGAACGTGTAAGATAACATAAGACCGCTCAGAAAGAAAAATGTATCAACCGAAAAATGGCCGTTCGTCCAAATATGGTAGTACAGTTTGTCATTTTCTTTCAGCAGAGCTGCAGAATTATCTGAAAATTTTTAATTCAGTCATGAACGCAATGAGCCCACACCTTTCTGTAGCTTCTTTGGACTCACCGCTGAATCCACAAAAGAGAATGTAGTGACCAGTAACGACCCATGTGAAGGAGAAAAACCTGAATTTCAAATCTGCGGGAATCTTTGATGTTGTCCGTCAGAAACATTGATATGCACCTCATACAATCTATTCCGTGGATCATTTTTCTGCGATCGGGACTTGAGAAGATTCTTCTGGCGTTCGACGTCAAGGAGAAGCAATGCAAATACCTCGACCCTGAGCGAAAATGTTTCACACCTCACATCGTTAGCTCGGCTTCTTCACTAATCTTTTGGGTTTTTTGGCACTTATTCCGTTCAACTATATCAAAGTACGGTTTTCCTGGTGTCGACTCATCGCTCTTGGTTGAGCAGTGTTTCGCCTAGTACCTTCAATGTCAGAGACACTCGGGAATCAATTCTTATCGATGCCTCGAGATATCTTTCTCGAACCCTGCACAGGATCCTGCACAGTTTCCCTTCTTTGGAAATACTGAGTCTTTCTTGCTCATTCACTGACTGATTGACAGCATCTGCTCTTTTTCTATCAGCAATGTTTATTGATCCTGGATATGGGCATTCCAAATTGTGTTCTATTCAAATGAGCCAGAAACAAGATCAAGCCATCAAGCCTATCAGTACTGATATCAGTAGTCCTACATGAACCAGCACCAGAGGCTGTCTTTGTTTCGGTTGTTCAAACTGCAGTAATTGACTTCAGCGCTATAAATTAGTGGAAAAACTCACATACGTTAGGTTCCACAGAACTGTTACCACTTCGTGGCGCTGAGCTTTCAATAATTGTTGCGAACACTGCTATCCCTACCAAAAGTGCTAGGAGAGCCCTAAAAATCATCGAATCTTGATAGAATATAATCTTTTTACTAGTGCAAGCAATTCCTCAGCCTCATCAATATCACTTCCTCAGAGTCCCAAACCAAATCAATCCAAATCATTGCATGGCTGTGAGTTTACACAGTTTTGTAGCTGAACTTAGCGACTTGGCTCATCGGTTGCTACTGCTTTGAAAAGTCCCATTCATAAAAAAGGCGTCCACGGATCGGGAGGACAAAGGGTTTATTGACAATCATCTGTTTGCTGGCCATCAATGACAGGTTCAAAAGGGGAGCGAAGGGGGCTGGACAAAGAGTGCACCTAGCTCTGAAAGGGGGTGAGAGCAGTTGAGAAGCCACCCCCTGCCCCCGTTGCTCGTTGCTGTTTTCTTTTATTAGGATTAACAAGTAGTGCTGGACAGCTGTTATCGATCACTATCAAAAGCACTCTATGCGCCTAAATTGCTTGAGAAAATTAGGATCTCCTTGCGATCCATACCGCTAGGCCATCCAAGAAGTACGAAGTGTACTCCAATGGACTCTTTTACGCATGTGGGTCCAGAAAGTCCGCAACTGGAAATTTCCTCATTTTCAAAACCGGAATCTAATGAATCTGAGCCGAATGTGTATTACTAACATGACAATCCAAAAACCAGTGGTATACGGCACCTCAGCAGGACGACAGGACACACGACATACTGCGTCCCAACCAATTTTTTCTGGCAAGAAATTAAGCATCACGTGAATGTCCTGAAAACAAGAAACTGTAGCGATATTGGCGCTAACCCCCTGTATAAATCTGTCATTTAACCTCTTCTGAACATGAGCGAGGCATACAAACACTGGTCAACACGTCCGTGGTCATTGAGCCACAGGAGTAATCCAAACCCTTAAGCAGAATCTATAACAATTTTGGAAAAATCACGAAATGTTAAGGTGTTACCGAGGCGTTTTGGTGGGCCACTTCCATGATTCGTTGTACCGGCAGATTTATATGGGCCCAGCAGAAATGCGCCCTGCAAAAGGCAAAAGTTAATTTTCGTTTGAGCTTCATTTGAAAAATTCTCACTCAATCACAATCCTACTGAAAGTGCTCATCTTCAACTAGGAAAACTCTTTTTTGGAAAGTTCGTTAGAGCCAAGACATGACGTAACAATGTCACTTCTAGTCCTAATACCTGTAGTCTTTATGTGTCGGGCTGAAGATGTTGACACATTCGTCATAATCTCCCATTGCTATCCTTGTCAATCCGGCAATGTTCGATGGCAACCTTCCGAAGGCATCGAGTTCTGGAAAGAAAAACTATATTCATGGAAGGAAATAGATCAAATACACATTCGATTTCCTTGGACAAACATCTCTTACGACCTGTGAATGTCAAGAGGAAGGGAGTTGGAAATTTTGGAAGTCACACATAGATGGTTCACATCAAAGACATCTGCCAAGACGATTTTTTGCTCAGGAGCAATCTTCTTCTTATTTTCATGAATTTCTCAACAATATTTGAGGTGTTTCGGTTACATTGACACAGTTCCAGAGTGCGTATTCCGGCGTGCAAAACACGAACACCTTTTGTTACCAAAACCTATTCTGTTGAGGTTCTCTGTGGAAGCTCATTCCTGTCTATTGGAATCAATCTGAATCAGATCAAGATTTGGTAGTCATCGCTCTTAGTTATTATCAATTTGAGTTCCAGTACGTAGCTTGCTTGGCTGCAATGACCAGGCCGAAATCAAGCTTCAGCAAAATTTTGGTAAAAAAAAGAAAAGTTAGGAGGAATGCTCTAAAAATATGTGTGCTGTGAGATCAAGCCAATGAGAAGCACGCACACGAATAAATGAATGAGTTCCAAGCTCAACATACAGAGATTAATCAATTGATGGTTTTGTCATGACTGCAAGGATATAAATAGAACTTAAACTGCTGAACAGAACGCCTCATAAATACATCGATTGTACTTGTTGAGCGAATAGGTTATCAGTAGTTTTATTCTGGCCTACTTTTCGACAAATCACCTTTGCCAGTGTCTGAAATGGCAATGAACAAGCTGTGCGAGCTAATTTCTTGAAAACTGCATAAACCAACCTCTGAGCATGATTTTTGATCACATTTCTTTTCACTTTTGTGAATTTATGGAGAGCAAGGAATACAAACATTTATGTAAAAACTCACGTTTAAAAGCGTAAAAATTCTCCTCCAACAACTGCTTCTGAAGTTCATCACACAAATGCGGCATTGGAGTGCGTTTACAGTTAACGACTGCAGCGCTGAATTTTGCCAGACCTTAACAGTCGTGTTTAGGAACTGTTTCTTCCTAAGATTTTCCACATAACCACACCGTCCTGCTACTCACTTGAAGCCCACTGTTGCATATGTTCCGCACATTTCGGTGAAATTTCAGTTAGATTCGTGCGAGCAGCCTTCTCCAGATGGGTTAATAATTCAAAATGGGACTGGTGAAACTGCAACAAATCATTGTTCAAAATATATTGGAATGCTAAGCAAATTAGCTTACCTTGGGCTCGAATTGAACTGAAATTGCAACTGCGACAAGCAGCGTCAACAGAAGGTGTAAAAGCTTCATCGCTCTATAATTCTAGTCGGTAGTATGAAGGTTGTAATGAAGAGTGAGCTCATGTTTTTCTTTATGCTTCCATGTAGACTGCTAAGACCCCGTATCTGGTTTGCGTTTTGATTTTGATGGTGTTTTGTCTGGCGATAACGATGGTGGTTTCTTTCCATTCACCTGAAAACACAGACCGAACAAATACTGGAACAGCCACTGGAAGAATACAGAAAGTTCACTTTCCATGATGAGCGTTCTATAGCCTTTGTAGTGTGAATAAGGAATAGTGCTGTGTTCTAGCGTATTGTGCAGGAAGTTGCGTTGCTCCTCAGGTTTGCTTGCTTATCGTTTCATGAGTGTTATCCCAGATCAAAATAATGCTTTGACAGGGCAATGAGTCTCAAAACTTATGACTGGTTGACACTGCGCACAGTCCTCAAGACAGCCGCCGTTTGATCAGCATGCAGCTCCCTTGAATTGGTATAATTATCAGAAATTGTTAAGTCTTCCAGCGTTTGACATTCTGAAAAGGAATGACATCAAATGCAAAGACGTAACTATTCAACTTGTCAAGGCAAAAATTTGAAGTGGACGCCAAGCTCTACTACCATGACAGCTCTCAAACGGATAATATTGATCACGATTCCTCCACCAAACTGGATTTTAGCCTTCCAGAACGTGGTATTAATGAAGATGAGACGTGCCGCAAACTAAGTAAAATCTGTATATGTAAAAGTTTGTGTTTGTGTGTATATACGTTCCGAATAGAAATCGCGGAGCATTAACCGATCCGGACCAAATCTTGCAGGTAGACTATCCGGAGGCCGACGGTGGTCATAGGCTACCCTTGAACTGATTTTATCGATTAGCTTATCGATAAAGTCGATTTTATCGATTTTCCACTATTTTTGTCCGGGGATCGCTGAGGACACATCTGCTAGATTTCTTCCATACGCTAAACACGAATATGACAACAATTATGAACGACAGCATCGATTTATTGACTTATCGATCTTTGATCATTTTTGCTCAAGGGTTGGTGGAGGTGCGTCTGCGGGGGTTCTCCATTGTGCTGAACACGAATATGAAAAGCGCTTTGCGCGCATAAGAACGGTCGATTCATCGATTTTATTGATTTTTCTCTTATTTCGGCCGGGGGTTCTCGAAGTTGCACTTACAGGGGTTCCTGAATACGTTGAGCACGGATGTGAGAATCATACTGCACGAGAAGACCGATTTAGCGATGTTTTCGCTTTTGCACAAGGACGGGTATGAACACGCCTACTGGGGTTCCCGAACACAGATGGCAGACAAGACGTATTTTCAGGGAGTTTCTTCAAATTCGACGCACTAAATGACATTGCTGGCCACCTTCTCACAGTTTATGGGTCCCGATAACATGCATCTTTCCCACTCAAGCTTAGAAAAATTGCACATTTCCACGCAGAACTGCTCATACCCTCGAAGACAGCAGCCGGGACGCGCACATGAATAGACCAATCACAGACCAGCAGCGTACCTCTTGTCACGCAACCCCGAACACTCTGACCACAAATATGACAAACACTTTCCATTAGGTCATTGCCCAAATGACTTTATTAACTTTTCGCTAATGGTGTGGTGGAAAAGGTCTGTTAATTGGGTTTGCGAGCACACTGATCGCAAAAATATCACATGTCTTCATCAGTGTGGAATAGCCGGGTAGTTAAACACCCGAACGAAGCCGGGTATGCCGTCTGTACTAAATAAATAGGTGAAACGACTCTAAATATGACGTGCCTAGAAGAATAGCATCATACCAGCTGGTCTGGATGCCCAAGTCTACGCTGGTAGTTCTTTCTTTGTCGCACTTACATTTATGTAGATAATAATTCGCAAAGAAATTTCTCTGGAACGAATAATTCTGAAGGCCTGTGGATAATAATTGCAACTGCCCTACCTCAAGCAATGTACCAGTCTATCAGAGTTTTGTACTCCGCGTATCTAAGTAAATAACTCACGAAAATCAGTTTTTATTTGGTGACTAAATCATCTTGCATCTATGTTTTCGCTACTTTTTTATTAGGTGGACACACACCTATCGTTATCCGAATTCTAAATGACACTCGTTCTCTCATTCTGAAAACGTCAACAATTAGAACAGAAGTATGGAGAGAGAAAATCTTCTCCATGCAACCAAATGGGCTCAGTGAACGATGTTTGAGGGTCGCAATAGGAAGAGGAAAAGAAGCGATCGCATGCATACGCTCTCTTGAAAGGGTAATGGCACTTGAGCTTTTTCACTCTGATGTCTGGTTTCACCGTGGAGAGACCAGAGGAATCACGCTGTAAAATAGCTCTTACGCTTATGGTGAATCTAAGTTCTTTTTTGTGTTGAAAGCTTGCACTGCTTCACCATTTCCAAAGTTTTGAAAAGAATTTGAAGAGAATAAGTGTACGCGTGTAGCGACATTATGATTACAGGCAGTACGTTGCCTGCAAAAAGTAGGACACTGTATGGTTTGGAAGAGAAGGATTATATTTCGAGTAATCACTTCTCAGTATGTAATAGATTCTAGAATTAGTAAAATAAAATAGAGGACGGTCCCAATAAAATCCACTACCCACACACCTTGTGTTACATACTATTTTTTCTTGAGTTTTTTTCTCGGAATTGGATTTCATCGGGTACTATTACCATAGTTGAGGAATCTGAGGACTTGATGGGATCTAAGGACTGTACTTCACATTTACTGTATATTTGCTACACTATATTTTCAGCACTTTTCTAAGTCTTTGTCGAGACATACCCCTGCTGACTCAGTCCACACCTATTATTTCGTTGCAGTCTTGCTGGAGTTGAGCCCACATGCTTGTTATGTAACCGCAAACTCTCATGTGCTCTTAGCGCAGTTTTGAGCGCAGGAACGAAGTCATGCCTAAAACTGGGGAAGTTTGGATGGACAAGTTAGTGAACCGCACCAGGAATTCCCCTGAAGACAATTCTTTATATTGCCATACACAAATCGGGTAGAGCAGTGATTTTCACAGCATGTACAGACATAATCCATTCAAATCGTAGATCCTCATAAGCCTAGACTATTTTCTGCCTAGCTAGAGAACTATTTGACAGGTATCGCGCCACATTTTCGACAGTGTGTTCTTCCGTTGTCAGTTGCCAAAAACCGTAGGATTCCATCGGTGAAAATATGTGCAAAAAACCATACAAATATTGTTCCTGATCAAACATTGTGAACGTTCCATGTCTCAATTGAGAATCGCCTTGCTGCTATTGTTTTGTTAGTGAGATTTCCTTTTTTCTTCTTCGAAATTCCCCCTGGATAAGTGTTGTTCATAGCACACCGAATTTGTGAGAGAGATACATGTGACCTATATTCAAGACAATACATCTCAAAAGCAGGCTTAAAAATATTAGTAAAACTACGTGGTTTCAGAGAAAACCTATGACACACGACCAAACGATGAAAGCTTAGGTGAAACTTGCCAACTTCTTCCTCTATACATATATTCAGTATTATTGTCTATTCCTAAATTTCATGAAAACATTCATAGTGTTTTTGCAGCACCCTCACTAGGACTGTTCCATTTGTTTGTATTTTACGTAGTTGTCCCTTTGATAATGGCAGAACTTGCTCGATATCATGGTCCACCCAGCAGTTCGTATTTGGAAGAAGCTGGTTGATGAACTTGGTTTTTCTCATTTCTCAAACAATGTTTCTCATCCTATATTTAGGTACCTCTCCTAGTTTCAACGATATTTCTCATGATCTCATAAAGGTTATCTCGGGCTTTTCCTATTTGTTTTACTTCTTTTCATTTCATATTTTTTCTTGTGTATTGATTTGGATTCACTTTCCCTTACAGATGTTACAACTTCGAGCGAGAGCCTCTTCGAATAGCAGGGATACACGACCGGATACAGTTTTATCTACTGCTGTGAATAGTCTTCTACAAGAAGATGTTTCCTTGCCACTAATGGTGTATCAGCTAGAATTATAGCATTAAAGTTTTGCTGCCAGAAATTCGAACTCACATAACAAGGCACTTACAAGTCGAGAAAGATGAGAAAAAGCAGGCCTATGAATTGCACAAATATTTATCATATGAATTTTCTTTATTTTCTCTTCGTAAATACGTATGTATAAAAATGAAAGTTTGAATGTGTTTATTTCTGTGTGTAACGAATAAAAATCGCACAGGATCTCAACTGGGACCAAACATTGCGTACTCAGACAATTTTTTGGAAGGACCGCAGCAGAAATCCGGAAGAACCGAGAGGTGACCTACAGTCCTTCCGGTTTCCTGCTGCATTTCTTCCGAATAGCTGCTGTGGTCCTCCCGAATAGCTGCTGTGGTCCTTACGATAATTTTACCTCTGCGTCTCCCGCTTCTAAACCACATGAGCGCGATGTCTTTCTTCTGCGGTCCTTCCAACATTTTGTCTGAGTACGTCTCCCAGGTCCGGAGGAAGTTCTGGTCTACATCTTGACAGAAATTATCCACTGATCCATCAATTGAGTCGATTTCATCGGTTTTTGGCCTTTTTGCAATTTTTCTGCCTTCCATCTGACTTCTCGTTCTTATGGTAAAGAATATGAGCAAGCACATAAGTATCTCACAGTTGTTAAAGGTGACGTGAACTGGTCTTGTTCTCCATTAAGCAAGCAGATTCTTCGCTTAATATTTTCGCAGTAGGTGAATTGAATTTGAATCGCATCCACACGATTTCTATGCGCACGATGGCTGGGGTTGACGGAACATCAAGCGCGCAAACCAATCATAGTTAGCTTAGTAGGTTATCCTATAGATTGCATGATGTTAAAGGAAGCAGGGTGTTAGAACTGATTCGCCAGCACGGTTTACTCGATTGTGGTTCTATGAACGCAGAAGCCAGCACTACCGTTCTGCCGTTCCCGAACATCTTACGCATTGAATGTTGTCCGATTTTTAATTGTGGAAGGGGCGATTCTTATCAGCTTATTGCGGGCATGGCTCATATCCAGCTTTGGTGAAGAAATGCATTGAATGAAACACTGGTTCTGCGCCTACAACAGTAAAATGGCGCTAATGCTCGAAATCAACGAGATGATGATGCCTGTATTAACCGCGGGAGTACTGACCAGCTGCGTTTCCGCAAATTTATTCAGTCATAAGAAAAGGTGATCGGGTTTGGAGATATCAACTCTTTAGCTATACTACACAGCTTGTTATCATTAACTCAGCTCAGAGCTCTCCTGAAGAGGGGCGAATCATAGAGATTGTAGGTCATTCCGGTACCTAAATCCTTTGTTATAAAAGGAAAATCGAGCATGTTGATAACCAAAAGCTTTCACTTAACCTATATGTATTTGAGCAAAATATCTCCGAGTAGTGAATAACTCTGAGTAGTGCTAAGAAATATTTGGTTTCAGGCCCTAAATCAAGGGAAAAGTACAAGACAGAAATGGTCAGCCACGCTTTTTCGCTGCTCACTTTTTGAGTAAGTATAGCATTTATTTTGCAGAGCAAGAACAAACCCGTCGTATTGCAGGGACACCTTCACTTGCTAATGCGCTTTTTGACTTTTATAAATATTTGCGCTCCTGAGTTCCAAGCTAATCGTAAGGAGAAGTTCCTAAAAATTATGACAACTTCATATGTGCATGCATCAAAGCTTCTCATCACGAATACCCCATATTGCCACACAAACTCCAGTAAGAGAGCAGACAGCGTTTCAAATTTACTCGTGGACCATAGTAAGCTTGACAAGCGCACTTTTTAGAGAAACATAGTTCACAGTGAATGATGCCGTGATTGTCATTGCTCATTCTGACGTTCTGCCTAGAAAGAGAGCGCGCACAGTGGCCGACGATCATGCGTACAAGAGATCTACAGAAAACCACTGAGATTCTAGTAAAAATCTCCTACACGTTGTCGCAATTTTCTGAGTAAGCCACAGGTTGTGTGCTCTTCGTTTTTCTGTTTTCGAAGCATTTGGATTTTTGTAGTGCCATCCACCAAATGTTAAATATATTCCTTATGGGTTGAGAGGAATTCTTCCGAAGCGGACAAGATCCACACGCTTCCTTACTTTCGTTAGACATTTCTCCCTAAAAGCCATAATCTATCCCATCCATTCTGGGATATCTAACCAGTTAGATATCCCAGAATGGATGGAATAGATTACGGACTGGTAGTTAGCCGTTGGTAACTGGCCAGCCCGGACTGACCAGTTAGCAACGGCTAACCACCAGTCCTGGTTTGCGCCAGTAACAAGTCATTTGTAGTAGAGTCCTTGCCAACCAGAACAACTAGCCAATTCTACTATCAACGCTGAAGAACACTATGGAGAATTACTTCTACCAAAGTTATAGTAGCTAATAGGAGTGTGAACGCTGTCGAAGCTCATTGAAGACAATCACCAAGGTCGGCTTCTTTCGCTACTTTCAATAGCGTGCCTCCGTAACAAAAACGCGTAGGCGCTCCTATATAAGGAACACGGTGAGAAGCGCAACATCATCAATCGAACAACCCAGCAATCGCAATGAACTTCCTTCTCTACCTTTGCATCTTCCTCTGCCTCTTCGCGTAAGTCCCTTTCTCATGGAGTAGGGTTATGGATATAAAAATTAAAATATCGTAATTTCAGGACTGTTGTGGTCTCACAACCTTCCGGTGAGTCTCTGGAGAAGTAAGGCTAGGGCATGATTGACACTGAATCTTGGAACTCTCAAATAGATTGCAGAACTCTTACAAGTCCCGCACTGTTTTCAGAGTAGATAGAAAATTAAACTAAAACAGATTCAATGACTAAAAATACAACCTCATTTAAAAAAACCACATCGAAATCGAAAGAGGACTCAGTTGAAAAGGGGCCATATGGCTCCATTACAGTGCCGCTCATTCACTTCTGCAGAACACAATACCGTTCTTCTGGTGTGCCGTGCCACACCATCCACGCGGCACGTCAGACCAGATGGTTGTCGGGCATGTCTGTATTGATGTCTTGCTACTGTTTTCCACCGTTTTTCTTATCGCAACCGGAAGATTTTGGAATAAAAACAAAGACACAAAGAAAAGTGCTCACCCACAATCGCGGACCATAAGCAACAGGTTATTTCCACCATGCGGAGATCTCAATTCCAAATTTCTCAAGAATTCGGCGTCCAACATCGTGTGAATGCTTTACTCGGTTTACTCATGAATTTTTCAGGCAAATGTGTCGCAACATCCGGCGGTGAAGTTTCGGTAAGTGTGATGATCAAACTCTAATGATAATTAGATTTTTCGTTGTCCCCCAGGACTAAGTTCTCTATTAGAGATACGTAGGTCCAGATGTTAAAGAAGCACTCATTGTTGGGAGAAATATTTTATTCGTTTTGATAATTGCTTAATTTTCGTGTTTCAGGACGGAGGCGAATTTGGCGATGAAGGTATGTTTTCTAGATTTTTGCTGTCCCTCTACCCACTTTTTTCGTATTCGTCGTGACTGCTACTTTGTGGCATTGTTTATGAGCAGAAAATAGAATGTTTTCTAGCTACAAAGTAGTTGTCCTCGGAATCTGATTCCTGAAATTTGTTTCCCAAGAAGAAATCCAAGTGCTGTGTCCTCAATCAACTACATTCTAGGACGCCGACGACACCACAAACATGCTCGTGCCAGGAAATTCCGTGTGAAGGCTGCCAAGAAGAGAGTTGTGAAGAAGGTCAAGAAAGTCAGAAGAAAGGTTGCCAAGAAGAGCAAACACTAATTTCTCGTGAAAACAATGTTATCCGACTCTCTAAAAAATAAAAAATTCTATCTACTCACGTGAGAACATACTTTTGGAAAGCAAAACATGCACTGTAAGCAAAACACATCCAGGAAGGAACCGTTGTATAAATATTCAAAGTGCTTCCGAGAAAATCGCTCGACCCTATCGCTTTTCCTGACCACCTTCTTTCCAAAATACGACTGTTGAGTAAAATCACGCAGATTAGTGGGTAATTATCGGACGTTTTTCATATGTAGGAAACGGTACTTTTTGTTCTTCCCTATGGGGGTACTTCAGCGCATCGGAGGAGTGGGCCGTCGGATTTCAACGACCAGACCATTGGATCTGCAGAAAAATGGAAGCTTTACTACTTGAAGGCAGCGAACTTATGTCAACTCTTCCACATTCACTTCTGCTTGGTGTCATTGTGCTTGGGTAATCGTAAAAATTGGTGCAATGACTGTCCGCGTTTTCACAGAATGATAATTCTCCCATGACCACATCTGTTCCACCGTAGCCTTAGGCGTCAAATAATCTTAGTGAATGGTGTACTTGATGCACACTGTACACAACATACCTGGATTTACGGCGTGATCTTCAAAATCAGCTTAGCATTCAGATTTCTAAACTCCGTTCTTCGACTAATTCGTAGGCCTTGTTCGCGGGTCATTAGGAGCATTTGCACAACTAGAGTGATGCGATCCACGGATCTCCCTCATAAGAGGGATCCCAGCCGGTTAGTCGCGAGGCTACGTGGCGCGTCCCCAGGTGGCGGATAGGGGGCTAATCGCGGACCACACGCGACCTTGTGCCTGCCCTGAGACGCGGGTGGATTCAGGGGATGGACTCCCTGTTTCTGCAGTGTCGGAACGATCCATACCTTCTGCCAGCGCGTGGGTGTGTTCATGCATGCGTGCGTGAGTGTACTTGCGTGTCTGCAGATTGTATCCTGCACATCTATCCGACCAAAAGCCCTGCATTCAAGTGACTGGGAGGTACAAGGGAGGCGGTTCGGAGTCGCCTCCAACAAATAAGCTCCATCGTCCACTCCCGGGAAGCCCGGCTAACTTCCCGGTGAAATCCTACCCTAGCTACCCGCGGGGGAATAGAGCCCAGCAAGCTATCTCCTAAGGGTTTTCTTTTTCTTAAAGCTCGACACAGCAATAATAAAGAGTGTTCCCCTGATCTCGGAAGAGTCACTGGTACGGCGGCGCCAGTGAGGACGAGGTCCGAGGGGTTATCTAGGCTGCCTAAAACCAGAAGGACTATGATGACGATCTGTACCTTCAACGCACGCACGCTTGCATCGGAGGCTTCTATCGAGGATTTGATGATGCAGGCCAGGAAGATCAGGTACGACGTCATCGGACTGACCGAGACGAGGAGACACCGGCCACTGAACGCCACCTTCGACACTGGAGAAGAACTGTTCCTTGGAACCTGCGACAGTAGAGGAGTTGGTGGAGTCGGTGTCCTCGTCAACACGAACTTGGCCATGAACATCGATTCGTTCGAACAGCTAACAACCCGAATCGGACGTTTGCGACTGAGAAGATGTGGATCAATACCGGCCTTGACAATCTTCGTCGCCTATGCTCCAACATCCAGCTACGACGATGAAGAAATCGAGGCCTTCTACATGGACTTGGAGAAGTTCTACAGGGAAGACCACACTTTCTACAAGGTCATTGTTGGCGACTTCAACGCCAAGATTGGCCCTAGGAGAACGCCTGAGGAACTTCACATCGGTACCCACGGCCTACAGTGGAACGAACAGGGAGAGAGGCTGTCTGAGTTCATCATGACGACGAAGACCATCCATGGTAACTCACAGTTTCAGAAGCCAACCTCCCTACGGTGGACGTGGGAGTCACCCGGTGGAGAGTACCATAATGAAATTGACCACATCATCGTCAATCGAAGGTTCTGCCTGACCGACGTCGGTGTTGTACCGAAGTTCTACACCGGATCAGACCATCGCCTCCTTCGTGCAAGATTCTTCTTCTCGCGCAAAGGAGAGAAAGCCGCGAAGTTCAAGAAGAGGGCTCCCAAATCCGTCATCAATTGGGATCTCTTCACTTCGTTAGCCGGCTTTTGGGAAGATGCCGTTGTCGACAACATCGACGAAGAATACGATCGGCTTGTTCAACATCTCTGCGACAGCGCAAGGAGAGCCGAGGGCTCAAGATCCACCAAAAGACGACTGTCTTACGAGACCCTCGAGCTGATACGCCAGCGCGGAGTCGCGAGAGCCGCAGGCAACTACCAACTGACGTCCGAGCTCGCAAAACGGTGCAGAGAAGCGATAAAAGAAGACCTTAAAGAGAGACGAGCAGCAGTATTGGCCGAAGCCGCAGAGGCAGGAAGAAGCATTCGCAACGCCCGCCGTGACTTCGCCAATCGTAAGACCAAGATGACCGCCCTCCGGCGCCCAGAAGGAACAATTTCTTCATCAAGACGGGTAATGGAGAAGGTCATCCACGACTTCTACTCGGATCTCTTCGATAGCCACGTCCATCTCCCCCAATATCACCCAAGGGAGGATGGATACGTTGTCCCATCAGTTCTCCCTTCCGAAGTCCGACATGCCATCAAGTCGGTGAAGAATCGTACAGCACCGGGCCCCGACAGGATTCGACCGGAACATCTGAAGAACCTACCGCCAGTTCTTATCACCACCTTGGCTAGGCTCTTCACGCGGTACCTGTCGGAATGCAAGGTACCGAACCAATGGAAGACCAGCAGGACCGTGCTGCTGTACAAGAAGGGAGACCCACAGGACATCGGCAATTATCGCCCCATCTGTCTGTTGTCCGTCATCTACAAGCTTTTCACTCGACTGATTCTAAATAGGATCGAAAGGACATTAGATGAAGGACAGCCGTGCGAGCAAGCAGGGTTTCGAAAAGGATTCAGTACGATCGATCACATACACACGGTCACTAGACTCATTGAAGTATCGCGAGAGTATAAGATGCCTCTCTGTCTCACGTTCATCGATTTGAAGAAAGCCTTCGACTCTGTGGAGACAGAGGCGGTCCTCAAAGCCCTGGGCAACCAGGGCATACCTACTCAGTACATCAAGATATTTCGTGAGCTCTACAGCAACTTCACGACCAGGATTTCTCCATTCTACGACGACATCACTATCGACGTCAAGAGAGGGGTTCGACAAGGCGACACCGTGTCGCCAAAACTATTCAGCGCCACTCTCGAAGACGTCATGCGAAGACTGGAATGGGATTGCATGGGAGTGCAAGTTGATGGCCGGCGACTTAACCACCTTCGCTTCGCTGACGACATCGTCCTTATAACACCAACTATCGGCGAAGCGGAACGGATGCTGGCCGACTTTGACGACGCGTGTGGAAAGATCGGTCTCCAACTGAACCTGACGAAGACGATGTTCATGAGGAACGGATGGGTCCCGGATGCCCCATTCTCGCTCAACGGAACGACCATATCCGAATGCTCCAGCTACGTATATCTAGGTCGGGAAGTCAACATGATGAACGATCTCGCTCCAGAGCTGGGCAGGAGGAAGCGAGCGGCTTGGGGAGCCTACAAGAGCATCGAGGACGTAGTGAAGAAGACGAAGAACACCAGGCTCCGTGCCCACCTCTTCAATACAACGGTTCTCCCTGCTTTGACGTACGCCTCGGAAACCTGGGCGTTACGCAAGCAGGATGAGAATGAGGTCAACGTCATCGAACGCTCCATCGAGAGGGTGATGCTAGGAATAACCCGCCTCACACAAGTGAGGGCTGGAATACGGAGTTCCACCCTTCGTGAACAGTCGAAGATCAGGGACGCTGCCGCTTACGCCAAGTTGAGTAAGATCAGGTGGGCCGGACACGTGATGCGTCTTAACGACCACCGTTGGACAAGAGCCGTCAGCGACTGGACTCCACGGGACGTTAAGCGCACGACAGGAAGACCACCGACCCGATGGTCAGACTTCTTCACGAAGTCCTTCAAGGAAAGATATAATGTTCTTCGTGTCCCTCGAACGGACAGAATCCACTGGACAACTCTGGCTCGCGAGAGGGACAAATGGAAGGATTGCTGGCGCCCGCTCGGTACATCCGAAGATCAACGGGAGTCAAGGTGATCAAGGTGATCAAGAGTGATGCGATGTTTTTGTTGATTTTAGTAGTCTAGTTCAGTTCTACTCTGGTACTAGTTTATTAGCCTGATGGATACCGCTCCTTTGTGCATATGTACATAGCGTCTAGATTTTATTTGCGTACTACTAAAGATAGAGAACGCTTCAAGTTGATCTTCGTAACGACAGCGACGGTTTCTGTCTCGAGGGATTCTGTTGTTTATCGTTTCGAGTTGTCGTCCGAATAAACCCTGTATTGGCTGTCTCTGCCTCGTCTGATTATGCACGTGTGATGATCGACCATTGTTCAGTTATGAAGAAAAAAGGTCGATGACGAAATCGGTGCATTTGGTGTTTGGGTGCATTTCTAAACCTTCTTTAGAGGATGCCTGGTATGGACGAGTAGAATAGGTTTTCCTGGAGGCCGTTTCCAAGAAAGTCGTTGGTCTCAACTCTTGTTAATTATTTTCAAAGTTGTTAGATATTTCATGCGCCGGTTAGTTTTAGACAAGCTTGCAAATCGCAGGTTAATGAATCATCCGAAAAGTTTCGGTTTATTCCGCTTCTGAATGGCTTATCTCTCGTACCTGTAGTCCTGTGAAGTCTACGGAACTACAGTGGACGGCAATGGTGGTGGCCCATCTGCGGCCTCGAGAAGGACGCCGCGCAACCGCACCGCGCGCGCTGGGATCGGTGTCGTCTGCCACCGGAATGCTATTCCTAAGCTTTTTTCTTACCGATTTGGTCAAAAATCCTTGAAATTGGGTGGAAAAGCTGCTAGAAATAGCATAACAGCAGCAGAAAACATCAGTTACGGCAGCGCGGCGCGGTTGCGCGACGTCCTTCTCGAGGCCGCAGATGGGCCAACGCCACTGCCGTCCACTGTACATAACGCTCACTTTCCTCCTCCATATCGTTATTTCTCTGAAGTTCGGTGGTGATACATTTGGCGAGAGAATGTGTTTGGCAATACATATTACGAGATAAAGTTTTGCATGGCAATACATTTTCCGGGAGAATGAGTTGAGATTCCGTTTGGCAATACGAGACGCGGGAGAATGTGTTGGCGATGTGCTTTGCGGGCTAGGGAGATAAGACAGCGATTATGTGGCATATCAAGTTCACTGAATTCTTAGATGGAGTCTTGCAATCGACGGTGTCGACCCGTACGGCTCAGCTGGTAGGGTAACGGACTCCGTAGAATGGTATTATAACACGATTCCTGATGTTATCGAAAATTTTGCGCCGTTGTGCCCCCTTTTGTTTGACGCACAATTGTACATCGATAGAAACTATCACCTTCTTTTGCAGAGATACTATCTGTGCAAACAAAACGGGCTCGGAAGGGAAGGAGGAATAAAAAAACAGGACTTCAGAAAAGTGGACGAGATGTATCTCTGCATAGGTGATCTGGAGGTTCTAGAAAAGAAAAGAACGAGAAATGACTCTACATCAGTTCGAAACAATGTAAACGCGTCCTCATTTCTCATTGATTGTGCGGTGTATATAGTCTGTCCGAAACGACGAGTCCGCCCACGCACGCGGGGATCGAGAAGCCGCCACGTTTGACAG
Source organism: Ancylostoma caninum (assembly GCA_037903475.1). Classification (NCBI taxonomy): domain Eukaryota; kingdom Metazoa; phylum Nematoda; class Chromadorea; order Rhabditida; family Ancylostomatidae; genus Ancylostoma; species Ancylostoma caninum. The sequence goes on from JBAJFG010000446.1 coordinate 906,113, forward strand.
CGCTCCACGTCATCATCCCTGATCTGCGTATAACCTTCCATCGTTATCTTCATGGTATTGACCAATGATTTGGCTGTGACGTGAACGACGTGGCAGCCAACAGCATCCGTCTCAGCCGCGCCGCCTCTCGATCCCCGCGTGCGTGGGCGGACTCGTCGTTTCGGACAGACTATAGAAGCAACTCGTTGAGAAGTCGGACCCGTTCTCTAAACGGAATCGTTTTCTCTGATATTTTGATAACAAGCAAAATTCTTGAGAGGCAGAGGCTTTTCAACTGATTCCGAGCAATTTTAGGAAACTATAGACCTTTGAACTGATTCCGAGCAATTTGGAGGAAACGGTCGTAAATCGAGGTGTTTTGTGTGCAGTGTGCACCAAGTACATCCTTCACTAAGATTATTTGACGCCTAAAGCTACGGTGGAACAAATGTGGTCATGGGAGATCTATCATTCTGTCGCGTTTTCTTCACGACATAAATTTCTCGAAGAATCCAAAATATTCGCTGTTCCTCGAAGAAGAAGCGGGATAATTATGTTCAAGACAGATATTTCGCGAGTTAATCGAATCACTTCTTGATCTACAAATTAGGATATGAGCCATGAATAAATGAGGGCTGCTGTCACTGGCGTTCCACTGGCGTATAGTAGTCATTTTCACCAAGCACTGTATTGATTACGTGCAACCCGTGTTTTGGTTCTATTTTGACTTGTGATGTGGTCATGGTAATAATCTAGGCCCACCAGAACGTAGGACCTGTGATGTCCTCCGCGAAGTTTGGAATTTGCTAGGCGGATTTTGTTTTCTTTGACAAAATCAGTGTCATTAGCGCTAAGATTGACGCTAGGGAAACGATTGCTTATTACCGGTTTTGTTTCAACTTGCATTCGTGTGCTTTCGTATGCTCTGCTCAAATATCAGAGGATCGCGTGGGTAAGCCAAGACGTTCCGCTAATTGTTACTGTCTGTGTGACCGTTTTTGGGCTCTGGAATCAAAAAGAAAGGATTTTCTCGTGTTTCCTTTTGTTATAGTCCCAGAGTCTCCTTTGGCTGTCAGACGAGCTGCGTAGAAGTCGAGGTTGGTGTAGTGATTTGAGACTTCTTGTGTGTGCCTTGATCCGTGACGCTTCTGCACTGCATTGTGGGATGATTACCCATGCGGCAGAATGGGCAAATGTTCCCTGGTTGCACCGTAAGCTATTGTGCCTGTCGTTCGGCTTCATTGCTTTTATTGGTACTCGATTGGTGATTGACTTGCTGAGTCTTTTTTCGACGCAGCTTTTTGTGGCAATTTCCTCTTGAAGTTGACCCACGAGGCTATCGATGGTTTGATTCTCATGTGCCTGACTTGCTACTATAATTGGCTTTAAGATATTTTGGAAGAATTTTCCAAGTATCATCTCATACCAAATTGGGTCACAATTGTTGCGTACGTTATAGCCGGCAGATATCATCTGATTTATGAGTACCTGGATTTGATCGAATACGGCTAGACAACTTTCTGCGCTTGGGTCAGCTGGTTTCATGGATACTAGTTTTTGAACTATTTGCGATCGACTTGAGGATTGATCAGTCCTGTCGCTTTAGTGTATCGATTATCCAGCTGTAGTTTCCGGGAACTAATCTGATCTCTTTGATGGCGGTTTGTGCCTTGCCTTTTAAGTTCTCTCTGAGCAAAAGGATTTTCCATAGTATCAAGTTCCCTGCTTTTTGTGTAAGAGCGTTTCAAATATGGCCCAATAGTCAGAAAAATCTTTTGCATCTCTGTAGAATTTTATCTGCATGTACTTTGTGCACTGCATATGCTACCGTTTGCTCCTGTTGGTGGCAGATTTGAGGGTGTTGAGAGACCAGTATCTCGGTTGTCGACCGTTTCTGTCACATCAATACCGTTGTCTTGATCCTTGGATTCGGAAGTTTGTGGCTCGTCCCGTTGTACCCTCAATGTAGCGTAGCCGAGTTTCGCCCCTATTTTATTTCGGGTGCATCTTGGCTCGTCTAACCTAGCTGCTAACATGAATGTCAGATCGTTTGATTCCGCGATTATCATTGGCAGCTGTGATTCCTCCTCGATTTTCTCAATTTCGGACTGAAGATCCTTTTTCTCGGTTTTATTTTTGCTGTCATACTTTTTTTTCATACTCGTCCAATATAGCGAAGTAATTATTTTCAAGGTTTTCTCTGCCTTCTTTTACATGCCTTTTTTGCCTTTACTTTCTAATAGTGTGATAGATAACCTACATTGTTCGTAAGTTTCTTCATCTATTGTGTTATAGTAAATTCTTTGTGTGTACTCTTTGCACCTATTGACTAGAGTTCTGAGCGTTGTTGCGCTGTAAACAAATGGAGCCTTTTGAAAAAGCAATGCCATTCTTGATTGTTTTTGTGCTGGCTCACAAGACTGGAAAGTTTGTTCCGCCTTCTGCAGAACTTTGCCTCACCTAGTGGTAAAAAGCGGTTTTTGGGTGGCTTCTTGGCATTTAATGACCCTTCTCCAATCTAGCACTTTTGGCTTAGAAAGGAGAATGCGAAAATCTGCTCTTAGTGATCCTTCCCCGGACTGGCACTTTCGACTAAGAGCGAAGGATGATCTTAAGGTCTCGGGGACTCTTCTGCAGTCTTGCAGGCGGCTGAAAAACGAGGGCAATGCTCCTTGTATACGTTGACACGCGTAGGCTTAGTTGCTAGGTAGCCGGACTGCGACGACGAGTTTGTCGAACCACGAAACAAAAATGCGAAAAGCAACGACCGAATTTGGCCGATGCACCAAAAATGTGAGAGAGCAAAAGGAGTAGGCTGCGTGCCTACTGGATTGTTTTTACGAGTCGAAAGTGAGTGCGAAAAGATGTTGTGTAAGAGTAAGCACATGTGCTTACTAATACTTTATCCTAATGGCACAAAAAGGGATAGAAATACAGGCGAACAGTGTACAGCACTGTAATGAAGGAAGACGGAGATGGCCTAGGCGAGCAACCTAGTAGAACGTCTTCAACGGGAGAAGTATGTCTAAGTGAGAAATCTAGGAGGAATACATGAGCGGAATGGTTTAGAAAGATGAATATCTCTTAGGTCACTCTGGCCTTTAGTGAGGGGTCGCGCCTTACAATGACTACTAGGAGCGTCATCGCTTCTGTCGATGACACTCCGCGACGACGGCAAGCAAATAAGGGGAATAACAACATTATGATCACAGGACGGCTGCTTCTTGGCGATAGAAGGAGGTGGCTGACTTGGCGACTGATTGACCAACGGCTGGTAGGAGAGTGGCGTGGTATCAATGTTGTGGCTTTTCTCTTCGTTGTTTCGGGATCAGGCACTCTCTGATCTTACTACTCGCCAAAATCGCATCCGTCTGTTCTTGGAGGCGCTCTTGAGAGCTTTTCAGGGCAATATAGCTCTACAGGGTAGTAAAGGATCCAGCTCAATTAAAATGTGCTGGAGCAGAGGCGTACTGGGGAAATGTTTGCCTAAATAAAACCTATCTAGCAACTCCAATGCCTGACCAGAACACGAAACAGTCGGGCAATGTCTTTGATCAAGAACAGATGCCACTTTTATTTACCTTTGTTTGTCTGTTAGATTCGCTTCATGCTGAGAAACTCTGTTCTCGAAACGTTGGTTTAAAGTTGTAATCTTGGATGTCTCTCTTTCGTTGCAATTATCTCTCCAGATTTGACTAAACAGCCTTAGAATGCCTCGAGTGCCGCAACTAAAGTGTGGGGTCGTGGTGTCTTAGAAACATAGTGCCTTAGGCGGCACATGCAGTGCCTTAGGCACATTCATCAACTTGAACTATGTGTAAGAAGCGTGCTGAACACTGTGAAAAGGCAGCACTTTTATTCAGAAACAGTGAGCAGCATTTTTATTCAGAAACATTGACAACAACTAATCATGGCAACATTTTTACATGGAAACCCAATGGCAACAACATCATTAGCTATTCTCTACTGTACAGTGGTAATACTCCATAAATCACAAGAATTTATAGCACATCAATTAATTTGCAACAGATCGAAATTAGATAAAACGTAATGGTTATCATCATTCTCATCTACGCAGAGAAAAACTCAATCTTCCACGTTTGGCAGCGTAGGGCCTACAACATCATTGGTGAAGCAGTGGGTGAGCAGGTTCTGAGAGCACATTTCTGCTCACACTGTTTTTGACAATATCGAGCTTCTATCGCAAGATGGATATATGGTTAGCGGAAGAGGCGTTAGGTAGTTCAGATTCAACTCTTTGCGGGCTCACCGGGGCGACAGCGCCGGAACGCAAGGCCAAATAAAGCTGTTTCTCCTGCCAAACTTCATCGGCACAGTACAAAATTGGTTTGCTTTCCATTTTCGCTAGTTAGTTCATGTCGTTAACAAGCGGAATTATACGCACATCGCTTCTGTCGATGACACTGCGTATGGTGGTCGCTAGGCGTGACGTCATCGCCTGTATGGTGGTTCGCTAGGGGCACGCAGCGATCTCGTTAGCCCGGGCCCTTACCTGCGCGGCAAGCGAGAGTTTGTCCGAGTAAACATGTTTCGTAAAACAGATGAGAAAAGAGATGAAAACTTTGTATGAAATAGTCACTAGGGTCAAGCGTAGTAGCGGTAAGAAGTGAACCTCAAGGCTCCATGCCTGACCAAATTTCCACCCCCCCCCCCATCCCTCCGTAAGGAGAAAAAAATAGAAAATCAAGCAACTTGTTTTCGTTAGAAATTCGAATTGGAAGTCCATCACACACCGTAATAAAAATTTGAAATACTCGGTAGAAAAATTTGGAAAAGTTGTTTCTGAAAAAATTGAGATTTCCATCCTCATCTGATATCCAGAAGGCACGTCTGCGCGTCGGAGCCTTACGTAGCCGTAAGGCCAGAATCCGTGCGCCGCCAAGTAGAAAAAATGTCGCAAACATGCAATGGGAAGGAGCCTCGATAGATAAGGAAGTTAGAAGTTAGACAAAAAAAAACAACAATAGGCATGCTGAGAGGGGAACAAAGGTGCCGTCTCTGCCAGAGCCATATTTTTACAAAAACGGAGGGTACGGAATAGAATTATCCACTGCTTCTCTGTGAACGCATCTGACGCTGAACAAGTCAAAAGCAGTTTTTAAATAGCTACAACACGAGTATCAGGCAGAAACAGATGTAAGAGCTCGATCTCCGCTGGCGCCATCATTTTTGCAGGACAGAATTTTGTTTGTGCATTAAAGTGTTATTCTCATTTGGATGTATCTGATACTGAATAGGTCATTGATGCATACTTCATGCGTCAGAACACGGGAGCCATGTTGAACAAGGATCAAGGATTCGATAACTGCTGACGTCATCACTTCTGCAAGGCGATATTCTGCATGGGTATGCACAGAAGTAGAAGCAAGTTATGATCCTGGACACTAGCAAGTTATGATCCTGGACAGTTATTTAACTAGTGAGTAAATCTGTTAACTCAGTAGAAGGGGGGGGGGTGGAGGGGAACACCCTCAGACACCTGGACAGGTAACGGACGCTACCTGCACAAAATGAAAACAAAGTGATTTTGGTGATCAACGTGTTAGTAAACCTCGAGTGACCCTTTCTTCACGGGCCTGTAAACGAAAAGTCAGTGAAGATTCTTTCATGACAATTCCAATCTGTGTAGAAGCGTGCAAAGAATCGATGAAATAGATAAGTCCAAATATTCGTGCGAGATGTTGCCGTACTCGCCCTTAGCCTACTAACGATCAGTAGCAGGCATGTCCTCACGGAACCCTCCATGAAAATGAAAAATTAGTAATAAAAAGTGGAAAAGATGAATCGACAAGTAGGGATCTATGTAGTTGGTAGAGGTTGTAACATTTGTGTCCGGAGTAAGAGGAAACCTCAGCGGATCCACCCTAACCGACTCCTGAGCAAAACAAAAAAAATTAAATCAGTATACGGTTAATTTCATGTGAAATGATCGTCTCATTTTGAGACATTCATGAAGCGTTTTGAGACATTCCAACTGGTCTATCCTCACTGATCTCGGAATAAAAACAGTCTCAAATGCATATAATAGATAAATCAATTGTAGCCTAAGACCTCTTTCTGCCCGTGAGGGTTACGTGTGCAAAGTTTGTTCTCGATGAGTTGTCAATCCTTTGCGATTTCTGTTCGGTACATTCAGCGGCGTAGCCTTTGGGTCCCGTTGGAAAAGGGGCGTGCCGTATGATGCCTCTAGGATATGCAGGTGATGCGGTGCTTCTGTTGACTGCCACACACTCCTGAACAAGGGGTGGGGTGTGACTATTGAGTATTTGGACCACTCTTTCTTACATGTAACATCCAGTAAAAGCTAAGAAGCACTTCTTGAAATGCTTGCTCAGGTTTGAAAAGTTGAGATTTTGAGATCAAACTTCGAGTTATGTATTCCCGGGAGATTTTGGGGGATATTTTTCTTCTGATGCAGAAGGTTAGTTGTTGTGCTAGTCAAAAATCCCCGTCCACTACACCACATGATGAAATTTTTGAGCTGTTACGATAAAACCACTTCTACATACACCATCCATGATTTCGAACCCGTAATTTTGAAAGCTTCAAAGCATCAAAGACGTCCTGCTTTTAATCATTGAAGTCTTCTATTATTCATCTTTACCTGTTACGGAATTGCTGCAAACGCACAACAGTCGCTCCCTTCCTTGTGACTGCGCCTGGTTGTCAACAGAAGCTGCGTAGCACCTGCATATCCATAGGGCATCGTTAGTCACGCCCGTTTTTCGACGGGACCCAAAGACCCTCCCTCCGTGCATTCATGTATACACAGGCTTTCAACTTTTTGTATACAGGCTATGTGGACGTTACCCTCTCTATGGAGCAGTGATAGAATAGATTTTCAAAATCGTACCAGGAAATAGAACCAATCGAAGTGTGCAAAAAACAAATTGGAGAAATGTGCAAACAAAGGCAGACGACATTTATTTCCCCTCAACCTAACTGATGGCACCACACTGCACATAATTCTTTGAAACCAGCCAATTTCAAGGCGTATTCATATCATTCCAAAACCCGCAACTACTAGTAACATGACAGCATTTTAAGTAACAGAAACAATAATCCTAGCTTCTTCGAAGATTGTTCTTTCTACATAACAGACGAAAAGACCTTGTTCATTTCTATTATTAAGCTTCATTGTGGAAAAGCATTTGTAAAGCTAACTACTTCTTAACTACTTTTATTCTGACGAAGGGTTTTTCAGATTGCTGGTGATGTCAAATTACAGTCGGAGAAACAATGCCGCACAACCGAGAAACATACAAGTATAAGGTGTTAACATAAGTACTTGCGCTTTTTTTTCAGTTGCGATTTCTCCAAATCAACGTCATTTTTCCGCAACATTTTTCGGCAAGCGCTTTTTTTTTTGCTTTTCAATCCTGTCAACATGCGGTTTCACAGAATTTTGAAGTGCTTAATTTTCAGGTTTAAGAAGAAAAACACCAATTTACGGAAAAGCCCCCATTTCCTCCTTGTATTCAGCAGGGACCAGAAAACACCAGGTACTGTTTGAACGTGTAAGCTCTGTAGAATATGAATGCGAAAGAAAATCAGCAATGGAACCGCTGCACGGCCAGTTTGGCGAAGGGTGTGGTTCGAGGTTATCATGCTGTAACCGACTAGTCCGTTCGATTTGATTCTTTCAGCAGGATTACTTCAGGTATTTGGTAGTTTGATAAGTATATGGTTCATCTAGACTATGAGATCCCTCTGGAGCACCTAGCAGCTGTTGATGAATGAAGTCTGTTCGGTCGAAGTGGTTGGTTTTATTGAGATCAAATATGTCGCCTAGTTTTGATGGCCTTTTAAGCCTTAGCTGGGTGCCATGATAGGTAGTTGTCGGTTGTGCTGTTTTTCATTGGCTCATTGCTTCACTTCGCAGGCTTAAAAGCAGCAAAAGCATATTGTCGTTTCAGAAAAAGCTGTTTACAACGTTCTGGTAGAGAAAGATTAGCGCTTTCGAATCGTATATGAGCTGTGCCTAAAAGTTAACAAATAGGTAAAGAAAAGTGCATCCGAAAAAAAGGGCAGGAGCTTATGTTGACACCTAATAGATGAATAAGATAATAGATGTGTAATATTACAGGAATACACACCAACAATACACAAAAATATCAGAGTTCTAGCTTACAAGGGAAGCATACTTGGTGGCAGTTAGTATTAATGTGGAGATGCATGAATCTAGATGCAGTTTTTAACGCTGACTCCATATCCGTAGTCCGAAATTCCTGCAGGGTTCTCTATTATGAGTTACTGCAATTTCTTTTCGTGTTGATTTAACATAGCATACTCATGTATAAGGTCCGGGTTGTGCTCGCTAGCTGCTTTAGTGTCTTCAAACTATTGAGTGCTCCAGAAGAAAACAAAGGCATTGATAATGTGCTGTCGATGCAGCTGCTTATATCCGTATATGAGGACCGTGTGTGTGTCAGTCAGTGACTTTGGGTGGAGTCCTCATGCGCGAACTCAAATCGAAGTCAGGCAGCTGCATCGGCAGCACGGAATCAATGCATTTGTTCTCTCCTAAATCACTCAATAGTTTGATGACATTGAAGCAGCTACCAAGCACATCTCGAAGTCCATAAACGACTACGCTATGTTAAATCAGAAGAGAAGAGAAGATAGCTGTAACTCACTATACAGAACTCCGCAGGAAATTTGGGCTACTTGGCCGATTCGGGATCAGAGTCAAAAACTGCATCTGGTAGTATACATCGCATCACGAATAGCCACTGCCAATAAGTATCCTCCCCTTGTTAGTTTCTCGTTTAGTTTCTAGTTGAACAAAGTGATTCGGGTTCGAACACGCACCAAAGTAGGAGCATCAACCAGGAGGTATGATAAACAATCTAACGATCAAGGACTTCTTTGCATCACTCAATTCTTTGTGGGCTGTCTTCTACAAGAGCACTCGGAAAGGTAGAGCAAAAGACTCAGTTAGAGCTCGAGAACCAATCACTGTCCCCAGAACTATTGTACTGCCATTGAATGGAAAATTTTCGAGCATTAGAGGTTGTTAGTCCCGGTTGATCTTTTTCACAAGAACAGTCGAATCTAAAAAAAGTAAAGAAAGGAGTCAACTACGTAGTGTTTTGTCAATTGAGGAAGGTTGCTAACAACACTATACCACACCATAATAATATATTCGATCGATAGGATCTCAATCTTCAGTCTGCAGTTCAGCACAAGGCGACAATAACAATATATTTCTACTGTGACATTAGTTGGAGTCAATTCGGGTAATGACACATGGAACTACGGCAAGGCTGAAAATATCTTATTGCTGCATGTATTTCTGTGCAGACCTACGCATATTTATTAGGTTGTCGGGAAATGATTGAGACACTTTGAATTCTTTGCAGTCTTCAAACTTTTTTCCTTCTATTAGAAAACTTCAGGACATGCTGTAGTGACGATGTACACCTATCACCTGGGGCCATCTATCAGGGACAGTTCCAGCACTGCGGGGTCAGTAATCATGTTAATACACATCGAAGAAGTCATCAGTCACTGATAAAAAATCGTCAACGTTGGCGAAGTGCTGCTCGACCAGGGAGAATTTCAGCGTCCAGGCAAGGTGTTATTTAAGAGCACGATGTTGGGCAGGTGTGGTGTGTAATGCATAGTGGTCCATGCTTGCTCCTCCGAGTACCGGTGAGTTAACAAAGCCATTTGGGGGTGCGTTTTGTACGGCAAAACGTTGATGTCTTTGTTTGCCCAAGAGCTCGGTCATTGCTCTGATTTGACTATTGCAAATGTTGATGTTGCCCATCTGTTGCTTACTGGCAACTCTGGTAGAACATATCCTGCACTTAAGCTCAGATCTCAAAATAGGAAAATGGCTTGGAAGGGACATATTGCCTGAAACGAAGCGATAAGAACAACGTTGCTACACACGTACGAACAACGTTGTGTTGCTGACGATTCCCAGTCCGAATGTCATGATGATGTTGCTGTCCCTCTTGCTCGCATTGGCGCTCCACAGGAGCTCGCGAAAGGAAATCGCACGAATTGGTCGCTCGTCCATTTTCGCTCCTACATAAAAACGGCGCAGCCTCACGCCTTTACATAGTCATGGTGAAGATGCTCAGAGGGCAGGGTATCACATATCCACATACCATGGAGACAGTTCACGTGGTAGGGATACAAGGAAGAATTTTTGGTGAAGTGTCTCAATCATTTCCCGACAACCTAATAACTGAAATTCTAGCTCATAAGGATAGAGTCTATCAATTCAAGTTGTGGTCGAACGCTAATGATTGCTCATGCACCATTAACTATAGTCAGTCAAGAAATAAAAGAAAAATCCAAAGCCTTAGGTCAGCAATGACCCCATATTCTTAAGCTTCGCCATTTTTATGGTACCAGAATTATTGATTGTGATACTTCATGTTGTCATTTGTGTGCTGACTCGGTAATTGATAAGCTGATGTTTCGACTTAAATCCATCTTCTAATGCACCTACAGAAAGCGTCTGCGAAAGTACGTTTTTGCGGACTCGGAAAACACGCGGCAGCCGCTTCGCTGGCGGTGGAGTCGTGGTGGTGGTAAATCTTGAAGTTTCCTTGATAATTCCTTTTCTCGGAAGTTAACATCAAAATGGAAAAACTGTCAAGAAAGTCCTGTGATTTGTTGTTGCGGCACTAGTTCCGGCGCATGAGGTGCGACCGCGAAAAACGTTCTCCAATCGACTCCACCGTGAACGTCGCAAGCTCGAAGATGCGATCGAATGTCTCCTCCCTTTCAGCCAGTACTGCATCATTCTGAACATGCTGAAGAGAAGCACTCGCAGTCAGTGGAGACGAAGCAACTTGTAAATGTACTATAGTGATCTTCCATTTATGGGGTAAGATGACACTCGCTTATCCGCGACTCCCATTGCGGATAAGCGAGTGTCATCTTACCCCATAAATGGAAGATAGGCACGGACTCTGCGCAAATCTACAACTCACATTATGCCAAAAAATCACTTCTAATAGACAGATATTTACTGCTGTTATTGATGTTTTTCTCCTCGCAGAGATGCTCCAAAATGCTTCTGATGCCTTTTTTCCGTTGATGACTCTTTTCTGGATCAGTGTGTCGCACGCTACACCAAAGTCACTGCCACTGTGCTCTTCCCTTGCTCATCCTTCGTTTATTAGCCAAATGTTCATTCACGAGTACGTTGAGCACATGCCCAGCTTTTTCACTATCTAAAGCCTCACAACTTAAAGGCAGCGCCTACGGAAATTTTCGACCAGAAAAATTCAGCGTATTCCAAAGGTATTGGAGGAGCTGAACACTCGCATGATGTCGAAACTTTCTGATAGCACCAACAAAGGCTGATTTTAGATGCTCCTGACCAAGTTGGGTGTAGCAGCTGTGGTCGAGTTGCACGAGCCATGCGATGAGGATTGACATCAAAAGATCGATAATGTCGTTTTTTTTTCACCAGTTGGATATTTGCGCAATCATTTATTTGTTCTAAACTACAGCCTTTCTACTCCTCATCTGGACAGATAATCACTGGAAAATGTGTAGCACCTGGCAAAGAACTAACTGAGAAATCAAAACATCAGGAAATCTTCTAGTGGAGGAGAATTTGGAGAAAATTGAAATTTCAGCGATAAGTAGTTTGAACACTTGCCAAAGAGCTTCACATATCGTAAAATGCAAATGAGAAGACATTCGAACTAATAAAAATAGGGAAAAGTGTAAAAAATCATCAAAAGAACTCACGAAGGTGAAAAACTACTGAATTCCACCGAGATCGCAACAAAACAGCTGTTTCTATTGCAATTCGCGCAACAAACAGCTAACGGAAAACTCGTCCAAATTTGCCGCTGGCACAAAGATGTACCAGTTAATGCACTGAACGCAGTGGGTTTCCGTTGTTGTTACAGTATAGGAACTATTCAAACTCCAGTAAAGAATCAGGAAGTGTGAAAATCTGAGAAGCGAAAGTTTCCGTGGGTGCTGCCTTTAAGCGATTTATTCAGTGAAGCACCCTTAACCTCAAAAAGTCTTCACTTCATCAATGCAATCTTCCAACATGCATTCCTTTTCGCACAGCCCATTAGGCCTATGGTACACTTCACAAATCTTTATTGTTTATGTCATCCTGCAATGGTTTCCACGTATGGTGGTCGCCTGAGCACTGCTAGCCACACTATTTTCGGCTGAGCTTTACATCACAGCGTTGCTGTGTTTGAGGTGTAAAACCAATGTTATGGGATGGGCACTTAAGTAATTTGTGGATTTTTGCTTCAAGAATTCTGAGATGATCGACGAGAGATGCGGCCCATTGCACAATTGCTGCGCCTGCAGAGGGTCCAATGTAGCATCCTCTGATAACTGGATAAGGCAAACACAGCAGAACCTTCCAAGTCGCACCCGCAGGAAATGGAAGGGAAATATTGCTGCATGAGAAAGAGCTGACGTATTCCGACTGCTGCGAGCAACATACCTTGTATTTCGTCTGCCCTGAGCTGGCTAGCTGCTGCCCGCTGTGGTGTCGTTCAACATGCGTTCTGCCCCCCATGTCCTGCATTCTACCCGCTCTTTGTTAAGCGGCAAGTAGAGTCGTCTACTAAATTTTCCCAAGCAGTCATCAAAGTACTGTAATTTTCCACCCATTGAGTATTACTAATCGTTGCATAAATTAGTGAAGGAGAAACTCTTTCAAGTAAGGCCGGCTTACGGGAACCCACTGCAGCCGTGGGATAATGCACCTAAGCACATGGTGTCGATCGTGCAAAAATTGACCGTTTCGAATTCGACCTTCCCATTCATCCGTTCTACTCTCATTATCTTTCTTAAAACAGAGTACCATCTATTACATTCAAGCTTTTAGGAATTTACATCAGTTGTAGAACTTTCAGTGAACGCTTCGAACAATTAGGTGCAACCGTCCCAGAACTTCTGCGCACAGCTTGGTTAGCCAGTATTGCAACTCTCATTAGTTTCATCTAAGTGTAAGGGCTTGCTAACTTGCTGGATAGTTATTTTGAAGAACACCTGTTAAGAGAAAACATGTAGATCTGACTGTTGTTCCATCTTCTGCGTTCAGCAAAGATAATATGAGGAGCATTGCTCTGGTTTATATTGGGTTGGGAAATAAGTTCGTGCAGTTATTTTGGATTTAATTTTCCGCGATGATTTGAACATTGCTTAATTTGCCGTCATGGCCCATTTTGTAGTACGTGATGTGCTCTTCACCGCAACGGATCTCGCTCATCCGAGGGATCCGAGCCGATTTGCTGCGAGGCTACGTGGCGCTACCCCGGGTGGCGGATAGGGGGTTTACCGCAGACCAAAAGCAGCCAAGCGCTTGTCCTGCGACGCTGGTAGATCTACGAGTGGACTCCTTAGTTTGACAGTGCTGGATTCGATTCATACGGCCGGCATATGAATGTGAACATGCAATCACGCGCGTGGGTGTGTGCAAACGCTTTGTGTGAGCCGTATCTTGCAGTTCGGATTGGGCCAAAGGTTCGCACTCTAACGACTGGAAAGCGCATGAGAGGCGAGTAGGGGCCGCCTTTAACAAATAAGTCCCTTGTCCAAGGGGGGTGTCCTTCTCCTCTTCAATCGAATGCCGCGACAGGTCATAGTGACTGGCCGACTGACGAACACTCCGCGTAACATCACATAGATAATGACCTCAAATGGCTTTGAGAAGAAGGCTACGGCGTACGCGGGAATCGACGCCCACTGGCGGGGCCCGGTGCGTGTGGAAAATAATTTCCGAGGGAAACTTTGGTGTGAACTGGCTGCAGAACTGCAGAGCCGCCGAATCGACCTGTGCGCTGTACAGAAGATTAGATGGCCGACTAGATGGAAACAAATCGAAGGACATTGGATGTGGCTTCAAGGTCACCTACAGCGGTAGCCCATGCACCAAGAATGGCGTCGGCGTAGTCGTCCTTGAAGGCTTTCCGAATTCATTCGCAGAAGTACATACAGCGCTTTGACGACCCCCTCATAAAGGTGGTTATTGCAACAATTGGAAGGCGCCTTCACTTCTTTTTGGCGTATGTTCCCTAGGCTGGATGTTGCGACAACGTTAAGGACGAGTTCTGGATGCTTCTGGATGAGAAAACTGAAGAAGTACCTTCAGAAGATACGATCATTGTCATGGGAGATCTGCATAGGCACGTGGGCGCTGCAAAAGACGGTTACAAATGCCATGCAGGGTTTGGATATGGAACGCGCAACGGTGATGGCGAGCGCATCCTCGATTTCGCAGATTCTCATAATCTCGTCGTAGTCAACACGAAATTCCAGAAACGCCCCTCCCACCTCTATCTTTTTATATTGGCAACACCCAGACGCAGATTGACTTCGTCCTCGTTCGGCATCGTGATCAGAATTTGGTTACCGATGCGGAGGTGGTACCATACGAGGTGGTCGCAACGCAGCACTGACTGCTGATTTGAACGATGAAAATAATGCCACCGAAGCAGAGGCAGGACGAACGGTGCGGACCCGCTCGGACTAAGTGGTGAGAGAAAGAGAATGAAGCTGCCGTCGTTGCGCGCATCCAGCTATCATCCGTCACGACTGTCGAAGAGACTTGGGGAGAACGCAGTTCGAGCAATCGCTTAAGTAGCACGCTTCGAACACGGCATGACAAAATGCAACCAACAGATTGACAAGAAAACGTAGCTCTGGACAGAGGAAGTGAAGACAGCGGTTCGCGAGAAAAAGAGGAAGTATCACACCTTCCTCGAGCACAAGATGGTCGACAACTGGCGCATTTATTGCAAGGCTAAGACGGCTGCTAAGAAGTCCGTGGTTGTGGCGAAGGCAGCATGTTATAATGATGTTAGCAGGAAGCTAAACTCCGGGGATCGCGAGCGTTTCATATACCTGCATGCAAAGTCTCGCGACCACAACGCAGAGGATGCGGAGAAGTTTCACGGCATTAACGACGAAAACGGCCAACTTTTGGTGGATCGCAAGAAGGTGATGGAACGATCGCGCGAATACTTCGGAAAAATCTCGACAGAATTCGCCCATCCGCCTATCCCGAACGCCTAGCCCACCTACGGTCCCATCCAACCGATTACCTTCGAAGAGACTGCAGCTGCTGTTAAGCGAATGAAAGCTGGTAAAGCCACAGGGCCGGATGATTCAGCAGCGGAAGTCACGATACTGGAATCCCGCTGGATGGCTGACGAAGTATTTCAATCAGGTCGTTGCGGAGAAGAGAACACTATCGGACTGGCAGCGAAGCACGACAATGCCGATTTGCAAGGGGAAGGATAACCTAGCTGAATGTGTGGACTACGATTCGTTTGTTATCCCATCCCATCCCATGAAGATGTTTGAGCGCATCGTTGGCATACGTATTCGCAGCAACATACGGCTTAGCACCAACCAGTGTGGTTGTGTAGCCAGCTGCGGCACCATCCACTGTGTTCGGCTCCTTATCGAGAAGCACCGTGAACCGTTACATTTCGCTCTTCTTGACTCGGAGAAGGCTTTCGATCGCGTTCCACACGACGTTATTTGGTTTGCGCTGTGACAGCACGCCGTCCCGAAGAGCTCATTGAGTGAGTGCGGTTCCTCCACGCGGACCACAGCAGCCGGGTAAAGGCGGCCGCCGGTACATCGGCGGAATTTTCTATTTCCTCCGGCGTGCACCAAGGTTCTGCTCTATCTCCGCTTCTTTTTGTCATCGTCATGGACGCCGTCACATGAGACTTGCGGAAACCTGTACCTTGAACGCTTCTGTTCGCTGATGACGCGGTCCTGGCCTCCGAATACAAACACGAGCTAGAGAAGCAAACACAAGCATGGAGTGAGCGCTTGCCACGGTTTGGTTTTCGTCTCAATGTCAAGATAACCGAGTACTTAACGACGGACGTGCATGAGGGCTGCACCATAAAAGTTGATGGCACCGATCTCCTGAGGACCGATGCATTCAAGTACCTCGGCTCAACGGTTTCGTCTGAAGGTAACATCACACGTGAAGTCGTAGCGCGTGTAAACGCCACACGGATGAAATGGCGCTCAATGGCTGGTGTACTGTGCGTCAAGAACATCCCGAAGGTCGAGGATCTGTCGAACTGTTGTATGTGCTGTAGCTTTGGACGGAGCTGAATGTTGGACTACGACCAAGGAAGTAGAACATCAGCTTAGCGTCATGGAGATGAAGATGCTACGCTGGATGGGTGGCGTTACCAGACTTGACCGCACCAGTAATCAGGACATCCGACAGCGTTTTGATGTGGCTCCAATAACGGACAAGCTCCGCGGAGCTCGTCTGCGATGGTACGTCCATGTGATTGGGGCTCGCATCGACAGCATCAGCAAATCGAATTCGATCATGATGTAACAGGCAAGCGACAAAAGGGCGCCTAAAACAACAATGAATGAGCGCTTTGCACGCCGATCTGAAAGTAGCTAGGATCCACCCTGACCCAGGCATACGAGAGGGCAAAATGGCGTCAAGGGATCAGTAGAGCGGATTCTGCCTCCGAATGGGACAAACGCTGCAGCAGAAGAAGTAGGTGTGCTCTTTACCGTAAGACAACCGCGTCCCTCAACTCTCGTTTCACCTTGTTTTCTATCTCATGGAGTGTGACCGACGGAGTCGACTTCCTCTCGCAACCGATTACCGTTCCTCTTTAATCTTGAATCGAATATGGTTCAGGTGGCTAGGGATATTAATGACGTCCGAAGGGGAACATTTACTGTTGGAAGGACAGCACAGAGATGGTGTACCCGCTTCATACAGGGCAAATTTGGCTTTGAAGTTGCTTCTCGTCCTGCACCCCTAGTCCGTCAGACATAAGGGCGACTATCCGCTAAGGGTGCTTTAAATGTGAGAAAAAGACATTACTCATGCTAATTCCTAACAACATGTAAGTCTAGCTAACGCATTCCGTCCAAAACCCAAAAATGCTCGATTTGAGAAAATCGTCTACATATGTATATGTATGCTCGATTTCTCTGAACAAATTTCACTAAAATAGTAAGAAAGACACTCGGATGTGGGGGATTTCCATCACTGCCGACCCTACAGATCTGATGCAGTCATATGCCACATATTTCGTTAAGTTCCTTATTGATTTCAAAATCTGTAATCGAAGAGTTGCGTTTGCGGGTTACACATTGAGTGATCTCAAATAGTGGAATTTTTCGTAAACGTGGAACTGAGAAGCTGCCCTGTCCCTACCAGTATTAATAGAAGAGGGAAGGAACTTTGCAACCCATTTAGTGTGATTGCTATTGTACATGGGGTGTAATGCTTTCTATGCCCATGAAAAACTTCACGAACTTTTCCCCAACCCAATACGTATTATAGACACTGCATATTAATGCAGAAAGAAAACTGCTTGGGTAGTCAATACACAGTATTGTAGAACGAATTGCAGTACTATGCATCCCATAAGCTTATGCATCCCATAAGTGATTGAATTGAAAACGTTATATCTTACCTATATCTTACCTCTGCTAATTTGGGCGTTAACTCTTACATTCGACAAGGTGGCTTGTGACGAACATGAAATTATGATGGCTTTCAATTGAGCATGTATATTCCTTAAATAAACGAATTTTATAAGGTTGTTACAATGTTGGTTTTGACAATGACTTGAATGACCATAGCTTAGCTAAAACAAAACCTTTCAGTCGAGATAGTGAACATTTGCACCAGCACAACTTCGGCATCGTTCTGCTAACCTACGATTCCAGTAAAGTCGTTACGCGCAATAGGTGGAAAATTTTCGAGCGCGCCAAGTATGCGGCGTGTGCGCAGCGCTGCCCTCTTGTGGCAGCGATCCCCCGTCCTCGCTCAGCTGTTCGTCAGATTCTTGGCCCAGGTGAGCGTTTTCTTCCATCTTTTTCTTTAATTGAAGATTATTTAAAGGTGTGAGGCATGTGGCTGACCGATATCGATAGGAGGCCCCGCATGTCTCATATTTTGCACATTTTCCCAATACTTGCCCCTAATGCTTGTTTTTGTTGTTTTTATGCATTTTTTGTTCGTTTCTGGCCCAGTGGAAGGCTACCTAGAACAAGCAGTCTTAAACAGGGCTGGAAACAAACAAATATAGATAAGAACAATAAAAAGAAGCATTTGGGGCATGCATGGGAAAACGTGCAAGGTATGAGGCATGCAGGGCTGTCCGGTCGATATCGGCCAGCCACAGGCCTCACACCCTCAAATAAACTTCAACTAAAGAAAAAAATGAAAGAAAAACACTCACTTGGGCACAAAATCTGACGAATCCTTGAGCAGCTGAGCGAGGACGGGGGACCGCTGTCACAAGAGGGCCGCGCCATGCACGCGCCGCATGCTGGGCTTGCTCGAAAATTTTCCACCGATTGCGCGTAACAACATTAGATGAGGAATCTAACCTTCAAAAGTTAGTGAAATGAGTTTTGGACATAGATGATTTCACGGACCAATGCTCCTCTAACCATGAGACAAAGACCCAAGTGCTTGACATTGTGGTTGTCTGTACGGAAATTGGTCATTGAGTAGGGGGTATAAAAGGTTCTCGATTTCCGACTGTGCCTTCTTCCAGATCTTCTCGAGTTCGATGGGTATGCATTGTTGTGCGAGACCGAGGGAGTAGAGGTGCCTCATCGCCAAAAAGGTGTGAAACATCAAGAAGAGCATGTTATTTGCTGTCACATATGTTGCATAAAAACCATATTTCTCCTTTATTTCTTGTATTGTGTGCGTGCAAAGGTTCCCGGGCAATTGGTGGTAGTTCATAGTTTAACATCGTTTTCCTTTTTGCGATTGCTATCCTACAGAAGTTTTCATGTATTTTGGTAGCTTGAAACATACGTTATTTAGTCCACGTATGGCTTCTATATTCGTCACAGAGCTGTTGAGTTTTAGTTACAAAACCAACAATATGTGCTGTAATCTAATCAGCTAAATTTTGCTTTACGAATATAAATCTCGATGGTCGACGATGAAATCGACTTATTGCATCAACCGTGCGCTTATGGAGAATAGCTTCTTGAGAATGGGAGAGGTTCGTGGGTTCTTATGAATCCCAAGCGGAGTTGAGGGCTTCGAAAATGATAGAGGAGGTGGTGCTACCCTTGCATATACTCAAAGAAGGCTTAGATTTTGGCTTTACGATGGAGTCATCGTCTTGATTTCGGCCCAGAGTACATCTGGCGTCGAGGGCTGTCTTGCAACTGCATTGCCCTCCTCAGAAAACACAATCGTTGAAAATTCGTATGTTACTCTATGCACACTAGAACACAATCTCTCAATTTACCATCCCTCGCCACATCGAGGTATGCAGGTCTTATCTCGTTCCATTTTTCAACTTCTTTCAAAGTCTTGAGTAATAATTCAAAAAAAAAACAAACCCGTTAAGTATAAGATAAGGAAGAATAAGTACATCAAAGAATAGTAGCTCAATCACTTCGCTTACAATCAGGTCCAAAGGACCGAAGGCTTCTGTATCGGCAAACTGCCAGTAGAGGAAGAATACAATTTCGCATATAACCATACACAAAGCCTTAAATGAAACTGTATTGAGAATATCTCTGAAAAATTCTTAGTTTTCATTCTGAGAATCTAATTTTAATCAGATTCTCCACACAGTGAGAAAATTTGTTTCTACCTGCAGCGTCATTCTGATTTCCCGATTATGTCTGAAAGAAATGAGCTTTCTTCGGAAGAGGAGTGCAAATAAGAATGAATATACGAAGAGGTTTACGAGACCGACAACGTAATTAGATAGAGAGTTGAGACTGGAACGTTCTTCACTTACTACACGAGCACTTTAGTAAGTTGCCAACCACCTAATTGCAACTGAGAAAACTTCATCTTTGCCACACTAAGCTCTTAGAAATCTCTTTCAAAAAGTGGCACTTCAAAACATACAGAATGTGGATAGAATAGTTCCGATTATAAATGACTGTCCAGGTCATGAAATTGCCCATCCAGATAACGCCCACCAGATTAGTGTTGAGCATCACCACCAGAGAAAGAAAAAGTAGAAGCACTGCGCCCAGAACTATCTTAAAATAAAGAAGCTTTGTTATCTTTCCTCATATCCTTTTCGATTTTCGACGTTGGAGGAAGTTTTTTGTCGCCTGCTGCGAGCGTGGTTGAATCCATATGGATGAGTTCATCCTTACGAAGTCATCATGCAAACTTTAATGTCTCGCTTTAAAAACAACATCTATTTACTTAAAAATGAATTACAAAGTTAAGCCATCAGTACATCTATAAATGATATTAGGTTACAACATTGCAAAAAACTGCTCGACTGCTTACCTGTAATCTAGGCTTGCTGAGATGTCTACTAGCTGTCAGTGGCAAAGCTGTATAAACAAGTCGATGAAATGACATTATAATATTTAAGATAATCACTAAGAAATATGGTGCCTTAGCAAGAGAACCAAGACCCTGCAGCATCTTCAGTTCGTTACATTGGCGGTTCACCACCAAAACTCACAATCCACAACAGTTGATACTTCTTCCAATCCATGTGGAAGAGTGTTGTCCCACTTGCCATTATCTGGACGAGGAATCTCAGTATGCACAATAAGGAGAGAACAAAAAGAAGCGTGAAGGAAAAATCTGACTTCCATCCACACAATTTCCGAATTCCCTTGAAGAAAAATCGTTTCTCTCATCAAAGTGCCACATCAAAGCACAGGAAACATACAAGGATGAAAACCAAATGAAGAAAAATAGAGGCAATAGACACAATGCTGTAGCATAGCGAAGCATATGTCGCGCCAGCTCCTTTGAAAAACTGCAGCAGAATTGATATATGGGCTGCCTCTTCATCCTCGCTTCTTGTCGTCATTAGTGCGCCACTAGTTTTTTGCGCCTTGTTGAACCACTCAAACAGCTGTTATCCAGGATACACCAGCTCAGCTCAGAACTGCGAATCGCGACCCTAGAATTACTTGTAAGGGTGAATCTTCCAACAGAATTCTCATACTGTAGTAATATTTTGTTTTTATAGGAGATAGTGTCAACGCAGACATTAAGAATATCTCCTTCTACAATAGATGATATTGTTGTACATGGTACTGAGACTAAACCAAGAAAGTAGGCCATTTATGCTGGCTAAGATCCACAAATAGTAGCAGTGCCTAGAACGCTTGGTGCAGGAGAGTGTGGTATTCTCGGCTTACGCTTTTGTTCTCCGGACTATGGCCCGGAAGACGGGAGATATATGAAAGGTTAATATCCATGCACTCTCTTCATAAAATCTAGGCATGTTGTTGAAATATCAATTATGAATGCTTCTGCGCCTCATAGTTTGTTATTTGGGCACGTTTATTGGCTTAACGTTTCGACTACACGTCGTTTTCAGATTCGTGGAAGCGGTTCAAGGTGTTGTTAATTTACGAGCTAACCTGTCAAACGCTTCCTCTCTCAGTGCGTTCGAGTGGTTTTAGTCAGAACACTGTGAGATCCGGAGTGGAAAATGACACTCACCACGTGCTCCTACGAATTTGGCGGGTATGGACTTCCGCTTTGGTGTTATGAACAGATCAGCTATTGGTGGGCGAATGCGGACTACTGGCTCTGCTAGTGCCACTTGCCGAGCATAAATAGTCCCGGCAATCTTATAGCTCACACAATGATAAAGAGAACATGAGGTCGCTGGTGATTGCTGAATTCTCATTTCTGCCGTTCATTTTGGGATACCGCTTACAGGTCCAGAAAGCCTCAAAGGCTTTTCTTTCGGCCGATGTTTGTGGTTCGTAAGCAAGAATGGTACATTTTACATCAAAATCAAGCTTTCCTTCTATCGCTACATTTACAATGCGTCCGAGTCCGATCCGGTTGGATAAGAAAAGATACGTATCGATCATCGTCAGATAGATACGGATAAGGATCGATACCTGCCTTTTCTTTTACAAACAATGTGTTCATTTAATCGTACAGAGAGCTCCCCGATACATTGCGCATGGTGAGCATTCGATTTCGTATATCATCCTTGTTTTCGAACAATCCCTAACTTCACCATAAGGACACAATTCTCGGAGATTTAGGCCACGTCGTGAAGTCTGTTTCGGTTCGGTCAATATTCCTGACAAAAAGATCAACTGACGTTTGATGTTTTGGTTAGAAATGTTGACTAGAATAACATCATCGTCGAGTTTTCCGGGATCTCTTTTTAATACTATTCAACGTGGACCTCACCATTCATCAATGTCAGCTACGTGTTCAAATAAGGAAGCCAACCGACGCGCGCTGCGTCTATTTCGTTTAAGTGCAGATAAGTAAGCCAGCAGGCGATGTACAAAAACCTATGCCACCCCTTTCCTGTAATAAAAGATGTACGGTGGTCACTTAAGTGAGATTCGATCCGACAGCTATGAGCTAAATTGTATCATCTCGCAAGTTGTTAGGGACGAGTCGACCCACAAATGCAGCATTGCATTTTCGTCTCCCGAATTTTCTACTAACAGTGGAAATATAGCTGACCGAGCCTACATATTTGCACATCTTTTATGCATTTCTTTCGGTTCCTGGTTACTGACATGCCGGAGATTTTATAATTCATTTAGTTAGGCCATATCTTCTCTCTAACTTCTATTTGCTATCGCAGGGAACAGTGTTTATTCCCCCTTCTGGTGAGTACTCACAATTTTCCTGGAACGCAATCGCATGTGCTAATCAGGGATGAGCGGATATGAGATTTTTCACGACCCGGATAACGGTGCCAATAACGGATAGGCCAAAAATGAGCGGATAACGGATAACGGATAACGGATAAGTGTTAAGATACTACAAGGCACCACCTTCTACTATTATCAAAAATAATATTAAGATATTATTAATGCTAGTATATAATAATAGAAGAATTATAAAAGATATATGACCTGAATATTGGATGAAAGTTAGCAAAAGTTCTTTTTCTCGTTAATCACCAAGTCCGCCATTCTCAAAACGACGTTGAGCATGGCGTAATTATAAGGAGAAATAAACATAGTATCTAGGTTTCACGAAAACAACAGTAATACTTGGATATTCGAAAACTCGATTGGCACACTAGTTACATAAGATGATACGTGACCAGGACGTCTTAAATATAAAGACCCCCATAACGAACTCTGGTCCTTCCACGGTTTCTTCTCTAGACCCATTGACGACAATATGACAAAGCTGTTCTTTTTTTTCTGGGGGGGGGGGGCGTCACATAGGCTGATGCTTTGTTCCATATATCTTTTATGGAGTTCTGGTAAAGCTTCTAGTACTGACTGAATATTATCGTCGTATTCACTCCTAAACACTATGTGTAAATAGATCCAAAAATTGGTAAAAATGGTGGGTTTAAATGAATAGTCGAATCGAACTTCGCGAGCAAGAGGGCATCACTCATCTGTAAGTTGTGAGGTCATCAACTCCAACTTTGTCAGAGGTCACAACATTGGTCAGCGTTGTTGATAATCGTACAGGTAAACAATGGTTTCGAGGTTATTGCCTAGATTATTGGATTATTAGGTCATGTGATACGACGGCTTTTCTTGAAATGAAAGCTCTCTTCTGTTGGGAGCGTGCGAAAGGAATCTACTATTGTTGTCCTTATCCTCATCGTTATCCGGCATCAAAGGCCCGGATAACGGTGCGGATGACGAATAGGCCAAAACCTACGGATAACGGTAGAATGGGTAACCGGACGGATACGGACAATCCGCATATCCCTGGCACTAATGTCTTTGTAGGCAATATTCATAAATTTATCGAAAAGTGAATGCTACCTGTTGAGATGAGGCGTCTACAAATCTCATTGCTGTCAAAGTAAGTAATCGGAGAACTGAACGAGTCATGCATTTAAGCCTAAGATACCGTGTCATACTACCTGAATAAACAAGTGTGTCCACTTTAACTTCGTCTTTTACTCATCGAACAAAAGTGGAGAAGAATCCCCACCAAGAAGCTACGTTTAGAAGCCTGTGGGTTTGCATCCTTATGTGCGAAACTGTTTGAAAAGCCCTGAATGAGATTTATGCACATGAAACAACATTATCTATTTCTACGTACATTGCTTTCGAAGATCTGGATAGAACAGAGGAAAAAGAGACTTATTTAAAATCTATAGTCACGGCGTACGGGGAAAGCCGACGCATACCATCTGAATGGAGTTTGAAAGGAGAATTTGCGCTCACTAGCTTTATTGAAGGAAAGTTCTACGACAAAAATAAAGGGCATGCCAAGCAGGAAAATAACTACAATGGTAGCCCTTTTTCTCTTGAACACCCTCAGAGTTCCCACTGCAATTTAAGACTTCTGTCTGGAGCGACAGGTGTGTCTAGGGCTAGCTAATATCAACCACAATTGTACCTCTCTGCAGCCGGGTATACTGCACCTCCTACGGAAATGCATGCTGTGAATGTCGGCTGTTGTCCTGCCAGCGCCGCGTAGATGGTAATATGCGATCATGATTGATCTTGCCTTCATGAATTTACATACTTAGAAGTGGACGGCTGGAAAGAATCATGATAGCATCCAAAAGACTGCCTCCATGTTTTTTACAATGTTTTAGTCCTCACATCCGACCAAGCATTTCATCAACTCATTGACTGCAAAGCCGATGCATTTTACGTGCCTGTCCAGGAAAATGGGTCATCAACATATTCTCTTGCCATTTGTCTTGCCAAACACCCGGCAAATGAGTCGCCAACATATTCTCTTCCACGCTGTCTTGCCAAACCCCGGAAAATGTGTCGTCAACATATTCTCTCGCACTTTCTCTTGCAAAACAAACTCTAGACCCATTCTCTCGGAAAACGTCTTGTCAAGTAAGATTTTAACCCATTAAATGTATTGTGAAACACATTCTCTCGCCAAATAGGTCGCCATTGAACTTCTGAGAAGTACCACTTTTTGAAAGTGAGTGGAGTCAATAACAAAGCTCTAGCAGAGGGGCTACTTTGTTCCGTACATTGCTGCTATGCAACGTCAAATCGTTGTAAACACTGTCTCGCGCGACGGGTTCGAGACTGCTAGACGCTGCTCCCACTCCGAAGTCTTGAATGCACCCGACTTCCACTGCGACTATGTACCTATGACGAAACATCGGCCGAATGCCCAGTCCTCGCGACGCACATTCTATAATTGAGCCTCACGGTGAGCGCATGCGATCACGTGCTAGTCCCCACTATGCCTGTTCTTTAGAAAATTTTGTTGTACTACCATGATTTATATGAGCACTCAGTAGTAACGTGGTATTCAGACATAATTCGATCATGAATGGGTTGTTTGTTGGTTGTAGGTTGGTTTGAAGGTTATTCGCAAACCTCTTCGGTGAAGTTGAGCATTGGCAAAAGAGTTTACATTCTCACTAAAACATGTTTGGTAAGACGTTTGGCGGAGCTCGTTTGCCTGGCTCCTTTGCAAACCCGTTTCCTAGGTTGCCAAGGCTAGGATCGCGGGCGGACTTGCAACCCAATGTTGGTGAGGCGGCCCGACCAGTACAATATACGCAGTTCATATGGAGGATTTTGTATTTGAGCTCAGCTAATGACTAGTTTTACTTATTCGCTAATTTTCTAAGCATTTCGCACGTGTGAAGCTTTTGCACATACCCCAAGTGGTTGCTCCACCCCACTTTCTAGCGTCCCGAAGGTGCGCCTGTCTACTATACTTGCACATTTTCGGAAAAATTTCGAACATTTGAATAATCGAATATAATCGAAATTTGACTTTTTCGAGTATTCGAATTTCGAATATATTCGAAAAATCAAAATCTTGAATAATCGAATTTTCGAACATATTCGAAAGTTGGTTTTTTTTCGAATATTCGAATTTCGAATAAATATTCGAATAATTTGTTCGAATAAATTATTAGAATGAAAGTCCCAGATTGGGACTTTAATAGACACAAAACTCTAGCAATCTAGAACACATTCTGCGCCCCTTAAAATTTATTGTTGTAGAAAACCTGCGAAAATCCTTTCAACAATCCTACCGAATCAGTTTAAGAAACAAAATTTCGTATGACTTCAACTAATCCGCACAAACCTAATCGAAAAGTGAATCAGAAGTCGAACAAAAGAAAAAATATAGCATCAACAAAGCGAAAACAAGGTATAAGGTGCGTTTTTTTTTCACTTGCAGTTTTCCCCACCTACAGTGTGCGCCGATAGGATGCTCGCCGCGACACCAAACTGTAGGATTTTCTTGATACATATTTAAAATCAAATATGCTTTAAAAAATGGTAATAAAACCCTGATCTGCCACGGTGATTCCAGCGCAGGCGACGCGGCCGCGCCACGTACTTGCTGTGTCTATGAAAAACCCAGCTTACTGTATTTGTCACCTTTTATGAGTCACGATTCAAAAGCGCTGTTCTTGCTCTAAATAAGTTTTATAACGGATTCTTTTCAAACCGACAATTTGCTCAAGTTTCAAGACGATATGGAGTGTTGCGTCTATGAAAAACATCACTATTGACACTCGACTATCCCAGCATTCAGTCGAAGCTCGAAGGACCACTACAACCCCTCAGATGGCTTATGCTATGTAAGGGAGACGAGTTGGGCTTGAAACGACCATCAGTGGTCCCATACTTCAAAAGTATCATACAGTGCGCGCCAAAACTTTACGCCCACCCTAAAAATTCGTCGTTTCGGGCGAGGATCACTCTCTCTTGAGTAATGGCGTTCACTATCGTTTTCAAGATGCTTGAATACCCCGAAAACTTTCACCAAATCTTTTCAGTGTGATCCTCTAATTTTTTTATTCGTTTTTGAAAGGAAAATGCGGCGGTTCAAAACTTTACGCCCACCCTTGAAAATGTCGGTTACGGAGGATAGAAATTGCGAACAAGCAGGCAAACGATATGGACTGATGTAGTAAGGCTCACGAAGGGCGAGCAAACCTTTCAGAGCATTGGAAATCAATGCCAAAGGTTTTTTGCCGGTTTCTTGTCACTGTTTGAGCAAACTCTCCCCCGAACATATGCGAACAAAACCAAAGTTTTCAAAGAGTTTTGGTGGTTGTATACACTTAGCTGGTATTTCCTTGAATAATCTTAATACGTATAAATGGAAAAGGAAACAGTAGAACACATTTCAACCTCAACACGACTGCCATATCATTCGTCTGGTCCTCCTCCTCTACAGTGTCGGCCAAGAAAGGTGCATTAAGTCGTGGTCCTGGCGTAGTTGTGGACGCTGTGTTGAAGGAAATATGAGAGCAAATGCCTTTACAGAGCACTGCTATGAATCGCTGAGTCCATCGGAATCCCGTGTGTGCAATTCCGAAGTTAGTGGTCTGTCCTGACCGAAGTTGCGACAAAAAACTAACCTCCCATTGTCCTCATAAATCCTTACAGCAATGCAAGATTCGCCAGGAAAAGCGTTGTCTGTTTTCTATTCCCATGAATGAACAGCGCTTTGTACAAATGTTATGAGTGAAATCGTGCATGTTAATAAACACTATGAAAAATGCCGCCCAAGCCTACAAGCTGTTCATGTTGTCCCTAGTAAAATCATTCGACCCCAAGGGTGGTGTGATGTCCGCCGAAGAGCAGGCATTGTTCTCTTGATGCGAATGTCCTCAAATGCTGATATGCGGAGAAAAATCAATTGGAAAACAGCGGGAATTTAGTACGGATTTCCTCGGTCGACACGGTGAAGGAGAAGGATCAGAATGGTATGTCAGTCGTGTCGACCTTGAAATGTGTTCTAGCGCTTCCTTTTCCATCTGTACGTATTAAGATTATTCATGGAAATATTCGCCAAGTGTCTGCGACCACTCAAGATCTTTAAAAAATTTTGTTTTGTCTGCACTCGTTCGGGGGAGAGTTTGCTCAGTCAGTGACAGGTGAAATACCTTTTGCATTGATTTTGAATGCTCCATAAGGTTTCCTAAGGTCTTCTTGAGCACGGTCCGGGGTTTTCAAGCACGCTGAAAAGCTCGATCCTCGCCCGAAACGACGAATTCTTATGGTGGGCGTAAAGTTTTGACGCGCACTGTATTTTATTTCGAAATCCCAACCATCACGATTAGCAAAATTTATTCCGTAAGGCGTGAGAACTGCTTGAGAGAAATTGCGTGATCTAGATAGACATCGCGCTTCTCGAACGTGCTGAAAAAACGAGTAATTCAGCTGAATTACTCGTTGAGCTAATTCAACGAGCATTTCCTGAAAAATCAAATCATATTGGTTTGAAAATCATGATAACGACTGAGAACGTCTGGCTCTACTTCGTCAACACCTTCAAAGCTGCAGAGATTTGGCGAGTCTTCTCCTCAAGGGAACCATGCGGCACGATGAGTGTTAGAATCGTAGAGGACCCAACTCTCATCTCCAGCAATCAGGTCTTCTAGGAACTCTTTTCAATGCGTGCAGAGAAAGAAAAACTGTTTATGGCTCGGAGGTGCTCTTGTAGAATTGACGTTGTAATAGAAGTCAAGGAGGGCAAGCCGGCTATATGTACCCATTATTATGGAGTAGTTCCAGGAGTGTTCTACGACTATCCTCCTATATAAATCATGGTATTGCAACAAAAATTTCCTAGAGCGCAGGCGGTGGGGCACCAGCACGTGATCGCATGTTTTCATCATGGGGCTCAGTTATAGACAGTGCTCGCCAGGACGCGCAGCTGACGGGGCATTCGGCCGATGTTTTGTCATATGTGCATAGACGCAGTGGCAGTCGGGTGCATTCGGGATTTCGCGGTGGGACCAGCGGCTTGCGGTCTCGAGCCCTCTCGGCAAGACAGTTTTACAACGATTTGACGATGCGTAGCAGCAATGTACGGAGCAGAGTAGGCCCTCTGCTGAAGGTTTGTTGTAGACTCCGCTCAGTTTTGGCGCAGTGGACGATGACCACTTCAAAAGCGAGTGCGCATGCCGTGGAGGATTCACTCGGTGTCCTTACCTGGGAGATGCTCTCTGCGCACCTCTCTTTGAGGTCCCATGGGGATTGAGGATCCGTCTGTTTTTTTAGAAGGGCAGTACAATCAAATACACAGGATGAAGAAAGTGTCAATTATAAGCTGTTGTGAAATTTTCTGAAACCAGTTTGCAATTGATGAAACTTTCTAAATATTTCCTAACTTTGTTTCATTACTTTCGAGGTTCACTTTCAAGAGTGCTGTTGCACTGATTACGGACAGATGTGCCGGAGCCCCGTAGTTCAGAAAAACATCGGCATAGGTGCCCACCGATCGAGAAAGAGTCTGGCGTGGCCCAATAGTGGGAAAACGGAAGAATACGAGTTCATCGATAGAGATTGGGTCAGCAGGGGCCCATTGGTAGGGAAAGCGCCGGGATACGATTCCCACCGATGGATCGGCTCTGCGCTGGCCAAAAGTGGGAGGAACGCCAGGGTACAGATCCACGGATGGAGGATGGATCTGCCCTGGCCCAATAGTGGGATAGGCGCCAGGATATGGGTGGACTGATGAAGAATGGGTCCGCCGTGGCCTAATAGTAGGGAAAACGCCAAGATGCCGGTGGAGTAGGGGTACCCTACACAATCGTTCGTGTCTCAGTCGACCACCCCTTCTCCCGCCCTATATTAAAGCAGAAGCTCATTAATTGGACTATCTCAGTAACGTGAAGACAGATCATTTCAGGTGATTATTCGCACTGCATTGGTTACACTGTGTTGTTCACAAGTACTAAAGACATGTGAAAGGTACTCCTGTGCAGAGTTGGGAGTGGCCGTTCATAACGGGCCCATAGGCATGTAAGAAATGTGACAAAAAAGAGATGTTCGTATCACCGCATCAGAGATTAGCTTTACATGTAGATGCGTGAATTAGCAGGCAAGGCTAGGATCACGAAAAGACTCGAAGCCCTACGTCGGCGAGACGGCCAGACTTGTAGGGCATACGCAATCCATAAGGAGAATTTCGTATTTGAGCTCAGCTAATGATCAGTCTTGCTCATTTGCTGATTTCCTGAGCATTTCGCACGTGTGAAGCTCCATCACATACCTCAAGTGGCTGCCCCACCCCACTCTCTAGCGTCCCGAAGGGGCGCTAGTTACATAATATATCATGTGTATCGACCAATATTCGAAAATTCTGGAACTTTCAAAAAAAATTTGCTCAAGACTTTCTTACCACCCTAATATGAAGAAATTGCTGCTGAATTCAGCAGACTACATCCGGGTGGACGACCAATCTCAGCAAGATGTATGAATAGACTGTTGGCGAGTGTGAAAGAGACGGGATCTATCATAGACAGACCGCGTGGATGTCCACGAAGGTCTACAACTGAGCATGATGCGGCGCTGATCCTTGAGCGTTTTCGCCGCTGTCGCACCATGCCCATTCGACGAATTTCCAAGGAAACTGGAATATCGAGAGGGAGCATGCATAGGATACTCATAGAACACAACGCCAAGTATGGCGTCAGCTCTGGAACGCCATGACCAGGGTACTGTTGGTTCTTATTTGAAGTTATTGGGTTGAGGTCGGCCCGCTTCACATACATAGTTGCAGGGCTACACTTAGGAACGATATTTCACTTTTAAATCGTATACGTCTTCAAAACAAGGGTTTTATGAAGTTATATTACTGATCATATTAGCGGTTAGTGCGTTTGCAATCTTCACTTGTTCATTTCTTATCGGAAACAACAAATTAGAGTGCAACTGCAAAAGGAATCACTCCGAATTTTGGAGTTACTCGAGTTATAAAACTCGTGCGCATATGCAAATGTGCTCACCATGCTCAACCCCGCTCCATCATCTCTGATCGTGCGCGGCAGGGCTAATTTTGGTAGAGTTAGGACATACAGCGCTTGTCTCT
Source organism: Ancylostoma caninum (assembly GCA_037903475.1). Taxonomy (NCBI): domain Eukaryota; kingdom Metazoa; phylum Nematoda; class Chromadorea; order Rhabditida; family Ancylostomatidae; genus Ancylostoma; species Ancylostoma caninum. Next base: position 936,822 of record JBAJFG010000446.1, read on the forward strand.
GGTGTATTATTTGCTTATATTGTTCAAACATGTGTTCATTGGTCGTCCCATTCCTCTCTTTTCTTCCGCATCTATTTGCGTTTGGTTCAAAAGTGTAAAAATTAGCATTTCACAAATTTTTACATTTCGAAGGAATCATCGTCGAATGCAAAAAACGAAGATGCCCCGGCGTTCCCTCTTGAAGTCTTATGCTGACAGCTCGACATCTGGCGTGATTGCTTTTCACTGAAAGTAGATGAGCCGGAACTGAATAGATTTTGGATTTTGTTTTTTCGAGGCCTATTTCATGGGAAATAACTATTTCCATAGCAATTAATTACTTATTCATGTTATAGGTGGTATTGAAGCCAACTGCTCTGCAGCGCTCTGCAGCGTGCTGTAGACAAAAAGCTGTTGCGAAATATTTACCATTCACTTACGAATACACACAAGGTGCGCTGCCAGAAAAGGGCATGATGCGTTAATACTTACATACACATACGAACACATACAGAGCCATGTGACTTGTTTAGTTTTATTAGTGAACTAGACGGCGTACCCGGCTTCCCTCGGGTGTTTTACAACCCCGGCTTTCTCACATTGATGAGGACAATTGCCATTGCAGATAAAATCACTGCATAATCAAATACCCATAATTTTGGTAGTGAGCACATTAGCGATGCCCAAGTAACCTTTCTTGTCAAGTAATCCCGTAACCGAAATGTCAGTAAGGTTATTTCGGTGACAAGTTCGTGGAAAACAGTTGCCATATTCGCACTTAAACGATTAGCGTGTTCGATTGATCCAGTAAACAAATCCTGTCCTTTTTCAGAAGCAGGAAAATAACAGAAGACATTGAGTGAATCGATATATTCGCGCAAAACAATTGGCGTATTTGTGTTCAGCGTATTGAAAAATCCCAGTACACACGTCTCCATCGACCCATGCGCGAAAACAGCGAAAAATCAAAAAAAAAAAACGATAAATCGATATTTTGTGCAAAACGGTCATAATATTCGTGTTCAGCGTACTGGAAAACCGCAGTACACATGTTCTTGCCCGTCTCCAAACGAAAATTGAAAAATCGATAGAATCGATAAGTCGATAATTCGTGCGGAATAGTTGTTATATTCGTGTTCAGCGTATTGGTGAACCCCAGTAGACATCTGTCTACCGCCCCAAGGCCAAGAATGGCAAAAAAATCAATAAAATCGATAAATCGATAATTCGAGCAAAGCGGTTGCCATATTCGTGTTCATCTCATTAAGAAACCCCTGTAGGCGTATTCTCATCGACTTCTGGTGGAAATTAGCGAAAAATGAATAAAATCGATAAATCGATAATCTTGTGCAAAATGGTTGCCATATTCGTGTTCAGCGCATTAAGAAACCCCAGTAGGCATATCCTCATCGGCTCCTGTTGGAAAATGGCGAAAAATCGATAAAATCGATAAGTCGATATTTTCGTGCAAAACGATTGTCGTATTCGTGTTCAGCGTGCAGCGATACCCCAGGGTGCGTGTTCTCACCGACCTCTGAGCAAAAATGGCGAAAAATCAATAAAATCGATATAATCGATAAATCAATCGATATATCCTGGAGGAAAGTAGCCTAAAACCTCTGCCGGCCTTTGATGGGTATGTGTGCAAAGTTTGGTCCCGATCGGTTAACCCTCCGCGATTTCTATAAGGAACATACATACATACATACATACACACACGCACAGACATTCTACTTTATATTAGGTTGGTGCAGAAATAATGCGCGTTTTTCGCTGCTTCATCTTCGGTGCTGAAAACTTCCAGTGTTTCTTAGCATCTGTATGTGAAGCTGCACATGGTTTCGTAGCAAAATTCATGGCCTTTCTAAATATCTTATGCATTTTGAGCGAAGTTCATGTTTTTGGTGAATTTTTAGTTGTGGAACGAAAGGCAAAAGGCACCAAACACGTTTTTTTGCCAAACTCACTTCAGCGAGCTGAAACTCGCCGGCATCGCAGCAGGAATCGCTCAGAACACCGCCATAGTTTTGGCGAAGGGAATGTGAGCGAATGCATCCCGCCGAGCTGTTCCCGGATTTTTCGGCTTGGTGTGCCTTGCTTCGAAAGTAAGGAATGTCGCATAGGTCTTCCTGGCGTTTGCGACCCCCAACTGATGACAATTATCAAACATCACCCACCCAAAACAGAATATTTGGTTCCGCAGAACATTGCCGGTGATTCTTGTCAGACCATCCCTCCCTTCAGTACAAATGGGAGGATGAAAAGCTCGACGAGTTGATGTCGCGCATACTGAATGAGTACCACATTGATCCTCGTTGAGAGGTCTGCTTCGCGCCTTTGTAGTGAAAGAATTGCGACCAACCAGTTGGCCGCTTAGTAATTAAATATGAAATATAGACCCTCCTCGACAAAATGAGGTGCCTTGCTCAACAGTTGGATGAGGAACATGCACCGAAATACTCCCAGAAACCGAAGCAACACCAAATTAAGGTCACGGCGACTTTGTGGTGAAATGCTGCCAAAATTGCTCATTGCAGCTCATTCATTCTTCCCAATCTGGTAAGTGGTTTCAAGACGTAGATGAACTAAATTAGAAACTTCACGGTGTGACCCCAGCGTTGCTCAATAAAATGGATTCTTCACTCCTACACGGTACCGTCCAGGCAGACCCTGCACAACAGATTCTTCACAGGTTGGAGCAACTGAGCTAGAAAGCTCGGAGTCCTACATCATAATCAGCAGGCTTCTCGCTCACCGACTACCGCTTCTCCGAGAACCTGGACTACTTCTTCCGGGAGAATTTTCTTGAAGACTAAAGTGATACCAAAACTGCCCTCCGGAAGTTTGTCGATTCTAGAAGGTCCTGTCAGAAAGGCACGCTAGTCGGAGAACGTGTATCTTATTGCTAAAGATTTGCGGATTACAATATTTGTAAGCCTATTGAAAAAGATCGATTTTGAAAGGAGTTATGAGGTTCGGAACCAAAGGCATGAAAACGCGCATTATTTTTGCACCAACCTAATATATACAGACAAGTAAAGTTTCGAACATACACCAACATTCGTATCTTAGTGATGCAATGGTGTAAGAAAGAAGAAACAACATCATAGTGGATTAATCATTGTGGCTAAAGCGTTACACCACTATTATCAGAGCAGAATAAATTTCCTTTCCAAGCTCAAGGATTAGTGCGGGTCTCCTCCGAAGTCTTCCGAATAACTATGTTTTTGGCGCATTCAGCACTTCCGGGCAGGATTACATTGTTCGTGGCGAAGCTGAAAACAACTCATTCTTCCATGCAACTTTTTGCAAAAATATTTCAATGAGATTTTGGTACTTACAGATTAGGAGGTGTAATGGCAGTAAATATTTTGTCTGAAGTAAAAGATCAGCACCAAGTGATCAATGCTTGTTTGTCATATACCTTTATTTGCTAACTAAGAATGCGCTATTAACTGCCCATCTACAAAAATATTTTTGCGCATGAGAAATCAGCTCTCAAAACATGAAAACAGCGTCAACCTCAAACTTGCGCTCTCAGATTTGGTTGTGATGTTAAGTTTACCGCTATGTTGAGCTCGAATGTAGTAATCCGTTTTGTAAAATGGAATGAGCTGGGAACGAAAGCAGATACTTTCATTTTGGAAAAATGTTTCACGTTTCGTGTTGCACTCTCATCTTGTTGAAACATTGAAACACAATTGATTCCTAATATCCTGAGAACGCCGTTACTTTCCACAGTACAACTTTAACAGAATCAATTTGTCCACTCTTTCAGCTGGAAAACAATTTAAATTCCGGAGAGGGAACATACCATGGCTGCTGCTGCTGTCTTTGGAAAAAATCATAGCTGTCCTCTGTTTGTTTGAGCACTCACTCTTATATTCGGAACAGACCCATGTGCTGACTTCGTTGAAAAGATGGCTTTCAGTTGACCATGAATGTTCCTTGAATAGAAGAACATCAATGGAATACGCGTTGATTGGTGAGAGCAATAACTTTGGCTGCAATGTCAATTCATAACTTCATAACAAAATTCCCGAAGGCTGAAACCTTCCCGGGAATGTTGACGAGTAGCCCTCAAAAGCTCCATCTGGTCCTTGGATCACAGTATTACTTATATGCATTCTGTTTGCTGAAATGTAGCTAATGTGAGAAGACGGGTTACCAACATTTATTAGGTTGAGGAGAGAGAATGGAGGAAACGACATTCAAGTCAGATTTTCATCTCTAACTTTTGAGAGGGTTTTTTTATCCAGTGACCTGAGCAAACAGCTCTCAAATCTATAATACTACTACAACGCAGGACTATAATGCCAATTCTCTTTTCTCAGAATTGCGCAGGCTGTGGCTGGTCAGAATCATGCTCAAAAATGGTCAAAATCAAAGCGCCTTTTTTAGCCCAAGAAGAGACTCAGTTGTGGGATGAAATAGTGATCAGATAATGAGTGAGGACAGTAAAAATAACAGGATATCAAAGTGCAGGAAAGTCCCGCTAGTTTGGGGCAGAAAAAAACAGAGGGAGAATCGGCATGCAAAACAAGTGGCGTAGAGCAGTTTTTTCGTTCTGGTCGTTTTTTTTTTTTCAGAAGCTTCCCTTCACTTTTCACGCCTGGTATGCACATATGGTAGCACTAACTCTTTTAGCTTGTGGGAACTCGAATAGCAGCAATTCCTCCGCGTTGTGACCTTCCGAGGCGTGGCTCCTCGGAGAAGAACATGTCTCCAAATCCGAAGCAAGTGGAGCGGTCGCGTACTGTAAAATATTTGGCATTTCTATCCTTGATTGCACTGCTGTTGGTATTGATCCCATTGCTTGCCAAGGTGTTGCAGGCTTATAACAGAGGTTGGCTCAAAAACATCCTTTTACAGCACAAGGTTAATTGCAGCAGCAAGCACTCCCTGGTCCTTCAATAGCCACAGGGTAATACAATGGGGAATCTCCCACTATGTCAGCAGGTCATGCCTGATCGAATCATCAGCAATGACGAATGAAAAAGCTCTGAAAAATTCCTTTGATCACTTTCTCCTCAACCTAATACTCGTCATGTTTTTGCTATAGTTCATGCAAAGCCGCATATTCTTTTAGAAACAGAATTTCTTTCCGAATGCCGCAAGAAATAGTGTTTTCAAAAGTACTGGAGAATATGTGGGACAGAATTTCACACACAGGCACAGGTTTTTTTGGAAAACGTGTACTGAGGCTAGAGAGTTCTCCTCTTCTAACTCTCAAGCTCTCAAAGCACTTGAAGCCTCGATTTTGTTGACTTTCAATGTTTTTGCTATCTTTTCAAACCATCTTTTCTTTTTTAACTTTCTTAACACCTAACATTAAACATTTAAAAGTTCTTTCGAGCTAGATAAGCATTTGTAACATCTTTTGAGCTGATTTACTAAAAGGACTGTACATGATACTATTCCTATTATTGAATCTCGAGCCCGCTGCCTTGTAAATTTGAGTCATTCCTAACATCAATGTCGCTCCGATGTTGATGTTAGGAATGCCACAATAACTTCTCCATAATAACTTTTAAGACAAACCCATTAAGTATGAGGTAAGGAAGAATAAGAATATCGAAAAACAGTAGGTCAACAGTTTCAGATGCAATCACTCCGAAAGGACCATAATTTTCCGTCTCAGAAAACTCCCAGTAGACAAAGAATATAATTTCGCACACAACCATACACAAAGCCTTAAAATATAATTAAGGTGCGAATTTCATGATGCTTGTTCAGACTCGCACTCGATTCTACCTGTAGCGTCATTTTTATTTCTCGATTATGTTTGAATGAGCTTCCTTCGAATCAGCAGAGTGAACAATAGTGAATATGCAAGTAAATTTATGGAGCCGATACCATAATTAGACAAAGAATTGAGTCTGTAATGCTTTTTTCTCCAATAGTAGAGAGCCGCTACCAAGAAAAACTTTCAAAGCAGAGGAAAAACTCTTCTATTCTTGTCTCACCAAGCTTTCTAAGAAGTCTAACAGAAGGAAATTGTGTGACCTACAGAGCGTAAACGGAGTGGTTTTCGTTATAAATGACCATCCAGCTCATGAGCGGACTGACCCAAATGGCGCTCACCAGGATCGAGTTGAGCATAATCATGAAGGAGACAAAAAATAGGAGTATAGCAGCAAGAGCTATCTGAAAATTACAGAACTATGATTTGACATTTCGTGTATAGGGTAGCGGAAAAGTACTGGCGCGTTATTTCAAGTTGATATTCATCTGAAGGGAACTCATACCGAGACGGAGCGTTGGGTTAGAATGTGGTGCCATACTAGAAGCAAAATAACTCATGAAAACTGGTCAGCGGACTGAGTTACGGAAAGTGGAGAAGATTGATTACCACGTTCTTCGACGCTCTTGTGCATGGATAATCTCAATTAGAATGCTGCCGAGCAGCAGTGATTGCACCACTCCCGACTCCTCTGTTTAGAAATGTTTCGAAGAAAAGCTTTTAAAAAAGCTTCATATTTTGGATTGTTAACATACACGAACATCTAACACCAACATCTGTATATATAAAAGTGAAAGTTTGTGTGTTTGTATGTTTGTGTGTTTGTGTGTATGTATGTTTGTACGTTTGTATGTTCCGAATAGAAATCGTGCAGCATCAACCGATTCGGACCAAATTTTGCACATCGACTCTACAGGGGCCGGCGGAGGTTATAGGCTACATTGCACCTGGGATTATCGATTGGTTTATGGATTATATCGATTTTATTGATTTTCCACCATTTTTGCCCAGGGACTGGCAAGAACATGCCTACTAGGGTTCCTCATTACGCTGAACACGAATATGACAACCGTTTCGCACCAAGTTATCGATTTATTGATTTTATTGATTTTATTGATTTTGAGCTATTCTTGCCCACGGGATGGTAAAAACATGTCCACTGGGGTATCCCAGTGCGCTGAACACGAATATGACAACCGTTTTGACCAAAATATCGATTTGTCTGTTTTATTGATTTTTCGGCATTCTTGCACACGGGTCGGTGAAAACGTGTCATCTGGGGTTTTCCGAAACGCTGAACGTGAATGAGACAAGCATTTTAGAAGAATTTATTCACCAGGCAAGCAACTTCACTCCATTTTTTGAGGGAAGTGGACGGGATGAAGAAGGGTCACTTAAGCTGATCACCAAATGATGAACATTTTGAAAAAAAAGAAAACATTTTGAAAAACAAAATTTTTTTGTTTCAACGAGTGTTGGCATCAGCTTTAAAAGGCCGGGAAAAATCGAACGCCCGAGCGAAGCTGGGTACACCGTCTAGTTTGAGATAAGGACTAGTTTGATCGAGGTAATCTGCAGCGCGTCGCTATTTCCACTACAGCGCTTTTGTATGAAAGTGAACTGCGGACGTTTTTACCAAGTCATCCGTAAGTTATTTGGACTACTTTTCTTTTGCTTTGAAAAATGTCATTCAGGATCGTACGCATATGTTGGAAATTACGGAAATTTTTGCTCGCCAATACCTTTCAGCCACCCTGTAATTTCCTGTTCGTTTTGCGTCTACACTAAAATCCAAGCGATCCTGATCGATGATTCCGGAACAAATATTCATTTATTGTTTATTGTATATGGTATGAAAAGGGATCGAAGAGAACATAAAAGGTGGGTCCAAAGTCCTAACGTTACCTGCAAGCTTGTTTTGCTGAGATATTGACTCGCTGTGAATGGAAAAGCCGTATAGAGAACTCGATGAAATGACATAACAATGTTCAAAATAATTATCGTGAAATATGGAGCTCTCGCAAGGAAACCCAGACCCTGGAAAAATTCAAAACTTGCTTTTCACCAAGACACCAGTGCGAACTCACTGCCCATAACATTATATATTCTTCCACATCCATGTGGAATACTGCTGTCACATTTGCTATAAGCTGAGCACTAAATCTCACTAGGCACAAAACAGAGATGATAAGAAGGAGGGTGAATGAGAAGTTCGAGTTCCATCCGCATAGCTTTCGAATTCCCTCAAGAACAAAAATGTTTCGTAGTTAGGTCACTACGCTTAAGTGTAATACAATGAACATGCAATGATGGAAACAATGTGAAGAAGAATAGAAACTGTTGACACAGCGGTGTAGCATAGAACTGCGTATATTGTAACAGATCCTTCAAAAAACTGGAACAAAAGTGATAGATGTGCATCTGCTAGTTCATCCTCGCTTGCTGCTGACATCGTGGCGTCATTGCTGTCCATTCGACACAGTTAGTGCCCAGAGTATTCCAGATTCTCTAAGAAGGAAGTAAACACATCAAATTGTAGTCACGTTGAGAATACTGGATTTGCAGTGAATCTAGTATTCGCACTTCTACTATTAGGAGATACTATTGAAACCTCAATAATTGAACTCTTGTTACGACCAAGTCAAGAAAATAGGGATTGTTGCTCTAACTGCGCTTGGAAGTACAAGAAGAGAAGACGTCGCACATGAACATAATTTTAAACAAACAACTTGCATATTTCTTTTAAAATTTGCATCTGTATCCTAAATAGCGGTGGAAGCCCCAATTCTCTCAGCTCCTAGCTTGCTACAAAAAGATGAACAATAGAATGGCTGACGTTAATCAATCTGTTTTTGCACTTCGACTGGATTTCATTTCAAGATAGCAGACGCATACGAACGCGTATTTGCTATTTACAAAAGCTTGCATAGAACAGCCTGTATCAAGCCAGCTATAACAGTTCCCGCAGACTTAGAAGGGCAAGAAATCTGGTCGTCTCAGATGATGACGGGTGACCTTTGACCAAGTACGCTGCAGAAACCTATTCACATTCATGCAAAATCACCATGCAAGAAAAGGCTTGAGGGCACAGCGAGCGTTGATGGAGCTGGTGAAATTACGGATAGGTCTACCGTGCCGCATACTGGAATCGCTATCTTGCGTTGCCGTATTAGCTGCTCTTATTGTAGCTTTATTCAGTGTTTTTCATTGTATCTGATGGTTTAACATCACAACAGCCGTGGAAGTAGTGGAGCGCAAGGCGTCTATAGGACGACCATCGCGTGGCAGAAATGTGTGTGAAAAGCGTTTCGGCTCGAAATTGTCCGCAGATCAGTTGCTGTTTGGGTTCACTATTCGAAGTTGAATCGTGTGACGATTAAGGCACCTCGAGTGCAGATGGTCTCGTATCAAACAAGAAGGTTCATTCGACGTTACGGCTTCTTGCATAACGGAAAATTCTGAGAAAATGTATTGTTAGGAGGGAATTAGCAATAGGAAATTATCGTTGAAATGAATTGCTTCCATTCTGTTTAGAAGCTATGGTGTAATAGTTCAACAGTGAGTCCCTTCGGCTTTGGCCGTATCTTCTGATTTTTCGTCATGTTCACTTTGCTCGCAAAAACTTACCTCGCAACCAGCCCAATTTGACTTAGCCTATAAAAGTTAGTCAGCCGTCTGAACAACGAAAGTGTTCAATGACGTGATCACGGTAGAGCATGATTTTTCTGCAGTTTGCAAGCAATCCCCATGTCGTTGACACGGTCACACACGTGAAAGCATGACAAATAAGCACTGACACTTTGGACACTTTTTGTTGTCCAAACGGCTAGAGCCCTATCAAAGTTCGTCAAAAAAAAAGCACAAAACAGAAGTTGCCATCAGCAAGTCTTGGAGTCCTCAGCTTGTGATAAGTACAATGTGCAATGCCACAATGAATAACAGTGACAGAATAAAATTTGAGGAAATTTCCACTACAACCTTGGGGATACACCGTCTGGATAACAACTACAATAGCGGTGGGAAATCCTCCAAAACACCGAAAATTCGTAGCATGGTACAAAATTCTGCATTTTCTGAAGCTCGGTAAAAAAGAGAATTCCTGTGTAATTCAAAACAAGGATATAATGGATAGCAGCCTATTCAATGAAACTGTTTCGCGAGATGCACTTTCCCTCCAGATGTTTCATCAGCTCAATCCCAGTGGACTGGGCTTGTTTCCCCTACAGACATGTCTATACAACGCAACAGTGAGTCGAAGCAGGTGAGATCTTCATCATGAGTGGAAAGTAGGAAGAAATATCCACTGGGAAGTTGCAGCGCGACTTATCATAACAGAATAGACCGTCGAATAGACTCCATATAAACAGATGTAAAGTCGTCACGCGCAATCGGAGAGTTATCGGGGCGCGAAGAGGGCACAGCCAAAGGACACGAAAGTCCGGAGCCCTTGCTCAGCTGTTTGAGGGCACCGTTCGACAGATTTTTAGCCCAGGTGAGTGTTTTTCTTTCATTTTTTCATTAATTGAAGTTTATTTGATGGTGTGAGGCCTTTGGCTGACCGATATCGACCGGAAGCTCCGTATATCTCATATTTTGCACGTTTTCCCCATACACGCCTCAAATGCTTGTTTTTATTGTTTTTATGCATTTTTTTTTGTTTTCCGGCTCCGTGGAAGGCCGCTTGTCCCAGGTAGCCTCTTCCTTTTAGGGAAGAGGACTCGGGGACGTGGTGTCTGATAACGGGGTCTTTTGTTTCATATCGACGGCCATGCAGACAGACACCACTTCAAGGATTCTGAAAAAAAGGTCATGTCACCAGCCACCACGTACCGGGGTCCTCTTTCCTACAAGGAGGAGGCTACCTGGGACAAGCGGTATTCCATGGGACGAAATACAAACAAACACAAATATAAACAGGGCCGTCAGGTCGATATCGGTCAGCCACAGGCCTCACACCCTCGAATAAACTTCAATTAATAAGGAAAAATGAAAGAAAAGCACTCAATTGAGCCGAAAATCTGACGATCGGCTCCCGCGAACAGCTGAGCGAGGGCGCCGGACACTTGTTACAAGCGGGCCGCGCCACGTCCTCTTCGATAACTTTCCAACGAATGCGCGTAACGACTTTAACACATGTGAATATTTTATTTTTTGTCAATTCTTGGATGTTGCTCTAGAAATTGAATCTTACTCAAAAGCGTAGAGTCTGGACATGCACTGTTAAGTTGTTTTAACAGGCATTTAAGGCATAGAGGCCGAATGTAGTCTATTATTTAAAACCTTCACTAATCTGTCCTCTGTTATGATCGAGGCACATAAAAATGAAGTGGAAAAAATCTAAGCTTTATGTCTACCTTTCACTGAACCTTGGTCAACATTTTGTGTTGATAGCGAAGCAGAGCAACATATTGTTAACAAAGCAAACATTTTGTTGGGATCGTCCACAGCCAAGCAAGTAGCTGTACGCCTGACCGGCACGAAGTTGCAGGGTGCCTTGAACGGGCGCGGTTGCAGATCACTGTGCAGCAACCACCTTTGCATTGGTTTCTACCCCGACCTCCAATATGGTGCTGCCTTAAAGCCTTGCTAGTCTCATCCGTTGGCTGTGAGACCGCCAGCGTAGGACAGTCTATGTGCAAAGTCTTCGAAATTGCGGGTCCCGCGAGGATCTATTCTCATCTCGCTCCACGAATCGGTTTTTCGTATGACGTCTGCGCACCTCTCCTTCCACCGTTGTCTATGCACTGCACCGCACAAAAGATTTCGCAAGACTCTCGTGGTCTGACGCCAGAAAAATCTGGACCCTTACCAGTCTTTATATAGAAGGATCATCCGTAGTCCAAGCGCTACTTACACTTCGTAGATCATTTCGGGATGCATATTTCGTCTCAGTTCCCACTTATGATGAGGAACTCTCCTGCATCAACTCGATGCAGTGTGGTAAAGGCATACTACAATACAGGCACAAGAAGCACCAGTTCCCACCTCCCAAGCTGTTTTTTTTTATTTATTTATCAATACTATCTCTACAGCATCAGCACATTAGGTTGTTGCGGAACTAGTTGCCGAAATGGACACACCAGTTCACAGTGCTGTAGCTCGGCTCAAACACCACGTCTTTTATCAGTTTAGCATCCGTTCAATTCGGTAGATCCTCACCGATAAGAAGCGACGGCTGCATGCCTCTACAACAAAATTGAGGTTACGAGGACCCGCAAAATTTCGGAAGGCGACTTCAGTATGGTCCAGATCAGCAATCTCCTGCTATAGCAGGATTGCATCTGGAGCTCGGAAAAAGGGCACGCAGTAGGGTAATGGTCCGAGGAATAAGGTCAATAAGTGAGAGCATCGATGCCTTACTGCATTATGTAGTTTTGCCGGGTGAATTTTGGAATGGGAAGCTTAACGTTATCCTGAAGCAGGAGAAAACCAGCTTTTGTTCGCCACTACTGACCACATCTATAGCAGATCTGCGGTCATCTACTCGAAATCACAATAGCAGGACTTTGCTATCAATGTTTGAGTTGGTTGGAGAAGGCTGCAGTGGGCCACACTCTTACAACACCATCAAATTCCTGACAGAACCTCCGCTAGTGCGAAGATTTGATTTGGGAAAACTTAGGGATGGGAGGACGTATCTACCAGGGATGTGCGTAATTACGATTTACGATTTACGAGTTACGATTTCCGGCCATTTTTGGCAATTTTTTTACAATTCACTATTTAAGAAAAACGGCCTAAAATTCGTAACGAAGTCGTAAATAACAACGAGGAACGAATCTCCCCATAGCGCTTGTGCTAAGGGGGCAAATATGCGCGACTTGTCTATGTTTGCATTCCGCTGCAATAATAAGAGTAAATTCGTGTAGTTTTGCATATGGTTCCCATTATTCCAGCACAGTGGCTCACACCAATTCCATTATCGAAACTTCTATAGAGAATGTCGTAAAAATGGAAAACAAATGCTTATATGAGGCGCAATAAGAACATCACTAGCCACTTTTTTTCAGCCTTGTTTTCCAAACGGGGCTAAGCTTTCGCACCAGATACAAGCTGCCCTTCTTGCCTCTGTCTTTAGTGGGACTTTTTACCTTGTTTTTCTGATTCAAATTGCGGTGCCATATCGCGCGCAGGGATTTTTTTTCTGAACTAATTCTTATGAACCGATTTGAATACGATACCCATAAATACTGATGACGAAATGCAAAAAATAATCCTTTTTTGGAATCCGCATTCGACTTGATCTGATAATCGCAGAGGAAGTGAATGAGTATTTGCCCTATGCGGTGAAGTGTTAGGGGGGGGGGGTAGCTGGTGCATCTAGTCAGCTCCCAGACTCTCCTCGTACCCAATCACTATCCGAGGGGATATGTGGCTTGCTGGTAAGTGAAAAGATAGAAATATCGACTATGTTTTTTTAAAAAACACGGACCAGCTTCAAGAGTATTTATCCTCTCCCAGCGATGAATACTCCTAAAATAATACAAGGTAGCTCGCTTATAATATTGAGAATAAAAAAACATTGTCTCCATACAATGTTACCACTCTGAAGTTAAGCCAGCGAATTTCTGTGAGAGTCAATTCCGCGGTAGATATATACCTCTGCTCGTTTTCAGAGTGAGTTTGTCATGAAAAGAGCTGAAATTTTCTGTGTCTTGTCAGTGGTACTCGGACCCTCGGTAAGATTTACGATTTACGACGTTTTTGGTTTTTGACGGATTTTAGGCCCAATTGAGTGTATTTCTTTCATTTTAACGGTTTACGATTTGTGAAAACTGGAATTTTTGTTACGCACATCCTTGGTGTCTACCGACGAAACTCACACTTCCTTTCATCGTAAGGAATCAAACTCCATCTATAGCTATCACGCGGCCTAGAGTTAGGTGGCATTTGGGGCGAATAATTAAGTTAGAAAAGGTAAAATATTTTGAAATTGTAGCATAGTGAGCCCCCTCTCTGCCCTCAACGTCCAAGTGGTTGGACTCGGATTAGGTTCCACTACTGTTCTCAACGCTTGATCGTCAGGGAACAACCTGTGGGCGCGAACATAATTGCTTTTGGGATCAAAATCGACGGAAGAAAAACTTGTGATCGACTAGCTCATTGTCCACTGGGAAGGCGATTGTAAGCCAAAACGAAAACGCAAAAATGAATACCGCACATCTCTGACGAAGTGTGATCGAGTTTGAACTCATTAACCATAATCACCCGAATATCGCTTCGGTTCTCACTCATTGTCCCAATTCCCCAGACCATTACCCTACTGTATTCCCTTTTTCCGAGCTCCAGATGCAATCCTGATACAGCAGTAGATCCCTTTCTGGAATCACTTCCAAAACATTCGAAAACAGACCCGCCTGAGACGCAGGTTTTTTTCTGTACTATTGGTTGAGCCACAAGGAATGCTTCACCACGAGTTTCTACGTACTGGCATCAAAGTGATGAGCGATCTCTTCGCTATCCAACTCCAAAAGATGGCATTCGTCATCGGTTAAACGTGCCTCGAACGCGCAAATGTTTATATTCTGCAAGATAATGCTTACGCGCACATTGCAAACGCAAGTCGTAAGAAGACTTAGGGTCTCGGTCTTGGGAATTCATCTTTTTCTTCAGTGTTTTTCCCTCCGGTCTGGAGGGGGGGGGGGTGCTTCCCTCACTTCTGACGCCATTTCTCCACCGTGAACCTGGTCAGGGTGAGCACCCATATGCTTCAGGTCGGCATGTAGTGAGTCTAGCCACCATTGGTTCGGCCGCCTCTTTGGTCGTTTTCCAGGAACTTTGAGATCAAGGCCTACTTTGTTCCAAAAAGATGTTGGCCAAAAACAAACCCAGTAATTGAGAAATATGCTTAGTCCACCATATTTACCAGGCCTGCCCATGTCTGACTACCATCTTCTTTGCACCGACAAGAAAGTCGATAGCCACACCTTTTCACCGAGTTTCCTCACACATTTGAATATTGGCCCTGCTGTTCTGAAGCAAGAATGCGGACCCAGAAACAAAATGGTTTGTTTACTACACAGACATATTTGTAGAAAAAGCAAAACCTTGTATAAATATGAAGCGAAAGGTGTTGCATGTGGGGGGAGGGTGTTCAAGAAACGTTAACTATTCTGAAAATCATATGCCAGTCCTCATTAAGATCCTACGATTTCTTTTAGTGCGTCTGTTTTTCGGTGACTAGCAAATAAACGATGAAATCTCGGGGTTTATTCCTAGGTGCAGCAATCTAACGATAAATTAGCACACATACCAATTTTTTCACACGTCAGATTAGAAGAGAAAAGAACAATGCAAAAAACCATGCCGATGATGACTGCTTATGCGGCATTATCAACAGTTTCCGGTGCATATGCGGTGAACTTTTCTCACATCTGGTCGTCCGTTGTGCCTGCGCCTCCGCACACCGCACACTATTCCGTTAACCATATAAACATTGGCTTGGCATTCCGATCACCGACATTACAATCATGTCCTACTGGCTCGTGCTTTTACTCCTTCACCAACTCTTGGCGTTCTCCACTGCGGAAAGTACTGTAGAAAGAAATGCCGGCATTTATTTCCGGATCAATCAGAAAGCTGTTGACTACATCACAGGTAGAAACTTAAAAAGCTAATTTCTAATCGAGCAATTTGCTTTTTAATTTGGAATACGAAGTATTTATGCAGTTTCATTTCTCCGCTTTATTTCGCTCATTTGAAAGATTTCTATTATTATCTGTGAACATTTGGGGAAATTACTTATCTACTCACCTTCGTATGTTACAGCTGTTCTCTTATGAGACCTTTCTTCAGAACTTGCCAGTGATGCAATGCCGCAAATCCTCAACAACATGCACTTACCGGATGTCACAGTGAGCGCTGCTACCATCTCGAAGATCCACATCAATAAAGTCGAGAAACCCGAAATCCAAGCAAAATTCATCAAAGATAAAGGTTGGTGCGAGAAATTACCCAAAGATTCACTGTTTATGAGACAAAAAGCTCCGAATGAATCTCTTAATTTTAAAATTTTTCATGGGTAGGAAAGGTATTCAAAACTGTTGAAAGTTTCGTAGCTTTCGAAAGGGTTGAGATTGTAGGGGCACTTTCCGGAGACCAGTGCCCCTACAGTCCCAGAAAGAAGTCTTACCCAACGATGGTTATTTGACGTGCTGATCATGATTACCAACTTCATCCCGAATAAAATCCTCATTTCCCACCAAAAAAGGGATTTTCTCATCGTGACCATGTGATGAGACGGTGTGGGCCTTGGATGTGTAAAGCATATGTCTGTTAAAGTTAGGCAAGTAAAAATTCACTACGATTTTGGTGATAATTTTTCTCTTCAGGTGTACGGGCGAATGTCAGTCTTCCATTTCTACGAACCAGTGCCGACTGCACTGTAGACTCGTTTTTCCCCCTCGATGGTAAGAGCATACGTTTTCTTTATTTCATTGGCGGAGAGATGCGATTACATCATTTTCACGCTAGAGAATCACGTACACCTTGTTTCTGACATCTATGGTCTTATTCAGGATTTCACTGGGTCAATCACTTCCTAGCATCTCAAGCCCTCGCAAATTCTCTCGATGAAAAGATGATTTTCTTGCACTTAGCACACAGAAGCACAGAGCCATACCTGACTCATTTTGCACTTTCTTTCACAAATAATTGACGCTTTTGGGACAAGAAGATGTGTGCCTCTACAAATCACCCATTTATCAAGGCTAAACTGCAACAAAATTCAGCTTCATTTCCACTGCTCACTCTATCCTCTGCAATTCAATTATCACTGCGTTTCGAACTACTTCTTTTTTTAGTTCTTTTCATTCTTCTCGTTTCTTGCTTTCCATGTAAGTCCACCGGATTACAGGACAAAATCGCTACGGGCAGTCGTTACCATAAAAGCATGAGTGGCCTAAAATAAATGAGACCGCATCAAGAAAGCATTAAGTAGGGGGGAAAGGTTCATACCGAAACTAACCGGTTTGCTATGCACTCATAAATATTTAAAAGCGAAAAGCCTTCACCCCGCTCCACTCAGCCGTGATTTACAAGAGGGTCAAACTGAAGCAGACCAAATCCGTCTTTTGCTTAGGATCTAAAGAAAAATGTTCACTGCTTTAGCCCTAATCATTCTACTGAACCTGGGATCTTAGCAAAATCTGATTGTGAGAGAGAGAGACACAGAGAGATTACTGTATTTAGTGTCTCTCTCTAACTGATTTATTGGTAGCAGCTACGTGTCTAACTGATTCGCCCGCCTGGTGTGTTGACGGATAGAAACATTTATCCATGAAAGATATGATGTCTCACGCTTTCAAATGGCTGGCACATATGAAATCTAGGACCTTGAGGTCGTGATTAAAGGCTGTGTCTCACCTCATGTTGAGCATCGAGATATCTACAGATTCAGGTGCAGCTCGAGGCGCTGATTCCAATGATGTGCTTGATGTAAGAAAACGCCCTCAAAAACTCCTACTTTTAAGGCAAAAATAGATACAGGAGCGGACGAATTTCCTTGCTAGGAAGCTAGCAAAAGCGGAGCTGAGAAGCTGAGATTGCACATTAAAATGAACTCAGCAGCAGCTATTATCAAACAAACAAACATTTCCATGTTGAAAAACCATGCCGCACCCTCTGCAAGCTCCTGCTGCGGAATGAACCCTCTCGTTTACTGACCGAGAATTTTGAAATTCTCGGCCAAAGAAACCCGTAACTTATGGGGTTTTCGACGTTTCTACGAAACTTGAAGTACACCTTTGTGCACAGCGGCTCGCGTATGTTCGACTGAAATGGGAATCTCGAATGCGGCCCAGGAGCTGAGATACTGCCTTTAAGGCTAGGACCTTCCATCCCAACGAATCATTTCTTTCTTTGTACAGGCTTTATGAAGTAATATCTGCAGAATGTTATGTAGTGTAGTGGTTCCCTAATGCTTCCATAAATACACCACGATTACATTCATTTTTCACCGAGTACGCCTTCAATACATTCTTCATTGTAGCTTGAAAGCTTTGAAAGTAGAAACCAAAAAACATAAACCAAACCACAGGCAACGCAACTTATTTTGACACATCATTGTTTACGTGAACTATGACGGTCCGGACCGATTCCTACAAAAACAAACCGAAACAGTGAATCATTCAAAACCTTTGTTGAGCATCGGGGCCAAAGGCTTCCGCTAGAAAAAAACCTAACTGCCTATTTCCTTAAGTTTGTGATTCACTTTCACATATCCTTTTGGGGTAATTGATAAGGGCAATTCATACTGGATGTGTGCGACTGACGCGCGTGCGTCTATATGATGAGGAATATACTCCGGACCGAATGACGTGGTCGAATGAAAAATTCGAATAAATATTCGAATTCGAATAAATCGGAATTCGATTATTCGAAAAATATTCATTCTCGAATTTATTCGAAACTCGACTATTCGATGAAGGAACAATTTCTAATTTGTTGGAAATTCGATTCGATTTCGTCACGAATAGCCGGATAATTTTGAATGCTAGAGAAAATTATGTGTCTGGAAAGTTTTTCTCCCTAGCCTCCAGAGTTTGCGTAATAATATCGAGTAGGTTGCAAGGAACGAATGATCACTATGGTTTTCGATTTTTGCAGGCTTCGTTTCTGAATACTCAATGTGGACACTGAGTAGAAATGTGTATGACTCCTCAAAAATCTATAAATTAGCGATTCGGTTCTTGTATTCTATTGAAGCTAAACAGACATATCTTAAGGGACATCATTCCGTCCTACTTTTCTTTGTGAGCATTCAACCGCATACAAGATAGTAATGCAATCGTGATGATCAAACGATCGCATTTTCCTAACCTGACAACCAATCGCTGTCCGAATGTTCCCCTAAAGTCCTCGTATTCACTTTTTTCATGACTTCAAGCATCACTGCGAAGGAAACGAGAAGGAACAACAACCTCGTCTTACTGGGATTTGCTATTTGTTATTAGTATTTGTTGTCATGTCTTATTTTACCTAGAATATGTAAGTAGATCACTGAAGTAGTTGTTTAGGAAAGCAATGGTTGAAGTTGGTCGTACTTGCTATGGCAGTAGAGTGAAGGAATCTTAACAGCCATAAAGGCAGTGTCTCAGCTCATGGGCCGCATTCGAGATTCCCATCTCAGTCGAACATACGTGAGCCGCTGAGCATAAAAATCTACTTTAAGTTTCGTGTAAACGTCGAAAACCCCATAAATTACGGGTTTCTTTGGCCGAGAATTTCGAAATTCTCGGCCAGTGGACGAGAGGGTTCATTCCGCAGCTGAAGCTCGCGGAGGGTGCGGCATGGTTTTTCAACACGAAAATGTTTGTTTGTTTGATATAGCTGCTGCTGAGAAGTTCATTTTAATGTGCAATCTCACCTTCTCAGCTCTGCTTCTGCTAGCTTCCTAGCAAGGAAACTCGTCCGCTCCTGTATCAAATTTTGCCTTAAAAGTAGGGGTTTTCGAGGGTGTTTCTTGACATCATGCACATCATTGGAATCAGCGCCTCGAGCTGCACGTGAATCTGTGGATATCTCAATACCCAAAATGAGGTGAGACACTGCCTATAAGTTCTAGGCATAAGAAAGAACTCAAGTCTTTGCAAGGCACACCAGCTCCGTACTAGTCAAATTGCTTTATTCGAGATTTGAAAAACCGAATAAATTCGAAAACTCGGAAGAAAGTGAAAATCGGGTGAATTCGAAATTCGGTTGTTCGAAAAAATTAAAAATCGAATGAATTCGAAATTAGATTATTCGAAAAAAAATTCGAATATTCCGAAGTATAATGAAGAATAGGACCCAGTGGCATCACAGTCGCAGCTCAGACGCACGCCTTTGCGTTCTCGTTCTTTCCATTGAGAATGTACACACATGCCGCGTTGACCGGTCTTCATGGAGAATTCCTCGCAAATGCGTGCCACTGACGCGCGGCTGACGTACGCAGCTAGTATAAATTGCCCCATTACTATGGAAATGTAATGCATATTGACAATGAAAACCTATTCGTGCTAACAATAAGTTGGATAGTTTGAAGGTAATTTAGCTTATAAAGGTGTCGGAGGGAAGAAAGAAAGGAATAAGAGTCAAATTCACTACGGTATGGCAGACACAAGAGGCGCATGTGGTCTACCTGGTCGCATGCCCCATTGCCACCTGGCAATCTGATTGTCGGTGCATCCTTATATTTCATTGATACCATCGCACTCAATCCCAATCCTGTGATCAGAGACGGTGTGTAGGCTTGAACCACAGAAATTTCCTACGACTGAGAAGGGAATGAAATTAGGGCCACCTACGAAGGTGAAAGCTGACTCATTCATTCAAATAGTTAAGTGTTCATCCGCTGTACCTGTTACTACTAATAGATATTTATACTACTTAATAATTATGTTTCTGATACATACTTACACCGCCTAATAATTGCTGGTTGAGGTACCTTCGTGGTCGAACTGCATAACTTCACGATCGATTTGGAGCTTCACATCAGTAGGAATGAAACCCTAGGAGTGAATGTCATTGAAGTAAGAAATTAAAACTGGTTGCCCGTTAAACGCTCTTTGAGGCATCACGGTGTCTCACGTTATAATTAAGGATTTAATACGTTGCCGACAACGTGCTCAACCTTTTGAGCACAAGAGGTTTACACCGTGCGACCAAGGTTTCCAATGTAGTAGAACGTGCGAAATCCGCATTGACGTCCTTATGTTGAATTCAATAATTTTTCAAATATTAGGTCATTTTTGAGATTTTATAGCCCAGAATTTGAATGGCTGAACCACAGATAAGCTAGCGGAGTACACGTACTACTAGTCTAAATCTGTCGAATTGCTAAATTAGATTACTAACCATTTTTCCGAAGATTGACATAACTGTTACAGGTTCCGCACTGCGAGACTACACACTCCGATGTAGTGATTTTGTTGGAAGAAGACTCACTGCTGAATATCATCCAGTCAACGCTACAATCTACTGTACGTCGCTGATCTATCGAGAATAGTGTTATTTCGGGGCTGCTCAAAAAATTACGATTCTGTCCAAAAATTGTAGTTACCATATTAAAAGGAGACTCGAAGAAATTATGTCAGACTATAAATGTAGGAGAACCCAAAAATGTGATCCTGCTCGCAATCGAAGCATTATCTGCTTTCACAAGTATGGACAGGAAGTGTGAGGGTCAATCGAGTATGAGAACACCAGCGTCAATGGAAAGTGTGGAAACGCAGGCAAGCAGAGTGCTGCGATGGGGGTTGGCGCGTGCAACAGGGATGAGCCGGACGAGATTTTCCACAACCCGGATAACAGTTCGGATAACGTGTTGACCGAAAAATGGCCGGATAACGGATAACGGTTCCAGATGCTACAAGAGACCACGTTCTACAATATTGAAAAAAAAAAACAAAAAAAAGGAAATACGACCTAAATATTGTGAATAAGAATTAGCACAAATTCTTCATCTCATTAATAATTAAAACCGACACTCACAACGACACGAGCATGGCGTCATTATAAGGAGATATACAGGGTGGTCCAGATGAAAAGTGAGGCAAAAAACTACCCATAAATTTGCACTAATCCATTCAAATATGGATTAATTATCTTTCTCCAGTAGGCACTGAAATTCTACGTAGGATCTCACACATCATATTCAAGATGGCCCTTAGCCTCAATATAATCGTCTAATCTCTCCCGGAAATTCTTAAAAATGCACGCAGCCATTTCTTTCGTCCATTGCCTTAATCAGGGCTCTTTTCGGCCGATCCAGGAACTCGCATTTAAAAGAGCAGGCTTTTTGCTCTAAAAATGACCAGATAGCAAAACCCAAACGATTGAGATCGGGCGACTTTGGCGGTATACTTCCTTCGTCTAGAAATCCAGAAAATTAGTCTCGCACCACTCCAGTGTTCTCCTAACGCCCTGCGTTCTAGCCAAAACTTGTTGGGAGATCCGGTCAATGTCCTTACCGTTTTCTCCTGTTCAAGGGATCACTGCTCTTGATTTTTAATCGCCCGTCACCGGTGAACCGCCATGTAAATATGGCACCTAAAGTTTGCCAGGAAAACTGTGATATTTCGATACTCGATAATTTGATTCTACACCATTGTACAAGATAATACATACATATCCAGGACGTCTTTGCTAGAAAGTTGTACAAGATAATACATACATATCCAGGACGTCTTTGCTAGAAAGATCCCCATAATGGAGGCTAGTTCTTGCAAGGTTTCGTTTATAGATTTATTGACGACGTGTTTTTTCGGGGACCCTCGCATAGGCCAGCGCTTTGCTTCAAATTTCCTTGTAGAACTTCAATAAACTTTTTAGTACCGACAGGATGTAATGATCGTACTGCCTCCTTAATGCTATTTGAATAACAGGTTCAAAAATTGATAAAGACAACAGGGTTCAAAGAATAGAACGCTGTTAGTGGTCACAACATTGGTCAGCGCTAATGGTAATCTTACGGTGAAATAATGAAACAATGATAATATATAAATAATTTCGAGGTTATTGCCTCACATTGTCAGAAAAACCAGGAAATCTGTGCAAGAGCTTTCCTTTCTAGGCAAGTACAAAGTCTGTTACATTACCTTCTGTCACCCATTATATATTACCTTCTACTTCCTATTACGTTGCCTTCTATTACCTATTCTTTATATTGCCACTGTAATACCTTGTCTCGACTCGCTCCAAGATTCCAAATCACTTATGAGGGAATACGAGCTAAATCGTGCGATGGCTTTTCTTGTACGAAATTAAGCCACTAGTATTTTCTTCCATATCCGCACCGTCGTCCTGCGCCAAAAGCCCAGATAACGGTGCAGATAACGGATTGCCCGAAACGTACGGATAACGGCTATACAGATACGGAGAATCCGCTCATGCATGTCGAGCAAGAGTATCCACTTTATCGGAACCACCCGCACACGTGCACGCGATCGTGGCGTAGGTGCGTTGCGTTACGTGCCTTTACTGATTGCACGGTTACTGGAAATCCTCAGCTCATTTACCACCAAAAATGCGCCCGAATAGCGCAGCGTGCGAAACTCCTCCCCTTTCCTGATAAAGTGTCCGTTATTCTGGAGATTTCGCAGATCTGGATAAAGGGTCACCCCTATTCTGAAGAACCATTCCCTTTATTTCAGGTCTCAGATGCTGTAAAGTCAAAGATTTGTGAGACCATTTTGGACGCTGTAAAGTTCGTCGACGCTCAGGAGCTCCAGGTTCGTTTTAGCGTCTACGCATTTACAAAGTGGAAATCTTTCAAATTCTTATTTTTTTCCAGTCGACAGCTCCACTAAATTCCACCGATTTGTTGCTATATAGTACAAAATCCACGGAGCCTGCTTTCAATCCTGCTGAATTCGGGGCAAGCTTATGTGAGGTTAGCTTTCGACAAGTTTTTTTTTCTCATTTACACGGGCAAAAATATGTGTTCTCCTTAAAAAATCAGCTTGGTTGTGTGCTGCTGATTAAGCCTGGTCACTCATATGACCATGACTCGTCATAATTTCTGAGTACTCAAATTGTCAACTGAAAAGAAAAAACGTGGAAACTTCGATGACTCTTATCCACTTGAAAATAATGGTCGGATCACAACATATGCGGGAATAAATACATAATCCAATCGGTTCTCTTCCCAGGTCCAGAAACTGGAGGGTTCCACAGACGCGCCAACTATCGCAACAATCAGTGAGGAGTCCACATCGTCGGGTGTATGGAGCGCTAATCTCGATCTCGTTTACCCACCCAGATTTAGCGATGAGGTAGCACTATTTCCAGTTATTGCCTTTCAAAACTGAATATTCGGACAGTGATATGTAAGGGTAGAGAAGTCAAGGAGAATTAATGAAAAACTGTTTAGGAAGTAGTCTTTGGAATAGATGGAGGGATACTGTACAACGACGTCGCTGCTGAAAATGTCGACACTCCATCGCTTCTGAACACTAGTGTTTTGCATGACAAGGTAGGGAAATATTTACATTCAGAGGCTTTCGCCGAAATAATTGGAAGTACAGAAAAATTTGAACTTATTCTAACCGTAATCTAAACTGAATGACGTCTTACTCGCAAAGAATTTATTTTTAGATGGTTGGAATACTGCTCTCCGATTCCATACCTAACACATTATTTTCACACGTCTTCACTAATGGAATGGGAAACGTGCATCACAGGTTCGTAAATTCCACACATCTTAAAGAAATTTCTAGTCCTTACTTTCTTGATGTTGGGATTATCATGAAGATCGCTATAGATGTAGAAAATGCTTCTTGGGCCAGTATTGTTCTAGGACTAATTTGTAAGAGATTAGTGCGTGCCAAACGAGCATTCCTCGTCCTCTTGTTCGTGTTCATTAGGGTGCTGTTACACTTCGCGTGGATGAACGTGGAATAGCCCTTCCCTGAATCACGCGAAAAAGTAAAGATTCCTATGTAAACCTATACTGTGTGAAAAGCAGCGAATTCATGGAAAATCTGAATTCTGAATCTCGTTTAGGATCGAGCCGCAACACCTGCCAAAACCACTACGAAAGCTTGCAAACATGATGTGCTCGAAGTGTTATCTCGACGTTTCCGCAAATCTCACGGAGTAGGGGTTTCCCGTAAATTTGCGTTCAAAAATGACCAAAGCCAGAACGTTTCAAATAACTTCAGGCAGCCACGAGTGGAGATAAATGCTAAACTCGGTGCACGCGTCGAAATGGCCGGGAATATTCTAATACAGTTCCAGGGAAGGGAAGAGCTCCATAATCTGATTTATGCCACTACGAAGCTTCACCTTACCGTGAGTTAAATGACTGACATCTGAAGGAAATAGAGTGAAAGCTTGCTGAAAACGAGAAACAACTAGGTCGTCATTCTTGATTCCTTGTGAATTTTCAGCGTGAATCATTTCCTCTTTCTTCTGGGGACGATGCAGTAATAAGGGTATTTTTAGTTGAAGCCGACGATCAGACATTCGCGCCTGTACGGTGACGTGGCCCTTACTCACGTTGATGTGAAGGTTTTCGATGTGGGTTCAGAAACTGTAATTGTTTTTGACACTATTTCACTAATTCTACCGCAATCTTTAAGAAATAGAGTCCGTGAAACTTTGCAGGGAGAGTTGTCATACCCTTTCCCCTATCGTAACTGCTCTTCTGTGGGGAAACGTTGAACTTTTGGAATTTTGGAGTAAACGCCAACTTTGGCAGGAAATCAGCGATGACAAGCACAATGGTGTTGACAATTGCGATCAATGTTCAAAATGACTATAGCTAGCGCCGAATAGAAATCCAATAACTCAGTTCATCTAATTGTACGTGCGGGACTAAATCCGAAGAATTAAAAAAATAAAAAAAAAAGAGAAAGATCCGAAAGCCCGCTTTTCATTCCTAGAGAATACTTAGTACATTGCTTCCACTCTTTCAAACATCCGAACTATAGACTTATTCAAGAGCGGATTTCCGAATTTCGAACAAATCGATGGCTACCTGATGCATTACTCGGCTCTACTTATAAAACTGGCCACCTACGCAAAATCGGAGTTTCATGGGATGAAGTATCTATAGCAAACCTACGGCAATACGTTAAAAATGTGACTACTGTACGACATGGATATTTGTGAACTGCAGCTCGAAAAGTCTCCCTATTAAATACATACGTAGGTACTTCAGCAAGACCTTGGTAGAAAAACTGGACAGTGCCACGTTTCCCTGCAAATTTAATGATTGTCAATTATTAAGGAGGAAGGTGTCTGCGAAGTCGTGAAAAAAATTTCCCTCAAATTTTTAGCTGGGCATGGGCGGAGTACTAGCCAAACCGATTGAGAAGGTCGTTTCCTTCATTGTTCCACGAGTGCTCTGGCCACAGGTGAAGAAGCGTATTCGATTCGCTTTCAACAGAAGAGGTCCGTAATAAATTATTTATTCAATTCTTTCTTTCCATAATATCGCGATCGTTCTTAGGAATACAACTCCCTGTCTTATGCGGTGTGGAACTTGAGCATCTCTCCCTCTCATACATCGATCACGCAGCTGTGGTCAATACGGATTTCAAATTCGACTTACCGCTGTTTGTGAAGAAGTTCAAAATTTATCTGATCAAAAAAGCCGAGTTATTTGATGATGTACCAACCTATGTAGAGATTTGAATAATGAAGTCCTTAAACTATGAAAATTTGCTGAATAAATTATCTTCTTCTTCCGTTCTTTCCATTTCTCAACGAGGTCCGCTTTGTTGATACGCTGACGCCATACTGTCGTGTCGTGTGCCTGGTCTGGATAAATCCCAGCCAGCTTAAGAGTGTCAAACCATCGTTGTTGTTTTGGTATGGTGTTGTATGGTCGTAGTTTTGGCTGCTTTCCTGGTACGTCTGGGTCATAGACAAACAGACTTTAAACAGAAGGGCTACCAAAGATTTTGATATCAAGAAAAGTGCCATGATAGCAATCCTCGGAGTACGCTTTCTTACCAGCCGGACCGTCTGTGTAGACATCGTCGATGGATGAGGATGGCTCGTGGAGTATAGCTCGTAGCATTGCGGTCGCCGTGGCGACTTCATTTTAAATACATATCGATTGTGGGAGGTCTGTAGTTGTCAAATAACGATTGCGACCCGACTATAGTCAATATCTATCAAAAACGAAGTTTTTGTGACGATGTTGGGTGCTGTACTCCTCGAGGAGTACAGGGTGACAACAAAGTCTTTGGCCAAATATAATAAATTGTGAGACTGGGATCAGATAGGCTAGCAGTCTGGAATTTTTCCTGGGCTATAAAGCATTCATACAGTCTAAGAATCCGCTCTTGGATTTTGAGTATCTCTTCTGGCTTCTCCGTAAAATCGACAAAACCGTTGGCTACTGCAACGCACGAGGGCCGCAAGTCGGTCGAACATTTATGATGCTGTTTTCTCGTTAGATCTAAGCCAAGGACGCTGCTATTTTAGTTACTCATTTTTTGTGCTTTGGGGACTGCACTTCAGAGATGCAGAGGTCTCCGTTTCAGGGAGCACGATAATTATTAAACAAATGTGATGGTTTGGTGAAATCAAGAACATCAAGGAGGATCAAGGAGTCTGAACCAACTTTCTTTTGTCTTTTCTTTTGAAACTTGATGGGAACTTCTGCCAAAAGTCCATCTTATTTTCATCAAATGTGCTCAACCCTAAAAAATAACATGCTTCTCAAGACTTCGCTCTACCCACTTTTGCCCTTTGTTTTGTACATTCTAATGGGAAAAAGTGGCGGTAACAGTCTATCGAGCATTTCCGGTCAATAAAACAAGTTTACACGCATATCTCTCTAGGATAGACCGCGTTGACCGTTCTCTATAGAATATTCTTGCAAATGAATGCGTGCGTCTCACGCACGCCTCTAAATGTAAGTTCTTCTTATTGCTAAACACCCGGAGAATGTTTCACCAACTGTTCTCTCACGTTTTCGTTGCCAAACTGACTCTTGAGCCATGCTCCCGAAAAGTGTGTTGCCAAGCGGAAATTTCAACTCGTACATTTGCTTGAGACTGTGGTATTCGAACAGAGACGCTGTGAGACTTTGTGACTGAGGTATCCGACGGAAATTGCAGATATTGGGGGGGGGGGGCTCAGTCGTTTAACAATGAAGATAGCCAAATCCGGTTTGAAAAGGTGGACGCATGTGTAGTGAGACCCTATCCTAAGACTACATTTATTCAATTTGGACAAATTTCTTCGTTTTGATACATTCCGCCGACTTCTGATAGGATAGTAGGAGACACATGCATAGTTACGTGAAAGTTGCTTCTGCTCTCGTTATTGAGAGAAGCGCTAAAAATCGAGGAAAAGGGTGGTGAGAGAGAGGGTGTACGTCAGCGGAAAAGATGTCACTGGAGTTGTTCAGAGCCGGGACGGACCGGAGACCAGAAGATGCCACCCGAATGTGAGGACGAGCGAAAAGAAAATGAGCACTGGGCTGACGCCGATGGCTTTCACAAACTGCTGCGCCGAACTCTCGGACATACACACAATTTGTCATCGTCTTCTTTCACCAGCGATTGAGGCCGATTTTCTTCCTCGGCGTAGGAACAAATGTCTGAAATTCGTGCGAAAGCGCTGGGAGTTTGCTGGGTATTAATATATAGTCAAATTTTTATTAACGTGCTCTTCAATTACAAACGAAAAGACTACGGAAGCAGTCATTATTTCTAGGCATTGCTTTGAATTTTTCACAGATTCTGAAATCAAATATTTCTTGACAAATTACATAAGCGTGGAAGGTGGCTTTGTGATACTTACTTTGGTCGGCACTCACTCGCGGGTCTGCCGTCATTCAGGGTGCAGTGGAAATAGTCACTACATACAACATTGCCGAATGCTGTATTCAAAGCATTGAATGAATATGATGAATTAAAGTAGAGATTTCACTAGTGATCACAACTAACACAACTGACCAACGGCACCGGCGCAATTATCCTCCTCCTTCTTTTTCAGGAAGACCTTGTGAGAACTCGAACACATGGATATGCTTGACAAGTCACGTACTTTGATGCCAGGACCACGTTGAAGTCGGCTCTGAAACCTGTTAAGATGGAAGGATTTGATCTTGCTAATCTTGATTCAATTTGTTCTAGGTTGCTGATGCTTACCACACCATCACAGCCAACAGCGTCGTTGCTTATGATGTTTTTTTTTTAGCTTCTTATATGTGAGCTGGGATACATTTTTATAGGAGTTAGTCAGACAATTTGCTGGAACCTCTGCCCAGATAGCCATTTAGCGAAGCCTTCCTCAGGGCTTGCTCAGACTCTTCCAGGCATCACTGTGGTGTGAAAGGATGGGAATTCATGGGAAGTGGTAGGACATGCGATCCCTACGCATGTTCAACTTCACTATACATAAGACATATGCGATCATCCTCTGAGCCACAAGTTTCTCAGCCAGTAGTAGACGACCTAGAGGACTAGAGGACGCCCCCTGGTGCTCACCATCGACGAAATAAGAAAAGCAGAGAAGACGCTTAAGAACGGTAAAACGTTCAGTATGGCGACAACCAATTCCTCTCTGACCTAATGTTCGCGTACGAGAGCGCGATCTTTATGGAAACGGATGCGAGTGTTACGGATATGATTACCTCAATTGTGGATGCTGCGGAGTCATGCAGACCAAGGTTAGAAGGAGAAAGGCAGAGGTCACGACAAAGGATGGTTCTAAAGCCAATGTTTGCCTGGCGGGAGTTCAGCTCGAGCAAATCCAGGAGCTCCACTACCTTGGATCCCTCATGGACAAGAAGAAGGTAGTGCCCGCACCAAAGATCAACAGCAGGATTGGTAAGGCCTCCACAGCATTCGCTTCGCTGAAACGGTGTGATTAGAAGGAAAACGTCATCTCCCCCACGACGAAAATGCGCCTATTTTGAATACTGGTGATGCCAATCTCAATTTCTGGATCTGAAACATGGATCCTGCTGAAGCCAGCCCTAAACAAGCTTGAGACTTCCCAAATGCGGTATCTTCATCAGATCCTCGGAATCACTATCGCTAGCCTGAGATGAAAGTATCCTTGACAGTTGTGGACACCAACCGACACTGGAAGAACAAATCCGAATGCAAAGACTACATTGGCGTGGACACGTCTGCGGAGCGCACCCCACCCGACCGCCACACAGTATTCCGTCGAGTGAGCGCGCTACGCTGTGGAAAGTGCAGTGGGCGGCACCGAAGAGAACCTAGATCAAGCAAGCTGAGACGGACCTAAGGAAACTACAGTGCAGTATCGTTGAAGTCAAAATTATCGCTGCAAATGTCAGGCGGAGGGATGTTTGGGCTCAGCTGAAAAAGGGCGTGGCCAATGAGACCCCATGGATATACAAGTGTTACGATGCTTCTGCTGAGAGCTACACCGACTCACATAGAAGGATGTGAATGTTGCGCGTTTTGACTACTTTTACTATCCAACAACGACGAATTGCAGCTACGGATCACTCAAAATAAAACTGTTGTCTGAGGGGTCCATTCAAAAGGAAAAGGTTCGAGAAATTTTAATAAATCAAAGGGAAGTGTGTGTGTGTGTGTGTGTGTGTGTGTGTGTGTGTGTGTGTGTGTGTGTGTGTGTGTGTGTGTGTGTGTGTGTGTGTGTGTGTGTGTTTGTGTATACATGAAATCCAGCCACCAAAAATGGAAAACACCTACTCCATCGTGTTCAGCACGTCGAGTTATGGGCGAAAATGTTTAAATCTTGATTTTTTAACTCGACTTAAACGTGTTTTGGGCCACGTTTGTCATGTTCAGACATTTTAATGGCCGACAGTGGTTTCCAACGCGGTCGGAATGAGTGAGCTGCGCCAATGATTACAGGACCGTATGAAAGGAAAGAGATGGGCAGGATACCTTTATAACGAAGAGGAGAAATAAGCGGACGGGGTTGACACGGATGAGGGTTGCGCTCGCACAGATAGTGGAAAACTTGACATGAAACGGGCCTATAGCTATGTCAGATGTGCGTCGGCGCTCGGTAAGAGGAGAGTTGCCACTGGAGGGAGAACAGCAGCGAGAGTGATGCGCCAGCGCCCATAAGTGGGGGAGACGGGTCCACCGGTGTGACAGGGGAGCGCCGGCGTCCAAAAGTGGGGAAACGCTTCGGATCAGATCCAACGATGTTATAATGGAGCGCCGGCGTCCAAAGTGGGATAACGCCAGAAGTCGGGTCCAACGGTGTGATAAGGGTGCGCAGGCGTCCCAAAGTAGAAAAAGTTTTGAAATTCCTTCAACGGTGTGATAAGTGTGAGCCGACGTCGAAAAGTGTGAAAGATGTCACGCACGGATCCACACCTGCGAGAGTAGCATCCCAGCGCTCAGTAGAGGGGAATATACACACGTATGCGAGGCGAGCGAAGCGAGCCCAAAAGAAAGAGAGTCCGACGTTAGCCGGACGATCTGGCTGGTACGCTTCTGAATAGGGGCCAAATACGATGTCAAGATTCTCCCGGAAATTTTCGCAGCAGGGTTATTTCACGTGCTGAACACGAAGATTAGGTCTTCAAGTGGGTA
The DNA here is from genome assembly GCA_037903475.1 of Ancylostoma caninum. NCBI lineage: Eukaryota > Metazoa > Nematoda > Chromadorea > Rhabditida > Ancylostomatidae > Ancylostoma > Ancylostoma caninum. The sequence continues at coordinate 967,536 of JBAJFG010000446.1, forward strand.
AAAATGACGTCATTCGAAAAAAGAACACTGATTCCGCGATCAGCGCAGCAACTAGTTTTCTATGGAAAATTCTGGAGGTGTTAAGAACTGGTTTAGGAATTACACGCATTGCGTGAGCCTTCCTGGTTTTCGGTTAACGGCGGCGCGCTGCGTGCTTAACCGCGAGACACCATCCCTTTTTTTTTTTGGCCGAGCCCAAACGTGCTCCCTCCAATTGTTAAGAATGGAGGCCTGTCGTTCAGGCAATCCTTATTCCAGTGGCAGCTTCAGCAATGTTGAAAGGACATACCGCTTCTCCAAACGCAAGCTAAGGTATAAGTAAGAAAGTATTATCTGCTCGATAAGAAATGGCGTACATTCGCCCCGTTGATCCCCCCCCCCCCTTCTCTACCATTATCTCTAGCAAGCCAGACATATCACTGATGGCAAGAGGTGACGGTTGGCTATGATACGGCTATGATAGGCAGACAATGATAGCAATACGTACGGAGGGTGAGCGGTGCGCATGTACGCCACAGTAGATTGAAAACACTTTAAGTATAGCACCGCTCCAGCGATATATCATTTTCGACGATACTCGCTATGATTTCCATAAAGCCATGGCCCACAAGGAATATGTAGCGAAAATAAAGTCGCCAATCTTTGGCGATAATAGGTACTATACTCCTCAAGAAGTGAAGCCATAGCCTGACAGGCATAGTATGCCTGCTATTTAAGACTTGACCAGCCTGATCGTCCGGCTAACGCCGGACTCTCAGGCTTCTTTTCGTGCTCGCTTCGCTCGCATATTTTCATTGTCCTCAGATAAGATTGGTGCAGGTGGATGAACAGACACTATCCACAGAGAAGTATTCTTTATCGCAGCGGATGGAACCACTGACCCACTATGGACAGCTCCTTTCCAACAATTTCTGGCAACGGCGTTTCCCTACTTTTAGACGTCGGTGCACCCTTATCACGCCGTTGGACACGAGTCTAGGCGTTTTCCCGCTTTTGGACGCCGGCGCACCCTTATCACGCCGTTGGACACGAGTCTAGGCGTTTCCCCGCTTTTGGACACCGGCGCACCCTTATCACGCCGTTAGACCCGGCTCCAAGCGTTTCCCCGCTTTTGGACGACGGCGCACCCTTATCACGCCGTTGGTCCCTACTCCTAGCGTTTCCCCGCTTTTGGACGCCGACGCACCCTTATCACGCCGTTGGTCCCTACTCCTAGCGCTTCCCCACTTTTGGACGCCGGCGCACCCTTATCACGCCGTTGGACCCGACTCCAGGCGCTTCCCCACTTTTTGACGCCGAAGCATCCTTATCACACCGCCAGCCCACCTCTAACAGTATCCTAAGGCGTAACCCTCATCCGTGTCATCCGTCGTTCGCCTGGTTCCTCCTCTTCGTTATAGAGGTGTCCTACCCTTCTCTTTCCTTTTATACGGTCCTGTAATCAAAAGCCTATCTCATCCATTCTGACCGTGATCAAAACAACTGTTGACCATTAACATGTCTGAACGTGACAAAAGTGGCCCGAAACTCCTGTAGATCAAGGTAAAAATCAAAATTTACCACATTTTCATACATAACTCGACGCGCTGAACACGATGGCACAGGTATTTTCCATTTTTGACGGCTGGTTCTCGTGCACACACACACACACACACACACACACACACACATGAACTGCCAGTTAATAAGAAGTAAGATGTCATTAAATGCCGGTTGTGTGATAACAAATCAGGACTTGTCATAATTTGCTTATAACATTTTGGGTAAAATGGAGTTGGGGGGGGGGGTCACTTGGTGCAAGTCGATACCATGACCTGTCCTGCACGTTCTGATTTGTTAGTTGACACGTCCAGAACGCTCTGACTTGTTAGCTCTCTTAATGTACAACAGTTACCTGAAATGCAAACAAGTCAGAAAGTGTAGGATAGGTCATATTATCGACTAATATGCCTAGCTGTAGCTTGGCTAACGTAAGTGGTGCTGCAGTAGAAAATGGATACCATACTCTTGTTCATCACCCTCACTAACCCTTTATCCAATTATTGAAGAAATTTTGGTGTTTTCTGATCAGAAAAGCCGGAAAATGCCTAGTCAGATTACCGTTTCCGTTCAAACAACTCCCTCTCGCTATCCTCCATAGAAGTGCCTGAAATTAGTACTTACTTTATTCACACAAAGGCACGCAAACATCTGCTATATAAAGAATGATAGCGTATTGATTCTCATTTTGCAGACGGTGAGGGTCCGTCTGTTTCTTTAACCTTTCATCATATGAAAAAGCGCATGGACAGTGATGAAGGGTGGATGCGCAGGTTTGCGACGAGAACCGATTAATGGATAACGGCGAAACTAGAGTGCGCAGACAGCGCCCCGCGCTAGATCCTTGCGGGACCTGCGATTTCATAACAGCCTCACACGCTTCCAATGGAGTCAAGAAGTCTCTCATGATCAATTCGCTGCGGGACCCGCGTCTAGCAGTCTCACAGCCTCCGGATGAGATAGTGTTTGCAAGAATATACGGAGCAGGATAACCACTTTACAGGCATATTGTAAGGTGACACAAAGAATTGAGCCGTATAGGCAATGCCTATTAGCCATGCTGCTCCTCCGCTGACGGCGATGAGATCACTGAACGGCATGAGAGCTTCTTAGGCGTAGTGCTGCGGTGGTATCCGTAACACCCTCTCACAACTGGCACATTCTCGTCCTAGCATCCGTCCGAAAGTCCCTGAGCGATTCTGCAGCCACAGAATCCGTTCCAGTTTGTAGACTTACATGCATAGAAAAAAAGGGCCATCATAGGTCATTGTGACATTTCCAGTGACAAGTATGTAATTATTCAAGATTTCTGAATAACTACCTCCTTCCATTGCTCTTGAGATTTATTACAAAAGATGGATGTTACGATAGGCGACAGATGTACGAAGGGCCAATAGTGCCAGGGTACGGTTATGCGAATGCAGAGGGGTTTGCTGTGGTTTAAAAGTGCGGGAGATGACAGGAAACGGATTCGCGGACGGATGAGAGTTCCGCTGTGGCCTAAAAGTTAAAGGAACTCCAGGATATGGGTCCACCGATGGACGAGAGGCCCACTGTGGCTTTCAAGTGTGGGGCATGCGAGGATGCGGATCTCCTGATGGCACATAGGTATTCTGTGGCCTGAAAGTGTGGGGAGTTAAGGGAACTTCAGTATATGGACTCGCGGATGGAGAAGTGATCCACTGTGGCCCAGGTGTGAGGAATGCAAGGATACGGATCCACCGATGTGCGGCGGGTCTGCTGTGGCCTGGATGAGTGGGGAACGCCAGGATACGGTTATCTCGATGAAGGAGGAGTTCACTATGGCCAAAAAGTTAACTCCAGGATATGGGCTTGCGGATGGAGAAGGGGTCGCACATGGGTTTGCCGTGTTCGTGAACGTGTGGAGAACGCTTGGACACGGTTGTGCCGATGGAGTAGGGGTCCGCTTTGCCCAGATGGAAAGCCACGATACGGGTCCACCGACGGACGATGGTCTGCTGTGGCCTAAAGGTTAAGGGAACTCCAGAATATGGGCTCACGGATGGAGTGGTGGAGACACTATGGTGAGGAGACCCTCCAAGAGCGTACATCTCCGACTGTGATGACGCAGTACTGCGGATCTTAGTTTCTAGAAAAACCCAAATGCAACTGGTCCAGTCCGTGAAAACACATTGAATGCTCCGAGAAACCGCACGAACTTGTTGCCTAATCCAACACTTTTTTTGTGAGTGTAATTTTGCTTCCCATTCTCTTCCTCACTATAATTTGTTCACAGAGTAGAGGGTGACTAGCATGACAGGTCCACGGACATTTAAAATATGCGGGGACAACAAACGTGGTATGTATCATTGCATCAGAAAGTAGCTTTACTTGTTGATGGATGAGGAAGAATCCTCGAGAAAGGCTAGCATCGCGAGTACAAGAAGTCCGGAGTTGGTAAGGCGGCCAGACTTGCAAAACACACACAACTCATAAGGAGGATTTCTTATTCAAACTTATTTAATTATTATGTTACCAGTCTGGCCGTCCGGCTAACGCCGGACTTCCAGACTTTTATTGATGCTCGCTTCGCTCGCATACTGTATGTTGAAAGCAGGCACAAAAGTGTAAATGGATTGGTAAAATCTGTATCCTTCCGCGCACTTCTTCCGCTATCCTGAGATGCCCTCGATCCCGTAGTTGTTGCTTTCTCGCATATGAACGAAGTTACGCCCTCCCATGAGCGAAGTTAGTGGTCGTGAAGAATTGAGTGTAACCGATTCAGTGCGAATGTTATCTCGAAATGATTTAGGCTCAACTGGTTCTTGTGGTAATTCAAGTGATAAGGGGCCACCGGTGTATATGAACGGAAAGGAGGGAGTGGTTCATTCAGACACAAACGGAATGGGAAGAGAACACGGATACGAAAGGAAACAATGTACATCTAGGTGATTTAGGTGGGAGCGTCCGCAGAAACAGGGTAAGCGTAACTCTCATGCAGAAATAGACACGCCTAGCGAATTCCTATGACTTTCGGAGCTTGCACACCCTTATCACACCGTTGGACCCGACTCCAGGCGTTTCCCCATATTCGGACGCCGGCGCACCCTTGTCACACCGTTGGATCCGACTCCCGGCGTTTCCCCATATTTGGACGCCGGCGCACCCTTATCACACCTTTGGACCCGACTCCAGGCGTTTCCCCATATTTGGACGCCGGCGCACCCTTATCACACCGTTGGACCCGACTCCCGGCGTTTCCCCATATTTGGACGCCGGCGCCCCCTTATCACACCGTTGGACCCGGCTCCGGGTGTTTCCCCACTTTTGGACGCCGGCGCACCCTTATCACACCGTTGGATCCGACTCCAGGCGTTTCCCCATATTCGGACGCCGGCGCACCCTTATCACACCGTTGGATCCGACTCCAGGCGTTTCCCCATTTTGGACGCCGGCGCACCCTTATCACACCGTTGGACCGACTCCACACCGTTGGACGCCGGGCACCCTTATCACACCCCGACTCCAGGCGTTTCCCCATATTCGGACGCCGGCGCACCCTTGTCACACCGTTGGATCCGACTCCAGGCGTTTCCCCATATTCGGACGCCGGCGCACCCTTGTCACACCGTTGGATCCGACTCCCGGCGTTTCCCCATATTTGGACGCAGGCGCACCCTTATCACACCGTTGGACCCGACTCCAGGCGTTTCCCCATATTTTGACGCCGGCGCACCCTTATCACACCGTTGGACCCGACTCCAGGCGTTTCCCCATATTTGGACGCCGGCGCACCCTTATCACATCGTTGGACCCGACTCCAGGCGTTTCCCCATATTTGGACGCCGGCGCACCCTTATCACACCGTTGGACCCGACTCCAGGCGTTTCCCCATATTTGGACGCCGGCGCACCCTTATCACACCGTTGGACCCGACTCCAGGCGTATCCCCACTTTTGGACGCCAGCGCACTCTTATCACACCGTTGGACCCGGCTGCGGGTGTTTCCCCACTTTTGGACGCCGGCGCACCCTTATCACACCGTTGGATCCGAATCCAGGCGTTTCCCCATATTTGGACGCCGGCGCCCCCTTATCACACCGTTGGACCCGACTCCAGGCGTTTCCCCATATTTGGACGCCGGCGCACCCTTATCACACCGTTGGACCCGGCTGCGGGTGTTTCCCCACTTTTGGACGCCGGCGCACCCTTATCACACCGTTGGATCCGAATCCAGGCGTTTCCCCATATTTGGACGCCGGCGCCCCCTTATCACACCGTTGGACCCGACTCCAGGCGTTTCCCCATATTTGGACGCCGGCGCACCCTTATCACACCGTTGGATCCGACTCCAGGCGTTTCCCCATATTTGGACGCCGGCGCACCCTTGTCACACCGTTGGATCCGACTCCCGGCGTTTCCCCATATTTGGACGCCGGCGCACCCTTATCACACCGTTGGACCCGACTCCAGGCGTTTCCCCATATTTTGACGCCGGCGCACCCTTATCACACCGTTGGACCCGACTCCAGGCGTTTCCCCATATTTGGACGCCGGCGCACCCTTATCACACCGTTGGACCCGACTCCAGGCGTTTCCCCATATTTGGACGCCGGCGCACCCTTATCACACCGTTGGACCCGACTCCAGGCGTTTCACACCATTGGACCCGACTCCAGGCGTTTCCCCATATTTGGACGCCGGCGCACCCTTATCACACCGTTGGACCCGACTCCAGGCGTTTCCCCATATTAGGACGCCGGCGCACCCTTATCACATCGTTGGACCCGACTCCAGGCGTTTCCCCATATTTGGACGCCGGCGCACCCTTATCACACCGTTGGACCCGACTCCAGGCGTTTCCCCATATTTGGATGCCGGCGCACCCTTATCACACCGTTGGACCCGACTCCAGGTGTTTCCTCACTTTATGAGGCACCGTTGCACATCGCTGGACCTTCTGGTCGACCATCTCTCTACCCCACTCCACCACACCATACCCGTTCTTAGTCTTTTATATGATCTCGCAATCACCACCAATCACCATCACTGACCAATCACAGTGCGTGTGCACACGCACGCACAGAGTCACATAATGTCTGTAATATATACAAAGTATGATCCCATAAACAATAACCGTTTTGGAGGTGCGCATTACACGGTGCGTAACGCAGCTCAAACTTGAGATTTTCCCTTGGATTTTCAGTACACGCTTGAATTTTCTAGATGAGAACTGAATTCACCGCAAGCTCAAAAGGACACTCCAGGTAAAGGTCTGGCCAACACATTATTGCAGAGAGAGGTCCAACGCCACACTCAGTGAAATTTCTCTTAGTAGTATGTGAACCTGTATGAATTGGTAACAGGATGGTAATAGACGAGGCATTTAGTAAATTCTACTCTGGTCTAGCTACTGCCCGAGGTGTTTTTCTGAGATATCGAGGTTTGCTGAATTTATCCAGATCTCCCTCAGCGATCTATTAAACAAAGCGCCGTAGGGGGGCTAGAGCGGCTTGACATATTGTTCCATGAACGCGGCGGCACTCATAGACACCGGTAATCATGAGGCGCAGACTGTGAGGCTGAGTGGCCGATTTTTAGGGACTCCGACACGTTCGTTTCGGGACTCAATAATTACGTCAATTGTGGCTCTCTTTGCTACACAGGATGGTGATTTCAACGCCCTCGCTGGGCAGCATAGGGGTGAGGGAGTGTTAACAACTCTCGGGCAGTGCAGTATACGAAGCTAGAAAACCCCTCTACCACTGCTGCGGCTCTTTAGTCACCTCTACTGAAGTGAAGGGCGGGTTCTTTGAAAACTCTACAGCGTCTCGGAACCAGGGTGGTGGCTGTACATACGCGGTCGGCCCATTTGGGGATGCCTCTGACCCATCCCCAGCTGAGGTCTCGATGCGATTGTGCAGTCACGATATCCGTTATTTTCGAGAGAGCTTGTGCACTAACACATAGAGTAAACGCTTCATAATAGCAAGCATGATATTGTGTCAGCAATCAACCAATAGTTGATTATAATCAACAAATACATAGTTTGCCAAAATTTCTGAATAACTCCCAAGCCCTCACCATTACTTTCTAGATTTACAAAGGGCGTAGCTGCTCCGATGAGAAACAGGTGTGCCGTGGCTCAAAAGTGGTGAAAACACTTGGATACGGCTCTGCCGATGGAGGACGGGTCCGGTTTGGTCTAATTGGAAAGGAAAAACACCAGAATAACATCTGATCGACCGTATGAGGGCCCATTGTGGACCAATAGTGTGGAGCACACCAGCATGCATTATAGCATCGGTTCGCTTCGGCTCACTAACGCCAGGATATGGGTTCACCGATGGAGTAAGAGCAGTAAGGAAAACACCAAGGGAGGAAGGACCCGAAGTGGCCCAATGGTATGGAGAACGGCAGAATATGGGCTCGCTTTGGTCCAGTAGTTGGAGAATGACGGGGTGCTAGCCTGCCCAGGGGGAAAGGGTCGGCTTAGCCTATCTGTGAAGAAGACAGCGGAATGCGGGCCCTCAGATGGAATAAGGTCCTCCGTGGCCTAATGGTGTGGGGAATACCATGATACTGTCCTCCAATACATATAAGATGGTTCCGCTATGACTCAGTAAAGTGGAGAATAGCAGGATACGGTTCAGCTGAAGGAGAGCGCATCTGTCGTACCCCAGTGAAGTGGCGAACGCCAGGAAGCGGGTCCACCGATGTAGGAAGGGTCTGCTCTGGCAGACCAGGGTCCGCGTTGGCGCACCAGTGAGGAAGGCGCCAGAATGCGGTTCCACCGATGGAAGAGAGGCCCGCCTTGGCCCAGAGGCGTAGATAACGCCAGGATATGAGTCCGCCGATATAGGATGGGTGCGCTGTGGCTCAATAACATGGACAGCGCCAAGATAGTGATCCACTAAAGGAGAAAGGGTCCTACGTGGTCCAGTGGCGTGAGGACCGCCGGGACCTGGGTCTACCAATGGAGGAAGGGCCCGGTGTGTCCCAGTAGTGAGGAAAACACCAGAATGCTGATCCACTAATGGAGAAAGGATCCGCCGTGGCCCAGTGGTGTGGAGAACGCCAGGATATACGCTCTGGTCCAATAGTGAGAATACTAGGATACGGTTCAGCCTACGGTGAATGGGTTCGCTGTGGCGTAACCGCGAAGATGACGCCAGAATACGGGTTCATTGATGGGCGAAGGGTCCGCTTTGGCCCAATAATGTGGAGAACGGCAGGATACAGGTTCGCCGATGGAAAACATGTCTGCGTTGGTAAGTGTGGAAAACATACGATTACGCCCTACGATGGAGAAAGAACTTCTCATACTCATACTCAACTCATATTCAGGAATTTCATATTTGAGCCCCTGTAATGATTAGTGTTGCTTCTTTGTTAATTTCCTAGAGAATTGGCAAGTGGGAAGCTTTTGCACCTCCCCCAAGTGGCTGCCCCACCCCACTTTCTAGCGTCCCGAAGGGGCGCTAGTTCCAATAACATCACGAGAACCAAGTCAATGAATCATTGTCAAAATACTGGCCAAGCATAAGAGAAAAGCCGGGAACTAATAGTTGTGTAATTGTGGTTTCTGAAAGAAACAGAGGATTCCATGCTCCGACTGAAATTTCAGCCGTCAAGAGGGGCGCAAATCATCCACTGAGCGCCGAAGGATGACGTTTATTCAGCATGGATAGAGCTGGGTAGCGTTTACCAGTCGCTCAACGTCTGGTAGACTATACCCATCTCTTTACCCATCCGCTCGTAGGTAAGCATTTTCATGGGTCGCAGGTAACGGCTCAAATTAGGGGTTTTGGGTAGCATACCCATGGGTAAACTCAATCATGCATGCCAGCCCAAGTGCCCCCCCCTCCAACTCCATTTTGCCCAACATTTTCATTTATTCTACCTACCGACGGTGCTGCTGGGGAATACACTGTAGGCTTAAGACGTTACTAACATCGGTAAAAACTTGCATTAGAATTGAAGTCAACTTCTTTCTTCTGAGAGCTGTGGGCTTTATCCACAATGTTGTCGAGGTTACGCTTGAACAGATAAGTTTGCATGCTATTAAATTTCTTTCGCTCCGACACATCCTCTTCACCCTCTTTGTAATCATCCGACCATTTGTTTCTGTTCGACTCGTTTCCCTCATCTTCTTCGTAATCACCCGACCATTTGTTCTTGTTCCACTCATTCCCCTCATCTTCTTCGTAATCATCGGACCATTTGTTTTTGTTCGACTCATTCCTCTCATCTTCTTCGTAATCATCAGACCATTTGTTTCTGTTCGACTCATTCTCCTCATCTTCTTCGTAATCATCAGACCATTTATTTCCGTTCAACCCATTTCTCTCATCTTCTTCGTAATCATCGGACCATTTGTTTTTGTTCGACTCATTCCTCTCATCTTCTCCGTAATCATCAGACCATTTGTTTCTGTTCGACTCATTCTCCTCATCTTCTTCGTAATCATCAGACCATTTATTTCCGTTCGTCTCATCCCTCTCATCTTCTTCATAATCATCAGACCATTCGTTCCTGTTCGACTCATTTCTCTCATCTTCTTCGTAATCATCCGACCATTTATTTTTGTTTGTTTCATTCCTCTTACCTTTTTCGTAATCATCCGCTTGCAGCAGCATTTGGTGGAATTCGTCTACTTTAGAGCCCACTTGACGCTTGGCTATTGCTCTATTAAAATTATTGTGCACTTTTTCTACTGTGGATCCGAGGGAAACGGACCATTTGGACCCTGGCAATTAGGGCGGGGTCACCAGCTGGATGGGAAGGCGCCGCGATTGGTCGACTGTTTCCAGCCTTATGCTGCGGAGCGGCTGTTGCGTTGCGGTTGTCGCGGCAAGGTGCGGAGAGAGCGTGAGGGCCTGTACGAATTGTACGTCACTCGCTCAGATGATACGCGAACACCAGGTAACTCTGCTCCTAGACTGTCATGCTGCTTGAAAGCGAGCGTGGAGGGCAGTGCCATGGATCGGCACAGCTCACTCACGCAAAAAGCTTGTGAACCTCTTGGATGCTGAAAATCCACACCTGGAGGTTATATGACGTGCTAAATACGAGTTTTACACTCACTTTGCACCCCGACGTCATGTTTAGTGGCTTTGGGAGAATAAAATTCCATTCTAAATCCTGGTCCCTTTACCAGTATCTATGTGAGTTTTTGAAGGGTTCAAGCCATTTTTTAAAACTATGTTGACCGTTCTGCGGAAAACTTTCCCATTTATTTTGAGCTCCGATGCAATGGATGTTAGGAGATATTTTTGCGAATTAGCTTCTGGAAATCAGGCCGAAACAGACGGCGGTTCACTTGAAGTTTCATGCAAGTTTTTTTTCTTGATAACCTCTATACTGTTATTTCGATTAGGATATTTTCGCCTGTTTTTCATCTCTACTATACACATTCGATTACAATTTCGTTGAAGTGACTGAATACGTTGTCGCCTTCCTCAATATGATCTGCGCTAGAAACACCTGACCTGGTAACATCCAAGGACATGTCGTCGTGCTTAGGACATGTCATCTTGTTTCATAAAGTTCCTCAGGGAAAATCTGTCACCCCCTATGTAACTGAGGTCGCATTCATGCTGTGACACTTCGAAAACAGTAGCTATTGATCCAATAAAGATTCTTAACATCAAATTAAGGAATATTCCCGTCCTCGTTGAAAAACCAGTGGAGATAAGCCTTGAAAAGGACTGGAAAATAGGAAAGGTTCAAAAAATACACTTGAAATATTAAATGATACGACTACCACATTCTTAAAATGTCAGAACTGCTTTCTTTAACAAAATGGAATGTTGTACAGTAAGGTAATCCCGAGTATCGCACTCAAATGGGAGTGAAATTCGAACTCAGCTCGCTTGAAAAATTCTCTCCTTTCTTTTTTCAGGTCGAGAAAAAAAAAAACGGGAAATTCAATGGGTTCAAATTAATGGCCGGAATGTATCTACTAGTCTCTGACGAAGTGTATTCTTAATAGTTTCAAATTCAAGATATTGCGCTCTTTCAAACAGTACATTAGTTGTGGACAGCCCCATGGTTATGGAGAAAATCGAGATCATCACAAGGAATAATTCATTTTTGCAAAGCTTTGCAAGAAAAGAGTAATACAATTACTACAGTAACCCATTGTAGCCGTGCACGATGGCATCTTGGTGCAAAATGAATGTGAAATTCGTCTTCAGCACGTCAAATAACCACAAGGTGCGAATTTTCAGCGTCCAGGATACCTGCCCACTTGAACATAGGGGATTAGGAGAGCTCGTCGGCATTTCTTCGCGCTCCCGCCCTCGTCGGCGGCAGTGCGCGCATCGCAGCCGTCCCGCGTCCCCGCCTTGTAATTACTGTAAGGTCCAAAAGGTCACGCAGCCTGGATCCGATGTCTTGCCCTACCAGGCGCTCGATGTCATCCTCCTCCCTGGCGTGTATGTGACGATTCCAGTCAGGCAATTTCTGCTCTCTGATCGCACTAATCACCTTCCGCCTTGTGCTTGGATAGCGCAACGGTTTACTAGCGGTCAATGCAACACCTGACCTGTCTGAAGTGATTGCTTTCTTATTCCGAGGAGGTCTTCGAATTGGATCCGCGTTGAAGCAGTAGCGTGAGAGGAGCATTGCAGCTATGACCGCCTTCATTAGGAACTTCATACTAGAAATAGCTGCATAACCGGCTGTGTTTCAGCTTATATACATTATGCAAATAAACAAGATCAATAAGCTGATAAGGATCCGCGAATTTGCCTCATTTGAGGGACTCCAGCCGGTGTGCTGCAAGGCTACGTGGCGCCACCCGAATAGAATTTAAAGAGGACCAAATGCACCATGCTTTTGGCCTGCGACGGATCAAGGGTATGGGCTCCTTAGTTCTGCTGTGCTGGATTCGATCTACACAGTCGGCAATTGAGTATAAACTTATGCTCATACGCGTGGCGCTATGGATTTGTTTGATTGCAGGCTGTATCCTGCACATTGAGTCCAGAGAAAGCCTACATTTTGAAGACCGGGAAGTGCATGAGAGGCAATTAGAGGCCTCTAATATATAAGCCCTTTGTCCACCTTGGAGAGTAATCTACCCCCCCCCCCCCTCCAACAGCGATCACGGTGTTAGACTTTGCAACAAGTCGACCGATGGACACCACGCCGCGTCTGGCTGAAATCATGGAATGTACTGTTGGAAGAATTCCGAATAAAGCTAGGGCGTACCCCGGGGCGACGCGCTTCACCACTATAGTTCCGATGTTGCGAAAGAAAGGCTAGGACTATTGGCATTCAAAGGCCACTCGAAGGAGCGGGAGTACAGCATGATCCGTCTAGCGTTAATCAACATAGGAACGATGACAGGAAGAAGGTAAACATTATTCTGAGCTGCGTCAGCAATGCAACTGACCCTCTGACACTACTCTTCATATTAGTTTGTAAAGAAACTTCTCGCTGTTCTCGAAAATGTGCTTCCCTTAATCTCTCGATGCTTTGCAGGATCTGTCTTGTATATATGAGTAAGTTATGTACGAGCAGTTTACTGTTATCATTGTCTGTAAACACCTGCACAACCGCTCCCACGAAGATGGGGGCCAAAACGATTTATTTGCGGCCTTTTAGTATGCGGCCTCAAATCTATTGGATCAGCAGCTGCATCCAGTCGTAAGGAACCAGTAATGGCCATCACTTTATCACCGTCGCTGGTCACTTGCATCAGTTGGGCAAGATATCAAAGTTATCACATTGAGTCATGATGATCTGACCAAACGCGATCCCCATGTGCTGTGGTGACTCCCACAGGAGCATAAAGACCGGATCGAGCCTTGTCAGTGATAGGTGTACATGTTGTGTATAAATGTAATATTTATTCTAGCAATTCTACTTCTTACCTGTGCTTCTTGCATAGCTTGTGTACTCCTGCTCTTTATCTTTTCCATGATTTGGGTAGTGAATTGTACTTGTTAGTTTCTCAAGGTTTGGATGTGAACGAGGGGATTTCTCAGAGATGGTATGCCCTGAGGACTTGTATGCGGCTGCCGCGCGCTGGCTCACGCGACTGAGGGGCAGGGTTTTCCAAGGCACCTGCCTAAATAAGCTGCGCGCATCATTACCGGACCTCACTAGACTCAGTGTCAACTTCGCGAGCGGACGACTCTCCAGAGCGAAGGAAGTGCGACGAACTAGGAGGAGGAGAAGAGGAGGAACCTAGTGAGAATCCTAGAGAACGTTTAGGCAACGTTCTCACAGTGGACATCTCCACTCTTCGGGCGGCTTTGCAATCAATAACCGGAACCTTCCGGGCTTAGGCTGGAAGGTGCAAAGGTGGGTGCAACCTAGTAGAGGCTCGTACTCTATTTAGATTAGGGTTCGCTCCTTCTAGTGAGTTTTCCTACTCCACGGTGTTCATGTCTCTGGGCCAGCACCGTTCCTATTCTAGAGGAACTCTCTTGGCCCTAGGATGCTAGATTATCGTATTCAGTCGCATTATCTGGTCTTTATTAGCCGATGTATTTAATCATTCTTAAGAAACGCTTTATCCGGTTTAGTAATGAATCTTTAAAACCTAACGCGTGTACTCTTGTGTTTGTAACTGGCTGTCAGGCCGTACCTTGCAAACCCTTTTTCCATATCCATAATATTTGCATTTGTTTTGTCATGGGTTAAAAGAACCTCCGGATGCTTGCAACCTTAGCTGTTTTATAGTAGTGTCTGCTGCCGTTCTAGCTGTTGCCAAGCTGTACTTGCCGACGACTGGTATCACAGCTACGGAACGGTTTTTGCTCTCCCTGACAGAGGAAGCTCGTGGCTTGAACCGAGACAACTGTGGGCTCATCCCAACCCCACAGCAGGGTTGCTGCAACCCAGGCAGTTTTCGCGTCTCAGGTGAAGGGGAAGTCCCACAAGAAGATTGTCAGCGAAGCGGGCCTAACCGCCCGCCATGAACATGAACGTGAACATACCATGTGGGTCAACCACATGTGCCATTGAACCGGGCACCACCAGACAACTTGGACCCGTCCACGGTTAGCTGACAGCCCATCTTTACAGAAAATGGGGAGTGGTGGCTGTATGCTAATGAAGCGTCGCTAACGCTGGGTTGACCAGGGTGAGCACCTTGGGCTACAGCCGATGGCAGGTCTTCACCCTCTGAGGGTTATGGTTAGTGGTTGCTGTGACTGCAAGGGCATCCACCACTATGAGTTACTGCCACGAAACACTGCCCTCACAGCTGACCTATACCATCAGCAGCTGGACAGATTGGCCCACAGAGAAGTGTCCGAATCACGGCACGGTCGAATTCCAGCACGACGATGCTCGTCCTCACACTATAAGAGTGACTCGCCAGAAACCACAAGACTTCGAATGAAAAGCGCTGAGTTACCCACCGTACAACCGCGACCATGCGCCAATAGGACAAGCAATTCCACTTTGAAGAATTACTTCTATTTCTAACATGAGTTCTCTTCACGCATGAGTCTTCTCTTCAAATCCAAGACGAGATAAACCTCCTCAGGCATCCGTGGGATTCGACCCCAGTTACATCTGGAGTTCAACCCCTCGTTCCACTCCTCACGTGCTGTCTTCGTCCGCTCACGTGCTGCTCTTCCACGCCTCACCTGCTGTGTTCATCTCCTCACCTGCCGGGTTCCTCCCCTCATGTGCTCCTGTCCCACATATCACTTGCTAAGTTCTTCGCAAGACGTGCTCTGTTCGTCCCTTTACCTGTCAGTTCGTGTTAGACGTGTCGTTGCACGTCCACTTTACAGCACGCTGTCGCTCTGCGATAGTGAGCAGGAAGCAAAAATGCGCGTGGAACACCTGAGCTTTATGTGCCGCCGCCCATTTTTACTTCCGCGCCGCGTTCGCAAGCAACCGCATCCCACGCATCTCGTCTGGCCGATTGCTGGGCCAAGGTTTCCACCAGGCCTCAGGCTCTTCCACACCCGACAGTCGGCTTTTATATTTTTGAATCAGTATCAGCAACATGTTTAGCTAACAGGTATTGTCAAAACTTTTCGTGCTGGGGTCGAACCACAAAAGTGAATGCATAGGAAGTGATACGCGGGGGGAAGGGTGGAACAGAGCCCGTCCTTCAGTTCGACTTAGCCACTGGAGGGGGGTGCAACACAGCACGCACGGCACTGGCAGCACGTCGGCTCTTCCATGGTAGTTGGTGGGGCAACCACTTTTCGTGCTGGGGTCAAACCCCACGAGTGTCTGAGTTAAAACTCAGCGGTAACTCTGATGTTCATTAGTGATAAATTTGGCAAGAGAATGTGTTTGGCAATACATTTTACGGGATAAAATATTGCTTGGCAATATGATCGGGAGAATGAGTGAAGAGCCTGTTTGGCGATACATTTGGCAAGAGAATCTGTTGACGATACATTTGACGAGGTTTGCTTGGCGATACAAATGGCAAGGTTTGCATTTGATACATTTTACGATTGTTCTGATAAGGCGTTCATTTCATGCTTAGTTGGAGGCTTGACCATCGGCGGTGTCGATCCGGATGGCTCAGCTGGTGAGGCAGCGGATTCCTAGGATTGGTATCTTGGCACGATTCCTGATGATATCGAAATTTTTGCGTGGTTGATAACACTTTTGTTCATGACGGGGTTCGCATGGCGACACATTTCACCGGACTTGTTGTTTGGTAATACATTTGGCTTCGTTTGCCTAGGTAATTGGCAAGCTCGTCTGCGAGGTTGTCAAACAAACCTCCGTTGAATGTATAGGCAATGAACATCAGAGAATGTTGTTATTTATCGATCAAGGCACGAGAACCAGGCGAGCAGCGTGAGCGAACCGGAGCTCGCCACTGGCCGGGAGTCCCCACCATGTCTGCCCACAACTCATGTAAGTCATCTAGCCGTCATTCCCATCTCCAACCCTGTTTATTTGAAAGTGTCTTCCGTTTCTCTGCTATAATGACATATTTGTAGTTCCACGTGTAATCTCTTACGGATCTCCCTCCAACCAAGAGTCCTAGTCGTTGAGTATCGAGGCTATTGCAGCTTTTTGAGATGGCGGGCTAATCGCGAACGTCCTGATACAATAGTTGATTCACGGAAAGGACCGCCTGTATCTGCTTTGCTGACACGGCCCGTATCATGGATAACACATCCTGCTAGTGAGTGGGTGCGCTCATGCATGCGAGTGTGCTTGCGTGTCTGTAGATTGTAAGCTAGACGCTAGACATCAAGCCGGCCAAACGCTTTGCATCCAGCTGACGGGAACGTATTGTACAAGGAAGGCGGTGAGGAGTCGTCTTTAACAAATAAGCCACATCGTTCACTGCCCACAAGCCCGGCTAACTTCTCGATGAAACCCTTTTTCATCTCTCACAGAGCCCAGCAAGCTTTCCCTGTTGGCTTTGTTTTTACGCAACACATAGTAATAACAAAGAGTGTTCCTATGATTAAACAAGTCACTGATCACGGTCCGAGAAGCTATCCAGGCTGACTAAAACAACAATGGATGATAACAGCTTGCACATTCAATGTTTGCATACTTGCATCGGGGACTTCCATCCACGATTTCATGATACAGGCCAGGACGACAAGGAAGGACGTCATCGACCAAGACGAGAAGGCAGTGCTCACTAAATGCTACTAGACACTAGAGGGAAGAACGGTTCCAAGGAAATTGCTGTCTTAATCAACACAAACGTGCTCATGAAGATCGATTCTTCTTTGCACAAATCGGACGTTTGCAATGAAAAGATATGGATCAATACCGGACTTGATCTTAGTCACCTACGCTCCAACATCAAGCTACAACAGAGACGAGATTGAGACCCCTTCCTTCCCCCCCCCCCCCCCTTCCCCCATTTAGGCTCTTGGGATGACACCGTTTCACATCGATGAAAAGTAGGAACAACGCATTTAAAATCTGCACGACAGCGCCATAAATCGTCAGAAAAACCGAAGGCCTTCGAGACCACTAGGATACGATTGTCTAATGAAACCCTCGTGCTGATTAGTGGCCTGGAGCCGCGAGAGCCCAGAGCAACCTCTGCTCGACATCGGAACTCCCAAAACTATGCGGAGAGATAAGCCAAAACCTCACGGAGGAAACGAAGAAACCTGAACAGTCGCTGAGACAGGAAAAGTATCCGCAACGTACGCCGAGAATACACTAATCGTAACACCAAGATATTATGGTGGACGGATATGTCGTCCCATCGATTCTCTTCCGGAGCCCGCCATTCCTACCGTGTAGCACACGAGCCGAAAAGATACGATCTCAACATCCAAAGAACCTGTCGCCTGTTCTCGTCAGCACTCTGACAGGGCTTCTCGCGTGATTCCTTTAGAATGCACAGTGGTTAACCATGGGAAAGCGTCAGGTCCTTATTACTTCACAAGAAGGTCAGCATGACATCGGCAATTATCGCCTATCTGGCTGCTGTCCGCCGTTTACAAGCTGTTCACGACAGCGATACTCAGTAGGATCGAAACGGCACAAGATGAACGACAGCCATGTGTACAAGCAGGTTTCGGAGACAATTCAGTATGGTCGATCACATACACAAGGTCATGTGACTCATCGATGTATCGCCAGAGTACAAAGTGCCCCTCCGTCTCACGTTCATCGCTTTAAAGAAAGGTCTTTGATTTAGCTGAGACGGAAAGGGTCCTGAAAGCCCTAAGCATCCAGAGTATACCTACTCAAAACATCTAGATATTTTGTGAGCTCTTCAGCAGCTTCACCACAAGAACTACGCTATTCTACATCAACATCAGCGTCGACGTCAGAGGGTGGGGGGTTGACAAGTCGGCAAGTGTCACCAAAACTATTCAGCTCCACTCTCAAGGACGTCATGCGAAGGCTATAATGGGATAACTTGGGAGTGTAAGTTGACGTGGGGGGGGGACTTGACCATCTTCGCTTTTCTAATGACATTTCCCTTATAACGTCGACCATCATCGAAACGAAGCGAATGTTGGCCGATTTTGGCGACGCGTGTTGAAGGATCGGTCTTCGGTTGAATCTGACGGTGACGATGTTCATGAAACTTGGACTTGTCCCGGATGCCTCATTCTCGCTCAACGGAACGACCATATCCGAATGGTCCAGCTAGGCACATATACATATACATGAGAAGTCAACGTGGTAGACGATCTCGATCCGGAGTTGGGCAGAAGGAAGCGAGCGATTGGGAAAGCTTACAAGAGCGTCGAGGATTTAGTGAAGAAGACGAAGAACACCAGGCTCCGTGCCCACCTCTTCAACACAGCGGTTTCACCGCTTCAACGTAGGCCTCAGAATCACGGGCATTACGTAAGCGAGATGAGAACGCGGCCAATATCGACGAACGAACATCGAGAGGTTGAATGTCGGAATAACTCACGCTAATGAGGGAAGTTGTCACACCGCTGAGCCATGACACCGTTGACCCCGTCTCCGCACTCCTCTTTTCTGCGTTAGGCGCACTCTTCATCTATCGGAAGGCCCGTTCGCGGACGCTTCTGCTCTACTACAAGTCTGCGTGCCATCACGATTGCTCGGCCCCCTTCCACCGCGATCGTTTTTCCCCTTTTGCATGATGCGAAAATTACCATCACCGAGCAACCATGGAATTTCTTAATACAGTGACACACATCCGTACACAATCACTGTCTAAGCTCGTTATTATGTAGCATGATTGCAGAAACCGTTCACTGCTTCTTTTACATTTTTCCCTATCTGTTGAACGTTGTTCCTTTTTTGCACTTGCATTCTCTGAGTACAATTTGTTTTCTCGTTGGCACAAACACCAAACTTTATTATCGATTTCATTCTCGATGATGAGCTGTAATACAATTAGAATTAGCATGTTATCACGTGACTGACAATTTCTGAATGCTACTAGCACTGCAGTATCATTTCTCCTCGCTTTTCGACCGCTCGCGTTGCTTCGCTTCCACCTTTTTGTTATAACGTTTGATCATAACCACATAGCTGTCCATGTACTCATTGAATTTGGAGTCCCTCTGAATAGCGTTCTCCTGTAATGTCAAACAATTTGCCGATATCCCGACCGCTTCGAAACGCTCTCAATTTACCCCAGCAAAGAGTTCCAGCAAACAGATGTGAAGAAAGACGTATTGAATTGCAGACTGAATAGCTTGGTAGCGCTGGCAGCGTAGGTCGCGAACAACATCAATCATCGATGCATCGGACTTTTCGCGAATTTTTTGTGCGGCGTAGTCGATTGCTTAAATAGCGAATATGCCTGCATATATTTGAAAACATTTCCATAGTATATGCGTTACTCACCGACAAATGTTGCGCTACGGCCAATTCCAGCTGAACAGTGAACAGTAATCGGATTACCGCCTGCTAATGTACGTCCCAATTTGAACATGCCGATGGTGGGGGCTGGATTTAAAGGTGCTGTGTGGTCCGGCCAATCAAAGTACGCCAAATGATGAACAATGGTGCTTTTGCTGTTGTTGTCTCTTGAATAGAGTGGAAATGAGGTTGACTCTCCTATGCAAAATATTCCTCTTTGCAACCCTTGGGTTTTAACAAATACGGAATGGGAATTCTTCAATGTACACAAACAATGCGTCGTTACTACGGGCTTCTTGGACAGAAAGCTCAAATAATTGCCTCCAATTAGACGCAATTTTCCATTCTTATGCCTATTACTCTTTTTCACGGTGTCCTTACTCTGGTTACTCTCTCAGATGGTAGTCCTCAGGAGCTTTAGCATATCCCGTGGTACATTATCCGTGAATGAAATCGACTTGTTCTTCGAACGTTAACTAATGCTCGATACGTTGAAGGGTAGCGGTATCAAACGCGAACAGAAATTATACCGCGGATTACTCCTAGCTTTCATGGAAGACAATTCTCAAAGCGTCAGGCCTATGCAGAACCTTACCGTTCCCATGAAGAAGCTTGTTGGCTTAAAAATAGAAAGGCTTCGTCTGAGCATCACGTTCAGGATGTAGGAATAGGTAATTTCGCGCTTTGAAAGAAGCTCCCAAATAGCATCTTTTTCGCTAAGCTATCAAACTTTGACGCAAATCGTCGTAGCCCCTGTGAGTGAGTCTTCACTTCATACTGTTCTTCTACAAACAATGTGGAAGAAGACTTTTGAGTAGAAAAAAATACTCGACTCATAGCAAGCCTTGTTACAGGTCTATTCTTGTTCAGTTACCGTGCACAAACGTGATACGCACCCATATTTAACATCAAGTTCGGTGTGCTTAATGCCTTCGAATGGGTCCGGTCTTGAATTCTTTACCCCAATCGTGAAACCACCAAAATTACCGACTTCCTTTTTTTCTTTGGGCAGATATATGCAGCACTTTTCATGTTTTCCTGAAAGTATCAATATTTATGCATTCTTTTCAACTCATCCTTGAAAGCAAATTTTTTTCTACTAGGTTAACAACAAAAATGATTGTCAGACAGTGTGCATCCAATAGTGTTCCCCACCAGCGACATCATTTCAGTACGCTCTATTCAATCTATCGCCTTTCAAACATAGCAGAAACTATGATTTTACAGAGCTCACCTTCATTGAAATTACAAAGCATGACAATTACTTTACTTTTCTCTGATGTCACCATATGCCAAAAATCACCGACGCATTCTAGTAGTGGTCCCTAGGAATTCAAAATTGTTCTCGAAGAGCACAAACTAGAATTCCTGAGAATTCGTTGATTTGTCCGGAAGACCTGAGTACATATATATTTTTGTCCGTCTGGCATTGTCATCCAACTAGCGTGAATGTAGTCGTCATCTGGTGGTCGATCTTTCAAAATCACTCGAGTGGCATCGATGCAAATGATGTCGTTGTATCTACAAAAACCATGTTTGAGCCGGAGTCTATCTACTTCTTATTGATTGGCAGTTTATGTGTGTGTGTGTGTGTGTGTGTGTGTGTGTGTGTGTGTGTGTGTGTGTGTGTGTGTGTGTGTGTGTGTGTGTGTGTGTGTGTGTGTGTGGTGTGTGTGCACGAGAACCAGCCATCAAAAATGGAAAATACTTGCACCATCGTGTTCAGCGCGTCGAGTTATGCACGACAATGTGATAAATTTCGATTTTTTAAAAATTGATTTAAAGGTGTTTTAGGCCACTTTTGTCATGTTCAGCCATGCTAAATCCTTTTAATGACCGAAAGCTGTTTTCACCACGGTCGGAATGAATGAGACCGGCCTATGATTGGACCCGTATAAAAGGAAAGTGACGGTTGGATACCTTCATAACGAAGAGGAGGAATCAGGCGGACGAGGATGACACGGATGAGGGTTGCGCCGGCACGAGCCTCGGGCTACTGTTATGGAAGCGCTGGCGGCCAGTAGCAGCGGAACGTCGCTGTTCCACAACTGCGGAAGTGGCGCGCGGGAGCCCATATGTGGGGGAGACGGGTCCGCCGCTGTGATAGCGGTGCGTCGGAAAGAAGGAAAACGCCTAAAGTCGAGTCCCACATTGTGATAAGGGCGCGCCGGCTTTCGAAAGTGGGAAACGCCTGGAATCGGGTCCAACGGTGTGATAAAGGTGCGCTGGCGTCGAAAAGTGGGAAAGATATGACGGAAGGTTTCACATCTGCGATAGTGCTGCGCAGGCGCTCAGTCTTGGAGAAAATTTCACGCTCAGGTCTATACCTTCGAGAGTGATACGCCGGCGCCCAGTAGAGGGAACATACACACGAATGCGAAGCGAGCACAAAAGGAGCCTGAGGGTCCGGCGTTAGCCAAACGATCAGGCTGGTGTCATATTAGAGGGGAAACAATTCTGAAATTCTGTGCTGAACTATGGCAGAAAATAGAAGCGAGTAACCTTTAATTATTATGAATTCTTACAAACCTTCTCTGATAACTTTGCAGCACGAACGCAGTCCAAATGGCATAATGAGAAGACTAGAAACCCAAGCAGCATCTCCTCCCAGCTGCAGCCATTCTCTCCTACATTGCTGCTCAAGCTTCCGACAGTTTAGCAGCAGTTTCTGAAGAGTGACAGCAATTGAGGGAAGGATGCCAAGAACTGGGAGGAGATGCTGCCAGGGTTTCTACTCGATGCATTACTCCGTTCAGGCTGCGTTCGTGCTTCGTAGTCATAAGGGTTAACTTTTGATGCATTTCTAGAATAATTTTAACTAGCCTGATCGCGCGGCTCCCGCCGGCAGCGCTCGCTCTCTATTAACATGTTCTCCACAATACGCCCAACGTCCCATTTTTTTGTAGCTCCCCACTATCCAGCTCGAAACACCCACCCAACAGCTGTAGATCCGTGGGAGGCGACATTCTCACGACATAGGCGCCGCTTCTTACACCCCTATGTGGACTTTCCCTTGCCAATGTGAGCCTTACCCGGGACGCTGTTTTCCACTTTACCATCGGTTAACATATTTGTCTTAATCTTCCTCGCTACTGGGCGCCGGTGGACCTGTTCCTCAGGAACTCCACCATTTCCTGACTTGAGCCCACTTATTGTATTAAGTTGTGTACAAATGATTTGCGTTTTTCGCACATCAATTTTCAACCCATTTATTTCGGCATAATATTCATTCAATGTGTACTTTGTTGTACATGATTTTGGAATGGTTGGTCGTTCTGTGGTTTCATTTTGTTTCGAACCTCATGGTTCGTGGACTATGTTTTTGTGCGAGTTTGGTGATAACGGCGCATATGTCGCTACAACCTATAAGGGCAAAACTTCGTTCAGCGGGAATCGGACCCATTGCGGAAGCTGTGAGACCAGCCCGCACTACCACTACGCTATCACTCACAACAACATTGCTTGATCTATGTAGACAGTCTTGTGCGTTGCCGTGCTCTGTGTTTCATAGCATAGAGCATGTGCGCGCCGTCGAGACACGAACGTTTTAGCTCAACTTTTGGTCGCGTGGAAATTTTGCGCATGGTTTCGCCAGCTTGTGACACTCTCGCGCTAGGCTCATGATATCTTCTTGCCCTGTTCGGAACTGTTACGAGCCTGTCTCGTACATGTTGTGACGAAATTGGGGAGGGTTACCACCCCCAGGTCATAAAATAAGTTCGTACACTAACCAGTCAGGCCAGCAAACATAGTCTTAATCGCAGCATTCAGCGTGAGGAACTCTGTGAGAAAAAAAGACTCGCAAAATTTTTTTTAACACATTCGCGACAACGCAGATTTTCCGCTCAAGGCCACTTTGGACCAAAGCGAGTTTGCGCTTGTCTCTCACCGGATTTGCGAGAATTAGGGAATATTTGACATGCTGATCACAATTATGCCATCTACTTTACTTGATAAAGCACTTCTGTAGTGTTACTGTATGTATACTGTAGAAACTGTAGAAATACCTTTTTCTATCGGAATTCAACCGAAATTTGCGCAGAAGGGTTATTTCACATACAGATTAAGAATATGAAATCCATTGTCTACCGTATCGCTTCACTGCAGGGTTACTGTAATCATACTGTAGGAACTATGGGGGAGGTTTTTCATCAGAATTTGCCCGACACTGGGGTTATTTTACACTCTGAACTCGAATATGGCACCTATCTCGAATATAGATCTCAAATTCGTGTTCAGCATGTCAGAAACCCCCATCTGCCAAAGTTCCACTGAATTTGGTGAACAAAATGCATCTACAGTATGTCTACGGTAGCCCTACTGTACTGCGCTACGGTAAAAAATGGATGTCAATTTCGTACTCAGCATGTCAAATAATGTCACTTGCCAAAGTTTCACTCAATTTAGTGAATAAAATGCATCTACAGTATGCCTACAGTAACCATACGATGACGCTACAGTGGCCTTAGAGTACTGCTCTACGGTGCAGGACTGATGGCGTATTCATGTTCAGCACGTCATGTAACCAGAAAGTTCAAATTTGCTGTAGATGCTGTGAGAAAATACATCAACAGCATCCACAGTATGACTACAGTAATCCTACAGTACCGCAGTTACTGTACAAAATGGATGCCATTTCCGTGCTCAGCGGTTAGAATAACCCCTAGGGGCAGAATTTGGGGGAGCTCCACCTGAGAAAAAGGGATAAAACGGATACGACCCACCGGTGGGTCGTATTGTCCTTTACGTAACTTCCTGTACGACCCACCGGTGGGTCGTATTGTCCGTTATGTGTTAAAGAAGTGAAGAAATTTTGTTCTATCCCAATGTTAGCTGACGAGAAAAGGATGCATCATCACAATGACCTTACAAGGGAAGTGCAAGAGGCTAACCCCGGGGATCGAAACGAAACACCCATTTTTGGTAACATCGTCTAAGGCTATGTTAATGTATGTACATCATTTTTGCCCAATGGTCCTGATGCGCGCAGGAGAGCGCGCCAAAGGCTTTTCGGCGTCATTCATCTTCCACGCGCCCTAGATCTTTGAAAAGGTCTTCTGGACTAAAACTTTGCATATGGGGGTTATTTGAGGTGCTGAATACGAATATCATATCCATTTTGTACCTTAACGCTATTTTTGTAGGGTTACGGCAAGTGCACCACCCCATACTACCGTGCACCTACCGTAACCCTACAAAAATAGCCTTAAGGTACAAAATGGATATGATATTCGTATTCAGCACCTCAAATAACCCCCATATGCAAAGTTTCAGACAAAATTGTTTTTTGAAGAGTTTGGGTTCATGATGGTTGAATAATACCAATTTTCTAGTGCGCTGTCAATGGAGTCCTGGCTTGGATTCATGGAACTTTGGCCATGCAATCCAGCAGTGGTTGGCGTGATTAGCTGTCTCATGGATCATCGAACGTTTGCAGACGCATTTTTGAATAACCTGGTTCCGCCTGGTTACGCGACCATGAGTCCTTGTTCCAATCATGGCAGCCGCGATGAGGTGGCTGAGTGAGTAACGAATCGGACAAAGTTCCTGCAGTAATTCTTCTAAAGGCGCACATATCTGATGTGTTTTAGTCATTAGATTAGAAATACTCTAAACAAGTTTAAAAGCCTCAAATTCAAAAATACAAAATGGATTCCGCGGACGGGATCCAAACCCTCGACCCTCTGGCTGATAACCAGACACGCTACCCACTCGGCCACTCCGCCACGGCTGGCATGTCTGTGGCAATTGCTCATGGTCGCATACCCAGCGGAGCAGAGTCGTTCACAATTGTGTCTCCAAACACTCTACAGTCCATGAGACAGCTAATTACAGTAATCTCAGTAAGTTTGAGCCGTCAACGTTGCATAAATCGCCTGTAAAATGGACCCCTATGGCAGCGAAGAAGAAAAATCTTGGACACGCTCTCCTGGGCGCATCCTGACCATTGGGCAAAAATAATATGTATGCATTATAATCACCTTAGACAAGGCTTCTGAAAATGGGTGGCTCGCTGGGATCCCCGGGGTTAGCCTCTTGCACTTCCCTTGTTAGCTGAAAATACGGTATTCACCACAGTTTTCCACGCCGATCTCAGATTTATTCCGCGGACGTTCCCCTTTCAGGTCGTACCTCTTTTCTATATATCGCTACTCGCTTCTTATCGCTACTCAGTAGTGCTTCGTTTTCTAGGCTGTCCGTACCATTAGCGCAAATTCCTCGTTGTATACACTAGCTTTCGATTGCGAGGACAGCAGAGAACGGACTCAGAGCTCTGCGCACGCAGTTAGCGATGAGAAGAACACTCTCCTACACTGACAGGCTCGCAGAAGTATTATGATGTGTACAAATGGATTGTGTTTTTTCGCACATCAATTTTTGATTTACTGTTTTCTGTACAGTACTCACTCATTCTAACTACTATATATTTGAGTTTGTGACGTGTGACATGTGGCGGGTGACATTTTATACTGGAAGAGCTGTGGAGCGGTTATATTGCTATAGCAGACTTATCGTATCGCTTAGCATCGCCTCATGTAAACATCCATAATTTAAACTGGGAGAACCCTTATTCGGTCGTTCGAAGCAACCAATGTGGAAGAACGATGGATGCGGTGGCACTTACGGCATGCAAAAGTATGTGGTGAAGTTTCACCTCCACTGGGATACAGTATGTGAGGTAAGGGAAACTGTGTCGTCGAATAATCTCAAGAATGCCCCACAGCAGGGTGCAGGACTTGACGTCTTCGAGCACTTGAGAATACCAGGTTGGTTAGACTGCAGAATAGGTGAAGTTGTGCATCATTTGTGAAGCTGCTTTCATAGCGATCTGTTTTTTAAAAAAATTTTGTTGGGGAGGAGGAGGAAGGAGAAAACAAAGCGCCCTATAAGTGGATGGGCTTCACCTACTATTTCGATTTTTCCAAAGCTTTTGATCGAGTTAGTCATAAGATGTTACTCTATAAGGTGTCTCGATTAAAAGTACATCCGAAAATCTGCTTTTCCCAAGGACATCGGTGTTAACACCAAAACCAGCCTCTGCCCTCGAGCCTGCGCTGGCATTACTTCAACTGAACATTATGCAATCCTACACGAGTCAGAGTGAAACAAAATCCAACCTAACTGAAAGCGATAAACGCGGACTGGAAAAGCTACTATGTTTACGGAGTAAGCTACTTCACAGTGTGAGCGACAAAGGTGGAGACTTCGTGGTATTGTCCCAAACTCTGGACAAGAGGATCAGCCGCGAAGACATTTCCGATACAACACTATATGAAAGATCAACTCTACGAGATTTCGACAAGGTTTCCAAAAACCTCCAAAGCACCATCAAACGAGTTCTAGGCAAGATAATGAATAAGAGAACTGTCAAACGTCTCAAACGTCTCATACCGACGTTCTCCACTGTTCCAACCTATTATGCATTGATGAAAACTCACAAGATCCCTGCAGGACCAGATTCACAGCATATGGGTGAGAAGGGAATCAAAGTGCGGCCAATCATATTTTCGTGTGGAGGACCATCGGATCGAATAAGTTGGTATCTCGTAGAAGTGCTGTCGCCTCTCTTACGTCATGTAGCAGCACACACAACTAACGTCGAGGGATTCATATCTGCCTTGAATAATTGCGACCTTCCTGAAAATGTGTGCTAGTTTCGATGTGGTTTCTCTCTATACGAATGTTAACAACGATGAAGCAGTTCATGCCGTGTTAGAACTTCTTCAGAAACATCGAGATAAGGTTCATCCTTTCGGACTGAGAGGAGATGACCTGAAAGAAATTCTAGTAGCTACATTAGCATGTAATATCTTCCAGTTCGATGGAGAGTTCTATGCGCAGAAACGTAGTCTTGCTATGGGTTTGAGGATATCACCGCTATTGGCCATCGTCTACCTGGACCGAATCAAACGTAAACCCTTGATCTCCGGAATTTTATTCTATGAGCGGTACATAGACGATGTGTTCGTCATCAGTTCCAACATCGATATCATCGCTATTGGCCATCGACGAGTTGCACACAATGCTCAACAACCTAAATTAGTGTGACCAAAATTGAAGTTTACAAACGAACTGCCTGACGAAGATAGTTTCCTCGCGTTCCTGAACACAAAGGTTTGAATATGCAAAAGTAAGAAACAGTTCAGATGGTGTAGAAAATCAAATTCGAAGAATATATTGCTGCACTCCAGAAGTGCGCATCCCCTATACACGAAAATTAATATAGTGCGGAACTTCACCGCTTCGAGTGAGAGAACCTGCAGTGAAGACTCAGAAGAAGTGGAAGAGTCGATGAAACAGATATTGGAAAACAACGGATACACGGCATTGGAAGCAAGATCGTAGCGCCCACATTTTGTTGCGGGGAGAATACCACTCGTATTGCCTTCCCTCAATGAACAGTGTGCAAAGGACGTCAATCAAATCGTTAAATCGTCAGGATTTCCTATAAAACTGATATTTCGACCACCACCCAAGTTGAGGAGCTTGCTTGTGTCATCACGGATCTACGAAGAAAAATGTAGGCGGGACAGTTGCACATATTGCACAGACAGAAAAGTATATCAACTACAAGGGACAGTTTACATGGTAACATGTGATGGGTGCGGTCAAAAGCATATTGGAGAGACTGCGAGACCTCTCCATAAACGCATAGATGAACATCTAAGAGCATTGCGAAATCATGCTTCCTACCCAATCTGCAGCTTTTCGCATCACCGTACCCTTCACCACAAACAAGATGATCAAATGGAGTTAAGGTTACGGTACTACACCGCTCACTAGAAAACCCGTTGGAAAGGAAGTTGCTCGAGGCTCTTGCGATAAAGCATCTCACGCCGGAAATCAACAAGGATGAGCTTATCGACAGCCTCAGACTTATCACGTAGAGCGGTTGTGATCGATTGTGACCATGTCTCATGTCGCATCCTCTGTAGCTCTCATTCGTCTACTGACTTGCTCACTGTGCTGTTTGTCATCTTGTTCGCCTAGCCTAGCCAGTCTAGTCACTCATAACGCTGTAACATCATTGTTGTTATGAGTGCTAGAAGATATGTTGAAATGTATTCCAGGCCTGACAAAAGCTAGCCAATAAAAGATTGAAGACAGAAGTCCACAACATTCATGACACGAAGAATCTTATACTAAATGAAGCTCCGGGATAGCACTAACTTACCATATCTGATGCTTAAAAATGTTATACAAATACAGTCCTTCTCAAAAATACTTGCCTCATGCTTCACCGCCCATCTGCTAAGCCGCGCCGCATCACCTATGCATTATCGTACGTGGTGTGACGTGGCTAAACTGACAGGCGGTTCAGCGTGAGGCAAGAATTTTTGAGAAAGCCTGTATGTAAACATTGACCGAGTAGTGCACAGATAATAGTGAATCAAAAATTGGTGTGCGAAAAAACACAATTCATTTGCACACATCATAATACTTCTGCGAGCCTGTCAGGGTAGGAGAATGTCTTTCTCATCGCTAACTGCGTGGGCAGAGCTCTGAGTCCGTTTTCTGCTGTCCTCGCAATCAAAAGCTAGTGTATACAACAAGGAATTTGCGCTGATGCTAGAGAACGAAGCACTACTGAGTAGCGATAAGAAGCGAGTAGCGATGTATAGAAAAGAGGTACGACCTGAAAGGGGAACGTCCGCGGAATAAATCTGAGATCGGCGTGGAAAACTGTGGTGAATTTCAGCTAAGGTCATTGTGATGATGCATCCTTTTCTCGTCAGCTAACATTGGGATAGAACAAAATTTCTTTACTTCTTTAAAAAAATTTTTGCGAGTCTTTTTTTCTCACAGAGTTCCTCACGCTAAATGCTGCGATTTAGATTATGTTTGCTGGCCTGGCTGGTTAGTGTACGAACTTATTTTATGACCTGGGGGTGGTAACCCTCCCCAATTTTGTCACAACATGTACGAGACAGGCTCGTAACAGTTCCGAACAGGGCAAGAAGATATCATGAGCCTAGCGCGAGAGTGTCACAAGCCGGCGAAACTATGCGCAAAATTTCCACGCGACCAAAAGTTGAGCCAAAACGTTTGTGTCTCGACGGCGCACACATGCTCTATGCTATGAAACACAAAGCACGGCAACGCACAAGACTGTCTACATAGATCAAGGAATGTGGTTGCGAGTGATAGCGTATGGCAGTGCGGGCTGATCTCACAGCTTCCGCAACGGGTCCGATTCCTGCTGAACAAAGTTCGTTGCAGCATTGAGTTTTGCCCGTATAGGTTGCAGCGACATATGCGCCAGTTATCATCAAACTCGCACAAAAACATAGCCCACGAATCTTCACGAGCGCGGTCGTGCGCAAGGGTGTGAACTTTGCGACACTCTGCGCCTCGTGGTTTCTACTGCTATCCCCTGAGCTCTGCTCTCCGGTTGTCAGATTGTCGCGTGGTTCATGACTTCGTGACAACATGACAACATCCCAACAAGTCTCGACATCCTCCCGTGCCGTCCTCCGCGTGGTTTAGCTTGCGGTTCGGCTCGAACCTGGCGTGCACATCTCATTCCACATCTCGAGCCAGCCTCAGGACATTTTGCAAACATAGTGTTACGACATGAGGGTACGTAGCTACCACCCCAGGTGTTACGTCAATTGTCATCTATGAAGGAAGTGGAATCAATGTCGGCAAGTGAGACAGCAAGGATGCACAGCCGCACAAAGGTTTGAAACCCGAACTTAAGTTCTGTTTTTACTTTTAGTTTAGTTCTAGAGCATTTAAAGGCAGTGTATCAGCTCAGGAATCGCGTTCAAGATCCTCGCATCAGTCGAACGTATGCGAACCGCTAAGCACGGTGTGCTTTCAGGGCACCTTTCACGGAAATTTTTACTTCTGAAATGAGTCGCTTACCATGTAGCCGACCGCTGGACAATCGCAACAGTAAGTCGAACACCTTGAATGGCCGTCTACCTGCGAAGATACAGCCGTGGACACATCAGCCGCTCTGGACATTAGGGTTCCGTCGCGCCAACAAACGCCGTTGACAGGGTGTGCGCGTGTTGTTCAGCGGGGGCTTGTTTATGAAATTCGTACCATTGGCAGGGTTCCGTGGCGGGACCCATCACGGAACACTCGTCCGCGCTGTGGACACACATGAAATAGCGCCATCATTGCCGGTGTTTTTCGCGTGTTTCACGCTACTTTATCGTTCTCAATGAGTTCATCGCCTCTGAAAACCCCGATATACCGCGAAATCCTCAACCCAAAAATTTCCGTGAGTGCTGCCTTTAATTTTCAGAAGAACGTCAAAAAGTCCATAATTTCCGGGATCATTCGGCCGAGAATTTCGCAATTCCCGGCTTTGAAGGAGAGTCTTGATTCCGCATTAGGATCACGCTGAGAGTGCGCATGTTTCCGACACGGCAATGCTTGATTAGTCTTTACTAGCTACTGCTGAGAAGTTCATTTGAATGTGCAATCTTAACATATCAATCTTCTTCTAGCTTCCTAGAAGGGAAACTCGTCCGCGCCAATATCAGAAAATACCTTTAAAAATGGGGTTTTTGACCGTTCTTTCAGATTTCAAGCACACCTATGGAAACAGCGCATCGAGTAGGACCGGATTTTATTGAAATCCTGTCACCCATCATGAGGTGACACATTGCCTTTAAAGTATTATGTGTGCTTATAGAAAGCAAACGCTGTGTAAATCATTCCTCACCTATTCTTAGCGTCATTCTTTTCATAAGCTTCTGTTGTGAAGTCGGTGGGTTTTATCTTCTTGTTAGCTGCAAACTCCTTTGCTAGGGCACGTATAGGCTAAATGATTATCATTTGAATCATAGCCAAGTGATCTATCCAGTGGAGTCCTGCTGAACTTACTCTTCTCGCAATCAGATTTTGAGACCAAGTAGCCCGATTATCAGTAGTCTGTATCGATGCTGATTTCGCTGCATCACCGTCACTCTGTCAGAAATTAGTATGAAATGCATGAATTGAGTTATGTAGTGTACTGTTTACCGCCTGTTTCTGTGGTATTGTGATCGACTGCACCTTCTTTTGTTGAGCAATCGCTTCTTCGACGACATCTTCGTGGTAAACATTGGAAATGAAGTCTTTCTAAAGCAGTCTAGGTATGAAATTTAGGTTGGTCATTGTTGGAAACCAAAAATACCTTGACAATTTTAGGAGGTGCCGGCTTTGCTCTTGCTTCAGCGCTTACCGATCTATCTGGAACAGCCTTATTCACGTAGAGAATGCAGGGATACGGCTGTTCGACGAGTCATTAACGTAGAATTTCAATATATTCACTGTTGTTTGCATTTGTGGAGCAATCCGCGGTAAATTTGATGGCGGCTCATCTCACAAAGGAATTGCAAGAGGCCAAACTCGCAGATGGAACCTATCTGGCTTGAATCTTTGCCTGACAGAGTACTAACCCAGACGAAAGCGCCGTGCGAGCAGGCCCCGGTCGCAGCCATGTCGTATCCCGCTAGCACGGTTGTCGCCGCCCCCTCGCACAGTTGTCGTGGCTCGCTCGCAAGGGAAAATCCCGTGCGAGCTGGACGCGACATTGCTATCGCCCGCTCTACCGGGGCCCGCTCGCAGCCATGTCGCGTCCCGCTCGATCGGACTTTTGTCTGGGAAAGTATGCGTACTGTTTCTGTTACAAAATCCAAAAAATGTTCGAGACGTTTTACTACACCGTTATATGGGTTGCCTCGCCAAGCTTTCTGCGAATGAGTGACCATGTATGTATTGCGCTACTAGAGAACGTAGAATCAAGGGTTTGGGTCTGGCCAGCCTCTAGTCTTTGCATTTTTGTATTCTGAGCTTTTACGCTCATCTAAAGCAGTTCAGGAGAGCTAAGATTTGATAACTGCTTGTATCAGCGTAGAGGTACCTGCACCAACCCAATCAGCCTTGTTTCTCCATAACATGATAATCTAATGCAATCTGTCTGCCAAAAATTTCAAACCAAACTTCTCCTCGGAACTTTACTTAGCGTGCTTGATTCATCTCAGCATGATAATCGTACTCAATTTCTACTTTAGTTCCTTTTTTGGAGAGTAGCGGTAGGGTTACTGGAGGAATTTGGATGACGGTGCCAATTTTATAGAATATAAAATAATACAATAAAAATAAATAAAGTTCATAAAATAGCAATTATATGCAAAGTAATGTTGATAGTCCTTATCCGCATATGGATGAACTCCTCAGCGTCACAGTAAAGCACCCTATACCTACCTAGCCCTGCAAAACAAAGTTGCGGTACAAAACGGATGTGATATCCGCGACCAGTATGTTGGGCAACTCCCACAGACAGATTTTCAACGAAAGATTTGATTTTGAAATTTTTTGGAGAACGAAGTCGATTAGATGACCATGTTATGGTGACCGTGAGACAAGACTTTTAGACGGTGATGTTGTTCCGTACGTCGGGCGGACGTTCCAACCTTCTAAGTACTTCAGATGAGCTTATAGGCCTAAAACATAGAAGTTCAAGAATAAAAAGCATTGGCCGAATACAAACCCTTGCTCCAATGCTCAATAGTGCAGCGCATTATCCACTGAGGCGTATTGCTTGAGCAGCTCAGACCCACACTTTTGCGGCTTCACGGCTGCACCGCAGTATTTTCACTCAAGAATTGCATTGACTAGTCCATTTCTGTACGAAACCCTTCGCATGCGTCTGACATACGACCGACGCACATATATCCTGTAAGTTGGCTTTTACGGTCGGTGCTGCTGACCCTTACTCTGAACTTTTCTCCCGCGGTGGATCTGCGATAAGAGGCCTATCCGCGGTGGATCCGCGGCTGCCCTTCATAAATACGCACAAGCCCACGGCGGAATAACGGGGGTAACGTCACTCCCGCACTATGCCTGCGACTGTCCATGGCGGATCCGCACATTCCCACGGTGGGTCCGCAGTATGATTGCTTCCTAGGGTGGATCCGCATTGGACCTGGTAAGTTACATCATCTGCTCAACCACGCCTTCTTATCCTTTAGGCCACACGTATAGACACGTATGGCCTAAAGGAAGAGAAGAAGGCGGACCTCCAAGAATGCATTCGAGAGGGTGGGTAAAATGGAGTTGGGGGGAGTCACTTTGTACTGATCAATAATATGACCTGTCCTACACGTTCTGACTTGTTTGCATTTCAGGTAACTATTGTACACTAAGAGAGCTAACAAGTCAGAGCGTTCTGGACGTGTCAGCTAACAAGTCTGAACGTGCAGGACAGGTCATATTATCGACTCATACCAAGTGCCCCCCCCCCAATTCCATTTTCCGCGAAAGGGTTGGCAAGGTTCAAATCAGTGGTGGAGAAGAGATGGAAAGACGAAATGAAAGCCACATTAAATTTGAACTTTTCTTTCTTGGTTAGGCACGACACAGGTTTACTATTTTAACCGGACGTCGCATGCAACGGTAATGTTTGCTTTCACTAGCACAAATTAAAGGCAGCACCCACGATAACCTTCATGTCCAGAATTTTGAATGTTTTAGAGTCTGGACGATAGTCCCAGTAATTCTACGCAAGTTGCAGAGCCGAAGGCATCAGCGTTCCCAAGATTTAACAAGTTGGACTTGGTATCCGGGTATCCGCGGGGTGAGATGTGGCGGGATCCGAATCAGCTGATATCTGCCGCATTCACTCAGTTTTCCTAAGATAACGTTTGCTTTCCATGCTCATTTCCGGAAGTTTTACATTGTGATGATCTGATTCCCCCATCCACGCTCTTTCAATTGTTGTTAGACAGTATGATCGCTTCTTTTTCCCAGAACTCTCAAATTTTCAATTATGGTATAAATTTCTGTTCATTAGCTCTTTACACTTGATCATAAGTTTTGTTTCTTTTCTTAAGGCATGTCTCTGTGGTGAACATTCTATTTCCCCTTTGTTTGGGCTTTTTCTTACCCAGGAAAGTTGGAAAATTAGTCGATTATCTAGTTGCGCCAAGAAATTCGTTGACAATAAAGGCAGCGTCATCGACTTCCTTGATCTACTCCACCAGCGTAACTCGGCCAAATTGCAATAATGCAGCAAATTGATAGCATCCAAAAACCATTTTAACATGAGTTCTGACAAAAGTGACCACTTTATTAATGCTCCACATAGTCAGAAACCCAAGATCGCTCCAAAACCTAAGTGACAAAAATTTTCGCGGGTGCTGCCTTTAAAGGATTAGTAGTAACAGTATGCGATGATTAACAGTATACTTGATAAGAGATGGTCTGCGATTGGCTCTAAAGTCACTTTACACCAAGTAATTTACCCACGCTAGTACCAATAAAACGCAGACACCGCTGTAGATGCGTACGTGCCCTCAGTAAATCCGTGTTATTCCCGTGGTGGATTCACAGACGCCCGCGGTGGCTAACCGACTCCCCACCTCGGACGTACCGCGGATCCACAGCTTGCAGAAATTTAGTGTACTTTCTAAAAACAGCCGATTAAACAAAGTAGAGTACTCTAAAGGAAACTTTTGTTTCTCCTATTTTCAGACCACTCCATGATATGTAAGCAATTTTCACTGAGATTATAACAAATGTGGGTCATTCATGGGGTAAAATGGAGTTGGGGGGGGCACTTGGTATAAGTCGATAATATGACCTGTCCTGCACGTTCAGACTCGTTAGCTGACACGTTCAGAACGCTCTGACTTGTTAGCTCTCTTAATGTACAGTAGTTACCTGTAATGCAACCAAGTCTGAACATGTAGGACAGGTCATATCATCGACTTAGACCGAGTGCCCCCCCCCCAACTCCATTTTACCCCATTCATGTAAGAGGGAATGGCTAAAAGAGTACACCAGCTTTGAATAAAAAAGAATTGACAACTTTTCTATCCATAGCATCTGAATGTGTTCAGCTAGTGTTCTGCTGGCAGTGGATTGCACGAGCGACACATCTGCCTGCTTAGCGTGTTTGCGAAATGCCGAATCTTGCACATTCTTCTTTGGACAAGCCTTTTTTTAAATAAGAAAGTTTGAGGGAAGATTTGCAACCACCCTCACGAAGCCGATTGCGCGACACTCTCCGTTAACGCCAACCAATCTAACAATCTCACATTTTGCTCGCAGTCTATTCCATTTTGAAGAAGATTCTCTCCTAAGTATAACACTTTAAAGGCAGTGTCTCACCTCATGCTGGGTATCGAGATATCCACAGTTTCAGGTGCAGCTCGAGACGCTGATTCCAATGATGTGCTTGATGTCAGAAAACACCCTCAAAAAACCCCTACTTTCAAGGCAAAATTACATAGATAGAGGGGCGGACGAGTTTCCTTGCTAGGAAGCCTGCAGAAGCGGAGCTGAGAAGCTGAGATTGCACATTAGAATGAACTCCTCAGCAGCCCAGCGGCTCGCGTATGTTCGACTGAGATGGGAATCTCCAATGCGACCTATGAGCTGAGACACTGCCTTTAAAGCGTTGCACTCACGATGGTCCTACCAGTACTACATCTGGTACTTCGAAACGATAACAAGCGTATTTATTCCAATAAAGAAACGAACCTACGACCCCTGTTTGCTGCTGTTTTTTCCGTCTGTCTCTGAAAAATCTACCGACAAACAGCTGAAAAGAAAAATTTGAGTTGGATGCTGAGCTGTCTGATGCAATCCTGCTGGTAGTTCTTCAAGTGAAACCCCAGCTCAGAATGCAGTTGAAGAAGGACTTGCTTTGGACATCAGCTTGGCAGACGGCACCGCTCCCACCTCTTGGGCAGAACGATTGAAGCATACTCCGAAATGCACTGTTTGTTATTGAAGTTGTTTGCGGTTCTTTGATAACGAACCACTCTGGTTGATAGGCATGTTTAGAAGTGAGGTCATGTCGGAAATATAAAGGCAGCACTGACGTGCATTTTGGTGTTCGACATTTTGGTTATTTTGTATTGACAATTATATAAAGTTGCACCGCTGCAACATCAGCACTCTTTGAGGCGGCATCCACGAAAATTCTGCTGTCAGAGATTAAACTGAATTCCTAGCTTTATCACTATAGTGTAGACGTACGCAGCGATGAATTTCGACAAATTCTACAAGAATGGCGGTTTTTATCGTCATCGTTTCAGCCCATTTGCAAAAAATGGCCGAGTTGCTCGGGCCCGAATTGGAGGGAGATGGGAATGAAAGCAGGTTTATCATTAGGAAAGAGATAGATTGCAAACAAAAACACCCATTCATTTCACTTCAAAACTCATCCCGATGAAATGTTGAAATATGTGTTGTCTCTCATTTCTTGCGAATGCTGATACCTACGACGGTGCAGCTTTCGTAGAATTGCTGGCACCATTGCTAAATGGTCCGAAACGATCAAAATCTCTGACACGAAAATGTCCATGGGTGCTGCCTCTAAAATATAGTGATTAGATGTGTTCCAGAGATGAAACAGTATGTGTAGTAGCATAAAGTGTTTTGTTCACAGTTACTTTCTTCATGATAAAGTTTACTTCCATTTCTACCGCCTTCTACCTCAGGCCCGGGCAATACGGCCACCCTCCGCTGACGGGCAAAACCTTCTTCCATCGAGGTTTCTCATTTCGAAACAAGATGGTATGAGATGTACTACTCGATTGTGCTATTAAGATCATAGTCATTTTGACACACCTTGAGTAATAAATGAATAAATAAACAAATAAACTGGTAACAACGAAAACTGCCTTCCATGTAGGAATTGACAAAATTGATCACTGCAAAAAAGTTTGCTGTCATCATGTTGCTAAACCTAGAGATATAGGAAAATTCGCAAGAGCAAAATTAGCGTAGGAGCAGCCTTTGAGAGTCTTAGGCCGTAAAAATCCTCCTCCTCCTCTCAAGGTCGTGACATCCTCCCATTGCAAATCCTTCGTTAATTATGTACCGATTGGAACCACCAGAGAACTTTTGAGGAGGGGAAAACACTGAGCATCTACGAATCCTAGGGGGAGGGGCCAAGTGGTACACCCCCTGAGAATGGGTCGCCAAAACCTATCGCCAGAACCTTTGCCTCTGGCATGCTTGAGCGTGCCGACATGTTGTGGAGGCGGGGCGCATTGACACCAGCAAGACGCTGGTGTATATTGAGATAAACACTTTTGGCATCTTTTTACCTCGAAGGGCGCCACCCAACCGTCTAAGCCACCACTGAAAATACTGAACAAGCTTAATGTTTGTTTTGTTACTACTTTTGGAATATTTATTATTACCTATTTAACATTAAAACTAATATTTTCAGTAATTTTTTATTCTATCTGGTACCAAGGAGTGGCGGAGTTGCCACTTTTTTCCACCCCTCCCCCCTTAGCTAGCAACTCCTGCACTTACATACTACTTACTATTGGTCGTCGCAGCGCGTTTAAGCAGCAAGGGGAGTGGGGGTGAGAGGTGGGAACGAAGAGATTTACATCATTTAAGGGAATAACTTTCAACACCAAAGCTTAAGAGGGCCGTCCGGACGTTTTTCCTTTTTTCCTTTCTCACTCTCCCTCATACCGTAAAGGTCAGCGCATCTGTATGCATACATCTACTAGTCTCTTATATTAAGTTAAAACTCTAGAGGTCGGACGGATCGTTTTTTTTTTCTAGTTTGGAGAGACCTTGACGTCCTCAACTGCAGAAGCATTGATATTTATTACATAGTAATTATTAAAAAAGCATAACATAAAGCGAAACAAAGAAAAAACACGTCAGCGTATGCGTTGATATGAGTCAATTACTCCTTCATTCGTTCATAGATTCGCGTGCTCTTCACGCCTTTGCACTCACACACCTGCAATGAAATCCTCAAGGATTACTGCTTCGAGCTAAAGCTGATCATCAAGTAGTCAAACTTACAATGTACAGTTTTCCATCCTCAATATAACGTTCAATGCGGGAGTCAGATCCTCCATTCTTTCCCTTCTCATCCAACACCAGGCGGTCGTTCTCGATTGTGTACGTTTGGCTAACCTGAACGAGGCAAGGATGAGTGTGGACCTCTGATAATAAGTGTCATGTGACTGCGTAAGTAGTGTGCAAACATGCTATTTCCTAGTCATTTTGATAAAAACAGCATATGCTGCACTTAGTGAGCACTTAGTGACTATGAACGCTCAGAAATCGTTGACGATTGTCTGAGAGTGATAGATTTCCCGGAAAATTACTCACATCACGTCCGTCGCCTGTCTTCTCATCGAATGTCTCCCCGATCTTGAATTTTGTCACATACGTTTTGAATGTGGACACTGAAGTCATAGTGAATGTGTCGCCTTCCTTCGTGAACTCGAGTGTCGGCTTTAGATTGGCAGCAATTTTACGCGTCATCATGCCGACGCCAGCCTGAAAAACGGGTATTTTTCAAATTCGTCATCCCACTTAGAGTGCAAATCCCGAAAGAGGCTAATGACGAGCAAAGATGGCATCATCTGGCTGTCACTTTTAGGTGCTACCATCAAGTCGGCTGCAATATTTCACCTCGCGTTTTTGAAAAATTTTATTTTTGTCTTTATACATAATATGCACTCAGTAGTGCTCACTTTCCATAACAATACAATCTGGGGATGTAACTAACAGTTGCAGCCTAAACTAGCATTAAAAAATAGAAGTGTGAAAAGAAACAAAATTTTAAAATTTTTCTCTTGAAAGTCGAGGCTTCTTCGAGAAGCAATCTCTTACGAAACATTGTGATAAACCGTCTCTAAATCATCAAAGCGATACCACGGCACCCCTTCACCTTCCCTCGAGAGCGAAGAGAAAAAGCTTATACTCATCAAAACCTCACGTACATAACCTCACGGATAAAACGAAGTAGCGTAAAGAAAACAGGGAAATTGCCAGTTTAATGCCTATAAATGTAAGTTTCATCCAAATTTTCGCAGTCTAACATGATTTTCAGGATCCTTGCAAGGTCCCATTTTTTATAACAGTTTCAGTCCAGCCTGTTGTTTACATGAGCTTGCTTCCGTAATAACTTATTGAATAAGTTTTGTGCAACAGATCTGATTGCATTTACAAATGGTTGCATATGTATTTTTTAATTTTTTTACCCATTTTACCGGAACGATCTTGAACGGGTGGTCGTGATTCTCATGTGAAATAATCCCGACTGCCACAAGGAATTTCTCAGAGCTACTGTCGTAGAAGAAATTCATCCAGTAATTTCGTAGAATTGCAGTACAATGCAAAATGAGTGTCACACATGTTTTCACTCCATCACACAGCCATCCTCTGCAGAAGTATCACACGGAACATCTGCTACGCATGCAACACAACTCACTCAGTAACTATTCCAGACGCGAAAGAACAAATTCCTCGGAAACTTTACACCGAAGAACGTATGCAGATGATTTCATGAATGATTTAATGGGCCTTTTTCAAACGAGGC
Organism: Ancylostoma caninum; assembly: GCA_037903475.1. Taxonomy (NCBI): domain Eukaryota; kingdom Metazoa; phylum Nematoda; class Chromadorea; order Rhabditida; family Ancylostomatidae; genus Ancylostoma; species Ancylostoma caninum. Next base: position 1,007,623 of record JBAJFG010000446.1, read on the forward strand.
TGCTTTCTCCGATCGCCAATCATCACCAAGCAACTTGATCATCCGATCAAGATGTTCGCACGAGGATTCATAAGGAACAGAGAAAGAATGTCCACAACTACATTCACACCCAAACATTCACGACACCAGTGAGCAGCACATCATGACAATGACTAATAGTAGAGAACTGAAGGGAAATTTTTTATCACATATCCCCTCCCCCCAAGGAACTCACACTTTCATGCAATGGTAGACAATGGATGATGACATCCTTCTGAAGGACGACGGACCCTTTCGTTATTAGGCGAAATACTGAGTACAGAGCTTTTCCGGAACGCATAAGTTTATCCAGGGGTGTAGCTATTTAATCGGCTCGGCTGTTTATCGGGCAATGTAGCTGTTTATGCAGTGATTTGCGGTTTATCCTGTAGTACAGCAGTCCGCACCACCAGCGGATACATCCCCTCCCCTCCCCCGAATGGAGAACATGAAACTTTTTCAAAATCAACACCGATTCCTTTTCATCCTTCGAAATTATGGCACTTCCGTGTTTACTGAAGACTATGTGACATTCACTTAATGACCCTGTACCTGGATTTCACGAACACACGGGAAGGGAAGGTCGCTTCTGTTACTGCCCTCGCCACAGAGCAACTGGAACCGCTGCCAGAAAGAAGATGAAGGTTCCAGTCCGAGTTACTCATGTGACAACAGACTATGGAAGTGGTCGTACGGGGTGGGTCCTAAGGGGGAGGGGGTCCTTCATGATGCAGGGTCCTTGTGTATACAGAACATAGCCGAGCCAAATATGATGGAAACTTAATTACTCCCGTGAAACTGTATTGTACTTCGAATTATCATGGACATGAAGATTGTATGGGGATTTTAAGGAAGGAGAGGGGGCGTTGTTAAGGGGGTGAGGAGAGGGGGCGTTGTTGGGGGTGAGTAGGAATTTGTCTTCAAAAGCGGTTAGGGGGGTGGAGGATGGTTCGCATTGGGATCGACTTTTTATTTACCATTACTGAATATAAGAGCCCAGCGGTTTCCTCGGGTCCTCCAATATCAATTTTTTATTCGCAAAACTTGTCCATCTGGCAGACAGGACAGATCCTCGCGGGAGCGTTCATGGATACGCTCCTGGTTGATCTATTGTGGCGTATTTCCACCCAATTACCTTCTAAAACTTCAGGATTGGATAAACAACACCTCACCAAATGCAGTCCACAGCACAACCCCCCCCCGTTTCCCCGCTACGCATTATCTGCCTGTGGATGGATATAATCCGAAAGCTTTCACCGATAAACGCTGTAATGGAACACCTGATGACACTAATATCATCGCTATTTATGAAAGCAGGCAAAAACGCAGCGCAATTGAATAAGAGCGAATGTACTTTCATGGACACTAACGAGAGGTGCAACTTCAATGTGCGATTTGCGCTGCTACTGCATCTAAATTCAGATACATACATTTTACAGTGACACGTAATCGGACAATCCAGCAATTGATGGATTTTTAGGATTAACGCTTCACTACCCACTTTGGCTACCTCAGATAGCCATGTTGTATAGAAAAACATCTAAAGACTTTTTTCACTTTAATAGCAAATACTGCGCTAAACCACGTAGCCTGAGTTCTTACAGTTTTTTTTCACCTATATGTATCCCTTACATGGTCTGAATAGCGTTCACAGCAACTTCAACAGATAATAAGTAAGAAAATGAATGAATAGGTGATAAGAGCAGGACCATAGGTTGTTGCACACCGTTTGCTGGTTCATTTCTTTCCAGCAGTGATATTTTTGTCCGGCAAAAATCTTATTTAATACTGCTGGAATTGAGCTATTTTTTACCACAAACAAGCGTGAGAAACTTGCGAGATGGCGGAAAAAATTAGCGTCGCCAATTCTGGTGAGACAGGACAGGCGCTTCCTAAATACGGAGACTTGGACCGCACAGTAAATTACTAGGCTCTGTTTCACTAGGTATGACTCTTGAAGAGAAATTAGACAGAATTCGTTGAAAGTATGCGATATTCACAAGGGCAGCCAAGAACATTAGGTGGTATGCAGCTATCGTCGCCTTCGGAACAGACTAAAAACTGCTAGCTGATAGCTCGGAGTACCGTTCAACTTTGACCAGCTTCTCCTACAAATACATAGTTATGTTGAGGCAACCAACCTCCTTCAAATAGGCCTCGAAATTCTCTGAGGAGACGAACGTCCATTTCCCAAGGATATCCTGCTCAACCGGCATAGCTGAATCGAGTTATCTGAAAATCAACGAGGAAATTATGAAAGCACCAGCAAGTTCAGAACATTTCGCCAGAGCATAATCGAAAAACACAACAATAAGTAAGGTGCTCGAGATAAAAATCGCATTGCGAAAGATTTTGCGGACAGTTCTTTGCAACATTACTGCAGTCAAGAAAACCAGTTCTGCCATTTCATAACAACTCTCGAAAGACTGACTGTCTAGTGACTGCATAGTGCATTTGCACAATGCACGAAGCAGTAGAAAACGAAAAATTCTCCATGACAGAAGTCTAAATATAGCAGGACACTTGTGTAACAGCAGCGTACTAAAGCACGCTAAACGAGGTGTACTACTACATGGTCTATGAGCTGGTAAGTGCAGAGGATGACGTGAGCTGGCTGCCGGAACTTCTAATCCAGCAGTTGCCCTATCCAGAAAAGACAGATGTGGCCTCAGAAACTTTTCCTACAAACTGGACAGAATGTACCATTACTCAATAAAACCCAATAAAATTAATTTACCTACCCATCTGAAACTAACTAAACCTATCAGAGAAAAAAAAACAGAAAAATGATAGATATTTCAGGCCGGTTGCATCAGTGGAGGGATTGGTGATCATAGACCCACGGATATGATTTCACATTTGCAAGAGCTGGGTGAACAGCATAACATTGGGTAACCTCAATTGTGCATCCAGGCTTTGAGTGACATTTAGGTATTCATGAATGATAGGTAGTTCATCCACGGAAAGCTCTCAACTTCTGTCCGAAAGCTTCTTATAGATAAATAAACTCATTCCTGCAACCAAATTGGAACCGAGTATTTCAAAATCAGCTTCAGGCCAATCCAGGAAGTGAATAAAAGCTGACTTAGGTTGCACCATTTGTCCACCATTAAAAAGCTGCTAAAATTGAACAAAAAATCAGAAAGCACCAGCTCTTGGAGAAGTTGACCGTTGGCGGAATTTGTGAACGTGTTCAAAACGGTTCTCAGGCTTCCTGAGCAGAGAATGATTCAGAAAGGAATTTTCCAATCAGAATGTAATACATTTCCCTATCTATACCAGCTATTGTAATCGCTAACAGAGGCGAATTGCGAATGTGGAGCGTTATACCTAAAGAGGGCGGTGCGATGCAGCTCAGCGGTTGGTCAATTCATCCAACTGGTCAATCACAGAGCTGAACGCCTCCCACTCCAAGTATAGCGCTTCATACCCGTAAATTTTTGCTCGGATCAGGTACACACATTTTTGCTAAGAAAACTCGCCCAGTTCACAACAATGGGTAGATCACCGCTTCCGCGAGAAAGTTCACAAATCTCGCCCTAGGAATGAGCGCTTCTAATATATATTATATTATACTAAAATTACATCATCGTCATCGTTTTGGTTTCTTCGCTAATATCACATCGCCATCGCGCAACAGCATATCTGCAGTGTCGTGAGCCGGTGTCGTATATAACATTCTGTCCGTATAATATTAGGTTGTAACATAAGTTTCCGCTGTTTTCGCATAGACATTTTCAAAGGCTTTTAATAAATAAATACCGATTAAGTTTCGAACATGTTTAAATACCGTTTCAAAGCGCATGATTTCGCGAACATTATGGAATGTGAGAGCTATTTTTGCGTCTTATTTTGAGAATTTAATTATGTTCGGAGCGAACACTACAAGAATGCAAATTCTGTAACTGCATTTGCACGGATAATAATTTTACCATAACGTTGCATGAGACTAACCAAATTTGGGTGGAGTAATCTCGAGGCCATTCTCATTCTTCCTGATACTTCCCACCGCGTTTTATTGTCGAGCGGTCTCGGTCAAAGGCACCAAACTTGGTAAACCAAGATTTCGATTAGGCCGTTTTTCTCTCTGGAGTTGAAGTGGAATTTCTTCCACTGCTGCTACAAACATCACAACCGTTAACGGACACTAATCGGTGGAATTTTGGGACAACTTCCAAGCGCTCTGTCGAAATCGCAGCATTTTGCCATACCGTGGAGGGCGCCCTAATTTTGTTGGCTCTCCGGAAAGGCGAAGAGCCCATAGACAAATTTTTAATTGCGCATTATGTAGCATAAATCTAGCTCTAATCATTCGCCGGTAATCAGATCATAAGAATGTCTATTGAGCGAGAAACGCTTTGCCAAAATCAGTGACCTCTTACACTGCCAGACTCAGTTCTTCGACTCGCAGTCCACGGATTTTTGAAGCAGGGTAGTCGAGCTCCTGCTGTAAAAACAGCAAAAGAACAGCGACTGTTGTGGTCCGTACTTCGACTGTTATCTGCTAATATACTATTTTTTATAATTTTTTTTCATAGAAAATTTCGAAACAGCGGAAACTAATGTTATAACCTAATATTTTGTCCACAATGCAAAACTCTCACAGACCGCACACTACTCTTGCGAAACCTTGCTCTTCATGGGGAATTCTCACTGACAGAGAAATACTCATGCTAAACTCCACCTAATAGTTCAGCACCTCATCATTATCCTCGAATCACTGTTAGATATCGTTGTCAATGATAGTGACCAAGTCGAGCAACGTTGGTATGTTCACGAGTGCTTCGCAGTCCGAATTTTTGTGCGGTGACTCTTTGCTTTATGTAGTGAACCTTTCGTGAACCCAAAACGAAACCAAAATCGAGTCGGTATTACCGCTACTGTATTCCTATCGCTATTGAAACAAACAAACACATATTATAAGTTTTGAATGACCGCCCTACTTTTTTTTTCGCGACCTAGATTTCCTCTGCATGCTGTTCAAAATTCGCGTTCGGACGATTTAATTGCTAGAAACACATCCAATAAATCGAACTAAAACTTTAACAGAGCCACCCAAACTAAAACCGTAATACATAATACATAGGCTCATATGGGCTACAATCAATGCACTGCGTTGTAAAAACTTTAAACTTCGCCAGCCTGTCGAGTGCTTCCACAACAGAGAATAGCCCGTCATGCGTCAACTTGTTGCGAAAGAACGCACAGCACGATCTGAACGACATTACGAGGGTGGGTTGAAAAGTTTCAGGAATGACAATGAAAACGAAACAAAACAAATGCAGTCTATAATTCATTCTTTAGCACCATCGTCTCGAAGCTCAAACCACGTGGCCCGATCTCTTTTCGCCTTTTGATCCTTTCCCTAGGAAAAATTCTTTGAAAGCCATCGAAATAACCGTATACGATCGAGACAGGCGGGTCGCTCTATTAGGTTGTAACATAAGTTTCCGCTGTTTTCGCTTAGGCATTTTCAAAGGCTTCTAATAAATGGATACCTATTAGATTTCGCGCATTCTAGATACTATTTTAAACTTTTTCTATGATTTCGCGAACGATATGGGGTGTGAGACCTATTTCTGCGTCTTATTTTGAGAATGTAATTACGTTCGGCGCCAACACTTCGAGAATGCGAAATCTATAACTGCACTAGCACGCATAAAAATTTTACCATAACGTTGTAGGATACTAACCAAATTTGGGTGGAGTAGTATCGAGACCATTCTTATTCTCGCTGGAACTTTCCCCATTTTATTGTCGAGCGGTCTGAAGCACAGGCACCAAACTTGGTAACCCCAAAATTTCGATTGTCCTTTTTCTCCGTGGAGTTGAAGCGAACTGAAGTGGAATTTCTTCCATAGTGGCTGCAAACATCAACAGTTTGCGACTCTAATTGGTGGAATTTTGAGACAACTTCCAAGCGCTCTGTCGAAATCGCAGCATTTTGCCACACCGTGGAGGGCGCTCTAATTTTGTTGGTCGAACTCGCCGGAAATGGGAAGAGCTCGCAGAGTAATTTTTAATTGTGCATTATGTAGCGTAAATCTATCTCTAACAATGCGCCGGTAATCAGATCACAAGAATGTCTACAGAGCGAGAACCGATTTGCCTAAATCAGTGACCTCTAGCGTTGCCCGACTCAGTTCTTTGCGTCATAGCCCACGGATATCTGGAGCAGCGAAGTGGAGCCCCCAGTTGTAAAAACAGCAAAATACCAGCAACTGTTATGATGAATTCCTCGATTGGTACCTGTGCTTATTTGCTTTTTTATAAAACTTTTTTTCTCGAAAATTTCAAAATAGCGGAAAGTTATGTTACAACCTAATAAATTAATTCCCTCTGATACAGAGAGGCCCTGGGCTTGTGCAACAGGTAAGGGTACGAGGAAGCTGATGCGGAAAGATCGGCGTATTCTGAGAATTTTTGGTTGTAATTTTTATCATTGTTGAAGAATTGAAAGTTAAATTGAGAGTATTTACAAGTATCTCAAGATTGTTAACAAGAAGTATGTCTGATTACAAGGTATATAATACATGTGAATGCATTCGGCTGAGCGGCAACACTATTGCACAGATATGAAATCTTTTTCCTGGGCTAAACCTGGGCGCTTTTCTTGAATTTCCAGTTATAGTATTCTCTTGAATATTGTCAACAATTAGGTAGTAATAGTTGTTCCGAAGTTTAGCAAAATTCCTTTGGCGTGAGCGAAAACAGAGGTCACCACCATTCCATTTCAATAAATTGACCGCTTCTGATCCGGAATTGGTTTGAAGGGTAGAATCAGTTGATTTGAGTTATCCTTTGTAACAAACGTGTAACACTCGATTATCAGTTACGACTTTTGGCTCGAAATCGCTTCCTTCGCAAGTGAAAAATTTCGAAAATTTTACTGCGATCCAATTTGGATAGCACTTGGAAGTTTTCTCGACCACTCGATTTTTGCACTCATCTCTTACTGGGAGCAGTTAAAGTTTCCTGACTTGGAAGATGTGCCAAAAGCAGGCTTTTTCTTGAATCGACTTGGCACTTGTACATGGTCTATTCACATGGAGATTTTTTGAATACAGTCCCATAAAAACTTTCGAAAAACAGCAACTCCCGTGATGGTCATTGTGGAAACTTCCCGCCCCACCCTCGTATAGATAGGGGCAACGTTTGCATTTATTTTTCCAAAATGAAAATTGACAGCTAAAATCCTCTGGCTTTCGATAATGTGGAAGTCAGTCTCGTGCCCGCTGCAGAACCAGTTCCCTCTGCGAAAATGCCTCTATTTCCATGTATATTGACGCAATTATGCCAATTAAGGCAGACAGCTGAACATGGGTCCAGAGAATTCGATGACAACAAGAGGAGCAACAGAAGTATCTAAAGAAACGCACATCGCAGGGAAGCACGGCAGCGATAACGATATCCATTCAAAAAGATTGTAGTTCTCCAAGCATTAAGCACCAAAAATCAAAAACAATGAGCTTCACGCGAGCTCTATTACAGCTAACAGCTCTTGAATTAGTAAAAATGCAATTTCCTTTCCTTCGAAATATGGGCGGAGCTGGGCTGCACATTGTGATGACGAATATCTGCAATTCGCACCTTAAAAAACATTCAGCATGCAAAGAATGCGTTACGAACCGATGGTGGGTGACGAATCCAAATATTAGGGTGATGACAGATATGGAGAGTATAGGATGTGCAAGGAACTGGATTTTCTGAGGCTTCCTCGATTAGTGTAGTGATTCTACAATGACGGTTTCACTCATAAATTCGAGGAGGAATTCAAAGAAATGTGCCAGGAAAATGATCGGAATTTACCCAGAACTTGATTGATAACCGTTTTCCTCGAATATTTCCGTGGAATTCACCCAAAATCCAAACGAGATCCACCGGTTTGGTTGGAAGCGGATGGTTTTAGCAACGCCTGCCCATAATTCACCCGTGATCATACTCATAGCTGAGCTTACCCGTGGTAATCAACATTACCGCCAAAGTTTACCCCACTTCTAGCACTCACCAAGAAGATTACTCCCTGGCATTGGGGTAAATTCTGATTAAAGCTGTGGCTACTTGCATCATTGAGGTTACTCGGGGTAAACGTGTTAAAATACCCCAAATCTATCCATCGCTACAAAGGTGTCAACACGTTTACCTTGGGCAATCTCAGTGACACGTGCGACCCCTGTGCACGCCTATGGTCAGTGAACGAACACAACTCCGAAATCTTACAGTGCTAATTCACCAGAGGCAAAATTCACGAGCGTTGCTCCGGAAGGTAGTGGTCTTCCTTCCCTTCTGAAGTGGACGAGTTTTCCGGATAAAAGTAGATACGTTCTGTTCAAGCGACTTGTCTCAGTCAGAGATTGTAAGAAATACAGATGTAGCAAGATACGTCACTTCTTGCTTTGGAAGCTCTGGGAAACTCCAAACCTCCCCGTTAACGTTCTAGGACCCTGTCACTGGTCGGTTCCAGGACCCTGTCTCTGGTGGTTCTGCACCAGTGGTTTCCCGAAAAAAAAATCTGACAGAAATTGCCATTAATCATACATTTTTGCGGGGATCATGAGACTGCATTCCACGTAAAATTTCAGGAATTTCTGTAACTTCCACTTGGTAAATTACGTTAATTAAGTTAGCAACAACACAGAGAAGCGAGAACCCGCAATAGGCAACAGTAGGGCGCGGCACAAACGAATTATGCATTTTTGAGGAGAGGCACAAGTGCAAAGCTAGCAGAGAGGCCAAAACCAATTTTTCTTTATTTGAATGTGCACAACAAGCACATAGGTAAGGTGATCAAAGAGACCATCGCAAAAAGAAGTTTTTTCCCCAGTGGTTTGTACAGTTGCCTCGTTCCCACGTAAAAACAGAGGAAAAAAGCTGATTGATAACATCGAATGAGCTATGGGAACACTGACTGCACGGAACGACGCCCCGCCCTCTCGCAAACCTCATGCACGTGCACGCATCGCGTACCTCTCTCGCATACTTCGTTCTTAAACAAGCTAAATATGAGCGAAAAATACACCGAAAAGACAAGAGGTTACAAAAGGAGAACCCGGCGGCGGTCGGTGACGGACCGGAGATGCAGTGAGAGGATGAAAAACGGCAGCGGCGTTCGTCACTCTGCACCCACCCAGCCAGCCCCTCGTATCGACCAACGAACGCCTCGCTAAATAGCCAAAACATTACTATCCTCGACGCAGGCGGCCTGGTATCGCCAGGACCCCGCTGCAAATGCGTCCGGTATTGGAAGACTATTGCAGTGGGGAGAAGTGTATTTTCTGAATGCGTTAGGAGAAGTTTCCCGTACTGAGATTTATGAAACATCAGGCTGTAATTAGCCAAGCAAGCTAATAATAGCTGCTCAAAATAACATTAGGCTTTCGGATGCTCAAAATCTTAAAATTGGTTCACTAACTCGACTTTGGCCGGTTATGTTTTCATAAATCCTATCCCAAGCGGCATGCAGCTTGGCAAGACAAACAAAAGGGCAAATAACATGCCGTCATTTATGAGTCTGGATATGCAGAATAGCTGCTGCACACCATTGATGAATGAATTTTCAAACCGGGACTGACAAACAGTTCTAGCGAGAAAATCCACAAAAGAACTGCGTAAACGTCCTATAGAATGCGTGAACCTAATATTCGAGGATCCTAGTAAAATTCAAATTGGAACTTATGATTAGGCTTCAGTAGGCTTTGCTCAATCAGTGTGAATGAATCACAGAAGTTCCCATAGACTTTATTCCTCACCAGCTTTCTGTGGAGGTGCAGAAAGGACATGTTTAGAAGGGGACACCTATGAAATGAATAGGTATCCAAGCTAAGAAGGGAGCTCTTTACATGAATGAAAGAATGAAGGAAAGAGATACGAAGGAACAAGGAAAGGGAAACATGTATGTGGAGGGACAGGGGCAGAGGCAGTGGTAAAAATGGCATCGAAGAGAGAGCGAGAGAGAGAGAGAGAGAGAGAGAGAGAGAGAGAGTGAGTGATAAGGGATGTAAATAGAGACAGAAACAGATATAGGGATAAACAGAAACAAAGAATGACTGGAAGAAAGAGAGAGTGACAAAATATAGACGGATAGAGAGACATAAAGAAAAAGGGAGAGGTAGAGAGGCAGAGGAACAGTCATAGAGAGAGACACAAAGAGACAATGAGAGAGAGGCAGAGGAACAGTCATAGAGAGAGAAACGAAGAGACAATGAGACAAACAGGGAGAAAGAGGGAAAGACACAGGAACGTAGAGACGAATGGAGAGCGAGATGGAGAAACACAAAGAGAAGGATAAAAAATGGGAAGGAGGCAGGAGGAAAGAGAGAGTAAAGTTGAATATTTTTGAAGAAAGTGGAGGATTTTCGGCGTTCCCTAAGCATGGAAAGTTTTCTGAAGAATGTCTGACGGGAATTCTGGAGTGAAATGAGAAAACTCACTTGTAATGTTCCAGAAACGCGGACTTCTGTGACCACGGAATTGTTGTTTCCCGAAAATTCCGCGGAGAAGGACATTAAGAGATTGAAAGGTGGAGCAGCTGTCATAATCCTCTTTACTGTTTTTTTTTTCTTGCTGTGTGCATGCAATCTGCTTACAATCACACATTTTAAAAGTACAAGCACAGACTGTCACGATAGTGTTTTTTTTCTCTCGAGAATAACACCCATTTTGATGAGTAATTTCTATACCCTACACCCGTACATTTCAAAAGCGTTACGTCATTAAGTGGAATCACCGGAAGAAGTCCGGAACGAGCGACGCAAGGACAGAGGAAAAACGAGTGGCTGAGTCACAGAGCTGTCGATCAGTTGCGCCGCTGTCACAACACAAACATCCTATGTACAGTGCGTACAACGTGGGGAAATCGATGCTGTCACGCCACATGTATCCATAAAAATAGAAATGGATGGCTGTTACAGAGCAGGGTTTGCCATAAAGTAGGGTAAAAAGTGGGCTATAAATTTAGGAGATAGCCATGAAACCTCCCAAGAGCAATTGGCAATGGATGAATGAGACCTCACAGGAGGCGGCCCCGTCATGGTGGTTCCCTGCAAAGTGATCTGTGATCTCAATTTCATCATCGAGTGAGCAAGCGGTGGCGAAATCCTGGATGACTAAGAGCATATGTCGTCACCACCAGATCTCTGCAGTAGGGTTGTGGAACTGGAAGAAGAAATCGCAAGGAGTTTCACACTGGAACAAGCAGAAACACCAAGCGAACGCCTAGCAAGGACGCTCGGACCGTTTGACTGGCCGAGGCGAATTTGGAAATCGAAGCGAAGGCTCATTGATTTCAGTGACCTTCGCAAACGAGGGCACTGCAAGGTGACATTTTCAAACGTTCGGTTCACTTGAACTTCAAATGCCTTTATTGAGGATTTTAGATCCTAATATCTCTCCCTAAATATCAGTATGCTCCTCGAATTTCCCAGGGTTATTGGACCAGGGGCCGCATCCAAGAAAGTTGGAAATATGGGTTAAATGGGATAAACCGGCAAAAGTGGGCGTGGCCGCATTTTCTTGCGATCCAAGAAAATTTGTCCGCCGAAACTTTTCCTCCCAACGGAAAAATATTAATCCGCGTGAAAACGTCTGGATATATGGGAAAAATGAGAGAATTCCTCAGTGGAAAGTTCTCGTTCTACTAATAAGCGATGCTTTAGCAACTGCGAAATGCATTTTGGTAAAGAATGATGATTGATTAATGATTTTGACTGCAACCCATGTCCACATTACTAATGATTGCCTCACGCTAAGCATATTGACCAAAATGTTGTTTTTTTTTTGCGCATCATATGGAGAGATAGTGCTGTTTGAGCGGAACACTCAGCAGAAAAGCACTAGTATACGGAATATAAAAAAAAACACTTTTTTGTTATTTCAGCAGTAACTTAGCTAATGACTGTAATGGTGATCACTCCTTGAGCAAGCACCCATGATATCACACCTATTTGCAAATCTGGGATACACTAATCTGCGATAACCTCTTCAGTCAAGTTTCTGAGGATGTCGCTTATAAACTCAACTGACGCTTCTCGTATGGGATGTTTTACACTTCCAAGCAGAAGTGTACACCCCATACGCATCTTCTTATACTAGAATAGGAAACTTTTCCAGATCAAGTAGTAATGTGGGTGTTTCTAGAGAAAGAATAACGAATGACTTTCCATCATTTTCAAAAATGTGAACGAGCCCTCACTTCACGATTGTAGGGAATATGCGCGCAACTAATTGAGAAATTAGACCCATTCCCGAAATTAAGTCATCTTCAAGCCTATAAGATTCGATATAGTTCAACCACGCGTCAACAAAACCCTGCTCCAGTCGCAGAGCAGCGAACATTTTCGAATCTTTGCGTTGAAACGGAAAACTCGTACACGGGTATGTTCCCAAACTGGATAAATTGTTCTTGGATCGCAGGATCGGGAAAGTTGCCATTACGCGGTTACATTTCCGTCTGGATTTCGTTTCCAACGGATATGTTCTTGGATACGGCCCCAGGACAACGATTTAGGATCATAGATCAGTGCAAACCAACATATCTGGAATAACAGCAGTGTAAATGTATTTTTGCATCAGAATTTCATGGAAGTTGTATTTGTACAAAGTTCGCTATAGGGTTGTTATCCTCGTTGATCCCGAAAAGTATACTTGTTTTGTAACATAACCTTCTTTTTATATGGTACGTACATTGTACGTTATTTCAGGCCATGAACCATAAGCGGGCTTCAGACATTTTCCGATCCACAGCCCGGGAAGCATCTCGCTCTGGAAGTTGCATTGGATCTGCCGTGCGACAACGAATATCCCAGACCATTCGACTCCGCGACTCGCAGAGCGAGCTCGCAAAATGCCGCGGAGGGTTCGCGCAAGACAAAATCTCTGAAAGCAGCCCGCTCGCGGCACTTGCCGCGCGAGCTCGCTCTGCGTCGCCGCGTCCTATCCTTCATCATACGGCGCGGCGCGGCACAACTCTGAAAACCGCTATAGGCTTTATTCATGCTTGCGGCGCGTCAAAGTTTACGCGCCTCTCCAAAACTTCACAAGTTTTTCGCGACGACCAAAGCGGCGAAGATGGGAACGCGGTTTGTTCGCGCGGCAGTCGCAAGGACAAAATCAGGAACATTGCTGACCTGGCAGGATTTCTCTTCTACCTCCCTCTTCTGCACTGTGTATCGCGCGTAAACTTTGACGCGCCGCAAACATGAATAAAGTGGCTTTCATACATTTGCCGCGGCGGCGCCGCGGCGACGTCGCCGCGACAAGAGCTTGTTTACTTTTTTGCCGAGGCGCCGCCCGGCGACGTCGCCCAGCGGCAAGCGGCAAGGAATGGTCGAGGGGGTATTTTGTCGCTGGGCGACGTTTGCGTGAAAGCGCGGCATGCCGCTCGGCGGCAACTTTTGCCGCGCACCCACTTTTGCCGCGGCGGCGGCGGCGCCGCCGCGGCAAATGTATGAAAGCCCCTTAACGCTACAGTCCTTATCGAAAAAATAGACGGATTGCGCGTGCGGTTCCATAGCGTTGCGGCCGTAGAATCGCAGCGGGACATAGTGGACCCTCTCACTTAGAGCATGCTCCCTTCGCGTTCATCGTCAAGGTCCCGTCGCGATTCTGCAGCACCGGAATCCGTCAATCCTTTCGAGAAGGACTATATACTGTGCAAGACGGCAGAAAAAAACTGCAGAATACCATATCTATATGTATATCCACAGTATCTATAAGATTTGCGTCATGGTAGGTGCGTCTAATAGCACGACATCGTTGAGCATGTCCGGTATCCTCCTATCCTTAGACAAAGTTCCAGGGTTCATAGTTCTCGATGAAAGTCTAGCAGAGCATATAGTTAAAGACGACCTGTATCGAATATTGGAATGATCGTACGATTAAATTTCGCTTGACATTTATACATATGTAGGTGTTTGAGTATGTAAGTCGAATATTAAAGCAGCAACAATTTTTTGTTTATTAGTTAGTCGCTTACGTTGATGTTACCACGTTATGGTTGATTAGGAACTGCCCACCATTCAATGATGACTCGTTTCGTCTCAGCAAAAACTTCCTTGTAGAGAAACATTGAAAATAGCAAGAATAACTGATCGGGATTTAATTACAGAAAGACATTTTGTCCCTAAAGGCAAAGGAATTCATTATCATAGATCTATTTTTGCGTCAGAGGCACATAGGTGGTAAGTGAAATGTTTGGAACTGAACGCTAGCAGAAAAGGGTAATCATTCATGGTTTATTGACATTTGAATGGCTTAAATTTAGAGTACGAGAAATTGTTGAATCTGCTGGTTCAAGAATGAGTGGAGAGTATTTCTCTCAGAGATTCCGGGATGGCGAACACGGATCGAACACGTTTCAACAGCAGTTACACCGCGTGGTGAAAGATTATTTTGTCGTCCTACGAGCTGCGTTCGCCCCGGGGAAGGCGTTTCGGGGGCGATGAACTAGTTTGCATGTCTCAAACCTGGGATCGCAACTCAATCTGGGGGCAGGGCTGTGTTCGTATTGTGGAAGTGGGTAAGTGGATGCTTACCCAAGCTCATCCAAAAATAGCCCCGAACGCGTACGCCTTTCCGCGGCAGCGCTTGGGGGGCGCTGCGGTCCCGCGTCCTCGCCCTGCCTCCGCCGCACAGTGTGCAATTTCGCAAATCTAGCCGCTCAAAATGTATTTTTCGACCTACCGTATCATGTCGCGAGTACTGACCAAAATATTCGCATACGATAAGCTTTATTTAAAGTGCGTCGAAGTCCGATTCGCATCGGATGTGGACTGCGACGGTCGGATACGAAATAGGAACGACACGGTGTGGCTTTGTTCATAGTCCGCAAGCACACATTTTCGCATCAGCTGTTTCCTTCCATGGATTTCACATGTTTTCAATGCAAATCAAGCGGTTTTTATCGATTTATGACGTTTTTTCGGAATTTTCCTTTCTCCTACACGCAGTAAGGATCAATATAATGATTGTCTCACTAAAAATTAACGCTTGAAAACAAAAGATGATCCCGGAAAAGAAATGTGTAGTGTACTTCCTTCTTTAGAATTTGTTTTATGCAAAGCTATTTATGAACACGCTAATTCCAAAACTTGGCAAAGCACCAACACAACCTTTACTCTCATGAAGAAAGGAAAACAAAAGAAAATAACGAAACTGGGCCGAAAACAGCCGAGAAGATCCGCCCCCCGAAATCCTATCGATTGATGCGACGTTGGACTCCGACGCCGATTCGGATGCAAATCGTTCCGATGGAGTAGAAACAGGCGTCGTTGTCGGACTCCGATGCGTCGGATTCCGACGAGGATCGATACGTATCTTTTGTCATCCGACGGAATCGGGCTCCGACGCACTATAAATAAAGCTGTACAAGTAGGTTCTTGGCGACGGATCACCTGGCGATGTGTGATTAGATAACGAAAAGATATCATTTCCATACAACGTAAAATACTACGTAAAACAGATGATTACTTTATGAGTTGTCTCTCTTCTGTGTCGCCACCTGTATTTCCTATTTAGGATTCTTTAAATAGATCTTGGAACAGCTTTCATATTTTCTAGTAACCACATTTCTCAGGCATGGGGAAGAAATCCAAACGTGTCTGAGAAGTGAGCAATTAAGCACATGACCTATTTGTCTATTCGGATGAATCTATTTTAAAAAAAGGTCCACGAGATTCCACTAGGAAAATGTGTGTATAGTGGAGTCGTTTTGACAGTGCGTTGTCCGCGGTAGCGACCCCGCTGGCATTGGAGCACGCAGTGCGGTTGGTCAAACAGTTGACCCACGATGGATCCGGCTTCTTTGACGGGTTTTATCGTCTGCTCCCTTCTTCTTTTGTTCTAAGAGCTGAGAAAGAACAATATAAGGAGAAACAAGCTACAAAACTCTTCAAAGATACTAGATGAATCATAGGTCAACTTTTTGACCGACCGCGCTGCGTGCTCCAATGCCAGGGAGCCGCTGTCGCGGAAAACGCACTGTCAAAACGACTCCACTATAGTGGCTAGCAGTAATCTTCTTGTATGCGAGCACTTGTGTTATTTTTGCGAACAACTGCCACCCTCTACAGAAAACGCTTCTATGTAGGCCGAAGCCGCTACTCTCTAGGGCAGACCTTTTCGATATGCCTGAAGGAAATGGGCTTGTAATTCCGCAAAGGGTTCTCTTTTCAGAATGTCTTCACGGGTATTGTTATGCAAGACTTTCGTGGGTCAAGAGGTCTATTCGAGCAACACTTCTGGTTTGTTAGCCCCACACCAATAGCGCACATCATGAAAGCAAGTGAGAGAAAAAAAACGGCACTTTTGAGGTTATAATGTGAATAAAAAAGTTATGGAACTGGGGAAGAAAAAACCACTCTCAGAGAAATTAATATTAATAGAAAATTTGGTGGAGAAAAAACTTGTCTAAAATGGAATAATATCGTCTTTAAAGACATCCTATGTTGGTATACCTTACAGGCTACCACCTTCATCAAGCAAAACCTTGACAAGTCTTACTGGAATCCTCATGAATTATGAGATTTCCACGTAAGTTAACGTTCCGGGGCCGATTAGGCTATTTATATGAGGGGCAGTCCTAGAATTACTATTTTCTTGATTGCAATATCTTACAGAATATCCAGCACTTTAATATATTAGCTCACGTGATGCTCATCATGTGGAAATGTATGCAATCCTGGAACTGAAACGCACTTCATGTTTTACATGCTTATTTGTTTACAAATACGCATAGAGACTCAAATTTATTGGGCGCAGTTGCTGCGCAGAAAATTATTCCTCAGCACATGATTTCGTGCTCTCAGGTTCTATTGCAGAACTATTAGAAATAGCACTAAATATTTGACTTCCATGGGTCGTGTGCAGTGCATAGAAACAGCGGACCAGACAGAATATACATGCTGAAAAGTAGAAGAATTTATCCACCAATTCCCTAGAAAATTAATTTTGATCGGCTAGATGTTCAAAATTACCCACTGTGCGCCGGAGCGGATGCACGACTGAGCTCTGGTGATCAACCAGCGGCTTATATACACTTTCCAGGGGGCGTGTCGCCACGTGGAAAGGAGTAGGCAGAACGCAGGTTGAACGGCACCACAGTTCATCGGGCAAAAAACGCAGCCGAAACACGAGGTGAGCTGCCGTAGCAGTGGGAATGCAGCAGTTCGTCCTCTTGCAGCATTGTCTGCCTTCCATTTCTTGGGTGTGTGGCTTGGCAAGTTGTGTTGCGTTTGCTTTATCCAGTTATCTGCGTTTGTCGCTCACCTTCTTTTGCCATCATGAAGCGAACGCCACAGCAAAATTCAAAAAAAACCACGCAAACGTGCAATAATTTCGGAGTCAGCGGTAATTACAATATTATTAGAGAAGTCAAAAAATATCCGCTGGAAAAGCTTGCTTATCTGCGAGAGTCTCGTCCGCTTGGCTGATATTTGTTGTTTCCTTCAGAATTTCTTATAAATAATTTCTTACATCTTTTTGCAAACCTCACTGGGCACTCTGCATAACGTTGTGTGGGCATCGGTGATTTATAAATAGGGGTTACTTTCTGAGTTTAATAGAATCTATAGCACAATAATGAATGAATGGGATGGTGCAGAATGCACAGGAATAACCTCATGTTCGTCTAAGCGGTTTTTTTGTTTTCTGGTGCAATTTTGAGGTCATTGGAATAAACAAATAAATAGATTATACTGAACAGGTCAGTAAGTTAAAGGGCCGAGGCACAAAGATGGGCGGATTCTCTCGCGGAAAGGCGGTATTTATGGTTGATGCGCGTCAAATTTAACGCGGCGATACACAACGCAGAACAAAGAGGAGAAGAGAATTCAAGGCAGGATGCGAATGTTCCTCGTTTTGCCGTCGCGACATCCGCGCGAACAAACTGCGTTCTGATCTTCGCCGCACCGAGACATCGCGAAAGCTTTGTGAAATTCCAGGCCGACGCGTCAAATTTGACGCGCATCAACCATAAATAGCGCCAAAGAGCAGAGCGCGCGCGAGATTCCCGCCTTCAAATGTTCAAGAGAGGGGACCAGGCCCAAACTTAAAACCACTCCGTTCAGAGTCCCGTCGTCGTCGCCTTGTTCTCCCTTCAGCCCTTTGGGCGAAGACCCTATGAGAGCCTCCATTACAGCCACCATTTCTGAAGCTGTTCATTTTTATCTGTCGTTCCATCCACCTCAATCTGGAGCCTTTTTATCCTTTGATCCATTTCTCTCAATTGAAACAGTTCTCTATCAGTCGTCTCACTCATCTCAAAGTGAAGCTGGTTCCTATCTGTTATTCCAGACTAGCGCCCCTGCGGGTCGCTAGAAAGTGGGGTGGGGCAGCCACTTGAGGTAGATGCAAAAGTTTCACGCCTATGAAATCCTTAGGAAATTGAAATAGAAGCGAAAATACTAATCAACTGAGTTCGAGTACGAATTCTCCTTATGAGTTGCGTGTATTCTACCAGTCTGGCCGCCTAGCCATTTCCGGACTTCTTGTATGCGCCTTGCTCGAGCACTCTTTATCACACATCACCATGTAAAATCACTTTCCGATGCAATGATACATCCCTCGTTTGTTGTCACCGTACCTCTTAAATGTCACCTACCATGGCTAGTCATCCTCAACTCTGCGCGTGCTTATCATTTATATGAATTTATTATAGTAACTGTCGACTATTTGCTGTAACCGACACAATGTAATTAAGAACTCGAAATAATTCAAGTTGAGATTGTTGTTGGACGAACATCTTTCTTTAAGGCGCGTCTCCTGCCATTTGAGCTATTCAAACAGTTATTTACACCTGGGCCAAAGTGGACCTCTCCGCCTGAACCAGTATCTTCTCGCTCCTCACTAATGGGAAAAAGCGGACCTCTCCTCCATCGGCATAACCGCATCCTGGCATTCCCACACATTAAGCGGACAGCAGAACCACACTCTGGCGTTCCTAGCACCTGGACCACAGCGGACCTCTCTTATACCCGCGAACCCCTGCCTTGACGTTCCCTAATTTTTTAGACCACAGCGCAGCCCCTCCTCCATCCACGAACCCGCATCCTGGAGTTCCCTCCACTTTCAGGCCCCAGAATACCCATCCCTCCTTTGGTGGACCAGAATGCTGGTGTTCCTCACAGCTGGGTCACAGCGGACCCCTATTCCATCGGCATGGCCCTGGGAATCCCACACTTTATGACAAAGCAGACCCATCTTCCATCGGTGAACTCGAATTCTTTTATTTCTCACACTTAGGCCAACGGACCTCTCCTCCATCCGTCAACAGCATCCTCTCAATCCTCATAATTGGATGAAAGCGGACAGCGGACCTCTCCTCCATCGGCGTAACCGCATCCTGGCATTCCCACAGTTTTGGCCACGACAGACCCATATTCTGGCGTTCCTCGCACCGGGGCACATCGGACCTCTTCTACGCCAGCGAACCCGTATTTTCGTGTTCTCCACATTTGTGGACCACTGCACATCCCCTCCACCATTCAGGAGTCCGTATCCTGGAGTTCCCTTAGCTTTTAGGCCACAGCAGACTCATCCCCTCCTCGATGGACCCGAATGCTGGCATTTTTTAACAACTGAGCCACCTTTCCATCTGCATAACCATATCCTGTCATTCTCACAGTTTTGGCTACAACAGGCTCATATTCTGGCGTTCCTTGCACCAGGGGCACAGCGGACCTCTCCTATGGCAGCGAACCCGTATCTTGGCGTTTCAGGGTAAACGTGTAAAATTCTATACTGTTTGTTATTCCAATAGAAATACCTTAATTCCATGGAGTCTGTGCGATTTTCAATTTTTTATGCTAGTTATCCACAATTTTTTGTTTTTTTATCGAATGACCACAATTTGTATGTAGCTTGAATTTGAAAATTCAAGGTTTCACAAGATAAATTTTAGTTTCATGGAATCTCCATATTTTCTGATTCTAACCGAAAAATTACTGCGTCATTGGATCTCCAATTGTCCAATATTTACAAAGATGTTCATATCTTGTCATTTTGGTTTTAAATTCAATGTTTCACTTCAAGTATAGAAGGCGGAGTTGGCTTCCGTCGACGGAAAGGTTGAGGAATGGAGTGGAACGCTGAGGAAGGATGGGCTTGCACGTCCTTGATTCATTTTTACGCCGTTTTCTTTCATAAGTTGCTTTTCAGATGCCATGCGATTTCATCACGGTCAGGTGGGTTTTATTTATTTTCCACACTTACCATTGGCTAAAAAATGACGGTTCTAATGGATATTCAGAGCAAGGAAGACATTAAAAGAATGAAACGGTGTATTCCGTAGAAAATGTACGGAATTCAAGTCACATTTGAGAAGAAGGGAATTAAAATCGAGGATTGAAAAAATTGAAGAAACTGTAAAATTTATTTCAACATTTGTAGGCATTTTTTTACTGCGATTCACGTGTCTTCTTCGTTTTCCATAACCTTTTTCAAAACCACAGCTCTTATATTGCAACCAATTGTGGGCACCCCTGTAATTCTCAAACTTTTGTGGCGCCGCAGCGAGGGCTCGCTAGCGAGGCCCTGTGACAGCGCTGCGTAGCCAGCAGGCTCGCATCGCATTATCGATTACAGAGATGATCCTTCGAAGTATGATGGTTAACTGTGGAGTGCACAACATGGTGAATGAATCTGTAGAATTCATCAACACATATTGCTTTAAATATTGATATTACTTATAAATTCCCTAGAAGCCCTAGAATTCAGAGCCGCTCTCGCTCCTCTCCACGCATTCTGACGTGCTTCGACCGGCACTAGGTAGTATTGTAAAAGCGCTGAAAATCAGAAGTTTGGTAAGAGTACAATAGCTAGTGTTTGTTGAAAAATTAACAAAACTTACCTCTTTTATAAAATCGACCTTCGTCGCTGACATCACCCTCTTTTCTACTTGAACTGTCAGCTCCGTCGTGTCGTCGGAATAGAACTCTTTTTCGAGATCTAGTGCAAACTGGTTGATGTTTCCTCCGCGGCTGGTGTAGTCAAAAGAAAAACTGTCTGAAAAGATAAGTTTTACAACCACAACAAAATGTCTGATCCCGAATTTTTTTTACCTTCACGTTGGCTGTTCCTCGGAATTCTCTTCAACAGTTCCTAGGTGTTGGCTTTCACTTCGCCTAGTACTCTCCAGAATCGTTATTGATGCTGCAACGCCTCCAGTTGCATTCTCCTTATAGCAGCATCATTTTTGAGCCGTCCAATCCGGGTCAATATCTCCCTCACGGAGTTGTTGAGGCTCTCGAGCATCTCCCTCTCGGTACGCAACTCTGGAGTCCCAGAACGCCTTAAACCGAATAAATTATTAGCATATGTATAATATGAGATTAATAAAGTATCAAAGGACCTACGTTTGGAGATATCTGCGCTTCCAGAACATCTGTTGAAGACTGAGTTCTGGATCCCTCCATCAGTTGACATCAGCTCAATTTTTCTCACAATGCTCCTGTTCGCCAACACAGAGGATCTGGAAACAGAAAAGTTTCTCATCAAGAAAAAGTTTCCTAAATTTTTGAGAGATTTTTCCTATGATTATAAAGGCACTTAAAATTTCTTACTATTTTATTGATTATTTGTGGGAACTCCAGGAATATTCAGAAAGAAGAGAGTATTTCCCCAGAAAACCTCCTACAACCCAGCAAATGATCAGAAACGCATACAAGATATTCAGAGTGAAGAGAAATCCTAGCAGGTATACCTCGAAGATTGTCGGATTAGTTTACAGTAATGTCAACTCTCTTCGTTTATATATTTGGACAGACATCATATGAAGTGTGATACTAGCTGCGATCGGGCTCTCAAAACTCCCCTGGCGCTGGGCGGACCCAGGCTATAGCCGGAGGGCATTCCTTCGGCGCCAACACCTCTAGAGCAGAGAGTTGACCTTGTAACTGTCAAGTCGTTGTCCACGCCTATTCCACACAAGCCCATCGGGATCCATCACACTATTCGCCACAGGTTTTTGGATATTATCTTGCCCCTTCATCGATCCGACGAGTCTGTGGCCTTCTCCAATAAAGCTTTTAATGTTTCGTGCGACTTTCTAATGGTTGAGCTCCTACCAATATATAAAAACTTTTAATAATTTGCTAGGCTGGTTCAAGACAA
The DNA here is from genome assembly GCA_037903475.1 of Ancylostoma caninum. NCBI lineage: Eukaryota > Metazoa > Nematoda > Chromadorea > Rhabditida > Ancylostomatidae > Ancylostoma > Ancylostoma caninum. The sequence continues at coordinate 1,029,745 of JBAJFG010000446.1, forward strand.
TGCGTCTTCTCACAAAATTGCTTCTACCACCAGGCGTCTTCAACAGTGGGGTGTGAGGGCAATTAACTGACCAGCAGAATCCCCGTGTTTAAACACAATCGAGTTGGTGTGGGGAAACATGAAGTCATCGATACGGTGCGGTTTTTATTTCTTATATCATTCTGTTCAAATAATCTCGTCTAATAATCCAGATGATTTTTTATTTCGCCTTTTCAGAAATTCTAAAAAATAAAAGAAGTCAAGAAGAAAATTCATAATGATAACATATCTCTTTGTCCAGACGATAGCGGGTGCGTACAATTGGAGAGCTGGAGATTCCGATTAGGGAGTACTGGCGTCAACTAGCTCCAGAAGTTTGCCTCAGAGATATAGAAGGAATCCAGTGGAGAATGCCGTTAGTAGTCTCTGCCCGTGGACCGTTAGTAGTCTCTGCCCGTGGAGGGAATATCATAGAAAAAAATCCAAACGGAAAAATAGGCCTTGGTAGGGAAAATGAAGAGAGCAGTAGCGGAGAAAAGGCCGACGATTGGTTCTAGTTCTTTCATGTGGTGTATTATTACGGAGCTTTATTATAGGTTTATTTGGAATTTTATACTGCGAATTTTCTTCGTGTTTGTATGAATTTATTCAAGAATGAAGCTATTTGGCCCCTGTGACAGCGCTGCGAGCCAAGCAAAGAGTTCTATTCCGACGACACGACGGAGCTGACAGTTCAAGTAGAAAAGAGGGTGATGTCAGCGACGAAGGTCGATTTTATAAAAGAGGTAAGTTTTGTTAATTTTTCAACAAACACTAGTTTATTAATGTACTCTTACCAAACTTCTGATTTTCAGCGCTTTTACAAATACTACCTAGTGCCGGTCGAAGCACGTCAGAATGCGTGGAGAGGAGCGAGAGCGGCTCTGAATTCTAGGGCTTCTAGGGAATTTATAAGTAATATCAATATTTAAAGCAATATGTGTTGATGAATTCTACAGATTCATTCACCATGTTGTGCACTCCACAGTTAACCATCATACTTCGAAGGATCATCTCTGTAATCGATAATGCGATGCGAGCCTGCTGGCTACGCAGCGCTGTCACAGGGCCTCGCTAGCGAGCCCTCGCTGCGGCGCCACAAAAGTTTGAGAATTACAGGGGTGCCCACAATTGGTTGCAATATAAGAGCTGTGGTTTTGAAAAAGGTTATGGAAAACGAAGAAGACACGTGAATCGCAGTAAAAAAATGCCTACAAATGTTGAAATAAATTTTACAGTTTCTTCAATTTTTTCAATCCTCGATTTTAATTCCCTTCTTCTCAAATGTGACTTGAATTCCGTACATTTTCTACGGAATACACCGTTTCATTCTTTTAATGTCTTCCTTGCTCTGAATATCCATTAGAACCGTCATTTTTTAGCCAAGCTTTAGACTCCATGGAATTAAGATATTTCTATTGGAACAACAAACAGTGTAGAATTTTACACGTTTACCCTGAAAATCCTCGAGATTCGGAATATGGGGAAGCAGGTTGCTCTTTCTGCAGCTTTCAGTGATGTTAATTTAAAAATTTGATGATGTATATGCAAGAGGAAATAGTGTCACTAAAACGTTTTCCTTGTGCTAGGATAATTTTCCAGAAAAACCTTCGCTTTTCCAAGAACTCTTGAGACTGCAGTGAATCGGTGATACCTGAAGATATTATTAGGCGAGACTCGGCGCGCTCCGGGTTGTCACTAACGCCAGTCTGCCGTGACGTCACCGAAGGTGCATAAACTTTAAGATTTTTGTGTTTTAAATAGCTAAAAAGATAGATCGGGGTGCGCTGATTCCAACTGTGTCATTTTCGTTGCGAATGGTTCACAATGAACAGAGTTGTGAAGATGCGGCGCTCCCGACGCGACATCGCGTTGATTCCGCAGATTTCAAAGGCTGCAGCTAGGGACGGTTTTTGTGACCGCTGAGACTGGCGTCTGATTGCTCTGTTGGTATTCTGGCCTCTGGACTGGCGACTGATCACTGGATACCCATTGGCCTGCGACTGGAACTGGCTTACTGGCATTCAGCATCGGAAACGTCCTGCATCGGAGAAAAGAAGTCAGTTATCTGCCCCTTTCTGATTATTCTGTTGCCGGTTTCTTGTTACATTTATTATTCTTTTCTTACTTCTTTCTATTTGGAGTTCCATTTCTTCATAAATGAAATCATTGTTAATTACCACTCCCTCAAGTTGTCATAAGCTTTGGAATCCCTGTTGATGTTAGGCTGACGAGGTTCTATTTGAAATTTTACGTGTTCTCATTTAATTGGAAAATTCATCGATCCCCATTGTGTTCCCCATTCCAATATCGAAAGGGGAACGTGGAAGGCCTCTCTGACATTTGAAGCGGCGGCAGCGCCATGGGTGAGCGACAAGAACAATCGCCCAGCGGTAGAACGCTACTCCAAGCAAGATGGAAAAGCTGCTGCCGAAGGATCCATGTCGCGGTGACAACGCCCTGTGCTTATCCATAGACAGTTGCAAAAGTCAGGAACGTCCTGACCAACTGTTAGAGTGCTGTTTCAACCTTGCCTCAAATTGCTATAGATGCTCTGTTGCGAATTTTACTTCGAGTGACCTAGTAATAGTAAGTACGAATGCCTGACCTCTCGTACTCTGAGTTCCTGCAGGACACCGCACCCCAGGGAGCATGCTTAGCAACATCGGCACCTTTTTCAGGGAGACTGTCGCCACATACTTTACATGACGCCACTGACATACTTGATTCAAGTCCAGGGCCTGTATGCGTCATTAAGATTACCCAGGGTAAGTGTATTAACTCCTGTGTTAGTGATAGGCAAATTTGGTGTGTTAGAACGTTAACTCTGCGTAATCTTAATGATGCCTGCGGCCTCAAATACGTAAGCTTATAGGGGCAGCCACATTGTAGATGACACCACGAGCACAGGACGATAGTGGTAAAACAGTTCGAGTTGTTCTCGTGAAGCATTGTATTCATTGCTACAACCTGAATCTACCACGTTTACAAATTGGCTGATGAAGTCAAACAAGACCTTGATTAACTCCATTTCTACTAAACTTCTCGACGAAGGGATCCACCCATACAGAACGAACTAAAATGGGACAGCACAATCCATGCTTCTTGCTCTCGTGATCCGCTAATGCTTTCATGCCGAAGATACCTTTTGCTGAATTTCTTCCAAATTCGCTCAAAAAATGGATATGTCAGCGATTTCCACGAATGTTGTATTGTTGTTGTGGCTACTAATCACGAAAATAGTTGAATGACGGTAAGGTAGAAACAAAACCAATCTTGGATAGAAATTCCTTGGAGCTTGTTGGCTGGAGTCTAAGTATTGACTAGGGCATGACGGAACATTAGGTGATAAACTGCTCATCGTGCGAAAACCAAAAAAAAAGTGTAGAAAAACTCTGTATTCTTTGCACACACACATGCTTTGATGTTGAAGATTAGGTGAACTTCTTTTCCGGTCACGGCAAAAAGAATTTCGTTTTGCTGCTTGAAACGAATGACTTTTGATTCCTCCTGCATCCTCCTCAGCATCGCTTCGGGTTCAATGATGTCGCCAAAAATTCCAAACGTCGGACATATACGTGGGTATCGTAGGACCAGTGGCAAACGTAGGAGGAAACGCCCTCTGGAATGATTGAATTTTCACCTAGTTCGCTTTCAAGAAACGTTTTCGCCGGAAAAGAGGGCAGCAGTACTGGATGGGACTGATCTAACGGCTGAACAAACCAGGAGAAAAATGCTGTTACAAAATAGCTGCCAGTCGATAAATAGGCTCGGTTATGAGCCAACTGTGATTTTCGAAATGGGAGCCTTTTTCTTTGCAGCTAAGAAACTTCTGAAACAGCCTCGTTCTCTGCTTTTAACAACTCTGACCTTGCATGGATTTCGCATAGTCGCTAGTAATTGTCATCAAGAGAACAAGAAGATGCCTTATCTCTTTTAAATCCGTCGTCAAAAGCTGTAGAGGGTGGCCGAAAAGTGTGGGCTCACATAAAACGTTATCTTTCCTTTTCTGGCTACAATTATTCTTTTTATATCTATATATCTTTTTCATTATAACAGCTACGCAACCACACGAAAATTTAGTTTCACAAGGAATTTCAGAAGTTGCCTTCCTTGCCTTCGATATAGGCCCTCGACCTTACCATCACATCCGCTTTGCGCCGCAGGCAGTCTTCACCAATTTCTGATCAGCACTACAGAGTTAGTTAGCGCTGCACATGTCCTGTGTTAGTGATATTCCTGTTCTCCAGTGCTTCCTTCATGGAACTTCCAACTTAGACATCCAGTGTGTTAAAGTCTCGAGTGCAGGAAGACCACTAATTCTTCTTAAGGAATTCCAGAGGACGCCTCTTCCAAGTAGGCAATAGTGTTTTGAAGTCGTGAGCTGGAGATTCCCCTTTTTTGAAGAATCATGTTGGCATTTCTTCGTACCCACTGAAGTAGCACTTTTCCAAGAATCCCGTCTTGCTCCAAAGTTGCCTTTCGATTTCTCATCACTTTCATCTCAAGTTCATGAATACCAGAGATGTCCTCGCATTTGTGGTCACTCATCCTCAAACTATTACACCGGTAAGCTGCAACTTTGTGACGAGTCTCTCTTCTGAAGAGTGTTGCACATTTCGCTTGACAAGTTTACTATCTGTTTAGGGGTTGTGAACAATTCAAATAGGGAAACTTTCCCCGTCACTCGTAAGTACACCTTAGGTGCGGCGCACCTGTAAAACGCTCCTGCATTCCTCAAGTCTGTTAGCTGTGACAACAACGGTTAGATGTTGTGCCTTGGACATGCAATAGCGGCATTACTCATACGGAAAAACTTTCAGCACTCAGACTTTTTGCCATATTGTTCACAATCAATCTCTGGTAATCCTCTTCCAAATGATCGCAGTAATCCTGCTTGTGCTCATCGATCGGACACGGCCCGGTTTTCTTTTCATTTTGATATTCCCTCCACCCCTAGATAGGTTGATGATCTTCTGCTCTGTTCGGAAAGAAGTTCTGAAATTCTCTTCCTATTGCTGCGGTGGACTCTCCAGACTGCGCGAGGAGTCTGGAGAGTCCACTCATTCGCAGTGCGGACACCTCGCGTGACTTATAAAAACCAAAACTTATAAAAACTGTATTTTGCTGTTTTCCTCGGAAATTGCGAGTTGAAGTAGTGCATTTGGCGACACCGAAAAACTACACTGAAAACTTTTTTTGGGAAATTGCGCTAAAATTTTTCCCCTACCTCGCGAGTCTCTAAAGCATGATTGCAAGTAAAAAGTAGCTCAGATCTAGCACAGCTGAATGAGAATCGTGCCGGCGAAAAGCTTGTCACTATAGCAGAGAACCAGGCTAAGAAACGGTGTACAATGTCTTATAAATAAAAGTAAGTAATAGCAAATAACATCAAATAGTGCAGGGTGGCAAACAATGTACCATAACCCTCTGAGAAAGGTGTGCCTCGTTCATTAGTGAAGATTTTAGCGTTTCTGGTATTCGCAATTCATGCAAAAAGCTGTTTTTTGCCTTTCAAAGGTGTGAAATTATTTCGAAATACTTTACCAAACGACACTTGCTATCTCCTTTCTATTCATGTCACAAATTCCATGAAATTAAATTTGTAGCGCTTCCATTATTCCTATTACCCTCAAAGTTTTCTTCCTGCAATTCACCATAACTAAGCTTGTGATCTTCTTCTGAACGATTCATCAATGCTAGTGATCTGGAGTTTAATCTACAGCAAAAAGCAATGCCAATTTCTTTATTTCTCACAAGTAATAAACACTTTCATTACATCGTAATGTTGTTTTCGCTCATACGCCTCATGAACTTGCTCTAGCTTGTAGTGAACTCTAGTCAGGCCCGACAGATCAATTTTGCCTGTGGCGACAAGGCTCAATGCAATGGGAAAGCTGAAATTCATAATCTATTGAAGCTTGAATTTGATATAAATCGGAGTAATTCGTACCAGTTTGCATATTTGATGGCACCTCTAATGTCGACTTCTCTCAATGTTGGGTCTACAACTGGAAGTTCGGCTCTCTCATCACCGAGTCCAACCAGTACAACGACTCCTCCGGAGCGTGTGGTCTGGAAATCCACTATATTATATTTCATAAATCTAATAACGCGGGTGTGTATCATCGTGCGGGAAAACGGGCGTGGTGCAGTTCTGCGATTGGTTCGATCTAATCCTCCCCCGCCCCAAATGGCTGACTCGTTCCCTTCGCGCGCGATTCCACTATACATGACCATGCAAAATTTGAATGCGAGGAGGAATGAATGGAGGACGAGTTGATCGTGGAAGGCGGGAAGGCTCCTCGTTTTCCATTATGATGATACACACTCTAATAATGTAGACAAAGGTAGGTCAACAGAATCTCACCAGAATGGACGATTCCAGACAAGATTGTGCTCCTGTACATTCTATGGTTACATCGGGTTCTCCTCCCAAACATTGAATTACTGCAGCACGAACATCATTCACGGACATCCCTCTAATCATATCAAATGTTCACTTTTCCTCCTATGTGGACTATTGGTGTATTTAGTTCTTGAGTCCTTACTCGATGCAAATTGTGTGTTCGGCGCCTAGCTTTTTAGAATGTTCCAGTCGAGTGGTATTCAGATCAGTGATGGCGACTTGTGCAGCACCTATGGCTCTTGCTGTCATCATAGAACATGCTCCTACCGGGCCTTAACATGTGCTTTACATAGTCGTGTTGATTAAGTAAAACTAGTATTATGATGAAACTAGTATTTATGATGATGTATGAATACCTGCTCCCTGTACCAGAATACGCTGCCCCATCTGCACCTGAGCTCGTCGGCAAGCATGGACCGCCACAGCCAAAGGCTCCATAAAAGCACCTTCCTCGTAAGTGACGCCGTCAGGGAGTCTGGTATTTATTGAGTGCTTGTAAAAAAATTAAGAGACAAGTGATGAAATTAGAAACTGATGCAACTCGGCCACCAATGGCAAGATTGGTTTTTGACCACAATAACGAGCAGTAGACGACCCAAACCTCTGCGTCCCATTCGATGGAATGCACTTCATTCGGTATATGTAAGGGAAACGTGGCTAGCTTTCCTCAATGTTCAGGTATGCTTACCCAACGGGGACTATAAAACTAGGTGGTACAGAAAACCAAGTAGCAAATCGTCCTTATTCACTACCTCCGCCCACCCAGTCAAAACAAAACGCGGCGTTATTGCCAACATGATACATACGGCTAGAACGGTTTCTTCGGATAACAGACTGGAAGCCGATTCAGACGATATGGCCTTCCAAATAGCGCGATCTAAGGGTTACCCCATTAACAACTCTTCCAGATCGAGGTATGGCGACAGCGCGATCTAACGGTTACCCCATTAACAACTTTTTCAGATCAAGGTACGACAGCACGTGGGTAAACCCACCTGGATTGGAAGGAGACAAAAAAGTACCCTTCTGTCTACCTCTCATTTCAAACCATTTTAGCAAGGCAGTAAGAGCATGCGTGCGTAGGTCGGGTCTACTAGAAGACTTCTTGAGAGTCGTATACCACCTACAGACCTAAAGCAAAGGCTAATAAGTAATAAGTAAGTACTATGATCGCTTGTGCTGTACAAGAAATTGCATAATTTGCCTGGCGGGGCGAACAGGTGACTGCACGACATCGAGGGTCATTTATCTTATAAGCTGCGAATTATGCCGGGGACAGTACATAGGTGAGACCGGCAGACCACTAGTCATTAGGATCCAAGAACATCTGGATGGCTTATAACAATCAAAGCTTTCGAAAAAAAAAATCAAAGCTTTGGCGGGCGGTGAAGCATCACTCAGTGGAGACAGAGGAATCCACGCTGCCACCGACTGGTCGAGTCGACGGAGCGCCTGACCAGCTCCTGGAATCTCCTCGGTCAGCCGTGCCTTCCCCAACAACAGCGTCTCCTGTATTCTGCACACGTGATAACTGACAGTGCGCCTGCGAGCAGATCTCTCGATAAACCCATCTCCCTCTGCTTGACTTATTCACTGTGTAACAAAATTTTTATTTTTATAAGGTAATTTGAAAAATTCGGCGGCCATCGCGCCCCGTTCCCCCTCCTCCCCCCTCGGGTCCTCGCATGCTTTTGAGATTACCTATGTACGTCAGACGCGTGCATGCATTTAACACTAATTCTCCTTATAAAGAAACCCGAGCCGTGTCCTTATAAAGAAACCCGAGCGTGTCATTGGACGTGTCAATTTTCGCAGTTGAGCCTGCGGCGGCGGGCAAAGGAGGTGGGGCGAGGCGAAGCGATCAATGGCAGCGTGACCTGTCATCCCTCGCGCGGCGATGGGGTGTCTGCGCTTTATATAGAGTAAGATCCTGTGTAAAGGTGATCGGATGGCGGAGCGAAAGAGGGGAAGGGGCGGTATTGAATCAGCCGAGTGCTAGTAAAACTGAACCTGAAATAGTAAATCTTACTTGAAGCAGAAGTCAGCATCTTGAACAATATATCTCGCCAAACATCCGTCGGTCGGAGGCATTCCGCGGAACTTCTGTTCAGGGCAGATGTTGTACCTTCCAGTCTGTAATCATAACTCTTACTCCGAATTTTTCTGGTATAAAACTGTAAAAGCGAGTCTGTGTGTTAAACAAAAATTATGTTAAAAGTGCCGACGCAACACTTCAGTCTAAATCGTATTCATGGTTAGTATCAACGACCCTTCTCTTCTTCCGCGCAGATAGTGAACACTTGCTTGAAACAAGTAGCTGCGCCATGGAGCAAAGTAGCAAATTACACAAACTCTAACCTCGGCACGGTTTTTGAACTTTTTTCGTGCCAAGGAATAGTGCCGACTATGGGCCCACCGGGGAGGGGATCGGAAGTTATGTCAAGCCTTGGAGATGTTCTAAATGGTGCTCGAAATTCAATATATGCTCAATCTTACGAACGCGTTTGAGACGACTCCAATACCTCACACCTCCTCCGATCCTCTCCTCTCCCCAGAGAGGATGTTCGGACGACTCCCTGGCACAGATAGGAGGTGAGGGAAATCAAATGTTTCTCTGAGACCCGGAATTAAATTACGGTTACCTGAATTCCTTGTATTTTTAACTTCTGATTTTTGCAAGGATGTGCCCTCTCTGATGTTTGGTGGCATATGGCAAGAGAATGGGTTTGGCAATACATTTTACGGGAGAATGAGTGAAGAGCCTGTTTGGCGATTCAAAAGGCAAGAGAATCTGTTGGAGATACATTTGATGAGGTTTGCGTGGCGATACATTTTACGGGTGTTTTTATAAGGAGTTCATTTCATTCTCAGTTGGAGGCTTATCCATCATCGATGTTGACCTGGATGGCTAAGCTGGAAGGAAGCGGACTCCAAAGATTGGCATCATGGCACGATTCCTGATGACATCGAAATTTTTGCGCGGTTGATAATCCTTTTGTTTGACGATACAATTGTCAAGATTCGTGTGGCGATACAATTAGCAAGTTTTGCTTGGCGATACATTTGACGATTTTTGTTTGTCAATACATTTTAGGGGACTTCTTGTTTGGCAACACATCTGACGGGCTCGGTTTGCCTAGGTAGTCGGCAAGCTCGTCTGCGAGATTGCCAAACAAACCTCGCCAAATGTATCGCCAATGGACATCAGAGCTGGTTGTAAATACTCTAAAATTTTTGGAATAATGTTTGAAATAACGTGCAATGCTGCTGTTCTCCTTACGCACGAATGGAAAGCCCATAATGTTGGTCTGTCATATTTCAAATTTCTTCAGAAATTGTGAGTCGGAGTTCATTCACCAGTTTTCAGATGGACCATGCACAGCTATTTCAGGCAGTGTAAAATATTCCAAAAGGGTGTCCCGTGGCGAGTTCGCTAGGGCGATAGAAGACAGAGCGCATGCACAGTTTCAAATCCTAATTAAAACATATGTAACAAACACTTATTCGCTGACCAGTCTGGCCGTCCGGCTGACTCCGGACTTCCAGACTTCTTCTAATGCTTGCTTCGCTCGCATTAATTCATCTCATATCCGCATTAATATAATTTACTGTCCGATAGAGTTTCCCTATGGAAAACCAACTCAGAATGTAGCATTACATTGTTTTCTCCTGCTCCTTTACTTTAGGCCAATGGACCGCGTACAGAGTGGTAACGTCCCGTCTTGGTGCACAATAAGTTCTCGATTGAAATAGCCAGCTATGCCACCGATTTACCGTGGAATGATGACAGTGAATGATTGCCATTTTTGCATATTATTGTTGGTAAAGTGATATGGATTACACTGAGTATATAAAAGAGGTTCGTGAGGAATGGTTAGGCACAAATGAGAAGGGTGAACACAGGAGTAGTTGTGAGGCTGAATAAAGGGCAAATATGCGCATTATTCATCTACTGCCGGGTGTCATTGTTGGATATTACCACTATTGGGATGCGATACCGCTCTCACTTGACGGAAAACTCATCTTGTAGTGTTTCATCGCTAATTGGCGCGGGCGCACTCCTGCAGCAACAGTGCGCCCGAATCCCCTTATCATACGGTTGGGCCCCTCTCCACGCCTCCTCCTCTTGGGCGCCGACGCACTCTTATCACAGCGGTGGACCCGTCTCCCTCACTTTTGGCCGCCGGCGCACTCTTATCAGAGCGGGTGGACCCGGCTCCAGGCCTTCCCCCACTTCTGGGCGCCGGTGCATCCTTGTCACAGCGGTGGATCCCGCTCCCTCACTTTTTGCTGCCGGCACACTTTTATCAGAGCGGTAGACCCGTCCCCCCCACTTTTGGCCGCCGGCGCACTCCTATCAGAGCGGTGGACCCGGCTGCAGGTCTTCCCTCACTTCTGGACGCCGGCGCATTGTTATCATAGCGGTGGACCCGTCTCCCCCAGTTCTGGGCTGCCACGCACCCTTATCACAGCAGTGGACCCGGCTCCAGGTCTTCCCTCACTTCTGGGCGCCCGCGCACCCTTATCATAGCGGTGGACCCGTCTCCCCCACTTCTGGGCGCCGGCGCTGAATGTGTATCAGACCTATTGTATAGGTCCAACAGTTCAACGGTTGTTATGATCCAACGTTCCGCTCGACCTCCTCTCCACCCCACTCCACCATACCACACCCGATCGTAGCCTTTTATATGATCTTGCAATCACCACACAATCACGATCACTGACTAATCGTAGAATTTCGTAACGGTCTGACACACATTCATACTCACACACTGAAACACATGTGAACAGACTAAGCCCGTTATTATAAGTCATGATAGTTGACTATCGCAGACCAACAAGAGATCCAATGAACTCTCCATGGAATTTGAGTACAAAATATGCGTTAGTGCTTCTTGATTGCACGTTTAAGACCACCACAATTTGAGCGGGTAAAAGAATAGCTCTGGAAAACTAGGCAAAACACGGAACTAACTAATGCATACCTTACAAAAGTCGCACTCACGACAAGAAACTCCGGGCTCTATCGCGACTCGATCTCCTACAGAGAAACCTTTCACGCGAGCCCCTAAACCTGCAACAGTGCCAGAAGCCTCATGTCCGAGAACCTGAAAAGTAACAGTAACCCCCTGAACCAGTGATTGCTCTTCCACTTACCATTGGTTCCTTCATCACACAATCACCAATGGCACACTTCTTCCAGAAGCTAATATCTGTACCGCATATTCCAACTGTGTGTACTCTTAATGTAAAACCCTCAGACAGCACTGTGGTATGAAAACAGAATAATTGGGGAGGGTGGAGGGAATTGAAGCCTATGAGAAGTTTCGGCAATCAGGATAGATGCTCGAATAAATCCACTTCAATTTGTATATCAAACGTTACTAGCGCCTATGAGGTCACGAATCTGGCACATGAGATGTTATCCTGGAGGAATACACTCTGGCGCTCGCGGGGTTTGACTCCAGCATGAAAAATTTTAGCCCCGCCCACTCCGGTGGAACAGGCGACCTGCTAGTGCCGCACATTCTGTATTCTCCTGCTTTTTGAAGTGCTGGGTACGTGATGCTGGGACGGGAAGTTTCAACCATGTCGTGTTTGTTAAACATGTCGCTAATACTGCTACAAAGTGTATATAAACCGATACGCAGAGGCCACATACAGTCGCGGTCAAAAAGATATGATCAGCGTTCCTAACAGCGGCTTATCTGGACAGATACTCAATCCTAGTGGTTCTATTACGCCTGAAGATCAATTTTTTGTCCAGTATCTTTACTACCACCTTCTGAGAAAAATCAACAGTTTTGCAGTTAAGTACTTAACTGCCTATTTTTCCTGCGAGATGTCATTGCTGCGCTTTCGTTTGCTGCGCTTTCCTTTGCTGCTCGAGTGCTTGGACCAAAACACTGATAATTTGAATAAAAAATTGTTTTATTGCATCTAAAGAGTACTGACAGCGTCACAGTTCCTATTTCAGTGTCAGAATAGTTGTTAGTAGTGGATATTATAGAAATGTCCTCCATCGAAACGGTTTCCTTCTGTTCGAGATTATTGAAAACTCTTTTTTGTGACTTTTTTGCGCTTTCTGATAATCCCACTTTTTTATCTAAAGAGGGGAACCACAGAACACTACTGTCACAGCAAATTACTCATCCAAGATACGATTTAGAATATTTTCTTTGCGAATCAAAATAAGGCAATGCGAACGAGAACCATCACGTTGATGAAAGTGGTGAACTTTGGACTTGGAACGCAATAGTTCTGTTTGAAAGCAGTTTGCGTCAATATTGAGCAGCGAAAAAAAAGAGTGCTTCTACCCTCATCATATCCTAAAATTTTGGCCAAATAGCTCAATCCAAATCATAGTTAATATTAATTGGCATTTTATGTGCGTGTGTGTATCTGTGTGTGTGTGTGTGTGCAAGAAAACCAGCCATTGTCGAGAAAAACTACCGACACCATCGTGTTCAGCGCATCGAGTTATGTACAAAAAAGTTGTAATTTTTGATTTTAACCTTGATTTAAATGTGTTTTGGGCCATCTTTGTCATGTTCAGACATGTTAATGGCCGACAGTTGTTTTCAACACGGTCGGAATGAGTGAGATAGGCCTATGATTACATGACCGTATAAAAGGAAAGAGACGGGCAGGACAGTTTCATAACAAAAAGGAGGAACCAGGCGGACGAGGGATAACATGGATGAGGGTTGCGCCCGCACAGATGGTGGGGAAGGTGACATGAAACGAGCCTAGGGCTATGCCAGAGGTGCGTCGGCGCTCGGTAGGGGAAGAGTTGCCGTCGAAGGGAGAACAGCGGTGAGAGTGATGCGCCGGCGTCCAAAAGTGGGGAAACGCCTGGAGTCGGGTCCATTGGTGTGATAAGATTGCACCGGCGTGGAAAAGTGCGGAAACGCCTGGAGTCGGGTCCAATGGTGTGATAAGGGCGCGCCGGCGTCCATAAGTGGGAAGACGCCTGGAGTCGGGTCCATTGGTGGGATAAGGGTGCACCCGCGTCGAAAAGTGCGGAAACGCCTGGAGTCGGGTCCAATTATGTGATAAGGGTGCGCCGGCGTCCATAAGTGGGGAAACGCCTGGAGTCGGGTGCAATGGTGTGATAAGGGTGCACTGGCGTGGAAAAGTGCGGAAACGCCTGGAGTCGGGTCCAATGGTGTGATAAGGGTGCACCGGCGTCGAAAAGTGCGGAAACGCCTGGAGTCGGGTCCAATGATGTGATAAGGGCGCGCCGGCGTCGAAAAGTGCGGAAACGCCTGGAGTCGGGTCCAATGGAAACGCCTGGAGTAAGGGCGCGCCGGCGTCCATAAGTGGGAAGACGCCTGGAGTCGGGTCCATTGGTGTGATAAGGGTGCACCGGCGTCGAAAAGTGCGGAAACGCCTGGAGTCGGGTCCAATGATGTGATAAGGGCGCGCCGGCGTCGAAAAGTGCGGAAACGCCTGGAGTCGGGTCCAATGGTATGATAAGGGCGCGCCGGCGTCGAAAAGTGCGGAAACGCCTGGAGTCGGGTCCAATGGTGTGATAAGGGCGCGCCGGCGTCCATAAGTGGGAAGACGCCTGGAGTCGGGTCCATTGGTGGGATAAGGGTGCACCGGCGTCGAAAAGTGCGGAAACGCCTGGAGTCGGGTCCAATTATGTGATAAGGGTGCGCCGGCGTCCATAAGTGGGAAGACGCCTGGAGTCGGGTCCATTGGTGGGATAAGGGTGCACCGGCGTCGAAAAGTGCGGAAACGCCTGGAGTCGGGTCCAATGGTGTGATAAGGGCGCGCCGGCGTCGAAAAGTGCGGAAACGCCTGGGGTCGGGTCCAATGGTGTGATAAGGGCGCGCCGGCGTCGAAAAGTGGGGAAACGCCTGGAGTCGGATCCAACGGTGTGATAAGGGCGCGCCGGCGTCGAAAAGTGGGAAAACGCCTGAGTTGGGTCCCACGGTGTGGTAAGGGCGCGCCGGCGTCGAAAAGTGGGGAAACGCCTGGAGTCGGTTCCAACGGTGTGATAAGGGTGCGCCGGCATCCAAAAGTGGGAAAACGCCTGGAGTCGGGTCCCACGGTGTGGTAAGGGCGCGCTGGCGTCCGAGAGTGGACAAACGCTTGGAATCGGGTTCAACAGTAAGACAAAGGTGCGCCGGCGTCGAAAAGTGGGAAAACGCCTGAGTTGGGTCCCACGGTGTGGTAAGGGCGCGCCGGCGTCGAAAAGTGGGGAAACGCCTGGAGTCGGTTCCAACGGTGTGATAAGGGTGCGCCGGCATCCAAAAGTGGGAAAACGCCTGGAGTCGGGTCCCACGGTGTGGTAAGGGCGCGCTGGCGTCCGAGAGTGGACAAACGCTTGGAATCGGGTTCAACAGTAAGACAAAGGTGCGCCGGCGTCGAAAGTGTGGAAGATGTCACGCACGGGTCCACACCTGCGAGAGTGTATGCTAGCGCTCAGTAAAGTGGAACACACACGTATGCGAGGCGAGCGAAGCGAGCCCAAAAGAAGCCTGAGAGTGCGGCGTTAGCAGGACGATCAGGCTGGTTTAAGTTATTATGAAAAGTTCCACCTTCAACATGCCAATGATCATATCTTTTTGGCCGCGACTGTATTTATCACACCCACGATTTTGGACCACAGACTTTCCTGCATATCTCAGTCCTAGGATGAGCAATCAAAACCAAGTTTCAGTATGTGGTGGGGGCTCTGTGGGGTATCCGAAAGACAACACTATGCCCATCACATACTCGAGTATTATCCTGATAGCCCATTCCAAGCTTGATATACGAATTTTATGTTTTCATTAGTTAATCGCCCGAAATTGGAAGCCTGCTAAACCTGTAGCCTCCCACTGTATGCACAGTCCCTGTCAAAAAGATGGACGCATTGCGCCTGCCGTTTCACAGCGCCACGGCAGCAGAACCTCTGAGGGACTTACGCAAACCTCATACATGGAGCATCTCCGCATCTCTCGCTCAAGTCCTGCCACGACTCTGTAGCCACAGAATCCGTCTAACTTTTCGAGAAGAACTGTAAATATACAAGTTTATATACAAAGTGTATATAAACCGGATGTAAAAGCCAGTCTATTCTCCGCCCAAGCAGAGACTAGAGAGCCCCAAGAAACCTGTCTGGCTGACTGAGGCCCGATTGAAGACAAGGATTGGGAATCACACGGGCTGAGTAGGATGCGATAGTGGAGAACGTGGCGCTGATGCAAATGTCTATTGCATGAGAGTAAGGCCCACTGGGAGCCGGCACACAAAGCACATGCTCATTCAGGCACTCTGCGCGCATATTTGCTTTCCGTTCGGTATTAGAGTGTGACAGCTTGCTATAATGTAAACGTGCAGAGAGACATCTAACACGAAATGACACGTGAGGGGAAAGAACACGTAAAGGAACACAAACGTGCACGTGAGGGGTGGAAGAGCAGCACGTGGGAGGACGAATGCAGCGCGTGAGGGGAAGAGCACAGCAAGTTAAGAGTGGGACGAGGTGTATTACAAATGCAAATGTATTTGGGGTCGAACCCCACGAATTCGTGGGTAGCTCGTGCTACTTACTTACCACTCGCGATCAGGACGGGGAGCGTACCTGATGTAGTCATCGACATTATGGGTCCGAATCCTATATACTAGGGCGCGTGTGGCGCAGTGGTAAGAGGCTCATTGCGCACGCACATGGTCGATGGTTCGATCCCGCCCGAGGCCAACCAAGCCTTCCATCCCTTCGGGGTCGGTTGATTGGTACCAGAGGAGTCTGGGAGGATGAAGCACTGGTTTGCCCCATGCAAGTCACTGTTAAGGTCAGATACGCATTCAACATCTCTACGACGTTCAGATGAAGTCGAATGCGTGGCGCATCCCAAGTGACGGGTTTGATTAACGCCGACCACTTTTTCCTTCATCCTTTATCCAATATACTATGCATATCCATTTGAAGTGATAGATACGTATCTCAGTGTGGCTTGCATACTCTGGTACCCAATGCTACCCCTTCAGCGGATATGTTTATCCATTTGCCTAACTACAGGATATCTTAGTCCTCCCTGACATTCCACTGATGAAAATCTCAAATCTTTTGCATTACCAAGTAAGATTATATGGATGACTGATACATCATTGCTTGGAATTACATTTTCTTAAAATTATTTGAATTCGAAGCAAGGAGTGCTAGCAAGGACAGAACTTATAATCAACCTTATAGAATCATTATAGCAAGGAAAATTTTCTCAGGAATAAAGTTCCCTTACCATACCTTATTAACAGCTGATTTTCTGCTGGTTTCGGTACTTCTCGTTGTTCAAGGCGTATGTCCTTCACCCCGTACAAAACAGCGGATAGGTTGTCTTTGTGCATCGCTTTTTGGAAAGCCCTAGAAAAAGAAGATGTGATAATAATTGGAGCAAGAAGTATTCCACGAATATGACCGCACTCGAAAATTTAACATGTAGTGTTCGATCTAATTATTGTCCCTTTTTTATTTTTCCGGTTTGAGTGAATAAAATAGAGATCCTCTTAACAAAGCGCCGTAAGGGCAAAAGTGACAGAAAATGAATACAGTTTCAATGGTGAAAGCGAGAGGTTCAGACAACAGGGGTAAAATGGAGTTCGGGGGGGGGGGGGGGCATTTGGTATTGGTCGATAATATGACCTGTCCTACACGTTCTGACTTGTTTGCTTTTCAGGTAACTACTGTGCATTAGGGAATGCTAACAAGTCGGAGAGCTCTGGACATGTCAGCTAACAAGTCAGAACGTGCAGCACGTGCAGGACAGGTCATATTATCGACTTACACCAACTGCCCCCCAACTCCATTTTCCCCAACAACAGTGCTTCCAGGGTTTCGCTACGGTACCAACGCCCTCTGCTGGCATTCTCGAGCCCTCTGGGCGAGGCAGTGTTTACAACGATTTGACCTTGCATAGCAGCAGTGTAGGGAGCAGAATAGCCCCCCCCCCTTCCCTATTGGTGCTTGGTAATGTGAACTCATAGCGGCGATACACGTGATGATGATCACTTCAGAGGAATAGATGAAAGCTGTGAGGGGTTCCGCAGGGACTTTCGGTCTCTTCACTCGGGCCAAACTTTCTGAATATTTCCTAACTTTCTTCCATTCTCGAGTTTTACAAGAAGTGCGGGTGTTGATGACAGACAGACTCAGACATTCGAGCGTTTGGAGCGCCGGTGCACCTCCCATTGAGGTCCCACACCGACTAGGGAGTTTTGGGATTCATCTTGTTTTTAAGGGCAGTACAATCAAATACACAGGATGAACGATCGAAGATTGCGTCATCATAAGCTGTTGTGACATTTCCTGAAATCACTTGTGACCAAACTTTCTGAATATTTCCTAACTTTCTTCCATTCTCGAGTTTTACAAGAAGTGCGGGTGTTGATGACAGACAGACTCAGACATTCGAGCGTTTGGAGCGCCGGTGAACCCGCCCACTTTTGGATGATGCAAGCTTCCGGCAAGGTGGAGCAGGAATACTTGCTGAATGTGCGGATGGAGCAGGAACACCTGCTGTGTGCGCATGAAGCAGGGGATATACAGGTTAACCTGCACCCTGTTTTTTTTTCTCCATTGGTCCGAAGTATATATAAGCCCGGCAGACGGCTGTAAAAGCTTAGTCTAGTCTCCGCTGTGGCGGGTATGCCCTGGCCAATTGTAGGGAAAACGGCAGCACACGGGCCCACGGATTTAAAGTCTGTCGCGGCCCAGTCGTGGGGAAAACGCCAGTATACGGGTCCACGGATAGAGAATAGGTCTGCAGCGGCCCATAGACAGGAAAACGCCAAGATACGGAAAGCCACCGATGAAGAAGGGTCTGTCATGACCCAATAGTGGAGAAATCGGCAGGATACAAGTCCACAGATGGATCGCGTCCGCCGTGGCCAATAGTAGGGAAAACGGAAGCACACGGTCCACATGTAGAATGGGTCTGTCGTGGCCCAGTCGTGGGGAAAACGACAGGATACGGGTCCATAGATGGAGAATGGGTCCGCAGTTGCCCAGTAGTATGGAAGAAGGTGATTATTCGCACTACATTGGTTACACGGAGTTTTACACAGGTTCTGAAGCCATCTGGAAAATACCCCTGTGCAGAGTTGGGAGTGGCTGGTGATTGTGAATCCATGGGCGTTGAATGAATACAGTGACAAAAAAAAACAGGAGGTATTACCATTGTATCGGTGTTGGAGATCAACATTGATCTAACATGTTACACGTCATGATCGTGTTCTTCTGTCATGTGAGATATGTGTTCCTTGTTATACCCGTCTCATGTACGTAGCATTGTTTTAGGACATGTCTAGTTTGGTTTAGTTTTCGAGTTTTGTGGTTCAATAAACCAGCTTCAACGACCGTATCTTCGGACACAACAATCGGAAAATAGTTTCACATGTAGATGTGCAAATAAGAATTTGCAAGAAGGCAATGATTATGAGAAGGGTGGAAGCCCGACATTGGCGAGGTGGCCGGACTGGTGGACTATACGCAATTAATGGGGAGGATTCCGTATTTGAGCTCAGTTGATAACTAGTCTTGCTTCTTTATTAGATTTTTAAGTAAGCTGGTAATCACAACTGTATACGTTATTCCATGCAAGACTGCTGAAAAAGTTCCAGTTCCGAGCTCTAATTTTTAAGAAGCTTTTGGGCGGAGCCGGGGGCGGAGGTAAGTAACTTTCCGAATAAATCACTCCAGGAAGCGCACCTCCTGAAGAAAGTCCAGCAAAGGAGTTCACGGTCTGGAAACTTTGTAAATTCGCCTTGGTTCCGAAGCCAATGCGGGATTGCAGGGTTTCCGCTCGGCCTTCTCCCTTGTTCATCTCAAAAGGAGCGCAGTTTCTTTTCTGTCAGAGAGTTGATGAGGAACTCTCACGAGGAATACGAATTCCCTCTTGAGGTAATCTTCCTGGAGTGAATTATTCGGAAAGTTACTTAGCTCCACCCCCGGCTCTGCCCAAAAGCATATTTTACAATATCTTAAGTGGGGGAAACAAGTGCGAATGAAGCTTAAATATCGAAATATTAGTTGGATGAGTGAATCAATGCCGCAGCCAATCATTAAGTGAAGTACGTATGCCCTAGCATGGGATCCAGTCGCCGCGAATGCTCACTGCTAATAACGAGGTATGCAGATTTGAGTGGAGCAGTATCTTGAATCTATTTCGTGAACTACACATATTATTTCTGCGAGTCACGTTCTTTAAGCTTGGTCGTGGTCCATGTCGTCTACCAAATTTGTCTTGTGATCGGCAGGTCTCTAGAAAGAGATTCTGCTTAGCGCAAAAATTCTCAAATATGTGGGGAATTTTTGAAACATTCTCATCTGACCATCGCTAATTGTGGCTGAGCGATAAGTTGCGTTTGCGTTACCCAAACAGAGAGGACTCCTAACAGAGACCGTTGCTAACGAGTTTCTCGTAAGAAGGAACAGTTCGCTTAAGGTTAGCAACAACACTATCAATCCTCCAGATGAAACTTTTCTACTTCCGAATCCAAAGAGGAACTCAAATCCTTCTCGGCCTGGTGAAATGGCGCACTCTACTCACACCGCAGAGCAGTATTTCTTTCGCTGCTCCGGAAAATCGCAGTATAGCCACTCAAAGTCCTCTAAGTTCTACAGCTGCATGGAGAAAACCCCACCAGGTTAAACTGAAGCGACCGCCTCCAACGCGTACGGCAGCAAAACTAAAGTGCTTCTTTTCCAATTGTCTATCATGTTCTATCAAAAACAAGATCAACAGCTCAGAAACTTGGAGCTGACAGCCGCGGACGGAAGGGGGGGGGGGAACACGTGGAGACGGATCCAACGAGGTGATAGGGGTGGGCGGAGGCCTAAAAGTGGAGGAACGCGTGGAGATGGATCCAACGAGGCGGTAGGGGTGCACCGGCACCCAAAAGTGGGGTAACGTGTGGAGACGGGTCCAACGAGGTGATAGGGGTGCGCCAGTGATGAGAAGCCGGGAGGCGCTAGAGTAAGGGTCCATTGTTGTGATAGGGTGCACCTGCGCGCAGAAATGGTGAAGTGTCACAAATTGGCTGCGCTGAATGGACTGAGTGCGACGATGAGTGTCGCTTACGTTTAGCATGCTGCGCGCATGAATTTGCTCAATCCCATTTGGCACCCCATCCCCTCTGCTGTCCTACTCATTCCATTCGCCTCTGAAGCAACCACCCCAGAGGTCTGCTTATATACTCAAGCAGAGGAATGAAGGGTCAAAAGCTGGCGAAACATCAACTATCCAATGTAGCTTGAAGTCCTACCAACTTTCCTAATGGAATTGATTCAGCTGCAGCTTTCTGTTGATTAAAGTAGTTAAGAGCAGCTACATACGACCGATTTGGAATGAGTACAGAAAATGGTTGTCAGTTCTTTCATGTTATGATAGGTAAATTGATAAGGGTTCGCTCGACTATAAAACAGGGCGGTGGGGTTTGGTTACTCAGACATTCGTGGAGGTCGACTGCAGGTAGAAAAGGTTGTACCTGGGGGTGGTCTCCAAATCGCGGGGCGCCTACCCCCCACATATGGTCGACGTCCCCGCAAATGCCCCCAGCAGACGTCCCCCAGTGGCCCCAGCAGACGTCCCCCACGTGGCCCCACAGACGTCCCCCCACGTGACCCCGGCCAACGTCAGCCTACGTGCTCCAGCAGACATTCCCCCACGTACCCCAGCAGACGTCCCCCCACGTGCTCTTGCGACTACCGCCGACGTCATCACCATCTACGTTCTACCCCCGACGTCAGGCTGCCGCTATACTCCTCGAGGAGTATAGCACCTAGCATCGCCGTCGCCAAAGTTTGACGATCGCCAGTCGTTAAAGATTGGCGATCACCAGTCGTCGAGAAGGATCGACGATGGCGACTGAGCAACGTTGAAGACGGAGTGCCTAAGTCTTCAATTTCCTGATTTCGCTCGAATTTCACTTATTTATTTGGTATATACTGATGAAAGAACTGGTGAGACATGACATGCGGGTTGTTGTAGTCCGACATGGACCTAAAAACAGAAGTAATATTCCTCTCAGCTCAATGGATTATGTATTTCCATAATCTGTGACTGTTTCCACAATTTCAATTTTTCTCCGCGTGCATGGGTGGACTCTTCTTTTCGGACAGACTGTGTTGAAAATGAATCGGCGCCACTCTGTCTCAAAAATTTATCAAGAAGGCCCACTAATGAGTGAAATTGTCGCAGAAACTAAAGAAAAGCTGAAAATCCCCGCAACATTCACCAGTGGCAGCACCCAGCCAGCCCGCCGCGCCGCGTGGGTGGTGCGGCGCGCCATTCCGAGGGAATACTGATCGTGATTGACGTCCACTGTATCGTCTTTGATACAGTCTGTCCGAAACGACGAGTCCGCTCATGCACGCAGGGATCGAGAGGCGGCCACGTTTGCCAGCACTCCACGTCATCATCTCTAATCTGCGTATCACGTTTCATCGTTATCTTCATGATATTGACCAATGATTCGGCTGTGACGTGTTCGACTTGGCAGCTAACAGCTTACGTCCCAGCCGCGCCTCCTCTCGTTCCCCGCGTGCGCGGACTTCGTTTCAGACAGACAGTACCCATCATGAACTGGCACATTGCCTAGTTGCCGTATTATGAGAACTCGTGAACACTCACCGCCGCTCCAAGGAAGTTAAGATAAAAGTGAAGGTGAGGGAAAATGAAGCTGTTGATTTATCACACATACACGTGTTATCACGGTCCCGGCGAACAGCAGCACGTCTGGAGAACTCCGGCGGACATCAGCACGCCGGGGGGTATGAGCAGCACGTCGGGGGCATGAGCAGCACGTTCTGCTATAGCAGAACGTCGACACACGCTCCTCAACTCAAAAAGTGGGCGGGGCGATGGGGGTTCGACCTGCTGTTCGACGGCACAATTGTCTGAGTAGGTACAAATGAAAGGGGAACCAACAAGGAAGGTAATGTGAGGAGGAGATGGATAGAAATACACATTGTACATCTGTTCCAGGGTGCCACGTTTGACAATTCCCAATATTGCGCTCTAATACGGCCCTCACTTAGAGAACATGTCGGTATTATTTCTTTAAATGCGCGGGCATGCCTATGACGCAACCGCGACTACGGCGCGCAATATCAGGTAGAGGTGCGGTGGCATCCAAGAGCGGAGACGGGCAAAATGGAGTTGGGGGGGGGGGGAATCACTTGGTATAAGTAGACAATGTGACCTTCCTGTACGTTCAAACTTGGTATAGTATATAGTATAAATTGTTGGGCGCCGCCGCACCCTTGTCACAGCAGTGGACCAGTGGACCCGTCTCCCCCACGTTTTAGCTCCGCGGTACCCTTCTCACTGCAGTGGACCTGTCTCCGCCACTTCTGGGCGCCGGCATACCCTTCTCACAGCAGTGGACCCTTTCCTACCTAAGTCTGCTAACCTAGTGATATGATTGGAATAGGATAGCCGCCCTACTATCCCTTCAAAACAGGATGAACGAATTTCATGACACATAGACCCACACACTTACACTCACACAGAAAAGTCCCTTTATTATAAGTCAAGAGCCTGATCGTTCGGCTAACGTCGGACTCTCAGGCCTCTTCTTTGCTCGCTTCGCTCGCCTCGCATTCATGCATATGTTTCCCTCTACCGAACGCCGGCGCACCACTCTCACTGGCGTGGACATTCAGCGACATCCTCTTCTGAGCGCCGGCGCACACTGTGATAGTTGTGGACCCATCCACGACGTTCTTCTACTACTGGACGCTAGGGCATCACTTCCATAGCAGGAGTCCCTTTCTTACCACTTCTCCAACACCCTATCTGGCGCTACCCTCATCCGTTCTATGCCTCATCCATCTGACTCGTCCCTTGTAACGGTATCAAACCCACCTTTTCTCTTTTATACGGTCTTGTAATCACAGGCCAATACCACTCACTCCAACTGGGGTATAAACAACTTTCGGGTACTAAAAGAACATGTCTGAAAATGATAAAAGT
Organism: Ancylostoma caninum; assembly: GCA_037903475.1. Lineage (NCBI taxonomy): Eukaryota > Metazoa > Nematoda > Chromadorea > Rhabditida > Ancylostomatidae > Ancylostoma > Ancylostoma caninum. Next base: position 1,053,139 of record JBAJFG010000446.1, read on the forward strand.
GGCCCGAAACCTATGTGAATCGAGGTAAAAATCAAAATTTACCACAATTTCGTACATAACTCGACGCGCTGACACGATGGTGTAGGTATATTCCGTTTTTGATGGCTGGTTCTCGTGCACACACACATGAATTGCCAATTAAGAAGAAGTAAGATGATAGGTCCTGTTCCATGTTGTCCACCAAATTTGTCTTGTGGTCGGCGGATCTCCAGAAAGAGTTTCGGGTAAAATGGAGTTAGGGGGGGGCCACTTGGTACAGGGCGTGTCAAAACTTTACGCCCACCCTAAAAATTCGTCGTTTCGGGCAAAGGTCAAGCTTTCTCGAGGAATGGCGTTCACTATCGTTTTCAGCGTGCTTGAAAACCCCAGAAACTTTCACCAAGTCTTTTCTAGGTGATCCTCTAATTTTTTTATTAGTTTTAGAAAGGAAAATGCCGCGGTACAAAACTTTGCGCCCACCCTTGAAAATGTCGGTGACGGAGGAGAGGACTTGCGAATAAGCAGGGAAATGATACGAACCGATGTAGTAGCGCTCAAGAAGACTTTAGGTAACCTTATGGCGCAGTCAAAATCAATGCCGAAGGTATTTTACCTGTCACTGACTGAGCAAACTCTCCCCCGAACAAGTGTGAACAGAACAAAATTTTTTAAAGACTTTGGGTGGTCGCGGACACTTAGCTGATATTTCCATGAATAATCTTAATACGTATATTTCTTGATTTGTTTCGCCACACTGGTTGTTACAGACACTTTTATTTGCCAACGTTTCGGCAACACGCCGTTTTCAAGGCCTGAAAGTGGGTCAATTTTTATGAATTCGTGTTCGATACCATCAAGCGCCTCCTCTGAACTGTGCATTCAACTCATTCGGCCTATTCAACGGCGAAAATCAGACGTGGGAGACGAACTCACCAAGCGTCCCACCAAGAAGCGGAGATGTTATCCGCGCCGCAATGCGATATTGTCACCAGCGGATGAGTGAGCGTCACTCAGCATGAGCATTGTCATCGAAGGCTCATGCTGAGTGACGCTCACTCATCCGCTGGTGACAATATCGCATTGCGGCGCGGATAACTTCTCCACCTCTTGGTGGGACGCTTGGTGAGTTCGTCTCCCACGTCTGATTTTCGCCGTTGAATGGGCCGAATGAGTTGAATGCACAGTTCAGAGGAGGCGCTTGATGGTATCGAACACGAATTCATAAAAATTGACCCACTTTCAGGCCTTGAAAACGGCGTGTTGCCGAAACGTTGGCAAATAAAAGTGTCTGTAACAACCTGTGTGGCGAAACAAATCAAGAAATATTGTCTACAAAATGCCCAGGTTTTACGATAGCAGAGCATGGAATATATTAATACGTATAGATAATCTTAATACGTATAGATGGTGTCTGTTCATCACCAGCACTAATCTTATTTGAGGACAAAGAAAATATGCGAGCGAAGCGAGCACGAAATGAAGCCTGAGAGTCCGGCGTAAGCCGGACGATCAGGCTGGTGTGCTATAAAAAGAAGATTCACAAGTTGTTTGCTTCCTTAAAGGCAGCAGGAGCTGAAATTCTCGACTCTGAGCTGAGCTGTGGGTGGTGAAGTACAGACTCAGCACATCATAAATGTGAAACGAACACAGACAATGATGGCTTACCTGCAGAGGAAATGGAACATTCGTCGCGAACACACCTAGCCGTGTTCGTGCGCGGACGAGTTTTCCCCGGCGCGAAAGCCATTGCGGCGCGTGGTTTTGGCCGAGTCCCGCCATGAAACCCTATGAATTGAATGCATTTCGTTTTTCCTTTGCGCCAAACCACGCACCACAATGGCTTTTGCGCCGGGGAAAACTCGTCCGCGCGCGAACACGGCCAGGCGTGTCCGCGACGAATGTTCCATTTTCTCTGCAGGTAAGCCACCATTGTCTGTGTTCGTTTCACATTTATGATGTGCTGAGTCTGTACTTCATCACCCACAGCTCAGCTCGGAGTCGAGGATTTGTGCTCCTGCTGCCTTTAAAGGTAGCGTCCCACCTCATGAAGGGTATCGAGATATCAACGCCATCGGGTCCTACTCGACGTGTTGATTCCAATAATGTGCTTGTGACTCACAGCCTCTGCAACAGCTATTTAATCAGCTTTTGAGAAACTAGTTTCAGATCGCATCAAAAACTAGTTTTTCGAAAGCTGATGAAATACTATTCTTCGCCACTTCCTTGCTAAATAGTTGCAAATGAAAAGCTAGTAAGTTACTCGTTCTGACCACTTCCTAAATAGTTGCAAAATGAAAACCTAGTAAGGTAATTGTTCTACAAAATCAATCCGTTAGAACAGGAACGTTCTGTGGATTACATTCATTCAAGATACAACATTTTTCAAGGATCTCCAAACTGTGAGGCGCAACACAATTACAAATCTAAGATCAACTCGTGCTATACCAACAAAATGCAATGATTCTGATTCTCGTAGGTTAGTGTGATTGGTGGAGCTTCGTTCATATCAATTCATTACGTTCCGCAGTAGTACATCCAGCCAAGGTCCGAAATTGTCTAAACAGGCTGCAAATTTGGAAGAAAACGTTTCTACATCAAATGCCCGAAGAGGGGATCTGAAACCTGTCTAGCACGAACGCAGCTCAAACAGCGCAATGCGTCGAATAAAGACCCTAGCAGCATCTTCTTCCATTTGCTGCCATCCTGCCCTCGATTGCTGCACAAGCATTTCCCGTTGCAGCAGTAATTGGGGGGAGGGGGATAGCAGCAACTAGGAGGCAGTGGCGGACGCAGAGAGTGGGCGGGAGGGGGTGGGAAAAAGAGGGGTCTCCTCCGTTCTGGGGACCCAGGCGGAAGACAAAATTAATAAAAAGCTTTATTATAATAATAAGTGATTAATAAAAAGTCATATTAAAAATAGTAATAAAAACAAACAAGTAAAAATAAACCGATACAAGATATTTATATGTATTGTAAAGTAATTTCAAAAATTTGCCGACCCATTCTCGGGGGGAGGCGCCCACCGCCCCCTCCCCCTGCGTCCGCCACTGCTAGGGGGAGATATCGCGACCGGTTCTACGTACTTGACGCATTACGCTATTAGGGCTGCATTCGTGCGGCACAGTTATCAGAGGAGTTCTAATTTAACGTAGAGCCTATCGATTCAAATAGTTTTTCTTCAGAAAAGTTGCGTTCAATGCTATGGAATGAATACTGAGAAAATAAATTAAGCTTGTCGAGAGTAAATAAAAGGAGAGTAAATATTCTTCATTAACCGATCTATGGTCAGTCATAATCGATTTGCAATCCATCCTTAAAAAGTCGAACAGAACAATACTGTCGGTAACCTGGAACGCGTGAATGCATGGGTGTAAGTAAATTCTATAAACTTAATCTAGGACGCTATATTCTCAAGAGTTCTATAGCTTTTCTGGAATTTTTTTTTGTTAATATCAGTTTGTTGCGAAAATAATTGCCGTTTTGCGGTATGTTCAACTAAACTTTTCTCTTCTGTCCAATTTGCGCAAGTTCAGCCCAGTTTCAATGATCTTCTTGTAGGGCTTTTCTCCCTCTCTCTCAAATGCTACTTCCTAAAAACTTGGCTAGCCCCTTCCTAAGAATTTCTATGAAGTCGGGAACAAATCATGAGCCGACTCGATTTTCGGCCTAATATGGTTGGTGAATTCAAACTCCATCACTCTTCGTTGGAAGTATTCGGTGATCTTGTGTTTGTTTTGACTAGGAATCGCCTTCCCAATGGACAGTGAGCTAGAAGTTCACGAAGTTCCTTTTTTACGACTTCAAAATCAAATGTAACCATGGTCGTAGTTGGGGGATGTCGCTAAACGATCGACGCTTTCTATACTACAGTTTCAATGCATCTTACTTCAAGCAATAATAGGGTGCCAAAGATGCGTATGTGAACACCACACGATCTGACTGAAGACCAACTCCTTATCTGGCATGACATCTTTTCTAACTTAATTTTTTCGTCTCAAAACGAGACCATGTAATTACTGTGCCTGAAGCTCGGTTGAATGGATCGAGACGAGTTCCCACTTCTAATTTTTCCCGAACCAGATCTTCTCTCAAGGGAAGTTGTGTCAGGAGTTTGGTGGAGCTGTAAGGATATGATTGACTGCACCCTTCTGCAACCTAGTCAAACGTTGATCGCAGAGTCCTGGTATTGTAATTTGAAGTTGAGCAAATCTGCTATAGATGTGGTCGGCAGTGGTGAACAAAAGCTGGTTTTCCCCTGCTTCAGGGTGGCGTGAAGCCACGCATTCCAAAACTCACACGGTAAGAACTGATGCAGTAACGCATCGAAGTTCTCATTCTATACCCTTATTCCTCAGATCATTCCCCCCACTGTACATCATTTTTCCGAGCTCCAGATACATTCCTGCGACAGCGGCAGATTACTGGTCTGGAGCATGCTGAAATCGCCTTCTAAAAGTTTACGAATTTTCGTGATCTCAGTTTTTGTTGTAGAGGTGTGGATTCTTCGCTGGATTGTCGCGGACGATCTACCGAATTGAAGGTTGCTAAACTGATAAAAAAAGCGGTGTATGAGCCGAGTTACAACACTTTGAACTGAAGGGCCCATTTCGGCAATTAATTTCGCAACAACCTAACATATGCAGGTTCACTAGAAACTGATTGAGTGGAGTGAATCAGAAAAATAGAATACCTGCTTTATGAAACTCTGAAAAATCGAGAAGGGTCGAAACTTACACTCACTGTGAATACAGGGTGCGTCAGAATTATTGACGCACCTAAAATGAGACGGTAGAAAAGACAAGATGCGAAAACATTCTAAACAGGTATAATAATAAAGCATAATAAAGCCCATGTCTTGGCGATATGAATAAATGCACTCTTGTTCACAGCAAGCTCCTTTCTTGCTGAAGCAGTCACAGAGACGACGAGGGATCGCACAGCCTCTGAGCCGCAACTAACTCAGGTCGACTTTGTCCCAGATCTTGAACACATAAGCATTTGAGAGCTTGATGTTTCTGTGGATTATAGCGCAGCTCTTGCTCTCTAAGATATCCATATGGGGTCATCCGTAGACTGGAACTCGGTTCACAAGGAAGCCTATTCTTCGCCAAATTGAAGTGCCTCAAGTCGATTTTTGAAACTGGGCCCGTACCACTTTTGTCTTATGCATAATAGCCCAGCCCTGCCAAAGTACGTATGAATTCATCTTGTGATGAGAACTAAGATAAGCAAGAAAATGTGCCCTTAGAACATCGCTTGAATGAGAAACAAGAAAACGAAAAAATATTCCATAGTAAAACATAGATGCCTTTCTTCGGCGGGAACACGACAAGACTTGCAACAAGGACATGCTTTCAGGTGATTCTTGGAGAAGATTACCTGCCCTACTTCCTTTAAAAGTATCGTTTTCCTAAAGCTTACCCTGTTCATAATATGAAAGAATAATGGACGAACTTCAGTTGCGGCGCATCGGCGATTTTTCCTACTGACATCTTCGTGGCTGCTTTTACAAGGAGAGAGAGCTCTTCGAACAGGAGTGGATTTTCTGTATTCGCTAAGATATGACCTTTATTTTGGATATGCATTTATAGTGATTTTCGGAATGTTGGCCTTTTTACAGCATAACTTCAGTGCGTCAATATTTATGACGCACCCTGTAAAAGTGATGCTACTGCCGCTCTCCGTTATATGGGACCGCTACAATACCTTATCACATACAAAGGATTCTTTCATTTCTGCGTGATAACTCGAGAGCACCAGCGCAAAGTTAGTAAAATAGTTGGTTTTGGAGAAAGCTGGTAAGACAGTTGCTTTGACTTCCTAGTAAAATAATTGCAAAATGAAAAGCTACAACTATTTTTTTCCAGGCTGGTGATGACGTCATACTAGTTCGCTAGTTGTTTTTAGCGAAAGCTTGCAAACTACTTTATTCGAGCTTGTTTGCAAGTTGTTTTTGAAAAATCCCTGTTTTCAACTTGCTCCAGGGGTTCTGAAAATGCGAAAAAAAAGGTTAAAAATCTTTATTTCGGAGGTTAACTTCAATATGAACTTCTAAGCAGTGGCTATTATCAACTGATCAAGTATGCCGTGTCGGAAAAACCATGCCGCACCCTCAGCAAGCTCTTGGTGCGGAATGAACCCTCTCGTCCACTGGCAGACAATTTCGGAATTCTCGGCCAAAGAAACCCGTAACTTATGAGGGTTTTCGACGTTTTCACGAAACGTAAGGTACGTCTTTGTGCTCAGCCTCTCGCATATGTTCGACCGACACGGAAATCTCGAACGCCGTCAATGAGCTGAGACACTGCCTTTAAGCTACATTTATAGTGGATCGGAGATTGATCCAGTCGGATAACAAAAGATTAGTATTGATCATCGCTGTCCAAGGATCGATACGTATCATTCATTAACCGGCCGGATCGGACTCCGATGCACTATGCAATAAATGTAGCTTATGAGTGTAGCTTCACTCTGATGTTTGTGGCGATATATTTGGCAAGAGAATGTGTTTGGCAATATATTTTACGAGAGAATGAGTGAAGAGCCTATTGGCAATATAAAAAGCAAGACAATTCTACGGGTGTTCTGATGAGGCGTTCATTTCATTCTCTGATGTTCATTGGCGATACATTTGGCGAGGTTTGTTTGGCAACCTCACAGACGAGCTTGCCAACTACCTAGGCAGGCGAAGCCCTCCAAATGCATTGCCAAACAAAGAGTCCCGTAAAATGTATTGCCAAACAAAACTCGTCAAATGTATCCCCACACGCACCTTATCAATTGTATAGTCAAACAAGAAGGTTATCGACCGCGCAAAAATTCCGATACCATCAGGAACAGTGCCGTGATACCAATCTCCAGAGTCCCCTGCCTTATCAGCTGAGCTATCCGGGTCCACACCATCGATTGCTAAGCCTTCAACTACCAATGAAACCAACCGTCTTATCAAAACACCCTAAAATGTATCGCCACGCAAACCTTGCTCTGTATCATCAAGCAAACCTCGTCAAATTTATCAACAACAGATTCTCTTGCCTTTTGTGTTGCCGTATAGGCTCTTCACTCACTCTCCCGTGAGATGTAATGCTAAGCGCATTCTTTTCCGAAATGTATTGCCGCGAAACATCATAGTAACTTCTCAGCTCCACTTCTATTTTCCTGGTAAGGAAACTCGTCCACTCCACTCCAACAACTTGGGCCTTCAAAATAGTTTTTGACACTTTTTTTCGGATCTCAAGCACATTATTGGGATCCAATCTGTAACACAGAGGACCATCGATGGTGTGCGGTTTCCAGAAGTTCGGATTTAAGATGAGACACCATCGAGAGGCTACGGTACTAGACAGACCAACTACCTTGTTCACATCAATGCTTTTTCCAAAAACAGCGTATCAGTTCCAAAACCTGTGCTATCCATTAAACCAAAACTAACTGAGCTTCAAGTTGATCTCATCAGCATCCACACCACGGCTTCGGAGACTCACGTCTCCAATATGACAGCAAAAGAGAAGCGTGATTTGCGAAACTACAACTGAAAAAAGAGCTAAGCTACACAGTTGGTGATAAATGTGGTGGTTCAGTTGTGATGCCGAAATCGATGGACAAGGAGCTTACGGAGCTGGCTCTATCGGATTCGACGGTGCAAGACGAAGCGGACATTCGACGTGCTTTCGAAGCAGTTGAGAACGACCGTTCGATCAATTCTTACCTCCAAAGTGGGAGCGAAAGGTGTAAAATGGTTGTTGATTAGCTCATTAGTTGTCCCATGTACTATTCCCTGAATAAAACGCATGAGCTTGGTGACAACGTTGATCTCGAAGTGATCCCTTTGAGCAACATCAAAACAAGGTCAATAATCTCATGCTGCGAAAGACCATGTGATCGAAATAGCTGGCTGCTGGTAAGATTACTACCACCGTTGCTGAATATGTCGGTGCTCATATAGTGAATGAGGAGTTTATTTTAGCAGTAGAACGATGCGAAATTCCTAGTTTAGCTAGTTACGCAAGTTCGATGCTGTCTCGCTGTACACGAATGTTGATAATGAGTTTGCTACTAGAGCGATACTTGATCAGAAGAACACCATGCAGATGTAAATGTCATCGGTTTAACAAAGGGCGGGCTCGAACAACTTCTCATAACCACTTTGGCTTGCAATGTTTTTCAGTTCAACAACAAGTATTACATGCAGGTAAGAGGGTTGGCCACGGGTTCACGCCTTTCTCCTTCGTTAGCCGTCATCTACCTGGATCGAATTGACAGGAAGTCACTCACCATTAAAATTGCCCTCTACGAAAGATACATCGACGACGTCTTCGTTATCGGCTCAATTCCTAATCCCCTCCAAGAAATTTTGAATAACTTGAGTTCGCATGATCCAAATATCAAATTTAGCGTGGAAAAGCCTGACCTCAACGGCTTCCTTCCACTCTTGAACACGAAAGTGCGGATTCGAGATGGGTTGAAAGAGTTCGGTTGGTACAAGAAACCGTCTCGAAGAATGTTATAATCCACTCGTGGAACGCCTACCCTTCAAGCATTCTCTCGAGACATCGCACCCTTGTTCATACACGAGAACCCGCACCAAAGTTCGCTGTCACGGTTCTCCACCGTTTTCTCGAGAATCCCTTGGAAAATAAAATGATGGAAGCGGCGGAGATAAGAAGACGAACACCGGAGATCAAAGATGAACAGCTCGAGGCATTGAGACTGATCTCGTAAAGGATCATTGTTCCATCCAAAGTCGTCTCATCATCATCATCATTTATTACACAAGCAATGTCTCATTGTCAGTTGCTTCCCAACGGCTGCTTGGTGAGGTGTTCTTGAAGTCTCAACTCTATGCACATATCGAAATTTGAAAGCCGTTCATAGAAGTGATATTAGATGAGGGAGGATGCTCTTCATAGAAAAAGAAAGGCTGAGAAGTGATTCAGTCGGGATCGTTGCGTTTCTCACCCGGACAGCCGGCTAATTAGAGGTGCGAGCCAAGGGTGGAGCGCTTTTGGCAAGAGGTGGTACCAAGCCAGCCGGATAGTATCAGTTGATCTCAAGGCAATCTCAATCACGCCGCACTGTCGCACAACTACGCGGCGATTTCCCATTGAAAAAAAAAACAGCATCAGAAGCCTGATATTTAAACACGGCGCCAACTCCTTTTTACATTTTTAATTTTCGGCTTTCTGGAGCTAACAACACAGTGGATGGGTGAATTGTAAGGACAGGACTTCTGAAAGTTTTTTTGACGATTCTAGTGCAAAAAAGAAAAATGTCGATAAATAACTAAATGAATAAATAAATTTTGACAGTCATCATGGAAAGATTGCTGCCAGGTCTTGGACGCTACTACGCCAAAATGTAGAATCGACTAATATTAGTGACGGAAAAAAGCAAATTCATCGCACCACTTTGATCGCATGGGGTCAAATTGGCAGGGTCTGAGACCAATCAGGCGAATCCGCCTGGTTTGATGCCAGCCCCTGCCAAAGGCGCTTCACACTTGGCTTGCACCTTCAACAAGCCGGCTGTCGGGGTGAGAAACGCCACTCAGCCGATTCAGTCAAATCTTAAAGATACCGGCTGTCGAACTGATCACTTACAAAATCCAATGATGGTCATTACCGGCATTTGGTATCCAAAACGCAACCCAATATTTCCAACAGTGCTCCTCGAGTACGTGGTTATTTTCTACCAGTCTGGCCGTCCGGCTGACGCCGGACTTCCAGACTTTTCTTAATGCTCGCTTCGCTCGCATGGCTTCATCCCTTCTTCATTCAAATAAAGTCACAGCTATTCCACATTTTTGCTATAATGTGTCCCACACCCTTTCCATTGCTTTTTCTCATGCAAAAATGCATTTATCAAAGAGGATTAACCTTCTCGAAGCAATTTTATCATTTGCTCAACTGAAATAGCTTTTTGTAACTAAATATAACCGGTTCAACCTGGATTGACTGCAGAAAATGGTCTATCATTCTTTGCTTGTTATAACTGGTCAAGTGATAAGAGTCAGTTAGAACATATAAAAGTGGAGGGTGCGGTGTGTTCATAAACAAATGAGAAGAGAAGAACGCAGGGGAGGACGTAAGGAGGAAGGATTCACACGGATTGCATACTAATCCGCGCAGTGGTCTGACATCTAGTTTTTTTTACGATTGATGTTAGACGCCATCGAATCGATTTAACAAATATGGACCTAACTCATGACATTTCCCTGAGTAGTGGACACCGGCGCACTCCTCCTGCATCGGTAGCTATATTTTCAGGCGCTCCTCCACTTTTGAGCGCAGGCGCAGCCCTATCACAGCAGTGGACCCGTCACTCCCCACTTTGGGCGCCGGTGCACCCTTATCACAGCATTGGACCCGTCTCTCCCCACTTTGGGCGGCGGCGCACCCTTATCACAGTGGTGGACCCATCTCTCCCACATTGGGCGCCGGCGCACCTTTATCAGAGTGGTGGACCCATCTCCCCCCACTTTGGGCGCCGGCGCACCTTTATCAGAGTGGTGGACCCGTCTCCCCCCACTTTGGGCGCCGGCGCACCCTTATCACAGTGGTGGACCCGTCTCCCCCCACTTTGGGCGCCGACGCACCCTTATCACAGTGGTGGACCCGTCTCCCCCACATTGGGCGCCGGCGCACCTTTATCACGGTGATGGACCCGTCTCCCCCCACTTTGGGCGCCGGCGCACCCTTATCACAGTGGTGGACCCATCTCCCCCACATTGAGCGCCGGCGCACCCTTATCACAGTGGTGGACCCGTCTCCCCCACTTTGGGCGGCGGCGCACCCTTATCACAGTGGTGGACCCATCTCCCCCACATTGAGCGCCGGCGCACCTTTATCAGAGTGGTGGACCCGTCTCTCCCCACTTCGGGCGGCGGCGCACCCTTATCACAGTGGTGGACCCATCTCCCCCACATTGAGCGCCGGCGCACCTTTATCAGAGTGGTGGACCCGTCTCCCCCCACTTTGGGCGCCGGCGCACCTTTATCACAGTGGTGGACCCGTCTCCCCCCACTTTGGGCGCCGGTGCAGCCCTTCTCCTTGGACTCCATTGACGGACCCGTTGTACACCATCCGACCTTCTGTTGGATCTCATCCCTACCCCACTCCACCACACCACACCCTTTTATATGATCTCACAATCACGATCATTGTCCAATCGTAGAATTTCGTAACGGTCTGACACACATTCATACTCACACACTGAAACACATGTGAACAGACTAAGCCCGTTATTATAAGTCATGATAGTTGACTATCGCAGACCAACAAGATCATTGTCCAATCGTAGAATTTCGTAACGGTCTGACACACATACTTACATACTTACATACCTACATACTTACATACTTACATACTTACATACATACAGACACACATGTAAACAGGCTAAGCCCGTTATTATATAGAATGATTACGTGAAATGATTGATTTGTGAAATATCTAAGATACCTTGTAGGATACCTATCTCTATCTCTAATATCTAAGATCTAATATCTAAGATACCTCGTAGGTTCTAAGATACCTTGTAAGATGTGTTGCATTGCAGGCTTTGTCAGAGATGCTTAAGTTGCATAGCACCCATTGAGACATTTTTGGGGGCAGATCCCGTTCCGAACGAGCAGGGAGGGGTGAGGGTCGGAACGAGCGGTTGGGTGTTTTCACCCGAGGAGTAGCCGCGTTCATGCCGCTGTAGGGCCGCTTGAAACGCGGTTTGCATCCATATTCGTCCGCGTTCAGGCCACCATGAGCTCGCCATCCGTCAGGCACTAGTGCTCCCAATTGTAATGTTTAAGATTTTTAGGAGTTCTTTCTTATAACTATAACGATTCGTGTTCACGTTTTATTCTTAACGTATTTTACAAGTACATGCTAGTACAAGCGAGCACAGGCGAGTCAACTGAGATCGCCCTCTTCTCTGGGGGCGTGGCCTAAGCCAAGAAAGTGAGGGCGTTACATGCCCCTCCAGGGAAGTTTGCGCCGTCGCAAACAGTTACAGTAACACAACACTGTTACAAAAATAACATGACGATACAACAACCATAATTGATATGCAACAACAATTAAATAACAGAACTTACGATAATATAACATAGTGATCGAGTTACAAAATATTTCATAACGACTGAACAAAGTGACATTTCTACAAGCTTCAGTACTAGTAACTGGATTATAAGCAACTACAATGATATATGGGAACAATTACAAAATATATTGGGAACACTACTTCGGAGTGAGTGGTGCGCATGGTTTTCTCAAAGAACAGCAACAACAAAGAAGTTGGCCGAATGTTGAGAATTTCAACTACATTGCCAAGGCTACACAAAATAGAGGAAAAACAATGAATAAAATAAAGAAGAGATAGTGTGTTATCGACTCTAGTATAGCTTCACCTCCGGCACTAATGATTTCCTTCGCGTTTTGTTCAACAGAATGCAAAAATCTTCCTGTTTCATCAGATATCTGATTGAGTTCCAAATTTACCGAATCTGATGATGAGACATTGACAGCTGTTACAAGCGCAGTGGTGGAATCGGTTTTCTTAATCAAAAGTTCCGAGATCGTTTTTAAGGAGCAATTTCGGAGTGAAAAATAGGTGCGCTATTGAATATAATTTTGCTATATTGTCTATAAGGCAAATTGTTATTTACTTCGAGTACATGAATATCTCCACCACCTGTTCTCCACTTATTACCGACTTTGTGTACAGTAGTAGGAGCGTGTGCGCAATCGATTTCTAAACTTTTCGTCATAAGCGCGCTTTTCTCCAGGCTTTATGAACACTACATGATTGTTCACAAGAACTGGAGTATTTGCGTAGCACTTACTGCCATACCAATTATCGTAGTAGATTTTATCTATAATAACGCTTTTACAGGTTGTAACCATTAGAGCATCGCCTGCAAGACTAGCACTTATATTATCCTGATGCAATAGAATTCTTGCAGCAGCGGAAGGATCGGTTTTGGAAATTGCTCTTAAAAGAAGGATGTTATTATTCATAAGATAACAAATTTTGTCTCACAGATAGCGAAAATCCGCGTTGATTTGATTCTGTAACTCCACGGATAAGAATTCGGAACGTACATTCGTTTTCAATACAGATCGTTTTCGAATTCTCCTTCGCAGGGAATCAATTGTGCGAATTGAGGGGCTACTCACACGTGCCTCGTTGATCTTGTCAACAAATTTTCGGACCATTTCGCGAAAACTCAAACTATGGTGAAAATGGGTCTTCGATTTGTTAACGAAGTCTCGAATTCAAGCGAATTGAGCATAATTTTTCACATGAGGAAAATTGATAAAAACACCGTTAACCATTTTTTCTGCCCTTTCTGGGATGCACCATCTTGTTTTCAACCTGGCAGGAATCGGTTGATCATCAAAATGAAGAACCGCTTGAAGTTCTTCACTCAAAACATGTTTCGACGTAACATACATCTTCGATGCACCATTTTTCACATATTTGCAATAGTGTGTCTTATTTCTAGAGGATTTCCAAATAAAGACACCGTGTTTGTTGAAACACTCATTTTTCAAAATAGTGCAAGAGCCTAGATCTCCTAAATTTGAGATGAGGCTAGTATCAGGTTGTTGCGGAAATAATTGCCGTTTTGCGGTATGTTGAACTGAACTTTTCTCTTCTATCCAATTTAAGCAAATTCAGCCCAGTTTTTGTGATCTTCTTGAATAGATTTTCTTCCTCTACTCTTCTTTACTTCTTTTCTTCTAAATGCTACTTGAACATTTTGGCTAGCTCCTTCCTGAGGATTTTCATAAAGTCGGGAACAAATCATGAGCCGACGCGATTTTCGGGTTATTATATTTGGTGACTTCAAACTCGACCACTCTTTGTCGGAAGTGTTCAGTAATGTTGCGTCTGTTTTGGCTTGGAATCGCCATCCCAATGGATTGTGAGCTAGAGGTTCACGGAAGTTCTCATTCTACGATTTTGAACTCAAACGTAACCAAGTCGTGGTTGGGGGATGTCACCATCAATAGTCGCAATTTCTCCAATTTCAAGAAAAATATTCGAAGAAGTGGTACACCTTTTACCTATGAAAGGGTAACTGTAGTTAATTTCGTTATTAATGTCGTAGAGACAATCATGAAGTTTTCTCAACGTCACGTTATTGAGCTTTCGATCCTTGAACATGGATCTACATGTATCAGATGGCACAGATTCGGTGACAACATTGTCGGAGTCAACATTGAGTGTGAGATGAAGGAATGAGCTGGTACAAATAGTGCGTGTTCTCTTGAAGCAATGAGCTGCAGGGAATTTCTCGAGTTCAAAATTCTGGACGTACACTTCCCCATATGCGATTAGAATGTTTCCGTTTTGTTTAAGAATCGAGCAGCTCATCAAGGATGGGAAAGCAACAGGAAGACCAGATTTATTGTTACCACAAAGCTTATACTCAGCATTAGCACCATCGGCAAAACCAGGTAGCAAAAACACAGATAAAGCTAGAAATAAAGTGGGTACCTGAATAGTAAATAGTACTAGTAAATACTGATTCTATCCTGCTGCTTTGACCACGTGCTGGCGTTGGACTTCTTGATCGCAGTCTATCGCGAAATTGCACTTGCTTTCCTCGTCGAGCTGATCGCCAACCACCTCTTTGGAAGTTGTTTCTGTTGAAGTTCGTGGAAAAATTTGAAAATTTCGCGTTATTACGGTAGGTGAACGATTTCCGAAATGATAATTCGTATTTTCATACGTGGTTTTATCGAAATAGCGATTTTGATGAGTACTCGGGCGCGGTTTCCAGCACAGATTACTCGAAGTTTAAAATGAGATGCGCATGGACATCGATATTGCGAGTTGTAAGGCTGAAAATTTCTTTGGTAGCCAAAATTTGTGTGACTGGAGCTGTTTTGTGCACGCCAGTTACTCCTTTGAGCGCTGTAGTTTTGTCCGTTATTGCCCAACAAAGTTATCTTTTTCACCGCATTCGTAATCGCGTTTATCATTTGTTTGTCAAAATGTTCTTTTTCTCGCCTCGTGATCTCAAGAATATCTTGCTGTTTCTCTGCGAGCTTCAAAATGTCTTGAAAGTTATGCGTGCTTCCGCGTTTTTTCATTACCGCAATCCGTAATTCTGTAGAAAGACCTCTTATAAAAGTTTCGCATTTGATTACCTCGATAGTAGCAGCTGAGCTGTCACTATAGGCATCTTCCACTAAACCTTTAACTCTCTGGCCAAAGACAACAACGTTCTCGTCAGGCTCTTGTTTTACGTGATGTAGTTTTGATTTTGCTATTTTGATGTAGTTTTTGGTGCGAAAGTCCCGTTTGAGGGCATCTACAACTTTCCTATAGTCTTGTTTCGTTTTTTCTTCATAGGCGTCGTACTTTATTTTCGCGGCTCCGGACAGCTGTAGAAGAAGCATTCTTGCTAGGCGTTCCTCCGTATAACCAGCTGCTGTTGCCTTCTCATTCAACTCGCATACGAATTTGACAACGGGCGTGTTCGAGCCATTGTAAACAGGCCACGACTGTAGCGTTGGGAGGAAAAATTCGTTCAAATTAACAGACAAATGCATTCGATTGTCGTTGCCGTCGTCGGCGTCTCCCATTCTACCATAGAGTTGAGATAAACGGGACCTTACTTCTAACAAAAAATATCTCGCGTCTTTTGCAAGATTTCGACGTAATAAGCGTGCTGCTCTACCGCTATTCGGAATACTTGACAAATTTGGTGAAGGCGAAATGATCGAGACGGAGATGTGAAAATAGAGAGCTGAAGACTGTCCTCCAGAAGGTCTTCGTGCGAATGAAAACCAACGGAGGCGGTCGCACTGGAAATGTACTTGATCATTTTCGTATTCATGATTGGAATTCAAAGCTTTTCTCACTCATTTTTGTTAGACTCTGCGGAAGGAATCGCGCAGCTGCCGACAGTTTTTACCAGGGTTTTTATGGTTACAATGCCCATGTCTGCGATTGAGCCTTTGTCTGCTGGCGATGTGAAAGAAAAGTACCTCCGAACTTTTTGAATCACTCAGTACCATCTTCTGAGAATGGTACGAGCTCTTTTGTACGTTGCATTTTAGCTTGCAAAATGGGTTCCTACCGTATCTGCACCTACAGAAAAAAAGTTAGCTTTTTTTATTTAGCGAATTTTGTTTCCGTACACATATATCCATAACAAATGTAGGCACGTGCAAATAGTGGCATAGGCGGACACAGTAATATCAGCAATAATCAATATATCGATGCATTACCTGTAATTCCTTGGCCTTTACTTGAGACTCGTGAAGTTCATATTATCCTGGCGAAGTTTGGAGCTACACATCATGGAAGACGTCATAAAATCATTCAACGAGCGTGCTCATTCCTTAATAAACTTCACAAAAACATCAAATAGAAAAGAGGCGAGCTCCAGCGCAATAAGAAACTGACGACGACGTAGTTTTCGTATTAGGATTTATTCGCGACGTAGTTTAGTTTCATTCTTTCATTATGGTGTGTCCGCACATCTATGCGCCACCTTCATATGTTGAGACAACTTAACACTCGTATTTCGATTTTTGTCCATTTTACCTTCGTAATCGTATTTCGTTGTAATCGACCTTTACACGAGAACTCCATGTAACGTTTTAGGGTTTAGGAGTTCTTTCAGGTCGATATAACTTACATAGATTCGTGTTCACGTTTTATTCTAAACGTATTATACAAGTATATGCTAGTACAAGCGAGTACAGGCGAGTCAGCTGAGAGCGCCCTCTTCTCTGGGGGCGTGGTCTAAGCCAAGAAAGTAGGGGCGTTACACAACCCAGCGCACAAGGCAGCATTCTGCACAATTACCTGTGGATTGGACGCCTGCACCGTGACAACCGCTGGCAGCTTTGTCACTGCTTGCACACAGTCTCGCACGGAAGAGCCCCGGGTTCGACGCCATTGTGGATCCAAAGTGATTCAGCGGAGCATGAAAACAAATACACAGATATTTTGAAAACAAATATTTCCTATCAGAAATACGATAAGATGGTTTTTTGCGAGGTTCGACCACGTTTTTATAGTGCTAGCTTTTTTCTACTACTGAGCGGATTTTAATCAATCCGACCACTGTTTATGAATGAATGAAAGTGTGGTACTTTATCCACTGAGCCATCCTTGCTGGTGATCTCCTTCAATAGCATGTGAAAACGCTCGTTGGTTTTTTTTTTTTGGAGATCAGCTTGATTTTTGAAGAAAACCTTTGTAGAAATCGGTACGACATTATTTTTTTCTAAATAGAAGGCGATTTCACGAAAGCTTGTTACTTTGAGGGAATAATTGCTGGCGTAATGAGCACTACACTGAACATTTCAAAATGACCCCGTCACCTACAAGAAGAGGAACCCCATGTGAATCACTGGAGCGCAGAATTGAGGAACCGGTGCTAGCCCTTATTTCACTTACGTACTGCAGGTAAATCTGTGATTGTTGTGTAATCGCATCAACACTGTCGAAATGGACGAGTGTTTCTGTGTAGTTATTCAGCAATCGCAGTATATAGAGCTCACTCAAGACAGCTGAGCATCTGACTTCCTTTTCTCAACACAAAAATAAGCTTATCTGGTGGCCACTTCGGTGTGAAATGGCATCGCAGAGAAAGCTGCAAGAACAATTGATACATGCCCGCTCAGCATGTCTGCTATGCAACGCACTGTCACAATAACCACTTTGCTCCCATTCACTTCCGACAGCGCAAGTACCGCTGTACGCCACTGCATTACTAGAGAGCAACCACAAGATGATGCTAGACTGGAGAACATTCCCACCAACAATATCAGAAGTCATCTTGCTCGGAACAGGCTCTATGACAAATAATGCATCTCTGAAAGTTGTATAGTATGTCTCTGCGGTAGAACGGACGACTGCGCGCAAACGGAACTGATTTATCAGCGTGACTGTTAGTCATGCAGTTAGACTTAAATCAGAGAAACTGGGAGGAATTTGGGGATAAAGATCAAAAAACATCTGGCAGGCAAACGGCGTGGTAACACCGTTGGGTAGGCGCAAGAACCACGTCATGGGAGAGATTTCAGTATATCAGGTTGGTGCGAAATAAATTGCCGGTTTGGGGTATGCACAAATAATCTGTTTTTCCTCCGTGGAGTTTGGAAAATTTCGAGCAACTTATGTGACCTTCTGAAAGGGTTTTTCCTCCACTTTCAAATGCCTCTTGGATACTCTGGACAGCTCTTTCCTGTGGTTCTTTATAGAGTCACTAACAAATGACGAGTCGAGGTGATTTTCAAGGGATCATTGGTCTTGCATTTGTTTTATCTTAGAATCCTCTAGAACGTGAGAGTGTGGTGATATACGGGCTCGCGAAGTTTTCCCTACTATTTCAAACTCAAATATAACCATGGTCCTGGTGGCGGGATGTCGCTAGACGATCGGGCGTTGAGGGCAGCCGTGGAACCTTAACCGGATCTTATCATCTGGACGATGAGAGCAGGGATGGTCACTCACTATACTACAGCTTCAAGACATCTGACTTCAATCAACAGGGAAAGCAAGGTGCGGATGTGAACACCACACGGTCTGACAGGTGACCAGTGTCTCACAAGCTGTGATTCTAACTCAATTTTTCTTCCCAAAACTACTCACTTCTAGACCATGTAGTTACTGTGAACGAAGCTCAGTTCCTTTAAAATAACAAGAAATGCAAATGGATATGGGCAGAGATGATATGCTACTTCCAAGTTTTCCTGAACCAGATCTTCTCTCTAGGGAGTTGTGTTAGGAGTTTCGTAGTGTTGTAAGGGTGTGATCCGCTGCAGCCTTCTCCATCCTAGTCAGTCGTTGACAGCAGAGTCCTACTATTGTAATTTCAATAATGGATGTCCAAAGATGTGGTTGGCAGTGGTGAGAAGAATCAGGTTTTCTCCTGCACTAGGGTAGCGCTATGCCTCTCACTTGGAAACTCATCCGGCAAAAGCTGGCACAGTAGGGCATCGAGGTGGTCACCCATCCTCCTTTTTCCTCAGTCCTTTCCCTTACTGAATATCACTTTTCCCGAGTCCCAGATGCAAACAGCAGCCGACCGCGGATCTAGAGCATGCTGAAATCGCCTTTCAAAAGTTTTTAGATTTCTGCGATCTCAGTTTTCATTCTAGTGGAATAGCGTTTTCACTATATTGTTAGGAAAGATTTAGCGAATTAAATGGGCATTAAACTGCTGAAGAATGCTGTGTTTTGGCTAAGTTATAACACTTTGAACTGAAGTGTTCGTTCCGGCAATTAATTTCGCACCAATCTGATAAGATGTACCATTCTGCTCATGAGACATCAGCTAGAAGGATATCGGAGGCATTCTGGATCTCTGTCTGGAATCTTTCAATGGATAAAAAAATGAGCATTCATTGGCTACAAATGACTTCATGCCTTTCATGCCACTCTGTGACCTATAAACCTGACTATAAACCTGAATGTTGTGATCTATAACCTGCGTGTTGTTTGCCAGTGTAGATCTAATACTGTTAGGATGTTTCGTGTGTTACTCAAATAGTAATCATGGGATGGATTTCAGCATGGAAGAGATTTGCGGAGATTACAGACAAAAACAATTGCAAAACAAAAGTCCGCGTACGTAAGAGAGGAGGACGAGAAAGGCAGTAGGCACAAAAACTCGATTCCGGCGGCTTTTGAACTAGAGTAGAGGCAGATTTCTACACTTTCAACTCAGAGGAACCACTAACACTGCCACTCTAACAAAACTCTTCTGGAAACCAATGTTCAAACAAAAGTACTGACTCCTTTTTGTATCTATCAAAAAGATCATAATCCCTAGTGGTAATTATAGTCTGTTTCTCCGTATTCTTGCACGGCTTCTGTTTTCCTCTGCACTCTCTCCATTCTCTGCACACTTTCCCGCGCTCTTCTTCTCTGCGGCGTTTCCCTAACTATCTTCCCCGGTGGAACAGACTATAACCGCCTAAGCTCAAGCGAATAATCACGATGTTGGTTTTGTACTAAGCGGTGAAGACCGTCAAAAATGGCTCCCTCACCAAAACGTGCATAGGTTTTAATGAAGTATTACAAGATTAATAAATAAAAATGAATTGGTCTCACCTGCAACTCTTCTAAAACCGTTTTTGTTGACAGGTGGGACATGGGAACTCATGCGATGACCTGAAACTAAAAAATTCGAGAGGTGCGTATCTGAGAAAGAAACTAAATTGCCCGAGGAAACAGGAAAAACAGCGTTGAGAAACAAACACGGGTGCAGTGTTTCAGCTGGATTAGAAGAAAACAATATAAGCAGCACAAGAGTAGCATTAATTGCAGGAAATGAGACGATCTTTGTGTAGAATTTAGCAGCAAACACTTGAATGTGAGAGTGTCAGCGCTAACGAAGGTGTTTCGCAATTCATGCCGACCCGCGGCCTCTAAAATTTTTGCGGCCGACCCACGGCCTCTAAAATTATGTGGGCCGCGGGTCGGCCGCAAAAATTTTAGAGGCCGCGGGTCGGCCGTCCCTAGGCTCCGCCCAGAAACTAGGGCCCGCGGGTCGGCCGAAAGCCCATTTGGGGCCGCGGGTCGGCCGTTCTTATTGCCTGAGTGATTAACATTATTATTGCTCCTACTTTCAGGCGTAAATTGTACTTAGGCATGCCAGTCGGTGTGAATTGATGAACGAATTCTTCACTCTCACAGGGCATGGTTCGCACTCCATCCCCATCGGTTCGAGCACTATTTCATTCAAGTCAATTACATCACAATTACGCACCAAGAGAAGCGCCATCCTCCCCATTTGTTCCGGATCAATAATTATTTCATTCGGGTACATCTCGCTCCGTAGGCAGGCATATACATTCGGGAAGCTCTACGTGGATACCGTCTTCCGTGAAATTTCTTCCTTCTCCAATCTAGAGAAGCCAATCCGCATATTCGTTTTCTCCTGGTGCCAAACGCATATTCTGATCGAGAATATGTACTTCAAGCATCCTCCATATTGGACTTGACTTAATAGATTCATTAACGATTTCAATTGGAGTAGCGTTTGGAATAACTGGAAGGAATTGGCATCAATCTCCTCCAAACACCATGGTGACCCCTCCAAAAGGAATTTTCGCATTCGCAGGATGTGCCATGTCTTTCAGCAGTCTATCCACACATTCCACAGCGAATCGAGTCTGCATGGATATTTCGTCCCAGATAACCACATCCAAGTTCCTGAGAGCAATTCCGGAGTCAGCCTCTACATTTGCGTTGGATTCCTTATTTAGCCGCTTCGTAGGCAGGCAAATAGCGCTGTGGGCTGTACATCCGTTTTTCAACAATGTTGCCGCTATGCCAGTTGATGCAACAGCAAGGACAGATTTCTTACACTTTTCCAGATATTTTATCAATACGTTAAAAGTGGTTGTTTTACCACAGCCTGCTTTACCATAAACAAAAAACAACCTATTCCCACTATTTTTAGAACCGTTTGCTGCTGCAATGACGGCATCTACAACCTCCCCTTGTTTAGAATTCAGAGAGGATATGTCGACGTCTGCTTCTTGCTTGTCGTACTTATCATCTCATTCCCATGATGTCATTTCATAATCGTTGCCGCATTCACTATTCATTTGTTCACACGCATGTTCCAGCCCACAATCTCGTCGCGTCATTCCGTTGGCGGTAATGATTTTTTTTCGATATATAGAAGGGTCTCCATGTCAAAGGAGGAAGTAGGCAAAGGATTATTGCATTTTCTCCTCATTTCACTCTTGAATTTCGTCCCAGATAACCACATCCACAATTCTTGGACGTTAGTTGGCTTACAATATAGAAGTATATGCGCAAACAGACTTCTGATTTTGCGAGGCATTCCTGTCTTGCAAGCCTCTGCGAGGCAGTTTTCCCATTCTGAATTCACCTCAATGAAACCATGAGCTTGTGCAGCCTTCATGAATGTTTGGTATATCGCACCTTTGCACGTACGTAGATATTCAAATGATCTAGCACCCCTCCCATTAAGTAGTAGCTTTCGAAGAGCATACAATTCGATGCATTTTGGATTGACCGGCCAAATACTTGCTAATCGATTACGCTTTTGTTTATATGGGACATACTTCACACCATCAAACCGATAATTTTCTGCAACTTCTACCCATCCCATGTTTTTTGCTCTATGGTTATTACATACAAGGTCGAAATATGCCAGAAGTTTACTTTTACTATTCTTCTTCAATTGCACATCCTGCTCAACAAAATAAATAGGCTCCTCGTTGGGTAGATGAGGAGTAAGCGTTATTACATCATGCGTTGAATATTGTATGGGGAATCCAAGTATGCGATATGCTGCTTCTACTTGTGCAACAAATTTCACTAGCAGGTAAGCGTCACGCATATCAATATTTATTAATTTGTTCTCTTGATCATCACGATAAAGTTTGTTCTTCATTCTGCAAAATTTCAGATAAAATTTGATCAGGGCCTTTGAAAATGTATTTGAAAATGTATTTGAATGATTGCAAAGAGGAACATGCTTCTACACTTATGTGACAGCGATACTTTAACAGCAAATAGAAGAATTGTAGAGAATTACGTGCTCATTTCCCGCTAATGTAGTTTTCTGTTTTCCAATCGGCACATTTACACCCTTACGTCTCCGATATAAAGGGTAACCGTTATTCGTTATCTCCGTATGTTCGCGGAAAACCTTTGGAAATTTCTTTTCGCATCTATTTACATCAGCTCTTCTGCATGCAAGCTGCGGGCGCTTATCACACGGTCCATGAATCATGTACTTGCAAACTAAATATAAGAGATTCAGTTTGTCTTCCCTTTCTCTCTCATCTGATTTCAGTAGAGCAGCAATTTCAGCAGAAATGTACTCATCAATTTCATTCGAAGATTTTGGTTAGTTTTTTTAGTGCTACAAGGATATGTGCGTGAGGCATCCATGTTTTTGGTATTCTACACTTAATTGTAACGCGGCTACTTCCCCAAATATTTTCTTCTTGATAATGTTGTTCTTAAGTTCCCAAAATCGCTGGAAAAACACTCTCGCACACAGTGATGGCTCAGTAACCCACGTATCAAACTTTCCTGGCAGGTTTGCCTTAATTTCCTGCCAATCTTGACTTCCTGTAAGAGTTATAAATAGATCTGGTCTGCCTACTCTAAGGGCTACTGCCATGGCGTTGGAGTAAAGATTTTGGTACCAATTTCTGCTTCCTACAAACGATTTTGGGAGGTTCACAAGTTTTCCGAGCTTAATACCTCTTTCATGGAGTCTGCTATCCAAGTAGTTGAATAAGGTGCTTGCAGAACAACTTCTTATTTCAGTACGATGCATACCAATAGAACTCAATCTGTCAGCTTCCATTCTTGAGTAGCAATGAAGAACAAATTGACAGTACAGTTTACCAGTTCCAATAATCTGATGCCTTGTAATATCACCTCGCCGTGCCAATATGTAAGTGACAAATTCCTTTCTTGATAAAAAGCGGTTTTTGCTAGATTCTCTGCTTTCGTCTTCCTCTTCTTGGCCATCCCTCTCACTTTGCTCCGAGAAATAGGTCTCTGAGGCTGTGTAATTGGTATTTCCCCTCATACTTTCCCGCACCTTAGGCAGCTTATATTTAACGAATGACTGTTCACCTCTAGGAAAATAGAGCGGATATGATAAGGCATCAACGTTGTAGCTACGATGTGGGACAATTGTCCTTCCTCCTCGTGACATTATTTTTAGTCCTTCATCTAATTCTTGATGCGAAGGCATGAAATCGTTTTTGCACACATAAATCGCAGCAACCTGGTTCTCGAATTCCGGCAAATTGAGACGCCCTGGATGAACACCGGACGCTAGCGAGTGTGGTACTTCTCTTCGCTCCCTCAGATTCATGACTTTTTCGGGCGGATCATTCTGTTCATTCTCTTCCGATAATTTCAACTGCTGTAAGTATATTTCATACATTGTCATGTATGATTTAACTACAACGTTATGTTCCTTCAGCGTGCCAATCAATTTCTCTATAATAGAAAGATCTATTTCGGATTTCCATATCGACACAGTTTCCTTCAAAGACTTTTTCATTTTGAAGTCGTTCGAAATGAAAAGTTGCGCTAAGCAGGCTTTTTCAGAGTTTGGGTTCAAGTGACATAGGCCAATGTCGATCTTGCCTTGTAGTATCAGGGATCGTTGCCCTGAGCGTCCTTCACCAGTTTAAAGATTTATGGAAACTCCCGCACAAGCAACTAAATTATTTATAGCTCTGATCATGTATAGTTTTTCATCATTTAACACCTTATCCCAAAACCAGTCTAACAGTGGGTCTCTTTCTTGAGAGAAAACTTCTTCTGGCACTATATTCTGTCCACCATTACAGCATGTTGATTTCCATTCTCTCTTAAATTTCATAGCTGCGCAATAACCGCATACAACGCTCATTTCTCCCAATGAAAACGGCTGTGGGTATGGCATTGAAATTTTTCAGCATTGTTCCTTGATTTCCTGGTGTTGCTTGTAGGTGCTGATCTGGTTGTGCGCCTCTTCTGGTCTTGGTTTTTGTTTGGGCCTTGGTTTCATGTAAAAAGTAATCGATTATTTTTACAGAGAGCGTACGCTCAATGTCGCTCTTAATGTATTCTAAAACAGAGAGTGGAGGTGTACTCACGTTTTCAAGTGCACTTTTTTTCATATCCTCAATGTACTTGCACATTATTATACCACTGTAACAATCGCACTCCCACGATTTTGCTATTTTTGCTCTAACAAAGGCTGTGTCACAGAAGCCATGTCTTGAAGGCGGTATATTCAAGCATGGCCCTCGTGGAACCGTCTAGTGTTGAGCAGTTCACATCATAGACAATTCCTCTATTTCTACATCCGTGTTTAACTATAGCACAACACACATTTTCTTGATTGTTATCATATAATATGATCAAAACATCTGGCAAAAATGTACCTGGTCTTGGTGGATCGTTACATTTCACTTCTACAATTTCATACAGCAAGTTATTTCCATACTTCTTTCTCAGATATAAGAGCAGAAGTTCTAATGTAATAGGAGTGACGCCAACTATTTTATTGTTGTTGCAGTCTGATATTCTATCTTCACTGTGATGCGGTAAACTTACATCGATTTGAGGTTCTGCTCTGAAGTCATGCATACATCTCATTTCTTCGGGATTGGACGCATCACAAACGAATCTACATCGAGTCTCCTCCTCCGATACTGAACTTCCATCACTCTTGTTTGTCGTTCCAGTTTTGCATTGATTCGTCACTACATTATTGCCTTTCATAGTTTGTAATTTACAATACGAATGATTGCCGATGTGCAAATGAATCTGAGATGGATGTGAAGAATTTCCGCAGTATGTAGAATCATTGCTGCCGCCATATTTTTCAACCACTTGGCTTGTTTTAGAAGGAACAGTATTAATCTGATCATTGCTTGTTCTATGGTATTCGGTATTAACCGTGCTTATTGAGTGAAACTGCAAATCGAATCGAATGCCATTCCATTCATAAAACCTCGGAAGTCCAACCATTGATTCCATTAATTGATTAGGGCTAGATATCATGACTTATAATAACGGGCTCACTTTGTGTGTCACGTGTGTGTGTGTGTGTGTGTGTGTGTGTGTGTGTGTGTGTGTGTGTGTGTGTGTGTGTGTGTGTGTGTGTGTGTGTGTGTGTGTGTGTGTGTGTGTAGAACGAAATTCGAGGGCGTGGCTTAGAGTGATGCCGACCACTCCACCGTTACATGAAGGGTGCGCCGGCGCCCAAAGTGGGGGGAGACGGGTCCACGGCTGTGATAAGGGTGCGTCCGCGCCCAAAGTGGGGGGAGACGGGTCCACGGCTGTGATAAGGGTGCACCGGCGCCCAAAGTGGGGGGAGACGGGTCCACGGCTGTGATAAGGGTGCGCCGGCGCCCAAAGTGGGGGAGACGGGTCCACTGCTGTGATAAGGGTGCGCCGGCGCCCAAAGTGGGGGGAGACGGGTCCACGGCTGTGATAAGGGTGCCCAAAGTGGGGGGAGACGGGTCCACGGCTGTGATAAGGGTGCGCCGGCGCCCAAAGTGGGGGAGACGGGTCCACTGCTGTGATAAGGGTGCGCCGGCGCCCAAAGTGGGGGGAGACGGGTCCACGGCTGTGATAAGGGTGCGCCGGCGCCCAAAGTGGGGAGACGGGTCCACTGCTGTGATAAGGGTGCGCCGGCGCCCAAAGTGGGGGAGACGGGTCCACGGCTGTGATAAGGGTGCGTCGGCGCCCAAAGTGGGGGGAGACGGGTCCACGGCTGTGATAAGGGTGCGCCGGCGCCCAAAGTGGGGGGAGACGGGTCCACCTGTGATAAGGGTGCCGGCGCCCAAAGTGGGGGGAGACGGGTCCACGGCTGTGATAAGGGTGCGTCGGCGCCCAAAGTGGGGGAGACGGGTCCACTGCATAAGGGTGCGCCGGCGCCCAAAGTGGGGGGAGACGGGTCCACGGCTGTGATAAGGGTGCGCCGGCGCCCAAAGTGGGGGGAGACGGGTCCACTGCGGTGATGCGCCGGCGCCCAAAGTGGGAGGAGACGGATCCATTGCTGTGAGAAGGGTGTGTCGGCGCCCAAAGTGGGGGGAGACGGGCCCACTGCTTTGATAAGGGTGCACCGGCGCCCAAAACGGGGGAGACGGGTCCACGGCTGTGATAAGGGTGCGTCGGCGCCCAAAGTGGGGGGAGACGGGTCCACGGCTGTGATAAGGGTGCGCCGGCGCCCAAAATGGGGGAGACGGGTCCACGGCTGTGATAAGGGTGCGCCGGCGCCCAAAGTGAGGGTAGACGGGTCCACCTGTGATAAAGGTGCGCGGCGCCCAAAGTGGGGGGAGACGGGTCCACGGCTGTGATAAGGGTGCGTCGGCGCCCAAAGTGGGGGAGACGGGTCCACTGCTGTGATAAGGGTGCACCGGCGCCCAAAGTGGGGGGAGACGGGTCCACTGCTGTGATAAGGGTGCGTCGGCGCCCAAAGTGGGGGGAGACGGGTCCACTGCTGTGATAAGGGTGCGTCGGCGCCCAAAGTGGGGGGAGACGGGTCCACGGCTGTGATAAGGGTGCGTCGGCTCCCAAGTGGGGGGAGACGATTCCACTGCTGTGATAAGGGTGCGCCGGCGCCCAATGTGGGGGGGACGGGTCCATCACTCTGATAAAGGTGCGCCGGCGCCCAATGTGGAGGAGACGGGTCCACCACTGTGATAAGGGTGCGCCGGCGCCCAATGTGGGGGGAGACGGTCCATCACCGTGATAAGGGTGCGTCGGCGCCCAAAGTGGGGGGAGACGGGTCCACCACTCTGATAAAGGTGCGCCGGCGCCCAAAGTGGGCGGAGACGGGTCCATCACTGTGATAAGGGTGCACCGGCGCCCAAAGTGGGGGGAGACGGGTCCACTGCTGTGATAAGGGTGCACCGGCGCCCAAAGTGGGGGGAGACGGGTCCATCACTGTGATAAGGGTGCGTCGGCTCCCAAAGTGGGGGGAGACGATTCCACTGCTGTGATAAGGGTGCACCAGCGCCCAAAGTGGGGGAGACGGGTCCACGGCTGTGATAAGGGTGCGTCGGCGCCCAAAGTGGGGGGACGGGTCCACGGCTGTGATAAGGGTGCGTCGGCGCCCAAAGTGGGGGGAGACGGGTCCACTGCTGTGATAAGGGTGCGCCGGCGCCCAAAGTGGGGGAGACGGGTCCACGGCTGTGATAAGGGTGCGCCGGCGCCCAAAGTGGGGGAGACGGGTCCACTGCTGTGATAAGGGTGCGTCGGCGCCCAAAGTGGGGGAGACGAGTCCACTGCTGTGATAAGGGTGCGCCGGCGCCCAAAGTGGGGGGAGACGGGTCCACTGCGGCCTGATGGGGTCCCGCCGGCGCCCAAAGTGGGGGAGACGGGTCCACGGCTGTGATAAGGGTGCGCCGGCGCCCAAAGAGAGGGGAGACGGGTCCACGGCTGTGATAAGGGTGCGTCGGCGCCCAAAGTGGGGGAGACGGGTCCACTGCTGTGATAAGGGTGCGCCGGCGCCCCAAAGTGGGCGGAGACGGGTCCATCACTGTGATAAGGGTGCACCGGCGCCCAAAGTGGGGGGAGACGGGTCCACTGCTGTGATAAGGGTGCACCGGCGCCCAAAGTGGGGGGAGACGGGTCCATCACTGTGATAAGGGTGCGTCGGCTCCCAAAGTGGGGGGAGACGATTCCACTGCTGTGATAAGGGTGCACCAGCGCCCAAAGTGGGGGAGACGGGTCCACGGCTGTGATAAGGGTGCGTCGGCGCCCAAAGTGGGGGGACGGGTCCACGGCTGTGATAAGGGTGCGTCGGCGCCCAAAGTGGGGGGAGACGAGTCCACTGCTGTGATAAGGGTGCGCCGGCGCCCAAAGTGGGGGAGACGGGTCCACTGCTGTGATAAGGGTGCGCCGGCGCCCAAAGTGGGGGAGACGGGTCCACGGCTGTGATAAGGGTGCGCCGGCGCCCAAAGAGAGGGGAGACGGGTCCACGGCTGTGATAAGGGTGCGTCGGCGCCCAAAGTGGGGGAGACGAGTCCACTGCTGTGATAAGGGTGCGCCGGCGCCCAAAGTGGGGGAGACGGGTCCACTGCTGTGATAAGGGTGCGCCGGCGCCCAAAGTGGGGGAGACGGGTCCACGGCTGTGATAAGGGTGCGCCGGCGCCCAAAGAGAGGGGAGACGGGTCCACGGCTGTGATAAGGGTGCGTCGGCGCCCAAAGTGGGGAGACGGGTCCACGGCTGTGATAAGGGTGCGTCCGCGCCCAAAGTGGGGGAGACGGGTCCACGGCTGTGATAAGGGTGCGTCCGCGCCCAAAGTGGGGGAGACGGTTCCACTGCTGTGATAAGGGTGCACCGGCGCCCAAAGTGGGGGAGACGGGTCCACGGCTGTGATAAGGGTGCACCGGCGCCCAAAGAGGGGGGAGACGGGTCCACGGCTGTGATAAGGGTGCGCCGGCGCCCAAAGTGGGGGAGACGGGTCCACTGCTGTGATATGGGTGCGTCCGCGCCCAAAGTGGGGAGAGACGGGTCCACGGCCGTGATAAAGGTGCGTCCGCGCCCAAAGTGGGGGAGACGGGTCCACGGCTGTGATAAGGGTGCGTCCGCGCCCAAAGTGGGGGAGACGGGTCCACTGCTGTGATAAGGGTGCACCGGCGCCCAAAGTGGGGGAGACGGGTCCACTGCTGTGATAACGGTGGATCCGCGCCCAAAGTGGGGGAGACGGGTCCACTGCTGTGATAAGGGTGCGTCGGCGCCCAAAGTGGGGGGAGACGAGTCCACTGCTGTGATAAAGGTGCGCCGGCGCCCAAAGTGGGGAGACGGGTCCACTGCTGTGATAAGGGTGCGCCGGCGCCCAAAGTGGGGGAGACGGGTCCACGGCTGTGATAAGGGTGCGCCGGCGCCCAAAGAGAGGGGAGACGGGTCCACGGCTGTGATAAGGGTGCGTCGGCGCCCAAAGTGGGGGAGACGAGTCCACTGCTGTGATAAGGGTGCGCCGGCGCTCTACTTCTCCCACTTCTTAGCGCCGCCGCGAGAAGGGTGCGCCGGCGCCCGAAGTGGGGGGAGACGGGTCCACTGCTGTGATAAGGGTGCACCGGCGCCCAAAGTGGGGGGAGACGGGTCCACTGCTGTGATAAGGGTGCACCGGCGCCCAAAGTGGGGGAGACGGGTCCACTGCTGTGATAAGGGTGCACCGGCGCCCCACTGCTGTGAAGTGTGGGGGAGACGGGTCCACTGCTGTGATAAGGGTGCGCCGGCGCCCAAAGTGGGGGAGACGGGTCCACTGCTGTGATAAGGGTGCACCGGCGCCCAAAGTGGGGGAGACGGTCCACTGCTGTGATAAGGGTGCACCGGCGCCCAAAGTGGGGAGACGGGTCCACTGCTGTGATAACGGTGCGTCGGCGCCCAAAGTGGGGGAGACGAGTCCACTGCTGTGATAAGGGTGCGCCGGCGCCCAAAGTGGGGGGAGACGGGTCCACGGCTGTGATAAGGGTGCGCCGGCGCTCAAAGAGGGGGGAGACGGGTCCACGGCTGTGATAAGGGTACGTCCGCGCCCAAAGTGGGGGGAGACGGGTCCACGGCTGTGATAAGGGTGCGCCGGCGCCCAAAGTGGGGTGAGACGGGTCCACGGCTGTGATAAGGGTGCGTCGGCGCCCAAAGTGGGGGAGGCGGGTCCACTGCTGTGATAAGGGTGCGCCGGCGCCCAAAGTGGGGGAGGCGGATCCAGCGCTGTGATAAAGGTGTGCGGGGATCTAAAAGTCTGGAGACACCTGCAGTGAACGGCGGGATAAGCTTGCGCCGGTGTTCCCTACTGAGGAAATAACATGGGTTGGGTCCATCTTTGCTCGATCGGTTCGCCGGCGCTTAACATCGATCGCATAACACTAAATGTCAGAGCTAAGCAGTGGGTAGTGTGCAATCCGCGTGATTCCTTCCATCTCACATCCCCTTACGCGCTCTTCTTCTCACATTTGTTCACGAATCTACCGCACCCTCCACTTTTATATGTTCTAACTGACTCTTATCACTTGACCAGTTATAACTAACAAAGAATGATAGACCATTTTCTGCGGTCATTCCAGGTTAAACCGGTTATATATAGTTACAAAAAGCTATTTCAGTTGAGCAAATGATAAAATTGCTTCGAGAAGGTTAATCCTCTTTGATAAGTGCATTTTTACGTGAGAAAAAGCAATGGAAAGGGTGTGGGACACATTGTAGCAAAAATGTGGAATAGCTGTGACTTTATTTGAATGAAGAAGGGATGAAGCCATGCGAGCGAAGCGAGGATTAGGAAAAGTCTGGAAGTCCGGCGTCAGCCGGACGGCCAGACTGGTTATAATATAAGCACGTAGAATACGTGAATACATGTATTGCCTAACACATCTAAGAAAATTCGGTGATGCTGTTTCGCTTTTGGTGGGAATCCCACAGCATAAACGGTGTGCATATAAGCATGCGAACACCCCACAGTTGAACTCGTCACGTTGTATGTGCACTTCCAACGCCGAAGCAACTTCAATAGCAGCAAGATTCACGTTGGTTATTTTCGTCCATAAACTTATCAATGCATTTCGATCAGCCTTCTAAATTCTTCTAGCGCAGTAGTTATAGCAAAAGCTACGAGAGTCGTAGAGAACTTTGCTTGCTTTTTTGCTTCAATCAAATCAAATAGTGCTAACGCCCAGTGTGATCTATTGTTCATGTTGAATGGAAGCAAGCATTTCGTCCCTATCAAAGGATAATCCTGAATTCTAAAATTGTTGTTACTTTTAATCAGGCATGGATCAAGTGGCAGGAACTGGGTGCCACTACATACGAGTGATAAAAATGCCAGCATTACTTCATCGTTGAGCCAGTCATCATTTTGCAAACAATTTACACTCCGCTTTTCTAGGAAGCACCTGGCTACTTCGCCGGTATTTCTTGGTACACATGTTGCTATAACTTGTGGTATATCCATCATTTTTTGTGTTCTTTAATCGAATCTTAGATACAGCTAATTGTTTGCGTATATATGTAAATTGCTAGAAAACGCCTCGAATTTGTCGATGCAAATATGATCCTTCAGTTATCTCTTAACACTATTTTTTGTGGCGCTACTCGCGGTTGTAGTCTTTCCAACACCGCTCCTTCTTCGAAGTGCAGTTGAATTCAGTATTTTGTAACTCAATACAGTAGAATTAGAAGTGCGTGTATTGAGAGACTACTAAAGTAGTTGTTGTCAAAGCTTCACTTTTCACTAGTTTGTAAAAATTGACTACAGATAGTGAAACAAAAACCTCAAAAATAAAATTCGAAAAAAACGAAAATCTGGAACAGCCAGTGTCCAAATAAAAGCTTTCTGAAACAGCTTTATTCAAACTCTGAGGAAAAATGCTATTTAAACCATGAGGAATACAAAGAATAAGAAACTGTGTATAACTATCTACAGGGCGCAGCACCAGGTGGTCATTGACCACCAGGACTTAGTAGCGTCCTGCAGATTCAGGGGGCTTAGCACCAGTGTCCCGAGCGTAGCCAACCGCTAACCGTCTACTGATGCTAGAGACAAGCAGATTTCACAGAGGCACTTCTGGAGGATCATCAAAATCGTGGCTGAAGATCACTGTCGTTCAACCATTTACTCCATCCCGACCCTGCACTCTGGTGCGCTCCAGTGATAATCAGGTGTTGCTCAACCTGTAGGAGACGTATCATGTTGGAATTTTGGCTGTAGATGCGCACTATACCAACGAGTACCCCCCCCCCAAAGTGGCACCATTCGTTTTTGAGAAAACCGTCATTAATGGTCAAAAAGTGGTTTTGACCATTTTTTGACCATTAATGACGGTTTTTCTCAAAAACGAAGACGGTTTCTCAAAAACGAACAATGCCACTTTGGGGGAGAGTTGGTATCACCTAACCGCATTTCTTGGAGTTGACAGCGTATCGGATCACTTCCTCAAACGCGAGAAATTTCCTGGGAAAGTTCCGGGTTTGAGAGAAAAAACCACGCTCCAATGACAATTTCTTGTATCTGACAGGTCCTATAACAAGTTTCAACCAGTTCTAGTGGCATCAAACAGTTGCGTACTGAGATCGGCTTTTCGAGGATTTTAGCTTGAATTTGTAATGATTTAGGCTGTCTTCGCTAAATGGTACGCATTTCTTGCTGAAACATCATTCGTCGTCTCACAA
The DNA here is from genome assembly GCA_037903475.1 of Ancylostoma caninum. Lineage (NCBI taxonomy): Eukaryota > Metazoa > Nematoda > Chromadorea > Rhabditida > Ancylostomatidae > Ancylostoma > Ancylostoma caninum. The sequence continues at coordinate 1,085,762 of JBAJFG010000446.1, forward strand.
ACGCTTATTTAAGTCACTTTTTTAGTGCTATTTGCTTTTCCTGAAAAAAACCCTAGTGTGTAGGTACTTAGTAGCCCATTTCGGAATCCGACTGGACTTAGTACTCCCCAACCGACACTGACCACCTAGTGCTGCGCCCTGACTATCTAAGAAAGTGTATAACTAAATACGGTAATGGGAACGTATACTGTACTACATACTATACCTTTTAGACTTCCTATGCCATGCCAAGCCCCAGCCCTAAAAGAATAATGATCTTTGTTGGACCAAAAGTCAATTCTTTTACTATAAAGATTTTCATTCCAATCACAACGGTATTGCTATTGCACGCTGATGCGGAAGTCTGATGTTAAGGTAGTTTTTCTACTTGTTTCACTTTCATCTCACATACAGGTTGACAACAAAGTCTTTGGCCAAATATAATAGATTGTAAGACTGGGATCAGACGGGCTAGCAGTTTACCCAGCAAATTTACCTGGGCTATGTCGAGTTCGTGCGCTTTATGAATCCACTCTTGGATTTCCATATCTTCTCTGGCTTCTCCGTAGAGTTGACAAAACCGTTGGCTACTGCAACGCACGAGGACCGCAAGTTGGTTGAGAATTTATGACCCTGTTTTCTTGTTAGTTCTATGCTAGGGAAGCTGGCGTTTGAGTGAAAGTTAACTCAACTTCTGTGCTTCAGGGACTATATTTCAGAAATCCAGAGGTCTCCGTTTCAGGGAGCATGACGATTATTAAGCAGATATGATGTTCTGGTGAAATCAGAGACTGAAGAGTCTGAACCAACTTTTTGTTGCATTTTCTTTTGAAACTTGATGGAAAACCTTTGTCAAAAACCCACCTTATTTCCGTCAGATCTGCTTAAGCCTAAGAAATAATATTCCTCTTCGGGTTTCGCTCTGCCCACTTTTGCCCTTTGTTTTGTGCATTCTAGTAGGAAAAAGTGGTGGTGATAGTGTATTGATCATTTTCGATCAAGAAAACAGGTTCACACAGGGATTTTCCTAGGACAGAAAGCTTATACCCTCTTAAATGTTGGGCAGAAAACTGATGTTTTGAAGAGCCAATTAAAGGCAGCGTTCGGGGAAATTCTCGTGAGTGGGATCTCTCGACCACTTGTTAGAGGGCTGCGCGGACTATCCTATTCAGAAGTCAGAACTGGGAAACTCAGCCTCGCGTTCCTAAAAAATGAGGGCTCACACCCCTTTTGAGGACTCAGTTCAGCGTACGAATGTGCAAATGACAGCGCAAGCAGGGTCAAGCGTAGTGTTGGTAAATGTTCGATCCCGAAGCGACATCCCTCTTGCAGACGGGAAAATGTGACCCCCTCCCAGAATTTTAAATTTTTTTCACGTTTTCAGTCATTGTATTTCAACAGCTTCCAAAATATCCGGAAGATATTTTTTGAATCCAAATAATTTTCAAAATTAATTTTTCACTCTTCACTTTTTAATTTTTATTTTTGAATTCCAAGTTTTATCAATGAAACAACCAGACAGGTGTCGCACATGTCCATGTCGCACATCTACACACTTGTTGTAAGCAACGGGAGTGACGCAGAAGTCGTAGCCATGTTCGAACAGGTCCAGGGTTCGATCCCCGCCGGAGACTACTTTTTGCAAAATGGAAAAATGTATGTGGAGCAGTCGAAAGTCAAGTTTCTATGTGTATGACCAAAAACAAATTGTGAGGACATTTTTTAAGCTGTTTAACTCGCGTGTGAGTGGTGTCCTTTCACTCAGAATTAGAATCGTACACGTGCAGATGTAAGGTTGTTTGTCACGAATTTTAAAAGGGTTGGCACGTGACCTGGGGAAATGGCTTGAGCCGTTCTGCTATCAGAAAGATTTACGCTTTCTGAAGCACATCTTCTTGTTCTAAGAAGTTTGGTTTATCACAGTTAATTTCGATTGGAAACTCGTTGGTAAAAAGCTGGGAAAATTGCCATTTTTACCAACTCCAGGTAGCTTTGAGAGCTGAAATTTTAAATGAGCATAGAGATTGACTTCCTTTTCCAGAATCGTTTTCAAGGTTTTGCCAGCTTTCAAATGTTCGCTGAAAAAAGCCATGAAAGAAAAACCTGATTTTTGGCAAGTTTAAGATTGCGGTGTCAATCTGAGGCAAATAACTTCATGGTTGCTTTGTATGAGGGAACAGCTTCAACTCATTATAATAGAGGAAGAATTGCTCTTTTTTATGCGTAGGGTCGCTTCCTACAGAATCTTCTGATTTTGGCAGTAATTGAGTGTCAACATACATCAAATTTAACAAATTTTGTGGTCATGTCTTATGTGGTCTTATCGCTATAAAAGAATTTCCAATGAACGAGAAGCCGTGGGATTTTGCATACTCATAAGATTTGATTCTGGGAATCGCTTGCATAGCTCTAGAGCACCATGTGATGTGCAGAGGTGGACACCATATACGGAATTGCATTTGAGCTACATAGTCCCTCTTCAGGCGACCCCTCCCTGCTCCCCTCGAGGCGACCCACCTTGGTAAACTACCACCATACGCTTGACCCTGAGCGCAAGGTGGAACGAAGCGAGCGCGTAATCTGGAGCTCCGTACTGAGAGATCCGCAACCCCCCTTCAGAAAGCGCAATGCTGAATGATGCGATTCCTTTCAAGTGCGAATGTGATACTTTTTAATGTTTATACGTATGTAGCATGGCTAGTTCAATTTTAGAAGGGTGTGATGTTAATGTAATGTAATGTAAAGATAGCGATAGTTACTGAGATATTACGTAGAAAATATGACTTCATCCATGCTCGCACTTACATGTCGGTTTAGACACCTCCCTACGTTATATAGGTTTTCCTCGGTAAGGACGTTGTTTGTTTTCATTTTTGTAGCGAAGTAATCGTATTTGTATGATTTCAGGACAAGGTTATTGCGGTGCTGCGGTAGTGAAACACTAACTTCCATCGAATTACATTAAGATTAGCGAGACTTCGTAACTCGCTTAGAATGTGTAGTTATATGTATCCATTATTTCAAATGCATGCGGATGGTAAAAGCTGCGACGCTAAGGAAAAAGAGCAAACGCTTGAGTTGACCTTTTCAAAGTATTGTTTCGTGTGGCTGTAGGAGCTCACAGATTAAAACTGAGACATTTCTTGAATGTTTCCAACGTACATTGAAAGCGGATAAACTAATTTTCCGAAAATTACTTCTATTTCTTACTCATATTGTGCTACCACCTACAGAAGTTCTTTTCGTTACAAACATTCTAAATGTTCCATTCTGTTCGAACGACGACTCACCAAGAAATAAAGTGAAATTACTCCGAACCCGAAGCGTTTTCGTTCAACGTTTCGTTCAACGTAGCACGCACAGCACAATCACATGCTGCCGGCTCACATAGAAATGAGCTGTGTGTGGTTCTGCGGTACTATACATCAGATGTTTGCCGCTAGATCTCCTCGAACGTTAATTATTCTACCAACTTGAAGTGTAATTACTCCGATCTTCTTGTGGCGATTTCGATCACGCTATTCTGTGCAATGGCACACTGCATTCCAACATTTTATCTGCAGAGGCCGAATTTCGGCGTGGCCGCGGCCAACCTTTGGCCGGTCAGATTTGGCCATCCACATATATACTGTTGATGAGGTATCTCACCGAATTTCCTCAAATTTCGCATGTAGAGGTTATTCGATGTGCTGAACACAAATATCGCATTCATTTTGTATCATACCTCCGTTATGGGGAAATTACGGTGGGTGGTGGAAAACGTACATAATTCCGTGTTTTGTGCTCTATTTGAGCAGAGGCCAAGATTTGCATTGATCTCTTCATTGAACGGCTATCGTTTCGGCGCAATCGCCTTCGTCAGAGCCTGGAAAAGTCAAAGACAAGTATGATTTACTACTCAAACACCTCATCACATCAACAGGACCTAATCCAACAAGCGGGATAGGACCAGAACAATACCAGAGAAGAAGGTAACCGTGATGCTCACCTTGACAGCCGCAATGCCGATGGAATAACGGACCACCTAGTGATAAAAGTGCGCCGCTTAAGGTATTTAAGTGCCTTACAGACCCGCCAACGTAGGTCAATAGGTTCTGGTACAGCGCGAGCTCGTTTGTTATAGCAATGCACTCCTCCTTTCTGTTCATTTTTGGGTTTTTGGAAGTAATCCAAAATGCTTCCAATGTTTTGCGAGCCAGAATTTCGGGTTCCCGCGACAAGATCGTGACCTTTACCTCAAACAGAGCGTTGTTGTGACGTAATACACGGTGCGTTCCTAGTGGCGTGGAAAGTTTGGATTTATTGAGACCCTCTAGATGTTCTTTAATACGGACAAACAATGGGCGCCCAGTTTCCCCAATATACTGCTCCCCACAAGTACTACAAGTTATAAGGTAAATTACTCCCGAGGCAGCACAGTCTCCTTCCCTGCCCGAACAACAAATTACACAGTTTGATGTTTCGCAGAGGCGGTCGTAAGCCCGGTTTCGCACTAGGCGCTCTTTGAGGGTTCTGGGTGGGATATCTACAACTCGAACAGAGTCTTGAAGTCCCACCCTGCTTAAGCATGTGCGCACCTCGTTGTGATGAACAGGAGGCAAAAGGGAATCTTGGCGCTGACATCCCTATGCAAAGGCTCTCGCTGCGCGAGTCGATGATGGCGCTGTGGGTAAGTGCTGCAAGGGTAACCATTGGATTCCGCAACCTGCCGGGCCAGGTTAACTGAAACCATACGTTCTTGGATATCTGATGCTGCGTTTTGAGCTGTCCTAAACATGTTGGTTATGACGGCTTTCTTAGTTTTCCAGGGGTGCGCAGAACGGTAACGAACCAAGATGTTTTTGTTACTGGGCTTGCGATACCACTTAGTTTTCCACTCCCCTTTGGACAAATACATCTGTACATTTAAGAAAGGCAGCCAGTTTTCTGTGGGTTTTTCCCTGGTGAATTTAATATACTGTGATTGCTGGTTTAGAAAATTGAAGCATGTGTCCATTTCTGCCTGAGTAGGACATACAATGCAGCAATCGTCTAAGTAGCGACAGTAAAGGGTAGGTTTGCGCTCTAACACAGGGCTTCTCGTGCCATAATTCCGGTGCCATGTAGCCAGCCATCAATGGCTACGAAAGCGGCCACATTTCGGCCAAATGCGGCCAGAATCTTCAGGAAAAATTTTGATGGAACTTCGCATCGAGTGATTATTTTAGGTGCTGTACACTGAAATCGCATCCAATTCGTATAATACCCCCATTTTAGTGGGATTATGTACGGTAGGTATTGTATCTTACAGGACTTTCTGAAACTTTACATAGCCGGTTGTTTGAGGTGCTGAGCACGACTATGAATGTCATTTTGCACGATATTGCCGTTCTCCTGCTGAAATCAGCATTTTCCTCCGACTTTTGGCTGGACAAATGTGGCTGGCCACGGCCACGCCGGAATTCGGCATCAACATCTACATTGATGGAAACATCAGTGGCATTGTCATGATGGCATGAACACGTCTGGCATGGTTGCGTCCTGTGAATAGCTTATCCATAGGACGTCGGGTTCCTTCAACGGATACTCAGCTACTGTCTCGTGTGAAACAGGCTACCTACATGTTTCATGTAATCAAACATCAGCGGAAACCATCTTGTGGCAAACTGCTAAGTTTCAAATGAGGTCTAAACCAAATAAACAGGTTCTATACAGCAAGGATCCTTAAAACAATATTCACAAAATCCGTTTTGTTTAAGAAAATCATGCCGCTCGAAAAAAAACACTTCGCATTTTCACTCCTTTACACTTTCGAGTCCATTTCTTTTCTTTTCAAAAACCTTCTTCGTTCACTTGATCTTTCCCAGATTTCTAAAAAGAAAACATTGAGTAAACAAAATCACAGAGAGCATCGATGGCTGTGGTGCGCGCAACGCGTGCCGGAATCGATGCCGTCTGCTGCGCTTATGCTATTTGTAGCAGTATTCCTACACAATTTTACGTGTTTTCAGAGTTTTCGAAAAGAAAAGCGCCTATAAATTGCTTAACGGCAGCATAGGACATCGATTCCGGCGCACGCGGCCTCCTCTGAAGTGGCTCCGCCACCGACGCTCAATGTACATCAGCGCCTAGCCCTATTCTTTTCAAGCCAGTCCATAAGGGGTTCTTTTTTTCCGTCTTTCAGAGTTTTGGCCTCTTCAACGACTCGGTACACCTTAACTACTTATCTTTGATGCAGTGATATGACAGTACCAACAGTGCCTTCACTCCAACATACCTCGACATCTTCTTCATTCAAAGATCTACGAAGATCTATCGATACATCAAATGAACTCAAAGATGCGTAAGAAGGCAGGGACATTCTACAGACGGAAAATAGAACTATGACCAACATGCACGAACATTCTCTTTGCTGAGGAGGATTCGAAAATGATGTCAGCATCGGCCATGTAGGGAATTCATAAGGAAATGGAAATGTGGACTGTGCCGGCATCTCGGTCCCCCTTCACTGCCCAGCACGGATGTTCGCGCATACAGGCCTAATTTTTTGAAACACGTACCAACAAGATATCAAGGCACAATGAAACGCTAACTTCAGTTAAATAACTCTGTTAAAGGCTTCATTTTCAATCATGAACAAATGACAACAGTGAACTACAAACATTTTATGTTCAATCATGTTATTTACATTAATAACTAAGTTAATGCTACATCTATGATAATTATTCTGTGCTTTACGTTCTTCTTTTGAAGCGTTCGAGATATTCCGAAAGGACTTTTAAGAGTCCATCATCATCTAAGAAGAAAATTATTAAGATTTTTTGATACTATCGTATTTCAGTGGTCGCACCACCGACCCTGAGCTTAAAAAATAAAATTCTGAAAACTTTCTTACAAGATAGTTGGGGATGCGGGCCACGAAAAATTGAACACGAAAAACACAAAAAAAAAACAAAAAAAGACATATGATTACCTCTTACATCTCTCCTAGCTGTTTCTTCATTTTTTTTCTTCTTTCCCTTCTTGGGGTTCCGTATCTGTATCTAGATTTGCAATATATGAGCGGATCAAAACATAGAGAGTGAACAAACGAACAAACAAACCATGTTTTGTTTTCCTTAGAGTAACTTCATTCTCCTCCTTTTTCCCTCTTTTTCTGGGTCGAAGTTCGACTATGTGTTCCTCTGTTGTTTGTTTTTTTTTCTCTCTTCACATCCGCCACTCTCTCCTCTCTTTTCAGAACAGAAGCATCTCTTAGATCACCAACTCTGTTGAAGGGCCCTATCAAAAGTATCCACATCATATGAATTCCATAATCTCAACAGCATCACTCACAGCGCCCTCCAACTCTAGACGAGGGGTGACAACCCAAGCCAGTCCTTTGATCCTGAACACTTCATCTCGTTCCAACTGTTAACTGTTATCTTAGTCAAATCCTCAAATGGCCTCAAATTATTGGTTATTTGCTGCTCCTATCACGAAAACTGAACTCTTTTTGTATCGCACTTCGTTGTGTAGAGCTACCAGGCGATTACCACAACAAAATCAAATAATTTGCCAATTTTGGCATTAAAATTGCATTTCTCATTCAGCACTGCAAATAATCCCACTATGCAAAATTCCGGCGAAAAAAATCTTGAAAATTTTGAGGCCATGTAAAAGGAAGTCAAAAAGAATACCTTCCCGTTTCCAGACACACAGTGAATAATGGCAAAAATTCTTCTCTTCTATAGATATTTCCGAAATGCAGCTCTAACGATGTTCCACAGTAGAAAACATTGACGAGGTACGATTCTGGTTTTAACCCCATTCTTGCAAATAGACCTGCGGCATCAGTAAGCGCGCCTGAAGCAATGAACTATAAGCTTCCCACACCACACTCAAAAAATGCAACAGTGGAGTAGAAAGTGAGGAGTACACCCTTACTTCCACGTAGTTTCAGTCCGTCCACAATGACGATCAAGTGCGAACTTTTTTTTCACACAGGTCGCAATAGCCTCCATTGCACTACTTCGGGAATAACTACGTGCGGTTTTTCGTAAAAATAGAAAATAATGTTCTCGAAAAACAGAATAAATCATAAAAATATTTAATTCCTCTTCTCGCAACGCCACTTTTTTGCTTCTTGCTCCTTGAACACGCATTCGTCATTTAAAAATAAATGAAATTCATTATTAACAACGCAAAAATAGTCAATACATCTTCCTTCCTGCATTCTTCATGAATTTGTAACCGAAACACTTCTTTGTTTTCAATGCTTCAGATTACAATATCAAAGCAAAACACCCGTTAGCTCATGGATATCATTACACTACATGAACGCGTCCTCGTAGAATCAAGAACATGCGACTTTATCACTGCGGGCTCTTTTTTATATGGAACCATATGAATCATGAAAATGTCCAAGAGAAAAGAAGCAAAAAGCAAGAAGCAAAAAAGTGCTGTTGCGAGATGAGAAACTATACACGAAACGAAAACGAAGCAACCAATGTGTGAACATGTCAAACACGTAAATGAAAAGAAAAGGGGGCCCGAAAAAGAGATTAAAGGAGGACAGGTTTCGATGAGTACTGTAGACTCTTGCGCATGATCTGCTCAGGACCACTGCGTGCAAAAAATTGGAATCATTTAACATAGAAATGGCGAAACGATTCTTTTATATAGGATGGAATAATCCGCCTTCGTTTTTTCATTTATTGTGCGATGAAGCCGTGTCGACGGATGCTTACAAAGAAACTTCCGTTCGCATGTGACTAATCATTATCTGAGCTGAAACACAAAATCCTCCATATGAATTGCGCATATTCTACCGGTCTGGCCTCCAAAAGTTAAAGGAACTCAAGAATGCGGGTTCCGGATAGAGGAGTGGTACGCTTTGGCTAAGAAGTGTAGTTACTTATTAGTTTAGTGTTACGTATTCGCGTATGTAGGAATGACCTGCTGTGGCCCAACTCCAGCATACGGGAACACCGAAGTGGCATGGGTGTGCTGTGGCCTAAAAGTGTAGGGAACACTAGCACACGGTTATGCCAATGAAGGAGATGTCCGCTGTTGCCCCAACACACCTGTTCATAGACGGAGGAGGGGTCCGCTCTCACCTAGGTGTGAGGAACGCCTAGATACGAGTCCACCGATGGGGGATGGATCTGCTGGGACCAGTACTGTAGAAGACGCCAGGATATAGGGTCCAGGGGAAAAAATTAGCGCCCGCGCTTTGGAAAACGCGCTACGGGTCCGCAGTTGAAGAATTGATCCAGTATAGCACACCAGCTGAGAAAACGCCAGAATACGAGTTCGCCGATGGAGAACGTAAATGGTCTGCTTTGGCCCAGTAGCTGGGAAAACTCGCGCTGTGGGTCTTTCAAAAGAAGAAGGACGTGCTGATCCTCTATCGAAAACGCTAGAGTGAGGGTTCGCCGATGAAGGAGGGGTCCGCTGTGCCCAAAAGTGTGAAAAACGCCAAAGTACGCTTACATCGATGTGCGCCGACGCTCAAATGGTGGAAAAACGAGAAGTCGAACAGTGGAGGGGGGATGTTCGTAAGATCCCAAAACGCTAGCTGTGGTTTTAGCCTAACGCAGTGATTCCACTGCTTTTGCAAGATTGCTTCAGCTCTCATTTGTTCTTTTTTCTGGTGTGAGTTTAATTTTCCACTTTTCCTCACTACAATTTGTTTCTCATATGAGAGCTCTACTTCCTCCTAGATATCCAAGCAGGCCCTTATCTGTTCGAGTATTCCAACAAAACTCTCAACTTAAATTTTTTGTAGTTCTTGTTCACACTGTTTCGGTTAAAGCAAATAGTTCACAGGTACCAGATTCATCTGAAGGATATCCTCGCCCACGGTTAAGAGTGACTAGTCAAAACAGGTTCATGGGCATGTAAAAAGTGCGTTTACATCAAAAGGGGGATGTATCATTGCATCGAAAAGTAGCTTTACATATTGATGTTTGATTATGAATCCTCGATCAAGGCTAGCATCGCGAGAACATCAGGTCCGGAGAACACACGCTACTCATAAGAGGAATTAAGTAATCAAGCTCAATTAATTACTATTTTTGCTTCTGTTTTAACTTCCTAAGGTTTTCTTAGACGTGAAGCTTTTGCACGCATGGCTGCCCCACGCAATTTTTCGGCGAGGAGCGCTAGTCTTTTCAAACTGCCAATATTTTCTTCTTTAGTGATTTAGAGATCAATCTCCAGCAAAAAGGGATGTCAATCGTTTACTTCCGAATTTATTTGTGACAAGTGATAAACACTTTCATTACATCCGCTTGTTGTGTTCGCTTAAATGCCTCCACGGCTTCTTCCAGCTTGTAGTGAGCTCTAGTCAGCCCCGACAAGTCAACTCTGCCCGAGGCGACAAGATTCAATGCAATGGGATAGCTGAAATTGGCAATCTACTGAACTTTGAACTTGAAGGTAAAATTTTCTTTTTAAATTTTGTGCTTGAGATTTTGACGTTTTGGACAGTTCCCACAACAATTCTAATGAAGTTGCACAGCAGTAGACACCAGCGTCCTTAAGATAGGAAGAGATAGGTTTTGTGCTGACTATCAGTTAGCATGAGTTGTGCTATGAAATGAGCAGATGTTTTTGTTTACAGCCACTCTCTTTCCTTATGACAGCACTTGCTTTTTCATTTCCACCTCCTCCCATTCTAAGCCCGGGTAACTCGACAATTTTCTTGCGGATGGGCTAAAATGTGTCAGCAAAAACCGCCTCTCCGTAAGATTAAACAAAATCGCTCACTGCCTCCGTTTTCACTATAGCTAAGCCTAGGAATATAGAAAAATCTGTAAGAGGAAAATATCCGTAGGTACTTCCTCTAATGTAATCCGGGGTTTTCCATACCAGTTTGCATATCTGAAGACACCTATAATGTCGACTTCTCTCAAGGTTGGGTCTACAATTGGAAGTTCGGCCCTTGGACTACCAAGTCCAACCAAAACAATGACTCCTCCGGATCGCGTGGTCTGGAAATCCGTTCCATCATAGTTCGAAGTTTGAACTGGATAAGGTAGACAAAATTCGAGAGAATCCTACCAGAATAGACGATTCCAGACAAGATTGTGCTCCAGTGCATTCTATAGTCACTTCAGGTTCTCCTCTCAAACATTCGATTACTGCAGTGCGCACTTCATTCACGGACATCCCACTAATCACGGCAAATGAAATGTTTACTTTTATCTGACTATTTGTGCATTATTATCAGACTTTTTGTGAGCTATTTGTAGATTTAAATCTCGTATCCTTACTCGACGCAAATGGTGTGTTCGGCGCCTAATTTCTTGGCAAGTTGCACACGAGTGGAGTTCAGATCAGTGATAACGACCTGTGCAACACCTACGGCCCTTGCTGCCATCATACATAAGATTCCTACGGGGCCTAAAACACTCGTTTCATAGTCTGTTTTTGTCCGAAAAGTGTTAACAAATATAGTTTAATTTTGTGGATTTATATGTCAATTTTTTACTTTTCGTTCCGTGCATGTTTTTGTGGGAACTAAATTATGCTATGTGTCCTTCTGCACCCATCACTAAGATAAGGTAAACTTCTACATGTGTTATCATTGAATGTTGCAGGAATACTTTCAATCTGTATATATACATGTCCATCAGTGGCGGACGCAGGGGGGGGGCGCCCCCCCCCCCGAGAATGGGTGGTAAATTTTTGAAATTACTTTGGAATATACATAAAATCTTGTACTAGTTCATTTTTACTTGTTTATTTTTAATATTATTTCTGATATAATTTTTACTAATTATTTAATATTATAATTAATATTTTTATTAATTTTATTTTCCGTCTGGGTTCCCAAAACGGCGGAGATTCCACGCCTCCCCTCCCTCCCACTTTCTGCGTCGTCCATATGCATGTAAACACACATTCACATATACTACATTTTACTCAAAATAAGCACTAGATCGCAGTTGGACTATCTTCGGAATTACTTTCATTCACACATATACGTGAACATACATACCTGCTCCCTGTACCAGGATGCGTTGCCCTATTTGTACCCGGGCTCGCCGGCAAGCGTGGACCGCCACAGACAAAGGCTCCATAAGGGCACCTTCTTCGTAAGTGACACCATCAGGAAGTCTGATTGGTTGCTTGTAACAAAGGTAAGAAATAACAATGATGAGATTATAAAATGATACATTTTAGCAACCAATAGCACTAAACCTCTGTATTGTAATCGTTGGACTGCATTTCATTCGATATGGCGAGGGGAAACCCTGATCTCCGAACAGTTTTAACACAGAAAATATAAGGAACCTCAGGATTAATTTTTGGGATTCCTCACACTTACTCTTCACTTCATCATTGCATAGGGGCTGACCTAAGCAGCTACTATGCATTTGCTTTATTCGACTGCGTGTTAGATGATTCGCCATTCGCCTATTGCTGAAACACATTGGAAAAAACCTTCCATTGAGACTAAGAATAAGCTCGAGACTGCCCCGTTTGACTGGCTCCCATGAACAGGTTAGAGCTACAAAGCTGATGAAACAATCTCTGCGTGAAGTTTGCGTATAGGGTTGTTGCGAAAATAATTGCCCTTTCGGGATATCTACAAACAAATTTTCCTTCCTGCCTAATTTGAAGATATCGATTCCCGATGTAAAGGGATGCAATGAATTGTTGGAAAGGATCTGCCACATTGAATGGGTGCTAAATTGGTGAACAAAGTTGTGATTGAGCCGAGCTATAACATTTCGAAGTGAAATGTCCTTTCCGGCAATTGATATCGCAACACCCTGATAAATTGAGTCTGAAAAAAGAACTCAAAAAGGAGAACGTTGAAGCGTAGAATCTCAAAGGAAACAAGTGATTAGTCCTAAGGTTTGTGCCGTTAGTAGACAAGCACATATAACAATAAAGAACAGCAAAAGTTGCTCCCACTGATAGGGGAATGACAAAAAATCAACGCAATAACATGTGGTCACATTGGGTAACACTGAACAATTTCACGCAACTATCCTTGTGGTTGTGGGCAAAGTTGGTAGATTATCCAGAACTAAAGTGAGCAAAATTCGAATGTGAGCAATTTTGTGTTAGGTTCATGCGCGCTAGAAGAACACAGCATATAACCAAGAATGGGCCCATATGACGCGATTAGGTGCATTAAAGCTCCTGGAAAACTAAGATGACGCTCATGAAACGCATATTGACCTTGAATGGATGTCAATTTCAAGATTCTGCCTTTGCATCAAATTAGGAAGGATCAGCGTCCACGGGCTCAGTGTAGCACTGGCAAGAAGTGCGCAGTCGCTCGCCAGTTCGATTATTCGACCTCCCCCTGGCCAATAAGCATCCCTCCGAGGTTGGGAAATCGGTACCCAGATGAGCCTAGGGGGAAGATTTGCTGATTTGGTATATCGGGCGCCTCCATGCCCCCACCTCACAACAACCCGGCCATTTCATTGGCACAAGTGCATATTCAATGCTGATTCTACGATGAATTGGATTGCTTGGATTACTCACAAAACGGATTGACTATCGTCGTTATGTTCACCTTTCTTGTTATGTTCCTCTTGTTCTGTTGCCAGGGCACCCCTAGGTAGCAACGTGTACACAGCACGCAGTTTGTGGCTGTCAGGCTTCTCATTCACTATGAGGAACCGCCTGAACAATCTCCATGAAACACCTCGTGAGATTAACTGTGTACTTTAGACGTCCGCATACACTTAACGCTACTTCTCTTAATGAGGAAATCCTGTGGACAGATCAAGGGGTGGTAGTGATGGGGCGGGGGGAGGGGGAGATAATGAACAACCGAGTGCTAGAGGATCAAATCTAAAATAGTAAATCTTACTTGAAGCAGAAGTCAGCATCGTGAACAATGTATCTCGCCAGTGATCCGTCGATCGGAGGCGCTGCGAAAAACCTCACTTCAGGGCATAGGTTATATTTGCCAGTCTGGAATTTTAATTCTAACTCTGAATTACTCGGGTGTACAATTATAAATGCGCGTTCGTGGGCCAAAAGTTACTCTAGAAAAGGCAACACATTTCGAATCGCATCCATCCTTGGTGTCAATGACCCTTTCGCTCCTTTCGCACAGCTATGGCTTAAAACAGCTACTCTTTCAAACTCCGACATCAACACGTCTTTTGAACATTTTCCGTGCCAAGGAAAGATTCTTCGGGAGAAACAAATTAAACTCTGATAGTGTCAAGTATGCGCCAAACGAAGCAACCGCAGACGAGTTCCCAGCATAGGTTGGACGATGGGGTGACCATTTTACTGGGACCTGGATTTTCGATCCAATTGTACAGGTTTAAGACGCTTTAAAGGCAGCATCCACGCAAATTTTGCTCACACCAGGTTTTGCTTCATCATTTGGTTTAGTGCTATAACAAAAACAAACGCTGTGCTCAATTTTGTCAGATCAGATCCTACAAAAAAGGTGGTTGTTATTGCCACCAATTTTGTGCTTTTAGAAAGGACCAGCCTGATCGTCCGGCTAACGCCGGACTCTCAGGCTTCTTTTGGGCTCGCTTCGCTCGCCTCGCATACGTGTGTGTTCCAGTTTACTGAGCGTTGGCATACACTCTCGCAGGTGAACCCGATTCCAAGCGTTTATCCACTCTCGGACGCCAGCGCGCCCTTACCACACCGTGGGACCCGACTCCAGGAGTTTTCCCACTTCTGGACGCCGGCGCACCCTTATCACACCGTTGGACCCGACTCTAGGCGTTTCCGCACTTTTCCACGCCGGCGCACCCTTATCACACCATTGGACCCGACTCCAGGCGATTCCGCTTTTTTCGACGCCGGCGCACCATTATCACATCATTGGACCCGACTCTAGGCGTTTCCGCACTTTTCCACGCAGGCGCGCCCTTATCACACCATTGGACCCGACTCCAGGCGTTTCCCCACTCTTGGACGCCGGCGCACCCTTATCACACCGTTGGACCCGACTCTAGGTGTTTCCGCACTTTTCCACGCCGGCGCACCCTTATCACACCATTGGACCCGACTCCAGGCGTTTCCCCACTCTTGGACACCGTCGCACTCCTATAACAGCGCTTGACCCGTTTCCCCCACTTATGGGCGCCGGCGCCTCACTTTCACCGCTGTTCTCCCTTCAACGGCAACTCTTCCCCTACCGAGCGCCGACGCACCTCTGACATAGCCCTAGGCTCGTTTCATGACACCTTCCCCACCATTTGTGCGGCCGCAACCCTCATCCATGTCATCCCTCGTCCGCCTGGTTCCTCCTTTTCGTTATGAAACTGTCCTGCCCGTCTCTTTCCTTTTATACGGTCATGTAATCATAAGCCTATCTCACTCATTCCGACCGTGTTGAAAACAACTGTCGGCCATTAACATGTCCGAACATGACAAAGATGGCCCAAAACACCTTTAAATCAAGGTAAAAATCAAAAATTGCAACCTTTTTGTACATAACTCGATCCGCTGAACACGATGGTGTCGGTAGTTTTTCTCGACAATGGCTGGTTCTCTTGCACACACACACACACACACACACACACACACACACACACACACACACACACACACACACACACACACACACACACACACACACACACACACACACACACACACACACACACACACACACACACACACACACACACACACACACACACACACACACACACACACACACACACACACACACACACACACACACACACACACACACACACACACACACACACACACACACACACACACAAACACGCACATAAAATGCCAATTAATATTAACTATGATGGCCGAGATGCCCCGGTTGAAATGGAAGAAGGGGAGAGTGAAAGCGCTGCCCGTGGCAAAGTGTCCATCGCACACACCTTCAGGGCGATGGTCGCACTTCGCGTTGGAGAGGAGTATGATGATCATCGCCACGGTGAATCGGACGGGCAGCACATGAAACGTGATCAAATGCACGTGTTTCACGTATTCCCACATCACTTCCGGGGCTGTTTTAGTGTGTGAGGCAGTTATGAACCATTGCGGCCAACAAACTAGAACGAGTACGAACACCAGAAGCACCTCTGTGCTTCCGACAAGTCGTACAGTTCGAGTTTATTCTGTGCTGTGGAGCGGAAATCAACATCAACATGCCTGAGTCCGTAGGTTCAGATGCATCCTGTGCAATTCGCTCACCTGATCATACGTACCATCACACCATCACTATGCTCCGAGTGAGATGCTCCGAGTACTTCACTCCGCGTCTCTTCGCCCCTCACACTATCAATTCGCCAAACGATGGCGATCATTGCCCTCCAGGGCGATAAGATCAGCACCCCGCACATACACTCGCAGCACCGCCACAGTTGGTGATGATCTTCCATCCCTCAGTGTTGGAAGTTCGTCGCGCGTGCGATCATCGCCCCAAATGTGCCGACGAGTTGTGCAGGCAGCTGACCTCACCGCCATGACTTTTAACTACGGGCCCAGGTTATCACAAGAAAAGAAAGAGATTGTGAATAAAAACACCAATCCATTTAATACTAAAGCTCATTCCAACTGGTTTCCAGCACACACTATCTCTTTTCATAGTGTGTGCCTTTAACTAGACAATTTTGAATGTGCCCTAGTTGTAGAGCAAATATTCCAAAAATGTCAAACAAAGAGCAGTGCAATTCTGTCGTTCTACAACGGTCTCACCATGAAGAGAAATCGTAAACTTGAGTATATTCGGCAATTATCAGATGCATCGTGCATTGCTCATTCGGGTAGTGCCAAATATTCTTAAATGGGCGTTCAGTAACGAGTCCACCAAGTCGATAGAAGAGAGCCCGCAGTCGTAGTTTTACACCCCAATTCATACATACCAGCCTGATCGTCCGGCTAACGCCGGACTCTCAGGCTTCTTTTGGGCTCGCTTCGCTCGCCTCGCATACGTGTGTTCCACTTTACTGAGCGCTAGCATACACTCTCGCAGGTGTGCACCCGTGCGTGACATCTTCCACACTTTTGACGCCGGCGCACCATTGTCTTACTGTTGAACCCGATTCCAAGTGTTTGTCTACTCTCGGACGCCAGCGCGCCCTTACCACACCGTGGGACCCGACTCCAGGCGTTTTCCCACTTTTGGATGCCGGCGCACCCTTATCACACCGTTGGATCCGACTCCAGGCGTTTCCCCACTTTTCGACGCCGGCGCACCCTTATCACACCATTGGACCCGACTCCAGGCGTTTCCGCACTTTTCGACGCTGGTGCACCCTTATCACACCATTGGACCCGAGTCCAGGCGTTTCCGCACTTTCCGACGCCGGTGCACCCTTATCACACCATTGGACCCGACTCCAGGCGTTTCCACACTTTTCCACACCGGTGCAATCTTATCACACCAATGGACCCGACTCCAGGCGTTTCCCCACTTTTGGACGCCGGCGCATCACTCTCACCGCTGTTCTCTCTTCGACGGCAACTCTTCCCCTACCGAGCGCCGACGCACCTCTGACATAGCCCTAGGCTCGTTTCATGTCACCTTCCCCACCATCTGTGCGGGCGCAACCCTCATCCATGTTATCCCTCGTCCGCCTGGTTCCTCCTTTTCGTTATGAAACTGTCCTGCCCGTCTCTTTCCTTTTATACGGTCATGTAATCATAGGCCTACCTCACTCATTCCGACCGTGTTGAAAACAGCTGTTGGCCATTAACATGTCTGAACATGACAAAGATGGCCCAAAACACCTTTAAATCAAGGTTAAAATCAAAAATTGCAGCTTTTTTGTACATAACTCGATGCGCTGAACACGATGGTGTCGGTAGTTTTTCTCGACAGTGGCTGGTTCTCTTGCACACACACACAAACACACACACCCACATAAAATGCCAATTAATATCTTACTTCTTCTTAATTGGCAGTTCATGTGTGTGTGTGTGTGTGTGTGTGTGTGTGTGTGTGTGTGTGTGTGTGTGTGTGTGTGTGTGTGTGTGTGTGTGTGTGCACGAGAACCAGCCACCAAAAACGGGAAATACCTACACCATTGTGTTCAGCGCTTCGAGTTATGTACGAAAATGTGGTAAATTTCGATTTTTACCTTGAATTAGAGGTGTTTCGGGCCACGCCAGTCATGTTCAGACATGTTAATGTCCGACTGTTGTTTTCGTCACGGTCGGAATGAATGAGATAGGCCTGTGATTACAGAACCGTATAAAAGGAGAGAGACGGATAGGTTGCCTTTATAACGAAGAGAAGGAACGAGACGGACGAGGAACGACGAGAATGAGGATTAGGCCTTAGTGTAGTGTTAGAGGTGGACTGGGGGTGTGATAAGGATGCTCCGGCGTTCATAAGTGAGGGAACGTCTGAAGTCAAGTCCAACGGCGTGATAAGGGAGCGCCGGCGTCCAAAAGTGGGAAAACGCCTGGAGTCGGGTCCAACGATATGATAAGAGCGCGCCGGCGTCGAAAAGTGGAGAAACGCCTGGAGTCGGGTCCAACGGTGTTATAAGGTAGCGCCGGTGCCTAAAAATGGCAGAGAGTCCGAAAATGTGGAGATCGACGGAGGAAGGATGCGCCGCTGTGCACTACTAAAGAAATGACACGAGTCAGGTGCATATTTGCTCAATCATTTCGCTGGCGCCTAGCATCAATGGTAAAAAACTAGAAGTCAGACCTCAGCAGTGATTAATATGCAATCCGTGTAAATCCCTCCTCCTTACATCCCCTCTCGCGTTCTTCTCCTCTCATTTGTTTATGTCCTCACATCCTCCTCTTTTATATGTTCAAAGTGGCTCTTATCACTTGACCAGTTATAACAAACAAAGAATGATAAATCGTTTCCTGCGATCATTCCAGATTTAACCAGTCATACATAATTATTTCAGTCAACTATATATGTTTTGAATAGTTCAACAGCTATTTCAGTGGAGCAAAAGGTAAAATTGCCGCGAGAAACTCGATTTGTCCTCTTTGATAGGTCCAGTTTCACATGAAGAAAAGCAATGGGAAAGATGTGGAACGCATTATAAGTGGTATGGCTGAGTTCATTAGGATGAAAAAGGGAAAAAGTCATACGAGCGAAGCGAGCATTGAGAAAAGTCTGGAAGTCCGGCGTCAGCCGGACGGCCAGACTGGTTAATTATGATATTATAAACCTTTGCTGATAATAAGATTAGGCATGTTTTCCATGTACATTTGTATTTTCTCCAAGGTAATCGACCATTAATCCATCGCCAGATGAGGTGTAAAAAATGCCTTGCAGGGATACACCGTTCCTGCAGGCACCTTACGGATACAATGCCATCAGATCGCCTCTCCTTTTCTGTTTTGATAACATTGATTTTCTGAAACTGAAAATGCAGCAGTGGAGCGGACTGCGATCCCAGAGCAAAAAAATGTGATACGACTTTTAAATAGGGACAGAGAGTCGTTTTCTAATCAGAAATCGAAATCAACTTCAGTAGACGAAAAAATTCTACGAAATGCCATCACTTCTAATGTAAATATCGCCAAGATGAAAAAAATGAAATTGCGAAGCAAATAGGCATCAAGAGATTATCATATGCCACAGCCGCGTAATATGACGTCGCAGTGCAAATGGATGTGAAATTCGTGTTCAGCACGTCAAGTAACCACAGTAGCGAATTTTCAGCGTCGGATGCAGTCCCCTGCGAGCGCGGCGTGGATGTAAAAATCCGCTGACGCGCGGGACTCACTGGCCGCCGGCGCACAATGCACTGCGCTTCCAGGCATTCCACGCACATTTTTGCTTCCTGCTCAGTGCCGGATAGCGACAGCGTCCTATAATAGTACGTGAAAAGGCACGCCTAACACGAACTGATACGAGAGGGACAGAGCACGGCTTATGAAGAACTGAGCATGTGATATGTGGGACAGCAGCACGTGAGGAAAGGAGCCCAGCACGTGAGGGGACGAACGCAGCACGCGAGGGGTGGAACAGCAGCATGTGAGGAGATGAATTCTAAAGTTATATTGAAATTTTCTGATCTGTTCGGTTTTCGTTTCGTGCATGAACCTTATAGATGAACGCAGCATGTGAGGGAACGAACGCAGCACGTGAGTGGTGAAACGAGGGATTCGACCCCAAGTGTAACTGGGCTCGAACCCACGAATGCCTGAGATTGTTATCTATTCGTACATCTGCTGGATTTTTCTGTTCCCATTCTGAAGACACAATTTGATGGAGAAATTCAAGCTAAAAAAAAGAATGAGAAGAAACCAAGAACGTCTTGGAGCGAAAACAATGTTGTGGTATCGGCGAGGAGACGTGTGGTACTCGATAGGTGTTGTCAATCACATATGACAGTGTTTTATTTTTAGTGTTGAGAAAAGTTGATCTCTTCTTTGTGTGTTAAAGAGGGAATGGCAAGTCAACCTGAACTTTAGAAAGAGGAAACGCCAAAAACAGTGGCTGTGACAAAAACATTGCGAAATAAGGAGCATAGAGAATGTTAATACATCTAACACAAAAAAAAACTCGAATCTAAACAGAATACTAGGCTGGACTGCATTTGAATGATGAAGCAATGATATTTATCGAGTCATACTGCAAATAATGGCGAAAAAGGGAATATGAGTATTTTCTGCTTGAATTCTTGCTCAAATCATTCAAAATTTCTCGATTCGCGCCCTCCATATAGCAATGCACGGCCTCATTTGAGGGTCTCGTACGCGCCTTACGGTATTCTCGCTTCCCAGTCGTTCAATAACAGCTATTGGAAAAGTATGCAGAACACGTAACTAACGAATGCATACCTTACAGTGCTCGCATATGCGACAAGGAACCCCTGGCTCTATCGCTACTCGATCTCCAACAGAAAAACCCTTCACTTGAGCACCTAAACCTGCTACAGTGCCGCATGTCTCATGTCCGAGAACCTGAAGAATAACAGTTTTTCTGTTAGAACCCCTTGAAAAGATAATTGTTCTTCCACTCACCATTGGTTCCTTCACCACGTAATTACCAATGGCACCATTCTTCCAGAAGTGAACATCTGAGCCGCATATTCCAACGGTGTGTACACTAAATTTAAGCCGTCAGAAAGAGGGGTGTGCGGCGTTTTCCGTTTTCCGTTTCACGCTTTCCGTTTTCCCTCCATTTCTGGTCTACCGTTTTACGTTTTACGTTTTACGGGTTTTTAGCCCGGAAAACGTAAAATCCCGGAAAACTATACAGGGAGAGGGATTGTTGTTTTTGGAGTATTTCCCTACCGAGCGGAAGTGCAGGTCCGCGATGCTTTCTCTCTGAACCGTGTGCCACGTTACTTTTGGGCCATCTGAACCCACAAAAAATAATCTTCCCGAGCGGAAGCGGCGAATCTTTCTTTCGGACCTGTGTGCCACTTTCCCCCTTGGCATGAGTTTTTTGCAACACATGTGGCGTGCATGAATTCACCATCGGCTTTCCTTTGATCCACCTTGTTTGCGCCAAATCGCACAGTGGTGGCGGGCAAAGTAGGTGAGGCAACCAATCACAGTCTCTCGAAAGGGTCGATGAGAGGGGGTCTGCGCTTTACTATTTATTTATTCATTTATCGAACATGTTCACGTACATGCAATAGAAAGAGAGTACTTCTCAGGAGTTTCATTATAAGCGATAATGAAGAGGGTTCACATGTTTCTATGCGCAATGTACATGAGTTCACAGCAATGGCGCTACAGTTGACGTCCAAACACCATTTGCGAAATTCGAATTATTTTGCTTGAGTTTTTTTCTTCGTCTCAACTGCAGTGTAAACGTCCCATCGCAATTTTGCTGGTCTTCATCATTGTTCCAAATATGTATGCCATAGAAGTGCCTTGCTTTCCTCAAACGTCTCAAAAAACAAGGTTCCACAGAAATGTGAGGTGAACTGATATAAAATTTCCGTGAAACTCCGTGAAACTGTGATGTGCCATGGTATGATCAATCAACAAGCCTGCCTTCTTGCGAAGCAACGCACGATGTGGGCTTTCTTTCAACTTGACAAAAGCATAAGGCTACATCGTTATTGTCACTGTTTTAATCGGACGATAATCCCCAGCTCCACATAGGCGCCGTTGGCGCCAAATGCCTTGCGCAATGTTTGGCCTGCTTGTGTTTCACGCCTCCCACACACGCTGTTCTCCTCATCCTTCCTCCGTCATTAACTTGCATCAACGGAATCTGTTGTGAATAAAGTAATCGTTCTCAGATTCCAGACGTATTAACTACCATAGTTATCTTTTTGTCTGAATTTTGCAGAATAGTTCTGCTCCGAAGTAGAGCAAAGAAGTTGCAATTTTCACACTTCACAGCTTCTCGTCTACTTGAAACATCAGTGAGAAAGATGCTTATTGATTACATCTCTGATAACCTCTCGCAACTAGGTGAATGATAAATACTTCTCGATCACCCTAAATTCTAGGCGCTGGAAGTAAGTGCTATCAGTAGACTTGAAGTTAACTAATTACTTGAAAGAGTCACCACTTATGCTCATCAAGAAGTACCTAGGAAATCCAATATTGAAGAGGACTTTTGGATCTCAAACCTTTATGCTTACGCACCATTTTCCGTTTTCCGACCATTTTTGGCCTTCCGTCTTCCGTTTTACGTTTTGCGGGATTTAAAATCTTACTTCCGCACATGCCTGGTCAGAAAGCACTTTGTTAGGTTGAATGAATCCACTCCAGTTTGTGTATCAAACGTTACTAGTGCCAATGAGGTACACGCACAGTGTTCCGCTCGTGGGACCTTCTCTACTGCCAGTGCCGCACGTGCTGTGTTCCGCACCCCCCCCCCCCTCGCGTTTTGAAGTGCAGGACGTGGTCCGTTTCATTCCCCCCCCCCCATGTATAAGTTTTGACTCAGATTTACGGCTCACCCTGGGCACGGAAAGTTTCAACAATGCCGCTTTTGTTGAACATGTAGCTAATACTCCTGCAAAGTGTATATAAACCGATTATCGGGAGGGAGAGCCAGTCTAGTTTCCGCCCAAGCAGCGCGCTATAATTTGAACGTGCAGAGATACGTCTAACACGAAATGACACGTGAGGGGACGAACACGTATTGTGTGAATCAAACAGCACATGAGCGGTGGAACAGCAGCATGTGGAGGGATGAACGCAGCACCAGAAGGGGCAAACACAACACGCAAGGAATGGAACGGGCTGTTCGACCCCAGATGTACCTGAGGTCGAATCCCGCGAAGGCGTGAGTAGCCTGTTTTACTTACCACTAGCGGTCAGGGCGGAGCAGACGGGGAGCCTGTCTCATGTAATCACCGGCATTATGGATCCGTATCCTATATACTATGTATGTGTATCCGTCGAAGTGACAGATACGTATTTTAATGGGATTTATCGAGCAGTTCTGCCATTCTCACCCAATGAGAGATGAAGGAGTTTCATAGGTAAAGCATACGACAGAGACTAGAGCAAAAACTCTAAGCTCATACTCAGACAATTGTGCCGTCGAACAGCAGGTCGAACCCCCACCGCCCCGCCCACTTTTTGAACTGGGTGAACGTGTCTCGACGTTCTGCTATAGCAGAACGTGCTGCTCATACCCCCCGACGTGCTGCTCATATCCCCCGACGTGCTGCTGTCCGCCGGATTTTCCAGACGTGCTGCTGTCCGCCGGGACCGCGATAACACGTGTATATGTGATTAATCAACAACTTCATTTTCCCTCACCTTTACTTTCATCATTTAACTTCCATGGAGCGGCGGTGAGTGTTCACGAGTTCTCATAAGGGCAATTTATACTGGATGCGTGCGACTGACGCGCGTGCGCCTCTATGATAAAGAAAGTAGGGACTATTTCTACATATTCAATTCGGCTCCTTAGCAAATCCCAAGGCTGGCAGCGCTCATCGCTGGACCCATCTACTCGGATCGCACGCACCTGTCGACAAAAAAGGGGGCGGTACGGACGAGTTTCCTCGTTGACAGTCTGCAGGCGGGCGTAGAGACACAGGGGCGCTGGCATCTTGCCAGATCAGCTCCTAATGGATCTCCGATGAGATTCTTCTTACTCCTGGGCCATTTTTGGTCGGATTTTCGCCAGTTTCGACGGATTATTTGCTACTTCTCCTACGAAGACCTTGTGAAGAGCCGCCCTAAGGCGCTTATTCCCTAAATTCACTGAGTCTATTCATTTCTACTTTAGTGCTCACACTTACTAGTGTTAGTTTTGTTTCGTCATCCACTTCGCATTATCAGTGCAATTTGCGTTTAATATGAGACGCAATTTCTCTGCTGATGATGGAGTGGGTAACGACTTCTCAGATTGAATTGTGTAGTTGCACCAATGGTTGCATGATTTAAATTTCTCCAAAGAAAAAAAGCAGGATGAGGAACGTGTGTTAGTGGTCAAACTGAATTCCATTGTAGGCCGAACATCCCTATTTATACAATGGTAAGTGAATGGCAACATTATTTTTGTTCAAGTTATAAAGTAAAAGGGAATGATCAAAACGTTCTGAACTACTTATTATTTGGGTTTGGAATCGAGAAATAAAACGAATTTTCTCCCTTGCACATTCGACTCAAGTTTCTGTACCAATCAGCTTTGAATTTTATGTGTCTGTGTCTCGTGGAACTCTGAAACTGGATGAATGGTATCATATTACCAGAAGAAAAAACTTCAACTGGAATTCAACAATTTCGTTTCGTGTACACATTCACACATCAACTTTTTTTAAATTTAATAACCCGATTCTTGAGATTCTGCACAGCATAGCGGCTAGGATACTCATCCCTTGGTAAAACAAGTGATTATTTGCTGTGGTAAACAACAACAAAGTGATCATCATCCACTTCAATCATCAGCAGTGTAATGACGTTTTATATTAAACGTCAATTACACTGATAATGCAAAGCAGATAACGAAGTGAGACAAGCACATTTGAATGCGTGTGTTTAATTTTAAAAAAACCTTATTAGAATGAATACAGGGAACACGCGCCTCAGGGTGGCTCTTCACAACGTCTTCGTAGGATTAGTACCGAAAAATCCGTCGAAACTGGCGAAAATCCGACAAAAAATGGCCCAGAATAGGTATAATAGCGGCGATAGCATGGATTTGGAAGTGTGCCAGCAATTTGTATAAGAGGTCATCGTCGGTTTCGCATATGCGTCGCGAGGTCATGATCATTAGATCGCGGACATGCCAGACCCGTGGGTAGAGCGCAGACATGGCAGAGTTTTGCCGAACTCGTCCGAGCCACGCCCCTTTCTGTCGACACGTGCTATACATCCCCCACAGTGCGATAAAGACAAGAATAGAACACTGACAGAATAATACAGCACCGGTAGGGGACGGAAAGTTGCTCAAGTGTACCAGCAAACCTATTCCAAACTTTTCCCCAACAGAGTTTTGCCGAACTCGTCGGAGCCACGCCCCTTTTTGTCGACACGTGCTATACATCCCATCTAGGATCCCATCACTTGAGCAACTTTCCGTCCCCTACCGGTGCTGTATTATTCTGTCAGTGTTCTATTCTTGTCTTTATCGCACTGTGGGGATTCCGACTTGGTGCCATGCGTTTGCATTTGCTAATTTGTTCAAGGATTTTCAGCACAGATCCTAGATTTTAGTACGCTCACGTTCAGTCAGGTACTTAGTCGGAATGCCCACAACGCGATAAAGACAGGAATAGAACACTGAGGGAATAATACAGCACCGGTAGGGGACGAAAAGTTGCTCAACTGTACCAGCAAACCTATTCCAAACTTTTCCCCAACACAGTTTTCGAAAGACTGCAGAGTTCCTGAGTAGATGGGCCCAGCGATGAGCGCTGCCAGCCTTGGCATTTGCCAAGGAGCCGAAATAAATACGTAGAAATAGTCTCTACTTGATGAAGAATAGACCCCAGTCGCATAGCAGTCGCATCGCGGTCGCAGCCAGGGTAAAGCACAGGTGCGATATTTCAAACCACCCCTACGTATTTAGAGGGGCAAAGCGAAAAAAGCAAAGGGGGAGGGGTACGTTGTGTTTTTTCTTCATGATTGATCCTCGTCCTGCGACCGCTATACTATCTTACCTACGCACTGACTCTGCAGAGTGGCCGGCTTCTATTCAGGAAGTATCGTGAAGGGAACGGCGTTTACGACCTAACATATTATTCGAGATGAGATGTTCCACACCTCTACGATCCCTGCTGTTACATCAAACTTTTCCCATCACAGTGAATCGGTACAGCAACAGAGAGTAATAGTAATAAGTTATAGACGCAGTAATTAGTAAAGTTAGTATGTATTGCCCGCCACAGAAGAGTAATCACGGTAAATTTCCTAAGTTTCACTCCATCTGTGCAAGTCGCGCACGTTAGATCGGTTCAATATTGCAAGAATTGCACCGAAGTTCGGCTGAAATCCCCTGTGGAGCTATTTCGCGCTCCTACGCGATTCCGCACTCTATTGCAAAAGATTACTATATGTAGTTTCCACCACAGGGCAGGTGCGGAGAAGGTGCGTGTATCGCACCCTTATCGCACCTGCCCTGTGGTGGACTCTACAGTATTGAGGAGTGGTGGAGAGATGCGCATAAAGTATCCGGAGCGAAGAGAGAGCAGAGAGTGAAAACAGGAAAGTTTACGTAAAAAACTGTTAAAACATGTCTAATACTGTTCAAACATGTTCACTTTTCTTGCAATCTGATCTCTCCTTTTTTGTTTTATGTTCAGTATGTCCAACATGCTCAAACTTGTTGGGCACGTTACCTTAAAACGCAGGTTTGTCTATAATGTCTGGAATGTTACAAATTGAGAGAGGCCAAACAATGATAAAAATATAATGGAAGCTGCTTAATTGCTCATTACAATGCAAGACTGTGTACCACCAAGAATGGCGGAATCATGGACGTGGTTTACGCCCATGTGAAAGCAAAAGGGGGTCACGTATTTGGGAAATCCGAATCGCACCCCGTGCTTTACCCTGGTCGCAGCTCAGACGCACGCGTTCACGGTCTGGCGGCGGCCGTGCGTTCTTTTCATTGAGGATGTACATGTCGTGTTGACCGGTCTTCATGGAAAATACCTTGCAAATGGATACGTGCGACTGATGAGCGACTGACGCACGCAGCTAGTATAAATTACCTTATAATAGGGTAATTACTCAGACAATTTCGGGGGCAAATCCCGTTCGGAACGAGCGGGGGGCGAGAGTCGAAGCGAGCGCTTGGGTGTTTTGCCCCGAGAAGTGGCCGCGTTCAGGCCGCTTTAGGGCCGCTGAAAACTGGACTTGCATTCCTATCCGCCCGAGTACTGTCCGCGTTCAGGCCGCTATGAAGTCGCAGATCGTCAGGCGCTACTGCACCAAATCTAGTGCATACGGCAGCATTGTCACCAATTCCCATTAACTGGACGACGACTGCGCGACAACCCTGGCAGTTAGGTCACTGCTTGCGTACATTCTCGCACGGGAGAGCCCCGGACTCGACTTTTTCCTGAAGCAGCGGATCAATTCCAGCTTCAATGTTGTGGCTCTGTACGTCGGGGGTAGCATTGAGGGCACGTGTGGGGACGTCGGCCGGGGGCACGTGGGGGGACGTCGTGGGGGCACGTGGGGGGACGTCGGGGGGGCACGTGGGGGGTCGTCTGTGGGGGCACGTGGGGGGTCGTCAGTGGGGGCACGTGGGGGTCGTCGGCCATATGTGGGGGGTAGGTGCCCAGCGATTGGAGGTCCACCCCCAGGTACAACTGCACCTGCAGTCGACCCCCACGAATGTCTGAGTATCCTCAAGAGCACCACTCTTTTACAACTCACCGTAGTTTCGGTAGGCGAATATGTACTGTATGCGGCAAAGGAGTTCACCGGTCTCTGTATTATATTTGGTTCATGGGCGTTCCAGCACAATTTGTGCAAGTGGAATCACTATAGCAAGGAGACTTTCCTCAAGAAAAAAGTTTCCTAACCACACCTTATTAATAGTTGATTATCTCGGACAATAACTTCAAGCTGTTGAACTCGGGGGCATCACTCGTTAGGTACTTGGTGGTGTATTAGTTTATAGAGATTTAGTGAGTAAGGATGAGGAGCTGTTGATCTACGTACAAATGGTTTAGGTATCATCGAAATATCCATAAAAATATGTATTGCATATCAGCATAAAAATAAAACAAATAAAACATGTATGATAAGGGAGGACATTTTTTAGAGAAAACTTTCCCAACCACACCTTATTAATAGTTGATTATCTGCTGGTATCGGTACTTCTCGCTGTTCAAGGCGAATATCGTTGACTCCGTACAAAACAGCGGATAGGTTGTCTTCGGGCATCGCTTATTGAAAAGCACTAGAAGAAGAACATTTGGTAATTGGTGTGAGAAATATTCCACGAATATGACGCGCATTCGTAGCCTGAATATGTATTGGGTCCCTGAATGGCTGATCAATTTTTATTTTTTCTGTATGTCTATCAAAAATTTGCTTGGCAACTGTCCTACACATCCGATCAAGTATTGGCTCGATTTCCTTGATCTGATGCCACATTCTTTTCAAATTACTCTTGCGCAAATATCACAGTACACTCAAAATATGTGCTTTCATAGTTGTGCGACACAAACAAAGACCGAAGAGCGTAATACATCGAATTCAGAGCCTATGAGCATTCCCTCTGACTTGCTGTTATCTTCCCCTCGATTGCCGCCATTCATTCCCAGTTGTTGCTAAGTGGAGGAAACCTTGAGAAGCAATGGAAGGGAGGACGTACTACGCTGTTCGGGATGCGTTCCTGTAAAGTTACCTTGTTTCAATCGCAACCTGGAGTGTTCTCCCTACTGTAAGGTTGCTCAGTCCTTTCCGATGTTTCTTCAAAACACTTGACTTTTACCAAAAGGTCTATTTATCATTCAAAAAGTATTTTCACAGCTCTCAAAAGTGAAAGAAGCACTGAACGTTTATTCGAATATGTCATTTATTGATATTTTGTTTTCGTGAAGAAATCCATTTCTAAAGAAATCGTTGTGAGTGTTGCAGATATTTTTCCTTGTATATGGACCCGTTTCCCTGCATTTCACCACTTCTGGACGTTAGCGCAGCCTTACTTCTGGACGTTAGCGCAGCGCAGCCTTACTCAGACTCACCTGCTCCAGGAAACAGTTGTTCAATTTCACCATCCACCACCATTTGATTAATGATAGTGCCTAATCAGGAACGAACGATATTGACATTAACATCTAGCATTTTCGGCCGCTTCAGAAAATTTCGGCTGCTCCTGATGGCATCCCTGATGTTCATTGACGATACATTTGGCGAGGTTTGTTTGGCAACCTCGAAAACGAGCTTGCCATCTAGCTAGGCAAACAAAGCCCGCCAAATGTATTGCCAAACAAGAAGTCCCGTAAAATATATCGCCATGCAAACCCCGTCAAATGTATCGCCACGCAAACCTCGCCAAATGTACCGTCAAACAAAAGGGTTATCAACCGCGCAAAAATTCGATATCATCAGGAATCGTACCATGATATCAATCTTAGGAGTCCACTGCCTCACCAGCTGAGCCATCCGGATCGACACCGCCGATGGTTGAGTCTCCAGCGAAGAATGAAATGAACGCCTTATCAGAACACCCGTAAAATGTGTCGTCACGCAAACCTTGCCATTTGTATCGTCAAACAAACCTCGTCAAATGTATCGTCAGCAGATTCTCTTGCCAAATGTATCGCCAAACACCCGTAAAATGTATCGTCAACAGATTTTCTTGCCAAATGTATCGTCAAACAGGCTCTTCACTCATTCTCCCGTAAATCATATTGCCAAACAAAATTTTATCCCGTAAATCATATCGTCAAACACATTCTCTTGCCAAATGTATCGTCAATGAACATCAGAGTAGCTACATGCCCTTTTCTCATCAAATTCTACACCATCCGTGCTGTTGCAACCCTCATCCTTGTCACTCCTCGCAAGCCTGGCTCCTTCTCCTCGTTATAAAGGTATCCGACCGACCTCTTCCCTTTTGTACGGTCCTGTGATCATGAGCTTATCTCATTCATTCCGACTGTTGTGAAAACAACTGCTTGCCATCAACATGTCAGAACATGACAGAAGTGGCCCGAAACCCCATAAATCAAGGTTTTATTTTAGGTAGTGTAAGGTAGTGACTCTTACAGAAATCTCTACCAACACTGTAGTTGCAGTAGCAATGGAGCTCCACATGAACACGGGAAGCACCATTCAAGGTGCGAAAATTGGGGTCCATTAACCAAATCCAAGTGGACCCCGGTGAAGAAGTGTTCGAGAAGGATAGCGTATGTCTCACACTATTCCATTCGTGTAGTGATCTTCATTTAAACGATTGTCAAGCATGCCGTTGCAGTAGCTTTGGAGCTCCACATGAACAGGGAAAGCACCATTCAAGGTGCGATAATTGGGGTCCATTTACCAAATCCAAGTGGACCCCGGTGAAGAAGTGTTCGAGAAGGATAGCGTATGTCTCACACTATTCCATTCGTGTAGTGATCTTCATTTAAACGATTGTCAAGCATGCCGTTGCAGTAGCAATGGAGCTCAACATGAACACGGAAAGCACCATTCAAGGTGCGAAAATTGGGGTCCACTAACGAAATCAAAGGTTGGACCCGACTCCAGGCGTTTCCCCACTTTTAGACGCCGGCGCACCCTTATCACACCGTTGGACCCGACTCCAGGCGTTTCCCCACTTTTGGACGCCGGCGCACCCTTACCACACCGTTGGACCCGACTCCAGGCGTTTCCCCACTTTTGGACGCCGGCGCACCCTTACCACACCGTTGGACCCGACTCCAGGCGTTTCCCCACTTTTGGACGCCGGCGCACCCTTATCACACCGTTGGACCCGACTCCAGGCGTTTCCCCACTTTTAGACGCCGGCGCACCCTTATCACACCGTCGGACCCGACTCCAGGCGTTTCCCCACTTTTGGACGCCGGCGCACCCTTATCACACCATTGGACCCGACTCCAGGCGTTTCCCCACTTTTGGATGCCGGCGCACCCTTATCACACCGTTGGACCCGACTACAGCCGTATCTCCAGTTTTGGACGCCGGCGCACCCTTATCACACCGTTTTACCCGACCCCAGGCGTTTCCCCACTTTTAGACGCCGGCGCACCCTTATCACACCGTTGGACCTGACTCCAGGCGTTTCCCCACTTTTGGACGCCGGCGTACCCTTACCACACCGTTGGACCCGACTCCAGGCGTTTCCCCACTTTTAGACGCCGGCGCACCCTTATCACACCATTGGACCCGACTCAAGGCGTTTCCCCACTTTTGGACGCCGGCGCACCCTTATCACACCGTTGAACCCGACTACAGCCGTATCTCCAGTTTTGGACGCCGGCGCACCCTTATCACACCGTTGAACCCGACTCCAGGCGTTTCCCCACTTTTGGACGCCGGCGCACCCCTTCTTCATCGACGAACCCGTTACACATCGCTAGACCTTCTGCTCGACCATCTCTCTACCCCACTCCATCACACCGCACCCGTTATTAGCCTTTTATAGGATCTCACAATCACCACCAATCACCATCACTGACCAATGGTAGCCCGTGTTCACACGCACGCACAAAGTCACATAAAGTCTGTAATATATATAGAGTATGATTACCCGACCCCAGGCGTTTCCCCACTTTTAGACGCCGGCGCACCCTTATCACACCGTTGGACCTGACTCCAAGCGTTTCCCCACTTTTGGACGCCGGCGCACCCTTACCACACCGTTGGACCCGACTCCAGGCGTTTCCCCACTTTTAGACGCCGGCGCACCCTTATCACACCATTGGACCCGACTCCAGGCGTTTCCCCACTTTTGGACGCCGGCGCACCCTTATCACACCGTTGAACCCGACTACAGCCGTATCTCCAGTTTTGGACGCCGGCGCACCCTTGTCACACCGTTTTACCCGACCCCAGGCGTTTCCCCACTTTTGGACGCCGGCGCACCCTTACCACACCGTTGGACCCGACTCCAGGCGTTTCCCCACTTTTGGACGCCGGCGCACCCCTTCTTCATCGACGAACCCGTTACACATTGCTAGACCTTCTGCTCGACCATCTCTCTACCCCACTCTACCACACCGCACCCGTTATTAGCCTTTTATAGGATCTCACAATCACCACCAATCACCATCACTGACCAATGGTAGCCCGTGTGCACACGCACGCACAAAGTCACATAAAGTCTGTAATATATATAGAGTATGATAGTACTTCCGTATCATTTGCAAGTGTGCAGCGCTCGCACGGTGAGAGGCTCCGCCCACAAATTAATGTGCAGCGCTCGCACGGTGAGAGGCCCCGCCCATAAATTTAGGTGCAGCGCTCGCACGGTCAGCCCTGAATTCGGAGCGCTCGCACGGTTCGAGTGTCTGAGCGGTGGGATTTTGCCACAATCAAAACGTAGAAATAAGGGTATTATGTCCGATTGAAAAAAATAGATGTTGCGCAGATGACAGCTGGACTTAGAATGAAGTTCTGAGGAGAATCGCATATAATATTTGATACTTTCGTTCACACCACTAGAGCCCCAAGGTGAGAAGTTAAGTAAGAAGTAATTAAAGAAGGCAAATTCAATAACAATGCAAAAACCGGTTACAATTGCACAAAGGGGACCATAAATGGAAAACCCATCTCCGTAGCTGCTGTCGTTGATTGGACTCAAAGCAGGCCTGTCCGATAAGCCGCCGATCTCAGAAATGTGAATAAAAGAAATAGTACATTCCACTACTCCGAAGTGGGCCGTGAATTCGGAGCGCTCGCACGGTGAGAGGCTCCGCCCACAAAACTAGGTGCAGCGCTCGCACGGTCAGCCCTGAATTCGGGGCGCTCGCACGGTTCGAGTGTCTGAGTAGTAAAAATGGAAAGTAGAAAATGAATGGCCACAATCCGGACCGTTCGGGGTAGGGAATAGTGAAAATGAAATAATGGCATAACTCGAACGGTTCGGATTGTGCCACTCATTCACTACTTTGCACTTTTACTGAGACAAATTAGTTAGCAGCGTCATATATCAAATGGTGAATAACATTATCTTCAAACGAAACACTTATTTACATTGGGGTCGTCACTGCTTACAGGATGTCCTTGCAGGAAACCAAAATAGACAAAAGAGCGAAGTGACCACTGGTCTAAGGCATTGTTACTCAAGTAATAGTGGAGCTTCCTTCGCATGCCCTTCACTCAGAGCTTCGAGAACATACTACCTTCGTCAAAGCTACTAGTCAGAGTATCGAGAACATACTAACTGATACCAGCACAAGATTCTATGTGTCTAGCTGTTTTTGTTCTAGAAATAGAAACACAAAGTGGTCCAGAACTTTTTTTTTCACCAACCACATATTAAGTCCGCAAGTCGCGTTCTTTTGCCCTGGCTGAGGTTATTGTCCTCTAGTCAGGCTAGTCTTGCCTTCTGCAGGTCTCTAGAAAGAGCTTCTGCGCAGAGCAAAAATGTTCAAAAATTCGGTGACTTTTCGAAACACATTCATCGAGCCATCTCTCACTGTAGCTAATCGGAAAGTTGCTTTTGCGTAATGTAAATAGCGAAAGTATCTGATGGAGACCGTTGTACCTCGTAAAAAGAAACACTTTGTTCAACGCCAGTAACGCTGTGATTCCCTTATATGAATCTGCTCTACCGCCGAATCCAGGAACGAATCCCAACGCTTTTGCCTGAGAGAATGCCGCAGTCAGTCACTTCTTAGAGCAGTATTTCTACCACTGCACCCAGAAATAGCAGTACAGATACAAAATTTTCCTTCTCCATAAATGTTGTATAAGTGCACGGTGAAATCCTACCAGGTTGAACTGAAACGACCGTCCTCAACAGGTAGTACAGCAAGACTGAAGTGCTTTTCTTTCAACTGTCGTAGTATCAAAAACAAGATTTACAAGTTGCATGTATCAATAATGTCTTTCACATTCAATACTCTGATGTTACAAGAAACATGGCTGTATGTTAGGCCCTGGGCATACTTGACAGCGACGCTGTCGCTGCAACAGTTCACCACCACAAGTTTACTCACACTGGCTCTTATACCAGCACGGTATTCCATGCAAACTGTGTGATAAGATATGTGAACTCGTAACATTTCGTTCTCATCATTTCCATTCATTTTCTTCACCGCGACGGTGTCGCACTGAAGTATGCCATTGGCCTTACAGTTGCTGATGGAGCGGTTCTAAGCAATTTGCCAAAAGTTTTGGTTTAAATATACAGGAAATGCAATGGCAAACAAGAGCCTCAATACAAGACGTGGACTTTTTTTGGTTTTTTGCCTGGTTCCTTTGAAGGGGCATTTTGAATGTTTTAATTGATTCTAGAAGTTGGCCCCTGCCTATGAATTAAAGATAGTGGTGAAATGGATCCGCATTCTCGTAAAGCTATACAGTATTATGAGAAAGGGTGCTAGAGATAACGGTATAGAAGGAGGGGTTAGCGGTACGAATGCACGCCATTCCAAATCGAACAGATCATCGTTCTCGCGGCCAACCAGCTGAGTATCGATCGCCACCACGACGACACGCGGCATGGCGGGCGGTGTGGTGGAACGACATGGCGGATCGAAGACACTGTAATTATAGACAGTATGATCTGTTCGACCTGGAATGGTGTGCATCCGTACCGCTAACCCCTCCTTCTATATCGTTATCTCTAGCAAGCCAGACACGTCATTGGTGACTAGAGGTGATGGTTGGCTGTGAGAACCTCCCTTGCCTTTCTAGTTCTCGTGATCTCGATGTAATTATAGACTCGTATGAATTTCTCGGAACACCTCGATCGCACAGTGTCTAGGGCCTTTCGGGCTTTGTTCTGCCTATTTGGAACTGTTTGCGCTACTGATGCTATTATGCTCCTTAGGCTCTATAAAGCCTATATTTCTCTCGAATTGCCAGATCTGGAACCCTCCCCTTAATAAGCACACTCAAAGAATTAAGAAAGTGCAAATCACCTTCACCGGGCTGTTATACGTTAGAGCATTTCAAGTTTGCGAGTATCCTTCATCGCTCCCTTCTTATAGTGTGCAATTGTGCAAATTAGGAATGGAAAGCTTAATCAGGAGAAGGATTCGAGCTGATCTAGTTTTAGCTCTCAAAATACTACGTAGTGAAACTAGTTTCGTTCCTTCCAGGTTTTGGATCTTTCGGTCCTCGTTTGCCCGCAGACCTAGTTTCAATATCAGTCTATATGGTTCCACTTCATATCGTCACCAGATCCTGCGTAACTCGTCCTTCTTCCGCGGTGCTCAGCTCCTAAATAACCCCCCCCCTTATTTCTTGCTCTTCCAGACTCTCGTTCTCTTAAGAAGAACACCAGAAATTTCGATCTCCTGAGAGTTCTAGAGATTAATGACGTCATCTAAGCTCAGCCTCATCTGGCTTCCAATTGAATGACTTGTATTATTTCATCTTTCGTTATCTGGTATTCCAGACCTCTTCCGAGCTGCTTTTGCCAGTCTGTCGTTCGCGCTGAGATATACCAGTGTCCAGCATTCAACCCCAGTTGCTAAATAAGATCTCGCAACACGCCTACCTGGTGCACAGCGTTAAGCCTCTGTCTGGTTACAGGTTTGCCATACCTGTAAGGCGGGTACCAAACAGTCCATGCCCACATGCCCATGTCAAGACTTTCATGTCAAGGCTTGCCGTGCTTTACTAACCCTCCCAGGTATTGTACCTCAACTGGTGCGCGGCGCCTTGTTGGTCTTCTGGATCTGTCCCCACGCGACCTATCAAATTATTCTTTGAGGCTCAGAAGACGTTAAGGCATTGGCCGTTAGGGTCCAGTTGGGTTTCGTTGATTCTCACGATAGCCTGTCTTTTACTTTTGCTCTCTAGTGTTTGTTTTTTAGTTCTTTCAGTTCTTCTATGTTGTTGTTATTTTTTTCACATTATTTCATGCCAGCTGTTAGGTATTTTTCCTTCATTTTGCTGTTATTGTGAGTGAGCACCACTGAGTGCACATATACAGATAAAGATAAAGAAAGCAATTATATGTTTTTTTAAAAAGATGAAAAAATAGAAATATGAAAAATAAACTATGTTCCACATTCCTGACTGTTCGCCAGATCATGAGCTTTGAAACGGTATGTTAAGTAGACAAACTCTTTTCGGTAATCATTTGTTATAAGCCTTCAATAATCACAATGCAATGCCAGCGTAAACTTATGTAACAGTCTAATAGTATTCAAATACTGATCTAATCTCGTCAAACCTTCGATATTTTTCTTGCTGAAAATCGCCATAACTATCCTGATAATGATCACTTACTCTATAACTTATCAATACATACTAGTGGTCTAGAGATCTAGCTACAGCAAGGAGCAAAGTTAAATTGTTTATTTCTCAGTTTATTTCTGACAACTAATAAACACCTTCACTACATCCGCTTGTTGTGTTCGTTTAAATGCCTCCACGGCCTCCTCTAGTTTGTAGTGAGCTCTTGTCAGCCCCGACAAGTCAATTTTGCCTGAGGCGACGAGGCTCAATGCAGTGGGGTAGCTAAAAACCATATTAAACGTATTGAAGCTTCAACTTGAAGTAAATGAGCTTTGTTTTTACCAGTTCGCGTATCTGAAGACACCTCTAATGTCGACTTCTCTTAAGGCTGAGTCTATAATTGGAAGTACGGCTCTCGGACCACCAAGTCCAACCATTACAATGACTCCTCCGGAGCGTGTGGTCTGGAAATCCACTATTTCATAAGTTTGAAAAAACAGACAAAGGTCACCCGAATCTCACCAGAATGGCCGATTCCAGAGAGGATTGTGCTCCTGTACACTCAATGGTCACATCAGGTTCTCCTCCCAAATGCTCGATTACTGCAGCACGCACTTCATTCACGGACATTTCCCCAATCATGGCAAATGTAACGTTTACTTTCCCACGCATTTGGGCTACTTGTGCATTTGAATGTCGAGTCCTTACTCAACGCAGATGGTGTGTTCAGCGCCCAATTTCTTCACAAGTTCCAGCCGAACGGAATTCAGATCTGTGATGACGATCTGGGCAGCACCCGCGGCCTTTGCTGTCATCATGCACAGTGTTCCTATGGGGCCTTAAAAACTTCTTACATCGACTATATTTGTTAGGAAAAACTTATGTTGATGACCAATACCTGCTCCTTGTACCAGAATGCGCTGTCCCATGTGTACCTGAGCTCGTCGACAAGCGTGAACCGCCACAGACAAAGGCTCCATGAGGGCACCTTCCTCGTAGGTGACACCATCAGGGAGTCTGGCAATTATTGGTTGTTGCAAATGTAAGAAATAACTATTACAAACCCGTGAACTGTTGCACTGCTTTCAGACCACAGAAGCTTGCAAAAGACGTCTCGAAACTCTGTGTGACATTTGTTGGACTGCATTTTATTCGACATGAAGTAAGGAAGACCGTGATCCCCAAGCTGATGCAGCGCCAACGCAGAAGGTGAAAGGAACGTCGGGTTCAATGATATGTATATCTTGCGTTGCTTTACTGTCATTTTGCGATTCCTAACACTTTATTTTTCCCCGTTCATTAAGTGGCTGCCCTCAGCAACTCCAGAGCATTCATTTCGACTTTTTCAGTTTAGGACGTGTTGAATGACTCGCTCAAAATGTCTACTCCGAATCGTCCTTATAGACAGGGTCAAGCATGATGATAGGAAAAACCGACCCTCAATACGATCCCCCCCTATTCCCACGTCCAACCTCCACCTTTTCACGACCCCCTCCCCCACCTCCATCCCCTCGCGCTCTGCTCCCGCATGTTTTCTGCGTACTTTTTGGGATTTCACAAGTTTTTATCATGATATGCATGAATCTTGTTCAAACTCCATGAGCAACCTGTGAATTTGTTCGTCGGAGACTCATCCAAAAAATTTGACTGGTCTTCCAGAAACCATTTTTTGGAAACATACAGAAGAGCAGCTGAAAAGTGTTTTTATTCCGGGTCCGAGTTCATCCAAACTTCTTGCGAATCTGTCTACAGGAAAAGTGCCCATAACTACGAAATATTGCTATTGATCTCCCTCATACGAGGGATCCCAGCCGGTTAGTCGCGAAGCTACGTGGCGCGTCCCCAGGTGGCGGATAGGGGGCTAATCGCGGACCAAACGCGACCTTGTGCCTGCCCTGAGACGCGGGTGGATTCAGGGGATGGACTCCCTGTTTCTGCAGTGTCGGAACGATCTATACCTTCTGTCAGCGCGTGGGCATGTTCATGCATGCGTGCATGGGTGTGACTGCGTGTCTGCAGATTGTATCCTGCACATCTATCCGACCAAAAGCCCTGCATTCAAGTGACTGGGAGGTACAAGGGAGGCGGTTCGGAGTCGCCTCCAACAAATAAGCTCCATCGTCCACTCCCGGGAGGCCCGGCTAACTTCCCGGTGAAATCACACTCCAGCCTCCCACGGGGGAATCGAGCCCAGCAAGCTATCTCCTGTGGGCTTAAAATTCTTCAAGCTCGACACAGCAATAATAGAGAGTGTTCCCCTGATCTCGGAAGAGTCACTGGTACGGCAGCGCCAGTGAGGACGAGGTCCGAGGGGTTATCTAGGCTGCCTAAAACCAGAAGGACTATGATGACGGTCTGTACCTTCAACGCACGCACGCTTGCATCGGAAGCTTCCATCGAGGATTTGATGATGCAATCCAGGAAGATCAGGTACGACATCATCGGACTGACCGAGACGAGGAGACACCGACCACTGAATGCCACCTTCGACACTGGAGAAGAGCTGTTCCTTGGAACCTGCGACAGTAGAGGAGTTGGTGGAGTCGGTGTCCTCGTCAACACGAACTTGGTCATGAACATCGACTCATTCGAACAGCTAACAACCCGAATCGGACGTTTGCGGTTGAGAAGATGTGGATCAATACCGGCCTTGACAATCTTCGTCGCCTACGCTCCAACATCCAGCTACGACGAAGAGGATATTGAGGCCTTCTATATGGACTTGGAGAAGTTCTACAGGGAAGACCACACATTCTACAAGATCATCGTTGGCGATTTCAACGCCAAGATTGGTCCTAGGAGAACGCCTGAGGAACTTCACATCGGTACCCACGGCCTGCAGTGGAACGAACAGGGAGAGAGGCTGTCTGAGTTCATCATGACGACGAAGACCATCCATGGTAACTCTCAATTTCAGAAGCCAACCTCCCTACGCTGGACGTGGGAGTCACCCGGTGGAGAGTACCATAATGAAATTGACCACATCATCGTCAACCGAAGGTTCTGCCTGACCGACGTCGGTGTTGTACCAAAGTTCTACACCGGATCCGACCATCGCCTCCTTCGTGCAAGATTCTTCTTTTCACGCAAAGGATAGAAAGCCGCGAAATTCAAGAAAAGGAGCCCCGAACCCGTTGTCAATTCGGATCTCTTCACTTCGTTAGCCGGCTTTTGGGAAGATCCGGTTGTCGACAACATCGACGAAGAGTATGATCGGCTTGTACAGCATCTCCGCGACAGCGCGAAGAGTGCTGAGGGTTTGAGAGTCACCAAGAGACGATTGTCTTACGAGACCCTCGAGCTCATACGCCAGCGTGGAGCCGCGAGAGCCGCAGGCAACTACCAGCTAACGTCCGAGCTCGCAAAACGGTGCAGAGAAGCGATAAAAGAAGACCTCAAGGAGAGACGAGCAGCAGTGTTGGCTGAAGCCGCAGAGGCAGGGAAAAGCATTCGCTGCGCCCGCCGAGACTTCGCCAATCGCAAGACCAAGATGTCCGCCCTCCGGCGCCCGGACGGAACAATTTCTTCATCAAGACGGGCAATGGAGAAGGTCATCTACGACTTCTACTCGGATCTCTTCGATAGCCACGTCCACCTCCCTCAATGTCACCTTAGGGAGGACGGGTATGTTGTCCCATCGGTTCTCCCTTCCGAAATCCGACATGCCATCAAGTCGGTGAAGAATCGTACAGCACCGGGCCCCGACAGGATTCGACCGGAACATCTGAAGAACCTACCGCCAATTCTCATTACCACCTTGGCTAGGCTTTTCACGCGGTACCTGTCGGAGTGCAAGGTACCTAACCAGTGGAAGACCAGCAGGACCGTGTTGCTGTACAAGAAGGGAGACCCGCAGGATATTGGCAATTATCGCCCCATCTGCCTACTGTCCGTCGTCTACAAGCTTTTCACGCGAGTGATCCTCAATAGGATCGAAAGGACGCTAGACGAGGGACAGCCGTGCGAGCAAGCAGGGTTTCGAAAAGGATTCAAAACGATCGACCACATACACACCGTCACTAGACTCATCGAAGTATCGCGAGAGTATAAGATGCCCCTCTGTCTCACGTTCATCGATTTGAAGAAAGCCTTCGACTCTGTTGAGACGGAAGCGGTGTTGGAAGCCCTGGGCAACCAGGGCATACCTACTCAATACATCAAGGTATTTCGT
Organism: Ancylostoma caninum; assembly: GCA_037903475.1. NCBI lineage: Eukaryota > Metazoa > Nematoda > Chromadorea > Rhabditida > Ancylostomatidae > Ancylostoma > Ancylostoma caninum. The sequence continues at coordinate 1,126,017 of JBAJFG010000446.1, forward strand.
GAGCTCTACAGCAACTTCACGACCAGGATTTCTCCATTCTACGACGACATCATCATCGACGTCAAGAGAGGGGTTCGGCAAGGCGATACCGTGTCGCCAAAACTATTCAGCGCCACTCTTGAAGACGTCATGCGGAAACTGGAATGGGATAGCATGGGAGTGCAAGTTGATGGCCGGCGACTTAGTCATCTTCGCTTCGCTGACGACATCGTTCTTATAACACCAACCATCAGCGAAGCGGAACAGATGCTGGCCGACTTCGAGGACGCGTGTGGAAAGGTTGGTCTCCAGCTGAATCTGACGAAGACGATGTTCATGAAGAACGGATGGGTCCCGGATGCCCCATTCTCGCTCAACGGAACGACCATATCCGAATGCTCCAGCTACGTATACCTAGGTCGGGAAGTCAATATGATGAACGACCTCGCTCCAGAGCTGGGCAGGAGGAAACGAGCGGCTTGGGGAGCTTACAAGAGCATCGAGGACGTAGTGAAGAAGACGAAGAACACCAGGCTCCGTGCCCACCTCTTCAACACAACCGTTCTCCCTGCTTTGACCTACGCCTCAGAAACCTGGGCGTTGCGCAAGCAGGATGAGAATGCGGTTAGCGTCGTCGAACGCTCCATCGAGAGGGTGATGCTAGGAATAACCCGCCTCACGCAAGTGAGGGCTGGAATACGGAGCTCCACCCTCCGTCAACAATCGAAGATCAGGGACGCTGCCGCTTACGCCAAGTTGAGTAAGGTTAGGTGGGCCGGGCACGTGATGCGTTTTAACGACAACCGTTGGACAAGAGCCGTCAGCGACTGGACTCCACGGGACGTTAAGCGCACGACAGGAAGACCACCGACCCGATGGTCAGACTTCTTCACGAAGTCCTTCAAGGATAGATACGATGCTCTCCGTGTCCCTCGAACGGACAGAATCCACTGGACAACTCTGGCTCGCGAGAGGGACAAATGGAAGGATTGCTGGCGCCCGCTCGGTATACCCGAAGATCAACGGGAGTCAAGGTGATCAAGGTGATTGCTATTGAAATTAAAAGGATACTTTCTCCCACGGCCTTATATCACACTGTCATGAAAATCTCTTTCACTAATGCGTCAGTGGAGATGTTTTCTTTATGTCTTGAATTTCACAACCCTTGCCTTCGGGTCACCCGGTAATTTTTAGAATTCCCTCGGCTCACCCTGCGGGTTCCTATCATGCCCTTGGCCCACCCGGTACATCATCTAATGCCCTCTGGTAGCCCGGTGCCTCACTAAATTCCCTCGGGTCGCCCGGTAACAGGCCACGCCCACAAATTTGGTAGCTCGGATGTCCCGCTCGGGCCAATTTGGCCGTCGGGTCGCACGGTGTTGTTGCCTGAGGCGACACATTTTGCGGGTGTTCTGATAAGGCGTTCATTTCATTCTTTGTTGGAGGCTTAACCATCGGCGGTGTCGATCCGGATGGCTCAGCTAGTAAGGCAACGGACTCCGAAGCATGATATCATCGAAACTTTAGAGTGGTTGAACCCTTTTGTTTGAAGACACAATTGGCAAGGTTTGTGTGGCGATACATTTGACGAGGATTACGTGGCGATACATTTGACGAGGTTTGCGTGGCGATACATTTTGCGGAACTTCTTATTTGGCAATACATTTGACGGGCTCCGTTTGCCTAGGTAGATGGCAAGCTCGTCTGCGAGGTTGCCAAACAAACCTCGTCAAATATATCATCAATGAACATCAGGGATGCCATCAGGAGCAGCCGAAATTTTCTGAAGCGGCCGAAAATGCTTGATGTTAATGTCAATATCGTTCGTTTCTGATTAGGCACTATCATTAATCAAATGGTGGTGGATGGTGAAATCGAACAACTGTTTCCTGGAGCAGGTGAGTCTGAAATAATAAAAGCCTTACTTGTAGCAGTACTCAGCATCGTGAACGATGTATCTCGCTAAAGATCCATGGGTCGGAGGTGTTGCGAAGAACGTTATTCCAGGACAGAGGTTATACCTACCAACCTGCAATTTTGGCTCTAAATTTGAGTTATTGAATGAACGCATACTTGACGATTATTGCTATCGCGGAATAATCGAAGATCTAATGATTCCTCTACAAAACAGGAAGACTCAAACACGTTCGCGACAGAGCGACATTTTGAGCGTACCGCCGCGTGGGACACGCGCACTTTTAGAGGCTTTGGTCCCGTGCACGACCGGTCGTGCACGTGGTCCCACGAGGTAGTAATTTTTTTCCCTTCATGTAGAACGTTAACATATTTAATGAGAAGTATGTTTCCGGTCGTAGTTCCTAAGAATTCCTTCTCGTTGCCTACTGATGATTATGGCCATGGTTTTTCTAAAAGTCTCTTGATCTTTTAACTGTCCTAGTTTGAAAAAAGAGTGAAAAGTTCGAGGAAATGTCTGCTTTGCCCACTGCGTGTATAGAAAACTTGTAGTTGTGTTAGTACATTAATACATAGAAATTAGCTAATTAAGAATTTTCGAAAAAAAATTTCGAAAAAAAAAATTAGCTGATTAAGAATTAAGAAGAAAAAGAATTAATTAAGAAATTTCTACGGCTTCACCGTAGAATAGGGCGTGCTCGACTGGTCGTAACCGTAGTCCCACGCAGCAGAGAACGCGTGCACGACCGGATGTGCGCATTGTCGCGAACGTGTTAAGTACAAGTTACTCATTGGTGTTTGTCACCTGCATGTTCAAGCAATTCAAGAGAAGATAAGGGTACCTTTGGAAGTGTAAGAGAATGCGTAGTCATGATTGCATACCTTACAATACTCGCATCCGCGACAAGGGATTCCGGGCTCTATCGCGATTCGATCGCCAACAGAAAAACCTTTCACGTCACCCCCTAAACCTGCAACAGTGCCACAAGTCTCGTGTCCCAGAACCTGAAATGTAGCAGTAACCTCAGAAAACAGGTAATCGTCTCTCTACTCACCATTGGCTCTTTCACCACGAAATTACCAATGGCACCATCTTTCCAGAAGTGAACATCTGAACCGCATATTCCAACTGTGTTTACGCTAAATGTGAAGCTTGAGGAAAGTTCTGGTATGAAAACAAAATAATTGGGGAGAGATGAAATTGAAGGTTATGAAAATTTTACGTAAGCAAAATTGATCCCTAATTTAACCACTTCACTTCAAGGTCATCTTCAAGTTACCACTCCATTGTGTTACACACACAGTATTCCACTCGTAAGATATTCTCCCAGAAGAATATAACGCGTGCTACTTGTGTCTGGGCGTCAGAGCGAAACGTCAGAGGGAGGACACCACCGTCCTTGATCACATTGACCCCCGTCGATCTTCGAATATACCGAGAGGGCGCCAGCGATGCTTCCATTTGTCCCTCTCGCGTGCCAGAGTCGTCCTATGGATTCTGTCCGTTTGAGGGACACGAACAGCATTGTGTTCTTCTTTGAATGGCTTCGTGGAGAAGTCTGACCAGCGGGTCGGTGGCCTTCCTGCTGAGCGCTTAACGTTCCGTGGAGTCCAGTGCTGACGGCTCTTGTCCAACGGTTGTCGTTAAAACGCATCACGTGTCCTGCCCATCTAACCTTACTCAACTCGCGTAAGCGTCCCTGATCTTCGATTGTTGACGAAGGGTAGAGCTCCGTATTCCAGCCCTTACTTGCGTCAGGCGGGTTATTCCTAGCATCACCCTCTCGATGGAGCGTTCGACGACGCTGACCGCATTCTCATCCTGCTTGCGCAACGCCCAGGTTTCTGAGGCGTAGGTCATAGAAGGGAGAGCGGTTATGTTGAAGAGGTGGGCACGGAGCCTGGTGTTCTTCGTCTTCTTCACTACGTTCTTGATGCTGTTGTAAGCTCACCAACCGCTCGCTTCCTCCTGCCCACCTCTGGAGCGAGGTCGTTCGTCAAGTCGACTTCCCGACCTAGACATACCTAGCTGGAGCATTCTGACATGGTCGTTCCGTTGAGCGAGAATAGGGCATCCGGGACCCATCCGTTTTTTATGAACATCGTCTTCGTCAGATTCAGTTGGAGACGGATCTTTCCATATGTGTCGTCGAAGTCGGCCAGCATCCGTTCCGCTTTGCTATCGTTTGGCAGTATAAGATCGATGTCTTCAGCGAAGCGAGGATGGTTGAGTCGCAGGCAATCAACTTGCACTCCCATGCTATCCAATTCCAGTTTCCGCAAGTGGTGCTGAATAGTTTTGGCGACACGGTATTGCCTTGCCGAACCCCTCTCTTGACGTCGATGGTGATGTCGTCGCAGAATGGGGAAATCCTGGCAGTGAAGTTGCTGTAGAGCTCACGAAATACCTTGATGTAATGAGTAGGTATGCCCTGGTTTCCCAGGGCTTCCAACACCGCTTTTGTCTCAACAGAGTCAAAGGCTTTCTTCAAATCGATGAACGTAAGAAAGAGGGGCATCTTATACTCTCGCGATACTTCGATGAGTCTAGTGACGGTGTGTATGTGGTCGATCGTACTGAGTCCTTTCCGAAACCCTGCTTGCTCGCACGGCTATCCCTCATCTAGTATCCTTTCGATCCTGTTTAGGATCACTCTCGTGAAAAGCTTGTAGACAGACAGTAGGCATATGGAGAGATAATTGCCAATGTCCTGCGGGTCTCCCTTCCTGTACAGCAGCACGGTCCTGCTGGTCTTCCATTGGTTAGGTACCTTGCATTCCGACAGATACCGTGTGAAAAGGCTAGCCAAGGTGGTAATGAGAATTGGCGGTAGGTTCTTCAGATGTTCCGGTCGAATCCTGTCAGAGCCCGCTACGATCCTTCACCGATTTGATGGCATGTCGGGTTTCGAAAAGAAGAACCAATGGGACAACATACCCATCCTCCTTAAGATGACTTTGAAGGAGGTGGACGTGGCTATCGAAGAGATCCGAGTGTAATTCGTAGATGAACTTCTCCATTACCCGTCTTGATGAAGAAATTGTTCCATCCGAGCGCCGGAGGGCTGACATCTTGATCTTGCAATTATCGAAGTCTCGGCGGGCGCTGCGAATGTTTTCCCCTGCCTTTGCGGCTTCGGCCAACACTGCTGCTCGGCTCTCCTAGAGGTCTTCTTTTATCGCTTCTCTGCACCGTTTTGCGAGCTCGGAGTTTAGCTGGTAGTTGCCGGCGGCTATCGCGGCTCCATGCTGGCGTATAAGCTCGAGGGTCTCGTAAGACAGTCGTCTCTTGGTGACTCTTAAATCCTGCGCTGTCGCGGAGATGCTGAACAAGCTGATCATACTCTTCGTCGATGTTGTCGACAACCGGATCTTCCCAAAAGCCGGCTAACGAAGTGAAGAGATCCGAATTGACAACGGGTTCGGGGCTCCTTTTCTTGAATTTCGCGGCTTTCTATCCTTTGCGCGAGAAGAAGAATCTTGCGCGAAGGAGCTCTTGGTCTGATCCGGTGTAGAACTTCGGTACAACACCGACGTCAGCCAAGCAGAATCTCCGATTGACGATGATGTGGTCAATTTCGTTGTGGTCCTCTCCACGGGGTGACTCCCACGTCCAGCGTAGGGAGGTTGGCTTCTGAAATTCTGAGTTACCATGGATAGTCTTCGTCATGATGAACTCGGACAGCCTTTCTCCCTGTTCGTTCCACTGCAGGCCGTGGGTACCGATATCAAGTTTTTTTATGTGTTCTCCTGGGACTAATCTTTGCGTTGAATTCGCCAACGATGACCTTGTGGAATGTTTGGTCTTCCCTGTTGAAATTCTCCAAGTTCATATAGAAGGCCCCGATCTCGTCTTCGTCGTAGCTGGATGTTGGAGCATAGGCAACAAAGATTGTCAAGGCCGGTGTTGATCCACATCTCTTCAGGCGCAAACGTCCGATCTGGGTTTTTAGCTGTTCGGACGAATCCATGTTTATGACCAAGTTCGTGTTGACGAGGACACCGACTCCACCAACTCCTCTACTGTCGCAGGTTCCAAGGAACAGTTCTTCTCCAGTGTCGAAGGTGGCGATCAGTGGCCGGTGTCTCCTTGTCTCGGTCAGTCCTATGACGTTGTACCTGATCTTCCTGGCCTGCATCATCAAATCCTCAATGGATGCCTCCGATGCAAGCGTGCGTGCGTTGAAGGTACAGACCATCATCATAGTCCTTCTGGTTTTAGGCAGCCTAGATAACCCCTCGGACCTCGTCCTCTCTGGCGCTACCGTACCAGTGCCTTTTCCGAGATCAGGGGAACACTCTCTATTATTGTTGTGTCGAGCTTGAAAAATTTGAAGCCCGCAGGAGATAGCTTGTTGGGCTCTATTCCCCCGTGGGAGGCTGGAGTATGACTTCACCGGGAAGTTAACCGGGCTTCCCGGGAGTGGACGATGGAGCTTATTTGTTGGAGGCGACTCCATACCGCCTCCCTTGTACCTCCCAGTCGCTTGAATGCAGGGCTTTTGGTCGGATAGATGTGCAGGATACAATCTGCAGACACGCAAGCACACCCACGCACGCATGCTTGGACATACCCACGCGCTGACAGAAGGTATCGATCGTTCCGACACTGCAGAGACAGGTAGTACATCCCCTGAATCCACCCGCTTCTCATGGTGGGCACAAGGTCGCGTTTGGTCCGCGATTAACTCCCTATCCGCCATCTGGGGACGCGCCACGTAGCCTCGCGGTTAACAGTCTGGGATCCCCAGTATGAGGGAGATCCGTCTAATACCCTACTGATAAAGACCTAAAATATGTTGCACCGCCAATTCGTGTTGTCTCTCGCCAATGCACCCGAATTTTCGCCAAGGAGTGAGCAAAAGGGCGCATAAGTTATATTGAATATCAAAATGGATAAAAATCGCACGAGCAGGTACATGTCCAGCGCTTTTTCTTTTCACGGATAAAAATTTATTGGATAAAGGCCCTGTTCTAGGGGCTTGACCCATAGTCCAGATAAAAACAGCGCGATGTTCTGATTTTCTTGCGTGTTCACGCCAGTTGTCTCTCTAGGAAATACGTAGCTTAGAAAAATTTATGGAGCAATTGTTCCTTTCTCGCCGGTTGAGGGGAAGGGACTACATAGAACAATCCAACAACACAAATCTCGGACAATAACTTCAAGCTGTTGAACTCGGGGGCATCGCTCGTTCGGTACTTGGTGGTGTATTAGTTTATAGAGATTTAGTGAGTAAGGATGAGGAGCTGTTGATCTACATACATATGGTTTAGGTATCATCGAAACATCCATAAAAATATGTATTGCATATCAGCATAAAAATAAGATAAATAAAACATGTATGATAAGGAAGGACATTTTTTAGAGAAAACTTTCCCAACCACACCTTATTAATAGCTGATTATCTGCTGGTACAGGGACTTCTCGCTGTTCCAGGCGAATGTCGTTCACTCCATACAAAACAGCTGATAGGTTGTCTTCAGACATTGCTTGTTGAAAAGCACTAGAAAAAAGAACTTTTGATAACATCTACCAAGAAATTTTGAACAAATACGAGACGCTTTCGGAAATGCCATATGCGGTGGTTTGCTCAATTGCTAGTCATAATTATTTGCATATTAACGAGTTTTCTTAGTTGCAAGACACATCCAATCATTCTTTGATTTGATTCCCCGTATCATATGCTGTTTTATCCAATTTCTCTCAAGAAATGTTGCCAAGAGCTCAAAATATGTAAGCTGATAATTGTGCAGCACTGGCCGAGCAGTCGGGTTCAAAGCCTGCGGGCATCTGCATTACATACTGCCACCTTTGTTTCAATTGCTGCCACCCTTCAATTGTTGCTGCTAAGTGGGTGATTTTTTTAACAGCAATTGAGAGGGGGTTTCGCTTTTTCTAAATATTTCTATGGAATACATTTAGGTTTCAGCACAGTGTCACTTCGTATTTAACCAAGATTTCCACACCTATATGAGCACTAAAATTGTAGAAGAACCTAATCATCTCAATAAGAGGGTACACGAGTGGAATTTTATTAGGTTGGTGCAAAAATAAGGCGCGATTTTTGGATACTTCATCTTCGGCGCAGATAACTTCCGGTATATCTTATTACCGCTATGAGAAGTTGTACATGGATTTACATCAAGTTTTATGGCCTTTTCAATTATGTTATGCATTTCGAACAAAATCCACGTCTTTGAGAACGAAAGGCGCCGAAACAAATTTTTTGCCAAACTTACTTCAGCGAGCTAAAACTCTGCGGCATCCCAGCAGGAACCGCTCGGAATACCACCATAGTCTTGGCTAAGAAAGTGAGCAAACGCATACCGCGAAGGTGCCACCAGATTTTTCTACGTGGTGTATCTTGCCTCGAAAGTAAGGAATGTTGCATAGATCTTCCTAGGGTTCGCGACCCCCAACTGATCTTCCAAGAGCACCCATTCAAAATAACATACTTGGTTTCGCAGAGCCTCGTAATTTCCGTCAGACAATCCCTACCTTGATGATATGAGAACTTGATGATGAAAAAGCTCGACGAGTAGATGTCGCGCATACTGAACGAGTACCACATTGATCCTCGTGAGGAGGTCTGCTTCGCGCCTTTGCAGGGAAAGAATTGAGACAAAATACTTGGTCGCTTAGTGGTACAGTGTGAAATATAGACCATCTACAACAAAATGAAGTGCACTGCTCAGTAGTTGCACGAGGAAGAAGCACCAAACCACCAGAAACAAGACCAAATTGAGGTCACAGCGACTTTGTGGTGACCTGCTGCAAGAATCGCTCACTACAGCCCATTTGGTCTTTCTCGCCTGAGAAGTACTTGTAATATGTAAATATGTAATATTTATGTGAAATAAATAGGAAACCATGTGAAATAAATAGAAATAAATAGGAAAGAAAATTGTAATATGTAATATTATTATGTGAAATAAATAGGAAAGCCCACTGTGTGAGTCCAGCGTTGCTCAATAAAATGGGTCCTACACCCCTACACAGCACCGTCCATTCATATCTCGCACCTCAGAGCGTCTACAGGCTGGAGCAATTAGGCTAGGAAGCTCTGCCTCATATATCATATACAGCAAACCTTTCTCTCACGATTACCACTTCCCAGAGGAATTGCACGACTTCTTCCGGGAGAATTTTTTGAAGACTAAAGGGATAGTATTGCCTTCCGAAAGTTCGTCGACTCTAAAAGGCCTAATTCAAATTGTTTGATAATCAGAGAACCTCTACTTTATTGCCAAAGATTTGCGGATTACAATAGTTTTAAGCCTTTTTGAAAAGATTGATTTTGAAGTGAGTTATGGAGCTTGGAATCGAAGGCATAAAAACGCGCATTATTTTTGCACCAACCTAATAGCTGCAAATCGAAGCGTGAAAACAGGAACTTTCAGGAGCTATTTCAATATTTTCACCATTCTGATATTTGAGGATAAAAAAATAGGTAGTCATCTAGACTTCTACGAGCACGATCACCTACAGAACAACGACACATGACACTGTTTGTGACTAAACGCAGATTGAGAAGAAGAAATACGCTGAGATTGCTGAAGAGATTAGCAGCCAGATAGGTTACCTGATAATGTAGACTTTATTCGAAGATCTATCCAACACTGCAACTATTTTTAAAATGGGAATAAATAATGCTTAAATAAAAGTTGAAAGAAAAAAGTTGTCAAATAGTCGAATTAAGGCAAAGAGTTTTTTCTTAACCAAAAACCACTCTCGAAGCAGAACCCGAATGACCTGGGCCGCCATTGATAAGATGAGATCACATGTGTAAAGACGTCGATCCCGTGTCTATGCGAAAAAAAAACACATCCGTTTCTTCCAGGCAGGTAAATAACAACACCCTGGTATTACACTATGGTGGATATCGCAGTAACGTTGGGTAAAGATTAAGTCACGTATGGGTAAACATGTTAATGGATGTCAGGTAAAGAGTAAACCCGGATTGCGTAATCTTGTTTACCACGAATAATCTAATGCATCCACTGCCTGATGGAAATCATTATTATTGGCCTTGGACATACTTCAAGCGACGCGATTTGGACGCCGCGACCGTGTTTTGTATGAACGGTTCAGTCGCGGCGACTGGGTCGCGTTCTTGGGCATACATACTTCAACTAATGATTGGCGACGGCACTGAATTATTTGCTGGGCTCATCCCACTAGAATTTCGATATTTAGAATTCATTCTATCTGTTTTTGATTGTTTTGTATTTTGCAATATTATTTTGTTTCCCGTACCTAGCGGCGATGAGCTGGTACGAAAAGCTTTCGACGTTCAAATTGTGGCTTCTGATTGGTTTTGAAAAGCTATTTCAGCGTTTCGACCTGGTAACTCCCTATTTGACCTAATGAGCATAATTATTGCGTTTTTTTTTCTTTGGAATTTTAGTAAAAGGCACAAATTGAAGGTATGCTAAGTCGGTTATTGAGAAAGAATAGGAAATCACTCTGAAATACTGGACTTTGGGAAGGAATTAAGAGAATATTACTTAGAAGAAGAGGAAGATTTACACATATTCTCATTAAGTCTCGAGAGGGAGTCTGATACAGTAAAAAAAACAAATGAATCGAAATAAACGAAATTTCTAAGAAAAAGAAGCAAGAAACTGAGTCAGCCGCGTCGCAACGTCTAGGCGTAGCGACGCGATTGCATGAGAAATGAAAAAAATCGCAGAAGACTCACAAAAGGAAGTATGCCCAGGTCGCGATTGACAAGCGATCTGGTTGCCACACCATTCCTCGTCAGATTTTGTAAAAGTTGGCCGCGCGTCTACGGTTTGGTCTTGAAAATGAATATGCGTGGAATGACCGCGGCAGCTTTTGTGATGTTTGAAAGTTAAATCGCATGGCGACCAAATCGCCGTCGCTGCAAGTATGCCCGGCCCTATTCACGATCCTCGTTCCAGCAATGTACACACATATGGTCTTCGAAAAGATGGCCATAGTTCGTGCGTGGTTTCATCGCGTCGCGGCCGTAGAATCGCGGCCGGACCCACTCGATATTCTCACTTGGAGCATGCTCTAACCGCAGCTCTCGTTCATGTCTCGCCGCGATTCTGCGGCATTCTTTTTGAGGTCTACAACAGAAGTTTCCGCGAAGAACTCTAACAATCCCAGAGGCCTTGTTACTGTCGCTCTCGAAATGTTACTAGCGAATATACACCCACACGCCTGATTCAAAAGTGGTCCGGGGTGGACTCTATAATTCCTTCTCACTCACTATGGACGAGTTTCTCGAAAAAAAAAAGAATTTTGTGTTTCGGGGCGAATATTGCTACCGACCAACATTGAGTAATAACAGCAAGCTGCAGCAAATGTGCCTGTTCTTGAACGGAAAACTCGTCCACTTTGAGAAGACGGAAAAGTGTTGTTTCAAACGGAAATGATCATGAATAGCACCAGGAAAATACTGTTCGCACTAAAATTGTGGGTAAACCACAATCTAACTTCAGGGATTAATATGTAGAATTGATCTGACCGCAAAGAAGCAAAGCAGCAAAGTAAATTTGTTTATTTCTGACAACTAATAAACACTTTAATTACATCCGCTTGTTGCGCTCTCTTAAATGCCTCCAGAGTCTCATCCAGCTTGTAGTGAGCCCTCGTAAGCCCAGACAAGTCAATTCTTCCCGATGCGACAAGATTCAATGCAGTGGGGTAGCTAAAATCCGTAACGTCCAGAATCTAAAATTTGATATGATCAAGTTCTGTCCTCACCAGTTCGCGTATCTGAAGACTCCTCTAATGTCGACTTCTCTTATGGCTGAGTCAATAATTGGAAGCTCAGCTCTTGGTGCTCCAAGTCCAACCATAACAATTACTCCTCCGGAGCGTGTGGTCTGGAAATCCGCTACTTCAGAAATTGACTAAAACAGAAAACAGTCGATAAAATCCCACCAGAATGGACGATTCCATGCACGATTGTGCTCCTGTGCATTCTATGGTCACTTCGGGTTCACCTCCCAAAGATTGAATAACCGCACTACGCACGTCAACTACGGACATCCCCCTAATTGTAAAATGCTTACTAATTACTTAGTCTAGCTAGTTGAGACATTTCGATAACAAGCCATTACTTGACACAAATGGTGTGTTCGGCACCTAGTTTCTTTGCCAGTTCCAGTCGACCCATATCCAAATCAGTGATGGCGACCTGAGCCACACCCATGGCTCTCGCAGTCATCATACATAATGTTCCTATGGGACCTGCAAATCTCATTTGTAGACGTTTCTCTGAAAATTTCTCGCTTCGACGAAGATTACCTGCTCCCTGCACCAGAATGCGCTGTCCCATTTGTACATGAGCTCGTCGGCAAGCATGAACCGCAACGGACAAAGGCTCAAGAAGTGCGGCTTCCTCGGAAGTGACGTTATCAGGGAGTCTGGCAATGGTTGTAATGTACAAAATTGTTTGTGTAATGGAGACAAGAAGTAACTACGACGAACTCTTCCTATGCGAGGCAACAATTTTGGATTTCTAAAAAAAATTATGAGCTATGTACAATGAATTATCCCAGTAATTTGCACAACATTCTTGAACTGCCTTAAATTTGGGCCGGTAGTAAAGTGTCATTGTGGCGGATGAGCTCCAAAACTCACCACCACGCATTAGGTGATGATTGCATGCTGGCTCACATCCATGCAGCAAGAGATAGCAGATCATCGACGTCCACGTCACTGCTAGAGCATGCATGTGGCAACGGAGGAGATCATTGCCCTGTTGGGAGGTGATCGCGTTCTCTTGCTGTAGAAAGAGTGGGAGTGAGGTGAGTAGACGCAGAGTGAGCCGGTTGGGGTAGTTAATTCTGAGTCCACTCGTTTCTTCCGCTATTTGCACAGCCAGAGAAGGCGATCAGCTCCCAGAAGGGCGATGATCTGCTTTGTTGTCACATCTATGCTCTAGCAGCGACGTGGCTGGCCTCGCCTAAAGCGTGGTGGTAAGCGTTGGAGCTCATCTCACTGCCATGACACTTCACTACGGGTCTTGATGTTCAGCCTGGAAAACCATTGAGATTATTATTGTTCCTCCTTTAATGCAGGATATATGGAGATGCTTCGGTTTTCAAGTGGCACCAAACTTCTCTCACTTTCGCAGGAATTTCTTTCTTGAGAATCCATAGCACTTCCGCCCCTGCCCACATGTACCCTTTGAATGATTCACAGAGTTCTCCGCAAACCTTTCTGCAAACTTCATTCAAAGCAAGACAAGTCCCAAAGCTTAAGCTATGAACAAGATTTATTTCCACAAGTCCGGTGGACTGCGAGGTTCTCAATCATGCTGTGCGATCCAAATTCTACACCACATACCCTTCATAATGAGACTGTTTGGATCACACGCATTATCACGTCTAGCGTAAATTCATTTGTATTCTTCAAAAAATTCCTCCAGGTGGATCAATAAGTTGGAGTTGAGCTCCCAAACAATTAAATGAAAAGTAATGAGAGCCTTACTTGTAGCAAAAGTCAGCATCGTGAACCACATATCTCGCCAGGGATCCGTGGATTGGAGGTGTGGCGAAAAACTTCATGTCGGGACAGAGGTTATACCTACCAGTCTGCAATTTTGTCTATAATGTCGGACTACATATTGAATAGGCAGTATCGATCGCTGAAATCTCCTGACAAGCCTCTTTTCAACAGAAAAAAACATGCGAAGGGTACAGCATCTGCAAAGATGCTCGCCAATAGAACCTATGATGAAAAAGAAGAAATGTTCTGGAAGACTGTCAGGGCAGAAATAACCAGCAGATGCATACCTTGCAATGTTCACATCCACGACAAGGAACTCCTGGTTCAAGAGCTACTCGGTCTCCAACAGAAAAACCCTTCACGTGAGCACCTACATCCGCCACAGTGCCAGAGGTTTCATGGCCGAGCACCTAAAAAATTACGGTAGCTACCCAAAAAGAAATAACATCCTATCACTAACCATTGGTTCCTTCACCACAAAACTACCAATCGCACCATGTGTCCAGTAGTGCACATCTGAGCCACATATTCCGACTGTGTTTACACTGAATGTAATTCCGATACGAAGAAGATTGAGAGGATGAAAAATTAAAAATTGGGAATTTTTAGTGAGCGATTCAAATTCCGAAATCATTTCGCTCTCTATCCTCTACCGATGAAATCAGCCCCGATGCAATCATTTCCTGAGTGAAATTCTGTTCATCTGAGATCCCTCCTCAGAAAATATAATACAAGTGAGATACTGCTCAACTGGTGATACTTCTGCCTCATGAGTAAAATTCTGCCCTCTACATTGACGTTGATGACACCATATGGAACAACAACCAACTCAACTTTGTCAACAAATAAATATTTTAAGTAATCAAAAATGTGCAACCTTGTGAAAAAAAATATGGAGGAGATAAAGCAGGTTTTGTAATGAGCTGAAGCAAAATATTCAGATTAAATCTAACCTAGCTTTAGTTCAAGCAAAGTGACTTACTGCTAGGTAGTACTGTTCGCGTCTCTTAAACAACAGGTTTTGCTTTATCGCACCCTTACGTCTCAAATGAGGATCGCCTTTGTATACATTCATTTAACGGAAAGAGATCACTTTTAAAATTAGATAAACACTGCGGCAGCACTGAAAACTTCTACGACAGTCGTTGTTGCTCTCGGGAAGTATAGCAGCTCCCATCGCCAGCTCTAGTTTTTATATGTATTGTTATAATAGAAAGAGCATCCACTGAACTTGGAAAAATGGTCACACAGAGAACAATTAACCAATTATCCACACCTTATTAGTAGCTGGTTATCTGCTGGTTTTGGTATTTCTCGCTGTTCCAGGCGAATATCGTTTACTCCATACAAAACAGCTGATAGATTGTCTTCAGGCATTGCTTATTGGAAAGCACTGAAAAAGGAAACTCATGATGATTGATGCAGTAAACAACATTTCGTGAGAACATTGATAAACACTCGAAATGTTCATGAGAGATAGGATGACTCGTTCTGAATATCGACTGTGAAAAATCGAACAGTGACAACTAATAAGAGATTCAATTTCGTAGGAAATATAGGGTGAAACACGGTAACAACTCGTGTTTTGCTTTTAAAGGTACGTGCTCTGCTTTGAAGTCAATCCCAATTGGAATTTCGTTAATTCGTTTATCAGGATGGTGCTCTAACAATTGGGACACATCCGACTCAAGATCGCGGAAGATGTAATTCTGAGGACCTCTGTACTGGTTTAATCGAGTGCCCTCAATTGCCCAGAGCCCTATCTATTGTATTGGTGGGTTTTCGCGGGAACATGGAACCTTTAAAAAGGCACATGTGAAATCAAGGGAACAATTTTACTCCAATCAAATCCGCGTCACAGCCTGCGTCTCATTGTCTGAATACTTGCAGCTGGAAGACACATAATTGTAGATGTTGTTCGTTGTTTTTTTTTTTGCTAATTGGGAAGCAGCAAACATAAATCACATGACATTGTTCCAGATCGGATCTCAATCTTTTTTCTTCCTCGCTTTTCTTTCTTGCCGCGTTTGGAGTAGGAAACTTCCCAATAAAGGGTCGAAGCTTCATTGTCGAGAGGACAAAATCCCTAGCAGTTTTCACTGCACTTATATGATGCTACTCCAGTAGAATCCTTGGGCACCCACAAACTTCATGCAGCCCTGTATTCAGAATAAAGTAAATGATGGGAAATTAATGAAATTTAACTAGGAAGGCGAGGTTACACTGTTAGAAACGATTCTTGACAGGCGCTCAATACAAAGACCAGAAACGTGTTAAACCCCCAGCAGATAACGTCTGACAATCAAGAGAATACAAATTTGGACTGCCAAACAAGAGCATATATTTAGTGTGTTGAACAAAATGAAACAACTCCGCGAGAAGTGGAATAAAATTCTCGAAATTGCGTGATATTTCCAGCACTGAGTAAAGGTATATAGGGCCAAAAACAAAAAAAAAACCATAGCTCGGTTTCGTTACCAGGAATGAATTTTAATCAAGAAAGAAGGGCAAATAAGGAAGGTCCACTGCAGCAGCAACGATCATGCAATGCATTCTATGTTAATTACAATGATGCACATTGATGATGCAACCACACAGTTCGGAATTGGAAATATCCAGTGCTAATCGATGGAAAGAGCATTTCAAAGTGCAGCGAATAGAAGAACTGTTAGAAACGCGTGGAACACATCTGCCTGGGGCGGCATACACCACTGAGATTACCCAAGATAAGCTTGTTAACACCACACAAGTTTACCCACCGCAAGCAAGGGCGTCTACTCATTTACCCCGGGTAGTCTCAATCATGCGTCCAGACCCTGGCTTAGTTGTGGTAACAAAGGTCTAGCCTCTAATCAAATGGATAAGAGAAAAACTTGGAATGATCACGCAGAGGTTATATAAGGAGATCATTTAAGAGCAAGACTCATGTCACACAAGGAAAACTTCCTTTTGAGCAAAGATTTTAGGCTGAAAGGATGGTAGAAACGATTTCGATCGCCATTGATAAGATGAGAACGCGTGTGTAAAGGCATCGATCCCGTGTGCACGCGAGAAAACCACGTTCAACGTGACCTGCATCAGCCGCTGACCGGGTGTTCACAACAGAGAACTGCTAGAAATGCTCGCTGACACTAAGGGGATGATGGACCAGAGGAGAAATAGTCTCTTCAAAGTATCTTTTCCCGCAGTTTATCTCTATTTTCCGAACTATTTTTTTTTTCAGAATTTGTTCTATTTCCCGAATCACTACACAGCCACAGAAAGAAGATTATGGTAGCCGATTTATTTGAGGACCTTTCCTCAAACTAATTGTCATTTCAAATTTTAAACGAATATATTGTTGCTTCGAGAGAAGATGAAAATTTGTATATGTCTGTGTTCAGTGCGGTTTTTTGCTCTAGGAAGAGCAGCATAAAGCGACGACTTTAATGCCACACTCTTTAGCTATTCTTTATTTAATTATTTATTCATTCAGTCATTTAGTTATTTAGCTGCCTATTTATTTATTTATTTATTTATTTATTTATTTATTTATTTATTTATTTATTTATTTATTTATTTTACCACTAAGAAGGAGACCTTGGAGAACAAAAGAAAGCAGGAAAGTGTGGGACACTTAGGGTAAGAAGGGCAGGTAAAATGGACAGTTGCTCAACTATCGTTGCATTTGAGATAAAGGAAGCAGTGTAAGAGGACTTCTAAACAGGGCTCAAAATCTGCTCTGGATAAAAAATCAGGTAGGCATTATTCTTTGTGGTCAATTCTTGCAGCTTTTTTACAGTAGAGAGCAGAAAGATACATAGCATCTGTTCCAGAGCCTCTTTCAAGGTAGAGAATGGGAATTCAAATTTTTATCGGGGTTGTAGATGGTCATGTAGAATAGAAATGAGTTCAACCGTCCCCTCTCTCCCTTCCCAGCCCCCTTTCGTCGGCTACTTTTCTCAAGAAAGATTTTTATTCGTACAGGTAGAAATCTGTAGTTCAATGACATCCACAATATCTTACAAAATGTAGACTTTCGGTGGAATGCGAGCGGAAATGAAGTTACTTGCAGCACAACTAACTTACTTCTGCTGGAAAATGAGCGTGCGCCGGCTCCTGGTTGACCTCTACCCTCTTACTTGAAGTCTGGTCAGCAGTAATCCTGTATTGATGTTTCTGTCATTTCGCCTCATTCCGTAAGCCCATATTCAGAAGCCAACGCTGCCGCTGACGATACTATGTACACATTTTTCTAAACATGTTCGCTTATAATGTAAACTACTGTACCTTCGAACACTCCGAACATTCCAGTTAGTGGCGCTGCAACCAGTTGTGCAGGTCATGGAGGAGAGGTTCGAATCTTTCTCTTACTCGTGGTAGCAGGTACCTCAAGGGCTTTATGAGTGAGGATACGGTACGCACAAGTTATTGGGATGCAAAATTTTCACAAGCCAGCGTAGATGAACTCACAGACCATATTTAGGGCGTGGTTGCCTAGGGTTTTCTTTGAGAGCAGTAAGTTTTCCAAACAACCTCTTTTTACATGTCTACAAACTTGAACAAGTTTTCTGCCTTCATATGCACTAAAAAGCAGGCAGTTCTTCGCAAAATCTTTTTTTTTCTGGTTTTTAGAGGGGCCTTCAACACATTGAACAGTTTCTATCCATTAGAAGCAGCTGATCCAGCTAAATGGGATTTCAAAAAGATGCGACTAGTTTGAGTAACGTAAGTAATCTAGATAAACGGTTCCGCATGAAACAAAATTGGAACTGATTTTGAGGTGAGGCCAGAAAAAAATTAGTTTTTACCAACTAATTTTTCTCTACCAGGGCGAAGAACTATCCGGATTTCAGATCTATTTTTTTCAAGTTCAAGTTTTTCCCCAGGGCTTACGGAAACCAGCGGGGCTGATCTGTCAATTTTAATTTTAATCAGAATAACCTCATTAGAAAATGACAACCAAGCAGGGCCTATTCGTTCCGCGATTCCAGTAGTAGAGAGTTGGACATGAACAACCAAGTAGGAATCCGGACTCAGTGAAAGGCCACCGCGTCGTGCCAACCAGGAGAATTCTCCGAGCTCACAAACCCCGCCCGTCAGGGACCATTATGCCCATTCCACTACTCATAAATGACTACCCAGTGAATGTGGGTAGTGAAAAAGCAAGTTCCTCAATTTTCTGGAATTAAATCATAACCATTTCCGACAAAAGCGCGCAAAGGAGCAAAAAAGTTTTTTTGCTGACGTTGTTGCAGTTGAAATTCATCCAAGAAGACGTATAAGACAGTGCCGACTAAATTCTTGCACAAAACGTTTCTGACGAAGGAGAAAGTGTTTAAGATGACACACTGATCCACAAGTTAGTTCTGCTCAGGGGTGTAGTGGAACTATCGGGCCCTGATTCCCAAAATCCTTCTTATCTTCCTACTACTGTAATTAATGGAAATGGACTTTGCACAGGAGGTCGCGGTGAGAGGTGAAGTTGCAAATGACACTGCATAATTTCATCTGTTATTTAGAGATAAAATAAATCCTGTAGTATGAATTTAGAAAATAAATCTTGTAATATGAATTTAATGGCGCATCATTCTTTCGTTAATCATTTTTCTGAGTCAAACGTACTGTAGGAGGGTTCTGAAGCGTATCTATGTGGGCATACTAACAAAAAAGTGCACGAAATTAAGGTGATGGTCCGAGATGAGACCTATATGGTTAGAGGGCCCATCCAATGTCATATTACAGGCTATACGTGGATTCTGGTAAACGGTCTATGGAAACTTAGATTTCCATTTCGGTGACATCCAGCCATACCGACAACGGAAAGACACTTCGGCGACTTGGCACACCTTCCGCAGCTTATGGTAGACTGGCTTATGCAACTCGTGACTCTGATTCCAAATCTGGTTTCGCCTTTCCCGAATCCTGCCTCCATCAGGGATTACGCCTGCTTTTCTCAGGGGACATGACGGTGCAGTGCAGTAAGTGGCATAGTTAGAATGCAGAGGTGAGCGAAGGGCAGTTAAGTTACCGCGTGAAATCCCCCGAAATTTTACACGGAGGGGTAGTTCAAGTGCCAATTACGATTATCAATATCATTTTGTACAAGACAGTACATACAACACCACATTTTCGACGCATCCTTCTATAGTCGCCGTAGTTGGAAATCACCTAGGTCGGAATTCTGAGCTTCTGTAGACCATTGCAGATTGTTGATAGTAACATCATGCAACACACAGTAGCGAGTAAAAAGATTGCAACTTTTGGTTTTTCGTCTATAACGTCTTTCAAAGCAGAGTATGAAGGCTCAAATTTCTACGAGAACTGAAGATACTCATGTGAGATAGGAAGAAGTTAAAACTCTCTCACTCCGCCAACTCTGTGTTTTCTATGATTTTTTCCCAGAGGTCGAAATCTGTAATTTGGCAGCATACGCAAAGTCTTTTGAAATGTCTTCTCTTGTTGGGATCGGGCTCCGAATTGATTGCTTGTATAAGGATCAATCCGTATTCGTTGGGAAATGTGCATGTGGTGACTATTGGCTGACATTCGCGAAGACTATATGAAGTTAGTTCAACAGTGATGCTTTATGGATGATTTTGCTCTTTATGGATGATTTTGCTAAGTTCTGAATTTTTTCTTTCTCCTCTCGAGAAGGAAGATACCTCAGCGATCCCATGAGTAGTAAAGATGCTCCTGGATTCCTAGAATATTGCCGTGTACATGGCGACTCATGTCGCCTTGGATTTATCGACACTGCACTACTCGAAATTAGGAGTGCTAGTCAGTAGCAGGAGTGGGTGTACTCCTTTGCTCCCCACACGAGCTCTCATACTTCGCCTGATGTCTTTCTTGTCTCCTACAGTTCATCGCATTTTAGCAAAATCCACCTCATCGAATCCAAGGCGACATGAGTCCTCATCAATATTCTAAGAATCCTGGAGCATCTTTATTACTCGCGGGATCGCTATCGTCCTTCTCGAGATAGAACAAAATCAGAACTTATTTTCCGTAATGTGTACAATTGGTTGTATCGCAACTAGCCGGGATATTTTGGAATCCCGAAGGAGCAATAAAATGTGTTAAATTCTGGCACCTGTAACTAAACGTTTAAAACCATTAGCAGCATCTCTTCCTTTCAAACAAAGCCGACAGAGGGTGCCAGAGAGGCAAAAACACATAGTCTTCAAATGTCAGTCAGTAGTCACCACATGCACATTTTCTAGAGAATACGGGTTGATTCTTATGCAAGCGATCAATTCGGAGCCCGCTCCCAACAATAGACAGTTTGAAAGACTTTGCGTATGGCGCCAAATCACATACCTCGACCTCTGCGAAAAAAATCTTTAAAAATATAGAGTCGGCGGCGTAGGGAGGTTTTAACTTTTTCATGAGTATCTACAACCGCCATGAAAATTTGGGCTTTTTTGCTCTGCTTTGAAAGAATTTAAAGACAATAAACCAAAAGTTGCAATCTTTTTGCTCGCTACTGTATATCAGATTGATACATCATATTGCAAAATCATGTTGCAAAATCATGTTGGATCTAAACACATAGATCTCGCCAACCTGACCCGAAATTAGCAAGTGCTAACTAAATGATTCAAAAGTTAAAACTGATAACCTGTTACTGGACTGGATTTCCACCACATCGCCGTTGAGTGCGTAAAATGAACCAACTAGCTGATAATGGAGATATCGCAGAGTAGTGAAATGAATAGTGATAACCTTCACAACATTTGGAGATGGGTTAGTCTGCATTTTGTTCTCCACTGGTCCGAGATGCAGTGGCATCATCATCATCCAGATCCTCTCCGAGCCGATTCATGTCTAGATGGTTAGATGGTCTTGCGGTGCCTAGGTCTAGCACAGCACATAACATCAACCTCGTCTTCGAATTCAACATGATTCATCGATCTCTTGGTGAACACTCTGCTCCTCTATCCTGCCGTTGCGACGTTGAATGAACGGCATTATGGTTAGCAGTGTCCTTATAATTCGATTTGACACCTCCTGATTTGACAACCTGGACAACCCGTCGAACCGCAGCCTCACTGACACTGCTGTGTTTGTGACTGTTCCATGATAGGCGGAATATTTTTCACAAAGGTTATAGACCATTATTTATGGTGCTGAGTTTTCAAAACCTGTATGGTGCAAATGGAATCATCCACTGTGCCGTATCGATCCCACCTAGAGCGTACGGCGGTCCACCATGTGCAGAAATTCTAGAAGAGTGAAAAAAACTAAGTGCTGCAAGACGTTCTCACCAACTCGACGAAAACTGATTTTGCCTGAAAAGCGGTGAAGCTTCTATGAAGAACGAGAGGCGAGGCACAGGAGCACATGATTCATGACTTCAAGCAGCGGCTTATTCTAGAATTTCAGTAAAGACAGCTGCTAAATTTGGAGATCTGGAGATCACTCCTAGTTTTCCAAAATGACTGCTTACATTGGAAATCCATTGCAGCCACTGATGGATTTTGTAGCTGCTTATTCTGGAATTCCGACTTCTTCAGCTGCCGATTTTGGAAATCCAGAATCACCAGCTGTAGATTTTGGAAAACCCAAAATCGGCAGCTGCAGATTTTGGATTTTCCGATTTTCCAAAATAAGCAGCTGTAGATTCTAGAAAATCCAAAATCAGAAGCTGCAAAATTTGAATTTTCAGGTTGTCCAAAATCCGCGGCTGTCTAATTTGGAGAATTCAAAATCAGCAGCTGTAGAATTCAGAAATGCTACATATTTACGAACCCGTTGTGAGTTCCGTGAAGAATTTAAAACAATGGAACAGAGAGTACAAAATTTACACTAAGCGAAAAATGCTGCAAATTTCGTGGAAAGGACTGGGAGTTGTACCTTATTAATTTACTTGCATGAGCACAAATTGAAAGGATGTCAATGGGCAAAAACTAAAAACTTGGAGATGAAACACGTTTTGCTAGCAAAAATTTGTTTGGCAGTCTTACATGAAACCCTGTCTCTTGCCCTCTCAAAAATGATTCCAACACATGTATTGGCTAAAAAATGATGTTTTCTTGTTTACCTACATCCATATGTTATCAAACCTCCATCCCTGACAACAGGTTAGGGTACTTCCAGTTGCTTTTGCTCTACGATGCGGTTGGTCCTGTATCAACGTCTAGCCGTGGTAAACCTTCATGGACTACTGGAGCAGTCCAAATCAATATTAGGAAAAAAGTCAACCTTTGTTCACAGAGAAATATTCAGCTGCATGTGTTGATTATCCACCTCTCAACAGAAGTTCTCAACGCTGCCAATCTTGCTATAGACGGCTGGACTTGTGGATTCAACGACTCTCAAGCGGAAACGTCGTATGACCTCTTGGTCGGCGGAGGTTGTGAGAAGTACATGCGTGAGTAATGAAAGTTTATGTCGTTTCTAGAATAACCTGTACTCCATGGAAACATGGCTCTACACTCGCTTTTCTGATTTCTCTACAGCAAATTTCTTGCAGTAAATTACCCCTTAAACAAGCACCTTAGATTACAATGGTACTTCTGTGTCTTCTTTCGAATAGTCTCCGAATAGTCTTCGAATAGTCTAAAAAATTGCATACTTCGGCTACGTGGTTATCGTTGGTAGCAACTACTGAATTTTTTCTCCGAGATTTTGATCGTTCCGGCTACCTAGCAAAAATTCCACGAAATTCATACAGTCCTAGGCATTAGCATTCCCAAGCTCTTAAAGGCAGCACCCACGGTAAGAAATTTCCATGTAAGAGATTTTGATCGTTTTGGATACTTAGCCCGCCGTTGCTACCAGCATTCTCAAGATATAAAGGGATTAGATTTGTTGCAACGTTCCAATAGGATGAGTTGAAATATGAGAGTATCCCCAGACTTCGCCAGTAATCGTTGCTATGGATAATGCAAATGCCACATGGATAATGCAAATGAGGAAACCCCAGACGTAAGAGGGATGATCATAAATGGGGCGCGACAATCGATAGGCATCGGTTCCACTATGGCTATCACTCCCATCGCCAGTTCATTTTGGGCACATCTTCGAGAGTACGAGCGATGAGCTCCGTTTGGCAGCGATCCATGGTGATGTAACGTGGCGATCAATAAGTATCATTTCCACGATCCTTGTCTCTTATATCGCCGGTTCATTTTTTTTCATCTTGAACTGGCGAAGTCCGGGGATATTCTAACCGTGGGAGGCAAACCGTGGGAGTGACCGGTCTTAAGAGCTACAGTAGCGGTATTCATGCACGTCGGCGGGAAGGTTTTAACCCACATGCCGGTGGACGAGATTCGCGGGTAGAAAATTTGTATTCATGAAAACGGCCGGTATCTTCCCGGCCTACCCGGTGGGTGGACGAGGAGGTTTCCGCTTACCCGACCATCTAGGCCTCGGGAAGTTCCATTTTCAATATTATTGCGTTGCATTGACGAATCTTGATATAGTAATGCGTTCTTAAGATTCAGAAGAATTTTGTGTTGTTTTCCACTTAGTTAATTGAATGCTATGTTCATTCCGTACTTATTTGTTTTCACTACCCAAACAATATTTCTTTTTTGTTTTCAGATATGTGTGTTATTTGATTGCTCACTATCGTTGATCACCCAAAAAATGGCATTTATCCAAAAAGAAAAAAGCACTATTTCAGAATAGAAGCCTCAAAATCTCAAAAAAAATTGCCAAAAATTGGGAGAGGGGACTGTGTTTGAGGGGCTGACCACGATTACACCGTACAGGCGTGCCACACAAAGGCAAAAGTCAAAAGACTCGGCAAGTGTAGGCGATAAAACTGTGGAATAAAACTAGTAAAGCTGGAAAAACAAATGGGTTGCCTGAGCCCGAAATGGCATAACTAAAACACAAGTCCAGCGAAGACGCAGAGGAACTAGTCTGAGCTTCATTCCCATGTTGGACCTCAGTTGCTGCAGATGAGAGAAGGCTAAAAGAAAGCATACTTGTGGAGAGGTCAGCCGTAGTCGTTGAGTTATCCTAAGTACCAAGTGCTATTGAATGACGGCTGCTAACTGCGTGGGGGACAGACCTTTGAGATAACCACGATCCTAGAACGCAACTGGAATCCCATTCTGGGGCGGTCGCTAGGGCGACTCTTTGATCTGGTGCGAACCCCAGGCGTAAGCTTGAATGGGTGCTCGCCCTACCAAAATGAGATTACGGTACAAAATGGATACGAGGAGACGCTGCTAGGGTCCTTACACGACGTATTTATTACTCGGTTCGTTCTGCGTTTTAGCGCACATTTATTGCAGACGGTGATTATGCTGAAAACTTTCGAAATCATCAAAAATTTGCGTTCTGGAAGTAAAGCACGCTTATTTAGTTGTTTGAATAGGACATCTGAATCAATTGTTGAGAGCGACTTTTTTTAGCAGAAGTGAATCTTTGTTGTGCACGACATAAAGACTGCTACAAGCAACAAACAGGATATAGACCCTGCAATGTTCAGCTGTGTTTGTGCTTGGAGGTGAGGAAATGTTTTTTTGTGTCCTTTCGCTTTTTTCCCTTTCTTCCTCTTTATCAACATATTGACCAAGATGTAAAAGTAATTCATTCAGAGTAAACGCGTATCGCATTTTCAATTCCATCACCGTTGCAACAGACATCATTCGTATCAGCCAATTATGAAGGCAACATAGAAGGGAATTCTCTCATAGCAAGTGAACACAGTCTACGTCAATGGCGCTGGCCCATCTGCGGCCTCGAGAAGGACGTTAATGAAAGCTTGCTTCTCAGGCTGCTAATATACTCTTCAAGTAGTATAGCTCCTAACATCGGCGAAGATTGGCAACCACATTTTTGAAACGAATTGATCGTATTGACTCATTAGTTGCCATGAAAAGCACAGCGACTATCGTCATATACACCTCTAGGAAGGTGTTCTGTACAGCCCCGGCGATTCAACATCGCCAAAGATTAGCGATCACCAGTCGCCAGAGATTGGCGATGGTTTGTCGTCGAAAAGAATTGATGACAACGTTGGTGACGTAGCACCTAGGTCTTCAGTTTCCAGAAACCACTTAACTATTACTTATATTATTGCTACTCTAACTCCTGTGTTACTTGCTTGGTTACTTTTTTGATCCGTGCTTCAAACTCGGCGGTTGTCTCGTTGCGGATCGTAGCATTCTTTCCAATCGTTTCTGGTTTAAGCTGTTGTGGACCAGTGGATAAGGCACTTCATTCTGTCATCAACGATGTTATATCGAGTGGAAAAAGAGTCACTCTTCCTGGTTGGAGGTCTACCAAGGGGGCACTTCTTCTCACGCTGGTACCACTCGATGACACCCTTCCTCCATCGCCCGTCATTCCTTCTCATCACATTCTGGCCCAACGGTGCTTTGGCTGATTCGCGTATTCGAGAGAATCCGTGACTTTGGACAGGGAGCGAGTGTCAGAGTTATGTAGTTCTTCACATCGTTGTCTACGCAGCGTATAGCCGACCTATGTCTTTCAATCGACGCCTGCATTGTCCTCAACCGTGTTTCGTTCGCTCTCATCAACGTCCACGTCTCGCTACCGTAACACAGTGCCGACATGACGGTGCTGTCAGCCGTCAACCTCTGTTTCTTGGTTTCAGACACAGCAGGCTTGATGGTGCGGCCCACGCAGCTCTCCTTCTCCTGATGATCTCAGGCTTCAAATCGTTGCCCATGTTAGTCAGTCGCTCTATACAGACGTATTCGGCGGTGTCTTCGAGCGTCGCCTGATCGAGCCGGACTGCGAAGGGGTCCGCGAATCTGTTCTTCAACACCTTGGTCCTCTTCGCGTTGAGTTGCATTCTTTTTGCCTTCTTTGTTAAGTTGATGGACCATCTGCTCTGCTTCTTGCGGCGTGTGTGTCACGAGCACAATGTCATCAGTGAACCTCAAATGGTTCAACATTCCTCCGTTGACGTTTACTCCGTACTCGTCCCAGTCGCACTTCCTGATCACCGATTTCAAGGCGGGAATAGGTTAGGGCTGATCACCTTGACGTACACCCTTCTTCATTGGCACGACGATGGGGCGGATGAAGGGATGGGACCTAGTCGTACAGTTCGAGTAACAGTCCTTCAATACGTCTACATATTTCTGTTGGATTCATTGCTCTAGAAGACTCTCCCAAACGGTGTGGTGCTCCAATGACTCGAAAGCCTTACAGTAGGAGATCCGGTATATGTCATACGATCCAACGGCCGAATACGCCGCGCGCGGCCTCTGCGTGACGGCTGCTATAATTGGGTCAGCTCTGCTGCCACCGAACTTGATGGGATATAATTGAGAGAATTATAAACTCGAAAACTTTCCACATATTCGTGAACATTTTTATGTATATTCAAGTTCCAGTGAAAGAATGAAATGAGATTTTTGCTGTTGGAGCCCTCGAGGACACAGCAATCTTTCGAATCTTTGATCGGTGGTCGGAAATTAAAAGATCCGATGAGATGCGTGTATTACATATTCAGTTAATAGCTTGCCTTTTATGCCACCGTGGAAATGTCTTGAGCTAAACAACAAAAAAAAAGCAAGGGAATCTCACTATAAAGTGTAATGAGAGGGGTATTAGGAGCTACAGTCGGTTCAGAAAACAGTAACCGTTGGATGAATTGTCATATGGAAAGCGTATAGCGATTTCGATGACTCGCATCCTTTCTGGCTTATTAGTTGCGACTTGCTCACTTTTCCGACTTGTTTATGTACGTAGTGGGTTCGCGAGTAAGTTCGTGCGGTTTTTCATGGGCATAGAAACCACGATTTCCCAAGAACGTTGTAGACCAGACTGAGGACACAGCAATCTTTCGAATGCATAGCTCCTTCCCTCTTCTATTAGTGCTGCCAAAGACAGGACAGCTTGTCAGCTCCATATCCACGAAAAATTGCTTTGTTTGAGATGATTCAATTTGTAGCCCGCGTCCGCAACTCTTGGACAAAGTTTGAGAAATGAATAGGAAATTGAACAAAATAAGCAGTGTATGACTGCACTAGACCTGTAGAGTCGAAAGTAGTGAAAGACCCCTACATTCGAGTTTTTTCTAGTCATTTCGATGAAATTTGTCCAGAAAAGTCGAGCATACCCAATGTGACCGATCACCTGTTACCGAGCATTTTGGGGTTTTGCACGGAATGTGTTACCTAGACCTACACATTGTTGAGAGTTAGCATCAGTAGTGATTATTCCTTACATCTGAAGCAATCTAATCGCCTTTATGTCCCACAAACTGGACGTCCAAAACGAGAAGCAACCTCAAAGCCAAATTGACTCTGTTTACTTCTGTGCTGTCCTTTTAGAAGTAAAGTTTCCTCTCCAAGCGTCATTGATATCCCTAGCCAATACAGCCACATTTGATCCGCGATTGAAGCGAACGATAGTCGTTCTTCCTCTTTCGCTGACTCAGTCCTGTATGGCACAGGGAGTTATGGTCTCTGCTGTTAATTCGGTTAGAGGTCTTGTCTTCCTGAGTGATAGGGGATTCGATTTCTTGTAAAACTTCGAAAGTCGCAGTACAAAACGACCTTCTGGTGGAAATTTCACGTATTCAAAGGTTTTCATGGGCATAAAGCGGACACCTGTCGCTAATTGGTGTCAGCGCAAAAGCCAAAGATTTTTGCGACAGTGATAAACTACACAGCGACGTGACTCGTAATTTATTCGTTAAGATGGTATTCTTGTGCGGTGAAACTGCAGAAACAATAACTATGTAGGAGCGATCATCTGAACCTTCCACTCCTTGAATTTAGGTGAAAAGATTCGGTGTATGTGCTCACGTGCATACAACAGTGAGCAAAAAGATTGCAACTTTTAGTTTTTTGTCTACTACTTTCTAAAGAACTTGAATACTTATAGAAATGTTCATAAACAGGTAAAGGATTTCCGAGTTTATGTTCTTTTCAATCACATCACATCAACTTCGATGGCAGCAGAGCTGACCCAATTATAACGGCCGTCACGCAGGGGTCGCGCGCAGCGTATCCGGCCGTTGGATCGTATGACATATACCGGATCTCTTACAGTAGTCTATGAACGTCATGCATGACAAGGGGCACCTGATGTTCTCTGCAGGCCTCTATCCGATGTGGTCGATTGTGCTGAAGCTTCTTCGGAATAGGTTGAGCTTCCTCCAGTGTTCTCCAGATTCTTGCAAAGAGACAACGCGTGAAAACTTTGTAGAGAACGAGCAATAGGCTAATCGGCCTATAGTTGCCGGAGTCCTCTTTGGCGCGTTTCTTATGCAAGAGCACGGTATTGGAAGTTTTCCAAGCTGTTGGAACTCGCGACTCCTCCACGTATAGAGTGAACCTCCTGGTTAAAGCGACGTAGAGCTTTCACATCTTCCGCCACGAGTTTGTCTTTCACTTTATTTGCCGCTAGGTATCGACTCAACCACATGGCTAATCTCTGACGGCGTGAACGATGTTTTCGAAACGTGATGTTCACATCCTACCGGGTACTGTAGCCGTGGACGAGCGAAACAGTCGTTCGTAGTACTTCTTGATCACAGCTTCCATGCCAAGTCGCGACGTTACTCTCTTGCCTTCTGAGTCCTTCAGGCACCGAATAACGTGCCGGTATTCGGCTATGCTACGCAGCCAACTTGATGCTAGTTCGTCATTTCGCCGCTGCCATAAGCCTCTTCCTAGTGAATTCTTCATGGTCTCTTGCAACCATTTCTCGGCATAACCTGATCAGCAAAGTCATTTCCAAGTGTTCCAAGTGACTGTGGGTAATCCTCTTCAGATTCCTCCTCTTCTCGAGCAGTTGGTGTGTTTCTGCCGTTCTCGTGGTATGGTTATGCTTTTTCTTCCTGCAGCTATCCCTGATGGTCGTTACTGCGGCTTCCAGCTTATCGTAGTCTTCGTCTATAGCATCCAGCCCTTGAAGTCGTGCATCTCGACGAGTATTTCAGCGGCCTTGGTATCCAGGATGGTCGGCGGTGGTCTTCTATGTGCCATGCGATCCAGCAGTGCCTTGGTATTATTCAAGTGGAACTTCGCCCGGAGCAACTGTGATCACTTCCTGTTTGGAAACTATGCACGAAGGCTACGTCTATGAAGACTTTACGGTTACACAAGATGTGGTCCAATTTATGCCTGTGAACTCCACTAGGTGAGATGTATGTCCACCTGCGGTTCTTCGCCTTCCGGAAGCGGCTATTCCCATGGTAGAAGTGACTGGTTCCACAGAAAGATGCTAACCGTTCTCCAGCTTCATTCCGTTCTTCCAAGCTATGTGGACCGATAAAAGCTGGGTGTGGGCCCCTCTGGTCCCACCGTAATCGTCCCGTAATTAATGAGCTAGGGCGACCACGCCCTCGTTATGTGTGGCATCTCCTCTATGGGCTGGCCACGCGGCAAAATGCGGACGAGTTATCGTTTTCGTTTTACAGTTTTCGTCCAAATGAGCAGTATTTTTGCGATTGTGATCGAGAATAGTACGAAAAACGAACTAATTGTAAAACAGAAAGCAAAATTACCTTAAACTTCTTGTAGAATTATATAATTTGGAGCGTTCGAGGATGCTTCAAATTATGCAGTTTTCTCATTCACTTCTAATTTGATTTCTCTTTCGCAAAACTTTTGACAAACCCTATGTGATTGTCACCGAGCTTTACCGTTTGGAATGAAATGTTCACAGTATTTGGAATTCAATCAGAACTGTGTTATCCTCTCTTAATAGCCTTTCAAAGTACCATTTCAACATAGTTCAACTACATCCACTAAATGAATGCAGCTAATTTATTAACTGTTAGGCCAGGGGCCAATCCCCGAGGCAGGGCCGCAGGGGATTATTTACACACAAGTATGTGACCTTACATGAGGGACCGGTATCGATTCGCAACATCACTACTTATAATAACGCGCTTAGTCTGTCTGTCTATGAGTGTACGTGTGTGTCAGAGCGTTACGAAATTAGTCCATTCAGTTTCCGAATCAGTATTGAGCGGTGAACTAACATCGATAACATATTAGTTGATATCTGCGATATCGTAACGGTCGATTAGATCGAGTAGGCCGGCGCCCAAAAGTGGGGGGACGGGTCCACCACTGTGATAAGGGTGCGCCGGCGCCCAGAAGTGGGGGAGATGGGTCCACCACTGTGATAAGGGTGTGCCGGCGCCCAGAAGTGGGAGAGATGGGTCCACCACTGTGATAGGGGTGCGCCGACGCCCAGAAGTGGGGGAGATGGGTACACCACTGTGATAAGGGTGCGCCGGCGCCCAAAGGTGGGGAAACGCATGACGGTCCAGCGTTGTGATAACGGCGCCCGCGCCCAGAAAAGGAAGTTCGTCACGGCCTAGGTAAATTTCTTCATGAATGGTGCCCTGGTACCCGTTCCGGCAATTCCCTCTACCTATGTGACCTAGGTGCACGTTATTCCAATCCGTATTCCTCTCCTCATTCCAGTCCATTTGTATCTGAATCGACCCCACCCTTCACTCTGTTTTTATACATGGGCATACCCTTATCACTTGAGTTACCACAACAACCTGCTAAGATTATTTCAAGAGAGCAGTTCCACTGAATCGGCTACGTCCAATTAACAACGGCCACTAGGGCCAATCAAAAGAAATTACTTCTCCCACGTGGAGGAAGGCTACCGCTCACGCGATCGAGAGCCTTCCAAAAGTCGATGGACTTACTCGGGGGATACAGGATCTACTAAATCTGTCCACCTTTTTTCTGCATCGTATGCGGAGTATGCAAGCGAAGCGAGCATCAGTGGAAGTCTGGAAGTCCGGTGTTAGCCGGACGGCCGGACTGGTGATTCATATAATTTGATTCATATAATTCATTCTAAAATGAAATACTAAGACATACATACGTAAAAATGAGCTTCTTTTTGCTATTGACCTATTACTTTTCATCATACAAATCGGCGATTACTTTTTCAACATCTTCTAGAGTCGGTTTCCCTTTTTCAGCGAAAACCTCACTTGCTCACCATGTTCACACTACACATCTGACTACGCCGAGTCAAATCGAGTAAAGATGTGAACAAAATGTTTCAAGTCATCGACTAGTTGCATAATCCAGAAAGTCGAGGTGCTCCAAATATGAACAGCTCAAAAAGAGTGGGAAATCTAGTCCTTCGAAACGGTGACTACTCAAAAAACTCTAAATTCTATCGGGCATATCAATTGCCTCTTTTCTCTGTCTATCCCACCCTCACATTAAAGGCGCGCGAGGAAATTCTGGCTTTCTAGGAGTAGAAATAGAAAAATAGAGGTCGAAGCTTGCGAGAATTTGTTCATTCACAATGTGTGTGGAAAACGATAACTTATTAAAGCTCTCTTATAGCTCGAAAGAAACTGATAAGTAAATTGGAAGGTATGACTAGTTGTGAAACTCGTCAATCATCTTAGATGATAGCCGTAAACGTCGCGAAGCGACTATTTGACCTCTTGGCACCTCACTAGCGGGCAGCCAATCGCGGGATCTTCCAGCCAATCACAGCGCTGCTATAATATGGCCCTTAATTACAGCGGTCCAGAAGGGCCGTCTCCCATAAAAGCTTCGTAGGGTCTCGGGCTGACGCATGCGTTGAAGTCTCCGGCTATGATTAACTCCGGCACTTCGCCGCAGACTCTCGAACCTCGTCCTGGGAATCCGTAGATCCTTCCTCGTCCTTGTCTGCGGTTGACGCGTAGATTTGGGTCACCAATACAGTGGTCTTCTTATCTAGCTGCAAATCTAAGACACCGATTCTGTGAAAAGGGAAGCTTGCTTGCTGAATCTTCGGTATCAAGTTAGGTGCGAGAACGAGGCCAATTCCTCCTGATGTGGAGTTGTCCCTCCTAGATCCCTAGATCCCAGGAACAATCCAGCTCCGTTGCTCCATGTGCAGCGGGGTCCTCCTCTCCGTTTCGCAAAGCCAAATGGCATCGAATTTGATTCGCTCGGTTTCCTTCATCAAAAGCTCAGCTGAGACTGACTGCAGATCGTAGGTGTCGTCTGTCACATGAGTAGTCCGCGTCCGTAATCGTTTACTAGAGTTTCCTTGGTCCTTATCCTTATGGCAGCCTACTGTGCCCCTGGAATCCACCTCGTGTCCTGAAGACGCTGCCGCATAATCCGAATTGACCAAGTGCAGGGAACAAAACCAGATTCATTGCTACTTGAAGCGAGAGTAAAGTACCACCCCTTCGACTTCCTGGGCCTCGGAGGTGGGCCCTCCGTGTTGGCCGGGTGCGGGGAAAGACCCCTCGTAATAGGAGAAAAACGGGCCTCCCCCACATACCCGTTCACTTCCACACCACGCTGAGGTACGGATAGGGTTTGTGGGAGAACTCTTCTGTATAACATCTAATTAATTGTGACATGTTTGCTTTTTCTAACACAGAATGTTCGCCCTTGTCATCTTTATGACTGGAGCTCAATTCGGCTACGGTAGATTCCAGTGATTGTTTAATAGGTATCGGACTATCACTCCAGCGTGATGCAATCGCAGAGGATAACCATTACTAGACCCTAATAGAACAAGTTCATACCTTTTCCTGTTCTAATATTCTTTCTTGCGTTTTAGAAATACACACTTAGAATGAAAAGTTCTCGGTGAAAAAAAAACATTCGGAGCTAAGTGAAAAACCCCTGCTCACTTAAGGGCACCAGGGTATCCTCTTCACATCTATGAACCTAACCTGTAATGTTTTGTTTCATTTTAAGCTTCTAATATACTTCTTGTTCACCTACTCATTCTCACAGCCGCCACTATTTCTCTTTCTTTTTTTTCCTTCCATTCTCTCACTGTCGAAGTAACCACTTAGTATTTCTGGCAAATTCCAGAGTTTCGGAGAAGATTTTGTTTCTAACTCATGGAAACAAGGCAAATTTTGACAATTCAGAACCCGTTTACCTGAAAGAAATCGTACTTGTGCATCAAATATAAAATGATAAAGGTCCCTATTTTCAGTCACATCTAGGCTTACAGCAGCCAGTTTGTTATGTGCCACCATCTTCTTCATCAATGTATAGCAATCAAAACAAGTAAATTTAAGTTAATTTTTGAAATCCGAAGACCCAGAGGGTTCGTTCCCAACTCTTACCTGTTCTCGATCCCTCTCGAGTATGGCTGATCGTTAATCGGGTGGAGAGCTGCTTGCTCGATGGGTGCGTCCGGGGTGGGCCCTAATCGGGGGAACCGCTACGCGACCGGGCAAAATGTTGCGAAATCGGGCAAGGAGCTACTGTCTGTTTCAAGGATCTTGTCACTTGGCTGTCCGCTAAGATGAGGCAAGTCTCATCATGTTGTTATAGGAGAGACATGTTTTGGGGCGCTTCCCGCTACCGATCGTCGATTGATATCGTCAATTTCCATGATTTGACGTGTGATAAAATGCGCGCTGTGTATTTAAACAAAATACATTGAATTGCTCCAGTTTTTGGAACGGACAGTACATGATCGCGCAAAAAGCTACAAGATCGGGCAAATGCTTAAACTCATCAGGACTTGTTTTGAGGGCCCTTGAAGCTTTTCAGGCGCTTTTAAAGCGCCAATCTTTAGCGACGTCGATGCTAGATGCTATACTGAGTGTAGCGGCAGCCTTAAGATGAATGCTTCTCCCATTTTGAAGGTTATTAACCCAGGGCAGCCTGCCTTGCAAAAGCTCATGAAAAAGTCCGGGCAATGGCCTAATACGTTTCTGAGCTTATTCGATCTCTCCTCGTAAAAAGCTGCAATCCCAAACGGTTCTTAGGGAAAAATTACTAGAAAAATCTCATTGGATCTCTATTATGCATTTTGTGTAAAAAGTATGTAGTGTATGAGAAATGGTTCCTCATGAATGTTATAGGCTTTGATTGACAAAAAGGATGGATGTGGCTACAGAATATACAAAAGCTGTACTGATGGTCGCAGATTTGGTCCGAAGTACTACAGTAATATGGAAGGTTGGCCGTTCGGTTTTTATTTATTACAAATAAGGGGATATTCAGACATGCTATGCGTATATGCTCTTCCTCTTCTTTGGTATTTGTCTTGTTCGTCGATGGGGTCTGCTTTCCTGGCCTTTTGACGTCACTTCGCGCTAGTGCCCCTTCTTGGAGGGCGCCTCCATGGTTACTATTCCCAGCCGGATCGTAGTTTTCGGGTTCATCCACGCATCCTTTTTCTGTGCCCCAATCATCGAGTTTCTTTCTTCTCTAAAGGTCACTAGCTCATTATCGTCATTCACGTAAGATCTTCTCAGCTTTTTGTTCCCGATTAGGGAAACTCTTGCCTCCAGTCCCACTCGCGTCGACTACTACCGCTACAAAATAGGTAAATTGTTTGAAAAAAGTTTCAAATCATCTATATTCTTCATTACTCCAATCATCTCGTTATCACCTGTATTCTAAATCAATCAGCGTAAAAGACCTGCGAAAACAAGGGTGATCTGAACAGATTGATTATGCAGATGCAGAAGCAAAATTTGAAAAAGTTTACCCAAAAGAGGTTCAAAAAGAAGCCATCAATCGAGTCTATAGAAGGTGCAGACAAAATGCCTGTAGGTCAAGGTTTATATACGTGCTGAAACAACCTTTCCACCTATTTCTTGAATTGCAGTTGCGACTAAAGCATGCTCAGCGAATTACAATGCCTGTTTGATGAGAAGAAGCGCAGACGACTGTACTAAAGAGATGAAGGAATGTTCTTCTGGCTGTGTGGCAATCAATGCTACTACGCATTGCGGCTTTGCATTGAACTCGCTCATCGAAGGGCTAGGTATGCTTTTGACGAAAGAAGTACAAAAAAACTGTCAAGTTGAGTGCTACCCTTTTTTGAACCACTTAGGCAGCACTTCATTCCCATCATTTCATCTATTTGGAATATATGACATTCCAAAACGAAAATTATCTATCTCGAATGCTTGGAAAATTCGAGTATTCCAGCACTGGAGACTAATACAGTGCTGTCCGAAGAAGAAGAGGAGCTTGCACTTGAAACAGTGATGTGGTCACGCTCTACGATCGGCCACTGGATGGAAAGGCCAATTGCAGAGTTCGGCAGCAATCCCTAACCCAAAACCGGTTCCATAGAGAAAGTTGAGCTAATGGATTTAGAAAAAATGGTGGAAGCTAATATTTATCATGGGGAAAGGGCATGGTGATGAACAAAATAGCCGAGAGGTACTGTTCATCCAGTGGGCTATTCATATGCTGCTATTCATATGCTAATACTATTCATCTAACAATAAAGTATAGATGTACAATCATCCACCCTTTCAAATCACGGTCACGTTGTGCTTTCGGCAGAACAAGCGGAGCATAATTGGGCCCTTAAAGGCAGCACCCACACAAACTTTTGCCTCTCAGATTTTGACTCTTCGAGGAACTTCTGCACAATCTGGATAGTTTTCGTACAAGGTGAGTAGCGGAGACGGCCTGCATTCAACTCTTTAACTAGTAGTTCTTTGTGATGGCGATAACTTTGGACGAGTTACCGCGTGTGTCGCGCATTTCTTTCGTTGGGCCAGCGCAGCAAAATCAGCTGTTTTGCTACAATCCTCGTGAGATTCGCCGCAATTTGTTCCACTCTAAGTGCTTTTGCTTTCTGTGATTTTTTGTTGTTTTCGTAGCCAGTGACCCTTTCCTGTCAGCATTACGCGATGTCTGTACCGCTTTAACTAACGTTGCATCTAGTTTTTGTCAAAATTTCAATTTTG
Source organism: Ancylostoma caninum (assembly GCA_037903475.1). Lineage (NCBI taxonomy): Eukaryota > Metazoa > Nematoda > Chromadorea > Rhabditida > Ancylostomatidae > Ancylostoma > Ancylostoma caninum. The sequence continues at coordinate 1,162,001 of JBAJFG010000446.1, forward strand.
AATTATTCTTGCTCCATTGTGGAGTTCCGTGAAGTTTTGATTTCCAAGCGACACCTTTCTTGACTGATTTTCCAATGGTTACTTTTTCTGATACTATGTGGAAAAGCTGCATTTCGGAAAAAAAACTAGTGGTTGTGCGAAAATCCAGTCGGCGAAAGGGCGGCTCTATCGATCTTTTGATCTCGGTCATCATTCTATAGCCCGTGCATCTCGACCACACCAGTTGCACATTAACGAACAAAGAGCTTCCAAAAACAACGTTTTGGTGCTATTGGAACGTTTCAGCATTATGAAGGTATTAAGCAGCCTCGATACCACCAGAATATACTCAAATCTTTCAGACGAATATTTCCGTTGGTACTGCCTTAAATCCATTCCCGGAGCACCTAAAATCTCCGATATGGAAGTTTTTGTGCGATAATTGAACAAGAAATTTGGAAAAATCAGAACAGCTCATGAGTTCTGGAGGCAGTATCCACGGAATATCACACTTCTGATACTGAGCTGGGATGGCGATCATAATATGTCATCCACGAGTGGCTATAGCCTGTCGCAATACTGTAACTTGCTGAGCACTTGTGTCTACGGCCTGCTATCTCGCCACCCACATTCATTTTTCTTTGAAAGCAATGTTATGCGCTTTTTCAAACATCATTTCCGCTTCTGCATTCAGTGCATCTTAATTTCAGAGAGGAAGAAAAGACCCGAAGAACAAGAAGTGCCCGAGCTAGTACCGGAGAGACCTGGACCTGAAGAGCCCAAGCGACCCGAGGAACCACAAGAACCGGGGACCATTACGCGAGCGACCAGGGTCGGCGGAACTTTAAAACCACATACACCGGGGAGTTCGTCTAGAGATAAGGGTGATTATTCTTTTCTTTTGTAGAAAAAAGACTACATACGAAAACAGTTTCCTTCAATCATCGTTCAGCGTCATCGATATTGTCAGAGACATCTTCATCGAAAGGCTTCTTGAATGATACAGTCGCTTTAGTCATCATTTTAATAGTAAGTAGTTACACAGAATATTCTTCAGTTTTAACGAAATAAATATTCTTCAATTTAATTTGTTGTTGATGATAGATATTACTATCACTAAGCATTTCTTTTTCAGCTAGCTGGTGTTGTACTCATTCAAGGTTGCTTCATTTTTGCGATGCGCCGCCGAGGACGTGTAAGACGTATATTCTTTTACATGAGAGAAACAAGCATACACATAGTGCCTGTTAATAAGAAGCACAATGTACGGTGCAATTTCTGTTCCAGGTGCATCCCACGAGTGCCAAGAGTTCCGTGGCTGAAAACGACTAGTAGACGACCACATACAGTTCGCATTTTTTTAGCTTTCGGAACAAAAGGACAGCGAGACACACTCTTCAGTTTTTTCAGCGTTTTCAGCGTTTCTTTCCGTTTCATTGTACTACTGATTTTCTGAATTCCCTATAATAAAGTATAAAATATCTCCCATTCCAACCCAAGCGTGGTGTACATATGTAGCCGTTCACTGTTCGGTCGCATGTCCTGGGCTGCGATCCGCGAAACGTTATCCAAGCAAACCAACGACGGATAGCGTGGTTAATTATCCTATAGACTACCTGATGTTGGGAGACGTAGAACGGGAAAATTGCTTTGCTAACCTCCTTTCGCTCTGTTACGCGTTTTTTGAGTCCTAGCCCTGGTGAGCTTCAGGCATTGAGATTCTATTTTGAGAGAAGGCGATGCAACGGTCTGCATCCGTACCTGTGAAAATAGAAGCAGAACATATTTAAGCACTGAAACACATGCATTTTGTTCTCAAATCATCTAATGACATAGTGTACTAAGTAAAGTAACACGGTAGAAAGCTAAGACAGCATTCTAGCTTTTTATTATACTAATATTATTCTAATTCCAATTTTACAACTTTTCCCAAAAAGAGATCCTTCACAAGCTAGTAAAGCTTTCCCATCTTCCTCACTCTCTTGGCTGCCCCTGCCGGAGCGCAATGTCATGCTACGTTTCTGTTTCTTTCGGGGTGAAAAAAAAATTTCGTTGAATTCGACAAACTGACACCGAGGGTTACCCTCCACATAGTCATTCCTATCATCTGCGTTTCCAATGAGAGCTTTTAGCAGCCCGCAGAAGCAGCATCCTAATCACCCCAGATGAACAACCACTTTTCACACTTTTCACACTTTGATGAAGCGTTCGAGCTCGCACTTTCGGATTTTTTTTAGTCCAGGGACATTTGCGAGCAATATCTCTCCTACACTACGAGGATTTCCTTAAGGAGGTTTATTTCATCAGATTGTGAAAAATAGTTGTTCATCTGGGGTGATTAGGATGCTGCTTCTGCGGGCTGCTGAAAGCTCTCATTGAAACGCAGATGATAGGAATGACTATGAGAAGGGTAACCCTCGGTGTCAGTTTGTCGAATTCAACGGAATTTTTTTTCACCCCGAAAGAAACAGAAACGTACACTTATCAGCCTAGATCGTTTTACCGCATATGGGAATCCCCGGAAAAATCAGCAGCAAGAGCGTGATTGTGCTGCGATACTTCACCCAATCCGGGAATTCCGCTTTTTTCCCTTTGCAAGTTCACTTGCTATGAGAAGTCCTTCGGAAAAATGGTTCCATTTCTGGGATAAAATGGGTGTGCTTTGTCGCGAAGCGGTTTAGGATACAACTTAGTGACCAACTCTATCCTCTTAACAAAGCAAAGTTCTTCATCCGTGAACCTGTATGCTGGCGTTTTACTCACTACTGGGCCGCGGCGCACCCATCCTCCATCCGTGGACCCGTATCCTAGTGTTTTCCCTCCTCTTGGCCACGGCAGACCCATTCTCCATTCGTAGACCCAGTGGCGGGCGCAGAAAGTGGGCGGGGTGTGGGGGTAGAAATGTGGTCTCCGCCGCTTTTGAGAGCCAGATGGAAAGTAACATTAATTGGAACATTATTGTTATAATAAAGAATTTAAACGAGTTATTCAAAAGTATTAATCCTCTTATATAAATCATGGTAGTGCAACAAAATTTTCTAGAGCGCAGCCGTAGGGGGAAAAGCACGTGATCGCATGCTTTAGTCGTGAGGCCGTGGTGGAAGTCGAGTGCATTTGGGATTTCGCGGTGGGACCAGCGGCTAGCGGTCTCGAGCCCTCCGGGTGAGACAGTGTTTACAACGACTTGACGAAGCATAGCAGCAATGTACGGAGCAGAGTCGCCCCTCTGATGGGGCTTTGTCAGTAGCTGCACTGGGGCTTGGAACGCTGGACGTCAATCTCTTCGAAAGGATGAGTGAAGGCCGTAGCGATAGGATTAACTCGGTTTCCTTAGATAGGATGTGCTCTTTGCGCACCTCTCATTGTTGAGGTCCCATAGGGATGCTTGAGGATCCGTCTGCTTTTAAGAAGGGCATTACAATCAAATACACAGGATAAACACGTCATCATAAGCTGTCGTGACATTTTCTGGAACCAGTTGTGCAATTGATCAAACTTTCCAAATATTTCCTAACTTTTTTCCATTTTTTCAAGATATTACAGAGAGTGCAGATGCACTGATGACGGACTGATGTGCCGGGGACCCGTAGTTCAGAAAAACTTCAGGATGGGTGTCCACTGATCGAGAAAGGGTGGTCCAATAGTGGGAAGAACGCCAGGATACAGATCCATGAATGGAGAATGGGTCTTCCCTGGCCCAAAAGTGAGGAAAGCGCCTGGATACGGGAGCACATATAGAGAGTGAGTCCTCGTGATTCCCATTAGTGGGAAAACGACAGCTTACGGGTCCACGGATGGAGAATGGGTCCGCCGTGGCCCAATAGTGAGGAAAACATCAAGATACACGTCTACCGGTGGAGTAGGGGCACGCTACGCACTCATTTGTGTCTCAGTCAACCACCTCTTCTTCCTCCGTGTATATTGAAGCAGAAGCTCATCACTTGGACTATCTCAGCAACGTGAAGCTTGAATCATTTCAGGTGATTATTCGCACGGCACTAGTTACAGTGTGTTGTTCACAAGTACTAAAACCATGTGAAAGATACTCCCGCGCAGAGTTGAAAGTGGCCGCTCATAACGGGTCCATAGGCATGTATAAAAATAAACTGTTAGAAACGGACGAGTGTAGGATTTTTATTTGCTTTGTAAAGCAATTTCAAAAATTTATCCTGGCGCTTCTTTACTATAGGGCAAGAGCAGACCCATTCTCCATCCTTAGACCCGTATCCTGACGTTTTCCCCCTGATTGGACCACGGCGGACCCTTCTTCGATCGGTGTGCACCTATCCTGGTGTTTCAGTGTTTTTTTTGGACAATGGAGCCCTGACAAATCTGTCCGTCATCAGTGCACTCGCACTGTCGTCACATTGCCTTTGAAAATTGCCGTATGATTATCACCACCTGCAACTGCAGGATCTCTTATTTTGGAAGAAAAAAATCGCCAAACATGACGGTAAACAGTATCTTTTCACTGTCGCGTTCGGAACAGGCCATAAAAAACGGAGTTCTCCTTGTTCTTCGCCTCGCAATTCCCCGAGTTCTGCGTGACCATAGTCAGGAACCTGCTTATACGAAAGGTAGTGGTTCCTACTGTACTTCAGAATGATCCATATTTTATCGAATAATCGAATTTATTCTATTTTTAATTTTTTCCAAAGATCGAATTTCGAATTCATTCGATTTTCACTCTTTTCGAATGACCGAATTTCTATTCGAATTTCCACTTCTTTCGAACATTCGATTTTCGAATCCATTCGATTTTGTCTTCTTACCGAATTTTCAAATTTATTCGGTTTTCCACCCCTGAATAACTGAATGAAATTCGGATTCCGGCTCCGAATTTAATAGATTATTCGAGCAATTTGACTACTTCGGAAATGGTGTACCTTGCAAAGACTCAAACATTTTGACTTGTGGCTAATGTGACTTTACTACCAGAGACGTTCTGAACGTGAGACCGACTTCTCTCTCTCCACTCTAAGTATTCAAAAAAAGCAAAGCCTGAAAAAAATCGAAAACAATGCAGATCATTGGTTCATTGCGGACTTCTCAATATTATTAACAAAGTCAACTAGCTAGGAAAGAAGAACTTTCATAATCTCTTCGAATATTCGAAGTTATTCGATTATTCGAGACAAAATCAAATCGAATTTCGAATAAATTCGAAAACGCACTTCCTTTAATGGCATGGTTTCGAATAAATTTCGAATTATTCGAATTCGAATTCTCGTGTGGCACAGTGGTAAGAGGCTCGCTTACGCAAACGGTCGACGGTTCGATCCCAGGCCAACCAAGCCTTCCATCCCTCCGGGGTCGGTAAATTGGTACCAGAGGAGCCTGGAGGATGAAGCACTGACTTGGTTCATCAGATGCTGCGCGCAAGTCACTGTATAGGGCACATACGCATTCAACGCCTCTATGCTCAAATGAAGTCGAATGCGTGGCACATCTCACGTAACGGGATTTATTAACGCCGACCAGTTTATCCTTTATCCTTACAGAGCTTCACGTAATTATCGTCCCACCATAAAAAAGGTCATGGAAAAGGTGTAAGAGCACATTTGCGGACGCCTTCCTCAGGAACTGTTGACTATCTTATAGCGATACAATAAACATTGGTGTCACTCGATGTCTTCTCCTTTGGCGTCAACGTTGAGTGTCTTTAAATTAAAGAGAATTTCTCCGGCATCATCATTCAACGGCTTAACGATTACCAAGCGAATGGGGTAGTGGAAAAGCTAATCTTGTAAATTTCTTTGAAAAAATCGTAACCTTTTTCGATTTTGTGACTTGTAAAAAGCACGCAAAGGAGCAAACAACATTTTTTATTCTCGCTGAGCCTGTTTCAACTGAAAGTTATTCGCTGAAAATATACGTCAAAATACATATCTCGTCAAAAATCCTGCTAAACAAAAGTGATTGTAAAAATTACATTTTCTTGCTTACTTTCATGCGAATGTTATAAGACCTCCATCTCAGGTAATAGGTGAGGGTGCTTTATTCTGGTTTCGTTCTGCGATGCGGTTGGTCCTGTATCAACGTCTATCCTTGGTAAACAATCAGGGGCTACTGGAGTGTTTCAAACCAATACTAGTAAAGAAGTAAAATGTTCCTTATAAAGAAATATTCAGCTCCATCTGTTCATCATCCATCTTTCAACAAAAGTTCTCAACGCTGCCAACATTGTAATAGATGGTTGGACTTGTGGATTCAGTGATAGTCAAGCGGAGACATCGTATGATCTTTTGGTTGGAGGCTGTGAGAAGCACATGCGTGAGTGGTGAAATCTCACTTTACTTCTAAGATTAACTGAATTAATGAAAACATGGCTCCACACTGGCTTCCTTGGTTTGCACACAGTAAGAGTATCCCTAGATTTTGCTGGTGAGGCGCGATCACGACGACAGCCAAAGGTCGCCACATGAATAAGGCGAATGAGAGGATCACAGACGGAAGAGAGATGATAATCAATGTGGCGTGGCGGTCGATTGACATCTATTCTACTATCGCTATCGACGATCAAAGAGCTCCGTTTGGGAGCGATCCAAGGCGATGTAACGGGGCAATCAATACCCATCATTTCCATCATCACTGTCTCTTATATGGGGGAGTGTGCCAGGAACGACGATAGCTGGCAATAGTTGGCTGTTATGAACCTGTGTGTCAATATCCCATGCAATTGTGGCCCACCCATAATAGATAAAGAGATTCGCAAACGCTTACAGTTGCATATGAGCTAATTATTTTCCACTGCTGAAGGTGGTACGAGCTCTTTGAACAAATTTTAGTCCGGGCGAAAGCATAATTTCCTACTTTCAAAGCTTAATTTTCATTGAACTATGAGAATGAATCACTACAAGTTATTATATTTCTGCTCCAAACCCCGCAAAACCTCATATAGTCATTTTCTGAATCAAATAAAGTCTTCGTCCTTTGTGCAGGTTAAGCTAGCATGCGTATCGTGCGAGATGGGCGTGGCAACCTTTACATGGGATGCGCGGTGCAGCTGGCAGCTGTCACGACCAGGGGTGTGCGTAATTACGATTTACGGTTTACGAATTACGATTTACGGTCATTTTTTGCGATTTTCTTACGATTTACGATTTACGAAAAAGTGGCCCAAATTTCGTAACAGAATCGTAAATAACTACAAGAAAGGAATCTTGCCATAGCTCTTGTGGTCCGTGTACAAATATGCCCCATTTGTTTACGTCTGCATTCCACAGCGATGTTAAGAGCGGATTCTCTCAATTATACCAGTAACTTAAATCATTTGTAAACGTGGTCTCGTCCCGGACTAGCTTCCAAGTTCTCTGTTGAAAAGATTTGCTAGAACCATGAGGATGACATGAAAGGCCACAAGAATTTCGAGTATCGTCCTTTCAGATCTTTTTCCGGAGAGTGATAAGCTCTTGCAAGAAGATCGCGCTGCCCACCGATTCCCCGTCGTTTATCAATAAGTTTCACATTATTTCCGGTACTAACTGTGGCATTCTGCAGTGCGGGGTTTTTTTTTCCTTAGTGACGGAGCTCATACGAACCTACTGATAGTGCCAACTGAACTACATAATTGATAAATGATCCCTTTTGGTATTCGCATCACATTCAACTTGATTTTAGAAGTGGCACTGAATACTCATATGCTCAATGCGATTTTAGAAGTGGCATTGAATGCTCATATGCTGAATGCCTTGCAGTGTCATCTGATAAATCGCATAAGCGTTTCGTCTTATTAGACCTCTCTGGAACCAGTCTCCCGACTTATTTGGAATGTTTGGTCGTTCTGAGAACAGAACCATCTATTGTGTTCATTTTAAAAGCACTGGTCAGAATAAAAAGAATTCTCTCAACCTCTATGAATAATATTTAGCTCAGAACTGGATTGCCCTCGAAAACAACAAAAGAAAAGTTGTTCCCTCTTCACAATACCATCAATCTCAGGAGAAGATAAGGAATTGGCTGAGGAGTAGTTTCGCAGCGATAACTCTAAACGCTCTAAGGATGATTTTGCTTCAAACAATCAAGATTTTTTGGATCCTACCAGTGGTTTCCAGTTTCTTTAGTTACGATTTACGGTTTACGATTTACGGCGCTTTTGGGAAGTTTACGATTTACGATTTACGAAAATCAAATTTTTTATTACGCAAATCCCTGGTCACGACCTATCGTTCTTCATGACCGCCACCCCTTATATCGCTGCTTCACTTTGATTCATTTTGAACTGGCGAAGTCTGCTGTAGGAGGCGTAGATAGTTATTTACCAAATTCTTGTCTGACCCAAGACGGAATTCTGGTCGATCGTAGTAGTACTTCCTTCATCGCAAACATCTTACTTCCACTTTCTTAAAGGTGTAGGTTTATTTTTCATTTTAACTGATTATTTGCTAATAGCTCCAATTAGTTGCTTCGTTTTGCTTTGTGTCGGCGCTTTTGTTTAAACGGATTACTGCGGTGTTTCACTACTTTTCAGATCGATGACTTCAAAGTGGTGGTGTTCTTCTATCTTCGAGCACTCTTTAAAAACAACCTCACTTTTCCGCTTTTCTCAATTCGATCCAGCCCTAGAAAAAGGGCCAGATATGTACCTGGACTCCATTTCGGCCGCATTATTACAATTATAATGATGCTATGGTTTCCTTGTTGCGTTCTAATTTATCATGTAAATGTTCTGATGATTGAGTATAGGTTGATTCTTACAGGGATTCGTTGTAGTGTATTCAACCACCAACAAGCGTTTCATGGCATAAACACGATGTCTCTATTTCTCACTTTTAATATTTAACTGACTTGTGAATCATCGGCAAGTAAGATTGCAGCTTTCGCAGAGATCATCCCCGGAAGTCACTGGGGATTTCTCGTGCACAGTTTGGAGTATAAACAGTGCGACCGACTCAAAACAGTCCACAAAGTCCCATTTTTCGCTAAATCAATGTATGCATGTGATTTCGCCTGAGTACGTAAATTTGCGACGTTTAGCATGGCACGACGACACGACGGTTTCGCTACCCGTCGCGTCTGCGTGTTGTGGCCGCCACCGCGACTCTACGCGTCGCCAAAGAGTATCAACACCAGGGTGGTCCTTCGCCAAATTATTCCCAAAAGGATTGTAAGTGCCCTACTCTTTGGAATACCTCTAGAACTCGCATGAGACCTTCAAAATATGGAATTCTTCGACTAAGCAACTCCAGATCTATTGTATACAGAGAATTCTAGGATGGTCACGCGTCCGCCTCGATTGGCTTAAAATGAGGCTGGGTATTAAATGTCCGTAAGCGGTGATTATGTTCGGGAATTTCGAAACCATTTAGCATCTGCGCCCTGGAAAAGCAGCTCACTTTATTAATTGTTCGAATAGGACATCTGAATTAACAGTTGATTGCGACCTTTTTAGCATATGTAAATCTTTGTTGTGCACGACATAAAGATTGTTACAAGCAACAGACAGGACATAGGCCCTGCGATGTTCAGCTGTGTTTGTGCTTAGAAGTGAGGGAATGATTTTTTCGTTTGTTTTCTTTTCTATCTTTATCAACGTGCGAAAGTAATTTAGTCAGAGTAGCTAGGTAGCGCATTTTCCATCACCGTTGCAGTTGACAATCGTATCAGCATATCTTAGACGTTGTAATAAGAACAATTGTCCGTTCTCACCTAATTTATCATTGCTATTTTCAGCTGAGTTCAGGAACCCCATTGGGTTGCTGTGAAATGAACCGCTTGCATTGAGAATTTGTTTACTAAGATAAATGCTCTATACGTTTTGAATGTTATCAATCTATCACGAAACTTCCAACTTGTACTGTTCTTACTAGAACTGTTTTCGACCAAGATAGTTAACTTATGCTTTGTCCGTCCCAATGGCCTCATTTCGGCGAAGTCTCCTTCATCAAAGCCTGAAGTAGTCCATAGAACACAAGGCCTATCCTCTCAAACGCCTCGTCCTTATACAGAAGTCATTCAATCAGTTAGCAAACCAAAAGCAACAACGGAACACAAACTGCTCAGTGCTCACCACAACTGTTGCCGCGACAGAGACCCCAATGGGGCGACTGTACTCCTGTTGGTGTTTATGTATGCAGTATCTTAACAATCCGTCCATATCAAAATCTGAGAGGATTCTGATACCAGGCTAGCCCTTTTGTGATTGCGATGCATCCATCCTTGCTATTCATTTTTGGACGATTGGCGGCTTCTAACGACAAATCCCTTCCCTTTGTCGCTTGTCGAGATTTTTTTATCTCTAAGGTGTTAGATATGAATTTTTATGTTTGATTTTTATGTTGAACTTTGATTCCCGATGTTTATGTTTGTCTGTGTGATGTATTTTGACCCAGCATCCCCTCTATATAATAAACGGTTATATATAAAAGGGTCATCCGAGATGGTTTAGTTCATTGTGTCCGTCAAAAAACTCTACCTATCGGCACGGCCTACGCAACAAAATCCATTCGGGAGAAGCGCAAAGACAAATGGCTGGATTGTCTTGATGTACAGATATATTTGGTTCATGGGAAATACAAGACCCAGATGAAGAGATCTATTATAGGGAACATGCATCGCACAGCTACAAGGGTAACATCGGATACATACGAACGAAGATGGTCTGTAGACTTGGTCCACCAAATTGAAATGTTGAATGGGTATCTCACTGAGCAAAGCTTTCCAAACTTGGCAAGTCCCCGCGGCGCTTAAGAAACGACTCGGTACGGGTGAAATCCTACGTGGAGAGTGCAGAGGTGTTTTTGACAATTCTTCCACCTTGCTTGTTGGTGTCAGCACTTTATAACTTCCTGACATGTTAAAACGGCCCCGTATGATGTCGAAAGTACGTGGAACGCATGCGTTCAAGCGGTGCGATACCGAGTGCGCGGTGAAAACTGATGAGATTCCATTCCATCTTCCCTTCGTTTCAAATAAAATGAGTAACGCGGTACGAAGAAGAGTATGTAAGAAGATCTGCAAGTTGTGGTCAGGGTTGTGGGCATACCACTAAAAAAGCTGAAACGACAGCTAGTTCGCGATCATGCGAATGACCGCCTGTGCACAACACCCAGACGCGTTATTCGTCCAGCAGAAATGGTGATTATATTACGTTGGGAGTAATTTATGTCATCACTTACCAGTTATGTGGAGATGGGTAGTTGGGAGAAAAAGGGCAACCACTTTGCACACGGATGAGAGGACATCTAGATGGGCACAACAGATCAAGACCTACCACACTGGGAGCGCATCCCAGACTACGCGACAAAAACTCTGTCATCTGTCATGAAGTTGGAGTGATGATCTTCTCATCAGAGCCCGATGTCATAGCGCGTAAAACATTGGAAGCGGGTTGGATTGCCGCCAGATGTCCAAAAATGAATGGGAAGTATGAGTGTAATGCAATTACGAAAGTGCTAACCTTGTATCAGAATCTTTGCAGATTTTGACATAGGTGGATTGTTAAGATACTGCACATACATATAAAGAACAGTAGGAATATGGCCTCCATATTAGCGGTCTGTGTTGCGGCAAATCGGCGACAGTTGAGGTGAGCATTGACCAGCCTGTGTTCCTTAATTGTTTTTGGTTTGCTCACGGATTGAATGAATTCTGTATAAGGACGAAGCGTTTGAGAATATTGGCTTTTTGTACTATGGACAACTTCAGGCTCTGATGACGAGTTCGTCGCAACGTAGGTCTGAGACGAATAAAGCATATGTTAGCTATCTTGGTCAATAACAGCTCTAGTAAGAACAATACAAGTTGGAATTCATGATTTCAAGATTGAAAGGCAGTCGAACATGAAATAGCATGAAAGTGTTCTGCAAAAAATATACAAAAAAAAGCGATGATCCGATATTTTATTCGATAACGTCGGTAAGCAATTCGTCACCCTTAAAGGTGCGATTTCAAACGGTGCTTGAGGAAAAAGTAGCACAATGTTTTCTATGAATTTTTGTTATACATTTTTGGTACAAAGTTGTGTGAGAAAAGGTTTCATATAAAATTTATAGGATTTGATTGACGAGAAGGATGGATGTGACCATAAAATATATAAAAGTTGCACTTATGGACACAGATTTGGTTCGAAGTACTATAGTAGTATGGAAGGTTAGCCGTTTCATTTTCATTCATTACAACTAAATAGATTTTTGGGCATAGTTTCCCTCTTCTTTGGTGTTTGTCTCGTTCGTTGGCGGGATCCGCTTTCCTGATCTTTTGACACCGTTTTGCTCTATCGTGGGCCTGGTCTGGGCAGGCGCCCACATGGTTTTGATAGTCTTGCAGTACGTTTAGCCACCGCTGCTTCGGTCACCCCTTTGGCCACTTTCCCGGTTTTTCACGACTAAGGTCCATTTTCCAGACTTAGTAACTCTATAATTTTTAAAGATAGATAAAGTTCAAAATGATTATGAAGAGCAAGATCTGCGCTGCCTGGTTTCTAAGAAGACTTCTCCAATTACCCTTTCTTCATGGTTTCCACGGAAGACATTGTGCGATAAGAGAAAACACGGTTCTTGTGCTCCACCATTTCTTAGACTATTTTTTTTTGCCTTTTTCTAAGAGAGAAGCCGGATTTGGTGTTACTTCCGCATTTGAGGAGCCGTGTTGTAGGCATACGAAACCTGTGGCAGAAAAACAACTTCCAGAAAGATACGAGCTTCCAACCTTGACTAGGTGATAGTCATGAAACTTCTCAGAAACAGAGGTGTGGTTCAGCAGGTGGGGCAAGAATTTCGAAACGGCGTCTAGAACTATTAGCAAGTAGGTGAGATGCAACTAAATTAGTGATCGCTCTATCTTCTTGGCAGCTAAACATGGCGGAAAAAACATGCGAGTTTGAATTTGAACAAGATCATTGTCGGTCAATGCTTAATTCGCGACACCCTTTTCTTCAATTTTTTTAACAAAAATTGGTGGAAATTTTCCGAAACAGTGAGACACTTTCTGTAATGAAGGAACATTGCTCAATAAAATAGAGTTTTGTCTCATTTGTATCGCTGAAGGATATCTGGATATTTTCGACAAAACTCGACATCTCAGGAAAAGGTAACTTTTTCTGATAGATGAAGTGCCGCTCGGTAACCAATCAAAAGTGGGGAACGTTGGGCCTAGAATGCGATGAGGCCTGCCTTCCGTGGACATTTCCGCACTGACTCTTTGTGCAATTCATTGATGACTAGCCTAAGTGCTTGTATGTTCGAAGAGGTGATAATCCGAAGAGGCCTATGGTATCCCTGGTGTTGTTGGCGATGTCCGCTCAACTTTAGTTCGAGCTTCCCCCATCACTTTTCATTTTTCTGTCCCCCAACAGCCGAATTTCTTTTTTTTTTCTAACGGCCACTGTCTCCTTATCATCACTGATGCAAGATCTACTTAGCTTTTTGCTTCGGATTCAGGGACCTCTTGCATCCAGTCTCTTAGGCGTCGACCCTTACTAATTGCTTTGTCGTACTACCAAGTAGCAAATAGAATAGTACTAAAGGTTTGAAGGAACCGTTAAAAAAGTTTCAGATCATCTACACTCTCAATCACTTCCATTACCTCAATATCAGTAAAATTCTTATTCATTCAGTATTTAAAAAAAACTCCCGAAAAAAAAGGTGATCTGAACACATCCATCTTCAGATACAAAATTTGAAAAAGTCTATCCCAAAGAGATTCAAACGGACGCCGTCAATCAAGTTTATAGAAGATGTAGACTAACTGCGTGTAAGTCAAGGTTCATGAGCGTGCTAAAACATTTTCTTTACTCACTTTTTGAATTGCAGACGCGACTAAAGCATGCTCAGCGAACTATAATGCCTGCTTGATGACTAGAAACGCAGACGACTGCACTAGAGAGATGAAGGAATGTTCTACTGGTTGTGTGGCAATCAATGCTACTACGCACTGCGACTTTGCATTGAACTCGTTCATCGAAAAATTAGGTGCATCGTTTTAAACAAAAAAAAAGAAAAAGCATTCAAATCAAGTCGATACTTGACGTGTAGTTTTTTTGAGTTATGGAACGTTGTACTTGGAAAGAGCGGTGTGGCCGAGCTCTATGATTGGCCAGTTGGGTGAGTTGGCCTATCGCAGACTTCGGCAGCTACACCCTAAGAGTAGCCCCACTTTGGTTCCTCTGAAAAAGTTGGGGGGTAATGGATGGAAGTGAGTGTGAAAGATAATATTTTTTACACAAGATAAATCAATAAATTTGAAAGGAATAGGAGCAATTTGTGAGATTTGCATGCAGCATCCACGGAATATCACCTGGGAGCAAGGATGGTGATGGTATTGATTGATCGCTTGGGCCACTCACCTCAGAATCACAAAAACAACTTTTTGACAAGCATTTGGCGAACATGTTTCTGTTCGCATCTGAGGCTTGCTCTCCCCAAAGCTTGTTGAGAACTTGTTTTCCCTTTTTCTTGTCAACAAGTTGTCGCCAGTATAAACCTTTGGCGTCCGCGTAAACTTGTCCATAACTTGTTTTCGCCCTTTTTTCGCACAGTCTGTCAGCCGTACAAAATTGCCGAAAGTCGTTAAGGCTACCTTGAGTACCTTGACTGTCCTTCAGTTGGTAGAAAACACTTTTATAAAATTGTATCACTGTAAGCATTGCTGAAACGTTGTCGACAATTTTTCGGGCCAAAAGCTTGCTGACAAGTTGTTTTGTGGGAAACTTGCCGACAGCATGCTTTGGCTCTTCCTTGTCGACAGGATGTCGGGAGAAAAGGTTGCCGACAAGTTGTTTTTGGATGTCATGATGACGCCAAACTTTCCGACAACGATTTGTTAGTAAAAAATTGTTTGCAGATTGTCTTGGGTTAAAGGTGAGCCGAAAACTTGTTCTTGGAGTTCTGACTATCCATAAGTGGCTATGGTCCGTTTCAAAATTGTCGCTTATTGAGTATTTGTGTCCACTGTCTTCTTTTCTTGACAGCCTCTCCAAATACTGCATACTTTCTTGTGTTCTTTTTTTCTCAAAGGACTCCCACAAGTATCGTTTATGAAACGGACTATACCGTAGAAGCGTCGGAGACTTCAGTGACTCGAGGCTCGACTGAATGAAGATTTTCTGAGGATTGATGTGAAATCTCAATAATCTGCTATGATTATGCTTCAAATTCAAAAGAAATTACACTTAAACGACTTTTCCCTCTTATTTTCAACAAATAATACCGCGAGCACGAATCCAGAACCAGTCGTGATGATCTTCTTCTTTGTTTACCTCCAGTGCTTTCCTCCACTCAACCAATACTGATTAAATACTCCTGTAGACCGACTCAAGTTTGATTTGAAACGATTTTGCTTTTGAAACTGACTGGTCACGAGTGTCAGAGCGAACCTTTGCCGGTGCTGCCTTTGAAACTTCCAGAAACATCTTTCTTATGATGTCTTTCTAACAAAACCTGCAGTTTTTTACAAGAGCGTGCATTCAGCGAATTATAATTTCAGATCGAAAGAAAAAACCCGAAGAACCAGGAATGCCCAAGCCAGTGCCTGAGAAACCTAAACCCGAGGAACCACAAGAACCGGGGACCATCACACGAGCGACCAGGGTCGGCGGAACTTTAAAACCACATACTCCGGAGAGTTCGCTTGGGGATAAGGGTGATTATTCTCTCTCTTGTACAATAGTGTGCACATACGAATTTAACAATTACTCCAACTACCGTTTAGCTTCATCGAAATTGTCAGAGACATCATCATCGAGAGGTTTCTTGAATGACACATTCGCTTTAGTCATCATCCTGATAGTGAGCAGTTACACCAGTTATTCTTTGATTTTAATAGTGATTAGATAATGATTAATAGGTATTATTATCAGTGAGCGTTTCTTGTTCAGCTAGCTGCTGTTGTACTCATCCAAAGTTGTTTCCTTATTGCGATGCGCCGCCAAAACCGCGTAAGACAAATATTCTTTTACATAAAGAAAACACACACACTGTGCCTGTTAATAAGAAGCCTGGTGTGTGCTGCAGTTTCTGTTCCAGGCGCACCCCGATAGAGCAATGATGCTGAAAACGACTAGTGGATGACCAATATACAGTTCTTTGGCTTTTGAATGAGAATGACAGCAAAGAACACTTCCACAGTGCTTCTGGAGTTTCTTTCCGTTTTTATTCTAGAATTGCTCCACTGGTTTTTCTGAATTCGCCATAATAAAGTACAAAATTTCTGCTACTCCAACCTAGACGTTCTACATATACCTAGTCGTTCGTTGTTTATTGATGTTAACGAGCCTTATTATGTGATGATGTCATTTTTGAAGTCTATTGCATAGGCCTGGAAAGTCATGCCTTCAACAGGCGTGTACGACGAAAATGCAGAATCTTCGAAGCCTCCAATGGCGGCATGATGAACGATACCTATCTAATCTTAAGACGAAAAACAAAATGAATTAGGACTTCAATGACTTTGCGACTAATTCGAAAATAGAGGGCCAATATCCAATTTAAACCTTATTTCTGCAAGTGCTCGCGAAATCATATTAATACGAGTAGTCATCCAGATCCTTGTCCTTGGATAGGGTTCATGAGATGTTATCCAAGCAGACCTGGTTTTTTTGGAATGCTAACCTGGTCTTGCTCTTTTAGGTGTTCATGAGTTCTAACCTTGGTGAGGTAGCATCAGCTAGTGAGACTGTCAGCGTCTTCAATCCTTCGATACTCTCTTGGCATCGAGCACAAGGTCATACTATGTTTCTGTTTCTTCTATCGCGAGAATAATTAATTTGAATTCAACCAATTGAAACCGAGGATTACCTTCCACATAGTCATTCGTATCATATGGGTTTCTAAGCCCCAAAAAACACCGGAATATCGCAAGTGCCGGAAGCCGGACTGAGTAGCCAATACGTGTATCTACAGAGACTTGAATGAGGGAGGGGGTTATCCAGTGTATAAGCTTTATCTAATTTTGCCCGTAAATGGTGTTACTCAGGAATTGAAAAACAGAAAAAATAGGTCACCGATAAATAAATGAAAAATAAGTGCTAGTAAACCCTTGACAAGGAAAACTGAAAAGTTGAGGACTATAATGGAGCGAGGACTGAAAACACTTTTTCGAATAGCGTAGCCGTCATCACACTGCTCCCAGAATCACAGCTTACAGTGAAGTAGGAAGAGCCTTAAAGACAGTGTATCACCTCGTCTTCTTGTTGGAGGCTTTGGCGGACCCTGAATCTGCTTGATGCGCTCAATCCAGCGATATACATAAAATTTCACAAAACGGTCTCTAAACCCATTTTTTGACCGTTTTGAACTGCACATTCAGACCCTCCAAAAACAGAATTTTTGTCAATTTTATGCGTTATAACGTACATCATTGGAATCAGCGTGACGAGGTCTAGCGAATGTTGATATCTACAGCCCATGGAACGAGGTGACAACCTGCCTTTAAACTACATTTATAGTGCATCGGTATCCGATCCGTCGGATAACAAAAGATACCTATTGATTCTTCGTTATCCTGCGATCGATACGTGTCATTCGTTATCCGACCGAATCGGAGTCCCATGTACCATGAATGTAGCTTTATTGGCAGTATTCTCACTCCACTCCTCCATTCTACGGTGGTCTCTCTTATCAACTATCCAGTAGAGTTCTTACATCTTCTGTGCAGTATCCTGTGCGACTATATGATTTGAAAGAACTAATAGTTGTTTCTGGATCAATTCTATGCTATTTAGTCAATTGACAGTACGCGTATACTGAGCGAGAGTGGATGGTATCGAAGTCTTAGTTGCCCCTTTCAGCAAGTACCCAATGTTCAACAGCTGTCTCTTATCCCAGTAACTCACGTCCCAACACTGTGATTTGATCTACAGATATATAGCACGGAACTTATTGTTAGTAAACATATCTGGCACAACATAAACAGCAGATTATGCGTTGTGTATTTGTGAGCCGTACACGAGGTTGTTATAATTTTACTTTATTGGCTGACGTTTCGGCGTCCTCGCCTTCGTCGGAGCCTGAAAGAGTCAAGCCAATTCATGAGAATATCCGGACAAACACCGCCTCAGTCATGCATCCAGATCCAGGCTATGCGCCAAAAAAAATTATAACAACCTCGTGTACGGCTCACAAATACACAACGCATAATCTGTCATAATGCCGAGGTTCAAAGACAGTCGGACATGGGAATAAACAGCAGAGCCGCAGCCAGTGCAATGCAACTTCCAGAATTTCACTCTTTTAGGAGAAAAAACAGTGAAAGTTCCGCCTAAAGGCTGTTGTCTTCCTATATTCGCGAGCTACGATGGATGACGACAATGCGTGCAAGAAAACAGAAGACAGACATAAAACGCCACTTTTGGTAACTATATGTATTACTGCCGGCTAGGGTAGATGGTGCCGGTTACCTCCTAACAAACTTCATGAAACTCACATGACAAAATCCAGCTTGGTCACCTTCCAAAACGCCTGAAAACTTCCAGCCTTTTCGCGACTTTTCGGAAGTTGGAACTTGGAAGTCGGAAGCCCAAAAAACGCCAAAATATCGAAGTTTCGTCGGAAGTCGGTATTCCGCTCATCCCTGGCCCCAAAAATAGCGCCCGCGCGCGGCGAAATTCGCTACACCATGGACGAGTTTCCTCGGGACTTCTCCTCACGATTGGAGCACGGAATTTCCGATGGTAGTTCATTACTTGTCACCTGCTTTGCATCTGTTACTTTTCGCCATCCTTCTTCCCAAGAAGTGCATTTTGCATCTCCTCGAAATACGTTGTTTTTGCTTGCTTTCACATTCGACATTCCCTCTGTCTCCTGTGATTTTAATGTAGTTCATGCTGAGTCGATTTAGGGAAGCATGGCGTCCACGGCTGCTCCGCTAAGAAGTAGCCGTTATACCATGTCAGAAAGAAATCTTGGACTAATGATGGAGATAATCAGGAAGGATCCCGAATCTTATAAAGAGGTATGTTCATTAATTCAGTCATCTCCAACTATTCTAGTTTTGTTCCAGTGAACAATGGCGGTTGAATAAGCTTTGCGAAAAAAAGAAACTTATGGGAAGAGTAGAGCATGTTTCCATCTTTATGAGGTTTCGAAGTATTCTGAGAGACAAAATATATACAGTAGTCATATCGAAATCAGTTTACGGCGAAAACCAAGTGGAATTTTTGTGATCAGCACCTTCAACTAACCCTGAATGGAAGTTTTCAGAGAACTCCATTTACTTTAGTTTGGTTCCGCTGTAGTACACAAGAATCTTTCCATGTTCCATTTTCAAAAGTAGTGAGTTACAAACTTATCAAACTCTCTAATATCTTGCTGGTTTCAAGGAATTCATGGAGCAGTTTGACCATTACCTTCACACGATGAAACTTCTCCATCTACAACCACAGCAACACAGAATGGAGCTTCAACCCCTACTGGAGTCCATCACCTTCCTTTCAGGACTTGCTAAGCATTACCCACGTAGGTCTCGATTCTCTCAAGCTCACTTTTTCAATACATACTTACCATAGCTATTTAGAGCAAGCAAAAGAGTTCTCTTCACATATGGTAACTGTCCTGCGTGAACAAGGATCTGGCTTGGATCCACATGTATGAGTTGCTTGTCCACATTCTGTCATACGTATTCTCTGTATTTAATGTTGCTCGATAGGTAAATATTTTTCAGGTAAGGATGTCCTTCTGTAAAGCACTTGTGTTGCTCAGAAATCAAGACCTGCTAGATCCTATGGAATTCATAGATATCTTTTTCGAATTGGTTAAGGTTGAGGATAAGCAGTTGAGGTAAGTTTTGCACTTTTACCCTGAAATCATATTCTTATCTGAGTAATCGAGATTTTCAGAAAGTTTATTCTCGGTTCCGTCTCGTCATTATTAAAGCGTTTATACACTCAGAAGAAAAATATGAAGTTGCTAGGGAAGATTCAAAACTTCTGTTTTGCGAAAATGAAGGTTAGCTGAATTTGTATCTTGGTTTTTCTCGGTTGTTGGATGAACACTCCTTAACTTCTTGTGTTCAGGATTCCCGTGCGATTGTTGCACGAGCAGCCCAACTGATTTGTATTGACGCTTTCCGAAAGAAGTATTGGCGTGATGCTAAGTGTGCCAATGTTATCGCTGAAGCGTGTTTCCACAAGGTTCCAAAGATTCAGGTGCGACTTTGGTGCTACTGTAATATTTGATACCATTTGTATAAGGAATCATGTTCAAAATACTCGTATTACTTTTTTTTCAATTAGAGTTTTAGAAATTTCTTTTTGCAGTCCTGAACCATAATATGCTTACGTTTCAATATATGCTAGAGTACCGAGCAATTGTTGAAGTCCGTGTACATTTCGAAAAGGGTTGTTTTGTTTTCCAGACGAATTGCTCTGATTTCTGTTCTAATGTATAATGATTGAGAATTAGCGGTAAGGATAACGCTGAAGGCATTCCAATCCCCTTTCGAAGATTGCGAAACTAATAATTCAGTCGCTGATTTATGAGTCCATGGTTGGTATTTCGTAGGGAAGGTCGAACGATATGTTGCCGTTCTTAGCCCGTGTCTAGCACCCACTTCATTGTTAAATCTGTTTCTGAATATATCTGTCATGTCATTGAAAGTGCAGGGACATAAGTGTTACCTAAGCTTGGAATACGCGTTACACTGCATGCAACTTGACACTTATCGTCTGTGCATCCACACAATTGAGCGATATCACCGTTCCCATTTCCGTCTGATACTCTAACCTGTACAAATGCGTAATGAAGCACGTGCGCGGGATTCCACCTTTTGATTTCACTATGCGTGATATTTTTGATGACGTTAGAAAACAGCACTATCTTCTAACCCTAATTTCATGTATTAGCGTAGCTGAGTCTGCCTTCTGTGACATCCTGGTAGTTATTTCTTCACTATTTTCTCCCTTTCATTCCGTTATTATTGTTTCAGGTCACGGCAATGAAATTCTTCCTGGGATCCAAAAAAGATGAGGATGGAGAAAGCGATGTTAGTGATGACGAGAGCGAAAGCGAAGAGGAACGAAAAACGATAAAAGAAGTAATGACAGCATTCCGTCATGCTAAGAAAACAAGAAAAAGAGCGAAGGATCTGGAGCGGTCTAAAAAGGCTATAAACAAGAAGAAGAAAGCCAAGAAAGGTATTGTTGTAATTTCCACATGTATCACTGGAGATCTAATTTGTCGTATTTTGCAGAAGGTCGAAGCAAGGAGTGCAACTTGCTGGCTATACAGTTGTTGTATGACCCACAGGAGTTCGCTGATAAGTTATTCCGTATGCTCGAAAGTAAGAAAATCGACAAGTATGAGGTAAGCAAATCCTAAATAAGACAATATCGTGTTCATTCCGCTATTTGCAGGTTCGACTTTTCCGAATTGCGTTGTGTGCCCGAGTTATAGGAGTGCACCGTCTGCATACGCTGAGTTTCTACTCTTACTTGCATCGCTATTTGCAACCAAAGCAGAGAGATGTGGGTGATTTTTATTGTTTTTGATGGCATTTTCCACTAATCCTGAGATCCTTCAGGTTACCCGAATTCTTCTATACGCAGCTCAAGCCTGTCATGAAATGGTTCCTCCAGATACTGTCGAGCAGCTCGTTCGTACGATAGCTAACAACTTCGTTACAGACAGGTGAGTCAATATTGTTTTCTTATTTGTATCACACACCCAATTGTGACATTCATTCTCCGGCTAGAATTATGTACTGTTAAGTTTTTGGCGTACCATGCCGAGGAAGATTTGATTTGCAGAAATTCTCCAGAAGCCATCACGGTGGGTATTAACGCCATCCGAGAAATTCTTGCAAACTGTCCATTTGCCGCCACTGAAGAGTTACTCAGAGATTTGGCTGAGGTTCTGTTGAAGTTTCACTCCCTCGCTTTGGTAATTTTTCTTGCTGTTTTTATATTTACACCATTGCAGTACAAAACGTATAAGAACAAGAATGTGTCAATGGCAGCCCGAGCCCTCATAACTCTGTTCCGTGCTGTCAATCCACGCTTACTGGCTAGAAAGGATCGTGGTCGACCCACAGACGGTGAAGAAGAGAAAGAGTAAGGATGTTTACTCCCGCTTTACCTCAATGTATCTCCCTAATTCTTCCAGGTTTGTTGCTTTTGCAAAGCCAGCAGTGGCGGAATTCGTGCCTGGAGCAGAAATTTTAGAGGAACATCGAGAAGAAACTGGAGGAATGGAGGTGGACGATGTTGAGGACAGTGATGAAAGTATAGATATCAGTGGTTAGTTCAGTTTTCACTGGGATACCTAAGGAAAACCTATGGCTACTTCTCGTTAAGATGTGGATACTGACGAAGTTGATTCCGATGACGAGGGACCACCTGCGAAGAAGACGGCTGATGAAAGCGGTGAATGGGAGGAAGTAAACGATGAGGATGATGTCGAAGAAATGGATGATGAAGGATGGGAAACCGACTATGGTGATGAGGAGGAGGATGAAGATGACGACGAGGTTTGTTCTCTTTCCATCATTTCTCCACTTCTGGTGAAATTCGCACATGAGACCGAATGAAGGTCGGATTATTTTTAAGATTCAATTGAAGAAGTTCGAATATTAGGCATGAAGGAAGTTGTGCACATCTTCTCAATCTCCCTCTAAATTTGCACTGCTCTCTCTTTTCGGAATGCACGAATCTTTGATTTGTTTAGGATCGAATATTCGAGTTGAATAAACAACTAATGCATTGTGATATTTTTCCGTCGAAGCCTCATATCGTGTTTTGATATGTGCACTGTGAGGAGATACAGCGGTTTTAATTGGCGAGCTTCCGGCGTTATAATGCCATTTTCAAGCCTACAAAAATACAATACATATTGCAACTGAAGAGAGGACTGAGACTGTAGTAGGAGGGCGCCTCACCAAGCGGCAAAAGCAATACCATAGTGAAGCATTTGCTAAAGCAAAGCTAGCATAGAGCAAATGCTTCATTTGCTTCTAAGCGGCCGCTTGGTGAAGCGCTCTCCTCCTACAGTCTTTAAGTCCTCTCTTCAGTTGCAATATGGATTGTATTTTTGTAGGCTTGAAAATGGCGTTATAACGCCAAAAGCTCGCCGAATAAAACCGCTATATTTCTGGAGCCTCAACACAGTGCACACATTAAAAACTAATGCATTGTTCGATTCTAAGTTTAGGAAATTCTTCTTGAAGTTTGTTTGAAATTTGATTTTGATTTGAAAAAAGTTCATGGACTTACTGCACTAGTCCCTGACCAACCTTCGGATTTTTCTATGTGAAAAAAGAAAAAAAAAAGAAATCTCATTGCAGGAGGTCGAAGATGACGATGCTGGCTCGGATAACGATGCAGATGTACGTTCAAAGTGCTTTGTAAAGTCAGATTTTTGTCACAATTTCTTATAATCTAGATGACTCATGAAGAAAGTGGTCCATCATCGAAAGAGACATCAGGAGAGGCTGAACAAGACCCAAAGAAAAAAGCGGAATCAATTAGTACTGATCGGATACTCACTCAGGTACGACAACTTTGAAAATCGCTCCGCTATTGCAGCCGTATTCTCTGCATCTCAATCGGTTTCCAGGAAGAGTTCAAACAAATCCGAATATACCAACTAAAGAAGAAGCTAATTGGTGAGAAACGACTTAAAAAGCAGCTAGGAAACAACAGGACGAATGATGACGTTAGACTAATAGAAGAACTAGGAGAGCGAATGGAAAGGTATTTTCTGTAGTAAACATTTTTTTCGGTTACATCTCAAGATGAACATTGTGCATATAGGCGCGGCGACGGTGACGGTTTACCTCGGCTCAAAGATATTGAACAGTTCCATAAGAAGCGAAAGCAAACGAAGGAGGAACGTATGGCGGACATCAAAGAAGGACGCGATGAGGATCAGAAGTTTGGGCGACCTAAGAAAAATGTTGGTCACTTGCATTGTTTTCTGTTCCTTTTATTTTCGTTTTGTTGTATATTGTTCCCACTGGTGTACTTATCACGATGCGAGCGGACTTAGAAGACTGCTAAGTCTATTGTTTAAATGTACCTGCTTGTAGGGTCCACATGTTGGTAGGACGAATCGTGAACTTGCAAAGAAGAAAGTTTTCAGTATGGTCAAAGCTAAGGTTTGTTGGTTTTCTTCCATTATCATCAAGATGGGAGTTGATTTTAAGTACAAGCAAGTTACATTAGAGAAAACGCATAAATTCTGTCATGAAGAAAAATTTAAAGAAGAGGAATGTTTGAGAGGTATTGGTACGAATTTAACACCAATCCCTTCAATTGAAATCTTCATAGGTGAGGGGAAAGAATCGGCAACGTTCATTCCGAGATCAGCAGAAGAGTCTAAGAAACTACTTGTTGAGGCAAAGTGGTCGCAAACCACAATAACTGAAAAATTTGTTGTTACTTGTTCAGATTTTGTTTCGTTTTATATGCTGTTACATTCATTACCCATTCTCATTGTTATTGTTGTTAGATGAATTTATTGTTGGTTTCCTTCAACAAGGTATTACTCAAAATATGTTGTGTTGCGCCCATTTATGTACAGCCGTAGCTTTTCAAAACATTAGCGAAGAACAAATTATACATGTCTTCATTAGCATGGTGCAATCGAACACCAACAAACTTATGTACCCTTCATTAATGGATTTTTCCACTGTTCCGACGGTGCGAATTTGTTTGCTCTAACGGCATGGTTCACCCGTTGTGAGTTGTCTCTAAAGCTACGGTAAGTGATTTGCGCATACAGCCTGTCATTCTCTCCGACCTCTCCGAGGACCCAAAGTTGTCTGCCGTTTTCATCTCTCCTATCTTGCTCTAAATTTTTCATCTCCCCTATACTTCTCTAACTTTTCATCTGCTGTATTTCTCTATCTTCCCTATCGACTGTGGTCACAAGCAGCAGACTGAAAATTTCCCGAAATGATTATAGAACAATGTACATAAATTGGATTCAAGCACTGTATTCTAATTGATTCCCTTCGAAGCTCATAGTAACTCGGATATCTTTCCCAACCCTTACCCACTTCTTGTCCGCAATTGGTTTTCTCCACAGAGTAACCACATCTATACTATTTGTTCACTGGATCGGGATCTCCTCACAGCCAGGGGTCTGCGTTTCAAGAATAACAAAAATACGAGGGAGTCGGAAGTTCAGTTTCAGCGAAAGAATGACGTAGGAAAGCAGGGCTTTTCCTTTTTTTCCACCTGAGTATTTCTGCTGAGTTGTCACTTCGCATTTCTTTCTCATAGTGAGCACTATTCCCCTGGTATTCCTGAAAGTAGTCGCAATCGCAGCCGAGTAAATGGTCCCCTGCCTTCCTCAAAACCGATTAGCGGTGCCCAATCCAATCCATTCTCTTTACTGCATTCCTGTTTTCAACGTATAGTACTCAACCAGCGTCTTTCTCATTGCCAATATTCGCCTGAATTCCCTTCGTTTCCCTTGATCAGTTCGAGAGCACTGTGTTAGGCCCGTTTTGGAAAGTAGAGACTATTTCTACATATTTAATCCGGCTCCTTGCCAAAATGCCAAGGCTGATGGCATTCATTGCTGGACCCAGCTACACATGAACGCTGCGGCCCTTCAAACAATGTGTATAGGAGGAGTATGGAATATATTGCTGGTTTGTTTGGACAACTTTCCGTTCCCTATCAGTGCTCTATTTTCCTGTCGGTGTTCTAGCCTTATCTTTGTCGCATTGCAGGCATTCCAACTTGGTTTGCAGTTCCTAATTTATGCAAGGATTTTCAGCACAGTAAAGTTCAGTCCTGTACTTGGCCGGAATACCCGCAATGCGATAAAGACAAAAATAGAACCGTGACAGAATAATGGAACACCGACAGGTTTGACGGAAAGTTGTTTAACCGAACCAGCAATCTATTTCGAGCTCTTCATCAACACATTGTTTAAAGGACCACAGCATTCGTCAGTAGGTGAGTCCCAATGAACGTCACCAGCCTTGCCTTTTTGCCAAGGAGCCGAATTAAATATGTAGGAATAATCTCTATTGTTTTGGAACACGCTTTCGCTTTCCGTTGAAGTGTGGTAACCATATTGTAGATCAGTTTTAATGCCTATTTCGCTATGTGAAATATGAACTTCTCTTTTAGAAGAGTTTACCAAGTCCTACGCAGTCTTACTGCCGGCCTACTATAACAACGTCGAGGATTTTACCCACAACTTTTTAATGGGGTGCTAGTTTTCTAATGTTGCACTCGCTATATCCTTTATCTGTGTGCATTTGCGTTGAATTTCGAAGCACTAAAATCTGGGATGGACCTGAAAGTGGATTCTCGGACACTTACCACCAGTGCGCGTCAGATTCCGGTGATAGACTGTATAGAAGGCGCTGCTCCCGATGTTCTCCTGGGAATGACAGGTCAATTTTGACCTAATATGCCTAATGAGGTGCAAAAGTGAGTTGGGGTATCTTTTTGAAGCACGATTGACTGTTTTTTCCTAGGTTCAAAAAGACAAAACAGCCTGGCGCGACGCGTGCGATTGGTAAGTGTCCATGGACGCCACAAGTCCATGGAGGTCCACAAGATCGGGATCCAGCTGAGTTGTATACGTTGCAATTCCCAACTGCTGTTAAAAAAGTCACAATTTGGACCTCAGACTTATCCACAAATGAGTAGATTTGAATCTAATGAGTATACTTGAATCTCAGCTAGAGGTAGGCTCCTCTCAAAAAGATTTGATATTTGTCATCGATTCATGTGAAAGCACATAGAACTGCATGAAAATATTTGAAAAGCAGCGACCTTTCCAGAGACCTACCCACCCCCTACATACAGCGGTGAGATGAGTATGTAAATGCAGAGAACGAAAGGTAAGCATTGCATGTACTGAGGTAGTGAACATACATGCAATAAATAAACTAGCTCAACCTATTTCTGAAGGTTTCTCTAAATACGGTTTCTAGATCTATACCAGGGGTGAGAAGTCAGGTTAAGTGGGAACTCGTATGTCAAAGAAAAACTCCGGAATATCGGAAGTCGGGGGTCTGAATTCCGCTCATCCCTTGTCCACGCCCTGCTCTGCGCCACACATATGAAGTCACTGTCTTTAGTTTGCCCAAACTGTCACATAAAAGCATTATTTGAAATATACATTAATATGTACAAATCGATGCATTAAACAGAAACAAATAGGGAAAAATACGAACACATAGGCACCAATAATTTCGAGGATATAAAATAACTGAGAAAAGCGATGAGTATACTTCATAAAACATGAACTACTTCTAAGAAGTCCAACGTCGGTGCTCAAAGAATAGCACATTTCTAGTGAATTCAGATAATCTCAAAGAGTTCCATACAAACAGTTAACACTATATGCAAGCTATAGTAAGAAACACTTTTGAAACGTGAATTTTTGTTATATGCTTTGTTACAGTTACAACATTAATATGTATATACAAATATAAAATTCAAGGAATGAGAATTGATGATAGCAGTTTTAATCTCTCGAAGGACCATTAGCAGTGGGAAAGTGGCGGCAGCAAACAATGTTAGTTAGCGACAGCATGTGCGGGAAGCGCCTCTGGCTCATCATCCTTTGCGGGATTACCTTGAAAAATAAGAAAAAATCACGTCAACTGAGAATTCAAACTAGTAAACATACCATGAAGAGGATCAGGTATATTAGCAGATTTTCTTAATTCGTCGATAACTTCGCTTGTTGTTCGAAAGACTTTTCCCGGTCGAAACGTGAGCATCCGGGAGAAGAACCCAAGCTAAAAGACAGATGCTCGGCGACTACAAAGTAATATGAAGTTTTTACGAAATTCGCAGCTTACATCTTTAATGGGGTATAAAATGTGCATATGCAGATGATTGACGGTGATCAACGGTGGCCAATGAAATCCCACTCGAAGCATGTCTTCAACCGTGTCCGCCTCTCCCTTCGCCTTCAACTCAGCTCGAAGAAACTCCCTACCCGTCTTTTCCATATCCATTACTGAAATAGAGTGAATACCAAATCAACTCTATTTAAAACCCCTTCAAAATCAATAAGTTAAGAATGTGAGTTGAAAACTAACGCAGAGGAATGTCAGCGGCAGTGAGATCCGTCGGCTTGTTTATGTGGGCTTTGCTCACGGCTAGGAAGTGGTGTGGAGTCTTTGGTTTTATGTCACGAATGACCACACACTGAAAGATGAAAAAAATTAAAAAGAATATTCATAAAAATGGCAAGAAATTTTGGTTGGAGTGAACTTATAAGATTATCTTGGTAACATATTAATTTTTCGACACTGAAGTGCTTTCGAGCATTTAGATGTATAATCTGCTCCGATGGCAAATCTTCCCGCAGGTTAACAAGGTTTCACGACCACTGTCAATAAGTCTCTCTGTTCATAACAATAAAAAAACCAGTCTGAGAGAAACTGACCGATTGCAAAATTTTTCTTATAATTCCTCGTACTTGTCTTTGTTTATTTTCCTACAGCTCTCCTTATAATTAAACCATACCACTAGTACCTTTCACAACCGCACCGCTTGGTCTGAGCCATTCCACGAATTTGCACCACTTTAACGATATCAAAGTATGAAAAACAGCTCGGTCATAATATCAGCTGCCGTTATACTCCTCATAGAGCTTAATACATTGCACCTGCGCTTGTCATAAGCGATGTAGATGTCTTTGTAAATGTCAGCGAACACTAGGCTTGATACTAGCAAATTACTGACAATGTTCTCAGAATGTCTTTAAATGTATGCGCCACACAATTTCAACAAAGTATCGAATTCTCCATTATTCTTTCGCTGACATCTACCTGATTCGTAAGCCTGTAAAGTCTAAGAGATGTAATTGGCATTAGTGAAGTCATTCAGCAATCTTCGGAAACTAAGCGTTTTTGTTCCCGTTCTCAGCAGCTGTTCTCTTCGCTTGATGACTCATTCTTAACAATGGATTGAAAGAAAAAAAAACAACTTGGAATTCCCGAATGCAACTATACTTTGAAAGGTCTACCTCGTCCTAATATGACTGAGTTATGAGAAAATGTTCATAGACCCGCTAAATAGCTAGTAGAACTACAGAGAAAAGGCTCAGAATTCAAAGCGAAACCTACCTCCACAATAAATCTATAATGTATGGGACACCTTTAAAAATATTCGAGCATAATTTTACGAAACTCTCAAAGTCACCAGAAGCTTACATGCCGCGGCTTCACGCATATCGTGGATCAGATGATTTATTAGTCAAAGCACATTCTCTCCAATAAATTTCTTCCAGATGTCTGCCTTTAACGACTCATTCATCACTGTTTCTTTTTTGAAAGCGTAGCAGTTACGCGGCTCCCTGGCAACACCGAATTCATGGCAGTCCAGTAAAATTTATGACATCCGAAGAGCCTCACAAAGAGCCATTCACTATCGATTTTTGCGGAAAATTTGAAGACGCACATCTTTTACGACCACGTAAAACAACGATGTTCAATGAATAGGAATGCACAATGGCATTTGATGCGCTTGTTCAGATGCCTGACCGAGAAGTACTCAGAGAGATATTAGGAGGAAATTCTGGGAGCAAGTGCACCGTACTCGTACAGTGAGGAAGGGTATCGCGCACAAATACTCAATTACATTAGTTTTTAGGAAGACTATAAATATTTGAGCAGCGCTTCTTACCTCGGATAGCTACAGCTTTTCAATAGGTTCAGTGCTAAATGAATTGAATGTGAATATCATTCTTTGAATGCGACTTTCATTCTTATACTAGTGCTATTATCACCTTGTCAACATTTCTGAAGTATGGAACTCAACTCTAAAATGCTGCAGAAGCGATCCTACGTGACGCCCGCTACCTCATTACTGCGATCCTCAGGAATCCCATTCGGAAAAGCCAGAAGTTTTTCGCTGCGACCAGAAGGAAATGGGCGCGTTAAAGAAAGCACTCAGAGCAGAGCAAAGATAAATAGGATGAGTTAGAAGCAAAAAAGTAAGTCAAGTAAAAGCCTTGCCGAATACTACATTAGGACAAAAGTTAAGTTAAAAAAATAAAACACCATCAGAACCGGTAGAATCAATAAAATAACCAACTTCAGTCCAGGAAGAGGAATCTAATAGAAGAAGATTTTGCAACTGTGACGGAATCGTGGAATAAAACAAAAGATACTAGTACCAAAATAGTTCTAGGAGTAGAAAAAAAGATCAAATAAACGAATAGGTATGTACCTTATCTGATTCTCTAAGATGTAGATCTCTTTTGTAGTTGGCAATATCGCAGAATTTACAACCGGACACGGCTGTCGTCATCTGAAAATCGAATAAACAGTCAAGTGAGAAGAATATTCATAATCCAATCGAGACGAAAGTGCAAGGTATGCATACCAAGACAACTTTATCACTAATAAAAAGCTAAAAATAGCAGTATTTCACGTGTGAACACTTGAAAATGACTAGTTTTCCTTTTTAATTACAAATGAATAGAGTAAGTACATAAAGAGTGCATATCCTATTAAACTTTCAGAATGCGTGAAGAAAAGAAACAGGAGTATCCAGAAACAAAATTTTCATTCTTTCGTTGATTGCTGAAAGGCGAATGTCTTTTGAATCAGGGACAGAGAAATACCAAACGCGTTGTCTCAAAAAATAATTTGAAGGCTGAATAATTGAAAAAAAAGTTTAGAAAATGGAAAGTTGACTTATCCAGAACCAGTTGAAGATCAATCACTTCATCCAGCTCACAGAACGATAATGCTCAACGCCAACTGGAAGAAATTGAGAGTGATGATTGAGAAGAAAAACAGCTTTCAAAAAAAAAAAAGTCGTCAGGGTATGAAGGGAGTTTGAAGCTGTATTATGCAAACCTAAGAATGATATCAGTGGCAATGAGCATCGTCATCAAAACAATGGAGTGAGGAGGAGAACCTATTTATGGAGAACTTCAGTATGAAAAAAGGGTAAGAGAGCCAGAAAGTTCCTTCCGGGTGATTCATCAATTACATGAGATGATTCATGCATGTAAATTAGCACCAAATAATTAAAAATACTCAATCACATCCACTTTTTCGAACGAAACCACGGATGAAGCATATGCTTTGAAAAAAATCTAGATTCCTCCACATCATCTTGAGTCCACTATTCATTTTTCGTCCCCAAAATAAAATGAGCGTCGATGGAAGCAGGGTCAAGCAAAACCGATCCTCATTACACCTCCCATCCTATTCCCCGTTCGATCTCCACGTCTTTACGACTCCCCCCCCCTCCTCTCCTGCTCCCGCGCCCATATGAATTTCGCATGTTCTCTGTGCATCGTGAAACTTCAAAGAAGAGTAGACAAAATGAACGCATAAAAATCGGGAGATTGGGTCTAGAACTACCGAAAAGTCGATGTACATCCTTTCTTATAGTATGTTTCGAAAACGACGATAGTTGAGTATTTGTGCCTATGGCTTGCATTTCTCGCTTGTCTCTCCAAAAACGGCACTATTTCTCGCGTTCTCTCTTTCTCTGATATCTCTACAACCATATTCCCCGGTGAAGCGTACCATACCCGGTCGTATTCGACTCCGATGCACAGGACATATAGTGGAATCGTTTTGACAGTGCGTTTTCCGCGACAGCGGCTCCCTGGCATTGGAGCACGCAGCGCTGTCGGTCAAAAAGTTGACCTATGATTCATCTAGTATCTTTGAGAAGTTTTGTAGCTTGTTTCTCCTTATATATTTCTTTCTCAGCTCTTAGAACAAATGAAGAAGGGAACAGACGATAAAACCCATCAAGGAAGCTGGATCCATCGTAGATCAATGTTTGACCAACCGCACGCGTGCTCCAATGCCAGCGGGGCCGCTACCGCGGACAACGCACTGTCAAAACGACTCCACTATACACACAAGTGCGAACGCAGAAAGTGGGCGGGAGGGGGAGCCGGGGGGGGGGGGGATGGGAAAAAAGCGGAGTCTCCGCCGCTTTGGGGGCCAGATGGAATATAAAATTAACAAAAATATCAATTATAATAATAAGTAACCGATAAAAATTATTTTAAAGGAGCACTCACGGAAATTTTCACCTCCGAAGGGAGTCGCTTACCGTGTGGCCTGCCGCTGGACAATCACAAGAGTACGCTGAACACAACGAATAGAGGCCTACCTGCGAGGATACAGCCGTGGACACATCTGCCGCTCAGGACAAAAGCGGTTTCGTCGCCAGTTAACGCCATCGACTGGGTGCGCTCATGTGATTTAGCAGAGGGGTTTGTGTGGAATGCGCACCATTTGCAGGGTTTCGTGGCGGGATCCATCATGGAACACTCGTCCGCCCTGTGGACGCACATAAGAGACCGGCATCATTTTTTGTGTTTTCCGCGTGTTTCACGCTACTTCATCATTGTCGATGAGTTCGTCGTCCCTAAAGACCCCGATACACCGCGGAATATCCAACGCGGAAATTTCCGTGAGTGCTGCCTTTAAAAAAATAATGAAGATAAACAGAAATAAACTAATACAAGGTTTTTATTTGTACTGTAAAGCAATTTTCGTCCGCCACTGATGTACTACACATATACATACGCCCAAAAAGCATACGCCCAAAAAGTGACTGGTGCGGATGACGCAATCACCAAACGTGGCACATACCACGAGCTCGTACATGTGTGCAACGTATCCCAGGGAGCGTGGCGGGACCGCAAGACACCACGCGCAAGCATGGTTGCATTTGCTGCGCTCACGGGTTCAATTCCCAGCGCATTCAAAAGATTTTTGCACGGGTTGGAATCACCTCAGACTTAAGTTTGAAGCAAAGAGCTTGCAAATATGTGTATGGAAATGAAGCGTGGTAAGCAAAATCGCCGACTTGGATGAACTCCATTCAATAATGTTTCTACACGTAATGGGGTGATCCTTCCTGTTAGCGAGAGCAGAACGTCGTTTGACACAATGTCATAAAACAATCATAACTTCCTCGTTACAGAAAACTCCAAACGTACGCAGACAAAGGCCGGGACCGCGGCGCGGCTCTCTTGGGCAGAGACGCGGGCGCTCTGCATGCAAAGCGCCCATGTCTCTACCCAAAAAAGCCGCGCCGCGGTTCCAACCCTTGTCTGCGTCCGTTTGGAGTTCCCTGTACATTCATTGGTCAAGTCACCTCTCCAGCTACTCTATTTTAGCCCTCCTCGTGGAAGGTTGTGAATATATCCTCCCAAATATTACGTCATCATAATATGTAGATTAGGTTTGCGTGCGACAACGATCATTGTTGACAGGGCTTCTCGAAAATGCTTTGTAGGTACTAAATATGAAGCCAATGCAGTAGCTCCTATGCCTTCAGTAGGAACTTTTTTCAGACGTCGAATTATTCATTCACTGTCCTATCGGTACCCTTTTTTTCTAGTGATAAGCATGCATACCAGCAGTTGACTGTCTCCGATAAGTATAAAATGAGGTTTAGATTGGACAGTTCCACTATCGAGGCAATTCACATTCAAAATCGAGAAAGTCATCTTTTACATAGGCAACTTTTGAGCCTATCTGGGCTAATGTTTGTTAGAATTTTTAGCTGCTTATCATTGTAGGTTTTGTTAGTCGCAACTCCCATTCATTCACATTCAAAGTGTCCCATAATTTTATGCAAGCCGATTACAGGCCCCTCTGAGATCACTGGTGTTCAACAGAATTCTGACCCAAGCATACAGAGATACGATAAGCTGTGCAGTTTCTGTCCTACTGTAGCGTTTAAAGTATGCATCTTGTACGCATCTTCCTAAATTTTTCGCAACTATTTCTTTAGATGTGGATCCTCACTGCGTTAGTGATAACGCCATCTGCCACGAAACCGACAACAGCTGGTAAGTATTAATTTTTCGACAATGAGGAATGCGAAAACGATAGAAATGATATGATCTGTTAGCTCGGAGATGACACCTGATCTGACTTTATCTGCAATTACGACTTTGTCTGCAGAATGCGTCTGGAAGCAAATTTTACTCAATGGCAGTAGGGAAACATCAGAATGGAAGGAATCACACCACATACAATATCAGAAAAGTGCAAAAAATCAGATCACTTACTCAGGCATTCGTGGGGTTCTACCCCAGCACGAACTGGGATTCGACCCCAGTTACATCTGGTTCGTCCCCTCACGTGCTGTTTTCGTCCACCACGTGCTGGGTTCCTCCCCTCACGTGCTCCTGTCCCACATATCACCTACTAAGCTCTTTGCAAGACGTGCTCTGTTCGTCCTCTTACATGTCAGTTCGTGTTAGACGTGTCCTCGCACGTTCACAATATAGCAAGCTGTCGCTCTCCGATAGTGAGCAGGAACAAAGATGCGCGTGGAATGCTGGACTATAAATTGATGTTTTAGAACACATGCCGGCCATACGCTTTCTATCCTTGTGGAGCGCACAGTGATGAACCTTACTACGGGCCATGCCCTAACGACGTGTGGCCCACTCCAAGATGTGGAAGAACATATCAGCATAGATATAAAAAGTCCTATCAAGATGACAAGCACTTCGGTAAGTAGTTATTTCAAAAGTGGAGTTATTGCTTCTTGGTGTTATGCCTTTGGTCGACCTAAATATTAAATTTTCCCTCGCGCAAATACTATGGAATACGGAAGTGGAGCAGAAAAAGGAATGTTATGTGGAGGAAAAAAATTCTTCAGCAATGGTGCTTGTTCATGCGAGCTACTCAGCGGAAATGCTCTCCGCCCAGTGTAAAAGTCAAACATAATTATACCTAGGAATAATCAATTTTTTTCAAATATTGCTATATTCAAACTATAACATTCAACAATGTTCAAAATTGCTTGATCTTTCACCTTTTTCAATAATCGGATTTCGAATGAATTCGAAAGTGCACTCATCTCAAATATTCGCCCCAGCAGTTTCAAATAAAGAATGAAAAATCCTACAAACAACATGGATGACAAGCATTCACCAAAATTTCGATGCACTTCACTTCAGTTCGGGTGTTACTTAACGTCCTCGAATTTTGGAAAAAAAAATTGAATAACCGTTCTCACGACGAAGACATTTTGAGAAGTTCTCTCGATAAACGATCGATAATGATTTTTCTTTTTCCCTCCTGTGCTTTTGTAGGCATATATCACTGCCATCAAATTCAGCAACAAGGTCTTATTTCCTCCCAAACAATGAAAGGAGCATCAGGCAAGAGATATACAAGAACGGACCAGTGGTTGCAGTTTTCAGAGTCTACGAGGACTTCAGTTATTATAAAAAAGGAATCTATGTGGTCTGTTGTTATATTCCCATCAATAACAATTTCATTCTCGCATTATTTCAATCTCTGTACTCATGTACGTATATTAAAGCACCGTTCCAGCACAAGCGGGGTCAGCAAACAGGAATACATGCAGTCAAAGTTCTTGGCTGGGGCACAGAAAATGGGGCAGACTACTGGCTGATTGCGAACTCATGGAACACAGACTGGGGAGAGGATGGT
Organism: Ancylostoma caninum; assembly: GCA_037903475.1. Lineage (NCBI taxonomy): Eukaryota > Metazoa > Nematoda > Chromadorea > Rhabditida > Ancylostomatidae > Ancylostoma > Ancylostoma caninum. Next base: position 1,197,296 of record JBAJFG010000446.1, read on the forward strand.
GCATATTTTGCGAAGTAAACGGTCACTCAGAGAGCCAGCATAGCATATGGGAAGGGTGCACAATTCCAGGTTATTTCCGTATTGCTCGCGGGACTAACGAGTGCGGTATTGAAACACAAATGGTCAGTGGAGTGATGAGAGTGTGAAATGCTGAACCACAACGCCGTTCATTATCCGCCTATAGGAATGAATCGTTTCTTCAAGAAAAGTGAACCTGTCTTCGAATTACGCTCACGTCTAACTGTGAACTCATATGCCATCATTTGAAAGCCTGCGACAAGGTGCTCTACTCATCTCTGATTTGGGGCTGTTGACAGCACATGCTCAAATTCTCGCATGTGTCTCACTTGAGTGGATTTTGAGTGCAGCAGTGAATAAATCGGAATCGGGGTCAAGCCTGTAATGATCAATTACTAAGGGATGAGGGATCGAATGAGAAACGAAACCATCCTTTAACAATTGCTGCTAGTGGGACGACAGCTTGAGCAGCAACAGAGGGAAGGATGGCAGCAGCTGAGAGGCTGGGGTTTCTTTCTCCTCGACGTATTACGCTGCCGTGTTCTTAGCACATATTTATCAGATTTAGTGTGGGGGGACTGATTAGCAGGGTGGATCTTACTTTTGCTTTACTTTCTATCTTACTTTAGTTGTACATTACTGGAATAAGCATGGCGAGGAGACCAAGAATATGCCGATATCATCGACACGAAAAACGAGGTGGGTCTCTGCTTTTAAGCTGAAATAGTAGCCCAGCCCACAATTAAAAGAAGAGGCAGCCCTACTGTGATTTAATATCGTGATGGAGTGTGTAATAACGAATCCATAAAAACGCAAAAACACGTTCCTACGGGAGCTGACCGTGGTCGCATTATGCTATCAACAAGTAACACCGCCAAAAGTTGTTTGATAAGAGAGGTCGACAAAAAGTGAGGGATTACATAACGGAGCTCTATTTGTACTCATAGAATGCAGAGAAAAACACTTCAAAAATGTCATTACTAGCAAGAAATCTTCAAAAAGTCAACTAGAAGGTGCCCCGACCGAAGATATCGAAGCAACTAGTGCAAGTAAAACGATCCAAGTATCGACTAAGGCATCTGCTTTCATGAGTGGGAACCTACATAATTACATAATTTCCAACTTACCAGGTAAATGTAATCAGGAGCCATCGCAGACAAGCATAGTCGGAGCATGAATCTGGTGATTTTCACAATAGGATGGGAAAAACTCACAGCAATAATCCAGAAGTAAAAGAAGGCAAAAATTTCTACAATAACACACACTAGTGGTAGGAAAGTTAGGGGGAAAATGTCCAAAACCCCTGATACTTAGAGTGACGATCAATCACAAATTGAGTGCGTATCAGGCAGTGCGCTGACACGAGGGTGACACGCCCAATTTTGCAGCTTCATGCTCAGACACCCAGATATGGTCGCTCATGAAAAAAAAATCTAAAACGCACTTAAAAGCTCACTTGGTTGCTTTTTGGCGAACAAATCCTGTACATGTAATTATTGCGAGATTGGATTTTAGGCCTGTGGTCCGGTAGCTCAGAGAGTGCGTCTAAGACTTTGTCTTAATTACAGCTGCCGCGTGGTGTCGCTCCAACCGGGGCCAGCTCGCGCGATGAGCTGCTTCGGTCGATGGGAGGACGCAGGGGTTGTCTATAGTATGTTGAACCGAACCAGCTGACCGGCCGGCTGACTCCGCAGCGCGGCCTTAGTTGCAGGTAGTCTTAGACGCACTCTTCAAGCTATCGAACTCTATTCCCAAAGACGACATCCACAGAATGATTTGCTCCGGCGGCGAGGTGTGCCGTTCATAAAGTATTGGATTACCACATTTGTGGAAGGAATGCAAAAAGCCGCTATACATAGTGTATCCGAAACGACGAGTCCGCCCACGCACGCGGGGATCGAGAGGCGGCGCGGCTGAGACGGGTGATGTTGGCTGCCACGTCGTCTGCGTCACAGCCAAATCATTGGTCAACACCATGAAGATAACGATGAAACGTGATACGCAGATCAGGGATGATGACGTGGAGCGCTGGCAAACGTGGCAGCTTCTCGATCCCCGCGTGCGTGGGCGGACTCGTCGTTTCGGACAGAGACTATACTTGTGATAGTACTGCAAACTGCGAATTCATAGGAGATTCCAGTCCGTTCGAATCCGCTCGCCGCGCCGCATTACTTGCGCTCTGACACTCTGATTGCCTGCGCCTCCATACATTTCACTTATATTACCGAACTCAGTCTCGATCACTACAGTGGTGCAGCGTGCGGGCTCGGACTTCGTGCTGTAGAGCGTTGTGGTACAGGTCAACTGCAGTGGCAGAGCTGCTGACAGCACCACGTGTTTGGGCAGGTTGGAACAGGAAACGAGAGAGTTGAACGGGAATGAGCTGTGATATCAATCAAACGTGTGGATACGCAGACCACCAGAGTCCCACATGTGCGAATCTTCGCGAAAACTCCAATGACAATGTCTCTGGAAGGTTGAATTGTCCAAGTTTCTTTGAGTGCTGCGAGTGGAGGGAAATGGAGGAGATGACTGCTCAGAGCACAGAGTTACCCAAATGTGTTGAAATACCCAATCGATTTGATCTCCGTAGTCGTACACTTCGCAAGCGCCAACTTTACTGCGGGTGGCAGCTATTCAGAGAACCAAAAGATGGGTTTAAGAACATTTCTGGAGCATTTTGCGTATATGGTTGGAATCATCGTGTCGACTATGTTCAGATTTTGCTAATATCTCAAACAAGTAATTCGACAATTTTCCACCAGAAGTCAGGGAAAACAGGCAAAATACACTGCAGGAATTGACAGAAAATAACATCAAGCAGAACGAAAACAACATTGGAGGAGAGGGACTCGAATTAGAAGAAAATGGAAGTCGGAATGAAACGGCCTCGAGAATATCAGCGTTACATCAACAGAAAATCTACCAACTGTGACTACTGAGCGATGGCATGTCCAGTCGAGACAAGAGTAAAAAAAGCACCTCTAACGCCTGTCAAAGCAGCTGCATTGAGTCAGCAGCAGCAGCCCAAGGAACATTTGTTCGAATCGAGAATCATCATGGCATGTGATATGACATTGAGAAAGTCAACATAACGCTGAAAATACTGGTGGCAGCTGACAACTAAACGGCATGAATGGAAGTCGTTCTGGCTTTGTTACCGCCACTGCGTGAGTAAGCCTTATTATACGCTATTCAAAATTCGAACAGAAGTGGGTTTTTATTGTGGTGACAGTGCAACTTACAGAACAATCGGCTGAATATGGTATTTGCTCAATACTTTGACGGCCGCGAGGCGCTAGCAAGGGCAGAAAAGATCGATGCGTCCTCTGCCAGTCGCGTAAACAACCACGAAAACACACATCATGGAATGCGACCGCAATGCGACTGCGACTCGCCAGTGCAGCGGTACTACATATCAGCGGTCCGTACGGGGAATTGACCCAAATGACCATGACCTTGTCAGGATTATCCACCACTTGATCAGATTTACATGCTTGTGGGCGCCGCGTCAGAGGTGTTTTTCTTCATTTCTTTTTTCTTATTTCCTTTAAAAGGCGCGCCTTCCCCCTGATTTCGGGGTTTTCATGGACCTAGGACCCACATCCAGTGATGAGTCCACAAAAATGGAGTGCTGTTTTCCGTGCATTCAAATCCAGGTCTTTTGACATTTGTGGGTCTCGCCACACGAGTGTCATCTGTGCGAGTGAGCGAGTTTGTGAAAGTGGGCACGTCCTTTGGCCCACGATTCAAGATTCCAACCATTCAAAGAGTAGAAAGGGCATTATAGAACAATTCTAGAGATAACTTCTTATTCGCATGGGAAAAGCAACATTCCAATTACAAATTCTTGGGAAAATTCATCTTATGGCTTTGTAGCGATGTCATTTCATAGGAGATATGAGTGCGAATGGCTTCGTACGATTTATTGACCAGTGAATTCGACACATCGATTGGATGCGAACGGTATACATAAAGGCTGTGTTTTGAGAGAAAGAAATCCAATATATCGGCTATGCTAGAAGCATAGCTGCAGTAGACATTACTTAAACCCTCCTTATGGGCCGTATCCATGGATATTCTCCTTTCCGAGATTTCCACGTAATCGTGGATTTCTGAACCCGCTGTAAAGTTCTGAGAATTCGAAAATCGTGACGTTAGCAGCCTAGAATGTCCCAGAAATAGTGGAAAATTCTAGAGCTAAAAAATCCGTCTGATCATGGGAAAACCAACTCTTGCAGTGCTTAGGAATGTACACACTACACAAGAAACAAAATACGGGAAAACAAAATAAGGGGAATCGAGAAGTGGAAGAAAAGAGAACGCGAAGGCGCCTCATCACGAAAAATCCAAGAAATCACAGGAAATCGTATCTGTTGCACCACGGAAAATCCAAGAAATCATTTTAAAAAATCTTGTTAGCTGCTAGCAGCTACACCTAAAGTCACTCGTTATTGCACTGCAAAAGTGGAAGCCGCGCCGCAACCGCCGCGCCGCAACCACCGCGGCGCTGCAGACCGACCAGTTGGGCACTATGGCTCTCGACCATGACATGGATTGCTGTTTGCCTATTTACTCCACCTCTAGTTGTGTCGTAAAAGAATTAGCGATGGTAGAATAATCAAAGCATCGATCCCGATCACGTCTGAGAAGTACGACGTCTAGCTAATAATATGCGCAAAAAAGTTGCCAACCTTTCTGCAGCGCGATAACGATTTCCCTTCACTGCGAACATTAATAATAGCCATCTGTAAAATAAAATTATTCCTTCACAGTCGATTCGTTGCCACACTCACAAAGGTACACACGCACTCTGAACTTTCGTACCACTGTGGGTGCACCTCGGTTCCATGGTTGATATACAGTCTGGTAGGGCTTAGGTGGCAGCTGAGGTGACTTTGTCTGCAATTACGACTTTGTCCGCAGAATGCGTCTTGTAGGAGAGTTTACCAAATAGCAGTAGGAGAACATCAGAGTGGAAGGAATCACACCAAATACGTATCAAAAAAGTGTAAAAATTTGATTATTTGGCCAACTTCGGGACGAGGTCGTAATTGAGGACAAAGTCGACCCAGGTGCCACTTCTGCCCTACCAGACTGTACGTCATATCAACCATGGGGAAATGATGGGCGCACCGTGGGACTGATAACAACGGTAGACTAACGCTGGGATAAGTGGGGGCGGGTGCCATGCTCGAGGAATAACCGGTGAATAAAGGTGGGCCCACCATCACTTGTGGGTCCATTGTGGGATAATGACGGCCCATCATGGTTCGGAAATCCAGAGCACTGGCAGTGTCAACGTTTCTGGGAAGAGTATGATCAATCCCAGTCGACCCCTCCCCGGGTTTCTGCTGCGGTCTTTCCGAAATTATTTCTAGGCGTTTTACATATTGATACCTCGATACAGCGACAGCAATGTGACTGACATTCCATTCAGCGCCATTCCATTATCCAGAATAAACGTAACCTCCAAATGCATAACTCGACTGGAATGACTCCCAGTCTTGCTACCATTTCCCTCTGTCCATTGTTTGCGAAGTACCGTTATTATGACACGAAAAATCACATGTATTACTCACAAACCTGCTTCTATTCAGAGCACTACAGCGGAAAAGGCGCATAAACTATGCAAAAACGTTGAATGAGTAGCCATTCACCACATCTCTTGGATTTTCAAGTGAAACCTAGGTAACAACTACAACTGAGTCTAATGAAGCATTTCGTAGCAACTGTTGCTGGTTAAGCCGACATCTCTTCGATAAGTGACGCGTATAATAAAAGGCTACATGAGCGAGGAATGCGGCTGGGCTTAGAGTACCATAAAACTAGTTCTGCCTAATTTCGCTCGCTACTGAACAAACAGTGTCGCTGGAACAGTGCCGATGGCTGTAAACACTATCATTACTCCGAGGAAGAGCTAATCCCCCAGCGAAAACAATCACGAGATTTTTTTGGGGTAATAAAAAGGGAGTTGTGGAGACAGCAGCGGTTTTCAAACAGAGATAGTATACAAAATACATAAATGTGTACAAGGTTTAGAAAAAGATATTAAAGAAATAGCAAAAAAAGGATACAAGGATAATTTGTTACATGATTTGAGTTGGATGTACAGCAACGAGATAACCTATCGCTGTTTGAAGTGAAAAAGCGTATCAAAGTCGAATTGGAATCGGAAAAAGCTTGAATTCCTGAATGAGAATGCGGATGCGCATTCTGGGAAAGCGTTCAAGTATCATCACCATCTTTTCTGTTTATGAGGGAATTCTCACCTCAAGGTTAAAATCTATGGATTGCCAGTATTTCTTTTTTCTTTTTTCTCAGCTGAATGACCTTTACTGGTAGAATCTTCACAAAAATCGGTCTTCCACAGCTTCTGCGATTCACACATATCATAAAATTTTCTTTCCACAACTACTGAGTTCAAAGGGGATATCCATGTAACATGTTTTATCAAAACTAGTTGCTTGATGTTAAAACTGGCCCATTAAATCGGTTCAGTTGTAGTCCTGAATCAATCAAGATATCAGATACAAAAACTATAGTGGTTCGCGACAAGATGGCTTTCATACACGAACTGCATTCAACGCTCATGCACTTGGCGCAACTAAAGAACATTTCGTGCGTAGGTATTGATTCACCGATTTTGTAAATTTATTTTCAAGGGTTTGCTGTGCTCACGCCTTTGTCCATGTTCAGCATGCTAGACATCTTTCCAGATTCGTGATCAGCATGATAGATAACCCCAGCAAGTTTGCTTGCACCACCATTCACGAAAATTCAACAAAGTCGATAAATCAATAACCTCGCCGTGCAAAATGCTCGTCAGATCCGTGATCATTATGGTGACAAACCCCGCCACACCTGCAGTACACCTTGCGAAAAATCAATAAATTGAATGAGTCGATAACCACGCCATGCAGAGCGGTCGTCAGATTCGTGATCAAAGTGGTGAAAAATCCCAGCATGCCCATTTCGATCCAGATCGGAGCTAAACTGGGGAGGATCGACGAAATCGATCAATAAGTCGGTATCCGGATCGATACTATCTGGTGAACAGTGTTCTAGGCAATCCGTCCTATTCGGTGTCCCACGTCACCGAGCCCCCTTCTTCGCCATCTTGCTTACAGATGCTTTCCTATCGTTTGAACTTGGCACCCACGCGCGCCTTCCAGATTTTTGAGAAAGTGTCGTGAGCGTTTCTATGTTTTATATATATATATATATAGATTAGGAATTTCAGGTTCCTTATATTGAAAAAAAAGGTCTTATCTTCAGAAAAAAAACAGCAGACAAGACGAAAACAGTTCCATAAGAATGGCTGGCTTTTGCAACTACATAATTGAGTTCGTCTACATCGAATGAGAGACTATACCATTTCCAGGGAAATGGAGTTGGTGGGTGGGGGCACCTTAGAAGTGTTCGTAAGCTTCTGCCTAGATGCCTAACTCTAAACCTATGCATTAGCTTAAGCCTATCTCATTGCTTTGCCATAAACCTGACCCTAAGCCTTGATATGGGTGCTCCTCCCTCCCCTCCCCCATTCTCAGCAAAAATTTCTCTACGATGGATTAGCTCTATGCCAGAATATTGGTTCTACCCGACCCCATGCGATATTCGCCATGATGACTTCTTCACAAGAAAAAATTCACCTGGAACCACTTGTGACTTTATTAGCCTGGTAGACGTTGAGTACTTGACTGCTTTAATACATTTGACACTGTATAGGGAAATGTCCATGTATTGAGAATACACCGCTACCTTGTAAAGAAAGAATTGTGGACGGGGTAGGCAGCAGTAAAGACGTCGTTCTCACCAGCGAAAGCCGATGTATAGTACCAGATGTGAAGACGCCAACATGAATATGACTCATAGCTGTAACACTGCGGAATGTGTCGCTTTAATTTCTCCGTTAGCTTTTCCTACGCAGAATGCTATCAGCTGTTGAAAAATACATACGTAATGGAAAACATTCACACAAAAGAATCCCAAATATTATCGTGCGTGGGAGGAACGAGCAATGTTCATGTGAGACAGAGGGTAGTGTTCGTATTTCGGGATTTGGGTGATCAGCTAAAGTGCACAAGGAAAGATCAGCTTACCGCCTTGGACCTACACACTCTTTCCCTTGCGTGAAGGAAAACTTTCATCTCGGGAGGCAATTAGAAACGTCTCCCTCCTTAAAAAATCCATGACGGCAATGCTCCAAAAAAGATTAGCCCTTTATTTCAAAACGTAGGAATTGTAAAATGTGAACAGATTTGCAAGCCAACACTCAAGACTATAAGATTATTCTGAACATTGTATAACTTCATTCCCATCTCATTTTTTTTTATAGACTCTGCTTTTGACGACAATATTCTTGGGGTAAAGTACATTGAGCCTGGAAAGGACAGTGCGCTATAACTGGTCAATTTGTTCCGCCAGCCAATACCAGAGTTCGGCTGTATCCTGTTTTCCACAACTCTCCACACTCTCATATTAAGAGAGTTTCAAACTACTGTAAAAACAGAGAGATCCTTAACACACAGCTCCCACCCCCGGCGAAAGAACCGAGCTTCCCCTCACCAGAAAAAAGTTCCCAAGAGAGAGTTATTGACGCTCTCCTTCGGAATTTCTTCCTTGTACCTTCGCCCTTGGCAACTTGTACTAGTCCTACTTCTCCGAATACCTCCTAACTCTCTTTCCGAGGAGAGCGTCCGTTTATAAGTACATGATGGCTTGCAGACTTGAGAGCGGCAGTGGACTACGGAAAACGCATTCCTCTCCGCACGCGATCATAAATATTTAAGTGTTCAGCTGTTTTAGTAGGGAAGTTGGGACACCGCATCGCATACAGGCGCAGCACCAGGTGGTCATTGACCACCAGGACTTAGTAGCGTCCTGCAGATTCAGGGGGCTTAGCACTAGTGTCCGAGGCGTAGCCAACCGCCAACCGTCTACTGATGTTAGAGACAAGCAGATTTCAGAAAGGCACTTCTGGAGGATCATCAAACTCGTGGCTGAAGACCACCGTTGTTCAACCATTTACTCCATCCCTACCTTGCACTTTAGTGCGCTCCAATTATAATCAGGTGTTGCTCAAGCTGTAGGAGACGTATCATGTTGGAATTTCGACTGTAGATGCGCACTATACCAGCGAGTATCCTCCCAAAGTGGCACCGTTCGCTTTTGAGAAACCGTCTTCGTTTTTGAGAAAAACCGTCATTAATGGTCAAAAAGTGGTTTTTGACCACTTTTTGACCATTAATGACGGCTTTTTTCAAAAACGAAGACGGTTTCTCAAAAACGAAAGATGCCACTTTGGGGGAGAGTTGGTACCACCTAGGCGCATTTCTCGGAGTTGACAGCGTATCGGAACACTTCCTCAAACGAGAGAAATTTCCTGGGAAAGTTCCGGGTTTGAGAGAAAAAACCACGCTCCAATGACAATTTCTTGTATCTGACAGGTCCAATAACAAGTTTCAACGAGTTCTAGCGGGATCAAACACTTTCGTACTGAGATCGGTTTTTCGACAATTTTAGCTTGAATATGAGAAGGTTTAGGCTGTCTTCGCTAAATGGTACGCATTTCTTGCTGAAAAATCATTCGTCGTCTCACTAACGCTTATTTAAGTCACTTTTTGGTGCTATCTGCTTTTCCTGAAAGAACCCTAGTGTGTAGATACTTAGTAGCCCATTTCGGAATTCGACTGGACTTACAAGGGAAGTGCAAGAGGCCATATTCGAAAATCGGGATGAAACCTATCTGGCTTGAATCTTTGTTGGAGAGGGTGTTGCAGTATATATTTTGTTACTGCCCTCGGCTTCAAAAAACAAAAATCCCACCACAGTACTATATGCGTTGCAGCACTAGTCCGTCAGCGACGAGGTGGCCGAGTGGAGAGGATGCGGACTGATAGGCAGGAGGTCGAGGGTTTGGATCCCGTCATTGACACTCGTTTTGCATTTTTGTTTTTTATTCCTCCTATGTTATTGAAATCAATTTTGGAGGGCTAGAAGACAACACTTGTCTTTACTGACGTACTAGCTATAGAATAACTACTATGCTATGAACGTAGTTTAGTGATCGTACAGCTTTCCCTCGAGTCGCTAGAAAATTGTAAAATTTTCATTCAAAACAAAAAAAGGATGGTCAATGAGAAAGCATTTACTGGCAGCAACGGTGCACACAGACAATGAAGTGTTCAAAGCAAAAGCGGTGAGAACAATACGCGCAGACAATGATCACGAGTTGCACAGTTGCCATCACCCGGACCAAACCGAGCCAACAAAAGGGCCACGACGCGTGAAGGTTCGAACATTATGAACCGAGTGGGAAAGATTTTGAGTTACAGTCGTGAAAAGTGACTGCTACTTTATAGCTAATCGAGGGAGAAAAGCAGGTTTTATATAACGTAGTTATTCCGTGCCTAGTGCGTCAGTAAGGATAAGTATTATCTTCTAACCTTTTAAATTTGATTTCAACAACACAGGGGGAATAAAAAAATGAGAGAGCAAAACAGGTAGGTGCGCATGACGGGGTTCAAACTCTCGAGCTGACAGTGCAGCATCCTCCCCACTCGGCCACATCGTCGCTGACGGACGAGTGCTGCAGCGCATATGGTACTGTGGTGGGATTTTTGTTTTTTGGAATCGAGGGCAATAATGAAATATATACTGTAACACCCTCTCCAACAAAGATTCAAGCCAGATAGGTTTCATTCCGATTTGCGAGTCTGGCCTGTTGCACTTCCCTTGTTAGTACTCCCCAACCGACACTGACCACCTAGTGCTGCGCCCTGATCGCATATATTTGATAGAAGCCTCAAAGGGTTAGACTGAGAACGCCACAGAGGGAAAAAGGAAACTACAGGGTAATGTTTCGTGTTTTATTTCATTACTGCATTGTGTGGGCTTTTTTTTTTGGAATAGCAAGGGGAAGATAGTATATTTTTAACGTTGGAATGAATTCGCAAAGATGCTGGTTATGGTAGCATACCTACGGTAGTGATTTCCGACGAAGACGAAACCAATGGATATGAAAACCATATTAGCTACCGTACGCTATATTCGACATTTCCTATGTACATGCAATAAGCTCAGAGAGTTCTATCACAACTCAAATTGTCAGAAAATTCTCCCGCATTGAATTGAAGGAAGGAGACGATTTCCCCCCCCCCCCAAGAATTACATATTTACTGAGATCCAAACAGCACAAAGGCATCTCGGAAAATCGAATTCGATTTGAAAAGAGCGTGATTCATGGGAAAACAAACAAAAACGATTAACGCCAAGCGTGCAAATACGACGGAGAAACTGGTTACTGAACCTGGTGCAGTGAAATTGGCTCCGCCCACCGCTCGACTCCCCCCCCCCCGAACGCTAACGCCATAATTCTCCCTACGTTCCAACCAAAAGTACATCCATTCATCACTCCAGCTGTGCCGTTTCACTTTATTATCTAAATACAGGGGGCTATAGTGGAGTTGCCACGAAGGCAGACACCTCACTACGTGTCTAGACTAGTCCGAACAGGAAATATGAGATTGAGCCGGGAATAATAAGGTGATATCAATGAAATGCGTGGATGCGCAGACAGAAAGAGTGTACATTGCAAGCGATGAAGCACGTGTGAGTAAGGCCAGGCTCAGCATGCACAGTCTCATAGTTCCAAATTTCAGCACGATGCAGACGTTCAAGGACTTTCCTCGCTTTGAATATTTGTAGAAGCTGCATGAAGTAAGACAGAATGATCAATAAAGTGAAACTGGGCTAGAACAAACAAGATCGCGAAGGGAAGCAGCGTTGCACTAATGCTGAAAACACATTACATTTGCCATGCAAATGAAAAAGCAGGGTTATGTGTGCCTTATATGCAGAGTGTACTATACTTGCGATCGAATAAAAACCGAATAATTCTGGTACTTCAACTATTAACTTAGGAAACGATTTGAACTTTCAGATATTCGAGAATGAGAATGCCCCCAAAGCTCTTCTTCTCTCTCTTCCAGCACTAAATGAGTCTCTAACGTTGGAACATGCGGATTTTCCATTTGTTCGAAATATTCGATACTCGAAAGCAAAAATATTCGATTCCTGTTAAATGGAAAATTCAAATGTTCCAACATTGGACATACGTGCTGTGGGAAAGAGAAGAAGAGCTTTAGGGCCTTCTCATTCTCGAATATCTAGATGTTTAAATTCTTTCCTAAATTGTTACTTGAAGTAACAAAATTATTCGGTTTTTATTCGGTCCCAAGTATAGCGGTTATCATGGGATGGGATGCTAGCAGTGGCGGACGCAGTAAATGGGCGGGAGGGAGGGGGGGGGGGGGGGTGGGAAAAAAGTGGGGTCTCCGCCGCTTTGGAGACCCAGATGGGAAATAAAATTAGTAAAGATATCAGTTATAACAATTAATAACTGATAAAAATATATTAAAAATAATAACAAAAGTAAATAATTAAAAGAATCAATACAAGATTTTCAGTTGCATTGTAAAGTAATTTTGAAATTGCCATTCTCGGGGGAGGGGGGACTGCTAGTCTTCACTCAAAGCTCCTTCTCATCAACGGGCCCCAACAACCATATCCTCCCTCCCCCCCCCCCCCCAACCCACACCCTCCTCCGCAGTCCGTAAATTAGCTCACAATCAGTTAATTACCCGAATATGAAACTATGTATTAGGTCTGTGCAAACGTTCCGGAGCAGAAGCACTTGGTTTTTCACTACGTTGTAATTTGGCTTGGAATCAACAGTGTTACTGAAATTAAAAAGCATTACCATCTGTGCAAAGTTACGCTGCACGGACGAGATCTACTGTCCTGCTTTTCCTGTCACGGAAAACATTCGCAGCTATCTTAGCCACCTTCAGTGTTTCGGCTGAAAAGACAAATCTTCCACCGGATCGCAGGTTTCTCGTCGTTTTCTTGCTAAAGAATTATATTCGCCAGGATTAGGAACATACCTTATGAGAAACTGAAAATTCAACGAGACGTCAGCCTCATAAAATGCGGAAAATTCCTCAAGCGATAGCTATCAATTTCTGGTCGATACTGGCTTCATTAAGCTCATAAACATTCTCAAGTTAGTCTTTTTTAACTGCAGAGATTATTCGGAAAATTGAAAATTCAATTGAAAGGAAAATTTGAATGAAAAAGAAAAGGAGAAGCGTTGAAAATGGTCTCAAGTGCAAATTTTCTTTGATGCAGCATCCATCTCCCGATAAGTCTCGGCATACGGTATAGATTTCTATTTTGAGCGCTAAGCCACAAGAGAGAATGTTATACAGGCTTTTATGCCATTCACTTATGACTAGGATCAATAGCCTCCGTAGAGCGTTATAGTCTTTAATAACTTCTCAAAGCATGCAAAGAGAAAAAGAAGGTTGAAGATTGTGAATACGAGAAACTTGTGTTTGATTATGTTGAGTAGACTTCTATAAACATTATCACATGAAAAAAAACCGAATAATTTGAAAATTTATCCAGTAACAATAAAAAAAAACACGTTCTAATTTTTGAAGAGAAGGAAACCCTTCACGTCCTCATTTACTTCCCATGGGGCTACTTACGTATGAATATATCTAACATGGTGTCCAATCCTAGCTCGAAATGCCTATGTTCTAGTGTTTTGAGCCATTTGATGGCGTGAGCCAACCTACTAAGCAAATCCCCTGGGATAAGTTGTTTTTGCTGCGAAAACTTGTCCACCCTTTTTCAAGTCATATAGCTTCATCGAACGATCGAAGACGTGTCGTCACCCCATCAATGCTTCCTACAGTACATAGTCGTCATGTTGATGATTCAGTTGGCACTGCCAACCATGAAGCACAGCCATGACGACAAGAATTGTTCCGGCACGTCTATGAAGTTTACGCTCATTGTAGACTGCTGGAGTAACCATTGGTGCGCCAAGGAAGCTTCTGGGATATTGGGACACAGAATTCTTCCCTGGAGCTTGCGGTAACAGGAGAAATCCAACTATACAGTGCGCAAGGTGAAACCCAGATTGTAGATCGTTCGAAAACTAATTGCATGTACCGATCCATTGCTATCCTAGCGACAGAGGCTATGTCTATACAGTGAAAGGCAATCGTTATTGCACCTCTCACTCATTGGCGCTAACTCAACGATTTTTAGGGCCAACACCTATCAACATTGCCTAACGAGTGATGAAGTGTGACCTCAGTTCTTAGCAGTGCAATAACTTACGATCTTCGCTGTATGTACGTCGATGAAGCTGGCGAATTTGTTTCAGGACTTGAGCGGCTAATAATGAGAGAAAACGACAGGTCGTGAAAAAGTAGTCAAAAAACAGTCGTCTTGTGGAAAATCGGTGAAATCCAAGAAATCTCAGAATATGTAAGCCATAAAGGACTTTTCAAGAATCTCCTGCTGCACTAGTGAAAGGAGTGAGTACAAATTAAACAGTGCAAAAAATATCCTGAGCCAGCAAAGAGTTCCACCGATAATGACCTCTCACAACGCTCATTCCTGCATACTTGTCATTAGAACATCACCATAATTTCAAACAAAACTTTATACAGCATATGAGTAACCCAGACAAACCAGGAACATTTGAAGAACATCACATCTATATAAACTCAAAAAAAAAAAACGCTTAGGGTATCATAACGACTACGCTCCACCTCATGACAACAGAGAAAGGGTGAGTCACAACAACTATGTATAACATTCGCCTAACAGATCCGTATTTGCACGAAAACTGGGAGAACAACGAATAATTATAACAAACACGCATGTCAAATTAACTCAACACTCATGAATCAATGCCTGGCTAACCACTGAGATCATTGTGATCGAACATTGCTTGATCGTATATCTCTGCTGACACGGTATGTCCTCCGAAAAATCGTTTATCAAGGGCAGCACGGGCGGCGTCGACCTGAAACAAATTTGGATATTAGCAGAAAATTTCTTTTTCTAGAGGGAGGCGACAAAGCGACAACACCAACCTGTTTAGGGTCAGCAAACCGTACGAAAATTTTTACGACACCGGCGTTCTGGTCGTTTGCTATGACAACCTAAGGGAGAAGCATTCATACAAAATAGAACAAATGAATGGAAAATATGACCTGTAACCTTAGTAACCAGTACAACTGCAAAAAAGCGTACCTCCTGGACCTCCCCGTACTTGGAGCATTCGTCCTTGATCTCCTCTTCGAGGTACTCGTCGATTTCTTCGGGACTCACCTTGAAGATGAAATTAGACACTCCTGATCTCACCCCATACACAATGAAGTTATGAATGAAACTAACCATATTGCGGAGAACCAAAACTGTTGATCTATTTGTACGCATCAGCTTTGCCATTAACAAATGCCGAGCATCATTCCCTCTGAAAAAAATCAAAAAATAAAGCACTCCTGGATCGACAGCAGGGTGGAAATACCAAAGATAGCACTATAACAACAAACCGAATAGCAAGGCCTTCTTGTGATGCAAGAGTCGCATCTTCACTATTCATCTGTTCATTAATCACAGCATCGGAAAGCTCTCCAGCCTTGGCAGCTGCTGCCAATGCTTGAGCAGTGTTAAGCTGTAAAAAATAGAGCTTGTTGGCAAACCACTAATGGGTAAACGCTACGGAACTTAGAAATTTTCAAACTAGAAAAGGAGAGAAATTTTCAAACTAGAAAAGGAGCCGACAACTAGAAAAAACTCACTTTTGGTTGGATCTTCTTTGCTTCTACAACTCGTTTCTTTTTCTTCTGTGGTTCTGCGGCATCACCTTGCGCAGCGTGCTGAAATTTCACTTTCACAGAAGAAAATTTCTTATTTTCTTACTAATACAATATGTGAAGGCCTAAAATCAGAAGCAAGCCACCTATAAGCGAGTATTTGCGCGATATAACAAGAAAAGCTGAGATTACGCGTCCACTATGATGTTTCTAGCTCGGAAGCAAAACTCTCGGAAATCACTAAACATGTTTACGAAAAAAAAACCATACCTTTTGTCCTTTCAGCGCTAAAGTGTTATCCCCAATCAGCGCCAACGCCATACTCTGTACGTCTTGATTAGCTTTTCCAGTGATGGCAAGAGTTCCTGTAACGACAGTTATAGAGTGGAGCAAAATTTATCAGAAAAGAAAACCAATAAAGAAGAGTGAAATACAAACGGCAAAGAGGCACGATTTCTCGTGGGCGGAATAACTATATATCGTGATCGTGACTTTGCCTACCGTCAGACTGCTCCTCCGCGTTTGCAAGGGGATCCTTCGGTGCAAACAGTGGATCTATTGCTCCAAACGTCACAGGCATAGCCAATTTCGCTTCTTGCTTGGCTTTTGTTCTTTCCAAAATACGTTCCATCTACAACGGAAATACATCAGGAAATTATGATTTTCATTCACGCAGAATTGAAGATCGCTAAGAAATTTTTTCGCACATGGAAAAAAGGCGTTGAACATTGAAAAATCTTGCTAACCTTCTCTTCAAATGATCGCTCTCCTTTGGGAGCTGCGGCAGGTTGTGGTCGTGCAGCAGGTGGAGGAGGAGGGGGCATAATACCACCAATTTGAGTGGGTGGTGGGACTATTGGTGGTGGAACTCCCGGAACTGGAGCTGGAGGATGTGCGAAACCGCCAAAACCACGTTGAGTGGCAAGAGGAGGAGGTACTGGCGGCTGAAATTACCGTCATTTTTACAATGAGGCTTTACAGAAACCACTTCAGTAACTTCAAGAAGATAACTTCTAAAGAGAAGTTCAAAGGAAGTAACTAACAACGCTAAGTGGTGGAGGTATAGGTGGATATCCGTTGAGCGGTGGTGGAGGTACACCATAATCTGCTGGTGGATATGAAACTGGAGGAACTTGGGCTACTGGCGGAGGCTGAAAACAGTAAATTTGGTAGTCAGGAATGGAAGTTGGAAAAAGTCGATGGAGGCGAAATTGGAAAGTTCAAAAAAAAACTAGGAAAACTTTTATTTTCTTCTGTGAAATTACGACAAGGGATGAACCAACATGAACGACAACAAAATAAGCGGGTGACTCAACAACCACTGACTGCTGAGACTGAATTGAGAAAAAAAAAACTTTCACAGCTGAAAGGGTGTGAATATTGTATTGGTGCAAGAAGTGAATTTCACTGCAATTATATGTATATGAGCGTATGGCATCGTACATCCACTTTTGGTACAAAAGTGGATTTTGCTTGCAAAATTTAATAGGACAATCTAGAAAAAGAATGAAATTCGCCTACATTGTATAAATGCGGCGTAGCCACAGCAACAGGAGGAGGCGGAACGGCTAGTGTTGGTTGCGACAAAGTTGGAGCAACGACTGTTGGAGGAGACGGACAAGCAACCCTGGGGGCTTGGAGCAAAGGAGGTGTCCCAGGTGCAGGACTCATTGGGCGAGGTGAGTTGGAACCAGATCCTTGACTTTTCACAGCCTAGAAAAATAATGTTACGAATGTCTTACACGAGACAACTCTGGTCTCCGCTTTACGAAGTGTCCTATTATTTAACATCAATATTTTCGTGGAAATTTCACAAGCTGTGCAAAGAACGTAAGATAATAGTGGTGCGTTTGCAAACAACCGAAAGCTGCACTAGTGACGGATTTGCGACAAACCATGTCGTAGTGCCTATTCTCTTATAACGAAAGGGCTCAGGCAATATTTTCTGTATTGCAATCACCTTTAACAATGACTTTAAAGAAGTGAGATGTAGCTTACCCCTGAGGCCTCAGCCGCCATCACCTTGGCCGTAACTGCCGCGGCAGCCTGTGCAGCTGCAGTGGGCAATGCAGCCTGCGTCTGAGGGGATAAATACGTCAGAGCCTCCGGAGGAGTGATGCAGCGACCAACCTGAAAGAAATCAAAACATTGAAATTTCAGAAAATACATTTTACAAGTTGAAGATGCGTGCTTGCAGGAAAGATAGGCGTTTTCAGCTCCAATTTCCTCCAATGTTTTGAGACCATAGCAATATCCCTGAAGTCCAGCGAAACAACAAAACATTGCACCATTTCGAAACTAGACATAGGTAATGCTCAAGAGCAGCGCCAACCCCTTCCCTATCAAACTATCCTCGAAATTTTTATACGGTTTGAAGAAAAAAAAAGGCGATGCTGATCAAACAGTGTGTACAATTTCTTGCGGATGTCGAAACCATTTTAGAATACCAGATTTTGGGGAAAATTTTCGTGAGAATACGAGACGCCTGGCATCTCGGAGAAGAAGCTCTCCTACTGTGACTACAGACGCAAACGCGGCAGATGCCTCGCATTAGGGAGCGGGGATAAAGACGGGCTCCGGTAATTTTGCGAAAAAAAAATGTGAATCATTGTGATCAGCGCCGCCTGACGATGGTATCCATATAATCTGAAGGTGATTCTGAGGTATGCCACCGCCTTTACGGAACATACGTCTACATATGATGTTCTCAAGACGTTAATAATATTCGTAGAATTTATCTATGCGTAGACTTCCATCCATTTGTAGCGCATGAAATTTTTCGCATTTGTAACAACAAACATACATTAACACAACCAACGGATTGCTTGTGCCCATTTCTGAGTAGGTTCATTAAAATTCAAAAAAGAATGTAATCAAAATTACCCTGAGAAATTGTCCTCCAAGGTCGAACATATTCATTCCCGAAATAGCTTCATTCATTGCTGCAGCATTGTTGAATTCAATGTATCCGAAACCACTGCAACAGACAGAAAATTACACAAAACACCCCAAAAGAATTATAAAAAATCGAGCGAACCGATGACTTCCTTTGCCGGTGGCACTCTGTCGAGCCAGCTGACATTTGACCACTTCCCCGAACGCTTCGAACACACTCTTCAGATCGCTTTCCGACAAGTCGGGGTGTACTGAAGACACGTAAACTCTGTAATTGTAAAAGGTTATAAATTTCTTACTATATGTTCATTATTAGCTCAAAATGTTGTGCAAATAGTGAAAAACTCGACGCTACTAGTAAAAAGGGGACTGTAGCGGATAGCGAACCCGAGGCTTCCCATTCACATGTAGCTTTACTTTCTGTAATTAAAAAAAGCACGGATATCATAGTTTTGAGCGAAACGCATGAAATAAAAAGGAATCGCTTGGAGACTGCTAGTCGATCTAAACATGATAATAGTTAAGTTGGATTTTAAACACAGGAAAACATGAAAAGGTATTAAGAGCAGTTGGCGCCACTAGAAGGACGAATACGTAAAATGAATGCCTAAAAACACATCAATAAGAGATTCTACAGTACAACTAAAATGTTACACCAGAATTCTATTAAAAAGCGCATATTAATCACCTGTGGTATTTTTTCGCGTCTTGTTGGACCATTTCAATAATGGGCTGTGCTTGAGGCATATTTGAAGGTCTACCAACCTGAAAAAAACATTAGTGAGCACATTTAAACCACGATGCTATACTTTCATTAAATCTGAAATTGCTAAAAAAAAAGACTGATCCAAAAATTATGAATGCTTTGCGCTCCAGAAAAATCAGAGAACCACTATTAAAATTGTTCATGACTACCTTCAGATTTCTTCCTCCCATGAGCTGACCATTCATAGACTCCTGCGCGAGAAGAGCTGCTTCCGGCACGTCAAATTCCAAGAATGCAAATCCTTTATGATGCTATAAATAGGAGCCTTGGCAACGCCCCCAAAATAACAAAAAAAAAAAAAACACGAACAAACAATACTTACACCGGTTGTAGGATCCCAACTCATGTTAATGCTTTTGATGGGCCCATACACTTCAAAAGCCTTCTTGATCATTTCCTCCCTAACCTCAAACGAGATCGACCCGATATATACACGGGCCATGAGCGAAAGGGCCTGGGCGTACATCGCTTGCTTTTGTTGCTGAAATGAACTCAGTATCATCTTTCGGTTGAACTATGATGGGAAGGAATTACATTAGCTTGGAGTTTCTTACATTCTCATGATGAGCCTTTTGTTGACGCAGCATAATCTGTTTAATGGAGACGTCCATAGCATAGCGCTTCGCCAAGTGGAGGTCGTCCTTCCTTCTAGAACTCAATTTCGTTAGACCCAAACCCAACAACTGGGCTTCACGTTTCGACCCTGGGCCAACAAATACCTAAATTCAAGCAATTTAGTTAAAAAAAAATTGCGGGATTTGGATGAGAAGACCCAGCACGTGACTATGCAGTGGACCAAAATTAAAGGAAAAAACCTAGTGATAACCACGTTTAATCGGGACCCCCACCTCTCCATGTTGTTGAAGTACAGGCATCGCTACTAGCGCTTCAGCATGCACTGCAGGCGCCGCAGGTGTGGCTCCTGGAGTGGAGTTGGGAGCGGGAGCAGCAGGGGCAGCAGCATCCTTTTGGGTAGTAGATGGTGGTAATTCTACAGAAAACTCCTGCTCATGGCTGTTCCCTTAAAAACGAGGAAGCATTTAGTTGTTTTCCTCTGTTGAAGAAAGGAAAATAACGTAACGGATGGATAAAAATCAAGGCTTACCATTTTCATTCAGTTGTGAAGGTGGAGGCGTATTATTCTCAATGTCCATGTCAGTCATGCTACTTTGCAACCAGGAATACTGAAAAGATTATTGTTTGACAGCACAGCAGATCACAGATAAAATCTAGAAACGCAAACATTAAAATATGTGAAGTTCTAGTAAAGCCGAAGGTCGCGGCAAAGTGCATTAAATTAGATAACAAGTCAGGAAAAATGTTAAGTGAGAACGCAGGTCATTCATTGGTGGTTGGCTGCATGTCTAACAAAAATTATCAAGAAAATTCTCGAGAGAATAGAGAATAAAATGAGGGCGGAAATGCAAGCATGTAGCATGAAGAAGCGAATGTTCGCCATAGCGACCAATCACGTGCTGTCGAAAAAACTCGATAGAATTTCAGGACTTTTCAGGCGGATCATTCAAAAATGAACAATTTCTATGAGTGGCGCGCCTCATGTGCACTTCGTTCATTGGAATGAGAAAAACAGAAAAGCTTGAAATTGAATTTTAAAAAAATGAGCAAAGAATGTCAAGATCGCTCAGCAGAATCGGGTAACTTGGGAAAACAGGACCTTCCTTTTCATCTATCGCTGTTTTATATTTAAGCCAACTAACCTCCAAATGGCATATAATTCAGTTTCTTTTGCTGTGTCATTATTTCATACAGTTCAATTCACATTTCTACTACGCTCAGTTTACTTCCTTTGCAGCAGCAATGATTGATCTGAACTTCAATTCAGAACTTAGATCAGAGCAATTTCCCTTACAGAGTTCCCTGTCACTGGAAATAGCTTGAGCAGACAAGTTTTTTTTTTTTTTGGGGGGGGGGTGAGATTTTAAAGCCAAACATTAGTAAAAATGTGCGACAAGCCAACGAGCGGTTGAAATATGACGAGCATAGAGAAGGTATGGGCAAAAAATGTTCGATGGCGCATCAAAGGGAGAAATCGGTGGGGCAGTCGATTGAGGGAATACGAAATAATCGCCGCACACGCGACGCACGCTCTCGATAACACCGTGGCAACTCGTCAAAACGTCGCGGCACCGCGCGACGTTCGCGGTAATTTCTCCACCGCTATAAAGCGCGCCGACAGTACCTTCCTGCGTTTGGAGACAAGTGCAACAACTTCGTGAAATCGGTCGCTCAAATGAGAACACAAAGGGTTGGGTCCCTTTCGCATTAACTTCAACAGTAATGCGGAATTTCCAGGCTCACTGCGTATAGCATTGGAAGAGCATTAATAAACGCTGAATGAAATGTAGCACAAGACCGCTATTCTCATACCTTGTTCCTACAACAAGAAAAGGGAAAATAGAAAATGTACTACAAAAATTAGAGTAGCAAGAGTAGCATCAAGGCATGGCAAAACAATCAACACATGATTTTCCACATTCCAACGCTTCCGGACAAGAACCTACGTAGGCCAAGCCATCTACTTGATGCTGAGATGATACGTAACAAGTTTCCGCAGAAAGGAGTGATTGCGACTAATCGTGACTAGTACGGCACTTAATGGGCGTGATGTGATTCAGAAATTTTGTGGCAACGAACGTTCTAGAAGTCAAAGGAAAAACAGTGACTCTCAATGTGCAAAACTTCGATAACAACTTCGAATCAAACATATGTAATGTAATTTTCTTCGTTCTCTGAGAGCTATCGCGAGAAATACGGAGATAACCGGCAATTTGGGCCTCAATGAGCCTTGCCCAACATATCCCCAATTCCTATAATTCCACCCATATCATTGGGGAAATAGGGGTTTGCTGCAGTGCGCCCGGTGTAAGTCAGCGTCAAGTCATAAAACAAGTGCAGCGAGTAAGAATAGGTTGGATAGAAAACTTAAAACTTAAGTCTCGGAAAAGAAGACGATTGAATTATATCTTCGTCAGGACCAAGTGCAATGATAATAAAAATCGACCTGCACACCTCCTCTCCCCCACTCTTACGACTTCCGGCCATTCATACGACCCCTACCCCAGGGTTAACGTATCCTTACACACCTAACTGCTAGCCAAGCCATACCTAGCAGTTTACAGCAAATTTGGAGAAGTCTTCGACGCGGTTTAAACTGCGAAATCCGGAAAAAGTCGTCAATGAAGAGGGTCGGGAAGTTCCGTGACGACCGGAGATAATAATTACTTTAGCGATATATATCATGATGCGTTTCCGAAGTGGTACATACAGAGGTAGACTGTTGCTTGAAACATACAAAGAATACACAGCAAAAACAATTCAAAAACAATTTCAACTTCTTCATTCTGGGAAGACAACTACATACTACCAACAAAATAGCTACTGAGTGGAATGTGTAGCATTCCTTAAATATCAAGAACGACCTGTAACAATAGAATACGTGTAGCAAGATGTTAGATGCATATATTGCACGAACAAAACAATGTACATATTAGCGTTAAGAAATGTGCTATAGTCAACAATGTTACGATAACACCGGTTACACCGGGACAGTTTGTTCGCAACAAAACAAACAACAATAAAGAAAAGACATCATTTTGGGGTGATTGAACTGAGGTAAGCATAGCTGACGGTGTCAGTCAATTACTGCCAGCTCGTGTGCTACGAAACATTTGCCAGCGCAGAGAAAAACCTGCGCTATTCATGGTGTTAGCCCCTCTCCCCACTCCTTTACCCTACTAATCCACCAAGAACTCTGCGTGAGTTATATGAAGTGTATCTGAGTGCATGATCAAAACACGGAGATGGTTCCTAGTGTAAATTCATACAATTTTCTCTTAGGATCATTTAATACCTAATTGCAATTGATTAGTCTTCCATTAATTTATGGATGGGAAGGCAACTAAGTGTTCACGAGTTTTGGAACTCATTTAAACTCAAATCTTGTTAAGCAGCAGTTTAAGTAACAATGCTGGTGACTTCTAAAAAACATGATACAATTTCCACATAATAATGAATTTAATACAGATATTGGTTTCCCTTCTCTATTAGCCGCTTCGGTGTTTCTAGCGCACACTTAGGATGCTCCTTACAACTTGCGCAGACTTATTCGGTGAGCTGGTAAAGTTACGGCATGCGCAACGAAAGTCTGCCCTCTTTCTTCTCGGCTTTTCCAGCTATAGAGGTGATCATTTTGAGCACATGGCTCCGCTGGCAAAAACTCAGATCCGATCAAAATTCTTCTCACACTAAGTAGTCTCTACGTTCAACGCGCTAACAGATGAAACTCTACGTTCAACGCGCTAACAGATGAAACTGCGTTGCAAGTTTCTGTGCAATTCCTTTAAGAAAATTTGCAAGTCAGACCGCTGACTCGGTGGCAGCCCGTTAGCGTCGTTTCCCTTGTTACTGATGTTTTAGTCTGTTTGAGTTTCCGTGTGTTTTTTTTTCACGATTATGTCGCCTGTTCAAGTGGCACACATGAGCAAGTTGCGCGTCTACAAATAAAGAAAGAAATAAAGGCGCTGGCAATTAAAGCATACGAATTGGCAGTAGTTGACAGTCTCCACCGAATGCAGTTACTCTAGTTCCTCCTCCCAGCATTATGGCAAGAAGTTTCAACTATGCATTGACTCGGACATTGCCCAATTTCGTACTGTTGTATGACAGACGGTGAGCGAGGCGTCCGTAGTCCATAGAAGCTCCTGAGTCAGACGAGCTCGATCCGGATGATTGGCTGCAATGTGAAAAATAATTCCACTTTTAAATGAACAAGTTCACTCTTAATAATGATCTTTTGAAATGTCATGAAAACAATGCGCAATTCGAAAGTTCAGGCAATTTCCGATCGATGACAGAAAAGAAACAAAAATTTCCTGCCATGTGATTTTCCGGAAAGTTTAATAAAGTAAAGAATCCTCCAGCGTTTGTGATTTTGAGCATCGGCTTCCCGAACTCTCATGGCAAGTCACACATTTGAAACGTATAAGGAACAAGAAACAAATGCGCACTAGAAAAGCAGTCCCGAATGAATGTTGCAAGTCTTGAAATGATTACGAAGTGCAACGCCTGACGAACAACATTTAGTTGAAGGCATTACATCCGTAAACGTTCTAAGCGGAAAACGGAACGTGCACTAAATGAAGGAAAATCCGCTCGTGAAATTGCATTTTCCTTCGCCATTATTTGTCTTTCAAATCTTCCACTCTTCAATTTTACAAAGTAAAGCAATAACTAATCTCATGAAACCTACAGATGAGCCGTGTATGTGTTACGCCCGCGCTCGGCATAACGATTGGCGACATACAACGGAGTGGGCAGAGATGTGGGCAAATTTACGATCTGATGACCGTAAGTCAACACGTAAGTCATTCCCTCTAATTCATCCATGCTCAGGTTGAGATCATCAACAAGCACAGTATACCGTGGAGTGCGCGCAGATCCCTGGAATATGAGGTTCCATAAAAAAATTTCCAGTGGCACTGCACGAATCTTAATTCATACCTGAAGGGTGATATGAGAATTTAAGTAGAATTCCTTGAACGAGGGATGTGTCAGCTCCGTATCCACAACCACTCCCGGAGGGATGTTCTGTTCGGTTGGTCTGCGAGACCGATCGATCTACAACATAATCACATTAACATGCACAAAAAAGACGGGTATCTCACGAAAACTTCAATGGTTTTTAGTGACATTTCAAGACAGGAGAACAACATTAAAACATTCATAACGGCTATCACTTCGCTCACACTTCCAAATGAGACGCTTTAAATGAAGAAGTACGAGGAAAGATATAGTAATGGTCATCCTGATTCAGTGTTGTTCATTTGCGGCCATATCACTATGTGTTATCATCACGTATCACTAGCGCTAGCTTATGCAAGGGCGGGCCGGTGTAACCCTGGAACGGCTTCATTCACCAGTGTATGGAACTGTTACCGGCCTGCAAATGTTTCATTCAAAGCGTGAATGAAGCTGTTATCGAGCAGTTGTTACCTACGCAATCGCTCTTTCACCATCTCGCGCGTGAAAACATAGTGAAATGCTCGAAAAGAAAACAGCTTTGAATCAGGATGACCGCTAGCATATACGATGTGGAGTGTACAACCAACTGAGAAATGCATACCCACAAAGAGGAATGACCAAAATGAAAACTCACACGTTCAAGCATGAGCCTGACATTATGTTCCTTCTGAGCGACGATGAAAGTGATTTTCACATTCTTTGCACCCAAAGTAGTGAGTGTGCCTCGCAGAAGCGGAATTTCGTGCGTTAGTACCTGACCGATTGACTGACTTTAGCAGAATCCAAGGAAAAAAAAACCAGCAAAGACCTACGGTGCTGAACGAGCCCTCCGATAAGCCGCTTCTATAAATAATGAGGTCTCGCGGGAACTTCCCATCATGGTTTTCAGCGAATCTGGGCAGGACATTGTTTACGACCTCTGACATTGTGGAAACCGTCTAAAACATCAAAAAATAAACCGAAATGAACGAATTCATTATGGGAAACGAACAAGTCACCTCCTCTCTACGCGAGCTCTGGAACAGATAGTCTCCAACAATGTCGTAACAATTGGTCTTGAAGTTAGCGGCATACTACAAGAACAATTGATATCAACAGGAATCACAACAAACGTACCCACAACTAATTTTGTAACGTACACCAATGACTGAAGGAGTGCCTTTATCCGCATCGAAACCCATTGAAGGAGGAGGATGACTAACACCAATTCCCAGAAAGAGACGTCCAGGACGAACCCAGTTCCTGCAAGATCAGATTTCAAGTGAAAGACAGTTGAAAAGCAGACCACAGTAACCAAAGCTAGCACCGACTTTGTATCATCTCTAGGCAGGATTCCTTCCAAATCCATTTCGTAGTTCAGCCCACCCATCTTCAAATTCGCCTTGAGAAGAATGTTCTCCAACGTAACAACACGGCGTTCATTGACAACCTTAGAAGCTCAATAACATTTACAAAACTTGGTAACTAAACACTGAATGAAATGATTCACCTTCAGAGCATTACTCAATTTTACATCCTGAGTGACCATTTCCAGCTCTCGCTCCCATAGTTTTATCAACTCTGAAACGCACATCTTTAGAACAAAGCTAAAACAGCTAATACATACTTACTAACAACTATGTTGCCAGCAGAACGACCACAAAAGAATAAGTGATTTTCAACAAAACCAATTCACCAAAAAAATTGATTTGGTACGGTCCAGAAGGCATCACTCCTGCTATGAAACAAAAGAAATTTGGAAAAAAAAACTCATGTTGTAGAAAACCACACCCACTCCCACAATGACAAGAAAAGTTTTAGAAAAAGCTATGCTACAAACACTTGGAATCACTCAACCCTAACGCAGCTATAGAGTTAACTTATTTGAATTCAGGATACGCACACGGGTTGGCGGGAACGGGGCATGTGGTTAATACGGATCCCGAATTGAATCACAGCATTACTAAACTTATTTATTAGTTATGTGAAAAAGTTTCCGCCCTCTAGCGGTAAGTAATTATAATAGTTAGTTATCCTTGCAAATGCTTTGTAAACGCTGCTTAGTTTTATTGGTTCGACATCTGTCAATAATATTTAGTACACATTTGTTTCGATTTGCACCAACCTCGTTGTGTTCTACAGCGATAATCATGTCGAATTTCAACCAAATAACCCTACCATAACCCTAGGAACACTGTACAAAATGGATACTACATTCGTGTTCAGCACCTCAAATAACCCCCTTGCACAAAGTTTCCGTGGAAAAAACATTTTGTTTGAAAATTCTGGGTCCTCAATGTGGAGTCGTGCTTTTTGGCACACGTCACAAAAGCCGTCAAGGAAGCGCCTGAAGCACTTTGCTGGAATGTGCTACCTCTGTTCACCAGGCTGTGCCCCGTCAGACGAGAAATGCCGTTTGGACAACCGTGCCTGGCTGCCCTATCATTGATTCACATGTTTTGTCAGGATATAAACGAGCGAATGATAACAGCTAGCATGGGTATATAAGCGGAGGAGAAGGGTAAGTATCATTCAGATGCAGGGAAGAGGAAGCGATACGGCGGGGATGTAGCGTCAACAAGCCTAAATAGCAGTTCAGCAGTCAGCAAGTTCCAGCGCCTGGAGGGTGCATTTCTAGGGCTAGCAGTCATAAACACATAAACAAGCGAAACCAGGTTAGCAATCCTACTTTTGCGTCATACATCTCCTAACGTTACCTGGTCTGTAGGGTGAGCAGTCGCTTTAACCATCTTTGGTTTCGTGATTAACGCCTCATGCATCCCAGCATGGGACGATTTTGCTTCCCCACTACTGAACCCTTGCGCACTCTTCCTGCGGCGGAAGTGTAGTTGTGTGAGGAAAAGTAGTGTGAAAAAAAGAATCTCGAAATTTGGAAGTCCTTTACAGAGATATAAGTGATCGCTTCAAGGTGGCTTCATTTCGGAGAACATGTCCAATCGCTCAAGTCAGCAGTCAGTGAACGGATGAGGGATTACTATGAATCCAGCATAACAAATGTGAATGATAAGAGGGCAGCCAGGCACGGTTGTCCAAACGGCTTGTCTCCCGTCAGACCACCGTTTGTTTCGGTTGATATCCCCGCAGGCTTTCCAAGCAGCACTCCCAATCTTTTGAAGATGTCGAAAAATGGATGAAGGAATGGGTCGAGTCGGAGGACGAGGTGTTCTACCACTGCGGCGTCCGTCTTCTCACAGAAAGATGGAGAAAGGTTATAGCCAACGATGGCCAACACTTTGGTTGATGGAGCTGCTTGCTTCTTTTTCAATAAAGACCCAAATTTGCTTTAAAAAGGACGGAAATTTTTTCACAAACCTAATAGTAAATCTGAAATGTTCATCTAAGAATTTCCTCAAACATGCCCATTAGCCTATTATGGCAAAGTGCCTACCTCGCTTGAAAAGGGTCGTTATAGGAAGTGGCGGAGCTAATCGCCGCAGTTGTTAGAAAGGTAACAGCCGTACAAAATTCGTGGCAGAAGTGAGGCAACGCTCGCAGCGACGTCTCCACAAACCTTCCTTATGCAGTTTTGGAGTACAGCTAGCGAAAAATTGATTTCGATCAAAGATACAAAACTAACTATGAGTTGTGGTGATGCTATCTGCAGTCACAATGAGGCAGAATTTGCAGTTGTGATGAGAAGCGTTCTTCATGCGTTCTTCCAAATCCTTTTCCATTGACAATAGCTGCAAACGATAATGAGGTATTAATACATGCCAGATTACTATTTCAAGGGACTACCGAAGAAATCTATCAACAAAGGGACGAAGAGTAGAATTACGGTACGGACAAATTCAACACACCATAATTTCAGCAGGATTAGAGATCCTGATACCACGATTAGTAGCCTCTCGATGGAATGCTTCAGCGAAATTACTGAAAATGAAATATGTGGGAAGAACAAACAAACTCTCATATGGAGCAATTACCGCAACACTCGTTCATCAAAGCGTGCTTTTTCGTGGCTGGGCACCAGGGCATATACGGCCCATACATCGCATTCTGCCGGAATCAGAAGGGGACCATGAGGGGTTCTGTAAAAGTGATTCAGTAGCGCTCAACACTCCCTGTGAGAAGGCGGATATGTACCTCCACTTCCCGTCGCGCACAGCAGCAGTCTCTTTCTGGTATTTGATCTTGGGTGGAGGTAGCAATCTTCCGTGGACCTGAACTTAGTTAATGAACTCCGATATTAACAACATCGTTTCATCACGTGTGGTAAAACAGCCCATCTTAATATCTTTTGAAGACGCAATAGAATCACTCAAGTTGGGGGATGAAGTAGCTAGGGGAGCATTAATCAACCTCCTTGGCGGGATGCACCACACATTTCACTTCACATGAGAATCACACAGGCACTTAACGACTATGTGTCTCAGTCAGGGTGCACGCGACGACAAACTCGGTGCTTCATCCTCTAAGAGTCCAACGCCAATTTACCAACCGGAGGGATTGATGGCCTAGTCGGCCAGAAGTGGAGATCGAAATACCAATTGTGTGCGCAACAACGGACCTCCTGCCATTGAGATGCCTGCGCTCCGTCACCCAGATCAACTATCCCTAGTCCACTGTAACCATCTGCTAAAACACTAGGGCGCACTGTGTGCGCGACTCGTCTATATGGGGTGCGGGAGGGCTAGCACAGTGCGAGCGGCTCGCAGTGACAAATACCGAGCGAAGCACCTGCGGGCAGAAATGGAGACGCTCACTACAAAATTATAACTACAACCACATACTTTCACAGGCTCCTTGAAGATGAACAATCCGGCGTTTTTGACGTAATCGTTATCGTCAGAACCGAACAACTTCAATGCCCGGGCTCCTCTCACAATGTTGTCTTGGCGTTCACCAGGAGCAACAGCGCAACTCTGAAACACGAACGTAAGACACTGCAACCAGAGGAATCACAGAAGTAGGGATTAACACAACACATCCACTAACCCTCGTAGTTTTGTGAATTTGGTCAGGAGTCTGCTGTGGAATAGTGACTCGTTGCATGGGTCTCAACCATCCCAGTTCCATGGGATAGCTGTTGTTGCGACCACGCTCCCGAACACGAACAAGAGGTGCATACGGATATCTGAACCAAACCGGATGTGTCAGACGAAGAATGTAGAGTATAAATTAAAGTATAAAAGAAAAGTGGCAACATCAATCAACTCACTGAAGTTTGATTTTGTACTTGGACTCGAAGTAGTCAAGAATGGTGATCGTCTTCCCATCAGGTGTTTCAAATCTAAAACGAAACGATAAGACGCGACGTAGCGGATAAGGACTACTTCATTTACTGCGATTGAAGTGATTTATACCAATTCTGAGGAATACTAAAGGAAAGGAAAATTAACAGTGACATGAGATGTTTGCCACTTTTTTAAATTGAGAAAACTATCAACGTAGTGCATAAAATTGTCACAAATGGGAAAGAAGGTGCAGGCATTCATCTGGCACCGATCATTAGGCTTTTCTAGCACCATTTCTCACGTAAGAGAGTATGATTGTTAACTAGGATTGCTATTTCAGGACCCGAAAGAGTAACTCTGCAAAGCGAATAGATGATCAAAAATGATGATAGTGAGCATGTCGTTGCCTGGCTAATCCAAAGTCTTATCTAAGAGCTTCCAGCACAACATTTTGTTAGAGTTGAATAAAATAGTACGTTGTATCAGCTGCCGTGTGTTCGATGATACCGGAGATCTGGTGATCGCTCTCATATCCGGTATGTTTCGTATAGAAGAACAGTCCTAAAACAATGACGCAAGGATAACTTCAGAGAGAAAGGTGCGAAATTTTATTGATGACTGCAACAATTTCATCGTGAGCTTCCATTCCATGTGGGTCTCACTATCAATTCCCTACTACTTCACGAGAAACCCGTACCAACAGAAAGATTACAGACCTTTGAGACCGTGATTTAGTCTTCGTAGAGCTATATCGGAGATCTTCCTGTCGAGATTATCATTGATGAGCAGCTTCGCTTTCTCAATTAAAGGTATGTCCTCGTGGAAAGCAGCCTTCTTTGCTGAAATGGAACGGCTCTAGATAAATGACTAGAAATCTAAGATTTTTAGGGTCCTGTAGAATCAACTGTGCTAAAAGTCTTTTCTCCGATTTTTGTCAAAGAATGCGAACTGAAAAGACCTATTTCGTAGAATCATTACAAATAGAATCCTAATGAAATTACAAAGAGAAGCAAGTACTACACATATTCGCGAAAATGCGCATAACCGTGTGGACACTCAACGATTGCTGTACACGATCTTCTTAATAATGCACTTTTATAAAATCATGAACAAGTAACTTCTCAACAATTATGTATATGCTGGCGCATCATAGAAGCAACGGCCCTGCCTGCCTTCAATTCGCTATTGAAATAAAAGAGGATGCAGAAAATCAGCTCCCAACTATTACACTTGTTCTAGCATTTTACTTGCGGGAGAGACTGGACGGGTAGTAACTTCTCAAACCGAGTAAAACGCGAAAAAAAAAAACACTGAACTGACCGTCCATAATCAAAGCAGGATTGTTATAGCCACGTCCACCAGGACCTTCGATGAATCGCACACTTTTCTGTATTCCTGGGTACAACCTCTTCCCACCACCAACATCTGGGCAATCCTTCTCGGTAAAACCGAATTTCCATGGATGATTCAAGAATGTCTTTCCATTTTCGAATGTAACATGTTCCTTTCTAAACAAGAAGTTAACTACGATTCCCACAGCAGCCATTCGTGACAAAACTCACGGATTCATCACGGCAACTTGGTTGAATATGAGCTCCATCAAATGAGGTATTGTACGATCATTTTTAGTGAGATCAGAGTTCGCAGTGTTTTCACGCAACATCTTGTCAGTAACTGATATCTATAAGTGAAGTTTATCTAGACGACAGTTCTGCAAAGAAAATTCATTTGCAACGTTCACTCAAGAACAAGCGACCCACGCAGTAGTTGTCTTGAACTGGAGAAATATCGAATGTTATTGTCGGTATCACCGAAAGCGCCTCATCGTTACAATCTTGGCCCGAGACGGGGAATTTTCGAGGATTCTAAACGGAATGCTCAGTAAGATTAATGCGGTGAAGACGTGTCACCAAAACTGAGTCTGCTGTAAAAAGAACCACAGAAATAGAAAAGTCAGAAAACATGGTTATGGCCGATATTGCGTCCCTAAATGACGTTATCTCGTAAGCAGCTTTGGAAGTCCTACTCGCACACCTTGTGACCACATCCACTTCAAAGTGTGTTCGTTGAGCAAAAAAAGAACACGTAAAACTCGACTGCTTTTCACGGAAGAAACAGGTGGCGCCTTCTTACGATATTTGAAAACAAAATCACTAATGCGCCAAAAAATTTGTACAGTATTTTGTCATGAGATAAGTGTATGACGGTCTCGAAACTGTTTTATGTTAATGCCGTTATTTTGCGATGCAAAAGAATGTGCATGAATATAAAAGTAGTTCTACAAATCAACTAGGTTACAGACGGAAAAATTTCGTCGCTGAAGTTTCGCTCATATCTCTTTAATAAACAGGTCAGAACAGGACAGCGGCTTTCTCATACACTAGTTTTGCTTTCGGGAGCATTTAGTATTATAGCACTGCTTACTCCAGAAACGAAATTGAAGAAAAAAGGATTGGACACGTACCCTTTCGGTACCTTTGAACAGATCATTCGCAGCGTATAAAACGCTTTGCCCATCATACCACAAAGTGGCAGGGTCACCAAAGAAGTCCCTGTATGCCTTGACGACAGCCTCGAATACGAGCTTGCACTTGTAATTGCGATTCGTAATCAAATAACTGAAAACATGCTCTGATTTGAGGAATTAATATAGAACACAGCACAGCAGCTATCCGACTACAACATACTCGTCTCGTCCTTTCTTGGTGAAGAACACGGTTTTCCTTCCACCTTTGATCTCGGCGTAGATGACGATGTCATATCGCCAGAAAGTCATTGGCTTGGCAAGTTTCAAGCCAAACGCATTGGTCTGTATGTTGAACGGCTGGCCTAGCGATCCTGCAGGAGCATTGTCAGCCATGACGGCTTCCGCAGGTTTCAGCTACAATAAAGAACACGGTTTTTCACCTCTAATGCAGGCTTACGAGAAACGCTTGGCTCTCTTCCTCTTAAAGGCAGCGCCCATGGGAACTTTTATTTTCACGACTTTGTAGGTATTCGAAGGCTTGGATAGACGAAAGACCTATAGCCCATGATGTAAATAACCGAATCAGGCAATGTATTCCCTCCTTCCCTCATGTTCTTTTACAGGTTGTGATTCAACAGCTGCCGCTCACTCGACCCAATTGTTTCATATGCAAAAACACCCACGAGCATTGCCTTCATTAGGGTATTCCATGGACTTACCGAGAGTGCAGCTAACTTAGCTTCCGCCTCTGCTAGAATGTCCTTCTTTCCAACTGCTGTAAAAAGAAAGGTGGGACCTCGGTGGAACAAAATTCTTAACAGATGCATCACTTACTCGCTTTACCGGCTGCCGAGGTGCCGGCATCACCAGCCTCTGCTGGAGTCGACATCGTAGCCTTTGGTGAATGCCAAGCTATAACTGAAACGAACTGATTTGATCCAAGTATTCCCCCAATAATTTCTTAGCAAACAGCAAACCTCCAAGATTATGCGAGAGAGAAACAGCTGTGAAGCTTCAAGACAAGCTAATCTGAAACGAAGGTGATGCATAAAGAGCGAACTAGGTAGGAAAGGCCGCACGTACATCCAAAGTAATTATTAACAGTGACAATACCGATGAAGCGGCCCATTACTGAAGTTCATACACGCCAATGAAACTAACACATTTCTTTGTAGTTCACACTTGTAAAATCAGAGAAGAATAAGTTTTGGAGAAGGTCGCTCCAAATGGTAGACTCATATGTAGGATGCAGCACTTGGAAGTAGGATATTCCACGGCCTCCTGATCTCCAACATGGAATTCTATTTTCGACGATCAAAATTACCATTTAAACCAAATTTATAAGGCGAAAAATCACCAGGTCTTATCCTTCTAACAAACAATGAGAAGAGAAAATACCGCACATGAGTGTCCACCTCGAGAACTATCTGAAAATTCCAGAAGACAATGCAGGTAAATGCCGGAACTGACTTTACAGTAACGCCCATTGGTCTTTCAGGTCAGTACTCGTGGATCTTATCATTCTAAGCGCTCTGCAGAAAATTTAGATTAACATGACACTGGGTAGCAATTGTATAACGGTTCCGCTATGGGAGAAAATGTAAAATCGATCGTTACGCTGATGCCGACGAGAGAAGCGTGTTGTGGAAGAAAAACTGTAAACATTTTGCAAGCGACGTCCTTGCGGCGTAAGTACGTAGTGCAGCTTATCATGGAGCAGGTAACCTTCTCATCAACGCACAAGTGCAAGGACCCTACATGTTCTCCAGATGCGATGATACCAGTGAAAACAGCTACTAAAAGTCACAAGTGATTATTAACACGTTCGCGACAAAGCCGATTTTGAGCGTACCGCCGCGTGGGACACGTGCGCTTTTGGACGCTTGGGTCCCATGCTCGACCGGTCGCCGTCCCAGGCGGCAGACACCGCGTGCACGAGCGGTTGTGCACGTTGTCACGAACATGTTAAGCTTGCTCTACAGTTCTGTATATGTCGTCAATTGATCACCTACTCTTGGCTATGCCAGTGATAAACGCTTTGCTGGGTTTTGGTGCGGTTTCTCTACACACACTCACTGGTTCCGAAAGGAACAATTTACAGTGGAGAACACATACTCAACACGCCCACAAAATCGCAAGACAGAATTTTTCACAGATCTTAGCCCTAGGCTATAAATCGGAACCAATTTTGAGTATATGTTGAGGATGGATGCTTCGTTCCAGTCTCTCACGGTGAGCAAAGAGCGGGTTGAAACCGGATTAGAGAATCAAAACTGCAATCACGTCGATCGTCCTCCAAACTCTGTACATATTTCTGTCTAACTATGGGAGAGGAAGGAGTACTGATATAAATTAGACACATTCCTGCTCGACATTTTCCTCTCACCACTACAGCCAAATGCAGAAACGAACTGTCAAATATGCACGAAATTTTTATATTTTGAATCCCAAAATAATGCAAGCCTCGTCTCTCTTCCAGCGAGTACTTGAATGACTTTTAGCAGCACCTGTTGATAATTCTTGCTCTTGCTTTAGGTGAACAACAGCACATCGGGGTTCTCTAATACGGCAAAAACGTAGTTACATCAAAAGCAAAATGAATTTTCTCCTCGATTTGACAGAGCGATGTAAGGGAGAAAAGGAAATATCCGCAAAAGTATTGCACTCTAGACCGATAAACATGGACATCCACAAAATTTTCTCCATCAAGCTATGATCATCCGTGTGGAGAACCCCACCCCCCTTCAAGACCACGATAGCATCGCAGGGTTTGTTCTTTTTGGCCTTCCAGAACCAATCCCAATGCGCGGCAGTCGAAGAGGTAATGCACGCTAGAATGGCGCGTCACGAACTACAGTCTATTAGCTCACAGAGGGCGCCCGATCCGACTTTGTCCGCAACTACGACTTCACCATTTTTCGGCTAATTGATCTATTTTTTGCACTTTTTTGATATCCATATGGTGTGGTTCCTTCCATTCTAATGTTTTCCCACTGCCATTCGCTAAAATATCCTTCCAGACGCATTCTGCAGGCAAAGTCGTAACTGCAGACAATGTCAGATCAGGCGCCTTCTGTGAGCTAATAGACCATATGTTTTCAGATAACGCTTCTTGAACATAGCAAGGCTAAATACTTCAAGAATTCCCTTGCCCTCTTCCATAGCGCGTACATTCACAAATTCTTAAAGACCACAGGAAGTCACATGAGACCTGTCCATGACCTTCTTTACAACGAATAACACGTCGGCAGCATCTGCACCTGCTTTCGGTGCCAGTTTCGCAGGCAACGCGAAGACTTTTCATCGTAACTCAATTTGATCCGCTTCTGAGCTGACAATGAGAACACCGCTGGGATATGATCACAGAGAAGCGCCATTTGTGTCAGGAAAGACAAAGAGAAACAGGGCGCCTCTAATCCAGGCAGTGCACAACACTAATCAAATATTTGGCGCCCAAGAAAAGACATGGTGGTCATATCAGCACATTGTCCAGCTAATTAATACTGGTGGATCTTATGTGGTATCTAGCTAACTAGTGGTGGGTCTTCGTGAGCTTTCTGCTATTGTAGGTTATCCCCAATACTGACGTAAGTGTAATCATTATCAAATACAATAAACTAATGCTCTGTAAAGCAGATCTAAGAAAAGAGATTTTACAGGAAAAAAGATAAGTAGGATTCGGCATTTCAGAGGCATAGAGGAATGTATGCATTCTTAGTTTCAAGAAATGTCAAATGTTCTAGGTACTTCGTGTAATCGCAGAATACACGATAAAGTGAACGTGAACGGCGAGAAAACAAAGTGGTTCATCGGTTCAGATAAATGCCAAGAACAGGGAAGTTCGATAGCATGCTGAAACAAATGTCAAAGCAGGAAATACCATACATTGTAGTTTGGGACCCGATAAAAGGACTCCTTTGAATCCACACACTTTTGCCTATAATGTAATTTCCAGATATCTTCGATATGTTCAGAGAACAGTGACGATTAGGGTCTCGCTATTCTGATAAACTCGTAGCGCGAACGCAGGCCGAACGACGTAATTCGTCAAGTAGAAACTCTGGCAGCAACGGCTCTTGGTTGATGCCTTCTTCCCCTCGATTGCTCCTCAAGTTTTCACCCCTTTAGCAACAAGTGCTGAAGTATGGCAGAAATTAGGAGGGGGAAGGGGTGGGGGAGGATGCCAACAAATGGTAGGAAATGCTGCAAAGGTTTATGTCGATGCATTACGCCGCCGTTTGGGCTGCGTTCATGCTGTAGTTATCAGAGTAGGGAGAGAGCGCAAAGCTGCTTTTGATAAGTCGCGCACGGTACCGTCAAACTGTTCACGAGGATATTTAGCCAACTGGCATGTTAAGGGCAATTTATACTGAGTGCGTGCGACTGACGCGCGTGCGCCTATATGATGGAGAATAGGGCTCAGTCGCATAGGAGTCGCATCGCAGTCGCAGCTCAGACGCACGCGTTTACGGCCTCGCGACGGCCGCGCGTTCTTTTCATTGAGGATGTACATGCCGTGTTGACCGGTCTTCATGAAAAATCCCTTGCAAATGGATGCGTGCGACTGATGCGCGACTGACGCACGCAGCTAGTGTAAATTACCTTTTAGAACGGCTCCGCAAATGATGTGGGAGCGGGTGAAACGTGTTTTGGGTGTGAATTTCGAGAAGTTGATTGTCAGTAGCACTCCAGTTCTATGGTACTCACATCAGAACTGGTGTCCATTGAGTTCTGATTTGAATCGTTCTGTCTATTCAGTATTCAGCATTTGAAGAAGAAGCCTCGCTTAACAGATACTTCCTCCTTCGAAAAGGTAGGCGAATTCAGTGGTTGCCGAATCGCGGAGGGACCTGAGCGAGATATGCGGCAAGAACATTCTCGAAATGAGAGGGTCGAGTAGGTCCTGAAGCGATTCTGAGGCTGCGATGTCATGAACGAGCACACGCAATCGGTGTCGTCCAGAAAGACTACAGTCCTGAACAAATCCAAACAGAGGTGCAAAAGTACATACAAGGAGTGCTTCCGGATACATAAGGAACTAAATTTGTTGACTTTCTTGCTGAAAACGGAAGAATTTAACACTACGATATGAGGGTTAACATCAAAACATTTGTAGTTCATCAGCTCTCTGGAGCATAAATTAATTCATGACGGCACTTTCAAAAACTAGGCGCTACTCTAGTTATTTTGTCCCAAAACATCTAAAATCACAGTATTAGATCCAGGTCAACCTCATATTCCAGAATTCAGAAATGGAAGGTAGGCAGTCAGAATAAAGAAAATTGAAGTTCGGAAATCCTCTCTTCCATAACTCGTTCGCGCGCTACAAGTGTTAGTGTCAATCAACGCACAGAATTAGCACAGCCGCTCACACCGCAAACAAAGGGGCTCTGGAACAGATGTCTTAAAAGAGAAGTCACCACTCGTGCAGAAATGTGTACTGACATACGTGACTTTGTGACACCGATCCTTTTGCCTTATCTGCTTTGATAACCTCGGTGAAGAGCTATGTTGATTCGCGAGATATTATCGGCCGCAAATATAATAGTTTCTACAACTATTTCAGACCGCTCAACCACCTGGAACTAGAAACTCCCAATTTCTCTCGGATTTAGATTGTTCCGCGTGAACTCCTAGCTAACACAATGTATCCCTGAAGCTAAATTCGACCGTTTTGGGGCAATCCGAATTATGTCACAATCCCCCCCCCCCTCCTGTTCACACAGAACACCACAGCAGATAGAGACTCGATATCAACTTCATAGACTGCACTTGGGAATAACGTCGAAGGCGATACAAAATTCATTAGCGCGGCTAAATTGGACTGAATTGAGCTAGAGGGTTTTCCTCCTCGTTGTACTAACAGAAAGGAAAACGCTGCTGAAATGAAAACAGGATATTCCAATCGCTATAACCTCTGACAAATCACCCTCCTAATTTGGTCATCGTCGCTTCGTATAATAAGCTTCACAGCACTTGAACGTCGACCACGAACTTTTGGCTCAACCTGTACCAGTGGCGGACGCACAAAGTGGGCGGGAGAGGGGGGGGGCCGTTTTGGGGACCCAGCCGGAAAACAAAATAAATGAAAATATTAACCAATAATAAAAATTACATTAAAATAATAATAGAAATAAACTAATACAAGATTTTTACTTGTATTGCAAAGTAATTTCGACAACTTGGCGACTCATTCTCGGGGGGGGGGGGGGGGGGGGCGGGGCACATGTCATGCATGTTCCCTACG
The DNA here is from genome assembly GCA_037903475.1 of Ancylostoma caninum. NCBI lineage: Eukaryota > Metazoa > Nematoda > Chromadorea > Rhabditida > Ancylostomatidae > Ancylostoma > Ancylostoma caninum. The sequence goes on from JBAJFG010000446.1 coordinate 1,236,090, forward strand.
TAGTTTTTTAGAAGATGAAGATCCGTGTTAGAAACAGTACCATATCGGTGCGCCTCTTATCCATCCTTATTACAGCCAGCAGTTTCCTTTCCAACAGACGTTCCGTGAGATGATAAGTGACCCCGACAACGTGAATGGGGAGAATTGCGTTCACTGCCTTTTCGTAGAGGTCACGGCACTACTTGAATAGATCTGTCCCAAAAAATTTCAAAGTGATAGTTCCCGACCAAACTTTTTCTTTGGAGTTATACGATCATCTCATGGAACTTCTGTTGCAAAGGAAACTGCTGGCTGTAATAAGGATCATGAAAATCATACTCATATGGAAGCATAGGGTGAATTGTGTATGGCAACGGTAGGGTCACTGCAACGAAGCGGAAGGAAATGCCAATTCTGTAAACTGTATTACAAACCTCAAACCGCATAAATTTGACACCGTAATCAGAGAGCGCGCGCGGTGGGACCAGCGTTCGCGCGGCGCAGTCCGCCCTTTAAATTATGCTTGCGCTTGCGCAAGCATAATTTAAAGGGCGGACTGCGCAGATGACTTGTGCACCTCACCCCTTAGCCTTTTTTGGTGTGTAGGAGAAGCGATTAAAGAAGGTGTATGCCTTCACGTTGTTTTTCCAACATATAACGCACGGTCTACCATAGTTGCACGCGGGCGGTCGCACGGTGAGAGTGTCTGAGAATGATTGTGTTTCTAGAGACAACGATATGGAGAGAGAGAATAAATGTTCACCAGATTGAACTGACTATATAGTCCATTCCGAAAGCGATGATAATTGAGTATTAGTGCTTTTGATCTGCATTTCTCGCCTGCCTCTGGATACGGCGTCCTCACGTTCTCTTTCTATAATATCTTCATAACTCTGTTCCCTGATGAAACACACGATAGCTCGCATATATCTATTCGCAGTTAGGATTATGTTTTCTGCAATGTATACATGAGCTGCTTTGGTAATGACTCAGTCCTGGTATACCCTATCAAATGAGTAGTACAATATCCAACTGATTCAAATTTGATTTAAACTTGCTTCCAGGAATATGTGTCCTGAATGCGGGGAAGACAGAGGCTATCAGCTGAAAAAACATCTTCGCGATGTTCATTCTTATACGACACCTCAGTTAGAAGAATTGAAATCGAATAGAAGAATGGAAAAGATCTCTGGTTCCGGAAAAGTCGTGCATACTTGCACGAATTGTGACCTGGTTTACTCAACGCGGCGTGCTCTAGAACTTCATGAAGTGAAGAAACATTCTGCCGAGTCGGATTTAGAAGCACCTATTGAGTGTCCGGTGTGTTCACATCGCGTGAAAATCAGTCAGTCAGCTTCGCTACGGTGCACTCAGCTGTATTCAACTACCTGAAAGCATACGTCTACTTCAACCGCTTCTCCTACACACCAAAAACGCTAAAGGGTGAGGCGCACAAGTCATCTGCGCAAGCGCAAACACGATAATTTAAAGGGCTGACTGCGCCGCGCGCATGCTGGTCCCACCGCGCGCGTTCTCTGATTACGGTGTCAAATTTATGCGGTTTGAGATTTGTAATACAGTATTCTGTAAAATAATGTTGGTACTCATTGTCAGAATGCCAAATAACGACAGTGCGTTCAGTTCTACACGTTCTGTGACTTGTCGTTTCCACTGCAAGATGAGTATAGTTCGTCCTAATCTCTGGCATAGTGCACCCGAACTGTTGGAGCGAATGAGGCCGGTGGGTGTCTTAGGCTCGAACCAGACTCGGCGGCGGAGGTATGGGCGACGCCCGTGCTTCGTGACCCCTCGGCTTCCTGGGGCGTCGTGGGGCGGCGAGGGGCTGCCACCAACGCAATATGCCTCAAACTCGAAAACTAAAATGTATCGCCAAAGAAAGCCGAAAAATGGTAAAGAGTGTTCATAACAAACAAGAAAATACTTAGAGTCATTTCTACAGAGTCACGAATCATGTTCAAAGCTTTTAAATTAACTTCAATGTTTCTAAAAGTATTTAGCGAGTTAGGAGGATTAACGGGATGATGGGCCACACCCTATTATAATGATAAATAGCAGATACGGGGAACAGTGCAATAATGATGTAAGGCCAGAGAATAGATTGCCGATCCATGACACCCACCACGATTCGGTCCAGGCAGTAATCCATTTCTCGTAATAATTGCGAGAAATGTCCGTCCTTAATCTCTGAGGTCAGGTGGCAACACATATGTATTCAAACACTGATAGACTAACGACTGATGCTAACGTTTCTTCGACTCCTTCCTTTTTTTTTTTTGTTCTCCATAGTTTTGGTTCACAAATCTTCTATTTCGGTGCTTTTTTGTTTGAAAGTGACGATTTCAGAAGAAATTTACATCTGTTCATCAATATCTACGGGTTGTTTTTTATAGTTACTCATACGAAAGAAATAAGTAGTGTTCCTCTTCAATGAACCAAAATTTCCCCTAATGACGCCCCTCGCCGCTCGAAGAAGCCGAGCCGGTTCGGCTTCCTAGAGCGTCGTCGCGCGTCGACGCGCGGTGCAGCCGGCCGACGCTGCAATGCGCAAGGTATGGTCGACCTAATTTGTGGTGGCGGCGGCCGCCACTCGCCGCCCGAGGAAGCCGGACGAGGCCGCGGCGATCGATCCGCATGCTGCGCGTGGAAGCCGACGCGCCCCGCCGCTGTTCGCCGTCGAGTCTGGTTGGAGCCTTAGACGCAGTGCAGCTGTGACTGGGCCATTTTGGCAGCATATATGACGCTGCCAACTAATTTGTCCTCGCAAAAATGCAAAGTAGAGAATGAATGGCAGAATCCGAACGCTTCCAGTTATGCCACAATTTCATTTTCACTGTGCCATGCCCCGAACGGTCCGGATTGTGGCCATTCATTCCCAACTTGCATTTTTACGTGGACAAATTAGTTGGCAGCGTCATATATGCAGTTTCTCTCAGCTGATCCTCTATTCACATAAACCGGGTGCGGGTGCTTGGTTACCCATGGCATCTGGCACGAAGGGAAGTGAGCGGCCTCCGCAGTTGCTATCGGCACTAAGACATCAACGCAGTGCTCTAATTTCGGTAGTGATGGCCATGATAGTGAAAAAATTGTTCTTGGCCACTCTTTTCCACTAGTTCTTCTTTTCACAAATTACAAAATCTTCCGACTTTCTAGGATTCTGCGCTCATTGGCAAAAGGTCCAGTAATTGACGAATATGTGCAACTATTTAATGAGATGGAATTACTAAACGATTTTAATATTTAAAGAAAACCTGGCTGAAGCAACTACAGGCCACTCATCGGAGAGTCGGTATGCCACTTATCCGAAACATTTGCTCCACGTACTCCCACATCATTTACGGGACCCTTTCTAACATGTCAAACAGTTTAAAATCACTGCGACTAACAAGCTTGAACATGCATGACTTGCCAAAGGCCTCTCTAATCTCTCTACGGGCACTATTCCACTTGTTCTGCCCCAAAATCTCAAAATCAAAAATTTTTCTGAAAATCGTCTAAAGGGGTTGTTTGACATGCTTATCACGAATATCACACTCATTTTGTACCGTAACCTTGTTTGGGTAGGGTTACGGTGGGGTTAGGGTAAGTGCAGTATCTCACAGAATCATTTGGATTTTTCTCTAGGAGTGTTATTTGATATGCTGATCACTAATATCACGCTCATTTCGTGCCGTAACCCCAGTGGGGTATGGTTACGGTAGGGTTAGGGGAAGTACACTCCACAGGAGAACTTCAAATAGCTTTCAGTTTGCAAAATCAATGTGATATTCGTAATCAGCATGTCAAATAACCGACGTAGACAAAAATTCAGGTGATTCCGTGAGGTACCCCACTTACCCTAACCCTACCGTAACCCTACCCAAATGGGGTTACGGTACAAAATGTGTGTGATATTCGTGATCAGCATGTCAAATAACTCTCTTCGGTGAGGTTTCAAAGAAATTTTTTACTTTGAGATTTTGGGGCAGAACAAGTGGAATAGTGCCGATATTTGCTATGATCGGTCTATACAGCAAGTCTCGCTGCGGCTGCACCTAACATCTTGGATAACTAAGTGCCATCCCCCACATCCACCTGGGTGAGATAGGTGGACGTGGCAGATGGATATGAGTAAGGCGTCCAAGAATATGCGAGAAAGATGAGAGAAACAGCGTATGCAGCCAAGAATGTGGCTCCAGGAAATTCGGGTCCCATGCCCATGCCGCCATGACCTTCGGATACATTCCGTTTTCCCCATGACTTGGAATTTTAGAGGGCAAAGTAGCCCAATAGTGGCGACGGTAGCGACAACTGTTGTAGATTGTAGGCTGTTCCTATGAACGCAGGCTCGATTTCGATTTGTCCAACAGCTATCTCCCGACGCGATTTGGTCCTGATCCATGCGTGGCTAACCTGAGCCATGTACAGAAAGTGGTACGACTTTCCAGGAGCAGTGCGCTCAGTTTTAAAAATATACCTGCGAGATCATACACGGACCAGTAGCAGGCCTAAATATGGCCTGTGTGGCCTGCTCTGGCAGAAAAGGTCCATGAGAGCGAACTCAAAGCAATTATTATCTAACTACGTTCACTTAGATATAATAGTTTTTAATGAGAAGAGGTCCTAGACTGATTCCGAAGCGTACGGAGAAAACTTGCGCAACAAATCTGAGAGACAAGATGAGAAGTTTAGTGGGGTGAGATATTATAGGTCCAAACCAGCCTTTGTGAACTCGAAATTGGAACTGACAGGTGGTTCGACGTCCAACAGACCCTGATCACTTAGCTGATTGCCTTTAATAAAGTTATGCGCAAACCACATTTCATTTCATTACACTCGGAAATTGCGGTAAGACCACCTAATAACCGGGCCGAACCTTTCATTTTGTGTTTGAGAGTGGTGGTGAAATATGGACGAAACGGGATGCGAAGTCATTACCACATGGATTTTTCTTCCGCATTGCCTTGAATTACGCTGTGAGAGGCAGAAATTAAGTGAGAAATCATGGAGACGGATAACTGCAGCTCTCTAGACAAGTTAACTTCCAGCTCATGGTTCAGAAACTACTATAAACACTCACATGAATCTTCCAGGGAAAAAACGACGGTACTCACGCAAACAACTTCAGTGGAAATCCCAAGTGCACGAGAGCAGGGTCATCCGAAAGGGAACGGCGACGGCAAATGGCGATTGATGCAATCGAGGTCGCGACGAACGCCGGCTTGGGGTGCGCGGCAGCATCTGCCAGCGGTTGCGAAAAAAATCGATATTGCCCTGATCTACACGGCGCTGTCCCTGCGCAGCTGACAGGGCTTGATTTGGCCCGCAAAACATACTGGGACGGCCGGTGTCACGAATATGAATGCAGCAAGTTTTGGCGAGGTGCGCGATAACGTAAACAACAACAATAAACAATCATTAACAGGTCAAAGCCTGTCAGTCAAATCGGGCGGGAGCGACGGTAGTATCGATCGATGTGGGGATCGTGGCGGCGCGAAATTTGAATGTTGCCGTGAGAAAGCGCTTGTAAAAAGAAGTGCTAGAGGTGCTATGTGAATCCATGGGGTAAAATGGAGTTGGGGGAGCCACTTGGTATAAGTCGATAATATGACCTGTCCCGCACGTTCTGACTTGTTAGTTGACACGTCCAGAACGAGCTCTCCTAACGTACAGCAGTTACCTAAAATGCAAACAAGTCAGAACGTGTAGGACAGGTCTTATTATTGATCAGTACCAAGTGGCTCCCCCCAACTCCATTTTACCCACCTCGTCTCCCTCCCTATTCTGTAGTTAAGCTTAGAAAGAAAGCAGAACAAATCCATGTATTGGGTAAAATGGAGTTGGGGGGAGCCACTTGGTACTGATCAATAATAAGACCTGTCCTACACGTTCTGACTTGTTTGCATTTTAGGTAACTGCTGTACGTTAGGAGAGCTAACAAGTCAGAGCGTTCTGGACGTGTCAACTAACAAGTCAGAACGTGCAGGACAGGTCATATTATCGACTTATACCAAGTGGCTCCCCCCAACTCCATTTTACCCGACGAGGTTTTGGGGGGAGTGGTGTGACGAAACCAGCAATGTTCATCTAGGTTTAAGCTTACGCTTAAACCTAGATGAACATTGCTACCAAACGAAGGCCTTCTACTGCCACAAAAGTGCCGTTCCCAACTAAATACATTTTGACCCAGAATAGAACGTCTCCTCAAATCACCTTGAGATCAGGACGTATAGTGTGTTTCGCCGGGGAGCGTAATTGTGAAGGTACTGGAGAAAGAGAGAATGCGAGAAATAGTGCCGTATTTAGAGAGGTAGGTGAGAAATGCGGGTTACAAGCACAAATACTAAACTATCGTCGTTTTTGAAACGGTCTCTAATTCCTAGGAAGCTGTGTTGTCCAAGCTTGACATTGCTGTGGACGACATCTGTTAACTCATGTAGGACCCATGAACGAGAGAGAAATAAAGTGCGATTAAAATGAAATTGATTAACTCAATCATTATCCCCCGCTTGACTAGGCAATATAGCTGGAAAGACGTTAGAGATGAAGGAAAGAAGGCAGGAAAATGTGCGGGTTTTTACAGGAGCGCCAAGAAAGGCAGTCATTAGGCACGAATACTCATCCATCACCTATTTTGACACATTCAGATTCGCATTCAGCTCTACGTCAAAGCACGAACTGTGAAAGTATTGCTTCATCATGTGCAGGAACCGCGTTCTGGCTTGTTCACCACATGTGTTATGGGCAGTTCACTTTTTACACCCTTTTTAGACCTTCTCCACCACTTTTTAAACCTACTTGTAACTTTTCTTCAAAGGATCGACCCCTTAATCACTGAGTAGCTTCAAAGAGGGCCGATGGTATGAATGATTTGCTTAGTTAAAAGGTAGAACCCTTTGTTTAGAATTTCTATAAGGACTCACTCCTTACCTTACTTTTCTTTTTTATCCAGCACCCAAGTCTCGATATGTGCCCGAATAGAAATTTCCATCCAAACTTATGCATTCGAAGTAAAAATCCAACTGAAGTTGAACAGGTTTGATGAAGACGAGTTCAAATAGGTGGAGATGACTTGTGCGCATTTTCTGGGTTTTTTTAGACCTTAGGGGACGAATTTGGTCCGCAAAGCTGTCTCAGAGTTATGTTAGAAAATAATGAATTGATCGTGGTGGAGAGAGGCAAGTGAAATTCGGCCTATTTCGCTTTTTCCTTTTGCGGAGAAGCATGCATCAGGAAACCAAACACAACTTGGCCACATGATTCATAGTATTACATCTACGCATTCTATCCAAGTAACGAGAATCTAAAAAATTCTATAATCCAATAATATAATACACTATAATCCAACTGGAGCTGGACAAAGATGACAAGTTGTAACAGAAATCCTGGTTGAGAATGAAAGATAATGTTAAAGCCACCAGTGGAAATCAGAAGCTTGAAGTCGGAAGCCAAAAGAGCACCGAAATGTGCAAAATTTGAAGGGAGAAGAATATGATAATAGGCTAGCGTCGCCTAGTTATGGCAAAATCTTTAAATTAAAAAAAAAACTGGGATTTGGAGCCCTGGAGTTCGTAATGATCGTACATCATGCTCACGCCCTAACCCCCTAAAAATTGTCCGCATAACCACATGGAATTCCTTCCATTGGTCGCCGACCCCTTTGAGGTCGCCATATCATATTAGACGCACCCATGGGTAAACAGTTGAGTGCCATCACCTGTGCCTAATTATATAACACCTACGTGCGTAGAATATATTGCTATAGCTGGAGGTCATTTTGAACAGTTTTGGCTCTGTAGTGTGCCATTTGTCTTCAAATTATTAGCGTTCAAATAGTTGTGTTAACAGCATTTCGAAACCCTTTGTCTAGTTAGTTGGCAATTTTTAATAAAGTACCCCTTTACATTCGCAGCGGTGCCATTTAAAAGCTTGTAATTTTAATTGAAAGACACCTTCCAACCGCTTGATGGATCACCGCATTCTTTTGAAAAGAGTGGGTACAGAAGACAAATGGTCTACAATGAAATTATCTCTTATATGATCACACTTGTCACCTGTAAATCTAACTAAGGGTGTTTTTAAGAATCAATGGCAAAAAATGACAGAAGAGATACAATATCGGTCATGATTTTCGTCCTTGGATCCTATTCCGATGGTTCAATTCGGTAGAAAGTGGCAAAACTCTTGGAAGGTGTGCAGATATAAAGTTGAATAAAAAACGAATCAGAGAGTCTCAACCCGTTGTTTTCAAATATTTGACCAGAAACGGTCTTGATCCACATCTCAGAGCAAAGCAGTTGATGATTGGCCAATCACCTTCTAGAATAATCCGGGTATTCCATCGGAGGAGGTTTACAAGTGCGAGAGTAACCAACAAAGATCAGTTAAATTCCACTCCTTTTAACATTTCTCGCCATTTAAAGTCAATTTTTGCACATTTCGTAACAATCAGACCCTCAAGATCTTCTGACTGCCGTATCCAGAATGCAATTTGCCTATCTCAGAAAGGTCATGACGGTGATGAATTAGTTCGTCGGAATCGGATCTCGGAACAGGAACTGTGACCTTTACTGTACAGATGTCCACGAATTTCTGTTCCACAGTGAAATATTAAATGTGCATTCATGGGATTGTAAACAAAAACAACCATTCATTTCATGCTAGTACTGGATTTGACTGAACGCTGGCATGCATCTGATCTCTCCATATGTTGATAGTACTGATGTCCACAACGGTGCCATTTTCATAGAATTGTCGTGGCAACTGCTGGTATCCCATACGATCAAAATCTCAGGCATGAAAATTTCCGCAGATGCTGCCTTTAAGTAGTGAAGGTATCAATATTAGCCATTATAACCTAGAATGCATGGTTTTACGGTTAGATGCGATTGTTGAGGCATATTATGCTAAATCCATCGAGAAATCCAATGAATACAAAGGTGTGAAACGGCAGAACGAACACTAACGCACTTTGTACGAGCGGATCGCAACACAAACCTTCGTGCAGAAACAGTGGGGCTAGTGACTGCGTATTGACTGTTTACTCGGAATTTTGCCTCTCTGGCGGGGTCATTTGTCTATTTCGGCCCATGCGAGGAACATTTCCTCCTTGGTGCTTATGTTACCATTAACGATCTTTTGTCATTGGAAGTCACACTTTATATATGCGCATGTGTAAAATCTTCTTAGTTATTGGAGACAACGTGTCAATTAAAAAGACGTATTTTGTTTGCTGACCGCAGTAGATTTAGGGTATTTGACTAACGGTGGTGGGGGATAGCAGTTGATGCTCACCTTTTGAGGGTTGTCAAGTGTTAGACACTGCCGAGAGCGTAAATCATCCGATTGCTTGGCGTAAAGGGGTTTCTGCTCAGACCTTACTTATGAGATTTACTTGATACCCTCACCCGTAAAGTCGCACTTCCCTCGCAAAACCGTTCGGACCCGCTGTACGTTTTGAAGAGTTACGATGGCGTAAATGAAGGAGAATGAAATGAAATTACAGTTTCGGCAAGAAAATGACAGTAGCATTGAAAGCATTCCACCTAAATCGGGTGCGGAATGAAGGCTCTATTCCTGCACAGCTCCTTGGACAAGCTCGTAATATTTCACCAAAAAAATTCTGAGATTTTTGGAGCAGAAAAGAGGAGTGGTGTCTCATCACCGTTATTTTACTCCCCATTGCCGGTTCCTTGCTGAATTTGACAACAGAAATCATGTGTTTACGAACTCTTCATTTTCGCATCACTTTAAATCCTGAATAATACATTGGTAAAGTGTAGGCTTAGCCTGATCATGACGCATGCGCTGTTGGTTAATTCTACCCACAGTGGTTGAAGCTACGGTTAAATACATCCGGAAGGTCCTTGCTGTACCACTACCGATCACAACTTTGCCGTAACTATTTTCATAAGTTAGCACCCCTACTGGTGTAATGAATAAATAAATAATAAATAAACTTATTCCTATCTCGTGCGGTAATCCTACCATATCCCAACGAGAACGGGCTACGATACGAAATGAGTACGATATTCGTGGTCAGGACATTAAATGAACTTCTTGAGCGAAGTCTGGATGAAAATGTCTTAGCTTTGTCCAACCCAGTCAATGAGCAGTTACATTTGATAAATTTGTTTTAAAAGCCTATGTAGGCGTGGTTTATTTTACTAAAAAAAATTAGAAGAATGGGAAACTTTGTTAAGTCCTAATTATGTTGTTGCACAATAACTCAGAAACCACCTGATCTGTTCGTATCATTTTTGGCACATCACCTTACCAGTTAGAAACTAACAAAAGCACAATATAATTAAGACCATATCACGTGTCAGACTTACTGGAAATCTAATAATTGATTTCGAGTAAACGAAAAATCCGTGTGCCCAAAAAGAACAGACTAACACATACAGCCACGCAGAGTAGATAGGGAGGACTGTCACTGTTTTTCGAATGTTCTGATTTTTGGGGTTAAATCCGACTTCTTCTATACAACCCTAATAAGAGAGCCGAACTCGGTTCTATGCTCTATATGTTCTCCCTCTTATAAGCTGTGGATTAATTTCCTGGTATACGAAGACAAGATGAAAATGTGGATCTTGAAAAAGGACGGATCACGTAGATGATCTGGCGAGAGTAGGGACGAGGTGACCCGAAAGCAAGGGATGTTGTTATCGCTAAACATAGCAAAGGTCATAAAAGTGATTGCCGCCACATGTGCGACAGAAGTAGGTTGCCTGGAAACAGAACCCGTTACAACAATGTCCGTTTCCGTTCATACTTCACTTCATGCTAAGAGGTCCATGATTTGCAGGGTTTACAGCAAAGTTTCTCAAAAGGTGAATTTATGCTCCCTAAGAAAATTAATTAGAAGGTGTCGAATAATGTATGAATGAATTTGGTTGGATCTCATACTTGAAAAGCTGGCTATGCATAATATTGTCAATAATTGCTAGTATTTTTTTACAGAAAAAAACATAGTGCTCAAGAGAAATCCGCATAGTTAAGGGAATCAAATGTAGGCCTTTCTAACGAAGAGTGGAAAAAGTTGAACAAAGACAGTTATTTTTGTTTCCGAAGAATAAATTTCTCTCACAATGATAGGGAGCTGGCGAAAACAGTTATTCCTGCGGCATATTTTGTGTAATATTCAGCTTTTTGGGGCACCACATGTGGCTGGTGTATTGAAAAAATAAACAAATAAATAAATAATCAAATGTTTCGCATCGAATGACAAATTTTCGTTCAAATTCTCACTCTAAGAGCCCGGGCTAGCTAGACATTTCAAGGATGAGAGGGAAACAACCAATGCCAATGTAAGAACCAGTGGATGAGATAACAAGAGCACTGAAATCCGCTTATACAAACCTCCCACGAGGCAGACTAGGAAATAAAGCCTTCATAGATATCAAGAGCTTCTACCAGCTGCAGCAAAGAGGTACTAAGCCGTAGTAGATACATACAATCATCTCTTCTATCCCTCCTATATAATAAAGCCGATCTTTTTTTTTCGTTTGAAAATAGAACACTCGCTGTTAATCGTGCAGATTTACAGAGAAAGAGAGGAAAATTCGGATGGTAGTCGCAGAAAGCAGGAGGAGAATTTCCTCTCTTCCAGGAGAGTTGGCAGTAAATTCAGCAAACTTACTTCTTGAGATGGACAATGAATTTCTATCGGATTAATTTCAATTATTCATCCCTCCCTTCAGTTGAAATTAAAAGTCATTTTTCGGGTAACTTCACTGCTAAGTTTTCGGATGTTCCAGTCCGAAAATACAATAAGCTTTCCAAACAGATCCGAGTACTCGTTAACCACAACAATTCAATTACTCTCGCTGTGCTCGACTTATTTGAAAATGAGAAAATCTTGATTGGCGTGAGATCTGGAACCAATTTCTGTCACGTAAGTATTATGCAAATATCGTGCAACCTTCATGCACCCTGATTTTACAGTTACATGAAATGTGCTTGGAATGTGCATGTTTCATGCATGACCTTAGATCAATTCATTCGTCAATAACTACTCCTACAGAGCTGAGGAAGGGAACTGCGGGAGAAATTTCGTAAACTGTCTTCAAAATATGCGAGATAAGTAGGTCATCAGGTTGATCCCATAGATTTACCATGTGCCAAAATATTTGATTAACCATAAAACCTGCAGGCAAAGCTAAATGGCGACCTCCTGGAAAAATGAGAGGCATTGTTTCCAGGCAGAGAACAACTGATAAAATGAAACTCTCGAGAAAATAATGCAACTTCCGTGAGAACTTCATCTTAACCTTGGGAAACGGCGATGATATGAGATGTGCATGGGGCGCACATGGAAATTGTATGTGGTGTGCAACAAATGTGCATGAATTCTACAGCTTCAGATATCAAACAAATCGCAAGACGCCAATTGGGATTATTGCATGGCTTCCAGCACATCCTTGGCAGACCCAAGTAGTGCGTTTGATTTCATGTGTTTGACTCCTTGAAAGTTCGGTATTCTGATACAATCATCCTATTCCTGATGCGATAATCATGCAAGTGTTCGATTCGACGCATATTTCATGCGAATCCTATGCCAATCACGCTTGCGCAATGCGAGCGTGGTTCATCCCATTAAACAAAATTTATTTTATGTGAACCCTTGTTTCAGAAAATTCTGAGTTAATGATTCTGCTCATTCTCACACCTGACAGGTCACACATGACAATTGAAATCATAGGGGAGTTATACTGCACAATGTTTGAATTTCTCCTCTGGAAACGTTCCCAGCCTCTTGTTGCCTCGACATTTACACTCACCACAATCATTGATGGTCGACGAAGATAGGAGTGTGGTACAAACATGCACCACGGGTACAGTCACAACTCTCACGTATTGATCGACACAAGTGCATGTCGGGCTCTGAGTCTGAATTTCTCTTAGGAACGGCAGGGATGCTGTCCGTCCTTTTGTGTGACTTCTCGCCACGATTCATCACCCAGCTGGGGCTCATTCAGCTTGTTTACGGCGGGTTGGAGGGGTGGTTTTGATTACGGGGAAATCGACGGGACGTTCGCTACGACTAGATTTGTTTGGGGCTAGGAATGGGCAGAAGTGGTTTATTTATTCATTTGAATTATCAATTAGGAGAATAGAGTACCACAAAATAAAAATAGTTAAAGAATAAAAGATAGTAAAAGAGATAGTGAAACACATCTCAGAACAGGAAGTCGGAAGTTGAAAGAAGTTCGGAGTCTGGGAAATTCTGCAGAGATAAAAACATTACATATGAGTTGGCGTAACTGATCCTCTCCCAACTCTCCAGAAACCTAGAAGCTAGAAGCTTGAATAACGCCAGGACTCAGGAACTTCTGACCTTCTGAAGCCGCAATTCCGCTCATCCCTGCTTGGGCTGATGAAGGGTCTAGGTGTATGTGTAGCACATAGTCATGTTCAAATACCTTTACTACCTTAGATTGAAATCAAATGTATGGTTCATCATGAGGAAGAAATGACGACTTCATGCCTCATTTGTGTGCTAGGGATGAAAGAAACGAAATGTATGATGTTGAAAGTTCGAAAGACTGAGAAGCCAAAGATTTTACATTTATCTTCACATTCACGTAACATACTTGAGCAACCTCAAACAATGAACTTTCACAACAATGAGCAAGTGCAACATTAAGAAGAATCAACATTCACTGAGATACACATTTGTTCTCCTCGCCTTGTATGATGACGAATCCATAAATAATCAAGAATAACACGAACGTCACAGGATACATTACCTGAATCAGTTTATTATGAATATATGAGAAACCTCATCCAGAAATATCTCATTGTATATGGTAACATTTAAAAAAGAATGCCAAGCATTGATTTATATTGTGTGACAGGTCCCCTAATTTTCTTCCAAAAAGTCCAGGTTCCCTAAATTTTTCCAAAATGCCCAGAAAAGCCCAGCAATCTCTTCTAAATCGAGCGGAAAAAGAACCATCTTTCATGCTGGTTCCTAGGAGAAATTTCTGGAGCTGATATATACTTCCGATCTTCAGACTACTTTCTTTCTTATCTATCCATTTACCTACTTACTTATCTATTTATTTTAATGCGCACAATGTGTGCCAAAAAAAGAATCAGGAAAAAAAAGCAGAATGTTCGCCTCCGTGTTGCTAAAATAACTTGAATGAGGTCACATATAGGATGGATGTGCCCCACCCCCGAGAATGAGTAGCCAAATTTTTGAAATTACTGCATAAAATATAATAGAAGAAAAGATTGTGTAAGCTTGTTTATTGTTCATTTTTGTTGTTACTCTTGAAATATTTATTTTTGGTTATTCAATACTAAAATTAATATTTCTTGTGGTTTTGTTACTTAATCTGGGTCCCAGAGTGGCGGAGTTGCCATTTTTGCGCCCTGGTTAGTAACTTTTACCTACATATTTAGTCAAAAAAGGAGTTAATTTTGGATAGGAGATGGGGAAAAAGTTGCTTAGGGGCACCTGGATCTCAGTCTGCATTAGTTTCTAACTTTGGCTCGAAATCTCAGCAGATGACGTTCTTCTGGCCTGTTTTTGTTTAATGCCTCATCTGTAGGCTTTTCCACCTCATTACATTGGGCGCATTGAGCACATTTGATTGTAAAAATAATCGAAGTAAATTTTCATTAAGTAAAGTGTGGAATAGTATGTCGCACCTTGCAAAAACTGTCGCAGTTTCTTGCAAGGCGGTGATAATGACGACTGCGTAACATCATGGACATTAACTTATAGTTGCTGTACTCATCCACGTTGTTCTCGCACTTTCGCCTCTAGAATATTTGGATATTTTGTGAACAGTTGCAGCCAAGATTCGATAAGGTCAGACGGCTCACCAGTGAACGACTGTAGTGCTCCAAAGAGATGACCAGAAGTGCTTGCAGCATGGTTATAAAGACAAATGTGGAAGTGAAGCCGAACCAAATGTCGATAGCCTGAACAGACAGTGGATCATAAAACTATATGCCTTATATAACCTTTTGTAGGTAAGCTGATGAAGACTCGAGTTGACGTTTTATCGGCTACGTTTCGAGCTTAAGCTCGTCTTCAGGCCAACTGACAGTAAACAACAGAAGCCTAGACTACAGTCGCTCCGACCTGATCCAACGCTCCTACTGACGACGAAGTTGACTGCAAATCTTTCTTATATATATCTTATCTTTCTCGTTTAATTTATATCTCATATATGTCTTATATATACCTTATCTTTCTCGTTAATTTATATATCCCTCAATTTCAATGCCTGTCTCAGTGGGGTGTATGGCAAGAAGAACGATAGCTGGCAATAGTTGGCTGTTATGAACCCATGTGTCAATATCCCATGCAATTTTAGCCCCGCCCCGGGTAGCTCGAAAGATTCAACGGGGGCAAACAGTTGCGTGGGTATTAATTATCCTACCCTTCTAAGGATGGTTATGACCTACTTGTACAAAATTTATTAACATTAAAGCAAATGAAACTTAATTTTCATCGAAACGTGACACATTATCACTAAGGGTTATTGCATTGTTATCCTAAAACCCAAAAGTCCATGCTCAGTCTAGCCTCGAACCAAATAAAGCCTTCGGTCCTTTGTGCAGGCTAAGCTAGTATGCGTATCGCACGAGATGGGCGTGGCAACCTTTGCATGGGGTGCGCGGTGCAGCTGGCAGCTGTCACTACCTATCGTTCTTCATGACCGCCACCCGTCTCACATCTATACTTATGACAGAACAAAAAAAAACGACTGCCGTTGTTGCTTTGATTACTAACTCAGGGATCGACTTAAACGTTTGGATAGTGAAAAAATGCAAACCCTACCCACAACGCCATTGTCATCTTCAATCCAAGACAATACCGATCTTCCCTGTTTATGTGATCAAATTTTTCACTTATCCAAAGCCGAATACGCCGAATACTTGAATTCGAATACATCAAAAAGTTGCTCGGTCCCAACTATAGTAGTGTCTATATTGTTGCTTCTTATTGTTGCTCAGCAAGACCCTTTCCCCCTCTACGTCCAAGTAGGTCCTTGAAAGAATCTTCAGGCTGGGAAAGAACAATAGATGGGTGCAAGAGGGTTGGAGACAAACACATTGACAGGTAGGAGTGGAGGATACTTGAATACAGAGCAGCAGATCAAGCAAAAGTGAAGGATATTTGGTGAGCTCACAGTGATGTTAACAGGGAAACGGTCAGCAAAATATTCATAATAGAGAAGGTGTGAGTGAGAACAGCAATGCAGGGAGATCGCCCTTTATTTCGGAATGAGAGAAGATAGTAAAGAATACATATCTGATGAGAAAAAGGCTGTTTAAGGATAAGCTTTTTTTTCTTTAAATAAAGAAAGAGGTGAACAGGAGAGAAAGAGGTGAACAGGCACGAATACAGAAATATGTACTCGTAATTTTTTCATGGTGATTTTTGGTTAAAAAAGCCGATTCCACTAACATGGAAAAATTCAGATTTTTCAAAAAAATGTACAGAAAAACTTTGTAAAAAACAGTGATTTTGGTGTATTACAGGAACTGCGTTGTAAGCAGTTTTTAGCAACATTTTGCATTATTCTAGACTTCATTCAAACTATGTACTTATGTAGGTGCCGCATTATGTAATCTATTGATCCGCAACTAAACGATATTGTAATGAATAAGATAAGACATTAAAAGTCACCTTTATATAGGAAACCTTTGGCAGTTCCTCCTTCGCCGAGTTGCTCTCTGCACTAAGGGTCAAAAATACAGTAAGGGAAACAAATATTCTCCCTGAAACTGGTACACAATTACAGAAACAAAGAGTGGCAAAGGCAGGATCGTCACTTCTACCTTCCACAAATTCCTCCGGTAACCATGGACTAATCCACGAGAACACAACGCAGATCATTGTAGGAACGTAGGTTTGAGCGATGTGGAAGCCGAGCTCTCGCTGTAGAAAGAATTGAGCTTCTAAGCAGGAATAGTTCCCTGAACAAATTCACATTCTCTAGCTGCTGTTATACCTGTCGAGGAGTATAACGTTTCTGAGCGCTGTGGCCGCTGCAACACTAGTTTTGGCACATATCGATTGGAGCGGCGCGTCGCTCGCTGTGTTTATACTTCATCGCAACGCAATCGTTACGACCTTGCGAATATTTCAGAGAAAGAAAATGTCCATGTGGAAACACGGGCAAAAAGAGTTCAAACCGATTTAGGCGGTAGGTATGCGCGCGACGTGACATCATAGAATCCCATCGTGTGCTGTTCATACTCTCAAAAGGAAAAATAGACGGAAAAAACGCCTGATAATATGCAATGATTTTCTCTACATTACATCCGAGGTAGACTTGCGAAATGTAAAATGACACGTTATCATCGCTTCCCATGGTGCACATGTTGTAGCCGTCGCCGCGATGCCTGGCGATGAAGTATAAACGCAGCCACTGTCGTCGGCAGCATGCGAGTGCGCTATACTTTTTGAGAACTATAGCAGCTCTCTTTGGAACATATAGAACTTGCTGTGAAGATTCCAAGAGAAGTTTTTTTTTTCGTTTGGCACCTGACTTCCTTGATCCGTCGCATTTTTCCGCCTTAACTTTGATCAACGAAAGTTCTGGAATTTCAAGGTCGCGGTTCAGTTGTATGGCGTTTTCGATGTCGGAGAACCATTCGAATTCCACGGAATCAGAGGTGAAGCCGACTGGAAACCATGAAAACATCGGATTCCAATAAGGTTCTTTTGGATTCTCAGCCAAAGCCTCAATAAAATGGATAAGTAGGAGCAAACAGACGTGAGCTTATCTTGAGCGAGCAAGCCGGCTTGTCGTGCGGATATTTGCAAAGAATAATTTTCGCTGCCGTTGGCTTCAGATACACTCTAATATCCATGAAAACTTCTCCTCCTGGGAAGATAAACATGTAAAAGTTGAGGTAGCTAACCTAAACCATTCAAAGCTTTATATTTCATTGCTATTACAAGATCCTTTTTTGTCCATTATAGCACAAAAGCTGATTCCATGTTTTATTTCTCACCCTGTGAAACCGCGCAGCTTTGGCATTTCTAAACATAGGATCCGGTCTCCAAATTTTCTTCAGAAAGGTAAATTCATTAACAAGAACTGGACGACTGGACCCATGCCTGAGTCGCGGATCGTACCAGGCCATGCGAAGCCATGTGTCAACAGCGTAGTCCTGCAAGACACTGTGATCTATGTGAATTTTTTTCCGGACCCCATTGAAGAAATAAAGAAAACACCATAAACGAACAGGAATATGAGTAATTTTTCCGAATTCTCTAGAATAAAGCAAAAAGTTTTTGAAACGAACCATGGTCGACAATTCAAAGTTGCTCATGGCTTGGATTTGCAATCCAATTTTCACGGTGACTTTGTCGCCGACAAAAAGAACTGGAGGAGTCCTGGAAATTTCCATTTCTCTGGTATCAAAAATCCTCTTTGAAGAGAGTATACATATGTTGCACGAGTACCTCGAGTCATATTTCATAAGCTTCAAAAAAGGAACTAAATGAGTGGAAGGGAACGGTCTTCGCGATGAAGGGTCGTTACCATCGAAGCGTCTGTAATAAATCGACTCAAGCTCGAAAGCTAGTGGATTACCAGAAGAAGGATTTCACCTAAGAATAGAGTCCAAGTGGTCCGGATTTTTGATGGGTTCCATTAGTTCATCTATAGTTGCTCCCAATGGAGTGATATCAAAAGCTAGCGTTCCATATTTTTCTGGAAAATCATGTTCGAGATTCTCCTATTTCCAGAAAAATGGTTCAGAGGAAATCTCTACGGGAAAGAAGGAAAAACTGAAGATTGTTGGATAGAGCTTATAGGACCATGTTGGGAAGCTGAACGAGTAGGCTTGTACTTTATCTACCGACAGTATGTATGTGTGTCTGCTTGGTTTACTTCTCTATTTACATGTGGAAGACTAGAGGTGTCCGGGCTAGCACGCCAGGGCAAACCCCAAGATCGAGCACGAGAACGGTGATATTCTTAGAATGTGTGGATGCGCAGACAGTCAGAGGGACAACACACAGATGGTGCGGCGCGTGCGAGCGGGCCCAAACCACTGAACTCCCAACATGTGTGCGAAGTTTCCCAAAAACGCTTACACTTTTTGAAATTCAAGAAATTTCGCGGTCTCTTCCATTAGTGCTCGAGTTGTTAAAGGCAGCACCCACGAAAAATATGGTCTCCTAGGCTTAACAGTAGTCCCAATGAGATTTTTATTAATATGCTACAGCTTATCTAGATGATAGACATCCACTCCCGTATGTCTGGAAGACGCTAGTGTATTCGGGTGGTGCAACTTTCGGTGAATTGTTGAGAATATTCCTAAGGTTCCAAAGCACGGAAGGAAACAGATATGGAAAACTTTGTGTTGTTCTTTAAAAAAAGTTAATATATTTTTTAGACATCATGTATGTATATGTTCCAACTTTTCGTATGCATGAGAACTGCTCCCTGTGAACCAAATCATGAACATTTTTCCTGCACGTTAAAGAAAACCCGAACTCACATATTCAAGAGAAAGTTACCTAATTTAAGGCATCGTATGAGTATCACTTGTTTTGTCTCTCTTGACTGCCTTGAAAAACATTACCACGATTTTTGTCATCAAAAATTTCTTGAACAGCTCATTTGTTGAGAATTGCCTTTTTTTGCCGATTTCTGCTGGCAAATTTAAGCATGGATACAAATATGTTTTTTTTTTGATTGCCTTGTCGGATAAAGATGAAACGACTAGAGAAATTTTGTTTCACTGGCACGCAAGTAAAAACACATTCAATTGCTCGAAGACCAATCTAATTCCAGCAAATCTCGAGCAGTTGCGCTGCCTTCCCCACCCAGTCACTGGAAGATTAACAAGAGCCGAACAAAACTACATATATCCTCGAAAAGAGGCCATCACAATCAGCTCTTCCTTCAATACGAATAAAACAAACTCATAGAATTTAAAGAATAAAATATTAAATTTTCAAACCTGTGTAGTATTGCAGCTCTTCTGGCTCATCACCTGAGCCTGAACCATTGCAAACCTCATCCATGAAGATCGCTACAGATTCATGGATCTCAAAAAGGTGGTGGTTCAAGCCAAACCTCTTCTCAGCATTGGTCTGCGAATCGTTCACATAAATTATCATAGAGCCTTTCTGTAAGTGATGCTTCACTAAATATTCTGATTGTCAGAGATCATACTTAATCGTTACTTTGTCCGTCCTTATCGATGTCTCTTCGTTCTCGACTTCTCCTTCTATGGTCGATTGATTCCTAAATGTCTGAGAGCTTACATTTTGTTTACACTAGATGTGTGCATTAATCGCGCGTTAGATGCACGCTTTCATCTAAGGAAGAAGAAGAGGAAGAAACATATCTAGTTACTTAATTCATTTTATCTACCATGAGGGCCCTAATTTGGTGGAGACCCCGCTTTTTTCCCACGCCGTTCCCCCATCTTCCCGGCCACGTTCTGCGTCCGCCACTCGTGTTCTCGCATCTTTTCACTTGACATTGCTCGGTGACACGCAAGATTAGTGAAATGAACTCACTGTGACAGTTGTACTGGATCAGGGGCTTCAGCAGGCGTGCACAACACTTCAGTGTTGAGGTGAAATTTCTTGGCTGCAGGTCGGCTAGCAATTCGTAGAACTCGAGGATGAAGGCGACACACATTCTCGAAGTCAATTTCGACTTCCTGGAAGAGAAAATATTTGCGATTGGAACAACTCATGTTTTAAATTCAAGGAAAAACCCACGGAATAGCTGAATTCATCCTTACCGTATAGTTTTGAAGAAGTTCGAGAGGAAGGTGGTATTTTTCAGCACCTCGGTTGTCTGTGATGCGAACTCTGTGACGCCTGTACGCTAGAAGATCAATGTCTTCCTCGTTCAGGTCGACGATGGCGCTCTAGAAATTCGTTAGTGCCATTGCTGTACAATCTTCGGCCTTTAGAAAATCACAGTAGTATAAGAATTAGTGAAGTATAGGGAAAAAGCTGGCATCCAGTGCTGTACAAAAATTGGTCTTCAGAAAACCACGAATGCATAGGACTAAGTAAAGTGCATAGAATAAGTTGGCATACAGGCAGTACATTCTGCGAGAACTGTTCCACAACAGTTAAACGTTTGACTTTTCTTCTGTCTTCGGCACCTCTTGTTCTTACGATTGCTTTGGCTGACAAGGCTTACTATTGCACAAAGGCCCTTGCACTGTTTCATTCACTACGCATGGGCTCATCCGCGCACGCAGAGCATACGGGGACCAAATCTCGATAAGCTTTCGATGGAATGGAACACGTTAAAAGTGAGGTCATCATCTAGTAAAGTTATGCTGTACAGTGGACGTCAATGGCGGTGGCCCACCCACAGCCTCGAGAAGTACGCCGCACAACCGCGCCGCGCATGTCGTAGACGATGTTTTCTGTTGCTGTTATGCTATATCTAGCAGCTTTTCTACCCGATTTTAAGGATTTTTGATCAAATAGGGAAGCAAGTGACAAAAAATAGCATCCCGGCAGCAGACGACACCAATCCCGGTGCGCGCGGCGCGGTCGCGCTGCATCCTTTTCGAGGCCACGAATGGGCCACCGCCATTGACTTCCACTGTAAGTGCGTAGTGAATTGTTTCATTTCACTAGTAATTTACATCTAGGGAGTATGACAGCAAAGAACAATTTCCCATAGCGATAGTATAGCAAGTACACTACATAACTCATCAGGCTGCTCCGCTAGTACACGTAACCTTGTCCCATAACGCTAATAAACAGCCAGGAGTCACCAAACAAGTATTTACAATATTTTTGTTCTCCAAAAGTCTGGGTCTAGGTTTTTGAATAGGTACTTATACAGAGATGATATCTAAGAATACAGCAAAACCAAAAGAAAAAAAGTCTAGAAACATTGAGCGCCAAGGGAATTGCTGGAAGCATCATTAGCAATACATACACGCTGTTTTGATATCGTAGACTCCGCAAATCGTTGGTATTCCAAGTACTGGGTGTAGTTACAGGAATAGTGTAATCGCCCTCTTTATCGTGTTACGAGGCCTACAGTAATTCAGCAATACTTACCCTTCCCATCTCTGAACCACGCCCAGACCCGGATACACCGTTGAAATTCTATACCCAAGGGTAATATTACCCATGGGCAGCGGCTGCGTAAAGACAGGGATGGCTAACATGATGATAACTGCTAAGTAAAAGCTACACTTGGGCACTTAACAAATAAGTGTTAATTCTCAATTACGCATTCGTGCACACTACGCAAATTCTTCGGGATCAATGGGGATACAATCTCCACTGAAAAGTTGTAGGATAGCGCGCCCGAGGACCTTTTTCCGAAACAAACTACATCTACATATTTTTACCTATCGAAGGCAATCACGGCTAGGCTGCGTATTCACGGATAAACCCCCATGCATGTAGTTACATGCGCACAGCGCGCAGAAGTTCCTTTTTTGCTGTCATATTCGTTGTCGCTGATAGATGTGTGGGACTTGTCGAGTGCTAGTAGCAGCGCACTGCCATCAATCACTAGCGCAATATGCTCGTAGCCGGCCGTCCAGCCACCTCCATTGAGCCTTTGTTGGTTCGCTGACAATTGGGGCCGACGTTGCACAATATGTACTGTCCATACCCGCCTCTCCCCCCAACCCCCTCCCACTGCTTCCGGAAAATTCTGATCGATCGCCCCGAATAGGTGAAAATGAACAGAGATGTCACCACTGACCTGTGTTTTCCACCACAACATCCACGCGCGGCATTGTGGATGTTCACTGGTCGCTAGTCCCACGTCTTCGGCCTGGTACGTCGTCGAGATTGTCAGGAGCTGAGCATTGCCGTAGATGTGCAGCAGAAAGACGACGAGGACTGATTTCATGGAGACATCGGGGTGGTCGGTGGCGGCTCTGCTGATGTGCGTTGCTGTCTATGATTTTCGTTTTGAGAACCTGTTTCTCGAGCGCTAATATCAGAGAAGGACACGGAACGTCGGAACGCACACACATTCAACGGCACTTCTTTCACTTTTGTACTATGCCATTTTGTCGCGACCTGCTTACGCCACTTTCATTTGCAGCTGTTTTTGAAATGTCCCTGAAAAGTCGCTTCCCATTCAGTAACAATGAGTCTTCTCGTCTTCTACGCGGAACATAGAGAATTCCAGCTTTTTCTTGATGAATGGTGCAGAAGCCTTTCACGTTATGCTATCGGCACAATCACGTCGTAGCAATGTGGTTACGCATCGTTGCACATTTCGTGTTTCGTACGTTTCGGAGATTGTCGTCACTTACTCCAGCGTCGTCGAGTTGTCCTTTGCTGCAGTTGGTAAACGTACTAGGTTTCGTCATATTTTCATCAAATGTTGAAGATAGAGAAACTTCTCGCACGGATTATTAATCGGTCACCACAACAGTCTCGATAAGCTAAGCATTTTCATGCCGAAAACGTCGGAGAAGTCGAGCAAGATCTGTTATCGACTGTTCATTTTCCTTGCAGTTTTATGCCTGAAAGGATCGCTGCGTTCGAGCCCTGCGAATGAGCAAACCATTCAATTATCCATTCGCCCATTTCGGTCGCTCCTCCGCTTCCAGGTGCGACGCACCGCTATTTTCCTTGGAAATGTAACTGTTTTCACCACTTGGACTTTTTTCTCATATTATCCAAAAAGTATCCGAGGAGATTTCGGAAGCATCGGAGAACTCTCATCCAATGTGTGTTGATTCTGCACGATTCCTGCCAGCATAGCTTGGACTTGTTAGTTTTATTAAGACTAGTGGCCTCGTAAGCCACGTTACTGTGCTAATTTCCAAAGTGTGAAAGTATTGGCTCGGTGTGGTTTTTCGTGCGCGCCAACAGGTTGCGTGAGATTCACGTCCTCAACTCGAGCTACACTATTTCACAACTGTATATGTATAGCTATAACATTATTCAGTCCAAAAAGAGCACGTAGCGTAGCGAATGAGAGAAGATAACTGACAGAATCCGTGGATCAATTTGCTTTGTTCTTTCCATCTCTGTCTTTCGCGAGCAGCGAGCATACCAAGGACCGCGTGAAATACAGAACACAACTGATTTTGTATTGTACAAATCACTCAGTCAATTACTCAGTAAGCCAATCATACACACACCCTCAGCATTACCACTGTATATGACTATCCCATCCTTCTAATTCAAACCGAACTTATTCTGAAAACTTTATACTTTTCCAAAGTTTTTAACAAAAACTGAAAGAAAACATTATTGTGAGAAGAGAATAAGCATCACGAGCGCCTATTTCCACCAATCATCTTTGTCATTCCTCATCGATGTCGCTGATAGATGAAAATGAGAAAATCTTGATTGGCGTGAGATCTGGAACCAATTTCTGTCACGTAAGTATTATGCAAATATCGTGCAACCTTCATGCACCCTGATTTTACAGTTACATGAAATGTGCTTGGAATGTGCATGTTTCATGCATGACCTTAGATCAATTCATTCGTCAATAACTACTCCTACAGAGCTGAGGAAGGGAACTGCGGGAGAAATTTCGTAAACTGTCTTCAAAATATGCGAGATAAGTAGGTCATCAGGTTGATCCCATAGATTTACCATGTGCCAAAATATTTGATTAACCATAAAACCTGCAGGCAAAGCTAAATGGCGACCTCCTGGAAAAATGAGAGGCATTGTTTCCAGGCAGAGAACAACTGATAAAATGAAACTCTCGAGAAAATAATGCAACTTCCGTGAGAACTTCATCTTAACCTTGGGAAACGGCGATGATATGAGATGTGCATGGGGCGCACATGGAAATTGTATGTGGTGTGCAACAAATGTGCATGAATTCTACAGCTTCAGATATCAAACAAATCGCAAGACGCCAATTGGGATTATTGCATGGCTTCCAGCACATCCTTGGCAGACCCAAGTAGTGCGTTTGATTTCATGTGTTTGACTCCTTGAAAGTTCGGTATTCTGATACAATCATCCTATTCCTGATGCGATAATCATGCAAGTGTTCGATTCGACGCATATTTCATGCGAATCCTATGCCAATCACGCTTGCGCAATGCGAGCGTGGTTCATCCCATTAAACAAAATTTATTTTATGTGAACCCTTGTTTCAGAAAATTCTGAGTTAATGATTCTGCTCATTCTCACACCTGACAGGTCACACATGACAATTGAAATCATAGGGGAGTTATACTGCACAATGTTTGAATTTCTCCTCTGGAAACGTTCCCAGCCTCTTGTTGCCTCGACATTTACACTCACCACAATCATTGATGGTCGACGAAGATAGGAGTGTGGTACAAACATGCACCACGGGTACAGTCACAACTCTCACGTATTGATCGACACAAGTGCATGTCGGGCTCTGAGTCTGAATTTCTCTTAGGAACGGCAGGGATGCTGTCCGTCCTTTTGTGTGACTTCTCGCCACGATTCATCACCCAGCTGGGGCTCATTCAGCTTGTTTACGGCGGGTTGGAGGGGTGGTTTTGATTACGGGGAAATCGACGGGACGTTCGCTACGACTAGATTTGTTTGGGGCTAGGAATGGGCAGAAGTGGTTTATTTATTCATTTGAATTATCAATTAGGAGAATAGAGTACCACAAAATAAAAATAGTTAAAGAATAAAAGATAGTAAAAGAGATAGTGAAACACATCTCAGAACAGGAAGTCGGAAGTTGAAAGAAGTTCGGAGTCTGGGAAATTCTGCAGAGATAAAAACATTACATATGAGTTGGCGTAACTGATCCTCTCCCAACTCTCCAGAAACCTAGAAGCTAGAAGCTTGAATAACGCCAGGACTCAGGAACTTCTGACCTTCTGAAGCCGCAATTCCGCTCATCCCTGCTTGGGCTGATGAAGGGTCTAGGTGTATGTGTAGCACATAGTCATGTTCAAATACCTTTACTACCTTAGATTGAAATCAAATGTATGGTTCATCATGAGGAAGAAATGACGACTTCATGCCTCATTTGTGTGCTAGGGATGAAAGAAACGAAATGTATGATGTTGAAAGTTCGAAAGACTGAGAAGCCAAAGATTTTACATTTATCTTCACATTCACGTAACATACTTGAGCAACCTCAAACAATGAACTTTCACAACAATGAGCAAGTGCAACATTAAGAAGAATCAACATTCACTGAGATACACATTTGTTCTCCTCGCCTTGTATGATGACGAATCCATAAATAATCAAGAATAACACGAACGTCACAGGATACATTACCTGAATCAGTTTATTATGAATATATGAGAAACCTCATCCAGAAATATCTCATTGTATATGGTAACATTTAAAAAAGAATGCCAAGCATTGATTTATATTGTGTGACAGGTCCCCTAATTTTCTTCCAAAAAGTCCAGGTTCCCTAAATTTTTCCAAAATGCCCAGAAAAGCCCAGCAATCTCTTCTAAATCGAGCGGAAAAAGAACCATCTTTCATGCTGGTTCCTAGGAGAAATTTCTGGAGCTGATATATACTTCCGATCTTCAGACTACTTTCTTTCTTATCTATCCATTTACCTACTTACTTATCTATTTATTTTAATGCGCACAATGTGTGCCAAAAAAAGAATCAGGAAAAAAAAGCAGAATGTTCGCCTCCGTGTTGCTAAAATAACTTGAATGAGGTCACATATAGGATGGATGTGCCCCACCCCCGAGAATGAGTAGCCAAATTTTTGAAATTACTGCATAAAATATAATAGAAGAAAAGATTGTGTAAGCTTGTTTATTGTTCATTTTTGTTGTTACTCTTGAAATATTTATTTTTGGTTATTCAATACTAAAATTAATATTTCTTGTGGTTTTGTTACTTAATCTGGGTCCCAGAGTGGCGGAGTTGCCATTTTTGCGCCCTGGTTAGTAACTTTTACCTACATATTTAGTCAAAAAAGGAGTTAATTTTGGATAGGAGATGGGGAAAAAGTTGCTTAGGGGCACCTGGATCTCAGTCTGCATTAGTTTCTAACTTTGGCTCGAAATCTCAGCAGATGACGTTCTTCTGGCCTGTTTTTGTTTAATGCCTCATCTGTAGGCTTTTCCACCTCATTACATTGGGCGCATTGAGCACATTTGATTGTAAAAATAATCGAAGTAAATTTTCATTAAGTAAAGTGTGGAATAGTATGTCGCACCTTGCAAAAACTGTCGCAGTTTCTTGCAAGGCGGTGATAATGACGACTGCGTAACATCATGGACATTAACTTATAGTTGCTGTACTCATCCACGTTGTTCTCGCACTTTCGCCTCTAGAATATTTGGATATTTTGTGAACAGTTGCAGCCAAGATTCGATAAGGTCAGACGGCTCACCAGTGAACGACTGTAGTGCTCCAAAGAGATGACCAGAAGTGCTTGCAGCATGGTTATAAAGACAAATGTGGAAGTGAAGCCGAACCAAATGTCGATAGCCTGAACAGACAGTGGATCATAAAACTATATGCCTTATATAACCTTTTGTAGGTAAGCTGATGAAGACTCGAGTTGACGTTTTATCGGCTACGTTTCGAGCTTAAGCTCGTCTTCAGGCCAACTGACAGTAAACAACAGAAGCCTAGACTACAGTCGCTCCGACCTGATCCAACGCTCCTACTGACGACGAAGTTGACTGCAAATCTTTCTTATATATATCTTATCTTTCTCGTTTAATTTATATCTCATATATGTCTTATATATACCTTATCTTTCTCGTTAATTTATATATCCCTCAATTTCAATGCCTGTCTCAGTGGGGTGTATGGCAAGAAGAACGATAGCTGGCAATAGTTGGCTGTTATGAACCCATGTGTCAATATCCCATGCAATTTTAGCCCCGCCCCGGGTAGCTCGAAAGATTCAACGGGGGCAAACAGTTGCGTGGGTATTAATTATCCTACCCTTCTAAGGATGGTTATGACCTACTTGTACAAAATTTATTAACATTAAAGCAAATGAAACTTAATTTTCATCGAAACGTGACACATTATCACTAAGGGTTATTGCATTGTTATCCTAAAACCCAAAAGTCCATGCTCAGTCTAGCCTCGAACCAAATAAAGCCTTCGGTCCTTTGTGCAGGCTAAGCTAGTATGCGTATCGCACGAGATGGGCGTGGCAACCTTTGCATGGGGTGCGCGGTGCAGCTGGCAGCTGTCACTACCTATCGTTCTTCATGACCGCCACCCGTCTCACATCTATACTTATGACAGAACAAAAAAAAACGACTGCCGTTGTTGCTTTGATTACTAACTCAGGGATCGACTTAAACGTTTGGATAGTGAAAAAATGCAAACCCTACCCACAACGCCATTGTCATCTTCAATCCAAGACAATACCGATCTTCCCTGTTTATGTGATCAAATTTTTCACTTATCCAAAGCCGAATACGCCGAATACTTGAATTCGAATACATCAAAAAGTTGCTCGGTCCCAACTATAGTAGTGTCTATATTGTTGCTTCTTATTGTTGCTCAGCAAGACCCTTTCCCCCTCTACGTCCAAGTAGGTCCTTGAAAGAATCTTCAGGCTGGGAAAGAACAATAGATGGGTGCAAGAGGGTTGGAGACAAACACATTGACAGGTAGGAGTGGAGGATACTTGAATACAGAGCAGCAGATCAAGCAAAAGTGAAGGATATTTGGTGAGCTCACAGTGATGTTAACAGGGAAACGGTCAGCAAAATATTCATAATAGAGAAGGTGTGAGTGAGAACAGCAATGCAGGGAGATCGCCCTTTATTTCGGAATGAGAGAAGATAGTAAAGAATACATATCTGATGAGAAAAAGGCTGTTTAAGGATAAGCTTTTTTTTCTTTAAATAAAGAAAGAGGTGAACAGGAGAGAAAGAGGTGAACAGGCACGAATACAGAAATATGTACTCGTAATTTTTTCATGGTGATTTTTGGTTAAAAAAGCCGATTCCACTAACATGGAAAAATTCAGATTTTTCAAAAAAATGTACAGAAAAACTTTGTAAAAAACAGTGATTTTGGTGTATTACAGGAACTGCGTTGTAAGCAGTTTTTAGCAACATTTTGCATTATTCTAGACTTCATTCAAACTATGTACTTATGTAGGTGCCGCATTATGTAATCTATTGATCCGCAACTAAACGATATTGTAATGAATAAGATAAGACATTAAAAGTCACCTTTATATAGGAAACCTTTGGCAGTTCCTCCTTCGCCGAGTTGCTCTCTGCACTAAGGGTCAAAAATACAGTAAGGGAAACAAATATTCTCCCTGAAACTGGTACACAATTACAGAAACAAAGAGTGGCAAAGGCAGGATCGTCACTTCTACCTTCCACAAATTCCTCCGGTAACCATGGACTAATCCACGAGAACACAACGCAGATCATTGTAGGAACGTAGGTTTGAGCGATGTGGAAGCCGAGCTCTCGCTGTAGAAAGAATTGAGCTTCTAAGCAGGAATAGTTCCCTGAACAAATTCACATTCTCTAGCTGCTGTTATACCTGTCGAGGAGTATAACGTTTCTGAGCGCTGTGGCCGCTGCAACACTAGTTTTGGCACATATCGATTGGAGCGGCGCGTCGCTCGCTGTGTTTATACTTCATCGCAACGCAATCGTTACGACCTTGCGAATATTTCAGAGAAAGAAAATGTCCATGTGGAAACACGGGCAAAAAGAGTTCAAACCGATTTAGGCGGTAGGTATGCGCGCGACGTGACATCATAGAATCCCATCGTGTGCTGTTCATACTCTCAAAAGGAAAAATAGACGGAAAAAACGCCTGATAATATGCAATGATTTTCTCTACATTACATCCGAGGTAGACTTGCGAAATGTAAAATGACACGTTATCATCGCTTCCCATGGTGCACATGTTGTAGCCGTCGCCGCGATGCCTGGCGATGAAGTATAAACGCAGCCACTGTCGTCGGCAGCATGCGAGTGCGCTATACTTTTTGAGAACTATAGCAGCTCTCTTTGGAACATATAGAACTTGCTGTGAAGATTCCAAG
Organism: Ancylostoma caninum; assembly: GCA_037903475.1. Classification (NCBI taxonomy): domain Eukaryota; kingdom Metazoa; phylum Nematoda; class Chromadorea; order Rhabditida; family Ancylostomatidae; genus Ancylostoma; species Ancylostoma caninum. Next base: position 1,265,999 of record JBAJFG010000446.1, read on the forward strand.
AGAAGTTTTTTTTTTCGTTTGGCACCTGACTTCCTTGATCCGTCGCATTTTTCCGCCTTAACTTTGATCAACGAAAGTTCTGGAATTTCAAGGTCGCGGTTCAGTTGTATGGCGTTTTCGATGTCGGAGAACCATTCGAATTCCACGGAATCAGAGGTGAAGCCGACTGGAAACCATGAAAACATCGGATTCCAATAAGGTTCTTTTGGATTCTCAGCCAAAGCCTCAATAAAATGGATAAGTAGGAGCAAACAGACGTGAGCTTATCTTGAGCGAGCAAGCCGGCTTGTCGTGCGGATATTTGCAAAGAATAATTTTCGCTGCCGTTGGCTTCAGATACACTCTAATATCCATGAAAACTTCTCCTCCTGGGAAGATAAACATGTAAAAGTTGAGGTAGCTAACCTAAACCATTCAAAGCTTTATATTTCATTGCTATTACAAGATCCTTTTTTGTCCATTATAGCACAAAAGCTGATTCCATGTTTTATTTCTCACCCTGTGAAACCGCGCAGCTTTGGCATTTCTAAACATAGGATCCGGTCTCCAAATTTTCTTCAGAAAGGTAAATTCATTAACAAGAACTGGACGACTGGACCCATGCCTGAGTCGCGGATCGTACCAGGCCATGCGAAGCCATGTGTCAACAGCGTAGTCCTGCAAGACACTGTGATCTATGTGAATTTTTTTCCGGACCCCATTGAAGAAATAAAGAAAACACCATAAACGAACAGGAATATGAGTAATTATTCCGAATTCTCTAGAATAAAGCAAAAAGTTTTTGAAACGAACCATGGTCGACAATTCAAAGTTGCTCATGGCTTGGATTTGCAATCCAATTTTCACGGTGACTTTGTCGCCGACAAAAAGAACTGGAGGAGTCCTGGAAATTTCCATTTCTCTGGTATCAAAAATCCTCTTTGAAGAGAGTATACATATGTTGCACGAGTACCTCGAGTCATATTTCATAAGCTTCAAAAAAGGAACTAAATGAGTGGAAGGGAACGGTCTTCGCGATGAAGGGTCGTTACCATCGAAGCGTCTGTAATAAATCGACTCAAGCTCGAAAGCTAGTGGATTACCAGAAGAAGGATTTCACCTAAGAATAGAGTCCAAGTGGTCCGGATTTTTGATGGGTTCCATTAGTTCATCTATAGTTGCTCCCAATGGAGTGATATCAAAAGCTAGCGTTCCATATTTTTCTGGAAAATCATGTTCGAGATTCTCCTATTTCCAGAAAAATGGTTCAGAGGAAATCTCTACGGGAAAGAAGGAAAAACTGAAGATTGTTGGATAGAGCTTATAGGACCATGTTGGGAAGCTGAACGAGTAGGCTTGTACTTTATCTACCGACAGTATGTATGTGTGTCTGCTTGGTTTACTTCTCTATTTACATGTGGAAGACTAGAGGTGTCCGGGCTAGCACGCCAGGGCAAACCCCAAGATCGAGCACGAGAACGGTGATATTCTTAGAATGTGTGGATGCGCAGACAGTCAGAGGGACAACACACAGATGGTGCGGCGCGTGCGAGCGGGCCCAAACCACTGAACTCCCAACATGTGTGCGAAGTTTCCCAAAAACGCTTACACTTTTTGAAATTCAAGAAATTTCGCGGTCTCTTCCATTAGTGCTCGAGTTGTTAAAGGCAGCACCCACGAAAAATATGGTCTCCTAGGCTTAACAGTAGTCCCAATGAGATTTTTATTAATATGCTACAGCTTATCTAGATGATAGACATCCACTCCCGTATGTCTGGAAGACGCTAGTGTATTCGGGTGGTGCAACTTTCGGTGAATTGTTGAGAATATTCCTAAGGTTCCAAAGCACGGAAGGAAACAGATATGGAAAACTTTGTGTTGTTCTTTAAAAAAAGTTAATATATTTTTTAGACATCATGTATGTATATGTTCCAACTTTTCGTATGCATGAGAACTGCTCCCTGTGAACCAAATCATGAACATTTTTCCTGCACGTTAAAGAAAACCCGAACTCACATATTCAAGAGAAAGTTACCTAATTTAAGGCATCGTATGAGTATCACTTGTTTTGTCTCTCTTGACTGCCTTGAAAAACATTACCACGATTTTTGTCATCAAAAATTTCTTGAACAGCTCATTTGTTGAGAATTGCCTTTTTTTGCCGATTTCTGCTGGCAAATTTAAGCATGGATACAAATATGTTTTTTTTTTGATTGCCTTGTCGGATAAAGATGAAACGACTAGAGAAATTTTGTTTCACTGGCACGCAAGTAAAAACACATTCAATTGCTCGAAGACCAATCTAATTCCAGCAAATCTCGAGCAGTTGCGCTGCCTTCCCCACCCAGTCACTGGAAGATTAACAAGAGCCGAACAAAACTACATATATCCTCGAAAAGAGGCCATCACAATCAGCTCTTCCTTCAATACGAATAAAACAAACTCATAGAATTTAAAGAATAAAATATTAAATTTTCAAACCTGTGTAGTATTGCAGCTCTTCTGGCTCATCACCTGAGCCTGAACCATTGCAAACCTCATCCATGAAGATCGCTACAGATTCATGGATCTCAAAAAGGTGGTGGTTCAAGCCAAACCTCTTCTCAGCATTGGTCTGCGAATCGTTCACATAAATTATCATAGAGCCTTTCTGTAAGTGATGCTTCACTAAATATTCTGATTGTCAGAGATCATACTTAATCGTTACTTTGTCCGTCCTTATCGATGTCTCTTCGTTCTCGACTTCTCCTTCTATGGTCGATTGATTCCTAAATGTCTGAGAGCTTACATTTTGTTTACACTAGATGTGTGCATTAATCGCGCGTTAGATGCACGCTTTCATCTAAGGAAGAAGAAGAGGAAGAAACATATCTAGTTACTTAATTCATTTTATCTACCATGAGGGCCCTAATTTGGTGGAGACCCCGCTTTTTTCCCACGCCGTTCCCCCATCTTCCCGGCCACGTTCTGCGTCCGCCACTCGTGTTCTCGCATCTTTTCACTTGACATTGCTCGGTGACACGCAAGATTAGTGAAATGAACTCACTGTGACAGTTGTACTGGATCAGGGGCTTCAGCAGGCGTGCACAACACTTCAGTGTTGAGGTGAAATTTCTTGGCTGCAGGTCGGCTAGCAATTCGTAGAACTCGAGGATGAAGGCGACACACATTCTCGAAGTCAATTTCGACTTCCTGGAAGAGAAAATATTTGCGATTGGAACAACTCATGTTTTAAATTCAAGGAAAAACCCACGGAATAGCTGAATTCATCCTTACCGTATAGTTTTGAAGAAGTTCGAGAGGAAGGTGGTATTTTTCAGCACCTCGGTTGTCTGTGATGCGAACTCTGTGACGCCTGTACGCTAGAAGATCAATGTCTTCCTCGTTCAGGTCGACGATGGCGCTCTAGAAATTCGTTAGTGCCATTGCTGTACAATCTTCGGCCTTTAGAAAATCACAGTAGTATAAGAATTAGTGAAGTATAGGGAAAAAGCTGGCATCCAGTGCTGTACAAAAATTGGTCTTCAGAAAACCACGAATGCATAGGACTAAGTAAAGTGCATAGAATAAGTTGGCATACAGGCAGTACATTCTGCGAGAACTGTTCCACAACAGTTAAACGTTTGACTTTTCTTCTGTCTTCGGCACCTCTTGTTCTTACGATTGCTTTGGCTGACAAGGCTTGCTATTGCACAAAGGCCCTTGCACTGTTTCATTCACTACGCATGGGCTCATCCGCGCACGCAGAGCATACGGGGACCAAATCTCGATAAGCTTTCGATGGAATGGAACACGTTAAAAGTGAGGTCATCATCTAGTAAAGTTATGCTGTACAGTGGACGTCAATGGCGGTGGCCCACCCACAGCCTCGAGAAGTACGCCGCACAACCGCGCCGCGCATGTCGTAGACGATGTTTTCTGTTGCTGTTATGCTATATCTAGCAGCTTTTCTACCCGATTTTAAGGATTTTTGATCAAATAGGGAAGCAAGTGACAAAAAATAGCATCCCGGCAGCAGACGACACCAATCCCGGTGCGCGCGGCGCGGTCGCGCTGCATCCTTTTCGAGGCCACGAATGGGCCACCGCCATTGACTTCCACTGTAAGTGCGTAGTGAATTGTTTCATTTCACTAGTAATTTACATCTAGGGAGTATGACAGCAAAGAACAATTTCCCATAGCGATAGTATAGCAAGTACACTACATAACTCATCAGGCTGCTCCGCTAGTACACGTAACCTTGTCCCATAACGCTAATAAACAGCCAGGAGTCACCAAACAAGTATTTACAATATTTTTGTTCTCCAAAAGTCTGGGTCTAGGTTTTTGAATAGGTACTTATACAGAGATGATATCTAAGAATACAGCAAAACCAAAAGAAAAAAAGTCTAGAAACATTGAGCGCCAAGGGAATTGCTGGAAGCATCATTAGCAATACATACACGCTGTTTTGATATCGTAGACTCCGCAAATCGTTGGTATTCCAAGTACTGGGTGTAGTTACAGGAATAGTGTAATCGCCCTCTTTATCGTGTTACGAGGCCTACAGTAATTCAGCAATACTTACCCTTCCCATCTCTGAACCACGCCCAGACCCGGATACACCGTTGAAATTCTATACCCAAGGGTAATATTACCCATGGGCAGCGGCTGCGTAAAGACAGGGATGGCTAACATGATGATAACTGCTAAGTAAAAGCTACACTTGGGCACTTAACAAATAAGTGTTAATTCTCAATTACGCATTCGTGCACACTACGCAAATTCTTCGGGATCAATGGGGATACAATCTCCACTGAAAAGTTGTAGGATAGCGCGCCCGAGGACCTTTTTCCGAAACAAACTACATCTACATATTTTTACCTATCGAAGGCAATCACGGCTAGGCTGCGTATTCACGGATAAACCCCCATGCATGTAGTTACATGCGCACAGCGCGCAGAAGTTCCTTTTTTGCTGTCATATTCGTTGTCGCTGATAGATGTGTGGGACTTGTCGAGTGCTAGTAGCAGCGCACTGCCATCAATCACTAGCGCAATATGCTCGTAGCCGGCCGTCCAGCCACCTCCATTGAGCCTTTGTTGGTTCGCTGACAATTGGGGCCGACGTTGCACAATATGTACTGTCCATACCCGCCTCTCCCCCCAACCCCCTCCCACTGCTTCCGGAAAATTCTGATCGATCGCCCCGAATAGGTGAAAATGAACAGAGATGTCACCACTGACCTGTGTTTTCCACCACAACATCCACGCGCGGCATTGTGGATGTTCACTGGTCGCTAGTCCCACGTCTTCGGCCTGGTACGTCGTCGAGATTGTCAGGAGCTGAGCATTGCCGTAGATGTGCAGCAGAAAGACGACGAGGACTGATTTCATGGAGACATCGGGGTGGTCGGTGGCGGCTCTGCTGATGTGCGTTGCTGTCTATGATTTTCGTTTTGAGAACCTGTTTCTCGAGCGCTAATATCAGAGAAGGACACGGAACGTCGGAACGCACACACATTCAACGGCACTTCTTTCACTTTTGTACTATGCCATTTTGTCGCGACCTGCTTACGCCACTTTCATTTGCAGCTGTTTTTGAAATGTCCCTGAAAAGTCGCTTCCCATTCAGTAACAATGAGTCTTCTCGTCTTCTACGCGGAACATAGAGAATTCCAGCTTTTTCTTGATGAATGGTGCAGAAGCCTTTCACGTTATGCTATCGGCACAATCACGTCGTAGCAATGTGGTTACGCATCGTTGCACATTTCGTGTTTCGTACGTTTCGGAGATTGTCGTCACTTACTCCAGCGTCGTCGAGTTGTCCTTTGCTGCAGTTGGTAAACGTACTAGGTTTCGTCATATTTTCATCAAATGTTGAAGATAGAGAAACTTCTCGCACGGATTATTAATCGGTCACCACAACAGTCTCGATAAGCTAAGCATTTTCATGCCGAAAACGTCGGAGAAGTCGAGCAAGATCTGTTATCGACTGTTCATTTTCCTTGCAGTTTTATGCCTGAAAGGATCGCTGCGTTCGAGCCCTGCGAATGAGCAAACCATTCAATTATCCATTCGCCCATTTCGGTCGCTCCTCCGCTTCCAGGTGCGACGCACCGCTATTTTCCTTGGAAATGTAACTGTTTTCACCACTTGGACTTTTTTCTCATATTATCCAAAAAGTATCCGAGGAGATTTCGGAAGCATCGGAGAACTCTCATCCAATGTGTGTTGATTCTGCACGATTCCTGCCAGCATAGCTTGGACTTGTTAGTTTTATTAAGACTAGTGGCCTCGTAAGCCACGTTACTGTGCTAATTTCCAAAGTGTGAAAGTATTGGCTCGGTGTGGTTTTTCGTGCGCGCCAACAGGTTGCGTGAGATTCACGTCCTCAACTCGAGCTACACTATTTCACAACTGTATATGTATAGCTATAACATTATTCAGTCCAAAAAGAGCACGTAGCGTAGCGAATGAGAGAAGATAACTGACAGAATCCGTGGATCAATTTGCTTTGTTCTTTCCATCTCTGTCTTTCGCGAGCAGCGAGCATACCAAGGACCGCGTGAAATACAGAACACAACTGATTTTGTATTGTACAAATCACTCAGTCAATAACTCAGTAAGCCAATCATACACACACCCTCAGCATTACCACTGTATGTGACTATCCCATCCTTCTAATTCAAACCGAACTTATTCTGAAAACTTTATACTTTTCCAAAGTTTTTAACAAAAACTGAAAGAAAACATTATTGTGAGAAGAGAATAAGCATCACGAGCGCCTATTTCCACCAATCATCTTTGTCATTCCTCATCGATATTCACCGACACGACGTGGTTCATTTATACTAAACCAAAAAAGTTCCAAGTGATGATTAAGAAAGTGATTAAGAAATTACAAAGCAATGAACTGAATTCGCTGACTATTCAAATTCACGTGACCTAGGGAAGGGAGATGATCAACAGGGTTGATGGGATAAATGAGTAGGAGCATAAGTTATTGGTTATTTTTCGCTTATACTCAGGAAACGAAGATGCTCCATGAGATTGGTGGGATACTTGAGGAGGTGATCCACGGTGTTGGCGGGATACATGGGATGGGCGCGTAATTTATTGTCTAGGCTTTTGCCTGAGTTTCTGGAACGGGAGGTAATCCACAAGGTAGGCGGGATACATGAGGTGGGTGCGTAAGTTATTTTCTAGATTTTTGCCTGAGTTTCTAGTAAGTGCGCAATTTATTGTCCAGGCTTTTATATCAGTTTCTGGGAAGGGAGGTAATCCAGGGGTTGGCGAGATACATTGAGTGGGTGCGCAAATTATTGTCTGGGCTTTTGCCTAAGCTTCTAGAAAAGGAGGTAATCCACAGGGTTGGCGGGATACATGAGGTGGGTGCGCAAATTATTGTCTGGGCTTTTGCCTAAGCTTCTAGAAAAGGAGGTAATCCACAGGGTTGACGGGATACATGAGGTGGGTGCGCAAATTATTGTCTATACTTTTATATCAGTTTCTGGGAAGGGAGGTAATCCAGGGGTTGGCGAGATACATTGAGTGGGTGCGCAAACTATTGTCTGGGCTTTTGCCTGATCTGAACGGGAGGTAGTCCATGGGGTTGGCGGTTGGCGGGACACATGGGATGGGTGCGCAAGTTACTGTCTAGGCTTTTGCCTAAGTTTCTGGGGAGGGAGGTAATCCAAGGTGTTGGCGGGATACGTGGGATGAGTGCGTAAATTATTATCTAGGCTCTTGCCTGAGTTTCTGGAAAGGGAAGTAGTCCACGAGGTTGGCGGGATACATTGGGTGAGTGCGCAAGTTACTGTCTAGGTGTTTGCCAAAGCTTCTGGAAAGCAAGGTAATCCACGGGGTTGGCGAGATACATGGGGTGGGTGCGCAAATTATTGTCTGGGCTTTTGCCTAAGCTTCTAGAAAGGAGGTAATCCACAGGGTTGGCGGGATACATGAGGTGGGTGCGCAAATTAATTGTCTGGGCTTTTGCCTGATCTGAACGGGAGGTAGTCCATGGGGTTGGCGGTTGGCGGGACACATGAAGTGGGTGCGCAAGTTACTGTCTAGGCTTTTGCCTAAGCTTCTGGGGAGGGAGGAAATCCAAGGTGTTGGCGATATACGTGGGATGAATGCGCAAATTATTGTCTGGGCTTTTGCCTAAGCTTCTAGAAAAGGAGGTAATCCACAGGGTTGGCGGGATACATGAGGTGAGTGCGCAAATTATTGTCTAGGTTTTTGCCTGAGCTTCTGGAAAGGGGGGTAATCACAGGGTTGGCGGGATACATGAGGTGGGTGCGCAAGGTATTTTATAGAATTTTGCCTGAGCTTCTAGTAAGGGAGGTGGTCCACGGGGTTGGCGAGATGCATGGGGTGAGTGCGCAAATTATTGTCTGGGCTTTTGCCTGATCTGAACGGGAGGTAGTCCATGAGGTTGGCGGTTGGCGGGACACATAGGGTGGGTGCGCAAGTTACTGTCTAGGCCTTTGCCTAAGCTTCTGGGGAGGGAAGTAATCCAAGGTGTTGGCGGTATACGTGGGATGAGTGCGCAAATTATTGTCTGGGCTTTTGCCTAAGCTTCTAGAAAGGGAGTTAATTCACAGGGTTGGCGGGATACATTGGGTGCGCAATTTATTGTCCAGGCTTTTATATCAGCTTCTGGAAAGGGGCAATCCACGGGGTTGGCGAGATACATTGGGTGGGTGCGCGATTTATTGTCCAGGCTTTTATATCAGTTTCTGGGAAGGGAGGTAATCCAGGGGTTGGCGAGATACATTGAGTGGGTGGGCAAATTATTGTCTAGGCTTTTGCGCGAGATAGCGGCCCCGTGAGTTCCTTGGCTCAAAGTTTCACCGCATTCTATCAGTGTTGGTATTAGAGTTCGTAGACTGTCTGCAAACAAACCTAATTAAGCACTTCATTCAGTCTCAACACCTGTCTGAATAAAACTAGATTTTGAGAAACTCAAACTAACAGTGGCAAACAGCTTGTCGAGAAGTCACAAAATGCCAAAATTGACTGATTGAAATTTTTCACGACCACGACCTTCTTTTTTGACGACCAACGAACACGTCTCCCTTTTGCCTGAAACCAACACCGCTTTGCCACTGAGCCAGCCAGCCGAACTCAAGGGAAAATCCCGACCAGCAGACCTCGCCACTTCACTACTGGTCCAGTCGAACCCAACGGGAAATACCGACCAGTGGACATGTGTACACGTGTGCCGCTTTACCTGAGACCGGCGCGACAAGTGTGCCCCTTTATCTGACACCGGCGCAACTTTGCTGCTGACAGCGTCGCAGTCAAGGGAAAATCCTGACCAACGGACCCGTGTGCAGCTTAGAGGGGAGCAACACTCGTGCGCGCTGAGACCAACGCCTGTTTACCACTGGCCCAGTCGAAACCAAAAAAAAAATTCTGACCAACGGACATTTGTGCCCCTTTACCTGAGACCAGCGCCTTTTTACCATTAGCCCAGTCGAACCCAAGGGAAAATTCTGACCAACGGACCCGTGTGTGCCCCTTTACCTGAGAGACCGGCGCCTTTTTACCATTAGCCCAGTCGAAGTCCCAAGGGAAAGCCCTGACGAATGCACCCGTGTGCACCTTAGATGGGACCAGCGCTACTTTACCACTGGCCCAGCTAGCTGAACCCACAGGAAAATTCCGACCAATGGGCCCGTGTGTCTCTTTACCTGAGACCGGCGCATGTTTACCACCACTTCGTTTCAAAATCATGACAGGAAACGCTACCACTTCGTTTCAAAACCATGAGAACCATGACAGGAAACAAAACCATGTGCTAGGATTTTGGTGAAATGTTAATCGACATTATTAGGATTATTGGGCTCCAAATAGGATTTGCAGGAAGCCTCCTCCCCGCCCCCTGAGAATGGCTTGCTGAATTTAAAAAATCATATCTGTTTGATTCTTTAAATCCAGTCGTTTAGTTTCATCATTATTTTTTGAATATTTATTACCGGACGGTGTACCCGGCTTTGCTCGGGTCCTCTGTTTCTCCCGGCTATTTGAATCTGATGCCAACATTTGTTGAGCCAAAAGAAACCTATCGAGATATTCATCACTTAGTGATCAGCCTAAATGACACTTCTTCATTCCGTCCCCTTCCCTCAAAAGTGAGGTAAAGTTGTTTGGCTGGTAAATTCTTCTAAAATGCTTCCCATATTTACGCTGAAAGTTTCTAAAAATCCCAGAAGACACGGTTTCACTGACCTGTGAGCATTAATACCAAAAAATCAATAAAATCGATAAATCGATATTGCCGTACGAAACGGTTGTCATATTCGTGTTCATTGTATTGACATACCCCAGCAGCGATGTCTTCACCGCTCCCCGGGCAAAATTAGCGAAAAGTCAATAAAATCGATAAATCGATAGTGCCGTACGAAACGGTTGTCATATTCGTGTTCATTGTATTGACATACCCCAGCAGCGATGCCTTCACCGCGCCCGGGGCGAAATTAGCGAAAAATCAATAGAATCGATAGCGCCGTACGAAACGGTTGTCATATTCGTGTTCATTGTATTGACATACCCCAGCAGCGATGTCTTCACCGTGCCCGGGGCGAAATTAGCGAAAAATCAATAAAATCGATAAATCGATATCGCCGTACGAAACGGTTGTCATATTCGTGTTCAGCGTGTTGACATACCCCAGTAGACATGTCTTCGCCGCGCCCGGGGCAAAATTAGCGAAAAATCAATAAAATCGATAAATCGATAGTGCCGTACGAAACGGTTGTCATATTCGTGTTCATTGTATTGACATACCCCAGCAGCGATGCCTTCACCGCGCCCGGGGCGAAATTAGCGAAAAATCAATAGAATCGATAGCGCCCTACGAAACGGTTGTAATATTCGTGTTCAGCGTGTTGGCATACCCCAGAAGACATGTCTTCGCCGCGCCCGGGGCGAAATTAGCGAAAAATCAATAGAATCGATAGCGCCGTACGAAACGGTTGTCATATTCGTGTTCATTGTATTGACATACCCCAGCAGCGATGTCTTCACCGTGCCGGGGGCAAAATTAGCGAAAAATCAATAAAATCGATAAATCGATATTGCCGTACGAAACGGTTGTCATATTCGTGTTCAGCGTATTGACATACTCCAGCAGCGATGTCTTCACAGCGCCCGGGGCAAAATTAGCGAAAAATCAATAAAATCGATAAATCGATATTGCCGTACGAAACGGTTGTAATATTCGTGTTCAGCGTGTTGGCATACCCCAGAAGACATGTCTTCGCCGCGCCCGGGGCGAAATTAGCGAAAAATCAATAAAATCGATATAATCGATAAACGAATCGATAATCCCAGGTGCGAAGTAGCCTAAAACCTACGCCGGCCCTTAGGGAAGTTCCACCCTATAACAAGGAAGATGAAGATCTTGGACGAAAAAAGCGCACAATGTGGAAATTTAGGCCAGAGGCCCCTTTTTTAAAAGACTCGTCACAACACTGCGTATCGACAATGCGCTAAGAGTCGACGCGCAGTAACAGACGCGTTCTCGGGAATTAGCGACCAAATCTTTTAATATAGTAGGATACAGTGCAAGCCTTAACATGATCCGAAACAAAAGTTGGTGAACAGTTTCAAGATTTTTTTTTCCAAAGACTTGAACATTTCTGCAGAAGTGCGCTGTCATGTTCCAAAGTCCTTAGAGTTTATGGAGAATTCCCTTTGTCCTCCAGGAGCTAGATATTTCTAGAGCTTCTCGATAAGATGCAGCACTCTGAAGAAGTCCGGAATTTTAAGGTATCTAGTATTATGTCGCTCGAAAACAACCGGTTTAACATTGTAAAATTTCATCTATGAAGTTTCTTGTGAAATTTCATCTATGAAGTTTCTTGCGATATGTTTCTTTTCAGTTTCTTACGAAAAAGTAATCGTTAACCAACTGTACATAATTTTCTATCGTTACTACAACAGCACAACATTTGTGGATGTGTGATATCTTTGCTTCAGTGCCTTATACTCATTATTGCTACAACTTATTATGATTTCTTGTGCTGACAGCCTGCGACTATTCGATATTTATTCCTGTGAAAAATGACAACTCTAATCCATTGAGACTACGACCATTTTCGCGTATCTGACACGTGGGACCAACGCTTCTTCAAGAGCGCGGCGGCATTGACTTTCACTGTTTCGAGGGATGAATTGGGACTAAAATAGTTAGTTCGCAGAAATAGTTTGAAATTCAGTTCCTGAAGATTACTCGTATTATCGAGCAGGAAAAGGAGGGAATCCAAACGCTTTTTACTTGCTTTACAGCCGAAAGAAGTTCGTTGAAGATATTTTGTGTGTTATAAGAAGTGCCCCGAGAGTTTACGTTCTAGGGATTCTACTCTGGCGAATATGGACGTGGATGGTGCAGCGAACGTGTTTTTATGTAGAGAACATACGTTTCATGCAGATAATTTCCATCCACAACAACGGAAATGTAAGCCAATCTTCCTCGATTTCAAAATCCCATTTTTTTTTCGTCGTAGTTGTCACAACGAAAAAAAATCTGTCTTGAATCACAATTGTTCAAAACATTGTTCGGGACCATTGCACTCATTTCATGCGGAAATACTACAGAGTTCGAAAATAAGGTCCAGTAATTGATAGGAAGGGCGCGGCTCATTGGCGAGCCGCACGGTCCCACCAATGAGATGCGCGGTCGTCAGTGGACTAAGATTTGATTTGGTAAAATTTCAAATACATGACTACAACAACCTTCTCTGAAGGACCATGGGTTCCATCTAGAAACTTCCACTTATCCCCTCACCGGTGTAAGGATTCATGAACTTCCCGACAAGGCGTTGCTCTCACGCAAACACAAGGTGCAGTAGTTTTTTCAAGCCAACTGGGATGAATACTAGAGGGTCCGACAACCCGTAATGAAATGTATACTGTCACATGCAGTTTGTGATGGCCTCAAAACCATTTTCCTTATCTGCTGCCGAACTCTCTGTGATGAGTTACGTGGCAAAATTTCGGCTTGTCTAGACTGCCAAAATCTGACTCTTGAGCTATATTCTGTGCAAAATATGCGCGAAAACCGTTTTAATCTTGTCAACTATTTGGAATTTATTAATACTTGCGAGACTTTACTAGATCCAAATAAGTTTTCGCTATGTTTTGGCAGAATTCATCGGGGAAGGCAAATTTTGGCTGCCTTGGGCAAGCTGGAATCGTGCCGCATAACTTTCCATAGAGGGGATCCGCAGCAAAAATGGAAAACGGATTTGAGATCAGCATCACAAACTGCATATGATATAGGGGTATCAAAAAGTTTCCGGCCTCAACCTGTTTCATCCCTTTTTCTCTCAAAACCTTGAGTGCGGTCGTGTAGCCTAAAATCTTCAAATCCACCATGCCAAGTTTCGTGTTCTTAAGCTGACTCGTTCAATAATAACCTTTTTTCTAGCCTAACCATGGTGGGTTTCACATGCTTCTCGACAGCGCACCCCTCCACAGATTAAGAGTTGCGCTTGCTGCCACACGAGAACGTGGATTCGAATTACTGAATCACATGTCCTATAGTTTGAACCTTGCACCCAGCAACTATTTTCTGTCTGGTAATTTGAAACAGCATCTTCGCACGATGGGACTGGATGTCGAAAACGTCAAAAAGTCGGCTGTTGAAAGATATTCTGAGTCAAATGAGAAAAGCAGCTCTTTGAACGGTTTAAAAAATTCAAATCGAGCCATGGAAAGTGTATTAGTGTTCGAGGGACCTGTATTTTACTACAACAAAATTTCGTCGCTGTAGATCTTTTGGAAGTACTCTAGGCCGGAAACTTTTTGATACACCTATAGTGTACATTTCTTTACGAGCTGTTGGACCCCCTCAGCATCAATCCCTAGTAAGGCCGTTGGATGTGATGCAAAAACTTCGTCACCGCATAGGATAAATTTGATGTTGAGAGAATTCAGGTATATATTTTTTTCTCTACGAATCTGCTACATTCTGGACAGGCGGAAAAGCGACATTCTTCCCGTGAATGCTCATGAATCCCCCGCATTTCTTAACGTCTCTGCGGTTGAGTGGTTATGTGTTCTGGCAGTGGGACGACGGGGATTACCCAGTGCAGTGGGTCTCACTGCCACTGCTAATGCGTGCCATCGAAGTTATCCCTAGGTGGTCGTTTTTCAAGACTCGTGGTATTCCTCTGATGTAATTAGGGTGTGAATATCAATTTTTCAGCCTGTTAGGTTCGTTAGGAACCATGTTCTATGCTTCTTCCTCGAATTACTCAAGAAACTCCTAAAAATTAAGTGGCGGAGTTCCCCATGACACCCTCGGAGCCCCAGCTCTGTTCGCTATCAACTTCCACATGTTGTATCGATGTGGATAACTATCATATCATAACTACCATACCATTCTAATGCTTGTCCAACACAACAAAGTCTTTTTACTTACAATTAGGTTTATTTTACTGAAAAGTAATGACTGAAACTAAATCAAAATAGCAACTAGACTTAATTCAAGCAGTCAGAACATATTTTGGTTTAGTTCTTAGTTCAGTTTTTATTCTAGATCGGTAGTAGTAAGGCTTGTACTAGATCTTTTAGCCGAACAAATCTATAATCGGAAAAAATTGACTGCTATTTAAAGGCGTGGGTCTTTCAAACATGTGATAAAAAGCCGCTTTGCTCCGGATTGATGTTCTGTCCAAGATGAGAGTTCTGCTAGTTTCTGGTTTTTTCTCTATCCTTTTTCAAATTTTCATCCAGTTCCAGCATGTCAAATGTCCCCAGTCCTTTGTTGGCAGTGACTCCACTTTCCAAACACACGTACGATTAACATCCGCAAAGTTCGTAGCCCTGTAACATTGTTTTCGACATTTACTGTGCAACTATTTTACTTCTGTAAAGTGTGTTGATGTCGCTGCACGATCTGCTCACGAAAAATCTGATTTCCGATCAGTGTGCGATAGCCATTTCCGTCTAAAGTGCACGTCTTGTTGCAGACTGCAAACGACACACGTCCTTTGTCATTGATTCAAACCATCAACACCTTGCACATGTCTCTCTCTCTGTCCAATACTCACCTTCCAGTGAACCAGCGACCTTTTTTCTGTGTATTCCTTTGAACACAATTTTGAGCGCTGAAAGGATCAAGAGGCCCTCCAACTGGATGCCAAAATCGGCGTATAAAAAATTGTTTTCTTGCTTTTCTGGTGGATAAAATAGAAAGAATACATGTATGTTTATTCCCTTCTAATTTCGTTGAAATGATATATATAGATTCCGTTTTGGTCTTGTTTCTCCCCTTTTTCTTTTCATTTTAGCTTCAAAAATTTGTTCTTGTAACAGTTTTCGTTTACAGAAAGCGATATGCAAATTTGACCGATACATTTTCTTTCGTTTTTTGTTCCTGCTTCCGTTCATTGTGGTACGACAAGGAAGAGGAGTTTGAAGCTGTGTGTTATAACGTTTGGAATATCGGGATACAGTGCTGCATGGTCGTTTTCTGAGCAATTTCTATCTGATTTCGAATTGGAGTCATTAATTTAACGTTGCCAACAAAGAACTAGTGTCGATATTGCCTAGTAATGGGTTCATCAAAACAAGATCATGAATTGCCCCAAGAGGGGTATTGTTCTTTCAACTCCTGCTACTCTTGTGCGGGGTTTATGGGTGCAGAAGCAAAAATTTAAATCCTACACTGTATGATATGGAGCAGCGCAAAAAGGTAGAGGAAACTTCGGCTCACTCTTGCCTACTGTCTTTTGGTCCCCTGTTTTCTTCAGATTCGAAGAGTCCGCCCCTGCTGGTGCCCGAGTTTTTTAAAATACTTCATGGGAGTGCGAGGGTAATTTTTCAGGGGTGAGAGAGCACTTGGTCGAGTTATTCCTATTTCGTCACTCTCTGAAAGTAAGCCTCAATTCTTCTGACACCTTCATTCAAGAGATTTTCGGCTTTCCGGCTAAAAAGCAGCGAAAAGGAAGCATAAAACGAAGGGTCTAAAATGGTCGTAGAAAGAGAAGTAAAATGAGACGTAAAATTGAAAATGGAATTTTCCAAACATCGTCACCTGATGAAGGACTATCTCTGTTCATAACCTTTTTAGATGGTGATCAGAGGTATGCGGAATTTTCTGTTTTCCATTTCTCTTTTACGGGATTTGAAAATTTACTTCCGCTCATGCCTGGTGGTGATGCTTTCTTTCTTATTTCTCCTCCTAATGATCAAATTTTACAGTCACTGCTAAATGTTGCCGTTCTGAAAACAGTGTTTCTACGGCAGGAAAAGACCCCCTCTAGAAGTTTTCTTTAGTGATGTGATGCCGAGGAAATGTGTGCGCATTATATTGCGAAACCGTCAGAACAATGACAGTCAAAACAGCATCTAACCAAAGGAATCTTAACTTGTGACGATAGCTTTAACCCTCTGAGAGCTATGTTATTCGATCTGAAACTTGTCTAACTCAACCCCATTTAGGTGTAATGCGAAATTTGACGACGTGTTAGATGCCAACAAGTTTACACTTCGTATAAAAAATGATGCTGCCGTCCAGAGACCGGCCGTGTATTTCTACTTCCAACGTGACAGGTTCACCTGAGCATGTTTTTGTCGCTTGTTTTGTTGAAAATTCCTATCTAGTTCCAATAACGCTGATCATTTTGTCGATGAAACAGCGCCCAATTTCATGGATGCACCCGGAGAGGCAGTAGTTCAGAGTGGAAGAGTTTCATGTACAGGGTGCGGCTTAAATACTGTGTCAAACTTTGTCGCAAAGTCCATCCTCATTGCAAAAAGCTCTTTACCTTAAATTTCATATATGAAATTGTTATCCCCTCGTCTGTATTATCTCCACCTTTCGGGACCTCACATCAACGTTCCACGTTATAACACGTCCGAATTTCAAAAGGACCAAGATCGCGCTATGAAGCATCACCGCACAATCTTGTTTCTGGATCGCCTATTTTTTGCAGCAATATAACTGCATCGTCCCGTTTGCAGTACGATGCTGCGCTGTTGAAGGGCTGTTCTCATATACATGCCACTTGGATGTCGCAGTTCTATATTTCGAGAAAATCCACGAGAAATGAATCCATTGCAAAACTACGAGGTGGAAGAGCTTGGTGCACACAGAGCCGTGTTCTTTGCAGATGGCGATGAATTGACCTACTAATAAGGAAGTCCAGAAGGAACACTACAAGCACTAGAAGCAGCATGTTCACAACGAAGCGCATCAGCACGACAGAAGGCAGAATTTAGTTATGTCACCTTGGAGGGCCGCAAAAGTTAGGCACGTTAGGACGATGATTTTTTTCCAATGTGGAACAGAGCTTCACCAGCGAAAATCGCGTAGTGTAAGGGCAGTTCTTCAATATACTAGATGGAGTAAGAAAGGCCTCTCTCGCAGATCATATCTGACCTTTATCATAACTGAAGCTGATGCTTCTGAAAGTGACCATAAGCCTCAGGTCGACGTTGAATTAAAGTTGGAAAAACAGCTCTTTGCTGAAAAAAAAGGGTAGTTTTGTAAAGTAGGTATAGCTGCTAGTTCATCTATTAAAAATGGGTCCGCTAGGACAGCAGTGCTTCAAAAAACGAGGCGCAGAAGAAAAAGTGATCGTTGGCGCTCCAACTCCACGAACTTATAACTGCAGAGGAATCGTGCGCAACTTCCTTGACATCGATCGTATGGTTGTGTCAACTGGTAATCATGGAGTTGTGGACTTGCGCTCACTAACTCACTGCTGCCACGAATCTGGAATCGTTCACAGGAAAGAAGGAGAAAGAAAACCTCAGAATTCTTTTCGGGCTTTAATGGTCGTACATGCCCTAAGTCTAAACTACTTCGCGAATGCAGGAGGAGACTACGATAGACGTTTCCCAATGTGTATGATTTGTAAGAGTTTACGTAAATGACATTGAAGAGCAATTAGAGATTTAGCTTCTGTGACAAAAGTTATTAACACATATTTTTGACACAGTATTTATGCCGCACCCTGTATAAAGAGTAGAGTGTTGCATTCGAAAATTTTTTCGAATATTCGAATATTCGAATAATCGAATATTTCGATATGGCCGAATATTCGAGTATTCGAATAAACGAATATTTTGAAACGCCCGAATATTCGAATATTCGAATAATCCGAATATTCTGATTTTTCGAATATTCGAATGTTTCGAATAAACGAATATTCGAATATTCGAATATTTATTCGAATATTATTCGATTCGGTCAACACTCTAATAAAGAGCTTACCCAAGAAACTCACCACAGTTGAATCCATATACTTCAGTCTTTACCCAGCATGCCCATTCATGCACATCGAAGCAGCACGAAACTGCGGGGTAGGTAGAGAAGTTTTCGGAATGACGATGAAAGTAAATCGGATCATGTAATACGTAACCTATTTTCAACCGTATTTGCTTCAAAGGCAAGGCCTCTCCTCTCTTTCTGGATACCGCGTCGGAAGTGCTTTTGTCGAGATCATCAAAATAGCCTTATAGGGCCTCGATTACGTCACCGCCCAATGCGGCACTCCTAGCCTGTGAGCTTCTCAGCAACGTTTTTTCCAGGAACCTTTTCGAACCACTCTTGTTCACCTTCCTGAGAAATTTCATTCATCAGCCACTGAACTGCGATTTATACCAGATAGTTGCGTACTTCCGTCGCGCGTGCGACCACAGTATTGCTAACGGGATGGTAAAAATCAACTTTCGCTACTGTCGCTTCGCTGAGTAATCGTCGCCCATCGTCGCTTTGACATACTTCAGAGCTATTAACCAAGTAATCGATGTATTGATCAATGCCGCGTTATGTAACTAAGCAAGACGAGACGAGAAACGTGCGCCAAACTGGAATCCAAGGCTAAATTTGGGTTTTTAGGCCACAATGAGACAAAAACTCCCAATAGTAAGAATAAAAATGCCAAACTTTTGTGAACAACAATGTCCTCATGAAATTTTCCTTCTTCACCAAAATAAAAATGCACGTCTTGAATCCCGTGATGTGCACCACTGGTGACCGTATTTCCACCGGAGGAAAATGGAACGGTAGCGAATGCTTTGGACCTCAACGGCGTCAAGCACCTTCTGCTGGAGCTGAAGTACCATGTAGTATTAGAGTGGTAAGAAAGTCTTGAGTCGTTCGGCACTTTTTTCTGCTTTATTTTACTGCTCAGTATACAATGGAATTTACTCAACACCAACACCACTCAGTATAACCAACATACATAGTTAGTCAATGCAGTGTCCCACCTAATGGGCTGGTCAGCGGTGCGGTCTCCTTCTCCCAAAAATGATGACACCAGAGACAAAGAAATCGCAGACCGCCCTTTCAACATCTTCAATTTTGTGAATTTTTTCTTAGCCACGAATGCCTTTAAGAAGCGAAGTAAGTGGTAGTCGGAAGGGGCAATGTTAGGAGAATAGGGTGGGTGGAGAACCGCGTAAGTCCCTCCAGCCCCTCCAATTTTTCACGGGTCTCTTTAGCGATGTGGGGGCCTTGCGTCATTGTGGAGTAGGTGTACAGAATGTCGTCTCGGCCGTTTTCTCGAAAGTCGTCCGCGACTTTCTTGAGCTGATTGGCGTAATTGTTACCAGTAAGGTTTGTGCTTGTGTGATCAGCTCCTAATACAACACTTTCGCGAATCCCAGAAGTAGCAAAGGAGACACTTGTTTGGGTGGCACTGCGATTTCTCCTCGAAGGAGCCACATGGTACGATGCATGTGAGAATCGTATTAGACCCTACTTTCATCTTCGGTGATCAGGTCTTCCAGAAACCGCTTACGGTGCGCGAAGAGAAGGAGAAACTGATTATGGCTCTTAGGTGCTCCTGTGGGATTGTCATCGTGATTAAAGCTAAGGAAGGCAAGCCAGATTTTGTATGGGAGCCGAATATTCGGAAGAGATTTGCTTACTACTTGCTTCTTCTTACTTGAGTGGAGCAGTTTCGAGGAGCAACCAGAGTTAAATTGAGAGCACATGGTTGGAATATTGTTGCGAGAAGTTCCAAAAAAGAACACTTCCGCAACAGTCTTTGCATGAATTCTGTCTTCCCCTAGAAGATGTTTGCAGCTGCGGAAGTGATTCATCATTCGGGCGTTTTTGCGTATCCTGCAGATCTTCTCACACTTTTGAAACTCGTTTTTTCTCAAAATCCAAGTTCTGCGCCGGTTCCACGCTGCAACCGCCTTAATTGCAATCACAGAAGGACAAAGAACATTCCGAATCAATTGCGAACATTTTAATAAACTTTGGCGGTTGCACGTCGTGCCGGAAATTTGCTAAGGCGTTCTTTGCACCAAGACCTCTTTAACAAGTTTCCATTTCCTGGATGACAAGTAGGGTGATACCCACATAAGGTATTCGATGAAATTTGTTGTAAACATAAACGGGCAGGCATGATTTTGACTCTTTTTGGGGTTGCGTCGTTCATTCGTTATCGTTAGGCATTCTACTACTGAAAGAAGCTAATCCTGGAAAACCATGTGCGCCCTCATTCCATTTCACAACGCTTCTTGTCGCTACACAGCTACGTAACTACTACTTCTTTCCTGGGATGACTAGTTCTATCATATACAGTGGAATTCCTTCATGAGCACAGGCTATCGCATAATTGCCGTGTTTTATGCTCATTGTAAATTGCTAAATAAAATGCTAGTATATCGCAATAGAATAGATCAATGGCTGACTGGTTTCTAAGCACGAACGCAGAATTTTTAGCTGTCTAGTCCGCAAAAGCTTAATTTTTCTGGCTCGACAGGACATTGACAAAGAAATAAGGGGAAGTTGTACTTCTGCTATATGCGTACGTCAGTCGCGCGTCAGACATACGCATCCATTTGTGGAGAATTTTTCATGGAGACCAGTCAACACTGCTGTACATCGTGAACGAAAATATTTCGCAGCTACGACGAATTCGCAAATGAGTGCGTCTCACCTGCGTCAGGAATGCGACTCAGCCCACACACTATCATGACCATCAGTTTGGTTCCTAACTTATTGATTGAAATAATTAATTTGTTCATTTTTTTGTTGTTCTCAGTATGATTTTGACCCAGTGCAAATTATTTAAACTGCAATCCACCAGGTGATGCACTAGTTTAGCTTCATCCAGCCATCAATTTCGTTATCCTAGCATCGGATTCGTGTCGCGAGTTCCATGAACGCGCTCGAAACCGGTGCACATCGCATGCAAATTTCTTGTTAGCCATGCTTTTCTTATGCAAACATAGGTTATCCCACGCAAGCATCGGTTATCTAGCGCACCCCAGGGCCCGCATGAACTATTGGAAAGGTGGTTATGCTTATACCCACGAGTATGACTACCCACGCATAGCAGCTGGGTATGGACAACGTCATTTGTCACAAAATCCACAATAAATATTACTTATTATCATTGAAGCATTGCACTGCTATCGTTGTGTGTCATTGGTCAATACAAACGATCCTATTGAATCGTCAGAACAGGGAGCTCGAGAGGGCTTTCCTTGTTGTCACAGCGTCTATGCTCTGTCGGACACCGTCACACAGAAGCGAGCGTGGTTGCTGGCGCGCAGCTCAAATAACGCAAAGGCGGAAGCGATTCTTGGGAAAAAGGATTGTCTTGTTAGGTTTTTGTCGTACACCCGTAGAAAGCCCGAAATCGTATGCCTGCTGAGGGACCCGTGGAGAAGAATCCCCACGCTGTTTGTATAGAAGACTTCACTGGTCGAGTCCCGTGCACATGCGTCTCACCACCTGTTTAGATAAGTTAGAACAGGGAGCAGGAGAACCTAATGAAGGTGAGAGCGATGAGCGCAGTGAGGTGTGTGGATGCGCAGACAATCAGAGTGTCAATGCATAAATGGTGCGTCGCATGCGAGCGGGTCCAAACCATTGAAGTCACCTACATGATACTAAATTAATAGTATGTGCGTCGCGCGTGAGTGGGTCAGACTATTGAAGTCACCTATATGTGACATTGAATTAGAAGTGTCTTCAGACCTTTTGCCTCGGGCACTGAGTTGATTGGGGAAATTTCGCATTTTAACCTAATAAAGAGTAACAAAGGAGTCTCCTGCAAGCATCGGTGTTTTTCAAATCCGTGAACATACGTGAATACTTCGACGTGGCTGCACGCTCCTTCCGGAACTGCGGGCATCTTTGTTCTTCGATGCTCGTCTTCAAGGGTTCTGCTGAGTCCGCCGCGCGCACTCACCTGGTGGGTTTGCGTTGGCGGTCCATCGTCGCCGCGCTCGTCGTCTCCTCGTCACGACCGCACAGTGCCTCCTTCATGCTGACCTTGCGCGTTCATCTCGCGCCTCCACGCGCGACGGCGTCTCTCACTGGAGCACATACGACCCATGTGAATCGAGTGGCATTCCTATGCATAATGATCGTTTCTCCTTCCAAACCGTTCACCTCTGCTGATCATGCACCGCCGAGACAAATTAGGACATTTCATCGTTGCCGGCGGTTCACTTGTCGGTGTCTAATCCGAATCGCCCGCGGATCAATCTTGCAATTCGTGTCCGTCGACGCCCGCCGCTCCTTCTTGCTGTCACAGCTTGTACGAAGACCTCGTCAATCATCTGAAAGACTGCTAATTGGACTGCCTGTGGAATTTTATGTGCGCTAACCTGTATGCTGACTACGCGCTCCATTCGTTGTTCACATTTATGCTCGACTTTCTCAGGGGTCCTTTGTTGAGACCCGTGAACACTTGTGGAAGTCGGTTATTCCAGATCGCTTCGAGTTTTCTACAGTTTTCCTGAGGTAGAGCTATTTGACCCCGCTATTCCTTGTACTCTCTCTCTCTCTCCCTCCCTCCCCTTCTTTCCGTTTTTTTCTCCATCCTTCTCTTTCTCTCTCTCATAACGCCCCACATTCCTCTCACTCCCCATATCTCCGAGGGCATCCCCTATTCCTTTTTATCCTCTTTTTATTCATTAGCTGCTGAATTCTTAGCTATTCATGTGGCGCTCGTTCTGTTGTGTAGCTTCCTATCGGATGAATAAATAAAAAAATCAATAATTCAATGACCTACCCGTGAAACCGGGGTGGACACCCTTCTCAAGATAAAAATCAGTGCCCTTTCACAAAGATTTTGTCGCAGCTACGGAAGGAAGTGGGCGTTAATGACCGCCAAGTGTAGCATGTTTTGTGGAGGAAACTCGTTCATCCTGCCCTTGCGGGGAGGCCACTGTATTTCCGGGACCGATCCTGAATCCAGCTACGGATGTAGTTTTTCCAAGACGTGGTAACCTCTTGGCATTCTCTCTGCGTGCCCTCTACTCATCTCCATAGCGTGTGTATGCGAGCCGATCCTTTTTGGGGAACGGACCATATCCCGATAATTTATCAAGAGTTTTTAAATTTTTAGATATTCCCTGGGGAAGTTGTTGCTCACATGAAAATATACTTTCCTGAAACGGTTGCTTTTGCCACTGCGTGTGTTTTGCATTGTATTCGTATCCATTTTGGCCAGTGTTCAGTGCTAGGGAATAAAAAAGAGAAACCCCCGCATCCATCTCCTTCCTCCACATTTTCAGGATTGGGTCAGCAGACTTACGTACATCATAATTGCTTTGTGTGAGACAGTTTGAAAATTTGTATAAGCTTGATTATATGACCTTATTTCTATTAATGTTTTTCTCTATTTTGAAGAACATCTTTCTAGATATTCATACTATCTAGATTTTCAGCCGACCTGACACATGTCCTGGAAAAGCCAAGTTTTTTTATCACATGCCTAGGTACAAGCGAAAAACGCTCGTGGAGTGCTTCCTCTTTGCTGAAGTAGCATACATACTTTTCTATGTCTTTGAAAGAATCCCACAGGGACTGTTTTCGTGGGGAAAGCTATAGTTCTCGTCCCAAGCGGGAATGATCATTTTCATATAAAAGTCCAAATGCAAAAAATTCCTTGAAGGCAGCGTCCCACCTCAAGATAGTTTTTGAGATTTCAAAGTTAAAAGAATCTCCAGGAGCTGGTAATCACAACGGTATACATGGTTCCATGCAAGACTGTTGAAAAACCCCATTCACGAGACCCAATTTTTGAGGAGCCTTTAGGCGGAGCTTAGAAACTTTGCGAATAATTCACTCCAGGAAGCGCACCTCCTGAGAAAATTTGTATTCCTCGTGAGAGTTCTTCATCAACTCCTTAACAAAATAGTAACTGTCTTCCATGTATGACTAGCAAAGAAGTTCACGGTTCGGAAAAACCAATGCAAGATTTCAGGGATTCCGCCCGACTTATTCCCTTGCTAACCGCGAATGAAGAGCAGTTTTTATTCTGTTATGGAGTTGGTGAGGAATTCCGACGCGGAATATGAATTTCTTCAGGAAGTGCGCTTCCTGGAGTGAATTATTCGAAAAGTTTCTTAGCTCCGCCCCCTCGTGACAGTCCCACCCAAAGGCTCCTCGAATATTGGGGCTCGGAAATGGGGTTTTTTAGCAGTCTTGCATAAAATCATGTATACAGCTGTGATCATTAGCTCCTAGAGATTCTTTTAAACGTCGAACTCTCGAAAACGATCCTGAGGTGGGACGCTGCCTTTGAGGGAAGAAAGCCACTCTGCCTAAAAAGCATGTCCTGCTTTCAACTATTTCCCTCGACTTCCCTTTTTTGTATTCAGATCGGAGTTTATTTGTTCGAATCATCTAATTATTTAGTGAGCCAAAACAAACCTTGTGTGCCACGTCATTGAAAAATATCAGGAAGTGAAGCACATTCAAAGGAATCATAAAAAAATCTGTCCTTAGATTGGATACTTTTAGGAATAGCACTCAACAGGGACGGTTGCATCATTGAGATTACCCATGATAAGCGTGTTAAATTACCCAATTTACCCCGCATTCATCATTGAGACCTTAAGTGCTTCAAAAATGGTGCGAATCGTAAGATTAAGCCTACAATGTTGTGGAAAAAATAAGGAAAACGAGAAATTGCATGAAATGGATGTTTGTCATTAATTGATACGTTTACTTATTTATTTATTTACTGATTAGCGACAAATTTTTTACTCTGCTGGCCCAGCATCAGTGTACCGAAATGTCCATGCACTTCAGCACCGTTAATTATCCTGTTTCTTTCACGTCATCGCTTCCGTGACCGCTGTGCTTCCGCGTCAGAGGTTATCTCCACGTGCATCTACCTGTGTTTTTACCTGTAGACATCACATTTCACTGATATATTCCGGTTCTCCTACTATGTTCGACCACTTCAAAGAACTTCGAAAGAATTCGTGTAATTACGAAAGTGTGTAGGGCACGTGCGCAAAAAGCACTCAATTTCGCTACCATTAATTTATTCGCCAACATCACAATCAGCCTTAATGCGATCATAGAATTAAGCAGCTTATCACTTCTAATTTAATCAATGAATTGTTCCTTTCGTTAAAGACAGCAGTCACGGGTAGTTCTGAGTTTATAGTCTGTTCCAGCAACGACGACAAAGAAGAGCTTGCACGCACACTGCCTTTCTCGTCTGCCTTTTTACTCACTCCTCGCTTTTCCATGCCCTTTTTGTCCCATGTCTCTCAAATCCCCTTCCCTGGTGGAAAGTATTATAGGATCCTGAACATCTAGAGCTTGACCGGCTAGTTCACAGGGGTTCGTTACTGCCAAAACGTCAACCGTCCTGAGATATGGCAATCTAGCACTAGACCAGCACTGAGTCTTTCGGATGAGTTGTATGAAGTGGCACTTGCTAGGAGCTACTCCGATCAACAATTCTTCCACTTTACTTGTAACAAGTACCTTTTCCCTTCCTATATCGAGTTTTTGGGAACGCTTACGGTTCCACAAACGTTTCTGGAAAGGTTCCAGCCGGCCCATCGTGGAATTAGTTTTACGAGTGAAGTGTTGGTGTTCATAACACGCATACATTATTGAGTTGATCATGACGAACGTTTTGGCGTACCCACATTCATCCTTTACGTACCTGGCATCCATCAATATGTTTATTCATTCATATTTTCGTGACCTATCTATACCTAGTGGACGTTTGACTCGACGGGATTTTTTTTTTTCGAATAGTCGACACTTCGAATAACTCGATTTTTGATGTTTTTCGAGTAGTCGACACTTCGAATAACTCGTTTTTTGGACTTTTTCAAATAGTCAAATGTCTAATACCTAGCAGCTATCTATGGATAATAGTACCACTAGGTGTGAGATTTCTAGCGGCGGACCTGGGGGGCTGCGCGTCCCCTCGAGAATGGGTCTCGAAATTCGTGAAATTGCTTTACAAAACGAATAAAAATCTTGTATTAGTTTATTCTTAGTTGTTTATTTTTATTATTATTTCTTTAAATGATTTTTATTTGTTGTTTATAGTTATAATTAATATTTTTATTAATTTTATTTTCCATTTGGGGTCCCCGGAGCGGCGGAGAACCCACTTTTTTCCCAGGCCTCCCCCCGTCCACTTTCTGCGTCACTTTCCAGTGGATATCACCCATTCTTAAAACAATTTTTTTTTCAATTATTTCCTGCAGTAGATTCTTCGATTCTTTGGATATCCGTCATGTGAACGAATGCGGTATTTACCTACACTTCATCGCTCTAACTTCATTTTTTTTTGACATGAATTCTAACAGGACCACAAATAATCCTAGCACAGAGCTTCATTTCAAGAATGGACTCTACACCATGAACATTTCGTAACTGTAACGTTCATTGAACTGTGCCCTCTTTCCTAGGGAATGTGATCATCACACGATGATCAGTTCTGACAAAGTGCAAACGTGGAATATGGAAAGAATTTGCGGGCTGAATCACGTCCTATTTCTTCTTAGCAAGTTTTTGTCTTAGTGCTCTCAAAAAGTCGCCTTTGTTCCTTACCTGGCAAACTTTTGTTGGTTCGTTCTTTCTGTGTGTATAACAATGAATGGTGAGGGTAGCAAAAATTACCAAATTCATCTTCTAAAAGTCGTAGTCTTTCCATGTCCTTGCCCGGCAACCATCTAAGGCTTTGTCTAGGGTAATCTAGGGTATCATTGAGATTATCCATGGTGTTGTCCTGAAATTGTTCTTTACCTGGCACCCATTCACACGTCTACCCATGCGTGACACTGTCTATATCCACTTGTTACCCTTGGGTAACCACACAAATGGGTATGCGACTACCCATCTTTCCAATGATGCAAGCTAGCCCTGCAGCCACCCGTAGCATAACACCTATTAAGATATTTACGAGGCCGTAAAGACGTAAAACTCTGGGTAACATATGCCTCAACATCATAACACGTCTAATATGCAGAATTGTTGAAATCGACAATTAAAGCAATTTGTGAACAAAGCCCACCGCTAGTTTTTCTCCAGCTAAGATCCAAAACGAGGCAAATTTTGAAAAGAAAAAATCTCCTCCGAAAGCTACCTCGAATATCTACGGATCCACAACACACTCCAGTTTGTGAGACCCTGCCCGTCGCGCCACATCGCCTGCTCCTCAACACTCTGACTGTCTGCGCATCTGCTCATTTCATTGATACCACCGCTCTCATTCTTTTCCGATCCCTTGTTCCTGTCTTAACAAGCTTCGACATGTGAGGGCTCCTGTTTGCCAAAACCAATCACGTCTGAAAATTTGTGCGACACTTAGCTTGTTGGGTCCGTAACCACAGAAATACCGCAATACAGACCTCCTGCTACGAAACAAAATTTTCGTTGCTCCATCGTAAAAGGTACTCCAGTGGGTATTGGTGTCATCGTACTTGCTCGACTGTTCGACCCATTTCCTGTTGGCGCACGAACGTCCCGTCATTTCTTTCTGAGATGGCCCATGCTTATGTGAAATACCGAATGGCTGACCCGATTTCTTCACCACCTGGATCCCCTGGCGATTCGAGGGGTTTTCCCCGGATCCCAGGCTCGCACAGTTTTGCGAACGCTTCGAGTGGGGGTGGTCGGCCGTCCGTGGTGGTGGTGATCAGCGCGGCCTCGCACTGGTCTCCGTATCGATCGGTCGTCGGGGGGACGACTAATTGCACAACGGCTAATTACACCGGGTCTTGGAAAATTGCTGGCCGTCATGGCTTTACCTCACCGGTCAGCGTTGTTTTTGTCCCTGGCCCGCTTGTCCAGCTGTGCTATTCGTCAAGCATGACTCCGTCCGCGTTCAGATGCACCCAGTCGATCGATCGATAGCCGATCGGTGCCGTTCGACGTTCCGTCGTCGTGCTTATTCGGTGTTGTTGTTCGACATATAATACATATCAATGTTTTCCCGTCC
The DNA here is from genome assembly GCA_037903475.1 of Ancylostoma caninum. Lineage (NCBI taxonomy): Eukaryota > Metazoa > Nematoda > Chromadorea > Rhabditida > Ancylostomatidae > Ancylostoma > Ancylostoma caninum. The sequence continues at coordinate 1,294,158 of JBAJFG010000446.1, forward strand.
ATGTGTCATCTTCGGATCTGTGCGCCTTCGTTTACACTGCTCTCAGCATTGTTCTATGACTTTGTGAAAAGAATTATTTGTTTTGTTCTTTCGATTCTTCGTCGTTAATCAGTACCAGACGGACCTTTTGACCTCAAATGATTCATGTGTTTAGACAACCAAACTATCCTATTATTTCTCGGTTTTGCTTCATAGTTGGTATTTGTTTGTCAGCAGTAGTATAGTCACTAACGATTTTCAAATAGGCGCCTATACTTCAGCGTTATTTCATGGCCAGCTGGTCATTTACTCATTCAGGTTCTTTTTCTAAGATCAGTAATCAATTCACAGAAGAGAACGGTAAACATCTTGGTCGAAAAATAATCTAAAAAGACCGATTTGGACAAGTTTCGCATGTTTTATTCACTTAGGAAGAGTAATTTATCTCTTTCTCGTAGCAACTTCTCATCGACTCTTGCGTGTTTTTATTTTTATTTATTTTTTATTTTCCAATAACTACTACAGTCAGCGTCAATGAAACGTACTTTTTGCGGACCTTTGCGGATCCGCGGCCGCGCGTGCTCTGGAATCATGTGCTGCCATAGATAATCGTAGCCTTTCAACGGTTAGCGTTTTTTCCTTGTGAAGCCATCAAATGATGCAAAAAAAAAACGCTAGACATCGCTGCGACTACCTATAGAGGACATCGATTCCAGCGCGCGACACGGTCACGTAGTGGTCCGCAAAGTCGTCAGTTCCATTGACGCCCACCGTATTAGTGAAATTTTTGGGCCATTAATTTTATTCGTATCTACTTTCTACTATTTTTTTTTGAAAGTGGCCGTCCTTTTCAGCTCTACTGATGTCAAAGAAGGCATTATCTTAGTGTACCATGTAGTTCGATTAGGCTATCTTCTAATTTTGTTGCCAAACTCAGCTCACACGATCGATACGTATCTAAACCAGTGTCGCAACTATCGCAGCGACCGAAAGCGCCTTACTCTTCGAGCAGCAGTCTGAAATTGATTCGTTTTGAAATGGCGAGATTTTCGAAAACTTATATAATGGACTCTTATTTCTTGAACCATTACATGAATATTTGTGTAAAAATAGTGAAAAAAGGCTAATGATTTTATGGAAATCCAGTTTGAAGGGAATATTTCACACATGATTTATCTCGTGTTGACAGGACACTTGTTATCTTTTAGTGCTCAACTCTTACGAATTCCTATCAAATGTGGAGTGATATGATTTCTATCACCTACTTCAGAAAATACGTACTCTTCTTCCTTTGCAGGTCTTTTGCAAACAGTCCCATATGCGGTTGAATAGGTCCATTCACTTATTTATTGCCGGCACTTGAAATGCACTATTGTCGTTGGAACTGAATACGATAGCTTTTTGGGTGGTCGTGAATACATAGCAATACTTTCTCCTTTGCGCTTTCTCATGTGCGGAGGTTGCTGTGTTTTTTTTTCTCGAAGGAGTTTCTTGTTTACATATGTGCATTCCATGAGCCTTGTTAGGAGCAGTTTCGCACTAACAGAGAATCTGGTATTATGTATATGTATACTTTTCATGGTGACTGCAATTCTTCTTAGGCTGAGTGTTTGGTGCAGACACGGGCCTAGGCACAGGCGAAATTGTATGCAGTGGAGAATGGCGAAGAAGAAAGAGAATAGCATTAGCGTCAATGGGAAAATACCGTCTATTGTGCCTAATGCATCAGCCTTCCGCTTTCTTCTCTCGGAAATGCTCAAATAGGTGTTCCTATAAAATCGTGTGGCTCTGGACAGTGTAGATTTATATTTTTGTTAGGTTTCTCAGAAAGAGTATGAGCTTTCAAAATCACTCCTATTTTAAGCAATAAAGTTTATTTTCGAAGTAATTTCTGCTGTTTGCGAAGCGTCCAGCTAGGCGGAATTGTTTTGACAACTTTCTGGTACGCATTTAGGGGAAATTCGAGCCTGTTGAGGGCCGCTCGACTCAATTCTTTCCATTTCGACGCGGCACTCTGGCTATCTACCCCGTCCCATAATGGGTACCTGCTCTTTCGCTCACTATTAGTGGCGAGCCGCGCCGCGGCTGAGTGTACTGCATCGCGGAGGCCTCAACAGTCGCTGTCAACAAGTAAGATTTTCTGGAATAAGCGGTGTTCTGAAACATCCAGCAGTGCGGGAACCAACACCACTTTTTCTGGAGCTTCTAAAGCACGCTTATGCATATATTTATTTTTCGTGTGCGTACATACAGTCCTGTAGATCAGGAGGGAAGGATCTCCGCGACGCTTAGAATCCTCCACGTCGTTCCACGTTGTTATCTCCAACAAGCAGATCATGGGTCGACATGTTGGAGATGACTGAAGACAACGTTCGACCGTGATACGCAGTTATGTCTAACATGTCGACCCACGATCTGCTTGCTGGAGACAACGACGTGGAGTGTTCTAAGCGTCGCGGAGATCCTTCCCTCCTGATCTACAGGACTGTACAGTGGACGGCAATGGCGGTGGCCTACCCACGGCCCCGAAAAGTACGCGGCGCGACCGCATCGCGCGCGCCGGGATAGGTGTCGTCGGCGCCGGACTGCTATGCCTAGGGTCTTTTCTTCCCGATTTACTCGGAAATCCTTAGAATCGGGCACGGAAGCTGCTAGGAAATGCATTATAGCAGCAGAATACATAGGTTGTGGCGCGCACGGCGCGGTTGCGCGACGTCCTTCTTAAGGCCGCAAATGGGCCAACGCCACTGACGTCCACTGTAGATGTTCTCATATTTTAGTGTGCTTTAATTTCTTTGTTCAGTTGGTTGATTCCTCTCGCTGGGATTGAAAATATTGGTCCTATTCAGACATACAGACGCTATTTTACCTAGCAGCTTACACTGCCGCTATAGTCCTCGAGGACTGTAGCACCTTGCGTCGCCGTCGCCGGCGACTGTGAGACCGATACGCATCGATTGTGGGCGGAGCGGCGGCGGCGGCCGCCGTCGCCGGCGACTGGCGATCGCCAACATCGGCGGCCGCCAATGTTGGCGACTGTGACGTTGGTGCGTATCGATTAGTCGCCAACATTGACGATCGGCGGCCGCCAATGTTGGCGACTGTGGCGCCGGTGCGTATCGATTGTGAGGGGTGCCAACATTGGCGGCCGCCGTCGGGTGCTATACTCCTCGAGGAGTATAGCGGCTACCTTATAGTTGATATGCGATATTTATGAACGGGGGTAACTATACATTAAGCAATCACATTACTACATTACGTGCTTCATAATTCGTATTCTTTTCTCTTCTTTCTTTTTCCATTTTCAGTTTTAAAAGAATTTGCATACACTCACAACCGCATGTGGTATTTCTTTCATAGTCCTGCAGTTTTTTGTGCTATCTTCTTTTCACTAATGCAGCCTTCCGTTTCACAAATGACTAACTTAAGGTGTTCATGTTCGCCACCAAGCTGCTTTCGTCATCTTTGCATATTTCTTCGCTTTGTCATAACATCAATCTTAAATGCTGTATGTCTATACATTTTCAGTAGATTCACTGGTAAATGCTGCGTGGTGCGGCGACGCAGTCATCATCTGCACCAGATGCAGTTTCTCAGGCAAGTCAGCTCTATCCTCTTTAGTTCTTCTTCTTAGTATTAACATAAAACAAATTAGAATTTACGTTGTTTCACTACAAGTTTTCTCATCTCCGTGTTCGCTGCATTTTGCAAATCCGGAACGGTTCCGCGACTAAAATGTTACTGTGTCTTCTTCGAATTTGAGAAAAAGACTCATTGCTGGTAAAGTCTAGGCTATTTGTTATTTATTAGCTGTCTTAGCTGTTTGGAACCGTTTTTAATGCGGTATCCTGTAGCTGGCTGTAGTTTGCACTGTCCTTCCCATCTTTTCCACCCTGGCATATTTTATATACCCAGCAGTGGCGGACGCAGGGGGGAGGCGTCCTCCCACCGAGAATATGTCGCCAGATTTTCGAATTTACTTTACAATGCTAATAAAAATCTTGCATTAGTTTATTTTTAATTGTTTATTTTTATTATTATTTTTAATATAATTTTCGTTTATTATTTATTATTATAATTAACATTTTTATTAATTTTATTTCTCATCTGGGTCCTCAAAGCGGCAGAGACCCCACTTTTTTTCCACCCCCCCCCTCCCACTTTCTGCTTCCGCCACTGATACATAGTTATGCTCTTTCTTGTTCGTTACTTTTTAACACGTGCCACTGGAATGTCATTCAGGAATAAGGATTTGCATTAGAAAGTCCAGTCTGCTTCGATCAGATAAAATGTTATTCTCAAAAGCCACTTTTAGGTTTCACTCGTACACGCGTCAGACAGTGTTCGCACCATGCCTTCTTCAACAACGTCTGTAGCGCCATCTGCATTTCAACCATCCAGCCGGGTACGTCACCTTCTTTTAAGCCTCTTACTGCGGCTTTCCTTTTTGTTTGCGCTCTCGCAATGTTTTTCATGTGTTTTTTCTCATTCTGCCGTCTTTCGATTAGCGAAACTTCCTCTGTTTCTAACACCTCTTCCTCTCTTTTGATCTTTGTGGGTCATTAACGATCGGGTCGTTAGTGCCTCTATCTCGGCTTTGGATTCATTTTTCTTTTTCTTTTGGTTATGGGATCCTTAATATCTCTATCTGACCCAAAAATAAGAACACGAACGGGACTTCATGTTTGCCAGTTTTTCATCTTGGAAAGAACTGTTTTTCAAAAAAGTTAAATCCACTGTCATATTTCTTTCACAAACCTGACGGACTGAAGTCTGGGTGTTCAATGACTTTGTTCTTATCTGTTTTTCGGACATTCTGCTCCGCTTTCTATTCTTCTGGATTTTTCTGTGCTGCAGATGCATCCTGGAGGTGTTTTAGGTTGTTGTTTTAACATTACGAGCGCTCAAATGCCTAATCGACAGAACATCGAACTATTTCTTATAAACTGCTACTGGTTCATGTCCTTCTTTACATCTCTAGCGGACATCGACCAAAGCGTGCAGAAAGGTAGAGAATTTTTACCACTCCACTCGTATGCCATACTTTCACTAATTTTTCAAGGAATTAAGGACTTTTCTCTGATTGCCATATTGGCTAGAGCTGTCGACGGCTGCTACTGTCAAGATTTTCCATTCACTTCGTTGTTGTGACAGCTTCCTTCGCTCGCTAGCCATTCAGGCATAATCCCTACATTACACAATCGCTCTCGGCCGAACATCATCGTGATTCCTGTTTGTTCTGCGGGTGAGATTCTCGCTGGGGAGACAACACACTGCGGACGAATGGTTCTCTCGTGATTGCCGCCGCGGAGGGTCGAGGGTAGCTTTAGCTATCACTGACGTGCTCAATGCCAACAAAAAATGGTGGCGTAGAACCGGGGCTTGTTAAAGATGCCCTATGTCTGGAATGCGTTTTACCAATAGAATTTACAACCTATAAAACAACTGTGGGCTGCAAGACTTTGGAGCTACGGCTCCTTGTAGTACATATATTGTGTAGACTACATATATTGTGGGCAGCACCATAGGGTTACCTCTGTTCTCGCTCTATGAAGTGATTAAGTGCGAAGAGATTTGTTCAGAAATAGAATCTACGTGAGAATAATGGTTCACGCGATATGGCTCAAAACCATCAGGAACGCTGTACTTTGAAGTGTTCTCGGGTTCATGACAGAAAGTGGCGCTCTACACTTTTCTAACGCCTGGTTGGTGCCCGTTGACTGAGTAAGAGACACTTCTGGCACAAAGATTATGTTCATCCTGAACAATTCATGCATTTTTTCTATGCTGCTGTTTTTGCCCTTCTTTTTTGCTTGGGCCTGACTTTGTTTTCCTCGCGATTAAGCGGAATAAGTTGGTCGAATCAAGTTCCCTGATGCGGGTTAACGAAATGCTTGAGCGATCGGCTAAATCATGCAAATTTGCTTTCGTCTGCATTACACAGATGTTCGAAGGCATTCACCGATGTGCTGTGCGATTTTTTCTCGGAGGTCGGGCGGGGTGCTAAATCAGGAACGGCTCATGTGAACCTGTTCCAGATGTAATTATGAGATAATGAGGCAGCTTGCTGGTTATTGCGTTTTGCGACAGCATCATCCACTTGAAACCGTCTCCGGTAGCACGGCTGCGACCGATTGAGCATCTCACGCATTCATTCAACCAGAACTGGGAGTAAATGTTCCGATGTGTGAGTGTTGACGTTCTGGCGCCGATCGTATGTTTCGTGCGGTCACGTTGTTCTATATTTGGCCGGTAACTTGATTTCGAGGAGGGGTAGTTATGGTGGAGGCTATGACCGTTGTGCGAGTGAAGAGGTGGGGGGGGGGGGGGTGGAGAACGGAAGTCGTTCCTCCAAAGTGAGTGAAACACTTGAGTTGCACGGTTCCTTCGGAATTCTATCCTTTGACTGTTTCAGATTTTTTTCTTAGGTAATGCCCCGCTTCTACAAACCTCTTACATTCGTTTAACGGACTGTTATGATGCTCTGTTCTCGGTTTTGAGTTCTGCTTCAATTTTGTATAATTGTGATTGCGAAAAATTGAGCTGACTTGCCTTTCTACCAGTTTCTAGGTTCCGTTCTCCCTTAGTCTTTCGCGCAGACCCAAATGGGAGAGCTCTCACATTTTCTTCCCTTGTGCGTAAAATGTGTTGAAACTTGAAGTGGCACTGGCTTATTTCAATCGCAGAGAGTTTAATGGGTCAAGAGTTCTTTGGTCTTTGAACTGCGCAATAACTACTTGATGTCTCAATGTAGTGGTGGCTCTTGGGTGCTAATAGCCGCTATAACAGTTTTGTGCGCATATAGGGGAATGTTCCATTGTTTTTTTTCACTGTATGTTAGGGTTCTGAGGTAACGCTGTTTTCGTACCGTTCGGTAGAACGCTCGCAGTGTAGCGCGACAGTATGAAGGTGCGCTTATCGAAAACGGGCGATGAGTACGTTGACTTCGTGTCGGGTATCCACCGTTTACCGCATACCTAACATAACTATGCAAAAAATGCGGTTAAAATGATGAAATATTAATTTCAAACCTGTCAAACATCCTCATGCTTCCGAAATATCGGAATTTCATTGGGTACGCACACTCAGGTGCACAGCTAATGCTGTTGTGATATTCATCCATTTTTGTGAATTTCTCGCTTGTTTCGCGCTACGTCACAATTGGAAATGAAGTGTAGATCGCTCAAGATCCTGAAATCTAGCGAAATCTCAGTGGGTCCTACCTTTATTAGTTTTCATAAAATTTTACAAATTTTACAAAAAAAGGAAGATGACATCTATTCTTATTTTCTGGTCCGAGTTCTTAAATCTTCGCAGTTCCATTTGCTAGCAAGAGAAGTGCATGTACTTAAGCTGCGAATTCAAGATGACACCTATATGGTTCGAGAACCTGTCCAAAATGTTTAATTATGTACTTGAAGTTTGCTAGATGGTCAGTAGAAGCTCAGAAAAGTGCAAAGCAGACGCCTGCTTCAGGATTTGATCCTACGAGCATGTTCACGACAGGCGAGAAACTTACTTTTGCTCCTTAACCATTTACCGCTTTCATCTTATGCTCCTGCGTTCGTAGAGCCCTATCATATGCGCCTGATAGAACCGCGCGTAACTCCTTACAGCGATAAAATCCAGGAAGGATGAAAACAGATTTGAAACCACCTTCGCGAGCTGCACAAGGCAGTGCACACCAAGCCACCAGTCCATAGTATCCATAATATCCTTCCCTTGCTGCACGTGGTATTCTGAGCTTCTGTAAACCATTTAGCAGATTTCAAGTATAGGACGTGACATCACGTTGTACCGGCTCTCTACCCATACTATAGGTCACGTTATGGAATAGCTGCTTTTCGTCGCGCACTTCCCTTGTAGGAGAGATTGTTGTCAGGTTGTTACTTATGTTCCCGGTTTTTGTATGAGGATTTTTGAATATAGGAGAATGTATCAAGTCAGCTCAATTTTTCCCGTTGTTTGCACTGGGTGGCTTCCAGTTATATTTCCTAGGAACATCCAGGGCACTCTCAGGCTCAACCCTACGTTCTTTAGCACCTTTGCTCTTATACTCATTCTAAAGCAATCGCATAGACGAGCATCCAACTAGTGGATCGAAAATCTTGATGATATATATTTTCGTTCTGTTAGTGAACCGGAATGAAACGGAAGGGTACGCAAAAATCACATCATATATAATAAGTTCAGCGAATGCCACTGTTTTGGTGTTCGAACTTCCCGAAGAACACGGAAGTCGCTAGGAAATTTTCGATTGCGCACTGTGTAAGTAGTCCCAATTTGGATCTAACCGAATGGCACTTGTTAGGTCACAGGATTGCTGGAATTGCCAGAATCCAAATGTCGAAGTGAGTGGCCTTTAGTACTACCCGACTACATTCTTTTCCTCTTAGTTCATCCTATTCTGCTGCATAGGAAGTGAGCTCCTGGTAGGAAAAATTGCAGGAGGCCACCAGCAATAATCTTTTAAATTTCGATTGATAGCTTCCTCTGCTTGTTTTTTTTGTAAATATTTTCGCTGGGAGTTTCCAAACGGCGGAGGAACTTATGTAACACTTTAATACTAGCGACTTGGCGGCTTCTCATGACCGTACAATCGCCGATTTCATCAATTTCAGTGAAGCAGGGAACCATTCCTGTAGGAGAGGGTAGGCAATGGGGGGGGGGGGGGGGTGGGAGGTTCGCTTTGCGCAGAAGAACTCCCGCGCTTACACAGATTCAAATTTCGCATTCTGAGGGACGCTAAAGGGTTTTTTTGGCATGCGTGGGAAAATGTTATTCAGTTCTTACCTTCATTTTTCTACAAAACCATTAGATTCCTGATTCAAATGTGCTTTGATAAGTGAAAGATGTTGCAGAGCAGGTTAGTCTAATGTGGTTGCAGTGACTTTTCGTTTTAATATGTGTTCTTGGGAAAGCAAACTTGATGTCACATTAGTGATTCCTAATTCTATCTTAATCTGCGTCTAGTAGGAAGAACTCCCAGTTTGGTTGGTGTAGATGGTTTCAAGTGTATGGAAATGTTGGTGAAGGAGTTTGAGAATTTTTATCTGTGCCACCGCTTCACTGCTAAAGAAAACTTCGGTCTTTTGGAGATATGTGATAGACAGCATCATAAGCGCATTATTCATCGAACATTAGCGGGCAAGAGACATCATTAACGCTCCGGAGGAAATGCATTTCTCTTCAGGACCGGATCTTATAGCTTTGCGCTTGCGACTGTTTCTCACTTCACCCTCATCTGCTGGGGTGCATTTATGTCTGGAGTTGATCGTTCGAGCTCACTCTTACTGAGGATGTCGCTCTACAATCTCTAAGATCTAGCTTTTTAAATTACTTTCTTCAACTTTTCCATCTTACCTTTTCATTGCATGGGAGGCGAATAAAAGCACTACTTTTTTCTTGAGAGTGGGTATTTTTGAAGGAAGATGATTTTTTTTGGCCTCCGACTTTGAATGATCCTGTGGTAGTAGGACCTGTTCGTTGCTGTCACATAGGATAACGGATTTTCTTACCAAATCGCATTGCAGTGACGTTTTTCCCTTTGTGCTAGATATTTGCTCTAAAACCGCTATTCATAACCTCTAACGCTGAAAAGAAAGGCGGTAATCGTCGAGGGTCAGGTCCAGTCGAACGCGAAGGCCGCTCCTCAATACCAAGGCCAAGACCGTCTATTTGTGTTATTGTTCCCCATTCTTTGGCGTAATGCTCCCATCCGCTGACCAATGGTGCTGAAATGTTGCCTGCAGAGCTGACATTTTTCTGCCTTTTTTAAACGTATGCTTGTAATATTTCACATGACGAGCATTTCTCCTTGTGTCCCATGTCTCCTAAAGCATTGTCCCATTCTCCAATGCTCATATCTGTGACACAGCGGAAAAAAGCAGCGGATCTAGCTCGTTAGTTTTCGGGGTCATCGGAGATTAAGTAGGATTTTGCTGAGCGGAATACCACCGCGTTAACTACGTAAACGAATATCTCTTCCGTTGAATTCGATCTCTGTTAGTCGACTCGCGCTAGTGAATCGTGTGTAATTGGATTAGTAGTCTAAAGTCGTTTGTCTGAAGTGTATGACTGCAGTGAAAATCCGCTCTGAATCAGTTGATGGGACAGCTGTCTGGTCGCGAATTTGATATCCGACCTTTACACCAGTGGGAATTCCTTTCGACCAGCCGAACGTTGGCTCTCGTAGCCGCTGTGGATTCTCATGCTGGAGCCACTGCTACACTATTGTTTTCATAATACTACCTAGGCTGAAATGCACAATCCCACATCAGAATAGTTTTAAGATTTTTATTGTATAAGAATGAAAATGTCAGGAACTGCTAATTATATGATATAGCAGGTTGGTCCGAAAGTCTTGCAGCAAATTTTGCCCTTTCTTTCCAAACAATCATAACATTATCGTTCGGATGGAGCCTGCTCTTCCAATTTTTATAGTTGAGAAGTAGTAGAACATTCTACATTACCATTCGCATTCCAAAGAATTTCAATTCAGGACCAAATTCTGGATTTTTTGGAAAATGAATTTTGGAATGAGATTTTTGAAGCAACCTAATACGTACATTATTCTGAATTCGAAATTGGCAAAAAACCCGTTCCTGAACCTTCACATTTGAGGAACTTCTGGGCGGAGCCTAGGTCGAGTACTTGATCTCGCTATCATGCATTTCCTCGCTGGAAACATACCTAGCTTGCTAGATGTTGAAGCTCCCTCCTCCACTAAACACTGAGGAAAAGCATGGTGAGGGAGTCTCGTATTCCTGCCTTGACTCCTCCAAAAACTCTTAAAGAGTAAGGAATCAAAAACAGGTTTTCAGCATTTCTGCTGCGAATCTTGTATACCATACACGTGGTCAGAGGTTCCTGGCGATCCCAGCGTATAAATATATTAGTAACTGTTCTTAGATGAAACTATGCCCTCAACAGGACCACTGTTGAGCTTCTCGGTCCGGACAGAGATATTTACTGTATCATTTGAACTTGTAAAATCGATCAATATGAGGCCTATCCGTGATGTTAATGTGTACCTACCGCGATGTCTAGTGCAGACAGTATTTTCCCCAGTAAATGTTGTCTGTTGCGTGTTAGACTTTTTGCTTCGTGTTGGCCGAAAATTTTTGAGGAAATGATGTCACCATTACACCTGCAGGTGACTGGAGCTCTCTTGTATTTGTGATCAAAACAGGTTTCATTCCTGAGATTTGCTGGCCGTGTTTAAAGTAGTTCTGGCTAACTGACTAAGAAGTTTTTAAGGATGGTCTATTCTTTAAAAACGTGAATGTTTGAAATGCCTATGATTAGTCATGGTTGTATTGGTTTTATAAAGCATGCTTGGGATGGTTGTTATACCTAGGACTGAATTAGAACTGAATGCTTGATCAAAAATGTAGGAAACAGTCGTAAATTCAACTGTTCGAGAAACAGAACTCCTAAACCTATTCTTATTTTCGTCCAGGGCTGTGTTGTTCTCCCCCCCCCCCACCTCTCTTTCCCCGGAAACGCGTTTCAATTTTCGAACCCTTCGAGATTAAATGCTCGAATTCGAATGTATCCGATACTTCATTCAACCCCACGAGGCAGTGGTCAGTGTACAAAGAAGATGGGCAAGTCTGTCGGTTCCGCATAAGGACATTTTGAACAACTGACGTACGTTGTTTTCGCTATTATTCAAAGGTCTATTGTGATCATTAACTTGTTTTTCATCGTTTTTTTTCTCGGGCCATTTAGATCAACGATAGGGTGACAGTGTAATCCATTCATTTGGTACTTTTCATCACATTACTTCGCCATCAACAGTTGCTTTGAAAGTAGAATGATTTATGAGGAAAGAGTGCTTTACACCAACGCATGTGCAGCACTTTCCTTCTTTACTGTGGTCGCCAGTTTCTAACTCCTTCCTCCCTAGAGGGTGACGATAGTTTCCTGACCTCTGTTCGTCTATGCGCGTATTTCATTCGTTATAGTTATTTGTGTTCACTAGCTATCTGGTTTTTATTCTTCTTTAGAGTTTTTTGCTCTTTTCCGAGTGAGATCTGTTTGCGTAACGATCAAAAGCACTAGCTGGTGATGTTGAGTCAACGTTGGGATTGCGCCAAGTTTTTTGGCTTATGGGCTTGTGCAAGCATGTGTCCTTATGAAATGCATCCAGACACTGGTAGGCTTTCTATTCATTTGTAAGCTGGATGAGAAATGCGGTGTGTTGGCGTGGTTATCTAGTCGTGCCTTCTGTGTTGGTGGTTCAGGCATCAAGTTTTGATTTCTGGATTCATTTCAGCTATGAATGAACCAAGAAAAAAAAACCCTCAGTGGTGCGGATCATTAGCGTTTCCAGGGAGGTTCTGAGCTCTATTTCCATCTAGAGTGGGGGAAATTTCTTGAGTAAAATTTAATTTGTTATTTTCACTATTATTTGTCATCACTAACTGATACCAGTCGCTGCGTTAGATTTACCTATTTTGCCTGGAAAACTCGTCCACTGTAGAAGGCAGTCTGTGAGCACAGTCTTTCCGGGGACATCCACGAATTTCATTGGATCCACCTCAGGTTTTGAAATGCCATCGTTCACCCTCAGTTTTGGTTCCTATATTTTTTCTTAGTTTTCCTTGGTCCTTGGATGACCGTAGCGGTAAGGAATGTGCTCGAGGGGAAGTATGATATTCATGTGAACCATGTGAACAGTGGCGCGCAGCAGGATCCGTGTTCGACTGCAGTTTTCTTCGCGATCTATCTTCTTTCCCATCTAATGTCGTTGAAAAAGTGGGAGCCTCTATTGTCTGTCGGTTTTCCAGCAGCTGTGTTAGTATTGTATGCTGTTTTATACTTGCGCTCACAAATCGTTCATAACATGCGTGCTAGATCCTTAGTTGTGTTTTTCTAACAATAATATTGGTCGTGCGCACTTGTCTGGTCCTCTTCCTCTTGTTTACGAGGAAAACAACTATACAAATGTGGAGGTAGTGTGCTAGGCTTTTGAGGTGATAATGCTTGATTATAGTTTCGTGATGCTACACCTCGAGGTTTTAATTTAGTATAGACTTGCTGATTCTATTAATGAACATCTGAAAGGAGTGCACTCTGCCTTTTTTACTAGGAGAACATATCGTTGTAATGGACAGCGATGACGTTTACCTTTTCCATCTCCGCCTGTTCAACGAATTGTTGTCGCGTCATTCTCACGACTACATAAGCGAAGCCAGTTCATAATATCAGTCACAACATGACTCACGGTGGCTTGTTCACCTTGATCTGCCTATATATTAGCTAGACGCGTACGATATCACGCAAACCGTCTTTTTTTCCTGTTCCTTTTTTGGTCTCAGGAGTTGCAAGGTTTGAGAAGTTTTCATACTCATTCATTCCATTCCATCCCTTTTATTCACTCATTCAATTCATTTCACTCATCCATACCTTTCAAGAATTGATCAGTTTATTTGTCTGATTGTCATCCCGTTTTCCAAAGGAAGCGTCCCTAAATTGAAAAGCAACACAAAGATGAACTAGTGACATATATTAGGTTAGTACGAAAGTCTTATACCAAAATTCATTTTTTGATCTAGAATTTCTTGTTCTTGAATTGGAGTTCTTCGGCAATAGAATGTAGTAGGATGTTCCACTACTCCTCAACTATGAAAGTTGGCAGATTAGGATCCATTCATGAACAATAGCTCTGATAACTGTGCAGCATGAACGCAGCCGGAACGGCGTAATGGTTCGAGTAGAAACCCTAGCAGCAACGGTTGCCAGTTGCTGCCATCCTCCCCTCAATTGCTGCCATCCCTCAGCAGTTGCTGCTAGAGGGACCAAAGATTGAGCAGCAATCGATGTGCGGATGGCTAGCAATTGGAAACAGCTGCTGCTAGGCTTTCTTCTCGAAACATTACGTCGTTCGAACTGCGTTCCTGCTGCACAGTTATCAGAGAATATTATGATTGTTTGAAAAAAAAAATGTAAAACGTGGTGCAAAACTTTCACACCAACGTACTACATCTCCGGTCCTTCTATGGCTTCGATACCACATAGAAAAAACTTGTATTCTATTGTAGTTACATCTTCTGCAAAGCCCATTTTGCCTTTATCTTTCCCACTTTCAATAAAGAATCGAAATATGAACATTAATTGCGCGCATCGAGAAATATTGTATAAGAAATATGTTCGATTTACAGTTCTCGCCGAAAAAGGGCAAATTGCGAAGTGCACAGACGTCGGTGACGGTCTCGGCCAGAATCCTGCAGCTATGTGAATGTCTATGCCGCAGACATAACAGCGTTAATGGCTTTTGATAAATATCATAAATTTGCTGAGCAAAAACCTAACCGCATCTTTGGTGTTTACAGAGACATTGGTCAGTTAAATACGCGAAATCGTCCTACTGTCCCTTTATTAGGAAGTACCTGTTTCAGGAATTACATGTCTTAGGAAGCACCTGATTTTTCATGAACGGCATTCTTTCTGCGCAAAGCTGGAAAGAACTGTGTACATGTGAAAGCTGAGCGATCATACCGCGATCAGCAATGATGCTTACATGTGCATTTGTGCGTAAACAGCCAGTTTGCTTAGGAAGCGCTTGCGGTTTTTTTCGTTGCATTTTCCTGTTCGATGACTACCTGCTATCCCCGGTGGTTTCTCTTTCGCATTTGTAGTTTTGCAGCATTCCTTAGTGGTTTCGCCAGCTTCACGTGCATTTTTTTTTGATAACAGAGTCTTTGCTGTTTTTTTCGCTTTCTCGAAATTCTTCTCCATCAGTGACTTCTCACATTGTCTTCAGACACTGTTTCTTCCTGTATTGCTGGACATTACCACAAACTGTACTACCGTGAGGTGGAGATTGTTCATGAATCGTGCGATGGCCGTGATATTTTCCATTTTTCGAGATATCTGATCCTGATTCCGAGATCTAGAGCATGCCTTTCGTTCTACTTTTTTTCTTGTTGCATTTTGTTCTGGGTTACGGTTCAATGTCGTGTAAGGAACAAGGGTAATCTGTCCTAATTAGGTCGTATTTTCATGCATTTTTGTCATTGTTCCAAGTGACACTTTGACGCTTTATTAGGCTGCAGTGAGAGCGTACCACACCAGTTCCTTATATTGTCCATCTTTGGAGGAGTGTTCATATTCTACAGTAGGTTGAAGTCTTCCATTTTCGGTGTGAGATATAACGTATGTATTTCCAAATATGAGTCTGGTCCTCTGAGATGAAAAAAACGAGGATGTACTATGCTTTATGATTATATCCTTTACCTTCTTCCCTTTGTCTTATGAACTTCTGCATCAAGCCATGATGTCGTCGTAATAATTGGGTTAATGCTACTGATTGTTTTGCTAATTTTATATTTGAATGTCAAGATCGACCTAGCGGTCCGAATTCCTGTGATAGCGTCTTGGAGTCACAAATCCGTTCATTTTCCACTTCTTGGTGTATCCGTGTTTAATTGATGGAATTAAAAATGGAATTGATGTCAAGACATAACTCTACTGCATGCGCTGCATGCGCCCCGCTTTTGTATAGCAAGGTGTCATGGCTGAGCAGTTCTCTGCAGGAACCCTCAGAACTTACTGAATCTAGTAAGGGGTAAATTTGTGGATGCCATGAAAACGACGAGCTGTTTGGACGATCTGGCTGTTGAATAAACCGTGGATTAAGATGTGTTTTCCGGGATTACAATCGGAACTAAAGATTTCCGCGCATTTGCTCTGAATTTGAACAATGGACGTAGATTAGATTGCATGAGGAGTTGACTACTTGCTGATTTCCGTGTGTAATTCAGGATAACATATTCAAAACCATGGCATGACCACCAGAAAGATTCCGCAAATGGCTAATGTCCATAAAAAGTCGAAGAATTCCCTCAGAAACTATACAGATGTAATCTACATGCCATCATATCAAGCTTTTGATATCTCATTTTAATGAGTTACCCTTCAGCAACTAATAAATAATGAAATGCTGTGGATACCTCTTCTGTTGTTGTAATAACGATGTTATTTGTGAGATGGTGCCTTGGTTTCCGACCATTTCAACTTATTTTTGATGGGAGAGTGGTCGTTCGATCTCCACCAGCGCTGAGGTCTGTCTATCCATTATTCGCAGCTCGTTGTTGGTCTTTTTGAGTTCTTTGTGTTGTTTCAACAGTGGGAACATCATGCGCGTTTTGCGCTTATCATGTTGGTATGTGACCTCGCCGTATCACGACGGAATGGCTACCTTTCGCCTAATATCATAATACGATCAGTGTCCTTTCCGTCGTATACGGGGCTATTCAAATAGCGTTATCGGGAGCGGGCTGGTAGAGGGTTTGAGAGGGTGTTCCTGGGCTTTCCTACGGGAACCACTTGATGACCTATGATCCTCACTCTACAATTCTTCCTCAGTCCTTCATCGTTTCTCCATCATGCGAATATTCACCTTTGTCTCTTCTGAAGAAAGGCTTGCGCAGCTTTTACACGTGGTGTTCTTAGTCATGTCGTCTACGTAATAATTGATTTTTATAGTTTTCAGATGACGAAGCAGCCGATCCGTGTGGTCGCGCAACCGCCTTCCCGGTTTTCTTCACAACCACAACACTATTCGGCCTCCTCTGCCACTGCACCTGCACCCGCTATGCCTCTGAACACCCCGCAATGTGCGGTCTCCAGCCAGCCGAAGCCTTCTACCTATGCTGTGCCTACAATTAGTGTTCCGCCAATGGCTAACAGGTGGGTAATGCACCCAATCTCACTTTTTTTTTCGTAATTTTCGTTATCTGAGCGTTTCTCGCAGCAATAACTGGAAAGTTTATGCAAATGATGGGACTCTTTCTGGAATTCATCGCCATGGAAAGAAGCATTTCTTATGTTTTGCATGACGCTTTCCCAGGCTTTGATATTCGAAGCTGCAATTTTAATATCGTCGTGCATTCCTTAAAACAATTGCACAGACCGACGAATTGTTAACATATATTACGAGGACATTCTGGAAAATTCTAGGAATTCCAGCAACAACTTTTGTTGGTGATAGAAGCCATGAAATTGCTCATAATTATTTTGATTGCGCTCTGAATCACGTATCGTGTATGAAGAACAGACCTAGACCTACATACAAACATACATATCTTCTTCGCAAACATCTTGAAGCTACTCGAGGTCATCGCTTGCTATTTGATAGCTTGTCGGGCTCTTTCCTGGCTGAAATTCGTGTTATGCGGAAGTTTTTGGGGATTGTCTGTCTTTCGCTGTATGGTTTACTTCTTTTTTGTGTTTTATTCCGGTGTGAAATTTGGTTTTCCATCCTTCTGGGTAGAAGGAAATCGTCACGTCTTTGCGCAACTTTTTTTGCCCTGTAATGTTTGTTCTCCCTTCGAGTCGAAGTCACTTCAGTAAATATTACGCTTTCTGTATTATAGGTCTTTCTTCTATTTTTTTTTCCTGAAAAATTGTAGGAGGAGGGCTCTCACACCAACAGTGTTATCCTTATTTAGATTTCTGTTGTTTAGAATTATTGTGATTGGATGATGAGCTCTCTTGCTAACCATTTATTTAGCCAACTGTTCTAAGGCTTGGTTCCGTCTTGTCCAACACAGTTAAATTTATCTTTGAAGGTTTATTTCACAAGAATATTTAACGCAAAACCCATCTTAAGCCGATCTAATTTCAAATTATTTAGTTCTGGTTGATTTTATTCGGAAATTCAGTTCAAACTGACTTCATCCTGGAAATTTTTATAAATTCCGCATGTAAAATTTGGTTTTTTCGGATAAGTTGGGATCCCACTTCTGTGTATGGCCCTCAGTTCAAGTTTACCGGGCGATCTGACAGTAACCCGTTGGGGTGGCCCAGGGTTACCGTATGAGTTGCTGAATTGTGACTTGTTGATTCCTCAAGCGTGCTTCGGCTGATGTTCTAATGCTCTAATAGGATTGCTTCGAAGGTGTTTCAATCTGGCAAGTGTCGTTCATAAGAAACCAACCGTTCCAAAGCGTTTCAATCCCAACGATGCGATGTTAATCATATGAATGGGAGGTGTAAAAGCAGTCGTTAATTCCACGTTCACGACAGTGTTCTTCCCTGGTTAATGCTGTTGCCAGACAACACCTTTGGTGGTTCTGAAGGTTTTTGAATAGAGACGTGCGCTACGTTTTCGCTAGGCGTTGTCTCAGATTTGTTGTCCTTCTAAGAATTCTGATGGAAAATTGGCTGTAATTCTCGCTAGAAAAGTCTTTTTATTTCCACTACGCTTACATCACCGCTTTACGATGTTTTCTCGGGGTGGCATTCATTAAGAATGATGCCCTCGTTGTGTGCTCCCTATTCGTTGTCGAATTGCTGAAATATGACGATTCCCAACGTTTTGTAAGTCAGCATTTTAATCCATCTATGAAAGATGTGTGTATTTGTGCGTGTGTGTGACATGTGTGCCAGCTCATTTTAGTTTTTATCTTCATTTCCCTTCACTCTTCTTTTGCGGCATTTTTTCCCTCCTTGCCCTCAGTCTTCGCCCAGATGGCAGCTGTTTTTTCTTTTTCTGTCTGTTTCCCTACGTCCATCTTTTCTTTTGTGAGGTCCACGGCAGTTTTTCCTCTATCTTTTAGCGTTATTCTGCAATCGCTCACCTTTCATAGTTAGTTTCCCTTTTTTGTGAAGTGTTTGAAATTATTTATTCTGGAACTTCTGGATGGTTCAGCATTCTTGTTCCATGGAAAATAGTAGTTTCTCCATTTCTCTACTGACCAGCTATGGACCACTAGCTAATCCTCAAAGTTGATGGATTTTTTTTGATATTACTGTACTGTTATTAAGGTCATTCCCACTTGATTTTTGTATCCGAGACAGTTCTAGCGAGTTTTCATGCGGAGCGTAGTATTTCGAAAATCGAGAAATAAAAAAATTTCGATGTATGAATGCTTTGAATATGTAGTAGCAACAATAATATCCTGGAATCACTCTAACCTTCGAATTATTCGGAAAACACGCTTCAGTGAATGTACTAGTCAACAATAAATTCGAGTACTGGCTTATCTCGGCTTCCCAAATATATGAATTGTTCGAATAACCCACCTTTGGAAAAAAACCCAAATCAATGAATTTTTTGATTAAATTGTCTTAGTTGAGGGCGAGCGAACGATTTGCTCGAATATTCGAATATTTCGTTGAATCTATTCGATTCGTTTACAAGTGCATAGCCTACCTGGAAGTGACTCCGAAATTTACCGATGATGAATGCATTTGTTTGTAACACTTGCTTCCATCAGAGGAAAATCAATGGCATAATCAGGGAGAGAAATCCCTAGTTCTTGAAAAATAGCTGGAACCATCAGTTCTGAAACTGGTTAATAGCGTATTTATTTTTTTTCAATAGTTGCTGTCGATGTAAGATCACCATCACTGTTTTCAGAAGCTACAACGAAATGGTTGAGTTCGCGGAGCTACAAAGGAAGCAGATCGAAGCGAATCGGTACAGCTTTTTCGACAGCCTTCTCTCAGAACTATTGAACAACCTTGAATATCTTGTTTAGTCGAGAAGTGGACAGACGACAGGCGATGCGCTCTCAAGGTGGTACTGACGCTGTTCATAAAATAAACATGATACGCAGGGATCTGGCCGAAGAGGAGGGAGAACTGAGGAGGTGGATAAAATTTCCTCGGTTTTGGCTGCGAATCTTGCCCTTCCTTTGTTCTCAAATCTTCTTTCAGATTGTCCGAATTAGAACATGAAACTCGTAATTTAACGAAAAGAAACAGCGAAAAGGAGGCAGAATTGAGCCATCTTAGCGCTGAACTACGTGAGCAGCAGAATATACTTCGCGCTGCAGCTGGAAGAGTGGAGGTCCTGCGACGACAGGTATGATAGTTTTGCTTGCTTTTGTTTTCCTTATGTTTGGATAATTCCCAACATTGTTCAGTTACCATTTCTAATTGTTATTGTTTTAGATTGAAGAGCTTTATCGAAGGCGACAAGCTGCAGCCGCCGCAGCCCTCTCTGAGCAGCGAAAAATGCAACAACAGGTTTGTTTACGAGCGATTTTCCGCTGCCTAACAGCGTGTAAAGGCCTGATAGGATGATGTTATCAAGCACTTTAGGCTGTAAGAGTTCAAGAAACAAGCCGCGTTACAACGATGGTTGAACGCCCTAGAGCGTCGGTAGAGCCGTTCCAAGTGAATGCTCCTGTGCAACATGAGCCAGAGCCGGATGCAAAGGACGAGAAGTGCACAGTAGTGGATGTCTCGTTGGACAGGTGGTGTTAACTTTGCAATATTCCGTAAAGCTGAGGATTTTATGGGAGATTTTGTGCTTTGTGGTTGCTGATTAGAACTAAATAATTTAATGTATTCGGCTCCGAATATTCGATCTTCAAATAATTCGGAATTTCGAATATTCAGAAAGGAGAGCGATGCAGCTCGGAGCGGAGATGAAAAGAGGTGTAGAGCAGGGATGAGCGGAATTCTAGTTTCCGGAAGTCACAAGTTCCTGAATTCTTGCCTCATGAGAGCTTCTGACTTCTAAATTTCTGGACGAAGTCGTTGGGTCACGCCAACTCAGACATGCTGCATTCATCGCTCCAAATTCCGCCAGATTTCGAACTTCCCCCATCGTCGCACTTCCGACTTCCGGTCTCATTCAGTACTTCCGCTCATCCCTGGGGTAGAGCTTCGTCTTCGCGAAAATTCTGCAATTTATGGTATATGCAAAGTCAATTGACGACTGTTAGACGTAATGTTCGGCACGTCTTCTAAAAGCTGTTTCTTGACTTCCATTACGGCATTGTCATAAGAGAGAAACAACGCTATTAGCGCCGAATTTACGACGAGTCGTTGACGGATGGAGCTGTTTTTATTGCCCAGTTTCATCTGCTAGTCATAGATGCTGATAATTGGGGCCGATAGGTTAAAAATGACCTTTCAATAGTGTTTTGGGAGGGTGCAGTGAATTCCCACAGCTTATTTTGACATCCAAATATTCACGAATTCGAGGGTCCCGAGTCATACAGGTGGTCGAACATTAGAGAACGCAATGGTTCCGTATTAATGGGAAGTTCATGTGTTAGAATATTCGAAGGCCGGAGAAAATTCGAACACTCAAAAATTCCCTGGTTCCAGAAAATTCGGTTGCTCAAAAAACGACCAGGCAGGTCCTGAAAACCAGAAGTTTCCATTATTTGAAGGAAAATATGCCGCGGAAATTAAAAATTTCCTGAATTTTCGTTTTTACGAGTACTCATGGTCGCAAAAATTTGAGTATTCGAAAAGCCGGTGGTTTCTACAATTCGGATGGTTCAAATAGTTGAAAATCCAGTTGAGTAAAGAGAACCCGAATATTTCCAATATTAAGTTCTGTGGTCTCGGACAATTGGAAAAGTCGACAATTTTTAGATTGTTGGGTTTCAAGTGAAAAATTACTTTGACTAGGTTCCTTCTAATCTTTTGTTTTTTTTTTACTATTGAATGTAGAACAGCATTCTTGAGGGACTAGAACTAGGAATCTAGGAATGTGGGATTAATCTTCTTTGCTGATAGTGCTTGTTTGCCAGCATTCAAGAAAACTAGCGTCTGGCTGGTCAGTTGACGGGATTTCACGCCAGTGACAATTAGTTTTACTCCATTTCTCCACTGGTTCTGCTTAAAATTCACGTAATTTCACGGTGGAGTGATTTTCCAAATGATGCGATTAATCGTTTAGTTCCTTTTATTCCCATAGACTCCACGACTGCATTCTTTCCTATGTCAGCCTGCCTAAAGATCGCTGTCTTATCTACGACGCTGTTCAAGTTTTTTGCAGTCCGACAAATCCCATTGATCTCTCACACTTTTCAGCGAGGATTCGGCGCTGAAACCGATACCATCACCGCCAGCGGAGCCAGCTGAGATCGCCCCATTCCTACCAAAGTATCCTCCTCCGTCAGTGAGTGATCCAGGATCGAGCAGTCGTTGTGAAGCAAGCCCATCACCACCGAAGGATCCTCATCCAACTCTGGGAGAAATCCCCACATCTAACGCGCCTGAAAAGCCCATGCGAATGAAGGAACTGATTAGGCAGCAGGAGTTTGTGGTACGTTTTTTGGATGATTGTGCTCCTGGTGGATTTTTCTTTGGTTCCATATTATTTTCTCTCCCAGGGAACAACATCATTTGCTGATAGCCTGGATGAGTCGAAACTTCGCAGTGGCAAGACAGACTTAGTCTCAATCAGGACGGATTCTCTGAAGGCAGCTAAGAGAAGGTATGTGCAAGATTCAGGTATAATTCATTTCAGACGCGATAATAGTTGAGTATTCGTGAAAGACATCTGCTTCCTCCGCCATCCTTTCCAACTGCTGCACACTTTTCGACATTCGTCCCCCCCCCCCCCCCTCTGGCGTTTTTCCTACTATTATTACCGTTGAGACACACCATAGTGACATAAAACTTACAACTAGTTGGCTAGAATCTTACCAGTTTGAAATTTAGATCATGGGCTGCTTCTGAAGGAACAACGTTGTCAGAAGCTGATACGATCCGGCGAATTTTGGAAGAACAACGAAGAGGCCGAAACCACTTCATTCCAGAGCTTCCTACTCCCCATGAGGAGCCAAAGGTGATATCCTTTTCCCGCTCTTTTGGATACCTTGATATCAGAGGGGGGGGGGGGCAGCCGAACTAAGTTGTTACTAAGTCGGCCAGTGTTTTGCCGCTTTCAAGATGCATTATTTCAGGCAGAACTAGCTGAGAATGAAAAGGAGAACTCATCGGGATCAGATAGAACAATTACTACCGACGACGAATCAGTTGTTAAGAGTGATGATGAGCCTATAGAGGTGAGTATCCAGTATTCTTTCTTAGAGAATTTTGGCAAGATTGGTGGAGTGTTAATGGACCTTCTGGATTTCAGATGGAGGTAGATCGACGAGCTGTCAAAGGAATTCTGCGACCAGTAGGGTTGAAAAAGGAGCGACGAAGAATTGAGTTCGATCCTCTTGCTTTGATGTTGGACGCTGCATTAGAAGGAGAGCTGGATTTGGTGAAGTCTAGCGCTGCCAAGGTAGGGTTTTTAATCTTTGTTCAAGAACTCATCATTGGTCCAGTTTTTATTTCCTATATTTTTCTACATTACGTAGATAATTATTTATTGCATAGTAATTGCAAAAGTTGCTTATCTGACCATTTTCTCTTCCATTTTCTGCTTTGTAGTTCTTGGTAATGTCCTAGCATTTCTCACTGATTCACTTTTCAGCTGTCCGATGTTTCTGTTGCGAATGATGAAGGCATAACTGCTCTTCATAATGCTATTTGTGCTGGACATTACGAAATTGTTAAGGTGAGCCTTACCAAAAAATCCTCATTAATTTCAAGATTTGTCTTTTTAACACCTTCCTCGTCCTTTCAGAACTCCGCTGTCTTTTCATATTTACTTACTCATTATTTTTCAGTTCCTCATCGAAGCGGATGCTGATGTGAATGCGCAAGATTCCGATGGCTGGACCCCTCTTCACTGTGCTGCCAGCTGTAACAACTTGCCCATGGTGAGAGGTCTTCTTGTTTGAACTTTACATTTTCTCGATATGTTTGACTTCATTTTACATACTTTTTTTTCTCAGCCAGATGACGTCAGGCATGCTTATTGCTGTTCACATGTTTATATTTGCCTTTTTAGGGAATGTCATCAATTAAAATTTTTTCTAACGTGTTTGTTTCCAGCCCAGCCAGTTTTCAGTGCAAAAGTGAGCAAATTGTTTGTTCAGGTTCGTCAGCTGGTCGAAGGTGGAGCATGTGTGTTGGCCTCCACTTTATCAGACATGGAGACCCCAGTGGAGAAATGTGAAGAAGATGAAGAGGGCTACGACGGCTGTCTACGGTATCTTACCACCGCCCATAATGCAACAGGGACGATTAACAATGGCAGGGTAAGCGACATTTCGATTCTTTTACTTTGAGTTTTTCGCAATGATTGCAAATATTTCTGAGATATGCAGCCATTTCTTTTTGTTTGCGCTATGTATGGCTCAGAATATGTATTGTGCTTCGCTTCCAGGTCTACGCAGCATATGACTATGATGCTCAGTTCGAAGATGAGTTGTCCTTCAAAGCTGGCGACGAGTTGAGAGTCATTAGCAAAGATGACAAGGAAAAGGTGGATTTCCTATTATTTCAAGGTGTTTTCAGGAGTATAATGCCACGTATTCTAGAACTGGTGGACATGTGAACGAGTTGGGCATGATGGTGAAGTAGGACTTGTGCCACGCACTTATGTTGCTCTTTATCCAGCTTTACGGTTCAGGAAAAGGTAAGGATGTGATCCATGTGTTACTTTTTGCTTTATTAGCTGTCAAATAATTGTTTGTTAATGGTCTTCGCTCAACTCAACAAAAGTATTTTCTGCGAAAGGAGATATTGTACAGTAGACTAGTTTAATAAAAAGTTAAAGTTTATAGATTTGCTCGAATCCATCATCTTTTTCTTGTTCTCGTTTTATATTAGATTTCCAAAACACTGGATCTCAAATGGCAATTACCATGGTTTTTTTTTGAATCTTAAAATTATTGAATCCCTTGATTTTTTTTTCACGGAATCTAGTTGAAGTTTGCATCATTTGCTTTTAATTTTTTGGTCAATTATCAGTTCTATCGGTATGTATGAATGGGTGGGAAGAAGAATGTTGTGCCATATGTGGTCTTGATTTTCAAGATGTCATGCCATTCGCATGTAATTCTTAAGTGACAAATGTCTTTATCGTTCTTGAAAGGCTTCTTAAAGCCTTCTTTTTTAATTACCACACCTGCCAGTTCACAACATTGACGTAGTAGGAACTGTTATAGATGGTTAAAAAAATGCCAGCTGTCACCTTCAATTATGTGAAAAAGAAACACCTTTCCACTTTCGATTTGCGAAAATTTTCGACTGAGGCTATCATGTGAAGCTAAATTTAGATGAGTAATGAAATTTTCTCCTAACGTCCTATAAAAGCTGACTACATTGCGGTAAATTTGTTCTTTTATAATAGAAATTCTATACCAAAAAATTGATGCAGCCGTGGTAAGAGGAAACTTGAAAGTGAATCCAGGCGAACACATCACATCAGTCTTTTTTTTATCGAGTTAGGTTTAACCCATTGACGACCGCGTGGCTCACCGGTGAGCCGCGCCCTTATTATCAGCTACTGGCCCTTACTTTCGGCATATTTTGCAGTATTTCCATGTGGATCGAGTACAACACTTCCAAACAATGCTATTCTTTTGATAACCCTGCTCCCTATCTAGATACATTGCTCACTTCTATTAGGAGGTCTGATTGAAGTTTATGTGCTGTGCCCAAAGAAAACCCTTTTGTTGTCGAAAATCCCTTTATCAGTACCCATTTATATGTAAAATGCATGAATTGTTCGCATCTAGTACCAAAGTTCTATAGATGAGTGTGGAAAAGCTACTTGTTTCGAGAAAAAGGGGATTAAGAGAGCCATCATCACCGATATTCATTAGAACTTCTTTTTTTCTAATCTTGTGCACGCATTTAATTATGACGCTAGCGGTTAAATACATCTCATCGCTGCGTGTTTAGAAACAACTTCGTCATGTTTGATTTGCCGATGGAGCACCGGATCAGTGATATGGATTAGGGCGTCTCGGCTAGCCGTGCACACATCACAACACACACACACATCCTCCTTGTTCGGGTCTTTTCCTTACAGTCTTTCGTGATTGATGTCGCCTCATTCTTTTTCTGCATAAGGGCTGAGTTGTTGAGATGTACGTAATCACTACGTAGTATGAGTTGTGTTCTTCTCGTGGAGTTTCTTCAGCTGTTGCCTCTCACAGATGTTCTATTCGCTTTTGGCTTATTATAATAATCTCATCAGTTATGCGCTGCTTTCGCAATGAGAAGGGCGACATCATGGCGGCTTTTCTCGGTTCACTGCTCTACCAGTACTAAGACCACTTTTACTAACTCTTTCATTCTCCCCTTGTCCCCTGAGAATTCTTCATTTCTATTGCATTGTATATTATAAGACTATTTATTGTGTAGAGACGCATTTTGTACACTTTACGTTTGTATATTGTTTTTTTTTTCTTTTATAGGCTTTTGATTCTTCCCCCGTCATCACATCATCATCCCTCTGTCGTCGTTATTGGGTTGCATTGCTCCATGTGCTGTGATTCTCTTCCTCCGCGCCGTATATTTGGCCTAAATGAATTGGCATTGCTCAAGGCGTTAACTTTATCACAGAGACGAATAAATTTGATTTAACGCCTCGATGGTTCGCGTTTCATTAGCGGCGGACGGACGCGCGCGAGAGAGCTATCTCGTGACGTGTGATCGTCGCGATTGCAGAAGATATACGTCAAAAGCACTCTTGGCGCGGAGCCGGAAGTACCGAGGCGTTTGAACAAGAGGTTGTATGTACATCTAGGAGCGGAGAGCGTATCAGAACGAAAGTTCGAACAGTTATTCGACTTCGAATAAGTCGAAAACCCGAATTTTTGAAAACGAAAGAGCCCTACATGCACTAGGAACCCAGTGAAGCTGTGCAGCACGATTACAGTTGTATACGTCGCGATCAAGGGCTTGTTTTTAGATGTGCCCTTCTTCTTCTTCTTCTCTCTCTCTCTCTCCCCACCGGCTGACATCCTTCCCTCACTTGCTGGTAACTCTGATAAATGTGCGGCAAGAACGAAGTCCGAATTGCGTAATACGTCGCGTACAAAGACCAGCGGCATCTGCCCACAGCTGCTCCTATCCTCCCCTCAATTGCTGCTCGAGCTTTCCTCTCTTCAGGGGAGGATGACAGCAGGTGGGGGACAACGCTCAAAAATTGGCTTCGACCTCAACTATGATGTACTACGGTGTTAGAGCTGCATTCACAATGCAAAATTGTCAAGTAGGGCGGTGAGGTTTCCTCATTCCTCGAATTTTTGAATATAGCCTGAAATCGAAGATTTATTCAAATTTATATTGTTACTATTTATTCTTTAGTGGGTTACTTGATCGGCAAGAGGTTAATAGAGAAAACTGAATTGAGGCTCGCCTTCGTCGAAGCTCATTTACCATTTTTGCTCTTGGAGACGGAAGAAAAACACAAATCTGTAAAGAAATGATTATTTGGAGGGATCGAACCCCAGAAGCTCTGCTTACCACTCCACCACGTTGCTGGTGCTGCAGTCTTGTCAATTTAGGAGGTGTACATGAGCTCCTCTGTGTTGTAGAAAATTCCTGAGGCTGCATGCATCATTAAGATTATCCAAGCTACCATAGATGTACTAGTGCCCCGAAATTTACCCATCTTTAGCACGGCGTGAACATGTTTACCTTGGGTAATCCCAATGATGCATTCAGGTCCTGGGCGTCGAGAGTAAAATTATTACATATACGGAGCAGAATGTGGACAGAACTTCAAACCAAGCGGGTTTCGTTCCAATCTGTGAGGTAAGCCACTGTAGGCTCTATGACTACTAGCTATGAACCCAACAATGCATTACTAGCTGCTGTTGAGTGTTTCTTTTTTCGGGAACGTTCTTAACATCGTCGTGAAGCCCCTTAAGTGAGGATATTTATTCAATTAGTGAAAGTGCCACCATGTGTGTTCACCCCCGTAAGCGGCATTGATCCAAGGCAATGGAGAGCCAGAGCATACACACAACACAGCACTCTTATCCAGGTGTTAAGAATGCTGAGAGACACCTGGATTAGATCGCGACTCCTTTATGTGGACGCCTGCCGTGGATTTGCTGGACATCAATGCGTTTTTACATCGATTTAGCGTTGCGATGCACTAGTCACTTGAACGAGAATCGAGCCAAACGGCTTTAATTTGTGACGCGTACTTTAGATTAGTTGCTCAAGAACTTAGCATGTGGGTGCTGCCGTTTTATGTCTGCAAGCCGAGTTTCCAGAGTTGATTAAACAGCTCACTGTGCACTAACTGTTTCATTTAAGGTGTACACATTGTGGCAGTATTTGGTCTCATGACTACCACGTATTCTTCCTTGAAGTAGCAGCTATCCATTGCAATTTCGACACTAAAAAGCTCAATTCTTCTAGTCTCAGCAATCACCATTTGACATTGGGACTTGTGTAAAAGAAGGGATAGAAACAATCTTGTTATGGTATTTGAAGTGCTAACTGTGACAACACCATAGGAGATAAGCATTTTGTTTTTCAGGTGTTAGTTGCTCATATCTATGATTTTTTCAGGGTAGCTTCATCTCGGAAATCGACAAAAAATCATTTTTTTTTCTGGATTCGGCAAGTCTGTAGAAGTAGATGCTCATAGGCTTTAATCTCAACTGCGGCTCTGCGTTCGGTTCACAGTTATCTGAGTAGGACCACGTTCTTCTCAAATAGGGTACTATGTATTACAGTTCAAAACATTATTCAGGTAAAGCGTACTTCTTTTACCCTTGGAGCATTTTTTGAAAGGTGTCTAAATAACCTGTAAGTCCGTGTCGGTCGCATGTTGAAGAAAAAGAGCTCGTTTTGTGAGCTCCATATTCATGCTTTGCACCATCGCTTTGTTCTGTCCTATCTCTCGGACTTCTTTTAGATTGTTTTTGCATTTTTTCATCCAATTTAGTCGCTGTGGTATCGCTGCTCCTGTTTTTTTAATTATACCAGTCTTTATTATATAGGAGGGTTTATATTTATTCGTTCATTCACAGAGGTGAAACATGCCCACATGTACACAATAATTCAAGGCTGAGCGAATAAAATAGAATCGTCTATTCACAATTATTACAGTAAATTACTGCTACACCTTAGCCATAGTGTCAGCTACATATCCATGTTAACCGTACAGACTAGTGCCGTTGGAACTGCTTAGGACCACGAGATTTTAAGGTTCTCGTTTCCACGTCTCCGAAGAGACAAATGAAACCACATCAACAAACACTTGCGCGGGTTCCCGAAGTTGGTCGAATTAATTAGTGAAGAACTAGTGAAGCGCTGCGAACTCTTTTGCATTGATAACAAGGCTTCAATAAGTGTTTTTTAGCTGCATTTAGTGACTGGCTTAGAGCACTTGTTTTTTCCCCTTTCAGAGGTGCTGCTCATCTGATTATAAGGAGTACTGCCAGCTAGCCTCTGCACCCGGGCTCGCTAGCACTGTTCAGCAGTGGGTAGACTTTACAGCGCGTTTTTAGGGGAAAACCATATATTTGGATGTCAACAGTTGCTCTCTCGATTGTTCAATGTTTTAGCTGATTACTCCGTAATTTACTAATAAATATTGAAATATTGAAATAAGGCTAGTGACCTCTGACTGACTACATGAGCCGCACGCTAACGACGTCCATGCTGTATGAGTATAAGAATATCATCTTGCACAATTCTCACACTACTCAGAGGGTGTATATGCTCTTCTTTACGTTGCTCAACTGATAGAACAACACGGAAGACTCACCTTCTTTCGGCTGCGATAAAATGGTGAAGACAAATCATTCATAAAGGAACGGCTTGTCAGGCAAATGACAGCTCGTCCGTCTTGCATATGATTGGTGCTCAACACCTGTGCACTCAGACGTCTTTGCGGCACATTTCTATGATGCAGAGTCTGAGGATCATAGAGTATTTGCTGGCCACACGTACTTACTATGAAAATCTTATGTGGTTTAACGAACAGAATCGAAAAGAAGAGCGTGAACAAAACTCTAAAACCAAAAAGGGTGTATGGTCCTTTAGCGAGCGAATTATGCATCAGTAAACATAAGTGAGACGAGACGTATAATTTTCCTGACGTAATTCCCCAGGAGGCAAGTGCTTGATGCAAGTATGTACGTAATACACAGGAATAATTGGGGAGCAGTGTTGTATTAGGTCAAATCTCCTACAGTGGTTCAGTGGAAAATCAGGTAAATAAATTCATAATTGCCGGCGAAGCCCAGTTTTGATGGAAGCGAGACTCAGATCACTGAATACTCGGGCAAATTTGTATATAAATGATTCAAATATTTGGGCACTCGAACAATCGAATACTCAAAGGCAGGGGTCCACCTCATTCTCGTGGTTGAGTTAATGGCAGATTCTGCATCTCCTCGAAACGCTGAATCCAATGGTATCGGTAAATTGTCTCAAAACGGTCTCTAAACCCAACTTCCGAGACGCGGTCTGTAACAGTTTGCTAGCCCGAGTTGACCTGTGAAGCAGTTGATCTTATCGATTGAACACGGCAAGACCCGTTGGTCAACGCGGCAGCAGTGGCGGGCAGCCAGCACAGCTTGGAGCGATCTGCCTCCGGGCTCCAAAAATGTAGCCAGTTCCACCCTTTCGAAAACGGGGCTTTCGTCGCTTCCGATCCTGTTGGTGTACATTAGTGAGATCAACATGGCGAGAAGGTCCAGGATATGTCAGTACCTCCAACAGGTGGAATGAGGTGGGCCCCTGGTTTTAGAAGAGATTATACATTAAAATACACATAAATACAATGGCGACTCCATGTTTACGAAACACTTGATTTTGGCATTAGACAAGATTTTTCGCACACACATCTGGAAGCAAATCAATGGACTGATATGCGGGTTTCAATTTTTCATTAGGTAATCCCCAGAATCGACAGCGTGCTGCATATGTACATATGTCACAGCTACTGTGTTCTAAAATGTGCGCTCAGTGAATAGTAGCATTTGGAGAACGGTTGGAACTACAGGTACTCGAATCGCAATTGTATTCTCCCGCTAAAATGGTTTTTTTTTTGAAATGCCAAGCATTTGGTATTTGAATATTCGAAGCCTGTTGTGAATGAATTATAGTGAGTTTCACCGGCGAATATAGTTGTGCAGATGTTAGAGAAAGAGAGAAAGCGAGAAATAGTGTTATGTGCGGAGAGGCAGGAGGAGAATGCAGATCAAGGGCACAAATACTCAACTATCGTCATTTTTGAAACGGACTGTTTTGTTCGGACTATCACCAATCACCCATAGGGCATAATCATAATAATCTCATAATCATACGACACCCCCTTATTTTGCCGCATCACTTCCTCGATCCTCATGTTATTTCCTGAAATTTTTTTCAGTAACCATGAATCCACATCTCTTCCAGGCCTTTTTAATGTAGTTACGAGGAATAATCGAACCAGCTAAGCAGCTAATCCCCTACGCGTGTGTTGACCGGCAACGCTACTGCCATCCTAGGGTTTCCTGCATTGATTCGCTTCTTTATGTGCAGTGTATTTTCCTGTGCACTAGTCACTTCGAATAAGGCAATACCCCGGGAATGAAGTGAGTGCTATCTCGGGTTAGCATCAAATTAGCTGCAGCAATAGGCTTGAGGTCAGATGCATGAGGGGTGAGTGACTAAGTTGATTTCATTCACTCTTAAGCAAGGCGTTTCCTATTCCTGCGAAATTCCACTGGCTTCAATATTTAAGCACAATTTTTCCTGAAGTAAAATTGAATCGGAGTGATTTCTTGACACCCTGGACATTCTTTATTATCCAGTTAACACTAAATTACTACAAAATAGTGTTATGTGTATTATATATTGCGGGGGGGGGGGTACTGACGTACTAGCACTTCATATTGAGCACGTCTTCAAAGCATACTTCAAACATACTCGAATTGCGTGTCTGAAAACACTGAAAGAGAGAATTATGGATACCCCTTAATCCAGAAAAAAAAACAAGAATTTACCTGACCGTGTGCAAGAGCAGAATCACAGATCAAGCACAGAAATACGGCCAGGTCATAGCCTGTATTTGGGCTTGACAATCCCCCCCCCCATCCCTCCCCCCTCTCCCTTCCTCCACCTCACCCCCCCCCCACTCATTCTCTGCCTGATTGCTGCTAGAAGAAGTGAGGCTTTAACAGCAGCAGGGGGGGGGGGATAATGGTATAATGGTAGTATGAAGGACAAGACGGCAGTATGAAGGGCGAGACCTCAAGAAATAGGCTTTGATCATAGCTTATTGCGAGGCCTGGTTCCGGCTTGTCCAAACTTAGGCAGTGAGATTTATTGTGCTGGGAAATGTTCACAAAAACTCAATCTAACTACAATTATTTAAAGGAATTCACGTCAAACCTCCAGAAATTGTAAGGCTCTGATTTTCTGATTTGTAACGACGAAATTTTCACATCATTGAACAGAATGAGTTTCGTGGGTCAAATTTAGCCGTAATGGACAAAATGGACTTCAACCTGCGGATCTCGAACTTCGTTTATGTAGCATAGTTACTAAAGAAGCTAGACCACATCATGTTCCAGGGAATTATTTCCGGAACATATTCTAGTATTATTAATATTCAATTTATTTACTCATTTGTTTACAACACCGAATTACTTTGTAAATTTGACAGTAAATTCCTGCATCAATTTTCTGAGCCTAAGCTCAGAAAGCTTTGCTGAGAAACTTGAGAGTAAGTAATTGGGAAATGAAACAACAGGAATGAGAGTGAAACATCAGAGAAAGTTCGATGCTATGGACAGTTTCAAAAACGACGATAGTTGAGCGTTTGTGCCTATGAACTTATTTCTCGCCTGCCTCTCCGAATATCACACTATTTGTGTGGTATCCTCTTCCTCTAAAATCGTCACAACTGTGTTTCCCAGTGAAACGCACTATAGCAACATGGAGAGCCTAACACCTTCTCACATTTCCTCGACACCTGTAGAGCTCCTCCTTTTCGAACATTCGAATTATCTTCCTATTTGGAATCGAATAAGTGTTCTCTTATCTCTAAAGAGTTGATTATTCTTAAACATAGTAAAAAAACTAGAACTGATCTGCACTACCAAATTATTGTATTACAATCTTCACTAACAATCACCTTTGTGAAGTGACCGGTGAATCGTAGACAAAGAAAAATTCCAGGGAATTTCCCAGGAATCCCTACACATCCCTACACTAGTTTGGCTTACATGGCTGAATCAATTGGAATTCTTCGGAAATACTAACATATTCTGCAATCCTTGTGTCAGCTGTTACTCATTCCTTTGTTTGCCTCATCACTGTTCCCTCCCTTCAATGGAGTTTTTTGCATTGGATCCCTGCCTGGGTTCCAGCTGTTTGTAGATTCTTAAAACAACAACTATTTTTATTCCGTAAAAAATATTCGTTTGGTCTGGGAGATGAACCTCAACGAATAAAACAGCAAATGTCAAATATAAAAGATTGATGATGGTGTTGTTCATATCGACGATTTCAAAATCTGCCCTTGAAATTTTCTGAGAAGTCATTCAAAGTTTCTTGTAAGTGCTGAAGGTCTCCTGGCAACAATTTCGAATTCACCCAAACCTTGGGCCATAAATTCCCGAGCAATGATCGAACATAAGAGAAGAGTGTCTTCTGGACATCAATCTCTGGGAAATTCGGCTTGGAAAAACCCGACGGAGTTAGTTTTCCAAAGCGGCAACGCAAGACTCACGATGATGGATGAGCGCGGCTTTCAGCAACAGCTCGTTGTGGCCCATGCTGGCCGTCCTTGTTTGCAAATGTATTGTTTCCGTGTCTTTTGGAAGTATTCACCCTGATAAATATGGAATTTTTTTTATTGTCAAACTTTCTCAGTGCACGGATTTTCAGTAGGTAGTTATATTTATTCTCTTTAGATTTCTCTTTTGCTGAGAAATAGAATAAAGTGAAGTAACATGTGTTGCACCTTATTGAATAGCAAAGATATTTTATTTTATTCTCACACATCTCTATTTTCTGCTACTTCTCAAGTCGTAGGTGATGCTCTGGTAAGGCTAGTATTTGTTGAAACATAGTTATTCGTCTTTCCTTTCCGAAATGTCTTTGAGCATGCGCTTTCTTGTTGACGTTACTGTTACGTTACTTACAGTGTTAGCTCAATCCCCATGCAAGTCTGCTCGATTTCGCCTTCCAATCCATCTAGATCTGGCGCTTCTAGATGTTTTCACATCTTTGTTTATTTTATGCATTCTCTGCTCCTTATAAAACGACATGAATGACTGATACTGTGATAGTAGACCACCTCAGTCCTATGATAACATAATAAGTTCCTATTTTTCATTTTATAGTGCCGAAATGCTAATTCTATACAGAAATAATTGACGAAAAGTGTGTCAACTGCACAACATAGGGCGGCCTTCTGATTGTCTGCCACATCCACACATACCACAGTCATCACAATTCTCAATTCTGACCGGTCCGCTCAATCCCTGCTCAAACATAACCGCATTCCTTGCAATAAAGAGCGATGGATAGCATGTGGAGGAACTCATAGATTAATCAACTTACTTTTTCAGTCACAGGTTTTGAGTTTGGCACTAACACGACATGGTTTTTTCAGCGCACTGATTTGCTTCTTCAATACGAGTGTATTAAATAAATAAATAAGTGAATAATACTGCAATGTCGTTGCGGCATACAAATTGACTTTCGTTCTATGACCGGACATTTTGAACGAGACTTCAAAGCCTTGAGAACAGCCTAACGCTGAATAAGAACACTTCTTCAATTCGCAAAAAATACGTCATAGAAATGATTCACAGCAAAGCTTGGATTGCTTCTTTACATCATCTTGATTAAAATAACAACCTTCTGTGTTATTTTTCTGCTCTAGTGCGCAGTAAATCACTTGCAGCAATGTCCTAGCGCCCTAAGGTGATTGACTCTGTCAGCTCTGCTTATGTACATAGCTGTGCTTGCAGTACAAGTATATGTGTAGTGTATAAGTCGTGAGCAGGCTGTATATCCTTATAGAAGCATCCCAGATATCTTAAATCAATAAACAAAAATAAAAACAAAGGTACCTAATATCCGTTTCGTTCCTTCCACTAGACTGAGAAAATAGGAAAAGAATAAGACCGCATCAAAAGAATAAGTTAACATTTTCCAAGGTTAGGCCTTGCAGTTGGGATGGGAGGGCCTTCGCCCGCTAATTAGTGAGTTATAGTGTCATGTGTGCTTTTCTTGCGTAGGGGAAGGAAGCCGTAATCAGGGGGTTTAGCCGTAATTAGAGTTAAACGTTCGGTAATTTTGTTAATTGCTACCTTCAATTGATCTTACAAGGGCTAGTTAAAACCATTGCCCTACCTCGTTTTCGTGTTTAAGCTTTCAGTGGAGTCTGAATCTCCCCGACATGCTGAATCCAGCGGTATATATAAAATGGTATGAAACAGTCTTTTAACCAACTTTTGAACATTTCTCCGGACTGGTTCTGCAACGGATTGCCGGGCAGGTCAAGACGTGTGAGCCAACGTTGCAGTCATGGCGGACAGCCAGCACTCATGGGCCGCTCCGCCCAAGTTCTTCACGAAATCTCCACATTAGATCCTCCAAAAAGAGGGGTTTTCGTCGCTTTCATGAAAACTGATGTGCATTTTTAAAACAGCATGGCGAGGAGATCAAGGATTTGTTGGTATCTCCAAGATGCAAGGCGAGGTGAGGCATTGCTTCTAAGCAGGGACTCAGGAAATTTCACCATTTTCTGTGTTCAACTTATTGAGTCTACGTATTAATGCATGATGAGCATTGTCCCAAGAGGAAAACTATGTAGTGTTGACGAAATATTGAATTGTTGCGACGCTCAGCCCCGACCATCGATCAGGTGGATCCAAACCCAAACTCGATCTTTTTCAGGTAAGTACGTACATCGCCATCGAGCGTGCTCGTGCGACAGTATTCAGGTTGAAATGACAACTAAAATTTCTAATAAAAATTCATCGGGTCCTGTGCTTCCATGAATTTTTGGTCTTGGTGTTCTCCGGTGGTCCCAAGTGGGAGTAACTGCAAATACATAGGATGAGCATCCCCATCGATCACATGCGCGGAGCTGACAGGTTTTTACTTCTGCTGAGAAATGAGATCTTGAGGAAATTCGGCGAGAAGCTGCTGGAGCATCTTCATTGAGTTTTTCTTCCTCTATTCAAGTAATGGAGGCAATCGAAAAAAAAAAACAAAAAAAAATAGGATGAAAAGATTTGCGATTGAACAGAGAATGTTCGAGTTGGAAATGGCAAAAGATTTCAAAAAAAAGACAACCTCGATAGTTTTCGAGGTTATTTTTCCCGGAGCAATTCTTGCGTAGACGTCTGGATACTCACAGCTTTCATATATGACGTTGTTGTTGTTGAAAACGACTAGTAGGATAATTACATAAGTATGTATGGTGAGTCGCAGCCTATTGCAATGCATAACGTAATAAATATGTAGGCGCTTATTTTAACCTAATAAACTAAAATAAGAAGCTTGCATTACTTCATGAGCAAATGGTATTTTAGGGACAGCAAATAACCTACTAGTTTAATCTAATATGTATCCACGAGGAATTAGGACTCGTTCCGCATGCATGCTCTGGAATAAGGTTCTCATTCTGCTTCGCTTCTTTACGTTTTTCTCGATTTTTCCGAAGATTCTTCAGTTCAATTTTGTTTTCTATTCATTCACATTACCTTTCATTTTCTTACCCATACAACATAAACTACCGGGTAGGCTATAAGTTAATGGACATTTTGCGCTATGAACTCTGTACTATGTTGAGCCTGACCAGGTTGTTAGTGGATATATTTATTTATTGTTTCGCCTAACGTTTCGAAGTGACCGTCGTCTTCGGACGGCTAAAATTGGCTCACAGCTTTTTATCTGTGTTCTAGGCCGCCAAACGTCCCCTCCCACTCTGCTAGTTTCAACTTTCTCTCCAGCTTACTACCTCAAAAACTCTCAGGACGAAAGACCCACCCTATATCCACCGTTTCTGCGGAAAAGTCCGCGCCAGTTGTGACCGTCGTTGCGGACGAGTGAGAGACACTCCACTGTCCACATTCAATGTTGTTTACGGTCTATGGGTTAGGTTTAGGTCTCTACAGGTTTCTACAGTCTACAACTGGTCAGGCTCAACACAGTGTAGAGTTGGTATCGCAGAATGTTCAGGTTTAGAGAAGAAAGAACATGGAGATTAATGGACATTGTTTGATTTGGCTTATTTCTCCGCGATAGTGATGTGTTTTTCGCTGTGCAGAATCTTCTTCAACAGAGCTGAATTTGGGTTATTGTCCATCACAAATACGCCTTGAAAACCTGTGAGATAGCGAAAGAATTTTAGCTCAAATTCGCAATGCTGATTTTTGATACTGGTACATGCACACTAATTCAGCACGCAATTTCTGAGTAGAACAGCAAGAAATACAGCATTTGATAACACATGAATTAGGCATTATGAGCTGACGCTGCAACGTATCCGAGGATAAAGTAGGTACTTGTTTTCGAATTAGGTTTTCCTAAGTACTCGAAAGTGTAGCAATCCATTTTCGTGCACGGCCAGCTATCCGCCTATTCTGAGCAAGGTAATCCTGTCGATCTTTAACCGCAGTGCGCAGCAATCTCATCGCCTATGGTTTGGCTCAGCTGCTTTATGAGCTGTTCACACTACGCCACCTTCCAGAATTTGATTATACACTCAAGGATAGAGACAGAGAGAGCAACATTTGACATGGAGAGAGACAGAGAGGAGTAAAGTAAGGGTAGCGTAGCTCTCAGAGTGCCGCTGAATGGGGTTAGCCGCTGCTGTCTTTAGCAGCCACAGGAGGAGGAGGAAAAGCAGACCTCCTGCCCCTCCGCCGCTCATACGGCGGATTTCCCTAATCAATCGACGCAGCACTCTAGGTTTTCGCCTTCGGTGTTAGTTCCCCTGTTACATGCAAAATTCTCCCGCTCATCCGGAAATTTCTGGAACACTCGCTGCTGGCGCTATTTCGGTGGCTGCTTATCCGCGCTGCTGATCTGTGCTGGCCGTTCACTAATTTCCGTTGTCACGCTCCCATTAGCCAGGCAGGCGACGACGACGACGACGAAGCAGAGAGGAGGAGGGGGAGCGACACTTCCCTATAATACACTCCCAGCCACTACGTTAGCTCTCACTTTGCAGTTCGTTACCTCTCCAGGGTCTTCGTGGATTCAGCTTTTTCTGGACTATCGCAATAATCACCAAACAACTCGTACCTATTCACCACTCTAGCTGCACGGCCACTTTTCCTTATCCGGCATCAGCGCACTGCCTAATGCGATTTATGTCATATTATGGATTGAACATGCATACGTACGTACTAAGACATAACTCAGCCTGCTCGGCAAAATCCCTCCGCTGGCCGTATTTTGAAAATTCTGGCAAATTTAGAACCCGACAATCGATTCCAACTTTCCATACCGCTCCATCTCAGCTTCATATCCCATTTTGCACCTGCACATTATGTGGTGTCGCAAATTACGTGCTGCCGGCACGCGGAGGCAACTTCGCCGAGGCTTCGTTGTTGATGGTGTTCTAGCCCTGGCGAAACAGCCAATAAGAAGCCGAACACGTCTCGTCCCGAGGGCACAGAGGAGTACGGTGAATCCTGAGGGCTAATTTACTCGGCTAGAGGCACTTGTCTTTCTTGTGTTTCTATTCATTCAATTGTTCACTCATTCACTCATTCATTTTTCAAATTTTAAAACAGTTTGGTTTGTCCACATATCCTAGTGAAAGTGTCCTTGCTTAAGCTTTCTTTCCAGTATTTTTCTATTGACGAATATTACAAGGACAGCTCCTAGTATTTTGGTAATCCGTTGTTGCTGCATCGCATGTAGAAGCTTCTTGTACATGTAATACCTACTTCCCCAACCATCTTTTCCTTCTTACCTGCTACCTGTCTTGCTTCCCAGTTCGTTTCAAATGGTTTCCTGAGAGCGTTTTCTTCCGGAGTACTGGTAAATTTTTGCCTTTTGAAGTCTATTCCGTAACCTTGGTACCATTTCATTGATTTTTTTCACTGCTGCAGATCCGAACAGAGGATCACGGAATCTCATTCACACCCACATCCGTAAACTAGAGCTTCCGAGAAATCCTAGACTAAGCGAGTAGTAGTTGCTCTCGGAATAAAAGTAAAATGTTGATTTCGTAGTCAAACATAACTGAATTATACTGGGCACGACTTACTCCTTTTACAACACATTTGTTTATTTTGAATTTATTATTTATT
The DNA here is from genome assembly GCA_037903475.1 of Ancylostoma caninum. Classification (NCBI taxonomy): domain Eukaryota; kingdom Metazoa; phylum Nematoda; class Chromadorea; order Rhabditida; family Ancylostomatidae; genus Ancylostoma; species Ancylostoma caninum. The sequence continues at coordinate 1,332,989 of JBAJFG010000446.1, forward strand.
TATTTATTCATTCATTCATTCATTCATTCATTCATTCATTCATTCATCCATTCATTCATTCACTCACTCATTCATTCGCTCAATCATTCAACCTCAAAGTGTTCTCATCCATATCCTTGAGTGGAGTGTTTTCTTGCTTCCAAATGAATAATTTCTTTGTATTCATCTTTCTCCGGTGCCCGTAAGTATAACCAATCCTGTTAAATGATCCTGCTTTGGCGGTGACCCAGAAGTTTTTTACTGTTCAAGCTATAGTGCTTGTTATTGGTCACCAAAACCGATCTCATTGTTTTGAGTTCTGAAAAGTATCCGATCTCTCTCTCTCTCTCTCTCTCTCAGAATGACTTTATTCTAAAACTCTCGATAAATTCACGTCTAATCTTTTGGTGGCTTCAATCGTTTATGCTTCTCAATGGGGATCTGGGTGATGTCATCAAGATTCCACTTGTAAGAAAGCAAATATCATATTTAGCTTGTGAAAGAATTTATAAGAACGAATAAGGAAAGAAATATAAATTTTTATGACTTGGTGTTTGATAGAGCGATGTCAAGTGAACTTCCGTCATACTAACCACTCAAAATGACGCAGCGCTTGTATAATACGTAGTTCTTCGCTCATCCTATAGTTCATCTCTGTGGATGACAGCTTACGTAACACACGAAATCCGCCTTTGACAGGAGTGTATCTACGTAGTTCTTTTGTTCGTTGCTTTGAAGTCATGCGCACTATCCACCTTATCGGGGAACTCAAGCTATTATACGTGTTTTCAGATAATAAATTTAAGTACTTCTTTACCACTTTGCATAGTCCAGTCCTCAGGAGATACGGTCTTTCGTATATTCTCTCTTTACTTTCCATCTGTCTTCCCTCTCACTCTTTTTCCTCTCATTGCCATATCTCATTGTTCTGCTCAACCACGGTCATCTAACGTTTTGAGTAAAATGAAATTAAATACGTGGAATTCTAACCGCAGTTTCCCGTGAAAGCGAAAAGTCGGAAATAAAAAAGTTCACATCTACATCTGTTTTCCTATTCGTCATCATATTTTCTATGTTTCCTAGAACTCATTACAGCTCCTCATAGCCCATTATAAATCGCGGAAATTACTTCCCGTAAAGTTTTGTGGTCTAAACGACGATAACGTATGGATGATTATTACATGCGAAGTCCATGTAAAGATATATAAGAACAACAAAATAGGAAAGGCAAACGAAAAGCCCTAGCTACGTAGATGACCAGCTCTAAAAATATAAGAAAAAAATTTTAGCATGTTTTACTTAGCCACAGCTACTACTTGTTAGGAGAGGATTTTAGTGCTGATTTTAGTGCTGCACTCTTAGTGCTAAGAGTGACCATTTTTTCTGGAATCTCCTCTAGTTTGCTTGCTTTCTTCCACTTTGAAGAGATGGATAAGAAATAATTATTTCAACATCTTTTAGGTGGTAGAATTACTTCATTTCTGTAGATAGCTCTTAGAGCAACCTAAAACCGTCCCAACACCTTTCCTCAAATTCGAGATCCTTCCTTTCGTTGCGGCCACAGAGCCTCTAGAATGCCAAGCAACCATGCACGTGCTGCTAGTTTATGTTGGTTTTTGTGTGGTACGCCGAATTTGCCACTACGACTTAATGGTTGTTGAGAGAAGCGAGGCTCTCGACTCTTGTGTTACTCTGATTCTTGGTTTTGAGAAGAAACCACTGCCATTTTCACCTTACGCTTTTTATTTAACTCCAAACAGTTTCCTTAAACTGCTTGTTCCAGAGCTGCTGTTTAACGTTTACGCAACGCATGCATGCTCTGCTAAAGTATTCCCACACGACTTGGCATAACCGCTGCGACCATAGTTAAGGAATATTATGCGCTATTTATGGTTGATGCGCGTCAAATCTGACGCGTCGGCCTGAAATTTCACGAAGTTTTCGACGCAGTGAAGATCACAACGCAGTTTGTTCGCGCTGTCGTCGCGACGGCAAAATCAGGAACACTCGCATCCTGCCAAGAATTCTCTTCTCCTCTTCGTTCTGTATTATGTATCGCCGCGTCAAATTGGACGAGCATCAGCCGTAAATACCGCCTTAGAGAAAATGGGGGGACGGAGGTGAAAATAAGCTAAAATGTAGTAAAATCAACAAAATGAACATGTAAGAAAATCTTGTAAGAAATCAGCATCAGGTAAAAAATGTGAATATCGGATTTGCAATAGCTTTCCACAGCTGTTCATATCTGCAGCTGACTGCTGGATCCTTCTAATTATCTTAAAGGCAGCACCCACGGAAATGTTCGACCTCGTGATTTCGGTACAATTCGGGGTAATCAGGTGCGCCTAACTCACTGTTATAATGCTGAAAACAGTAAAAACCATCGAAATCGCTGTTTTCTGGAACCCTCAGTTCATCGATTTCAAGCAGGTTGGTCCGAGTTGCGCGACCTGTTCGGTGTGGACCATCCAAAAAAGTCAATCCCGCTGCCTTTTTTTGTCAGCTGTTTTGCGGGCGACAGAGGTGTTTGGCCACGTTTTGCGGCGTTCCTAAACTTTATGGAAGAAAACAAACTTTGGAAAAGATAGTCTGACCAGTCAAGATGTAGAAGAATCACCAATGAATTGTAGAACAAACTCTAAGCAGTGAAAAATTCGAAAACGCGACACTGGCGAAGATAAACCATACAAGTAACTAAACCAGCACATTTCTTGTGAAGTGACAGGTAAAAAATTCATCATGCTAACAAGTGCAAAAAGGAAAGTTAAAGAGCAAAAAATATGTTTTGCAATAAAAAGGAAAGAAATGGCTAACCACCAAATCAGCTGGCAGAAACGATCCGTTGCCGCCACGGCTCGATCGAACGACCCCACGCTGATCCTGCTGATCCAGGATCTTGGACATTTCACTAATTATATCCGAGAAACGGTTGAGTTTTGCGCGCTACTATCTTCGCCAAATTGTTAGAACCATTGTTAAGGCTCAGAAACGATCAAAACCTCAGATATGAAAATTTCCGTGGGTGCTGCCTTTAAATCGAGATGAATAGTTATTTTTTGATGTTTCGTCATGGCGAGCTGGTTAAGCCATTCATTCATTCACTCATTCATTCATTCATTCATTCATTCATTCATTCATTCATTCATTCATTCATTCATTCATTCATTCATTCATTCATTTCCCTGTTATCAAACCTCTTCAGACTATTATTTCTGGAACAAAGGCCGGGAATGTCACGCATTCAAACAGTTACACTCTTATGAAGCACTGCGATGATGACATGTAATAAATCAGTTGTGTACCTCCAAGTCGACTTTTTTCCATTATCAGCAGCGCACTTTCACGTAATTGCATAGCTTCAGTGGCTGCTAATCCATGTGTGATATGAATGAGTCGCCACTGAGTTTTACAGAACACCAGTATGTTTTCATCGCTGAACACTTTGCGAAACAGTTCCTCCTCGTTGGTTTCTGCACCTGGTCGAAATCTTCCGGGATTTTGTTCTCGAAACATAATACCTTGTTGCGCTTGACTTACTCATATTCTTCGACTGTGAACAGTTTTCACTTTAGAGAGAGTGATAGGGTCATACACCGGAAAAGCTTCAAGATATGATGACTCAACTAATCCAACTTGTTCTAACCTAGGGGTTCCGTAGTGAATTTCAGGATACTCTTCAAATCAGGACGCTATAATTGTTTTGAGTAACGCAAAATGCACAATGGTTCCGAATAAAAAATGCTCTAAATAAATCCTAGAGCAGTTTTGGAGACTGTGGTGATCAGGAGCCACTGGTACGCACATCAGAAGCTGAGCTTTAGCACTATTTATGTCTGCGGATCCGCACATCCTACTGAACTCCGCGCTTCTGGTCCATTCTTCTCCAAGCGTCGTGTGCGTGGGGAGCTACTCTACTGGTGCCTATATACCATTGTAACTAGCCAGAGTGAAAGTGTTGACGACCCTGTTAACGTGTAAATTTGGAGTGTTAACAACCTTACCCTGGGTAATCCCAATCTTACATGCTGAAGTCCCATTTGTATATGTCTTTTTGTGGCTCATCCGGTTTGTGAGCACTTGTCATTTGTATTATTTTCTGTCATGGACTAAAACGCGCTGGTTAGAGGCATGCTAACAATCGCGAAGATTTCGTCGCGACGCAATCTTTACATTTTTGCCAGCGCGATTCTATCGTATACGTAGTACCGGTCATGTCGCTGCAAGATGAGAAACTAGAATCGCATCCGCTTGCTGCATTCGTTGCTTATAATGACGCTACTGGCATGATTAGGCATTTGTCCTAGGCTATGCGATTGTATCGCGGCGATGTGAGTCGCCGCGATACAATCGCATAGCCGGAAGCAAACGCGGTGGATCACCACAGGTAGAAGACATAGACACGTGAGAAGAAAGCGTTCGAGAGAGAAAATAACGTCGATAAAATATGTTTTTACATCTCAAGAAACGAATTTAAGGATTTTTTTTTGCTGGCACAGGATCCGAATACGTTCGCGAAAAGCACCTGCTTAGGCATTGATTTGCTCCATCGCGTAGTGCTGGTAGCGCATTTTGTGGCAACTTTGATTCTATGTTTGTTGGACCACTAATGAGTCCTTGTCTTGCTCAAGCTCATCCTGAAGGGGGCCAATCTCTACAGGGTGGCTGAAAAGTATTGGCTCCATATTCTCTCAAATGACTTTTTTATCTTAACCAGCACGCCTTCAGTCTAAAACACTCTCAAACAGACTTCTTGTGAAGTTCATTTTTCTTTTTCTATTTCTTTTTCATATTTTCTCTTTTTCTGCGGATCGACTCTCGATTAGTTGATCACGAATGGTGGCCTTCCTCCGCATCTGACTCTCATACTAATAATGAAGTTCGCCTCTTTCTTCGCTCCTCGCGCAAAATCGCTCACCTGAAAGCTTCATTTTAGTTTTTTCTCGGAAGTTTTTCTGGACCAATACCTCTGCCAGTACTTGTAGCCCAGCAAATTTTAGTGAAATGATAGAATTTCGTACCTTGCCGCAGTCTGCATTCTGTACGGTGTACAGGACAGCAAACTTTCCGCCCACGTTCTTAATGGTCTCCTTCACCATTCTCTTGTCGTAGACCACTCCCTTGGACTTGGTGTAGTCGTCGAGCTGGAGCAAAGTCAATGCTCTTTTGCACTACTTGCTTCTACCAGAGATTGGTCAACCTACAAGAGATTTCATCGTCTTCATGTGCGTGTCGTTCAGCGACGGGTCGAACTTTCTCTTGGTCACCACTGTCACCAGCACCAGCTCGGCTGCCCGTTTATGGCCGCCGCGACGAGGTGGAGGCGTTTGTTGGGTTATAGGCTCCCAAGTTGTGCTGGTTGGAGAGCAGGCCTTAAGAGAACGGCGGCTACTCAACTGATGGTACTGATGGTTGTGGCTAGAACTCACCTGTGCAGCACCGATGACTGCAAGGACGAGAACGAGTGCTGCCATTTTTCTAGACGACGATGTGGTGTTTCATCAGGATGGACTTTTATACAGTTCAACAACAAAGAGTGCTCATGACACGTGTTGTGCAACAATAGGTAATGGCTATAGATTTGAAGTTATGGTTTAGCAGAAGGTAAACTGCCACCATCATTTCGCTTCTCTTAGTTTAGCAGAAATCGGGTGAATTCTCAAGGATGACGGGCCAAAATTCGTGACCCAGAGAGGAAAATTCCTAGCTGCATGTGCAGAGTCTCTCATATGAATTTTTTGGAAACAAAGCCAATGAAGGCCTTGCATCCTTTGTTAAAGAGAATCCAGTTACATGGGCGTCCAAGAAAGTCAATGTCGATTTTCCCCACACTCTCAGGAATCCGGTCCTGCTGGAAAATTTTAGTGAAGATATGTTGCTTCTAGAGGACCATAATCTTGGCCTCTGCTTCCTCTCGGTATGAATTAGTGCAAGCTAAGTGTCAATTTCAAACAACACGCCAATACTTTTCGGCCACCCCGTATATCATACTTTGTTGATGACATGATCCTCTTATTTTGAATACCAACACTATGTGGAATTATTTTCACTTTATAGGCTTAATTTGTCTGAGCTCAAGCCAAGAAATGAAGCATACTATGAAAATGCAAAGGTACAAGTGTTGAGAGAAACGGCCACTAATAATTGTGTTTACAGTGAGCATGGATGGAGGCGCGTTTTTCGAAAAGCACGCGGAGCGACCGCGCCGCTCGTGGTGGAATCCTCTCCGAGACAGCAAACTATGGGGTTTTCTCGATAGTTAGTTAGTTTTCCTGATAGTTAAGTCCGAATTTAATGAACAACTGTGAAGAAAACTCTGATTTACCACTGCGGAGACGATTCCATCGCGAGCGTTGCGGTCGCACAGCGTGCTCTTCGAGGCCACAAAAAACGCACTCCACATCGACGCCTATTGCATGTATTATTAACTGGCGTCTTTTTTCACGATCATTTTTCTGCTTATTGGATGACAACAAAGCCCTTGGCGGAAGGTTTTTTGTGAATATTTCTTGCGCTTCTGTGAGAAAATCCGTCTATCTATCCCCATAGTATTGGTAATCAAATGCCTGATACCCGCTAAAAGAGTCGTAATGCTGTCCTTTCTAGAAACCCTCTTTGGATGCGATAATCTCCATGTTCTTTGTCCTTTAAACCTAGGTATACTACAATTTTGTAAAGCCTACGCTGAGCTTAAGAAAAAAAAAACTAAATCTATGCCTAAGACGATGGCTAAATATAGGTCTAAGCCTAAACCTGTGTGGCTCTTTCCCCAGTCCTCTTTCCCTGAATATCTCCACCGCTGTTCATAGAATTTTTCTTGAGTATCATCGTCATCCACTCGTCATATCCTTGGAAACGTTTTAGTTATAAAAACTAAAATTAAAAATCCTAAAATAATAGTATGGATGTTTGAATTAATATGTTATATGCAAGTGATGTGGAGCTTTGCTGCATTTCGCAGAAAAATTCAGGGGTTCTTCCATTTTTCATTTGTTTATTTTTTTTTGTTCCACAACCTAGGTACTGCCACGTCCCTCTGATTGTGTAACAGAAGCGGATGAGCTGTGAGCCGAGCTTATCCAGATGATTTGAGATGCTCTCGCTTCCACATCGCTGCCTTCATTCTTATCTACTCGTTTGCTGCTATTGCGCAGTGTAGCATGGCATATCGAAGAGTAACTAGACGCCTCTCACATGATCCCCATGCATAGGTCTTCTCTCATTGATTCTAATGTGAAAATTGTACAAAAAAAATAAAAACTGCCGCACATAGTTTTCCGAAAACTTCCCAGATATAATAAGAAATTCAGCGTTAGCCACTACAGACACAAAAAGAAGATTTGCATCATCCCAAAATTCACTATGGCTTCAGATTAATTTTCGGACATACAGTATACTTACGATTACTCCTGTAACCTTGACTCCATGACCTCTCGTCTCCATTTATGTGGACGAACGACGCACAAACGCGAGATAAGTAGATAGTGACATTAATATAAAAATTTATTGTTTGCTTATATACATAGGAACATCATGTAGCTGGAGAGCCTTATGCTATGCACGTTTCGATAGCTCGTCCGAATGTTTTTAAGCTTTTTTTTTGGATTTTGTTCAAAAAAGGGAAAGAGGCAACTCACCTTACTTAACCTTTCATTCAGATGGCTTGTGGAAAAGTTGACCCTTAATGAAGATCTCAGCCTATTCGCAATTTTTCTACCGTCTCTGGAAAATGATGAATTATCTTGGAAGAATTTGTAGACTCTAATAACGCAAAGATTATTACCAGAGATTGATTTCGGCATAGGCTCATAAAAACCATATAAGTCACTTCATGCTCATAAAAGAAGCAGAAAGGAGAAAAAACGGGTAAAAATCAGAGCATAAATGTTTTAGAGAAAGTCCAGAAACACATCTCGCCCTGGGTTCGGGCAACAGTACATAACTTGGTTCTGCAGTTGAACTGTGGCAAAGCTGGTTCAAAATCTAAACTCAGACAAGCGAGTATTTTAATTTAATATAATTTTTGATTAATTTGATTCCAATTTTATTTTGCATTTTTTGGTCATGTGATTACCAACTTCACAATGTATTGGGTTGGGCAATAAGTTCGTGCGGTTTTTTTTCAACTCGATTTTCCACTAGGATTTGATCTAACTCCAACAGCCTATATCATAGGCCATCTTGTAGCTCTTGTTTTTTTTCTTTACAAATATATTATAACCGATTTCCCCAATTTCCGCCACCTCTTATTTTCTTTTGTAAGAAATGAGACCCTCCAGTTCCACAAGAGCGTAAATCTCTGATGACTTCAACTGTTTCTCTACAATAGTGGAAGAAATGCAGCTCAAGCTGCTGCGGATGTTAACAGCGTCTAAGTGGAAGGCATTACTGTTGAAGGGACAGCGCAGAAGTGGATGATGTCATCTTCAGAGAGGTTGATTTTGACCTGGAGGATGCTCCTTGTTCTGTTCGCACAGTTCGTAGAGTTATGAGACGATTTTTTGCAAGTACTCGCTTTAGATGTGAAGAAGAAGTACTGCGGGTACTAACTTTGAAAAAACCTAACTACAACTAGTCCACTTCGTGAAAATATAATGAATGCTCAGAAAAACCGTACGAACTTATTGCTCATCCTAATAGTTCCAGGCAAATTGTTCACTTTTATCACTTTGGCCAAGGTTTGTAATCTCAGTTTTTCCTAGCCAATTATTGTAACAACAATATCTGAAAGCTTCACGTGCAATTGCCTCAATTCTATCGGTAACTCACTCAGCGAACTGCTGAACGATTAATTTTTTTTCATTTCAAAGTAATGCGGTTGACCGAAGTCTTATTTTGAAGCAAATGCATAACTATTTTTGGAAGATTATTTCTTAAAAAACTTTCAGAATTGGTCGTGGAGCTCCATACTCGGGATGATTGAAGTATCCCTTCTTCATTGCAGGCAGATTTCTCGGTGTAAGCTCTAGGATAAGAAAGAGGTGACGAGACCGGATTAAAGGTGTAGGTACATAGCTTCTGATGCGTAGGTAATCCCTTTCAACACTATTAGCTACGAGCAGCATTGGTTACTTGTAGCAATGTGAATGGGAATGAAAGCATACTCTCATATCATTGTTCATAAAACTCATTAGGGAAATTCTGCAGCCAACGTGCAACCATCTGAAAGCCGAAAACATCCGTGTGTAGATGTAAGCATTACATAACAGCAGTGTCGAGTAGTAGCAGTGCTTTCTTCAGAACTGGGAATTTTACTAGATGTCTCATAGTTATATGTAAGTGTATTCGTTGACGAAAGAGGGTGGGATAGATTTGAAATTGAGTATTCTAGTGAGCCCTGTTAACCCAAAAACTTGGGTGTTCGAACAGTAGAGAGCTTTGTTGCCTTCGTGAAAAGACAACAACAGCTATGGGGCCTTCAGTTCTTGGATATTTGGATTTGTGAGTCGCTTCCTAATTCTTTAAATGAATCGATTCTATATGTTTTTTTTTCTCGTCTGAGGCATCTCTGAAAACTGCGCAGAAGAAACGCGGCCCGAAAGCTCGAGAAGTCGAGCCTAAGGACATCGAGTTCTGAAGGCAAAAATCGGTAATCAGGCTAAAATTCGATACATCTTCGTATGCCTAGCACTACCAGCGCTGCATAAGGGGCGACGCTGCTGGTTGTTTGAGAAATTGTTGTTTGTTTTGAGAAACCCGCTCATTCAGGACGAGTGGGAAGCTCCAAACCGTCTCGGGAAAGTTCATAAGTCCTACCAAAAGAAAACTTGGCCATGAGAATTCCATCCTAGAAGAAAGCCACCAGTAAACAAGCCCACGCCATTGCCGACCAGGGAAAGCCGCGAAGGTGACGCAGGATGAGCGTATGCTGATTTAATATGAAGTGGCCAAGTTTAGCTCACTGCCTACTTCAACAACTGTCAATCGAGTTTTTATTCTACCCTTCTTCACACAAAACACGTTGTTTCACCCTTTTTTTTAAACATCAAGATGCACGCATCTTTTTCGTTTTTCCTCTGCTTTTTATAGATATTCTTTATTTGCTCACTATATTTTGTTTATATTTATGTATTGTCGTTGTTTATTTTGTTCAGAAATTCATCAGCAGCCTGTCACAGGTCTAAAGGCTTTCATGACTTTTTCCATAAGCTTGGAATGGAGCACGAGCCGAAACGATCCACTTGGCTTGCCACCAATGAAACCACAAAATCTCGAAGTACTTACGCATATGACAGTTGTCTCAGCTGATTTCCTGTGCGTAATGCATAAAACAAACTCTAATTCTGTGGCGGGACACTCTGTGAAGACATTTGGGAAAAGACTGGAATTTCTTTTCGAAAGTTTAAAATTTATGCACTGGAGTGTGACCAGCTGTCGCCAGTAGCATTTTTTTCTTTCCTGATATCCTCACCAAGTTTATCAATACATTACATATATGCATTCGGTGTACGTCGCCTTATACTTATCTCCTGTGAATTTCCAGATTTCAGAGAGAAACTCATGGGAGATTTTGGGAGCAATTCTCCAGGCTGAATCTCCCTGAATCTACATGTGTGGTTCTTAGTTTTATCATGTGGATTTAGGTAGGTGCTTCCATGAGGTTGTTATAAAGCCCATTTATTGGCCGACTTCTCGATGAAATACGAAGGCGAAACCGCCGAAAAGTCACCCAACAAGAGAACTTTATAACATTCTCTTCGAGAGTTTAGAGTCTTTGGATATTCTTTGCAAGAAACCCGTTGCGTGCGTCTCGCCGCTTTTTTCTGCGAGTCTGCAAGTCATTTTGCCAATTATCACGCTTTTTTGCACAATTCTTTAGTGTTCTGCCCTCGCACACATTGTTGTGCGAAGGCTTTGCTTATGTTCATGCTCACGCTTCTATTCTTGATTTTTCCTGTCGCAAGTGGTTGGAGAAAATTTATCATTTGAATCTTCACTCCAACATGTGGCTGTCATTTACTTGTTTATTAGTTCATCTATTTGTTTATCCACTCATTCATGAAGGAAGACAAGTAGTGCACCCATAATGTATACAGTTGAGTAACTTAGAGAGTGCACATGTGACTTTGTCTGAAACTGCGGCTGCGACATGGTGTCAGTCGACTGATCAGGTTGTTCAATCTAGTTTTTGCTAGGGTCTTTGAAATTACTTTATGAAGTAAATAAAGGCTTTGTTTCAGACTATTTTGAACTGTTTATTATTATTATTTGAATATTCATATTATTGATTATTTGATAGTAAAATTGATATTATTACTTTTTTTGCTGTTGGAGATGCCACTTTTTCCCGGCCTGGCTGGCCACACCTGCGTCTAGCACTGGTACAATATGGTCTGATTCCTTCCATTTTGATGTTTTCTTACTGTCATTCAGTAATATCTCCTACCTGACTCATCCTATGGAGGCCTCCTGTAATTAATCGTACAACCAATTTCAAACGCTCTTGCCTCGCTTCGGTAGGATTATAGCAAGATAATTCACTTCTCTGTTATTTGATGAGGATCTTAGCCATTCGTGTGCAATATTTCACCTCATTCGAGACCTGATTGTATCTTCGTCTAACGTGGTTTCCTAGAAAACTATACTCATCATTATGAAGAGCAATGTTCTCATCAAAATTTCTTTGTTCATCAAAATAAAAATGTAAAGCTTGAAATCAGTGATGTCCACCAATGGTAACCGCGCATCCGGTTAAAATACTGGAACGGTAGGTAATCCGGGTACTAATGCAGTCAAGCACTCTGCACAATGAATACCGACCGGTCCAAGAGACATGAGCGACATATAACTACACTCCTAATAAAAAAATACCGCCCCATGGTCGCGGATAACCGCACGGCTGGAACCGCTGCGTCTCACCTGCGTCCGGACTGCGTTAAAATTGCGGCTAAGCTTATCATTCATCATATGGACGTACGCAGCACGAATGCAATCTGCCTCTGGAAGAAATCCTGATTCCTGTGAACATGTATTTAGAATATAACACTGTCAGACTATGCTACAACTGTCCAGTGAACCCTTCATACTATATTGGAACTGGGGAACTACGTAGGTAAGAGAGGGTTTACACATGTCAGCTACATTTGGACGTCCCTTCCCTACATCATCTTTATACAAAACTAGCCGCCGTACCCGGCTTCGCTCGGGTGTTTTATTACCTTGGCTACATCATACTGCTGAGCCCAATTACTATCATCGACAAATTCATTAAAATCTCTATAATTTTGGTGATCAGCATGTTCCCAGGTGACGTTTCCCATCGACATGTGGAAGAAAAGTTAGCAAAGCTACTTCGGTGACATTGAATCGACGTATTCGTACAAAGTGGTTGTCATATTCATACTCAGCATATCGAGGAGCCCCATGAGAGATGTCTTCACCGCTCCATTAAGCGGAAGAGCCAAAAATGAATAAAATCGAAAAACCGATATTTCATGCAAAATGTTTGTCGTATTCCTATTCAGCTTATTGAGAAACCCAAGAAGACATGTCTTTGTCCGTCCCCGAGGGAAAATGGGAAAAAATCGATAAAATCAATAAGTCAATATCTCGCGCAAAATGGTTGTCATTCTTATTCAGCGTATTGAGGTACCCCAGTAGACATGCCTTTACCATCCCATGATCAAGAATAGCGAAAAATCAATAAAATCAATAAATCTATGAAATGGCGCGAAATGGTTGTCGTATTCGTGTTCAGCGCATTGAGGTACCCCAGTAGGCATGTTCTCGCTAGTCTCTGGTCAAGAAGGGCGAAAAATCAATAAAATCAATAAATCGATAAATTGGCGTAAAATGGCTGTCATATTCGTGTTCAGCGCATTGAGTTACCCCAGCAGGCATGTTCTCGCTAGTCCCTGGTCAAGAAGGGCGAAAAATCAATAAAATCAATAAATCGATAAATTGGCCTAAAATGGCTGTCATATTCGTGTTCAGCGCATTGAGCTACCCCAGTAGGCATGTTCTCGCTGGTCCCTGGTGAAGAAGAGCGAAAAATCAATAAAATCGATATAATCGATAAACCAATCGATAATCCCGGGTGCACAGTAGCCTATAACCTCCGCCGGCCAATGGGGAGTCTACCTGCAAAATTTGGTCCCGATCGGTTCATCCTCCGCGATTTCTATTCGGAACACACAAACACACACAAACACACACACAAACAAACATTCACTTTTATATATACAGATGTAGCCAGTAAAATGAGAGAAGAAACCTATTTCTGCACTCTTAAGGGTTTAGTTCACTGAATGCGCACGGTGTGCTCCTACATTTCTTTTTGTCGTGCTTGGTGCGAGTCCTAGTTCTGATTAATAAAAACGGTTAACGAACCATCTGTTAGTGATCTTTGGTGAAAATTTTTGCGATACCTGGTAAATAATTGTAAACACCTAGAAATTAGACAAACTAGGCTGTGTTTCTGGAAAATTTACATCTGTTCAGTGAGGCTGTGTTGCACTATTTGACTAGTTCCTTGACGTCAAGAGTCACTCATTTTCCGTGCTGCTTTTGTTTCTTTTCGAACAGCGTTTCCGTTGGCTCGAATAAAAAAGCGAAATGGGCATCATGCATGCACGTTGTTTAGTTACAGGACGTGCTGGCGATCTCAATGGTGCTCTTGGCGGTAAGCCAAGCGGCCTTTTTCCTTGCGCTCGGTGCTATGGCCGGATGGAAGGATCAGCATCCTCAGCAGAGGTATCGAATACACTGTGAGTTCAGTTTTGGTTCTTACTGTTTGTCAGCTACGAATACTACCAAAAGTAACAACAATCCAACAACAATCTTGCTTAGTCATGTCATGTGGAAATCGGTTATAAATGGTAGAACATTCTTCATTGAAATAATCCGAGCCATTACCAGTTCTGAACGCTAGCAATTCCAAGAAAATTACTGACAGATGTGTATCTTAGGAGGTCCCAGTGATTTTCGATGATTGGTATTGTTTTGTAGTCTGTAATAGGGGATCGGTTAGATCTAGGATATTGAAGGATAAGCCTTTACAAAATCCCAGAACAATGACTTCGGTGTTCATTACCGGTATCTTCGGATTATTGCAGAGTTCAACGTATGGTAGATGAACGGCCTTAAAATAAGAAAAAAAAACATGAGACCATTGCATAGGAAAATAGGGGAAATAAGTAGAAACAAATTTTACGAGAAAAAAATCGTTACGCAATCTGCTTCGAAATTTCCTAACAATCCTAGTGTCAAAGTCCGACCAATGTTGCTCTGTCGGGAAGCATTATCGTCCATTTGAGATATGGCGACTGTTGAACATTTAGGTGCAGATTGACGATTTTTATAGTTGAGGTTAAGCGGCTAGTCCTCAGGCGATTAACAAATAAGCTTGCGAAGACAACATTGAACCGCAAGCATCCAAATTATAACATGTATCCTTCTTCCTTTTGCTTTTTTTTCCGTTAAATTATCGTCAGTGGGATGCATCATACCACAATCTTATGCTTTCCGTTTTCCATGAACCCCTCCCCTCCCCTGTATCCATTCCCGGTGGAATGACAAGCGTACAAGAACAAGGTCTGGAAACTTCAGCCTTTTCTTTGCTTTTTCTACATTTCCAATTTCCTTGCTTCATATTGTTTCGAAATTTCAATTATCTTCTTCCAAAAGGAGGCCGTTTTAGTTTTATTCAATATTCGAAGAGCGTACTTTGTGCGCTCATACCTAGATCGCTCCTAATTTTTGAACTAAAACCGGTCGGAAAGCGTCAGAGTCATTGAGGAGTAGATGAAATTAGACATTGAAGTGAACATTCAAGTTGCCGAGTTCTTGAATCCAAATATCGATAGTGAAATTGTGTGGTATGAGTTGGAAACAGCGATTTTTTGAAACTTTCCTCAAAAATGATCCAAGACATGTTATTGGCGCGGTCGATTTGAAGAATTTCGAGAACAAGGACATATTTCAAATAAATAATTGAAGTCAGTAGCTCCAGTTATTTCGACTGGTCTTTTCAGAATTTAGTTCGGTCTACTCCCAATGATTCTGACGGTTTTCGACGAATTTTGGGATAATAATTAGGCGCAATATGTATGTGTTTGAAATGCCTCTACATAGTTCAGGAAGGCATTCGCGAAGTAACTTATTACCGAATCGAACGAATTCAGTGCTTTAGAGCGGTTTAATCCCATTTTAGTCTCATGCGTGAAGTCAGTGTTCTGCAGTGCAAGAATATTTTTCGCCAAAACATATCAGGAAAATGCAAGAGAAATCCAGAAGAGAATTGTGGTTATCCTAGCGAATACTTCCTTCCACAGCTGGGTTCTATAACCCACGAAGCCCCAATAAAGCTAGAATGGACCTCGAACCCCGAAGGGTCCCCTAATCCAGGATGACGCGAAGATTTCCGGAGATAATGGCGTAGGAGCTCCCAAGGGAGAAATGGGTGCAGCGTAACTAGCAAATCTGGGCTATTTTTAGTTTCTTTCGAATACTAATACATCCCAGCGTTCACAGGCCATCTCATCATTCCTGTTTCCTTTTCTTTCTTCCTCACGTTCCCGATAGTACCGCTCTCATTGATTTCTACTGCTACATAGTCTGTGGCTGTACTACAAATGTTCACATGCTTTTTACTACAAAGTGGGTCAGTACTTTCACGTCCTAATGCCCACGGAGTTAGCAGTTAATGTGTTGGAATTGCAGCGCGAAGTGCTGTAAAGCGACGCAATTCTGTTTGGTGGATTCATTTATTTATGCCGTTGTAAATAATTCTCCATTGCACACACATTGCCCGGCCCGCAGGCGGCGCGGCTAATTATGTAAATTGCGCCGGGATTAGAGTAACATCACGTCTATTTGCCGGCTTTTTGAGCTCGCTCAAGAGGGGCTCAGAGACAATGAGCCTTAATCCTGCGCTAGGGAGATGAGCCGAGAAGTGCCGATGCCGTTTCTGGAAAGGATGAGCTGGAGGATTGCTAAGAGCTCAATGGTTGATTGCAATTCGTTCACATTTTTCTGGAAGCCATATAGGCTTTTTCCAACTGCAGGATTTTTTTCAACATAGCTGATAAATGATTTGGCGCTGTGGATTGGATGTCCCGGACTGGGACTCACGAAACGTTAACCACCGCAAATTGTGATAGTTAGCGTGATTGATATTTATATAGAGTACAGCGGACGTCAATGACGGTGGCCTATCCGCGGCCTCGGGAGGAACGCAGGGTGACCGCGACGCGCGCGTGATCGGTGTCATCTGTCACCGGAATGCTAGTTTTAGGCTCCTTTCTTCCCGATTTGATCGAAAATTCTTGAAATCGGGTAGAAGGGCTGCCAGAAATAACAAAGAAGCGGCAGAAAACATCGGTTACGGTTAGCGCGGCGCGGTTGCGCTGCGTCCTTCTCGAGGCGCGGATGGGCCACCGCCATTGACGTCCACTGTATGTATATAATGTTAGGAGATACAGGACGTGAAAATTGGTTCTCTGATGTGGGGCTGCATGCATCATTGGGATTACCCAGGGTAAACATGTTGAGACCATACAGGTTTGCCCATCATTGACACGAGCTTCAACACGTTTCCCTGGGTAATTTCAGCTATGCATGTGTCCCCTGGTTTCGCTTGGTATCTATCCAATTCTGATAGGCGGGTATATCTAATCGCTCAGGCTTATCCGCGGATATTTCTATACATCAGAAACCTGTTCGCGGACATATGTGTCCATTCTGTGGGATGTTGTGAAGACTATCAATGCACAGATTCATTCCTACGTATACATCTTATTGCTTTCTCAGATTCATGGAAAACAGTCAAGAGGTACCGGACCCAGTTAGCGCCAACCATGCGTAGGCTGGTTGGCTGTCAGGAATTCACCATAACAGTGCTGCATGACTGATGGCTGCCCTTGCTCTAAGCCACTCCAATTTTGGACTCATCAGAGATTTCATAAACTTAAACTGATTAACGGTTAACGAAAAATTGATAGTGTGCAGAGACTTTCGGAGTATTTATATTCCTCTTGTACATCGACAAGTCTCCAGAGAATTTGCATATCTAAACCCTACCCTGGAAGGAGTTATGCCAAAGGGAAAAAGAAGATTTCGTCTTCTTTTGTTCGCTATTTATCTAAATACATATAAATAGAGAGCAGTGGCGGGCAGAGAGGGGCGCCCCACCCCAGCGGATGGGTCGCGAAACGTTTCAAATTACTTCCCGGAATAGGCAAAAAAATTATAAGCTTATTTTTTATTGTTTATTCCTGTTACTTATTATTGTATTATTTTTGGATTATTTATACTTGATTATTTAGTGCTGAAACTAAAATTTTTGTAAATTGCTCCATGCGTGCCGAGGAGTGGCGGAGTTGCCACTTTTCTCCCACGGCTAGCAGCTCCTGCATCAGGTTCTGATGCAGAGTTCTAGTAACCTACACGGAAGGATAGGACGAAAACTATCTAACTTGAGATCATGAGGAGATTGATCATCAAAAGTTATGCGAAGAACACAACCAACAATTCTGGGATTTTTGCTCCAATCGGTTTCCTGGCTTGAACTAGACCGGATGTGCGCTTCCTCGGTGCCCCAGGGTCACGGATCCTTTCATCAGCAGTTTTCGAGGAAGTTATCAAAGGATCTTACAAGTTCTCTGCTGATCAAGACAAGACAGGGACCCTGAGAGGTGCATATGTGGTGTTATGGAAAAGAAATGTGGAAAAATTTAACTGAGTTCCTGCTACATGTCCTATACCAATGACCAAGTTATTCAGAAAAGTGCACCACAGAAATGTCACTTGTCAACCAATTTAGGTCTTATATCATGAACTTGACGAAGATGTACTGCATTGCTTAGCCTGTATTCATGCAAAATCAGTGGTGCATCCCTAAGTGCGTTGCATAAAATCCTGGTTACGCTAACTGGAGACCAAGCATTAGATATGCTTATATGGCTGCACCATTGGACTCTTGAAATCCTCCAACATACTAGATGTCCTAATATCCTAATAACTTCAGCAACGAAAGTGCTATTAAATTACGTGGTATCCTAGAGTTGTAATTAGAATACCTAATAACATTGAAATTATAGTCTTCATTATAAAGTCTATATCCAGCTTTTTCTCTTCCAATATATAAATCGAAATGCACAGAATTTTTTTGCGTCGCTGTTAGCCTTTTTCATTTGGAGGGACGAAATAATGCAGTAAATCGTCTGTTTACCTATAGGTACCATTATATACTTGCACTGCTCTTCTATCCCCTGCATTCAGTTTATTTTTTCATAAACTCATGTTCCATAAAAGCTAGAGTCAGATCACTCAGCTGTGTGTTGCATGGTGCTCCTTGTGGAATGCCCTTTATCTGCTGATGTGCAGTACCGCCAAAACAGACGGAAGTAGATCCTAGTAGTGCGTCCGTCATCTAGAAAATATGTTCCTTTCCATAGTACTTACCTTTTGCTGTATTAATTTGAGAAGAAAGTGATGGAAGAAATGGCATTCAAGTCAGTTTCCATCTCTAATTTTTAGGCGGGGTTTTCCCAGTGAACTGAGCATACACTTCTCAAAT
Source organism: Ancylostoma caninum (assembly GCA_037903475.1). Lineage (NCBI taxonomy): Eukaryota > Metazoa > Nematoda > Chromadorea > Rhabditida > Ancylostomatidae > Ancylostoma > Ancylostoma caninum. Next base: position 1,351,482 of record JBAJFG010000446.1, read on the forward strand.
CTATAATATTACTCCAATGCTTGGGTAGAACGCCGATTCTCTTTTCTCAGAAGTGCACAAGCTGCAACTTGGCAAACAGGAAGACCTCTTTTGAGAAATGCTCAAAATCAATGAGCTCTTTCTTGACCACGACAGGGTTTTTCGTTTTTGCAGTTCTTCTCCAGAGGTTGCCCTCAGTTTTCAGACCTGGCCAGCCCATGTGGTAGCCGTGTCTGTATTACCTTGCGGGAGCAACTCGAATCACAGCAATCGCTTTGCGTTGTGAGAGCGTCGGAAGCGTGGCTGCTCATAAAAACGCATATCTCCAGATTTGAAGTGAATGAGCGGTCTCGTTCTGTTATGTATTCGACCATTCTCCTTGATTGCACTGCTGTTGTATTTGACCTCAGTGCTTGCCAAGAGGTTACAGAGCAGCTCATAACGGAGGTAAAGTCAAGGGCATGCTTCCACCACTGAAGGCGTAACTGCAGCAACAAGCACCCTCTGGGCTTCCACTAGAGGTAATAGTTTCAGGAATCTGCTACAACATAAATCAGCAGGCCACGCCTGATCGAATCATCAGCAATAAGAAATAAGAAAACTTTTTCCAATTTTTTTCCATTACTTTCCCGTCAACCTAATATCAGCGCTTGCGCAGCTCGTTAGATACATACTTTACTCAATGCTGCCCATATTTTTGTGGAGAAAGCAATATAACAAAATTAACTTCACATATTTAATACCCTCTAGCCAGCGCTGCAACCGGTTATCACCGCTACGTGAAAGTAAAGAAGAGTACAAGGGACCTATCTTGGATGATCCTCGTGTTCGTTTACTTCTAGGCTCTTCCGTGGGTTGACAATATTCAGTTTTCATAGTGATGAAAACCAGTCTGCGGCTCAGTTTAGAAATCCCTTTGTTATAAATCTTTGTGAATGCTATGTGGAAAGAAAGATTGTTATTCTGTAAGGAAAAAGGATGCTAAAACTTTCATCCCAACCAATTTTCCCCACTTCTTACTTTTTGCACAGCCGACCGCTTTTCCCTGAAGTGCTTAGAAGATCTGCTCGACCACATTACTGGCAGCTAATTAATGGCGGCATACGGTGCTCTTGAGAGCCGAGTCGTCTCTGAATGTCACGGCTCACAGCAATTCACCTACATACCCTCCCTAATCGCTCCCATTCGACAATAATTTAGCGCATAAATAAGCAAACGAGCAGGGTACGACTTCTGAAATTGTTCCGTACAAGTTCTCACGTGCGCCGCAATTGCAGAGTGCAATTGAACGGGTGGAATGTTGAACACGAGTTCAGTGTCCTACTCACATCTGAAGAGTGATTGAGACAGAAGCGTGGATACTGTACAAAATGGATACTGAATGCGTAATCAGCACCCCAAGTAAGCCTCATACGCAAACTTTGAGCAAAAAAGTGTGCTCATGTTTGCAGACGTGCGACGCGCTCTTTGAATGTACATATTTTGTAGTTTGACGCATCAATGTTCGGTTAAGCAGGAAGATTCGCTACGCTGCCACATAAATTCCGTCAGCGGTGGAGTCTGTGATGCAGAAGTATGTCAGCATACCCTAAAAAGTTATTCATGCTGGTGGCGCATCAAAGTTTACGCGCCTCTCCAAAACTTCACAAAGTTTTCGCGCCGACCGAAAGCGGCGAAAATGAAACGCGGCTTGTTCGCGCGACAGTCGCAACTGCAAAACCAGGAACATTGCTGATCTGCCAGGATTTCTCCGTAAACTTTGACGTGCCGCAAGCATGAATAACTTTTCAGGAAATCGGTTGTCTGATAGTTGAGTGTTTGGAACCTTCTATGATTCAAAGTTTTTGTTAAAACCTCACCATTCAAAAAAAACACGGTTGTCAGTTGGCTTGCAGCTTGTTTATGGCGGCAAACCAGAGCTGACAGATGACCACGATCTTCGACTCATAGTTTTGTGGTCGTTTCAGGAGGTTTACTACCAACACTGGAGCTAGAACGTTGCATCATGTCGTTTTTAGCAACTTCAAGAAGACGGAATCCCTTCCGTCTTTGGAGGAGCCGTACATACATTTTGCATAATGCACTGCATTCAAAGTGTGCGTGTTTTTCAGTATCTATTGGGTTGGGCAAAAAGTCCGTGCGGCTTTTTTTTTCAACGCAATTTTTCCGAGCTGGTTCCGACAGTCTATCATATGTAGTTCATGTTGTAGCTCTTGTTTTGCTATTTACGAATATTATAACCAGTTTCTCCATATCCCACCACTTCTCATTTTCTGTCGCATGAAATGTGGTCCTCCAGTTCCACAAGAGCGTGAATCTCCAATGGCTCCAACTGTTTCTCTACAATAGTGGAACAAATGCAGCTCAAGCTGCTGGAGACGTTAACAGCATCTAACTGGAAGCCAGTACTGTTGAAGAGACAGCGCAGAAGTGGTTACCTGCTTCAGAGAGTCGATTTTGGGCTGCAGGATGCAACTTGTCCTGTACGCACAGTTCGTAGAGTTATGAGACGACTTTTCGTGAGGATTTGCTCTAGATGTGGAGGAGAAGTACTACGAAAATTAAATTTTAGAAAAACTTAGGTTTAACTGGTCCGCTTCGTGAAAATACAGTGAATGCTCAGAAAAACCGCACGAACTTTTCTGCCCAACCTAATTGTAACTGTGCCGTAAGAGGGTCTGGTAGGCAATCTCTACCCACTAACTGTACAGTAACTCCCAGGTAAATATGCAATAAACTATCTTGTAGAAGTATATATGTAGTAACGAGCTAATCAAACCTTGAGCTTAATTTGAACTTGTTAACGTTACCAACGAATTCTAGGTTTCATAAGTTGTTTTGGTTTCCACTGCAAAATTCATATTCTTACAATGTTGTGCACAAAAGCGAAAATGGCGGCAGCGCCTGACAACTACAGTGCCCAGTTGGACTGCCGCGCCGCGTAAGTGGTGCGACGCCGTTGCGTTTCCAGGTCTGACTGTAGTCTCTGTATGTGCTCCGTTATCTAAACGTTGTGCCTGAAACGCTTTACAATTTTCGAGACAGTAGAATATCCTCCGAGCATTCCGGATTCTTCATTATGTGATCCTAGATTGCCTTCCTCCTTAAAAAGAAAACAAAATGTGCTGTGTAACACAGTTCTGGTCCCGTTTCCGGTCCCGCCGCTGATAATTTTTCAATAGAGGGTTTCCTCACGTGCGTTTTCCAGAAACTGAGGACGTTGGAGGGACTAAACAAAAAATGAGAACTGTACTTCCGCTTGAAGACCCACTCCGGAGGCTTCTCCGTGAGTCGGATCGAAAATTGCGTCAGTTATTTTGAAGGCTTCATGCACCATTGGATTTGGTTTTTCGTCGGGATTCTGCTCATGCTGTCAATACTTCAGGATTTCACACAAATTCTGCCTTGAATTGAGTTTGCTAGCTTTCCTGAATCATGGGAATATTTGATAGAAGTCTGCGAATGCCAAATTGTTAATTAACTCAGTAACTCCAATAATTCTGGATTCCTATGCTTTCAGACTCCTTAAACTTATGAAAATATCATATGTATCTCATCGGTAATGGACATATCGGATTAACATTCGTTAGCATAACAGACACATTATGACCATACTACGCAGCATGTTTTCTCACGAGATGCTTCGCCATAAAATGGATTGTTTCCGTTCGAATACCTCCCGGGAATAACAAAAGATGTAGTGTTCGGAGAATTATTCTGAGCGAGTACCTCTCAGCTGACTTTTTTCAGCCATGTTCGATAAGTCGTCCTGAGTTCCAGAGGACACTGGAATTGGCAGTTAACCGCAACTTTTTCAAATTTCCTAGTCACTAGTCCTAGTTTTTTAGCAATAGTGAAAAGATTTTAGCGCATCTCTTTCGTGAGCAGATTCATCGACTTTCATTTGAGGAACATTCTGAGACAATCCTTTTCCCTTTGTTTTTGAAGAGAATAATTAAGCTCTATGTTGTAAGTACGATCTCTATAGAGTTTCTCCCTCAGCTACATATTTCACCAGGAACCGGATACATCATTGATGGGATAAGTTAACCTTTACCCCTTTACCCATGGTTTATCACATTCACTACTACTAATCATCATCGATTGGGACGAGTCGCTTAGAAAAATTATGCCGTTCTCGCATGGACAACTCGTCCACCTGAGCCTACGCTTTTCCAACCCGTCCTCTAATCCCTTGCTAATCTCCTTTTGCAGCTTTGGAATCTTCCAGAGTTTCCATGCATAGCAGATGCTTTGCGCCTACAAAAACACAGTCGAAACAGAGTGTCAAGCAACTGGTATTTCCAATATAGTCGTTTCCTTTCCCAAGGACGTTTTCTACTTGCGATGAGAACTGGATATGAACGAATGAATGAAATGAATGGCTACGAATGAAATTATGGTTCGAGCAGGAAGCTTTTGGTCTCTTCCGTATTTATCTGGATCGAAATATATGCGGGTGGAATGGTGTATAAGAAAAAGCAGTTGCTTTACCAAACGATTTGTAAGAAACATGTACGTGTAAGCCAAATTTGGCTTCTGGTTTCCAATTTACTACAATTTGTACCAGTACGCGTTTTTTATGAGAGCCTCGGTGTTTGTAAATACTGAGCCACTCATAGGAAAATGTGTACTACCTAATAATGAACTGACGCTCAATCAGTTTAAAAGAACCCATTTTACTGACGGAGTAAGGAATCGTCGGAGACTCCAGAACATCCACCAGATTCGCTTTCACTGTTAAATTACGCTTCTTAGGTCGCGAATTCAAGCAAAATCTTTGCTTGAGATTGAAGCCGCTTCAGATCCGTAAAAGTCACTTGTTAGCCGCAATCATCGTATATATCTTTGCAGAAGTAGAGGATCAGGTCTAAGCTAATAGACATAGCGACTGGGAGTCGCTGTAAGCTCTCTTTATAAGGAGTTCATGGCCAAATTTGGCATTCGAGACTTATTATGTCGAAGTATATGTTAAAATTCACATGTTCGTTTACAGTTTACATCATTATAAGATATCAAATTTCTCTCATTCTGATCCTTTTCACTTCTAAAGCTTGTTGGACTTCATGATCTCATGCGGCTATATACACACTCCTTATGTCGCGAATTTGTTTATGTCCGTGCAAATATAAATTTATCTATGTCCTTTTTTGGAGGTTTCAATCATTTCGAGTTAAACGGTTAGCCTAAAGCAGTTTGAGTCGGTATTCCGGCAGAGGATAGAGAGCAGGAGCATATTCCTTTTTGAATAATCGGGTAAAACAACTATTTCCTTGTACGCAATCCCACCTGCGTATGTTTCAAATGGAAGGAAGCCAAAAGTCTTCTGCTCCAACTGTAATTCCATTCATAACATTCATTCCATACATTCGTGCTCGAATCTCATCGCATGTAGAAAAAGTTCTTAAGGAAGGGAGTGGCCATAACGGAAGCATCAGATGCTTGCCACTCTGTTTCGACCGCGTTTTTCCAAGCGCAGAACATCTGGTATGCATGGAAACTCTGGAGGGTTTTTAAACTGGGAGATGAGCAAAGGATTAGAGAACGCGTTGGAAAAGCGTAGGCTGAAGCGGATGAGTTTTCTCTGGCAGAAGGGGCGTAATTTGTCCCAGCGATTCAGTCAATAACGACGAGCAGTGGTAAGGATAACAAAGCATGTCAAATATTGGTGGGAAAATTTATCCGGTGTGGATAATAGGGGAGCTTAAAGTCTTCCGCAGAATATTTTATGAATTCCGCCACTAGAGAGGCAGAGTTCTTATTTTTAGCCTAAGGATGTCTCTCGATCACCTTGTTCCCTGGTCTCAGTAAAGTAGGATAAAGAGAATAGGTCTGGTTTTTTTATGGAATGTTCTAACATTTCCACAGATAGGGTGCACTTTGGGAAAAAACCGCCTCAAGATGTGAGGACACCTCCTAGATGAACCACCGCTTCCAGGATGCGCTCGCTCCCTGGTCCCAGCGGGGTTATTACCATAGACGGCGATATATGCATTAGTGCCTCCGTGCGTACATACGTATATGACGACGTGATTGTATCATCACTGTTATGAAGCCGCAAATTGATCGGATTAGTCGGCTTAGATGTCACTGCTATTCCTAGAGTTTATGGATGTACTGAGGGCATCCAGAAGACAGGTGTTTCTATCCCCAGGGTCCAGGCTGAGGGTCTAGGACCTCCCTAGCTTTCTGGAAGGTAGTGTTGATGTTCTCGTTGTCGTCGCTGAACAACAGTTTCCTGCGTGAGCTCATCCATCGTCGGTTGCTACGCCATCAGCCAGTCAACCGTGCCTCATCTAGCCTAACGTGATGCTGTGCTGCTAGTCAGTCACTCATCCCGTTTCCCTGATTCGTTTTATTCGGCTCGACGCCTCCCGTATGCGCCGCCTCTGCCTCTCTAGCCGCCAGACAGGGGCTACATACGGCGGACGACGACGCCATATACGCACCACCTCCTCGCCAGCCCGGCGCCACGCCCACCGTTTTCGCGTTTTGTGCGCTTCCCTGCACCTTTTTGTCGCCGACGCCGCTCGCCAGCTTTGCTCCCAACGTCGTCGGGTACCGGACGTCTACGCGATCTTGCGGACATCGTACCGTATCGTACCGTGGTCTGCTGCTGCTGCGCGGCGTCGTCGCCATGACGTCGTGGCGATGACATCCCAATTCACGAAGCTATTCTCCTTCATTCTGGCAAATGTGCACGATCCGGCGATTCCAGATGACACAGGTGAGCCATACACCCTTCCCATCTACCTGTATTAGTGGTGTACCTCGGACAACTGCCACAAGGCGTCCAGGAACATCCACGTGCGTGTCTCGACCTCCTCCATGACATCATCTGGTGCTTCCCCCCCCCCCCCGTCAAGTGCTCCTCGTCGCCAATGGAGGAAGCAGCTCCTCAAGTGCGCGTTAGAATTTAATCACATAGCCCCACCTGCTCCGCTGGCTGGATATTAGAACTTCTTCTTTGGCTTGTTAGCCCAGCCCACAGCTCGCCGCGCAAGCCAACTGGATTGCGAATTTGCACGAAACCGCGCGAAAAACCCAGAATTTGTTTAAGGTTTGAGTGAATTTAATAGCATGCACTGATGATGCACTGCACAGCGTGGCTCATCATTGCTAGGATTTTCGGGATTCATCCCTCTTTTTCATGCTGATGGATGTCACCTTCTTTTTGGGGTCGGAAAATGGATGTAGGCGCTAAATTCACAGAGTCAAGCTCTATTTCTTAGCCGCAGACTTGTAATCCCGTCAGTGCATGACTCATACAACGAACAGGGACGGTTTGGATTCTTGAAACACTTAATCTTATAATTTGTTACTAAGGACACCTAATCCAGTAGATCGAAATAAAACTCATGTGTTTGAAAGTGTCAATTAATATAGTATTACTTTGTGCAAGTCAAATCTGCCCAATGGTTCTGAGAAGATCAGAAGAGAGTCCTTATTTGATGGTGTTACAAAGCTCGCCAAGATGTGATGATGTGGCCTAGTGGATAGTGTATCGGATAGCAATTCAAAGATCCGATGTTCGGATCCCGCCTATGCTCAAGTCTTGCAAACTTGTATTTCTAAAATTTATAAGATATTGTCATCAATATCAGGTTATCTAGCCTATTCTGCTCTCTAGACACCTTACAACTTCTTAATAAGCTTGAGGTGCTTTCTTTTCTCATCAGCCCTTCCTCGTTCGTGTCTGTTCACCTAGAAATTGTCCCTTGTCCAAGTAATGGCCATGGGGCGTGTTTCACCTGTGGCTACTGTGGTTCACGTCAACTATCTGCTTCTAGACCCATGAATATCCAGGAGAACAATTTTAATTCGTTGAACTTTTTGATTTTTCTGAATCTATGAGACCTATGAACAAAATTATTCTTTTGGTAACAATCGAAAAATCAGAAGTGCTATTTCAATTATTAGTATGTTGCTCGACCAACTCATTCTAAAGCAGTGGTGATTAGAAACAATCCAAAAACTTTGCGTAGCGGACAACATTCGAATTTGAAGGTCGGGAGAGTATGCACAATCATTTGGCGCATGTCCAAATCTATCTACGGTGTGACTAATGGCCAAATAAACCAATGATTTTCCGCTCACCCCGAGCGGATGAACTAGCTACGACTTGGGAAGTGGAGTATATGTACACAAAGAAGCTTTAAGATATGTCAAATTCTGCTTGGGAAATTCGTCCCCTTCGGATCAGACAAGATCAAATACCGTTACTTTAGGTAGGGTGGCCCAATTTTCTACCTGTTCGGGGGGATAGAGGCAAGCATTGTGGATTCATGCATTCATAGGCTGACTTAACACCTCAAAAAAGTCAAAACCGCCAAAGTCCTCATTTGCGGACCAAATCTCCCCTGCTTTGTTTCGTTAGCGATGCATGGAGACCTTCATTGTTTGTTCTCTTTGAGTCGAATATTTTGCTTCTACCGAATCGAGGAACAAAAACAATTAAATGAGATTTTACCCCCCCCCCCACAACCCTTTGAATCCGAAAAGAGGCCAAATACCCGTCTTCTAAGTGTGATGCTGGAACAAAAAATCTGAACGGAAAGGGGCCATTGGTCGGTTGGAAGGTTTTTGCGGACCTTTCGAACGCCTAATCGAACTTGCTGCATCGCTAATGGGTTCCCAGTTCCTACGTTTCTGGCGTAAACCTGGGCCAAGGATTTCAGCTTTTCTTATCCTAGGGGTTTAGCAATATGTGTTCAAAATACATCTGGGTATTTACGAGCGACATTGCGGGAAATTTCTAAGTAAATTCAGAAGCGTGGGGAAGAAAACTTATAGCTTCGGTTTTTTGTGCTTAAAAGTAGCAACAAATACGACAATGCATTTAAAAAATAATTTTCTGGTGTTGGTACTTTGACCTGCCTGCAGTCACTCCGCCTTTGATATCGCCAGCATTTTCACTGGTTCAGAGAACTGGCGAAAGAGCGCCCTTTCCTACGTCCTAATCCCTACGCACTGAGTGGGGCTGTAAGGTCTTCTCCATTATCCAGGATTATGACAGGATATTTTCAATAAGCATTTGGGAGAAGGACATTGGCGTACTCGCAAGCAGTGACACGGGATTCATACAGATTATCCACATTTTAGCTAGATTACAGGCGACTTTCCCTATTTGCCAAAGTAGAGATCTGCCCCGAGTTTCATTTTGCAAAGGATGATAGTTGGAGAGAAAATGGAGAAGGAAGGAAAGGCAAGAAAAATAAATAGAATGACTTACATGCTTGAATGCTGCCGTGAAGACTTTGCATTTCGAGTCAAACGGTTAGCCTAAATCAACTGCCCCCAACCCCCATCTTCCTCCCTTCATAACATTATTTGTTTTGAATCTCTTTTTTCTTCTGAATATTATCGGAGGAAGCTTACATTGAAGGGCGTTAAGAGGCGTGCGTTTCGGTGAACCAATCAGACAACAGCAACACCGCCCCCTACTCAATCTGTGGCAGCCACATTTTTGAATGGTGTGCGCTGCGCATTCTGGCCTGGATTTTTGCAAGATGGACGCAAAATATGTCGCACATGAAGATTAAATCCACATACTCCACTTGTATAGACAGGTCAGAGCAAGAAGCGACGAAATCTGTTTCGCATAGGAACGGAGACATCGTATGTGGAGGCGCAGACAACCAGACCGCCACGTCGCGTGTGATGCGACGCGTGCGATCTGGCCTTGAGTACTGAATCCTCTCATATGTTCTTAGCGAGAGGCTCAATCCTTCCTTCCTCTGAATGCATAGCGTCACCAGAATCCCAGTAAGCATATCTGTAAGAGCATAAGCACTAAGCACGTGACGTGCAGCTGCTCTTTAGCTCCATATTGCCCTCACGATACGTGCCTTATACTCTCACCTGCTGCACTTGTGCCACTTGTCCGGTTTCAAGAACTTTGACTCGCTTCTGATTCCGGTAAAAAACTTTAATCTGGTGCCCAAACTAAATGCAATTTCGAAGCTGACAAGCCAGATGGTGTTTAGATATCTCTGGGGAAACGAGGGAGTTGCAGAAATTTCTGCAGAAATGCTGTTTCTGCAAATTTTCTCACATCAACATGTCCTAACACCATCTTACATGGCAAGGCATGTACTTTAGTGGCCCGCGCGCGACCCTGGCGCAGACCATCACTCTTCCTGGTGGCGGCTCGTGAGATTTCCAACACGGCGCTTGTCAGCGCTTATCCGAAGTGTTGTCGAAATAAATGGCGATTGTTCAAGGCTCATCCCGGAATCCGCGCGCGGGCCCCTGGTTGAAAAGTCCGCGCGGTCCGTGGGCCACATTTCACGACGCCCGCGGGTATGTAGCTGATTGCGCTGGTGGTGGCTGTGTGTATGTGTGTGGATAACTTGGAATCCGACAAATTCGATTGTTATTAAAGGGCATGTGCGCAGGCTGGTGCCCATAGAGACGCAGGTGCTTCGTCCAAAGCACTGAACCCTTATTTTATAACACGAAGTACTGTTCGCGATTCTATGAGAGTTCCTGTGATTGTTGTAGGGGCAGATCCAGAGGATCTTAAAGCCCTTGACCCGTCTGGGCGGATAAAACAATGGCCGGGATGAGCCGGCGCAACATCAGCAGCGATTTTAAGGCGTGCTGCCTGGATGCCCCGCGCCGCAAATTGGCCCGGCTCTGCCCTCTCGGCCGAAAACGAAATTGAAAATCAACTCGCAAAGTATCAATCCGGCTTCTGGATTTTGTCCAGCTGTGCCAGCATTTGGAAGAGGGGAGGGGGAATTGTGCTTGTGCCTAGCTATTTCTACCTAGGAAATCAACTAAGCTCATTAAATTACTTACTGACAAGCCTATGGTCGATGGAGAATTGATACGTTTTCCCGCATTCACGCCAGTCAAAAGCCCTGAAAGCCAATTACCTAGACAAAATCGTAGCGAAAATGGTTAAGCAGTGGTGGACAAACAAACAGCTGTGGGGTGGAAAGTAATCATCCCCGAGTGATATCGCTCAAGGATTAATACCTAGCGATTGGGTTATTGCGGGTATAAGCGTGGATTCCAGCTCCTGATGCGATGGAAGCCTTCCTGCACCTTTTCCGAAGCCTTTTAGGGGTGAGCTGAGTTGGCCCAACAAAGCACCTGGTTTGAGCTTCCTCATAGAAGAAAATCCTTCCTTGAAGTGCAGATGCACTTAGCGAAACACCGCTGAGTGGCAACTTAATGAGTTTTGCACGTCACAAACTTGCAAAAGGCAATAGCTGCTGGTATTTTTCAAAAGAAAGATAAAGAAAGTTACTGGTCCAAGCACATACTATGAAATGCCCAGTTCTTCTTTGAAGTGCGATCTAAACTCCGCCCCTTTTTTCAGACATTCAAAAACTTTCTTTTGAAATGAGAGTGGAGAAATGTGTTCTAGGAGGAAGAAGCGATATGAAACGATAACTCGCTATTCTGCACATTTTTGGATGACTCAAGAAGAGACGGGATCCATAACTACTCCATGGGTCCTTCCCCCCGTTTTTGTTTTGAAATTGTAGGAGTTCTCCCTGTAAAAATGGATATATTTCTTGTGAACGACTCGTCTCATTCTCCTGGGCAACTACTGATAGGAGTAAAGAAATCTTTTGTACTTAGCGAGGAACTCGCCACTCTGGGTGAGGAGGAAGATTGGAACGTTCTGGCGTTTGTCAGTTAATTCAACCCTGGCCGGCATGTATCATTCCCAGTCAAACTTTCGGAACTTCCGCGGAACTTCCACGGAACTTCCTAAAAAATCGACGAGTGACGTCATGTTTCCGCGGAAGTCCCGAAAATCGGGCTTCAATAGTAAATCAGGCTCCGCGAAAGTTCCAAAAGTTTGTCTGGGTTGAAATTACCCGTGGTGAGCGTGTCAGTGTATCCAAATTTAACCCTTACCTCACTCTTGCTAACAAGTATACCCACACGTGACGTCTATATCCAGCTACTGCCCATGGATGATCGTCCCAGTGGGTATGAGACTACTTATCCTTTCTGCGATGTATTCGATCACCGTAACCATTTATCGATCAGTACTCAAACCCGTTACTCGCAAAGAGAAGTAATCCTGGTAATCTATAACTGAAACCAAATTAATGCTTAATCCTATCATTGCTGATTACCTTGTTCTGTGGTGCTTAAGCCGTGCATTCACGCGACTTAGTTACGTTCTAGTATTAATTATCTTAAACTAATAACTTATTCTGAATGCCTATGAGAAGGGGAAAATGCTAACAAATTTTCCTGGAATCCAAGAGGGGGGAGAGGTGGGTTGGTGAAGGATTGTGGTATCGGAGATACGTTGTGCATTTTCTTCACACTACTGACATGTTGTTTACTAGTATCTATATGGAATCGGGAAACTGTGTTATATTTCCTCCATTGCAGTGTATGCTGAATTTCCGCCAAAACAGCTGCGTGTGTATACCTCTCTACGTGATATAATTACATCATTTTTTCTCTCTATGCAGGATGTTGCTTACATTCTTATGCTCTTGGGATATTTTTGGTTTGAGTAAAGTTTTTGAGAAAAAAATCGAAATAATAGAAATGCGAAAATTAGGCAACAAGTGAAACAAAATCATAAAATTGTTGAGAGATATCCTGGATGCCATTACGTCACCACACCCCTTTTAAAAAGGCGCAAAATTCAACGAAGCGCCCGTGCACGTGCTGCGTTCCGGAAAACGATTTTCTAAGCAGAGCTATGTATGTTCGACATATACATATTTGCACTGTAGTACACACGTACTAACGCGCCAAACCACCGGCCGCCTATTCCCTATTCGGCAATTTATTTTCTGCGTAGTGTAAGCTGGTGCATCGTCTAATTTTCACACAACGTGGAATGTGGCGATACAAACTTGAGTTCTCAAACAGGGAACTCATTCCTCTGATTTTTTCTAGGCGCATGCGCTTTAGGGGTTTCTTCTAACAAAAGGTGATGAAAGGAAGATGTTGCCGTAAGGTTTCGACGAGAGAGTCCGAAATAATGAAGACATGTCCTGAAAAGGCGCGATAAGACAAAATGAGAAAAAAAAACAAAAGAGCTGAATGAGAGTAGGAATTCATGCAATTTTTGGAAGTGTTTTTCAGCATAGAAATGTTATTTCGGTTTTCTAATGTTCTCTATGCGAAAAGTGAGAAAATCGGACTACAAAATCGTAATAGACATCGTTCACTATATGATCAAACATTTTCTTTTATTGAGGGTGTTTTTCCCTTTCGCATTTCGGACATGCACATCGGGTTACGAGTTATGGGTTAAATTGGATTATGTGCATGAAGGGGTTTGGTAGGTTGTTTTTTTTTTGCAAGCTTGTTGACAAGTTGCTTTCATCCCAAGTTCTTGCCGGCAAGTTGCCAGCGACGATGAGAGCTATTTCTTATGTTACGCCTCCTACTATTGCGGTATCCTCAATGTTAGCATCGTATACTTCACTGGTGCAAAAAAAATCTAACACCTTATTTCGGCTTTTTCATGTCCACAAGTTGTTAAGAGGAAAGGTTGTCAACAACTTGTTTTTGGATTGCACTGATCTCGTAAAACTTATCGAGAGCAGTGTTACATAAGAACTGCTGGGAAGATAATAAATTTTTGGTGATAAATTAATTTTTCATGGATAAATTCTTGATAATAAATTAATGTTTCATGTGATATTCAAATAATTGCTGACAACACGTCCGTCATAGTGATTCCGAGTAACTGTGGTGGTATTTCTCTTCGAGGTAAATAGTCACCTCCGGTTAAGGCTAGATGACGCATTAGGGTGTTCCAGGGATGTCGTAATTACGATTTACGATTCAATTCGTATAAAATGTTAATTTTCTTCCAAAAAAACAATATGCAGACAAGTTTCTAAGTAGCATATTGTTCTCAACAATTTTTACGACATCAGTGCAATCCACAACTTGTCGACACGAAAAAGCCGAAAGGGGATGTCAGATTTTTTTCCGCACCAGTGGAGTATACGATGTTAACATTGAAGAACACCAAGAGGCGTGGTACAAAAAGACATCTCTCCTCGTCGTTGACAACTCCCAGGCAAGACGAGATCGAAGCAAGTTGCCAACAAGTTTTGTGATGAGCAGGTTTTAAATGTGAGTTGTTTTATCAAGAACATGTTCGTCAAAAGTTGTTGTATAGACTCTGTGGATGATATTCGGGTAAACCAGCTGATGGACCGAAGCAAAAAAAGATTTCAGTTATGACGTAAAGAAAGGAATGGTGCGAAAGGTGAGCGATTGGTGTTGCTCACTTTCTTCTCCAGTCCTGTTGTCTATTTGCTTGGGTGGTTCTACATAGAAGCTAAGAAAATCCATTTGCTTAAGATATGGAATTTTTTACGGTTGCTTTCCCACATATTTCTATGAAATTTGCATATTTCTAAGTTTCCTTCAGAAATATTCATAATCGCATATGTTGCCTAGGAGGCTGCCTGAATCGACAGGTGCCTAGGTGGGCGCGTAGTTCCGTAACCATAAATCATACGTAGTTGAAAAGAATGTTAGTAAACGTAGCCATGAGAATGTATGAGGTGTTTCTAAGTGATAAGTTTTTTCCTCAGAATTAGATTTCTAGAAATTTCCCTGGGAATTTTACAGGTTGGGTAAAGCCTCGGTGCTCAAGCATTATGACATGTTTGGACAGGTTAGAACAGGAAGTACAAGGATCGGACTGGTGCGGGAATAGTGTTCCAATGTGTAGCAATGAAATGTGTGGAAGCGCAGACAGTTGGAGTCTATGTTGTATGTGACGCGATGCGTGCGAGCGGGTCTCGATTACTGGAATCATCGATATGCAGGCTTTATATGGCAGAGCACTTCAGAGACACGTTCAGATCCGTTGAGATGTAGGTTTTTGTGGGACAGCAAGTTGGTATACCCCGTCCTCTCCCTTAGACCCATGATTAAATTAAGTGTTCTGATTAATGAGTGGAGGGCTCATAGGCCTGGAGCTTTGGAGACCATCAGAATTCCATGAAAAGAGCACGGAAAGACTACATTGGGTGAGACGAATTTGTTGAGGAAGTTGGCAGGCTGCCGGGTGCGCGATTCCAGGAAGACGCCGATGTCCGCGAGTATAGCCGCGTCAAATCAAGGCTCCTTTGAAAGAGGGTGAGAAGAGTGGCGCGTTTTCTTTTCTCTCATCCCCACCAGCATGCCAAATCCAATCTAGCCATCCAGAGTTGTCACTCACAAATCCCAGCCGGCCTTGGGCGATCCACCGCCGCCAGTGCGGAGAGCAGAGTCAAGCCGCCGCGAGCCAGAGACGCGCGGCGCATCCAGCTAGCTCTCCATTGGTGTTCGTCTGCGTCTGCTGAATGGCAGCCGATGTACTGCAGATTTTTTCCTATCTACTGGCAAACGTCTCCGATTTCACGTCAGGTTCGCTTCGGTTTCTACGTGGTGTGGGCTATCGCGACGTCTTGATTCCTTATACGGCAATTCACGACTGAAGTAATTTGTCCAAGCGCCAAGCCGCCGCCGCTCACTGGGGAGCGGCCGCTAAGGTCAAATTTACGATCTTCTAATTGTTTTTCGCCCGCTGATTGCTCGATCTGCGGCTGAGGTCATCCGGAAGAAGTTAGGCGGATTCGTACTACCGCTTATGGAGAAATCCAAAATAGTCAAGGGATTCAACTTTTTTCTAGAGTTTCTTTCTGGCGATGGAGATTAGATTTCTTTTGCAAAAGAAGACAGCCAGAAGTTAATGTCGTTCAACTTCCAGCTCTCTTCTGAATCTATCAAAATTGGCAAGTAATGGATCTTTTTCTCAAGATGAAACCTGGGAAATGGTTTGCTCTTGTGAAAAAAGTCTGCTTTTCATATGGTTTATTTTCTCGGACACTGCGATTCCCTGATGTTGAATATTTAAGCTGAAAGTAGCTCCGGAACCCGCGGAAGAAATTTCGGGAAGAAATTTATCTTACTCGGCAATACGATGGAGTTTTTCTCCAAGAGAAAACTCATACGTGTTGCCTATTTGAATAACAAATCTATACATAATTAGATCCTTGAATGACCAAGTAAGTAATCATCCCGAAAGACCGGACCATATAATATCGTAGGTCCCTGTATAACCATCCAGGACTTGTGCGCATCACTGAGTTACCCAGGGTAACGAGCTGATGCCCGCGCCAACGACGGCTAATTTTGCCTTTTACCTTGTGTAATCCTAATGATGCATACGGTCTCAGAAAGGTAGCAAAAACTGTCACGTATAAATTTCTGTGCACTAGTACATATTTAAACTACATTATCTTGCATAACCTTGGCTTTAGGGCCTCTTAAAGCTTTAGCGTCTTCAGTCCAGCTTCTTTTTCCCTCTCCCTATGGCTTCTTCAGCATCTTTCGGGATAATTTCCTTTCTTTGAAGTTTTCTCTACTACAAACTTTGCCGGAAGAAACTTTT
This sequence comes from Ancylostoma caninum, assembly GCA_037903475.1. Classification (NCBI taxonomy): domain Eukaryota; kingdom Metazoa; phylum Nematoda; class Chromadorea; order Rhabditida; family Ancylostomatidae; genus Ancylostoma; species Ancylostoma caninum. The sequence goes on from JBAJFG010000446.1 coordinate 1,367,854, forward strand.
GTGGTAGTTAATGAGACATTAGTTAATGAGACGTCAATGTCAAACCAGGCTTTCTTTTTCTTTCTTTCTTTCTTTCTTTCTTCTCTCTCGTCTTCACATGGAATATTGCTATTCTGTTCCCTTAAGTACCCGTTCCTAGAAGAATCTGCGGATTTTACGAAAGTCTTCAAGGATACTGTCGAGTAACTTGTCTTCAATGGGCAATAACGCCGTTGATCCAGTTGACAACTTGTGGCATGAACTCTCTATTCCGGTGCTTTCTTCAGAAATTCTAACGCTTGGTATCTGAAATTCGAAGAGAATTTCGCAATTCGTTGAGAGTCTTATTTTCACGTCTAGGCTTCGCTAAGATCGTCAAATTTTTGTCCGTCTTTTTTGCTCACTCAATGTACATATTTCCTAATTATTTTCCATCTTTTTATAATTATTTTCCTAAGGCTATCTGGTTCTTTCATTCCAGGAATAGGTGGAAGCAAAACAACGTCAGGCATTTGCTTTATAGAGGCGAATTATGTACGTATTTGCTGGATAAGCCCGAATGTGAGCGTTGACCAGGATGGTTTCCACCCACCGCACAAGCTGAGCACACGCCGATTGATTCTGCAACCTGGGTTGGGGTTCATGAAAAGTTAACCACTCGAACCAAAGTGGTTAGCGCAACTGGTTATCCTATCCAATACATGTTCTTAAGAAACCCAGGGTTCCGCTGAGCTATGCGTTCAGAAATCATGCCCTGACCGTAATTTCGCTTTTGTTACCATCCTTCATGGAAATATTGATCCATTGTCCGTAAATTCGGGTAATCTACGTATCACCTAACAACAAAGGAATGTTAGTAGACACCCTTTGCTGAAATAATAATCCCATTAAGTGAATTTGCTACATCTGATTCGTGGATACGGTACGCCTCGAGATAACGATTAGGCATCATCCTATTAAGGAGTTATGCTCATATAATTTGACGTCTTCTTTTTTTCTGAAGATTGAACTTTGCTGGTATAAAGTTACCCTATCAGATCTCAATCTTCAAAGAAAGAGAAAGATTTTGAGGTAGAAAGGAAGGCGTGGTTGTGAACCTTCAAAGTTCAAAATTCTAAGCCTAATTTTGAGGTTGGTGAACGAAAACTGAAAGAAACGTGAAAAATGTCGAAAAAAAAAAACTCGAACACGTTTTTCGTCTCCCAAGCGTAAGACCCCATCATATTTAATGAATTGATCTTATTTTTGCTGTCTTAATTTTTTTGCTGCCCTAGTCTTATTTCCGCCAGCTGTAATGGTTTCAAAACACATTCACACAGAATATTGCTTAAGAAACACACTGATAACCTCTGCACTTTTTGCGTGGTAGTATTTTCCCCAGTGTGGACTAAGGTGAGGTAAGGTGAGCATTTGAAGGATCGCTTAGTTTTACGAGGCTCTCGAGGCCCCACGCAATATGACTTACGTTTCCTGGAAAACGTTTATAGTAAATGCGGTGAATTACCGAAACCCCGACTAATAGCACAAATTCGGGAATATACTACCCGGCAGCAGTGCGCAGATGGAAGTTCTCTTTGTCGAACGGAATTTATAGCGCACGTGTCGGGCAGGATTCGAGTAAGTGGCCGTTTCCCTAGCAGAACAAGTGCTTGGCGATTATGTTCACCGAGAGTGGTTTCTGCTTTGTCTTAAAGGACGCAGGGCCTTGTGCTAGGGTTGTGGGGAATCGTCTCTTCTCGTGACGTCGCTTATTAGATAGCGACGAATCCACAAATTTCGAGGAATAAACACGAAGGCAGTTGGTCCGAGTTGGTCGAGGTCTTCTTATTTTCGCTTGTATGCTGACCAAGTGGGACCAAGAGAACCTTTTGTGCCAAGGTGCGAGGCACGACGTTGGCTATTTTGCGCCGCGCTCCGCCTAGTTCAACTTGTGTGTGTGCGAGGTGTCAAGAGGGGAATAGCAATCGTCTTGTTTTGACCGGCCCTGATGGCAATTGCGTGTGCCCGGCCCCCGGCCTTTCATTCTTACGCCCCCCATCGTCGACACTTCAGCTGGCTACTTGAGGGGTGAGAGTAGTTCCGAATAGCGGGGGGAACTACAACGGGGACATAACTCTTTGTACAAAGGTTCCATGAATTTTGAAGACTTTAGCTGATTAGTGTGCGGCGCTTTAAGTCAAGCCATCAAATGACGAAGTGTACAGTGACCGACGGAGATTCACCCTGAATTCCTCAGTTGTTTGGTTTCAACTTTGCTGGATTTGGTGGACTTTGGTCTATCTGTGCTCTTTAGCTTTAAGTAGCAACACATTTTCACACCTTCATCCCTGCGCACCACCTGTTCTTTGTCCATAGAAACCTTGGAAGAGTTCATGATTCTCGGAAATATCCAGAAGCCTATTCGGGACATACAAAGTTTTCAATACATACAAATCTTGCTGGAGGAGCGAAGAGGGGAGGAAGTGAGTGGAGAAAGGAGCGTGGCCTGGCAGAAATAAGGCGTGAAAAAACTAGTTTTTAGTGTAGTTTGTTGGAAATAAGTTTTCAAGATAGCTTAACACATTGCGGACCGAGCACGTTTTCCATGTTGAGCGCGGTTTGCCAGAGAGAATCTTTCTGATGGTCCTCCATTTGCCTCATGCACCACGTGGCCGGGGATGAAAGGGCGTGGTGCACCATGTGCATCACGTTGTCCGCAATGTGTCAATTTGAGGAAGGAATTTAAAATGAGCTAATACAATGCTTTTATCTCTATTATAAAGTTTTTAAGAACATTGCCGATCCATTCTTCGGCAGAGGGGGTGGAGAGCCGCCCTCCCTTCTTTACGTCAGCCATTTCCAGAAACTTCCAGAAAATATGGTTAAGCTTTTGGTTGACGTGACTTCGGTGCGGAAACTTTAGTTTTTGGCGCTCGTTCTATACTTTACTTATGCAAGGAATTAAATATTGAGTTTTTTTCATCTATTTTGTTACGGCACGTTTGTATCGTATAGATAAATAAATAAATAGATAAATGAGTAAATAATGAATAGGTAAATGAATAAATGAACGAATGAGCTTACGAAAAGGGCTGGAAATGTGCTAGAATGGGCGTTAATGCAACCAGGTTGAAAATATTGAAATCGAAAAAATCTATGAGTTCCATAAGCTAAAAAGCTGTGCACGCTTGGTCAGAAGGAGTTTTTCTTTCAAACAGTTAAAAGTTTTCCCGGAAATTGCACCAGTACTGCCCTGGATTGCACATAAAAATAAAACAGCCACTTAATTGGCTATAACGTCCCGTTTCGCCAATGATTGCAAGTTTAATTTTGGCGCCTCGGCGCCTATCCCATTTGCAGTTGCCAATTAAGGTCAAAATCGGTTTAATGGCCACCGGGAAGGCACTCCCGGGGGAAATCCCGTCTCGGCTCATACTTTTTCTGCTTTCAGCTCTGCGACTACCATGCTACAGCTGTATGAGTCCATATTTGGAGGATCACTACCCGTATATCTCACATCTCTACCGTAAACCGCTGTCTTTCGACCCGCACTGTGATAGAAACAAGTGAGTCTCTCGTTTCGGATACTTTTTCTCGAGCCGCAGGCGTTTATCACCGAAGCCCGCGTGCGGACGTTTGAACGCGACAAGTTGTCCGCAAAAACTGCCCTTCTCCACTCAATTTGAATGACGACACGAGTCGCCCGGCGGCGCTCGCCGGCCGGGCGGACGGCCCGCGCGAACATTTCAGTATTGCGCGAAGAAAATGCATTTCTCGCTAATGGTTTGTTGCGCAGATCACTCCCCTGGGGCCCGCGGGCGCGAGAGCGTCGGCGCGGCCGCGATGTGCTCGTCAAAAAGCCCGGCTGTGGAAAACTCGTACAAATCTCGTTTGTTTGCAGTCTCGACCGAAGCTACCTGTTCGTGAAGAACTGCTCCGATATGTGTGTTACGCTGCGAATTAACGATGTAGTAGGAGGTGAGTGAATTGAGGGAGATGGCGAACTTTGAGGAATATTTGGTGCAGTTGCACAGCTTGTTGAGAACCATTTTTGGAATCTTACTTGCTACGGAAAAAATTGCGTTCATTAAAATTTGTATGAATTAATATAAATTGAACAGGTCAGAAGTAATGTGACAAAACTTCCAAATGCGATTCCAGAAACTTCGTTGGAATTCATATTCAACGTTCTCCGGAACTTGCAAAACTGCAAAATGCATCAAATAACATATGGTTGCGCGAGAAAAAAAAACGAGGTTATATGAGTCGAATTCCAACGGACTTGCATGAACTTTGCATGAAATTTGCATAATGTACACAAGGAGAATAATCGCTGCAAATTTCGCGTTGACCTTGGTATTTCTCCAGTTCCTGATCCTTAACGGTTTTTCTGCTTTTTGGCAGTTTTCTTGGACTATGAATTTGGAAGGCTTTCGATTGACTTTCGAGACTTGATTGAGAAAGCTGCGGAAAACAGTTCAGCTTGATGATTAGTAGTTGAGTTAGATGGTCAACTGTCCCTAATTAAGGGATATGGTTCATGAATGTTAGTCACTGACGAAAGTGGCTGTGCGCTACTAGCGCCTACTCTTACAAATACATGCTTAAGCACTTTCAATTATAATTATTTTTTCAGTAATTTTTATGAGCAAGTAATCGTTCAAATTACATTACGAATCCCTTAACTTAATTGTACGTAATTTCCAGGATCATCAAAATCCATTCATAGTCCCGCTGCTAAGATAAGGCGCCACCTTTGCTGATTTCTTTCTTTGCTTTTTTTTGAAATTGTGAAGCATTATTAGAGGTTACCAAATTGAGAAATAAGGGTTGGCACCCTCCCACACATCATTTTCCCTCTATGCACACCCACATATGTGCATTAAAAACCACAATATTGTAGACTACTAGAATACTAGAATACGAGAATTTTGCTAAAATTACACAATCATCAACTGTTTAGAAAAAAAAATTTCTGATGCCATTCGTCTGCAGTATGCAATATTTCAAATACCGAGATCCATTCCTAAAGGAAGCGCCTACGGCAATTTTCGACCTCGAGATTTTGGCACGATTCAGGGTGGCCGCATGAGCTGAACACTGCTACAATGCCAAAAACGGTCGAAATCTTGAAAATCCACGTTTTCACGTTTTCTGGAACTTCCCGCTCTTCGCTTTCGAGTAGATTGGGCCGAGTTGCGCGACCTATTGGATGTGGACCGATCCAAAGCTGTTTTCTTTGGCAGCAGTTTTGTTGGCAAAATCGGTCTTTTGCGCTGTTTTGCAGTGTTTCCTGGGCTGATGAAAGAGAATAAATCTTGAAAAAGTTTGCCTATTTAGTCGAGATGTCGCAAAAACACTAATGAATTCTAAAATGATCCCAATACAATGAAAGGATTCGAAATTGAAAGAAGTGACGAAAATTAGGCAACACTTTTAACCAAACAAGTGGATACGTGGTGGAATAACTAGTAGAAAATTTTGCTGAGGTAAGTAATGCAAAAAGAGTGAAAAAGAGCTTTATAATCACAAGAAAAGAAATGGGTGCGCACTTGATCAGCTGGCAGCAACGATCCGCTGCCGCTACAACTCAGGCGTTATTTTTGGTTGATGTGCGTCAAGATTAACGCGGGGATATACAATACAGAATGGAAAGGAGAAGAGAATTCTTGGCAGGAATTGAATGTTCCTGGTTCTACCGTCGCGATGGCCGCGCGAACAAAACTGCGTTTCGATCGTCGCCGTGTCGTGACATCGCGAATACTTCGTGAAATTTTGGGCCGACGCGTCAAATTTGACGCGCATCAACCATAAATACCGCCTCATTCGAACGATCCCTGATCCTACTGATCCAGGATGTTGGACTTTCAACTCGTTATATCTTAGAAATGACTGGGTTTTTCGTGCTATTCACTTGTAGACCTGCTGGGACAATTGTTAAGGCACCAAAACGATCAAAATCTCAGGCACAACAATTTCCGTGGGTGCTGCCTTTGAGGCTCGCGCTTCTGTCACATTTATACTCACTGAGTACAGCTTGTTGAGACGCAAGCGATCCTATCACGGCTCCAGCCGTGATAGGATCGCTCCCCCCTCAGACAATTGGTACCGGTCATCGGCGCACCATGAGCGCTTGAGGGGCGGCTCATGCCGCCGATGGCGCGCTCATGACACGCCGATTGCTAGCGTAAGGCGCGCCGATGTCACGACCTTTCGTAGTAATCAGTTGGAGGGTGGGTAACGTCATCGTTACTGTTGTACACTTTTTAATGCACGCTGTTCTAAGTGTGTGCTGAAGGATTTCAAGATTTATTTCCCAGTATTTATTTTATTTCCCAGTTTTTATTAGGTCCTAATGATTCTTATGATTGTAGTCCTATGTATACGCGATTACAAAATAAGACATCCTTTTATGTTCTGCTTAACAAATACAAACAAATCGTATTAATCAGTGGTACAAAGGTAATTAACCACCAGAAGCAGTCATCACACGGTCAATATAGATTCACACGTATGAATATGGAGACCTGTAACACACAGAATATATTCTAGCACAGTCAAAACGAGAGCACGCAAACAAAAAAAAACAGAGAACAAGCTTTTCAAATCTTCTTCAGGTTTTCGAATCTTTCTTTTTTCAAAATCGCGCTCCTTTTGCTGATGGCCATGAGGTTCGGTCGTTTCCTGGTCTTGGACTTGCGTCCTCGTCATTTTGGTGTACCGGACTTTTCAAGTGCCTCTGACATTTACGAGACATGAGCTGTAAACGGTTATTGTATACAAAATTAGGTGCGGCTAGAACTTACATTGTTTCGCTTCCATTTCTTTTGCTCTGAATCTTATTCGTAGGAACGTGTCTAAACAAATGTAGAAAAGTGTCATACAGAAAAATATGGAAGGAAAATGTAACACAAACAAAATAAATAGTAACAAGTAAAACATCACGAACAAGTAAGACGTTACGACATAACGAGATGGGAAGAGTAAGAAGAGTAGCAAAACCTGTGATACATTAAATCAAACTTAGGTGTCTGAATTTTCAGCTTGAATACAAAGATCCGCCATTTTTTATCTGAAAGAGAAAGAATAAAAATTGTGAAACAAGTTTGGATCTGCCAAATACGTTTTGTTTGAGATACAGACGGAAATTAACAAATTTCAATGAAAAAACATGAACTAAACCGAAACATCCCTGCATGGATGATGGCGTCCTTTCTGTTGTGCAGTTGTGCGTAAAATACTTATGCAAACCTGACGCATTATTGCACATATTTCATGGCGCGCGCGTCGCCCGCGAGGTGGCGTAGCGCGCCGATGGCGCTGAAAACGGCCATGGCGCGCCGATGGTCGGCACCAATTGTCTGAGGGGGTTCATGAAACGACAACCAAGCAAACTAACGTTGCTTAGCATGACTGCTCATCGTAACGCTAGGAGACGCAGGATGCAAAAGTTAATTTGCTAGCATGGGTTTGTTTGGTTACGCGTCCACGAATTCTAGTTCAAGAAGGATAAGCTTGTATCGGATACATGCGTGCGCCAGACGTCTTCCTATATAACAACGAATTTTGCGAGACGCACTTCTGACGCAACCCCAAAGGCAGGTCAGACGCACGCGTTTCTGACGCCGCTGCGGTCACATGGAGTCCTGAATCTTGCAGTAAATGATAAGGTCGACACTTTTCAAGAAAAACTTCTCTCGGACGACCGCGTTCGCCGCACGTCTGACGCAACTAATATAAGCCAGGTCATAGTTCGATGCGTAAGCAGGTCTACAGCCGCATTTGTAGCTTCTTGTGTACAAAGCATTTTGTTCGGAGCACAAAAATCTTATGTTCCTTCTGTTACTAATTAATTAACGAAGTATCAGAATCTTGAAAAATCGTTTATATTGGTCAAACAATCGCGCGTACAGGTTTCGCACGCACGTGGGTAGCAAATAGACGTTGGGTCGCTGTCCAAACGCATTTGCAACATTCTGTCAGTTCAATTTTCTTCATCTATGCCAACTTATACTAAGCGCGTGCGTCCTTAGACGCACGTTGGAAAAATGTCAGTGTAGTTTCTCGCCAAGTTTTTTTTTTGATTGTCCATTGTGACGCAAATACGAGCGTCTCATATACGTCTGGACTGCGTCAGAAGTGCGTCTGTGCAAATTCTGCATCATATACTCCCGTGTCTGACGCATGCACGCCAGCATAGAGTATGAAAGACGCTTAAATTATATTTGAAAGTGTTGTGGCTTTAATTTTCTTCTGACAATGAGACGTGTTTCAGTGTGTGTACGGTTTTACAGGGTAATTTTTTATTTTTGCTTCAACTCCAAAACCAGGTTGTCCTAATTTCTACTCCTCTATTCTGCTTTCTGCTCTCCTAATCTGCATAACATTCTTGTTCCTAGCCGCAAGTCACCTTTGATTCCTTGGAGGTCTCAAGGAATCCTCTCGGGGCGGAGGCACTGCTGCCCTCTGTCGGTTGTGATTATTGGCTCGGGCAGGCGAAGATTTATTTCAATGTGTTCTGCTGGAGCCGCCATAAAAAAAACGAACGGCTCTGATGCGCGGCGCCCCTGGGAGAATCCGAGGAATTTGCTGGAGAGGTGCGGGGGCTGATATATAGCAGCTTACGGGAATGATGCTGATGGTGGGCGGCAATTACCGGGTCTATTTTGTTGTGAAATATGGGCGCCCAGGAAATGCCCAACGTCTGATATTATGTAAATACATGGGAGATGGGCATTTGGATGAAATTTCCGCAGCAGAAGCACAGCTTCTTACAAGCATCCTCGTTCTTCCCGTGCCTGTGTTCGTAAACGTCCCCGGGAAGATGTTGAGTTTTCTGCTCACACAGAGTGGACGGGTTTCTCGGCCAAATGTTTCATACCTTCCCATATTTACCATCACCTGTCATTGCTGACTGAGATGGATTGCTTCAACACTGTATAACCACTTTCACCCTAAGAACTTATCCACTTTGAAAATCATGAAAAATCGCAAATGCCTCAATGCTCACATACAGGAAGAGCACGTGTGAATTTTCCGATTTTTTTTTTGGTGATTTCTGTGACTTTTTCTCAGGAGATCAATTTTTTTGCAGCGAGCCACGTACAACGTTTCGAATACTTACATTTATCAGTGTTTATAAGTGCTTTCCAGCAGAGGCTGTATTAATTGTTGGGATTACCCAGGGTAAATGTGTTAACACCACACAACTTTTCCCATCGACAAATTTACCCCAGGTTATCCTAACGATTCATCCAGGCTCAGGTTTCTATCGAGCAGCTATGCCTGACCGATAACTTTTGCCCCATACCTTATGCAAAACTATTCTGTTCCTTCACCTTTTATACGGTTTCTTGCGCTCATTCATGAAAGAGCCGATACCTACTAGTTATGCTAACTTGTGCCAGTTGACCTGTTTCTGCTTTACTTTGAGGCCACTTTAGTTGAAAGAAAGATGAGACGCGTTCACTGCTTTGCTTCATGTGTGGCAGCTGTTAAACTTTTGAAAAATTTTCCCTTGGGATTGGAAAAAATGGCGGAAAAAAGGCTGCACTTGGTATAGCAATTATGTAGAAGAAGTACACGTTTTCCTTCTTTTTCAAGACTATTGTTTCCGATGAAACCGCCGAAGCGTAACATACGTGATTGCACTATTTTCAGCGCGAAGTGCTTCTCGGGACTGCTTAGCTATGAATTGTCGAAATCGCGTTGTTCTCGTTTCGGATTGCATGCATCCACAAAATGTGCTGGAGCTTCTCAAAAAAACTTTGTAGCCTTCGCTAGCGAATTGGTGGGGGGGGGGGTTGAAGTAGAGGGCCTGGATAGGTAATCTCATACCCATGGTTATGATTACCCATGGGTAGCAGCTAGTCATGGACAACGTCACGGGTAACGATCCATTAACACAATTATCATGGGCTCATGATGTGTGCGAGCCCAAATGAACAAGAGAACCATGGAAAAATCCTTAGAAAAGCCATCTATACTTTGAAAATATGGCAGACATCAACCTAAACCTGGGCGCACTTGCATCATTAGAAGGATAAGCAATCTCACATTCGTGGTGATGGGGGGGGGGGGGGGGCGGTGGCGTAGCAGGGGGCCGCTAAGATGGTAGGAACTTCCATCCAACAATCGAAAAAGGAGGCGGTTGGGTGGAAGGAGGGTAGGAGAGGAGGCACATATAAGTAGTAATTGGTACGTGGAAGCAAAGGGGGGGGGAGGGGCGGTTCTATGGGGGTCGTATTTTTATTATCTCCATCCTGTACTCACAGTCTGTTTCAAAAGTGACAATATTCGAGTGTTTGTGCCTACAATTTGCTTCACTCACCTCCTCTCCAAGTTCCACACACTTTCTCGCTCTCGTTTTTCTCTGGTATCTCTTCAACTATCCTCTCTGGAAAACGGACCATGCCTCAATGCCCGATAGGGAATTTTTTGTTATTCGGTTTCTTTTCAAGGTATGAAATTTCTCAGAAATTCGAGTAGTTGTACTTTTGAAACTGTTTCTGTAGATTTCTAATAGCTAATTCTACATACGTGGCCTAACAATCGGAACGAGGACAACTGTTCCTTGACTTTAGCGCACAAACCGTCAATTGCTCCGACTTCCCACTTAATTGCTGTCCTGAATATTTTAGCAATTCTACAGAAGCAGAGAATTCGCCGATTTCCTCGGATTCTTCAGGCAGACAAAGTGCCATTTCAGCAGAGATTAGTGCTGGCTAATGCCCCTCAGCTAATGAGAGTTCACCGAGACCACGATATTTAGCCCATTGAGGTTAATTGCCATGACGAATGGGTCCTGAAGGGAATTAGCCGGGGTTGCGGCGTCTTTCCATGCGTTTGTTTGCAGTCTTTGTCAGTCATCAAAGACTACAGTGGCAATACCAACTCAGTTCTAGGATTTCTGAACATTCTGAGAAGATTCTGTGCTTCCAGGTCATTCCAAGTGGACCAGTTTTCCAGGCAGGGCATGACATATCATACTTTACTAGTTTTACCAGTGCTTCCTATCACAATCTCATGCGTACCGCTCTATCCTAACTATTTTATCTGAGAAACTCATCGAATTTGGGAGTTCTGGCGGGTCACGACCTCCCGAGGAAAACTCATGGATCCCGTCGCAAGTGATGCGTTGCAAAATTACAGACCTAACCGAGCAAAAACCTATGTGTTTTGTAAATGTGGTATTCTTTCCAAAGGAAAACTACGAAATGTGATGGAGTAATTAAGTGGTAGATGATAAGTGGAAATGGAAGTATAATAGGGCTTCCGAAATAGAAAGGTGACTCATTGCTCTCTATTTATTCTTTACTTCTGCTCGATTAGTCTCAGTGGAAGGGCTGATTGTCTTCTAGTGCTAGGCTGCTTTCTGAACAACTGATTCAGCTAAATTAGAAGGGCTAATATTATCAGAAGCAGCCTTTGGCAAAAATCCACTATGTTAGTCTTATTGAAGTTCCTTAGTAACCAGTAATGGGGAAATGAATATGAAGCAAAAGTGTCCTGTGCCGCAGAAGCAGTGAAACAGAAATTTCCTACATTTCACCAAGCCTCACAAAATTTTCTATGTTTTTCGGACATTGGTCATAAGGGCTAATTATATTAGGTTGGTGCAAAAATAATGCGCGTTTTCATGCCTTCGATTCCGAACCTCATAACTCCTTTCAGAATCGATCTTTTTCAAAAGGCTTAGAACTACTGTGATCCGCAAATCTTTAGCATTAAAGAAGATGTTCTCCGACTACCGTGGAATTCTGACAGGATCTTGTAGAATCGACTAACTTCCAGAGGGCAGTTTCGGTATCACCTTAGTCTTCGAGAAAATTCTCGAAGAAGAAGTCGTCCAGGATCTCTGAAAAAAGGTAGTCGGTGAGAGAGAAATTTGCTGATTATGATGTAGGAGTCCGAGCTTCCTAGCTCAGTTACTACAGCCTGTGAAGTATCTGTCGTGCAGGGTGTGCCTGGACGGTGCCGTGTAGGAGTGAAGAAACTATTTTATTGAGCAACGCTAGGGTCACACAGTGAAGTTTCTAATTTATTTTATTTAAATCTTAAAAGTACTTACCAGATTAGGAAGAATGAATGAGCTGCAGTGAGCAATTTTTGCAACAGGTCACCACAAATTCGCCGTGACCTTATTTTGGTGTTTCTTCGAGTTCTGGGAGTGTTTCGGTACTTGTTTCTCGTCCAACTGTTGAGCAAGGTACCTCATTTTGTCGAAGAGTGTCTATACTTCATATTTAGTTACTAAGCGACCGACTATTTGGTCGTAATTCTTTCGCTACAAAGGCGCGAAGCAGACCTCTCAACGAGGATCAATGTGGTACTTGTTCAGTATGCGCGACATCAACTCATCGAGCTTTTTCATCCTCCCATTTTTGCTGAAGAGAGGGATGGTCTGACATCAATCACCGGCAGGTTCTGCGAAACCAAATATGTTGTTTTGGATGGGTGCTCTTCGATAATTTTCATCAGTTGAGGACCGCAAACCCCAGGAAGACCTATGCGACATTCCTTATCTTTCGAAGCAAGGCACACCAAGCCGAAAAATCCGGAAGCAGCTGGGCGGAATGCATTCGTTCACACTTCCTTCGCCAAAACTATGGTGGTATTTCGAGCGGTTCCTGCTGCGATAGCGGTGAGTTTTAGCTCGCTGAAGTGAGTTTCGCAAAAAACTTGTTTTGGCGTCCTTCGTTCCACAACTAAAAATTCACCAAAAACATGAACTTCGCTCAAAACGCATGAGATATTTGGAAAGGCCATGAAATTTGCTACAAAACCATGTGCAATTTCCCGAACGATGATAAGAAACATAGGAAGTTTTCTGCACCGAAGATGAAGCAACGAGAAACGCGCATTATTTTTGCACCAACCTAATATATACATATCTAGTCGTTTTGTTGTAATTAACTTCACATAATTAGGTCTAAATTTGCAATTTTCAGACTTTTTCTGGCAGTATATGGGAATTAAAAATATGCTGGAAGCTTCCTCCGAAGCTAAGCAAAACCGTATACTGAGGATCCTGGTATTGTAAGGCTTAGCAAAGTGTTCCTCATCCTGGTTCCAGACTTTTCTTCCAGATGAGTGACGTCTCCTAATCAACATAGCACTTTCTCTGCTGTCATTCAAGCATTGTCCTTTTTTGGACTTATCCGTTACTATCCGTGCAAGTACGATGTGTTGATGCACTGATCCATGCATTTGCTTTGCACTCTAGGCCTTAACGATCAGGAGGCTCACTCTCCTCTCTTTTTGGGGAGGTGACTGCTGCACATATAGGCCTGCGAGCGTGAATTGTGAGTATTCTTACTAAAAATATTCGATTTAGGCAAAAATGAAAGTATCATTGGGGACTGAAGGAAAAAAATGAAGTTTCTGTGGGAGTTCCCTCATCTCTGACCAAAATCATAAATATTATCTTCATTTCTGCTGTAAATTATGGAGTTGTTTTCGTTCCAGAGGATGACAACCAGTTTTTCCATCACGGTCAGATCAGACCTTGAGATTCATTGTGCCACGAGATGCTGAACCAGCTTTGTTCCTACTTATCGGGACACTTTAAGGACTGTAAAAAATTCAGTTACTTTGGGTGAATTTATTTAGGTGATCGATTCGAGTCAGTTTTTTTATGAAGTTCTTTTTTTTTTTGGCTGAATCAACCTCGGATTCCGTGTTTGGCTTTGTTGGATAGGCCAAAAAGCCAGCCATACAAAATCATATCACCTTGCGATGCAATAAACATGCTATTTTTTCTACATCTTCAAAAGAATGCATAGTATCGCAGCACACGCTAATTCGCGTACTTGTCAGTTTCGTTTGGCAATTAGCTATGTGGTTAGTCACTGAGAAAGTGAGGTGCTCACTTGGAAAGTGCAACAGCAGCTGAAGAACTCTGAGCTGAGTCTGCAGTATACTTTCGGTGGGAGGATTCCTCAAGGCTGATTATTTTCTACCCGATTATCTGACGCAATGCAACACATGTGTTCTGAGCCCCAAATTACGTCTCAAACTTGAAAAATGAGGGGAAAAAAGCTTAAACATAACTTTTTAGCACGTTCAAGACCTACATATCATAAACCATGGAGAAGGCACATTCTTTCTATTCCCTTTTCAATGGTTTTTGTGCTTAGATTTCCAAATAAATAAATGAGTAAATAGATACATAGTCAATCAATAAACAGAGAACATTCTGAACATTCTATTGTTCTAATCTCTCTTCCAACTGATGGAAAAGATATGCCGCCCTTATTGAGCATTTTATTAAATTCATGTCCGCAAAGAAAAGGCAGCAATCCATGACATGCTTTTTTTTTTCAAAACAATAAACCATGCAGCGAAAAACCGGCATGTATATAAAACATTATGGAATATAATTCCTGAGACATATTTTATTTCTGAAAACTTCAACATGAGCACGATCTGGTTGTTATGGTAGTTATTCAGTTTCTCTTATTCTGGATCCATTATTCATTTATTTCATAGGCTCAAAAGTACTCTGTAGATGAACAACTCATCTTTCACTTTCGGGACTGAAACAAGAACATGCGAATGTTTGGAAAAAATGTGACTGTTGGAGCTCGACTGGTTTGCATGCCATTAGCAAGTAATTTCTTTGGTAAAATCTGCAAAAATCGCAGGAAACGTGTGTACTGGAAAATGAACTTCCCTTAGATTTGCCATGGTACGTATATTTCCCATCTTACGTTGTGTATTTCACTGAAGAATCTTGTTTTTGAGCATTTGTTTACATATATACCTCCTAAACATAGCTCTCACAGCAATAACTCGCACATTTCCGGATTTAGCAGGTCTTATGTGCAAGTGGATCAGTTTTGTGGATCTAAATACGGATGTAATGCTATCTGCAACGGTTTACGTTTGTTGAGTGTGGCGTAATAGCAAATTTCTCTGGAGCCGCATAAACAGATATAACGGTAAAGGGTGGTGACAACGGTAAAAACCTAATGATAGTTGCTAAAAGGAAAACCTTCGCGATTTCAGAGTAAGAAAGTGGATTCGGATGAGATTCAAAATATCTACCTACTTATCAAAGTTTCAACTAACTTGAATAATCAAGTTAATTGCTGCTACCGTAATTCGCTAATTAATGGTACCGTTTCCAGGACGGCGGAGGCATGGCTACGTTCGAGGCTGCCTGTCAGACATTCATGGATACAACCATAGTCTAGTACGAGCCCTCGGAGAACATCCAGGTTGCCTCGGTGAGTAGCATAGCTTGGGCGGTTATAGTAATTGAAAAAAAAAGAAAAAATGTAAAATCCCACTTTGGCGAGTGGTCTTGAAAAAGTTGGTCTTGGATAACTTGTTGGTACTGTTACATATTACCTCAGGTTGGTGAACAGTGGACTCACAGGAACTTCAAGGAAGAACGGCGAAAATAAAAGAGATAATCTTCCCAGTTCAAAAATCATTAATAATGATAATGAATAATGATATTAATGATTAATAGCTCTTATAAATAGCTCTCTTCCTTAACCCTGTACAAAACTTGGTAGGGTTCCGTGAGGTGACACATCCACCATATATCTGCCGCAATACAAATATGGGTTACCGATACAATATGGACCCAGTTTTCGAGTTTAGCGCCTCAAATAACCCTAATATGCTTTAGCGAAAGGTTGTTTTTGAAAGTTTTGGCGCCATGGGTATGAGACAGTGAGATGAGTTCTTCAGAAAAATAAGGCCGTCCCACAGCAATTTTTTGAAGCATCGATTATGACGTGCTTCTTGTACAAATGATACTCTATACCGAATTTGACGGCTATTCATCCATTCAAACTTCGTCGTTGAAACTGTTGAACGGAAAACGAAAAAAAATGCATTTTTTTTTTTGGGAAAGTACTTAGAAGTCAAGCTTTAGTGAGACAACTTTGGAAGAATAGGATTGTTCCAAGCTTTATGCTCTCAGTGAACATATGATGGACCTTAAACTAAACTGTCCACCCTTTACTCTGCATCCTGGAACGTTGAATAATTGCCACGAGAATTTATTCTGATATACGCAATGATGATTGCCTGAGAAAATCTAAGGCATTTTCACCCTCACAATGGTCACATCTTCCGTAGGTGCAAACCATAGTACAGTTCCCTGGAATACACTTTTTTCATAATTCTGGTCAACTTCTCAGTCTATGGCCTTCTAAAGGACGACTATGCGTGTTGGTTTGTTAGACTGCTGGCCTAAATTGGGTTATCGGTCAGTTGAAACTTAGCAAGTACACTACGGGTTGATTAGAGTCCAGGGTCGATCGGCCTAGACAGCAAAATTTTGTTGAATGGGATGCACCTCTTTGGGAATAAAAAAACTATGAGTGCTACAGAAATTCCCTGAACACAGGAAAGCAAGTGTAAAAATGCTGATATAACGAGTACTTCTTCAGTCCAGATAAGCATATTTCCCATTTTCGTCTTTCGGTTTATACGTGATGCAGGGGGAAACCAACTTTCATGTTTAGTTTTTGGACATATGAATTTTTAATACCGGCACAATATTCATATACATATGTTTCTCACGTCTTTTCGAGCCTAATAAACTTGCTTATAACTGACGGACTTGTTTTGAACATTTCCAGATTTGAAAAAAGTCTATCGATATTGAGAATGCAATATAGCTGACCTCCATCAACCTCCTACTGTTCATTTCCTGTCCTGTTCCAGGATTGCTTACTGTGTTTCTTAATATCTTACTGTGAAAGATTAGCTCACTGAGTGTTTACGCCAATTTCGAATTTTGAATACGCGGGAAATCTAGGATATGCAGAGGGCTAGTTTCAAATATATCCATATAAAAATAGGTAAAAACTAGGAATGGATGACAGGGTAATGTAATGCTTGCTACGTTTACCTGTTTCGAGTCCTCAAGTATTTTCTTTTTTTTTACCTTGTACTAGGGTCAATACTTGAGAACGAGGGTTAGTGGAAGGGACCTGGACGAGTTTGAGATCTTGGGTTTAGAGGAGGGTTATGGATTTAGGCTAATGTTCGTAGGAATCAAAGCATTCCAGGAGATTGAGACCTACCTTCTAGAGTGGATAAGATTACAAGCTAGAAATGGGTATATTAGGAACAACTCGTCACAATTAGTGATGACAACTGTATACTTGCAACCGAATCGAATAATTATTCGGCTATTCGAATAAATTATTCGAATCGAATCATTCGAAAGTTCGAATATTCGAAATTTTCGTTTTTCGAATATATTCATAATTCGAATATTCGAAAAAGTCAACTTTCGAATATATTCGATTATTCGAATATTCGAAGCGCCCATTATTCGAATGCGTCACCCGAATATTCGAAATTCTAATCACACGAAATGGATCGGAGACGTTTGCCTTGTGCTGGCTTAGTTTTGTATCGGAAGAAGGCATCCTAGTGTACAGAGTAGTCCTACGGCGACTTCCTTTCGGGCAACTTGCAACACCCTTTAGTCATCCATTACGCTCTCAATGCAGAGTTTGGAGAGGATTATTGGATGATGACATAAGTCCTTGCGCTTTCTTTCGGTCGCAATTTTTTCCTGTACCTTTACCATGCTTTCACAAAGTGCTTGCAATCGTACGAGAGCGCTTTTCTTTTTCTGCAATTTAGTCATCATGAGGTCTTCCAAAAATGTTAACTTACCAAGTTTTCACGCTCAGGGAGGAAAATGCCAAGTTGAAAAAAGACAGTTTTCTCTCTAAATTTAATAGGAACAGAAAGCATGCGATGCTGCGCCGACGCGTAGGTTCGCTGAAACTTAAACATGAGAGAACACTATGAGCCAAATTTTCGGAATGCAGCTTTGATGATGTTGGCTGAGTGGCGCCAGAGGTTGCCAACGGGTAGGATTTTTGAGCCGATCCTATTGGATTTTCTGATTGGACGGCTGAATTACTCCATTTGAATAGTACGTCTGAGAAGTGCGCTGCCCATATAGACCATGCAATTCCTCTCAAGTTATTCTCACGCCTTCATGGAAAAAATCTGGCTGATCGAGATGGCATCTCCAGACAAAATGTTTTTTTTTGTTATGAGGCAGCCGATGAGTGACTGTTTTAAACACAACCCGCATGAATAGTTTGAGAAGTTCGGTGGTCTTTTAAACTTTCTCACTGAATGCTAGGAGAAGCAGTGTCGATAAAGCTTTTTTTCATGCACTCAACACTCCATCTCGTAGTGCCGAGCCTCAAGCAAATCGTTCGAGAATAATCGGTTGTAACATTCTTGTAGAGAAAGATTAGCGATCGAATCGTTATAACTCATAGCCAAAAGTGAAAAAAAAAACAGCGAGCGTCGATGACAGTGCGTTTTTCGCGGATATGGCAAGCTTGTCGCGCACCCGTGTCGTCAGCGAGGTCGCCGGTGTAGTGGCAAATCAGAGTATTCATGGTAGTTTTTCAATCACATCTGATGTTAGCTATCAAGAAAACTGGGCCGCGTGCTTCTGGAGTGTGCGAAAAACGCACCGCCATCGACGCTCACTCTGAGCAGTGAAAACTCCAACTGAAAAAAGCGCAAAGACTTGTGGCAACACCCAATACTTTCCTTTTGCTTTTGTTGATACTCTAATTTTTTTTCAAAATTTAACTTTGATTCATTTCCTGGATTCATTTGCTTTGATTAGTTGAAGTCACTTGAAATTTTGGTTCTTAAGTTGATTTCTTCGGATTACATGATGGTCTCTTGCCGGTTTTTGCGACAATAAATTTGAGGGTGGCAGCAAAACGTGCTCTGGATTGCTAGAGTCTTGAGTCTGAAGTTTCAATCTAGGACCTTCATTCGAATGATTTATTCGAATAATCATTCGAAATTCGAATATTCGAAAAACTTGATTTTCGAATATATTCGAAAATTCGAATATTCGAAATTTCCGTTTTTCGAATATATTCGAAATTCGAATATTCGAAAAAGTCAATTTTCGAATATATTCGATTATTCGAATATTCGAAATTTTGCCAAAAATGTGCAAGTATAGACAACTGGTGGTAAAGCTAGATATGCCACAATTTGGCCAACAAATTTATCCATTCCGGGTGGACGAGGAGTTCAGGAACTTCCCAGGAATGTTCATGCTTACGGGAACAGGTCACAGAAAATTTCTTCCCGGAGAAAAGACTAATTTATCTCTAGTTTATGGGAAATTCTTCACTTTCAGACACCACGGCGCGTCAGCTCTTCATGCCGACGGCGCTGAGACAAGAGCTTGAGCCATCGCGGCTGGCTATCTGCGGATGTCACACGAACCTCTGCAACTCGGCGCCTCCGTCGCCGCTCCGGATACACTGGTCCGCGGCGGTCGCGGCCGCCGTCGTCCTCCTCCTCTTCACTACCATGATCTAATCGCAATTACGGGTGTGGTTGCCTCGCTGAGAAACTGCATGTTTCCTATTCTATTTGACTGTTCAGGCATTTCATGAGTTTTGTGCACTGTTCTGGAAAATTCCTTGACGCGCTGATGACGTTTGATGTGTATAGTGAGATAATTTTATGTTTATGTTGATTGTACCGTGCTGATCCGCTCAAAAACACCGATATCATTCGAATAAACGAAGAGTTTACTTCATCGTTGTGGACTTTTTCAAACATGAAAACTGTAAGCACATGATTCACGTCTTTTTATGGTGCAACCCAGAAGTATGGCTTCAAGAAATGCAATAGAATGGGACAAATGTGGATATGTTCTGTTCTTGATTTTGAGGAAATGATAAGTAAAAGAGAAAAGAAAAGAGCGCATGCAAGTTGAAAATAATCAGAGCTCTCCTGAGCAAACGCAGCTTAACCTAAAAAGCACGTACATGAAGTTGGGAGAGAGAGAACGTTAATTTTGCTTTGATAACATGGTTTCGAGCGTTTATACTTTGACGAATCCTAGCCCAGATTGACCATCTGAATGTGTTCCCTTGGAGGTACAGAGAACGACCGTCAAGCACGATTACACCGTGGCAGTGGAGGTATTGCCATTTCTATCATTCGTTATGCAACGCTGATACGCGTTAACCATTGTGGGATCATCGTTTGGGTTAACGCGCATCAACATGGTTAATTATGGTTATACAGGGTGCGGCTTAAATACTGTGTCAAACTTTGTCGCAAATTCCATCCCCATTGCGAAAAAGCTCTTCGCCCTAAATTTCATGAAATTGCTATCCCTTTTCCTGCATTACCTCCTCGTCTCGCAACCTCACATCAACATTCCACGTTATAACAAGTCCAAATTTCAAAAGAACCAAGATCGAGCTATGAAGCATCACCGTACAATCTTTTTTCTTAATCACTTATTTTTTGCAGCAATGCAACTGCACCGTCCAATTTGCAGTACGATGCTTTGCTGTTGAAGGGCTGTTGCCATGTACATGCCACACGGATGTAGCAGTTCTAATTTTCGAGAAAATTCACGAGAAACGAACTCGTTGCAAAAAGGCGAGGTAGAAGAGTTAGGTGCACACAGAACCGTGATCTTTGCAGAGGGCGATTAATTCACCTGCTAATGAGGAAGTCTAGACGGAACACTACAAGCACTAGGAGCAGCATGTTCACAACGAAGCGCATCAGCACGAAAGAATGCAGAATTTAGTTACGTTACCTTGGAGGGCCGCAAACGTTAGGCACCTTAGGACGATGATCTTTTTTTCAATGTGGGACAGAGCTTCATAAGCGAAAATCACGCAGTGTGAGGGCAGTTCTCCAAAACATCAGATAGAGTAGGGAAGGCCTCTCTTGCAGATCACATCTGACCTATATCATCACTGAAGCTGATGTTTCTGGAAGTGACCATAAGCCTCAGGTAGACGTTGAATTAAAGTTGGAAAAACAGCTCATTGCTGGAAAAAAGGGTAGTTTTGTAAAGTAGGTATAGCTGCTAGTTCACCTATTAAAAATGAGCCCGCTAGAACAGCAGAGCTTCAGGAAACGAGGCGCAGAAGAAAAAGTGACCGTTGGTGCACCAACTCCACGAACTCATAACGGCAGAGGAATCGTGTGCAAACTCCCTTGACATCGATCGTGTGGATGTGTCAACTGGTAATCGTAGAGATGTGGACATGTGCTCACTAACCCACTGCTGCTGCATCTCTGGGATCGCTCACAGGAAAGAAGGAGGAAGAAAACCTCCGGAATTTTTTTCGGGCCTCAGTGGTCGTACATGCTTTAGGTGTAACCTCCGTCGCGAAGCCAGAAGGAGACCACATTAGGCGTGTCCCAGTGTGTTTAATTTCTAGGAGTTTAGGTAAATAATA
This sequence comes from Ancylostoma caninum, assembly GCA_037903475.1. Taxonomy (NCBI): domain Eukaryota; kingdom Metazoa; phylum Nematoda; class Chromadorea; order Rhabditida; family Ancylostomatidae; genus Ancylostoma; species Ancylostoma caninum. The sequence goes on from JBAJFG010000446.1 coordinate 1,389,057, forward strand.
CTGAAGAGGAATTAGAGTTTCAGCTCCTGTGACAAAAGTTATTAACAAATATTTTTGACACAGTATTTATGCCGCACTCTGTAGAGGGCGGCTTGTTAGATACACGACACAGTGGGTAATAGAGAGTGATTACACCACATACAGCAAATATGTGAGATCTACTGACATGGGTGTTGGGCGAGATCTGTGAATGAGGCTCTACAGCCTTTCCATGCTGGCGTCCTCGCCCGTCTACTCCACTTCTCGCATCTTCCGCCATTTCTACGCAGCGCGAGCAGATCTCTTCGATATTTCAATGCATCAGACCACTCCTTTGTGGAGCATAGTTAACATTCTCACTCGCACTTTCTACTAGTTCTGGATTAGAAGTCAAGACCCTTCACACTATTGATGTGGAATGTGTAAATCATTGGTGGAAGCTGATAAGGGATCTTATGATGTTCTCGGGGCTAGAGCTGTTCGGAGCTGCGCCCATTGCTTGGCCGTCATATGTCCAGAAAACTAGAATTGGCGTCAACTCCCTTCAGAATGGAACAGTTTGTATTCTAGAAAGTCCTACAAACGTACTCTCCCCCTTTGTTTTTTTTTTGTGAATTGTTTAGCACTGTTCTATCGTTCTGCAACAGGACAACAGCACCAATCACACTTCTCATTCGACAAGAAGTTTACTGCAATAGTGGCATGCAAATTGGATGCTGCCTCGCATTTTTTTGAACAGATCCGAGATGACACACTAAGGCGAGTCCACAGGGTGACAACAAAGCCTTTGGCCAAATATGATAAATTGCAAGACTGGGATCAGATGGGCTAGCAGTCTGGAAATTTACCTGGGCTATGTAGAATTCATGCGCTATGAGATTTCGGAATCTCTCCTGGCTTCTCCGTAGAGTTGACAAGACCGTTGGCTACTGCAAGGCACGAGTGCCGCAAGTTGGTCGAGAGTTTATGACCCTGTTTTCTTGTTAGGTCTATGCTAGGGTAGCTGTTGTTTGAGCGGAGGTTAGCTCAACTTCTGTGCTTTAGGGACTACAATTCAGAAATCCAGAGGTCTCCCTTTCATGGAGCTATTATTAGGCAAATATGATGGTTTGGTGAAATCAGGGACTGAAGAGTCTAAACAAACCTTATTTCTGTCAGATGTGCTTAAGCCTAAAGAATAATATACCTCTCCGGGTTTCGCTCTGCCCACTTTTACCTTTGCTTTGTGCATTCTAGTAGGAAAAAGTGGTGGTGACAGTGTATTGATCATTTTCGGTCAATAAAGCAAGTTTACATACGGATCTCCCTAGGACAGAAAGCTTAAACACTCTTCAATATTGCGCAGAAAAATGGTGAGTTGCAGAGCCAATTAAAAGAAGTTCTTGGAAAAGATGTCACAGAGACTCTACTTGCGACCATTTCCATCTCTACCTGGTTTCATGTTTGCAGATCATACAAGGTTCAAATAGGGCCATGGATTATGAAACTTTGCATGTGTATTCGAGACTTTTGGGTTGTCAACGCGGATACAATGTCATGGGCAGGGTCAAGCTTCCGATGGGAATTTCCCATGAGGGGGTCGTATGGGAGAGGGCTGAGAAGGGGGGGGGGGTCGTACTGGAGAGGTGTGGGTGGGGTACGTAGAGGGGTGGCTTGACCATTAAATGTAAATTCATGATTGTTTTATGACGTGACAAATGACATTCCGCCCAAGAACGATCACGTCATATCGAGTTAAAGCTGGACTGGTTGGCAGCGTATGAGAGAAATCCGCTTCAGCGCACTCACAGGTTCGATCCCCGGCGCCTTCCATAAATTTTTGCACGGGTCGGAATCACTTCAGAACCAAATGCGGAGTAGAGAGGGTGGAAATGTTGAAAAATGGAGTGTGGGCAGCGAGATCAATCGATTGCACGTGAGGGGATTCGCCTGCAGGGCCCGTCAGAAAGTGGAAAAGTAGGGTGACTTGGACCTCGTGCTGAAGTTCTCTAACTCGGAATCAGCAAATGCTTTTCTACGTACCCATAGAAGACGATCAGTCATGTCTTTTGCCAGAGTTTCAATTTTCCAGAACTTCATATGCTTTTGGGAGCTCGATGGGAAATTTTTCAAATTTTCGGGTCTGCGAGGGGAAATTTCTCATCTAACTCACGCAAGCAGGAGCAATTATTGGGGTGCGATAATGGAGATGAAGAAACAATGCTTGGAGCTCTATTACGTGAAGGTAGTGAAATTTCGGTAAAAGGCAAACTTTCTTCATGGGAGTTGAAGAAGTGAAAATCTCGCAATTTGAACAGATAGTGAAAATGGAGTAAATCTGTTTGGGAAATCACTGAGAAGCAATTTGCAGATATCACTAGAACTTTCCTTTCATGAGTTTTAGTTGAGGAAATTTCCCATTTGAGTGCAGAATCTGGCTCCACAAAATCCGTTCGTTTTCCCGCAATTTAGATGGGAAATCGACGGGAAATTTGCCAAATTTCCCATCGATTTCCCATCGAGCTCCCAAAAACATATGAAGGTCTAGAAAATCGAAAATCTGGCAAAAGATATGGCTGATCCTCCTCTATGGATACTTAGAAAAGCATTTGCTGATTTTGAGTCAGAGCACCTCAGTACGAAGTCTAAGTAACCCTAGTTTTCCACAAACTGGCGTCCGCTGTAGGCGAATTCTCCCATGTATAATCGATCGATTTCGCTTTTCCACTTCATTTTCGAACTTTTAAATCCTCTCTACTCCACACTAAATCCTGAAGCTGTTCCAATCCGTGCAAAAATTCCTTGGAGGCGCCGGGAATCGAACCCATGAGCTCGCAAATGCCAATGCTGAACCAGTCCTGTTTTGACACGTAATGACATGATCGTTCCTGCTGGCAGACTGGTCCGATCGGATAAGAAAGGATCCATATCGACTTCAAGGTTGTTTTAGTTCCAATTTTGTGTTTTTAAAGTGTTTCTTTTGTGTCTTCTTCCTTGAAACTGTTTAGTGTATAGAGAAAACATGCGGGAGCAGAGGGGGGGGGGGTCGTGAAAAGGTAGGGGTTGGACGAGGGAATAGGGGGGTCGTATTGACGGTCGGTTTTTCCCATCGTCATGCTTGACCCTGGTCATGGGTTTCCTGACAAAGCGCAAGAAATAATTGCGATAAAATCTTTGGCCAAAGACTTTGTTGTCACCCTGTAAAAAAATGAGAAGCGCCAGAGTCTTCTGGATGACGTGTACGTACGTGGCGATAGCAGTAATTTCAGCCCAAATTCACGAGGCCACCCACCATCCAGAGGTTTCAGAAAATGGTAGCATGTATGCCTCACTGGAGCTTTGAGGTCATCAGTGCCGCCGATCACCGATTACATAACAATTGCAGGAGCTATTCAATATGTATATTGAACTGGTTGAATATTTGAAAAAGTGCATAAGGAAAAATTCTAGACAGTACTGGAGAATATGCCTGGGAACAGGAGCATAGCTTCTCTTCATATGGATGATTTAACAAAGAAAATTCCACTTTCTCGGAGCTGAAATGAGCCAATTTATCGGTCGGTTTGGTTGGCTACTTACAAATTAAGTTGTCGGATGATCTTGCGACACCTTCAGGCCTTTCTGAATTATTTTCTTCTTCAGTGCAGTTAACAATAAAGCAATATGTGGGCCATAGAAAGGGGCTTCGGTGGCACCAAAGGAGTTCGTTTGAGCAGCTCCGAATGAGTGATAGACGCAATAATGTAACAAAATGATAAGAAAAATGGACCAGTAGCCAACCTCCATACATGTTTTGAATAGAAAATTTCAGCTGATCACAACGATTCTGAAAAGGCAGAGAAGGAAGTGGAGGGAAACTTCTCCGCCAACCGAGTAGTCTGGAAACGTCCTCATGTACATAAGTATGACAGGAATCTACTTGCTAAACTTTGACGATACTGTGCAATTAACACTTGAATACAAAAGAAATCTTGTTTTTCAAGATTAACGGCTTCTCCATTCAGAGCAACATTCGCCAACAAACGTTCTTGGATCTTCGCTGGCAAACAAGCATATCATCTATCATTCTTGTGCTCCCACAGCTATTTTACCCTTCAGTACCGTACTATTTTCTCGAAATATCTGCGATGTTAGTGTAAATCAAGTAGGTACTGTTTTTGATAGTTTTTACTCATTTTTTTCTATTTTCAGGCTAATGAAAGTAACGGTTTTGTTGTCGATGTTTTTTTCCGAACTTCAACTCCGAGAAGTTTGCTTTCCATCGAAGGTAGTGCTTCACTTCAAAACTTTTTCAGGCCTTCAAGCGGAAAGAATCCTCGGGAAACGCTTATCACAGTGTTGTACGTGGTCCCTTACGAGCATGCAATGAACCTTTTTTTCAGGACCTTTTTTGTGGAATGCCCATTGAGCCTCCTGGCACAAGGCTGGTAATATCTGTCGTTGTCACCTCGCGATTTCTCCATAACAAAAGGGGCTCACATACGGATTGTTCGGAATTTTGTGAAGAATCACGCGCACTGTTGTAATCAGGCATCCTGTGAGGATTCCGTTCATTCAAAACCTTAAAATCTCTTCTCAAACACCATCTCCATGATTGAATTTGCAAACACTCTGAGAGCAACAGTCGCCTGAACTCCGAGAACTGATCTTATAAAAAGCAGCACATTCATTGGCAAACACATAAATTTGTACATAACGATAAAAATTTGATAAATTAGAGCGGCAACACCACGACGAGACAAACTGTCACAGATTTTGCAAATTGAACAGTGGATCATATGTCATTGGAGGCGGAAAGTAGGCAGCTGCGGCAGCTCCAGTGTACCCGAACGCTTGCATGTCGGGGAACGGCGTTTCTAGGCTAAGGTTCGGCTTCGAGTCGCATCCGCTTGAGCCGTCGTCACTCTCGGATTTGGCAGAGCTCCTGGAAAAGCGTAATCTCTTCATAAAAACTAGAAATACGAATAACCAGACTGAATTATAACTGGATGAGTCGGCGGTAACTCTTCCATAAATGCCCCAGAAATTCTGTACAAAGTAGTCCTACACTGGGTAGCGGCACCATTCCCACTGAACCATCATCGTCCCAGAGTTTGCAGGAAATTTCTTAATCCGCATCCACATTATTCTTTCTGATTTTCAAGGTGTTTCAGGTCATTTTAGTGCTCACCCCATTGCTTAGTTTACTGTGTACATAAGATTACATCTGCTAGAACAGTATACAAAGTCTAGCGAAATGAATAAACTTGATTAGCTCATCATCTTTTTAGCCATGTAGACCTTTTTTTTTTGAAGAACTACCTAAGTATACTGCCATACGGGCAGCTTTTTTTCGGAGAGAATCAATCAAATCAAATCAAATTACTACTATCTTTTACTTGGTTACTTTTTCTTACAATCATTAAAATGTGAATCACGGATTTCTGCTACGAAAGGTTAATCTTTGGCACTACACCATACCAGGGATCCTAGAAACTTCAAAAAATGTTCTTGGTAACAACTAGATCTATAAATTGTCCGACGTGCTGAGTTCGGATGCATGATTCGAAGGAAGTGTTGTCATGGGTACGATTACCCATTTAACAAAACAAGGGTGCGATTACCCATGGGTAGCGGCTGGATATAGACAACGACACGTACTTGTAAATGCTGATGGATGCAAAGTAAAGGGTGAATTCAGGCACATTAGCACGTTTACCATGGGTTATCTGAATGATGCGAATACTTTTTTAGAAAACGCACAATGTAACAACGCAGCATCACAGCCACATTTTTGGAGACTTACGATATCAGACACTGCCAACTAATTTGTCCTCGCAAAAATGCAAAGTAGAAAATGAATGGCAAAATCCGAACGCGTCGAGTTATGCCACCACCTCATTTTCACTGTGCCATACCCCGAACGGTCTGGATTGTGACCATTCATTCCCAACTTGCATTTTTATGCGGACAAATTAGTTGGCAGCGTCATATATGTTCTTCTCAGGATCATCTCCAATTTTGCGTGGTGTAATTACCCTGTACTTTGTGCGCTACCCAAACTTGCATTTGATGCTAATTCCCAACAGTAATACAGCCGTAACCATCCGCAAATGCCTGACGGTACGAAATGGATGCGGTAACCGTAGATACATACTTCAGAATGATACCACTTCTAGGCTGTTACTATAATCCGGTAATCAAGGAGAGATCAAGGAGAAACCTCATCTTTGAGCTCAAAAAAGCGAAGTTAGGGAAACTTGCTGAAGGACCGCAGCAGAAAGCCAAGATAACCGCAGGAGTTGTGCAGAATGGGCGCAGCATCTATGCAGAATTACTGCGGATCGCAGCTGGGTCTTTACGTGTTTCTGTCACGGTTCATCTCCACGTTTGTCTGACCACCCACAATAAGTCGTTTCTCAGTCCGCTCAGCGTTATTCTCTACTGGCAGTGGTAGTGGAATTTATTGAAAAAATGGAATTTATTGCTAGACAAACTCGTCCACTAGCGGTAAGTTTGAAACGCAAAAGAAATGCAAAAAAGGAAAGATCTTATCATTCGGATAGATTTGGTAAACATCGTGAAATTAACGCCTTTGGTAAGAAGCCCTAGAACAATAGTCGCCTCTCCGAAGAACCTCCGAAGAGCCTCACCTAAATTAGGAGCACCCGTAGGAGACTGTCTAGTCCCATTGACCTGCGTGAACCCCCGGGTGTTCTTTGTCAATGTGGTCTTTGTTCGCCGCATACGGTACACATTGAACCACCCATCGCTTAGAACAAACTTAGTACGAGGAACAACGGGGGTGAAGCGTGTTGTCTCAAGTGGCGGCTCTCGAGAGGTGTCAAGACGAGTCGGCAACTCACTCACAGCTCTGCAGAAGCTGCAGATGCGCCAAGCACACAGCGACAGTGTTATTTTACTCTCAGAGGTTCACTACTCACATTTCTAGGACTTCAACTCCAGAATTTCAAATGGGACAGCTTTTAAATATAATTCTGAGGGCAAGAATAGCCGCAGTTGAGAGCTTCGCCACTACTATCCCCAGTGGTTCACTTCTGCCAAAATAGGGCATAGGGCCATGATACATACATAGTTCCAAAGCTATTGATTCTCTGGAATCATACTCAGTAATAGCAACTTTGACGGGTCAGAGAAGGAGTTTATGGTATGGAAATGAAATGTTGTATAAAAACTGGAAGTCTGAGTGAGAAAAGAGGCAAATTTAAACTACTGGAGGGGAATTCTAAAACTTTAAAGGTTCAGAAGAGGATAATGAAAGTGACACAGCGATATTCAATTCTTGCACAATACCTAGGAGAGAATGAACCAGAAATTGAAAGCTAGAAACAGGCTGGAATTCACTATTTTTTGAAAACAAACGTCTAAAGGCAACTGAGATTTGCCCTGAAGCAGAATCGTTTCAGTGCCGGGACTCATGAATGACTTCCAGAAGAAGATAGAGGAGTTTCTCAAATAAAAATTCGGCCACTTCATCAGAGAGTTCCGCTACTGTTAGTAGTGGAAACGGATATCAACAGTGGCCCAGTACATCATTTTTGGCAAGGGGACGCGCTCATTTTGAATTAATGAGAAGACCCTTTTCTCGGAAACGTTCATGGACATCTCCTAACAGCAAAATATTTTATCGTTGCATGCGGTCATGAGAGCCAACCAATAAAGTTTCCACAACGGCTAACATCCCAGTAGTCAGTGATACAATGATCACTCGAAAGTACAATTGTTCTAGAACATTCTTTAAGTCTGAAGGAACCTGACAACTGTACAAGAGGTTGGTGTTTCGTTTCAAATTACACCATTGTAGCTAAAGCTCGTGGTTCATCGATTGCTCTCAACTATGTATCTACTAACGAGGGCAGCTTGCTAATTTGTTCGATGGACAACCGTGGAAGATCATAAACTACATATGACATTTGCTCCTGCCCTCATGGATTTTTCCTTCCTTCATCAAAAACACCAATCGTCAAAAGCATCGGCAAGTTTTCACGAGCAATGTGAGTAATCATCAATCTTACTCTCTAGCTCCTACAGTTGCTTCTTCATCATTGTTTTTTTTAATTGTCTATTTTATGCAGAGCTCCCCTTGCAGTGAATAAATGAACAATCAGGCTCATGTTAAGAACTGAGCAGCATCTATGAATGTTCTGCAGTTTTCCAGTGGCAATTCTCATATGTACACGTTGAAGTTTCTACGTTCATCGCCCGAGGGCACGTCAGCAGAATTTCCCATCTCCGCAGGTGTACATCAAGGATCAGCCCTCTCACCGCTCCTCTTCGTCGCCGTCATGTACGCTGTTATGAGAGACCTCCAGAGACCGACGCGATGGACTCTCCCATACGCAGATGACGTCATGCTGGTGTTTGAACAAAAGGGGGACATTGAACGGCAGACGCAGGCCTGGAGCGAACGCCTAGCGAGGTTCAGTCTTCGGCTCAACGTCAAAAAGACTGAGTATATGACGACAGATATGAATGAGCCCGCCACCAGTCAGGTTGACGGCAATGATCTTCCGAGAACTGACTACTTCAAGTATCTCGCCCTAATACTCTCAGCCGATGGTAACCTAGCTCATGAAGCCGTCGCTCGCATCAACGCTGCATGGTTGAAGTGGCGCTCGATGCCGGTGCTGTGCGACAAGAAGATCCCAGATCGCTGCAATTCGAAGGTGTATCGAGCAGTCGTTAGACTCGTCGCACTGTATGGTGCAGAATGCTGGCCGACCACCAAGGAAGTGGAACGCCGCCTGGGTGTGATGGAGATGAAGATGTTACGATGGATGGCTGGTATCACGCGTGTAGACCGCATACGCAATGAAAAGATCCGAGAGCGGTTCGGCATCGCCACGATTGCTGACAAGCTCCGCGAAACCAACCTTAGATGGTACGACCACGTACTGCGCACAAGACACTGTCTGCAAAGTAGGCCTTGATCTTGAGGTACCAGGAAAACGGCCAAAGGGACGGCCGAAGCAACGGTGGCTGGACACACTGCATGCGGATCTGAAGCATGTGGGCGCTCACCCAGACCAGGCGCGCGATGAGCTAAATGGCGTCAGAAGATCAGAAAAGCGGACCCCGCCAACGTACGGGACAAACGCTAAAGAAGGAGAAGAAGCTTCTAAGTTCATATTCATGAGCAACCAGGAAGAGTGAAGACACCGAGGCAAGGATCAAGTGCTCAAAGTACCCAGAGTTAAGAGGGAAGAAGAAGATGGTCCCAAAACACTCATAATTATGACTAGGTACATGAAAAATCCTGAGAAGAGCTTTGTTTCAGAAACTGGATGAACAAGGGTGTTTCCGTGCACCCGGTGGATATGCTGGAAAGATACCCGCCGCTTTCATGAATACTATCTTTTTCACCAAAAAACTAGCCTTTCCAGCAGCAAGGTTAATATCTTTTTAGAAACTGGAGGAACACCGCCATTCGAGGAAACTGGGCATCGCTAATCCAGCAACTCAGATCTTATACGTAGAGGTTGAAAGGCTAACCCCACACTTCGAAATGAACCATGTCTGGGTTGAAGCGTTGCCTAACAGCTGTTACAGTATGTATGTCATTTTCGCTTTGAAACAATCTGAATTTCAGCTAAGCAGCTATAGCAAGTTATGCATCGAAGGCAAACCTGAGTAGTGGCCCAGGAGATTGCGCAGTGGACCATTGTGCGAGTGCTCACCGGTTCGATTCTCGCCACCATCCGTCAATTTTTCGCATTTTTGTATTTTTCCACTCAAGACGCAAGGACAGAAGGGAATCTCAGGTTCTAGCAGCTTCTTTGATGAAGCTCCGTATTATATGTTTCAGTTCCATTTACGGGGTTTGCCTTCTGCATTTCCATTGTTAGTGGCACATTTTCAAAAATAGTCACTAGATATATGTAGTGAATAGATGCCATTGAAATGACCGAGGTTAGCCAGCAAACGGTTGAATTCTGATATGTTCTCCTCGACGTATTGTCAGCCCAGCATAACTCCAAGCTGAGAGCGGAAGGAATTATGGAGAACATTATCTAATTAAATGTCCTTTCCAGAGCCTGTAACGAATGATAGCATGGAACTCGAAAAGGAATCTGATGAGAAGCAAAAATTCCTGCTTCAGTTAATTCTCCAAGCAGAACATTCACCAGAAGAAGCAAGAAACTCCAGGAAAGTTCCTCCATCTCACCCAACCCACTGAATAATTAAGAGCTCTCACGCCGGACAGGTGAGTTGTTTTTGACCACGAGTGGCTTTGCGCGAACGATCTGCCCTTGGACGAGGCTAATCCAAACAGAACTCGGCTCGATTACATCATAGCGTACACTTAAGCAGCAACCATGCCAAGTGCAAACAGCCCCCAGCCGGCCAGCGCTGGCCCAGCACCGTAAGATAGTGGGCTGAAGCTAAAACCTACTTTTCCAACGTGCCAGCGGCTCGTTCGCGTTGTCGTTTGTTCTTGAACCAGTTCGACACCTGGGTGACGGTGAGTTCCGTCTGAGCTGCCAGCCGTTTCTTCTCCTCCACCGAGGGATACGCCTGCTTTTTGTAGGCGTCTCGGAGCACGTTCCGGGATTTGGACTGTAATCAAATAAACAAATACTAAGGTATTCTTTGTTTAACCAATTAACAAAGGCTGGGTACCTTAAAACAGTAGTTTGTCTCCTCGCCGTCCCAAATCGTTGACGGGAACGGGTTCTTCTTTCGGATACGGTACTTGCACACCGCCCCAAGTTCTCGTTCTTTCGTTTTCTCCGCCTGGAACAACGATGACATAACAAGTGTTCCAATCAATATTTCCTGGTTTAAAGGTGAGTCATAAGTATGCAATTTCAAAGAAAAAAACAGAAAATGTTCGAAAGAAGAGACAGGGGTGTTGCGATTTAGTTCACATAGATAGGCTCGCCTAGGCTTAGTCAGGAAAATTCAGGCTTTTAGGTATAGCTTGAATCTCAGCGATGGCTTGAATCTCAACGATGTGCTAAAAAAATTAACAACGCAGAGAGTATTGAAAATTGATATAGATCATGGAATCGATACCGGCCAGTAAATCATAAAAGGAAGGTAGAAATAGATAAGAAGAATACAGAAATAGAGAGAGACACAGAGAAAAAAGAAAAATAACCAAAAACGCAGGGGAGAGAGATGGAGAAAGAAGGGGAGAAGACATGGAAGTTGGGGAGGAAGATAGAAAGGTGGAGTCAGAGACAGACAAAGGGGAGACAAAGACTACGAGTAAAGGGAATTACATGTCGAAGTCGGCATTTCCTAAGATTTTCAGTAGAACAAGTACATGGGACGTGGGTTTCCGTGCGGCCTTGAAGCGATATAATAATCAAATTCATTATCAAATTACCATGGATGAATTGTGGATTCCTAGAAAAGGAGCAGCCTCATCAAAACACCATCAGTAATTCATAACTGTATTTCATGACTCAGGCTTCTCTCAGGCGGGACCATCAGATGTTTGAATTTTTATTCCTTTTCGTGCAGCTTTGAATGTCTTCAAAGAAATCAGCACACAGTAAATAATTTATCTACACAATTATGTTGGGATAAACATTTCCCAGCCGAAGAAAAATATGATTTCCTCGCTTTCAAACGTAAACCAAACGACGGGTCAGCGCCTCTTGCGTAATGTTTGATCACAGTCATGAGCTCGGGGTGGGTACGGTTGGCAAAAGGAGACTGATTAAGGCAGCACGCGGTAATGGGAAAGAATACCCTTCTAGAGGAAGGTTTACTACAGTTGTCCTTAAAAAATCTCTGGAAAATGGGTCAGGAAGAAGCGAAATAGTTGAAGATCTAGAAGTGGGGGGGGGGGGAGGGGCATTTCCTATAAGGAACTTCTAGAGCACAAAATGGCAACGAAATTTGCCCCAAAACTTCGTTTTTCTTGCATTTTGTGGATAACAAAAGCCTTATGGGTTTCCAGCAAACAGATTAGTACCTTTTTATAGCAAATATCAGGAAGAAGATCCACATTAACTGGAACTACAAATCATCCTCTTTTTGTTGGATATCTTCTCTAAACCAAGCAACAGCCGAACATGACATTCGTAGAACGGAGGAGTTGTGAAACAGAGCAGTACATAAATACTGCACTTTCATCCGTAGCAACAAAGAAACAAACTGTGATATCCTAAACATCGCACTATGCTCACCTCTGTGTAGTGTGCTCTTAACCACAAATCCTGCAGCACTTGGTGATTATGCGGACTGAACTTGTGCGTTTCCAGCAATCTGAAGCAGAATCCAGAAGATCATTTGAAAACCTCAATGAGCCATGGATACTCACCGATACAGCTGCTTCCACTGTTGTTGACTAAATAGCACTAAAGCGTGAGCTTTCAGGGCGCTCTCCAGACATTTCAGGTGGTCCGGCAGCGTCCACAGGAAGTGGGTCTGAAATGACGGTGTCAGTTATCGTATTGCGACTCTCCAGTGCAGTGATCAACGGAGATATCGATTTTCTCATAATCTATTTATCATTTCACCCGACGCCAGGCTGCGATTCGATGATTTCGCCCGAGGGGCGTGGCCCGCTGCGGGCTACTGTAGATTTGCGGCAGCAGTAGAGAACTTGAAATTGCGCAGTAAAATCAGCTTAACCGTGCTGGAGGTTCACTTTCTGAGCGATTTACGAGGATATGATTATTCGTAAAGGTTTTTGTGGCAAGGCAGTGAAAAACTAGCCAACCATTGTTTCAAGTGTCAGGAATTTGAGAAGAAAGATCTAGTTACCTCTGCGCATGAGAACCTCTGCTCTTCTTTGGAAATTGCTGAGATTGTTCAAGTTCATTCTGGGTCATGAATTGGAGAAAAATCGATTGAAGAAGTTTTATTGTGTCAATGAGCTAGTAAAACATGGAAGATACTACGAACAGTGGAGTGAAATTTCGCATTTCTGCCTGAAAGTAAAGGAGAGAGGGTCAATATGAGGAGGCAAAGAAGAGAAGGAGAGCGGAATGTTTAGGATTGTTTGAAAATTTTCAGGATCCAGAAACATAGAGGTCATTCAAAATTGCTGTTGTTGGGACTGCGACACTAGAATTTCTTCCGAATCTATTTCTGCTAGCGATGAGTTCGCTTTTGATGATTTTGGAAAACAATGTAATTATCATCCGTCCCAAAATTTCTGCTGGTATCGTTCATGAAAGTGAAACCTACACCTTTATTCAATAAAAAAATACAAGACTAGTGCTAAATGGTAAAATGTCAATGGTAAAAACTGCTGCTTTAGTTAGAACGTTTTCCTTCGCTTCGTTCGAAGCAGTGAACCGAAATCATATGAGTTATTCTCCTTGATGACACCAAGAAATTCGCTGTCAATGAGAATGCTCAAGAGTATGGAGAATCAGGGATTTGTAGAGGAGTCCCTGATTTTAGAAAGTGTGCTTGATACAGAGATTTAAGACGTTTGGTTCACTGCTCCACTTATTTGTTCTGCTTAGAAGCAATGAGGCTGTGGAAGTTGAAAAATGAGGGGGAATTTCATAAAAACTAATGTACATAAGAGGCGTCACTGGCGAAAGGAGAAGGTCTAACCATAGGAAGGAATACAACAGCGGAAAATACGCAACAAGAAGGTCTTCAAGCAAATTATTTCACTGTCATTGACTACTATCCAGAAAGCGAGTAAAGAATTTAAGGGAGGCAATTTTCAGCGGGAGAAGTGATCTAAAGTTTTTTGGAGTTCGTTAGAGTTAGAACCAAATAAAGCATTAGAATTATTCGAATTCGATTATTCGATTTTGAATGACACGAAGATCCAACTCTTCGTACAAAAAAAAAGAGAGGAATATACCCTGTAATGAATGATAGGAAAGGATATAGGGCCTGTTCCTCTCCGAATATGTAAATGTTTGAATACCTTCCTGAATTGTCACTTGGATCAAGTGAATTATTCGATTTTTATCCGGACCAATGTATGAAATGAATTGCTCAAGGAAACCTATGTCCTCTACGAAAAGCAGCCTCTTGTTCTATGGGGTTTGGCCCTATTTCGCAACCCAAGGCATCTCATTTCTTCCAGAAATTTCCCCCAGTAATATCCGCCTCCAGCACAATCGCTGTCGTCGTCAGCGCTGACGCTAACAATTGTCTCTTACGTCGTTGGCGGCGGTGTACTGTAATAATAGGCGCAGTGACAGCCGCAACTCGCCTGTCATGTTTGTCACTCACCGAGGTGACTGGGAGGATTGATGAATATGATATCGATCGCGAATTGATTGATTACAAGGGAAATATGACAAATTAGGGAGGACCTCACCAGTTGCTCCGTTCGCCCGGTTTGTAGGCCTTCGTTGAACAGCGACTCGCAGATGCATGAGACTTCCTGCTCTGAGTAGGAGGTGGTGGCACTGAAACAGAGGGTTACAGCGATGAGGAGAAGAAGAACACGAACGGGGCGATTGGGGCAGGAGTGGCCTGAGAGGGCCTAGCGGGGATAAGGTGTCATGACAGCACTCGAACGAGAACTGGTGCGACACTAGTGACACACACCGAAGAAGAAACTGCCGATGCAGCAGCAGATCGTCGTCGGTGTGGTGGTGGGGTGTTGGTGGTGGGGCGTAACGGTAACCTGATCCATAAGTTGCGAATAAGAACGACGAGAGGGGAGAGTTGAAAGCGATATTCCTTACGGGATTGTGTGAATTCGAGCCGCCGCCGCCGCCGATCCGGCCGCCGTCGCGTACGCTTGCATCGCCTGTCTGTTGTCCGTCGGCGAACATCTCAGGTTACGCCCCTAGCTGGTGTGCTGGCTGCTGGCTGCCCCCTGGATCCCCCCGTCCCGCTAGCCCCCACACACCGCGCCGAACGCGCACTGACACACCTACTCATAGCAGGCGGTTTCACAGCTAAGGCCATATTAACTGCAATGCTTGTTAAGGTGTTGCATGTTGATGCATGTCATCGGATCCGTGGGCGCTGGTTGGCGCCCGCGCGGATTCCACGAAAAACTCCCAGCGCACACGCGGAAACTGAAACCTCAAAGTGTCCAATTACAAGTGCGCGATTCATTTTTTGAAGCGCGGATCGATTTCAGGCCACTTGAAGGCAAATCGCCGACAGGTGATTGCGAACCACACGCACTGGTTACCAGTTACTAGTAGAGCTCCACACATCCATAGGGAAAAGAAGCGTTTTGATTTAGTAATTGGTTTGGGGAAAATTCTTCTTCTAAAAAATCCGTGTTTCCTGAACGGTGGTGGTCCGAAACGTGCTGTCCATATAGCAATATTAGTAAAGGAATATCTAGTCCTCCCAAGGAAGATTTTCAGAGGCAGAACGAAAACTCGACATCTTGAATGTACAGTTAGAATAGGTAGCTACAATATTCAACTACCACATGAGATGACAGAGTAAAAAAGACAGGCTATCAGTGTCATGATTTAGGAGGTGACTTCTTTGGAACAATGGATGAGCGTGGTGAGCAAGAATATTCACAAGCAGTCCCTACAGTTTTCAAGCTGACCGCCCTGGACGACTTATCTTTCGCCAGCGGTGAAAGCCGTTACAGCGGGAAAAGAACCTTCTGATGTTTCTAGCGCTTCGAGGGGATTCTTCAGCTTACTGAGGTGAAGACTGTTGAAAGGCTGTTGAACTAAAGTCCGTGTTCGAAAAATAGCACATTTTTAGGTAAATTTTGGCATGTTCTGCAGAATCCAGGGCAACTTAGAAAAAGGAATATGAAAGCGCATGTGAAAGTAGTTCAAAATTTCAATTCTCGCAAAGTGAGCAACATCCATATTTGTTTACATTTGGGTCCTGCCATCCCATCGTCATCTGAAATGGTATTCTCTTCCACTCTTGGTGGACAAATGAGAATATTTTGAATTTTATGAAGTGCAAGAGCTGCTGTTGTTTACACCTCTTAGGAAGGTGGTTCATCAAAAATTTTTCCCACAGCAGATACTACAATGTCTTCAGAAATTGTTGCATTTTTTCGAATCACTGCGATAGAGGTAATGAAACTGGGAATGGAAGTCCCTAGATGGAGAACGATGCTGCTGAGGACGTCCTCAACCATGCCAAGTAGTTGTTCCTATGGATAGAATGGGCGTTTTCTCCTTGTGAATGTAAAGTGATGATACTATCAGAGCTGATTATCTCAACTACATAGTGTACATCCGTTAGGAAACGTCTTCAAAACTGGTAATCATCTCAGATTTTCAAAATTTCTCACGAAGCACCCCAGCTAGGTTATCTAGCCGTCAGGAATTTCAAGTGTTAGAGTTTTGTACTGTTGTGGATGGCTTTTTTTATACTTATCTAATTGTTTTTTCTTCCTGAATAGTACCCCTAGCTGCTGTGAAACTCAACATGTCAGTAGAAATGAACAGTTTATGCACGCATCATCTCAAAAATCTTATTCTTCTAGCAAATCCGCTAGATACACAAGTGCAGGTAGTAATTTGATGAATTAGATGTTTTGACCCATATTACTTCTAAATTTCGGAGTAGAATCAAACCGATGCTGTATCCTCAAAAAATAGACTTGGGGGTTCGTACCAGTATCACAGGTCCAGAGGTTGAATTCCGGCATTTTCAACAGGGCGACTTTTGACGTCCTAGATTTGTTCTTCCAGAAAATCAAATTAAAATTGGCATCGATTCTATGTTCAATTGTCTTTGAATCCCGACATGGACGAATGGTTTTGTACGTAAATTTTGAGCAAAATATGTATGCAGTTAAACATAACTAACTGTTTGAACTATTTTCTTGTGGAAGCCATATATGTACGTAGCTTCTGATAGAAGGCGGTGGTGTTTGTGAAAGACTTTTCATGGAATACATAAACCACAAAGCTGAATATGGCCATTAAGGAGACCCTTTGTTCCATTCTGATAACCCACTCCCATTCCTAGATGAACTGACCTCGCTAAACACTCAGTGTATAGAGACAGCTGGCAACGCAATATAGAACATGCATCCTAGTGCAAACATGAAGCAGATGTAAGTCAGATGGACATATCAGGTATCTCCCGGCCGCTGTCCACCAAGACTAAGCCGCAGTCAATTAACTGAGAGCTTTCCACTCAAAAGAACCTTTACGTAACGTTGTCAGCCCGGGTTTTCTACGGAAACACCGCACTGAACAGCTTTTTTGTCAAGGTGTGCACACACCGTTGTCAGTTACATCCGCTCTGACATGGCTCGTGTCAAAACGCTGAGCGATGTCAATCAAGCCGGCATCACTCTGTGCAACTGTTTCACCGACACGATGAGCATGGCATATGAAGCCGGGCTATTTTAAGCATCCGGGACCAGACCTGGATTCAAGGAGTGGGACCTGGTATGGTAGCACAGGATTCCACCATCAGAACGCATCTACAACAAAAGCAAAGCCATTGTAGACGGCATTGCTTGCAGTAATCGGCGAAAATTCGTTAGATAACAAGACCATCCAGAAAAAAAGCTGTTTATTGATTCATGAGTTTGGCATACAGTGATGGAGCAATAGACCACGCCGAGCACGGACTTTCCAGGAAAAAGCTGCGTTCCATTCTAACAGAAATTGCCATCCTTGAAAGTTTGGAGTGGACGAGTTTTCTGGCCAGAAAGAGACAAATCTTGTGTTCTCGGATGCTTGCAGCCAACAATGGCCAAGAATGATTTTACTCTATAAAATTTTGTCTGAAGATTTATCCCTGGAAACGTTCACGGACCTCGCTGCTGGATAGTTTCATGCCTATATTAATCATTTCGGATGTTTTAGGATTGCTTTGGGGTCCTAATTCGAGTCGCGATGGCTTCACGGAGCTTGACTATATCCTGTTTCAAAATCGACGGTGCTGTATACTTGTGCGTGCTGCCTGCCTTTCCCGTCTGCCCTCTCCGAATTCCATGCACTTTCTCGCTTTCTTTTTCTCTCTGATCTCTCGGTGACTCTCTTCATTGGTGAAACGGACCGCAACATCAAGGGAAAGTCCGAGGCAGAATTTGTGGCCGCTCTCGGGTAGAATCCTGGCTTTCTATCCAAGCACAGTGGGCGAAATCCTCGGGAAAATTTCTTGAATTTCACAACCAGTATCACCATTGACCACCATTGAGCGATATAATTAGAGCGCACGAATTTTTCATGTTTCTAAACGGAAAATTCGTTCTTTTTAGGGAAACGTCGATCTTGCCGGAAGTGTTCATAAATCAGCCACAGCTGGACTTTAATTCTAGTTACACAACGACCACAACCATTTCACAGGTCCCAGCATTACTATGGACGAGTTGTAAGGCTTTTTACATAGATTGTTAGGTTCTTCTTCGCAAATGTCGACAACAAAGTATTTGTGATTGCTGCCTATTTCTCTCGTCTGTTCTCGCCAACACTAGACACTTTCTCGCGCACTTTTTCTCTCCAATATCTCTCCAAATCGCTTCACCTGTGAAACGAACCAAAAAATGTAATCAAGAAGATGAAAGAGTTGCAGCCGAATTGCAGCATGTGCTGCGAAAAGCATTCGCTACGCAAGAGTACTGTAAGTATCGTAGCACCTATGGTAAAGCCATTCCAGGTAGTTTCAAACCCAAAGCTACTAATTACTCGATACAGTAGTAAAATGAAGAGGAAGGTCTCAATAAGAAAAATTTAAGCCGTAATAGACAGTAAGTATTAGAATAAACGGGGAATATTCGCACTTTTGCTTCATGTTATCCTTTAGATAAATATTTAAAGGAGTCAACTGCTACTGTAGTTTCTTATATGAACATTTTATGAGAAGGTTTTCACAGAAGTGACTCATGCTCCTCTATTGATTCATGCGTTTTTCTTTGCCGAACTGCGTTTACAGCGCTGGTGTCGGAAATTTTTCCATGGAAAAAGGGGTTCGGGAATTCGAGGCAGGATTTTCGATGAATTGGATGGACCTCCAAGAAACACGTTTCTCATTCGGTGGTAATCCATAAACAGTTCTCTCATTGCGGGATAAAAGGGGACAGTGTTAGTTGAAAAAAAACGAGAAAGGAGTTTTCCAAAAATTTCCAGAGGAAGCAAGCGTACAGCAGAGTGTTCGTAAGATAAACGGGCACACATACAGCTCTCGTAATGAGAGTAGTATGGATGGATTTCACAATTGATACTCACATATCAGGTGTCCCCACAGCCAAGTCCGCCCTCTCTCCCATTTCTCATTGTATAACAAACTGCATCTGAACTGTCCATGAGCTGTCTTCTTGGCTTCCTCGCAGTTAAGCCGTTTTGTGTGTATTTTGCTGGTTTACGCAGTGGTGGACAGGTCAACGCACCTGTCCACTGGGTTTATAAACACTGCCCCATGAACTGACTAATGATGTGCTGCTTGTCTAAACCAAGGAGGATCCGGGACGGAGCGGAGGTTTCTGGGAACGGTGGTCGGGAAGGGTTTCAATTTTTATTTATTTCTCTGGATTTTTGTTTATTTGATGCACTCAACTCAAATGATTCCAAAAAGGCGGAAGAAAAAGAAGCAAAGAAAAACATACTTCACGTATTTACTCTGTGAATGCTGTGATTTTTTCCTATACACGATCCGTTCCATACTCGGAAACTCTGTAAGAGTTTACCCTGTATTTCGCTTTTGGTTCAGGTAAGGGTCATCAGGACTGTGAGTCGAGCAAAAACTAACCTTCAACCACTGTTCTCGTTATAATTTTTCTAAAAACCACACCGGCAGCAGTCAATGAGTCTTACTAGGTTTGAATTTTCCTGACCATGATGCCGGTTCAAGTCTTTCAACCCCGTTCTCTTCCAATTTTCAAATACTCATCAGAATTTTCTCGCCAGTTTATCGATGAATTTGTGTAGAAATATTTATTATGAACACCTCAATTACATATGTGAGCCAACAAATCCATTCGCCGCTTGTTAGTCAAGTGTTCGATCTTCTGCTACTTGTGAGCTCAGTTCTGTACGGGTTTGCACATTTCCTATCACCATAAATCTATTTTTATCGAATTTTTTGAACCCTTAGACTGATATCAGTATAACTTTGTTGAGAGGGCACTGTTAAAAAATTAAGCAGGAATGGCTTTCTTAGTGAGTTTTCTAATGTATGTTCAAGAGGTTATCAGGAAACGTCACCATAAAAACAGTCAGACTTCCCTTACAACAGTACTCTGCCCCACAACTGAGTGATTTCATCATGTTAACTTGCTTCCTCATGAATATACAGAAAAATTGAAGGGATATTTATCGACTACATAGTCACCCAACCTCACGCTGTCGTGAATAATTGATCCTAGACTGAGTAAAGGGTGTAAAATACTCTTTTGCAGAGGTTATCACCAACCTGGGCGCGTGCGGCGCAGTGGTAAGAGGCTCGCTGCGCACGTACACGATCGATGGTTCGATCCCGCCCGAGGCCAACCAAGCCTTCCATCCCTCCGGGGTCGGTAAATTGGTACCAGAGGAGTCTGGGAGGATGAAGCACTGACTTGGTACAGCGGGTGCCCCCCGCAAGTCACTGTACAGGGCACATACGCATTCAACGCCTCTACGATGCTCAGATGAAGTCGAATGCGTGGCGCATCCCTCGTGACGGGATTGATTAACGCCGACCACTTTATCCACTTTATCACCAACCTGAGGACCTTCATCCTCTTTTCAATCCATGGACTAGTGGATGAGTAAGGTTCTCAGAATGTTCCGATTTTCTTTGGAAATTTCTCGATCACTTTATTTTATCGATGAATTGTCTTTTTTCATAAACATAAATATTTTCATAAATAGACACTGGAATCTTGTGAAACTTAGACACTGGAATCTATTTATTTTTAATCACCTATTTATTTAATACATGATGTACGAGGCACACTATATACTACGCGGGTTTTAAACATCTAGGTTAATAAATATGCATCACTTGCCTTTAGATAGGCTAACTCCAACGTATTCAGCAGGCAGCATAGAATAGGACCATCTTGGAGGTTCTTCTGTAACCTTTTGCTCTCTTCAATCTAAATGTGTACATGTCTGGTCTTCACTGCATAGCTACTCAACTTTTTTTCTGTGATTTTCTTGCACCATCCAACATTTTATTATACAGTGATGACAATCTTAAACACCCAGTGGACAGGTTTTCAGGATATCTTTGTATGTCAAGTCACCTGATTAAGGTATCTCCCCATTTCATTGAAATTTTTCTTCCGCTGCAGGTTTCCACTGTATATGTTTGCATGATTTTTACGTCTGATTTGAGATTATGATCTTCTATCCGTGATTTTTATGATTTTCCTGATTTCTTGATGTGAAGTAAACCCATGAATACGTTTGAAAACCTCTCTTTTGTCACGCTCCTCCGTTTTGCTGAAAAACTGCATTACTCCTGCCAAAATCCAGTTTCCCACGTCCATCCGGCTGGGACCTGGGTTATAATTCCAGTTATAGCTTGTCATCTGGCAGTGCCGGTGGCTCTACCGGCCGCTCGAAGCCGACAGACGCCGAGCGGCTACTGTCGGGAAGTACAAAAGAACCGTGGGGTGGTATCAATTTCGCTGAGTGCACACCGCTGAGTGCGCGAACGAACAGCAGTGAATGGCCGCGAGAAGCAGCCATCCAGGGGGGGGGGGGCTCGCCCATGCTCATCCACGCTACGGATCCAGAGGCCGCCACTTCCGATGAGGGGAAGTGCAGCCAACGCGGCATTGGCCCGCGGCGAGCCCGCGTGCTGTTTTCGTCCTCGTGCTATGGTCTTCTGGGGGTACGGTAGTCCGGTGACGGTGTCGAATTTCACCTCCATCCGTTGCGCAGCGCCTCAGCGTCATCGATTTCTCTAGTGCTGCACGTTAAACGCTCGCTCGGGTTTTTAGACTTTTTAGGCCATTTAGGCCCTTAGCGTTCCTTCCAATGGTACTGAGGACGAGTGCTTCAAATGGAAAGGCCCACAGGGGTAAATGCTCGACGTGATGTGGCCTCGGCCCACATCTGGTGTGACGAGGTGTTGCGCGAGTACTTAAGGTGACATGGCGACGAGGTGTCTGTCGCGTACAGGTTAACTCGTACAGGCTTAGTGGGCTTTTTTGAGAAAACAAGGGGAGGAGCAAAGTAGGAATGGAGGAGAAGACGCCCTCAGAAACGTATTTGACCGCGACTCCTTTGCTCAACCCCTGTATAAAAAAACTTTTTAGACGTTTTTGCTTGTAATACTGTCTACCCGACCGACTCAAGCAGGTAGAGGTCGAATGAAAAGGGAAAAGGTAGTTTCTGATCAAGAAACATGTTCACCAACTCTGAATCAACTAACATTTATTGTGGTATCAGGTGAGCAATATTATGTTTAGAAGGGCATGTATGAAAATATGGTATTAAAACTATTTTATCTAACAATACAAGGGAAGGGTAAAAATCCAGACATCATATCGGTCGCCGTAAAACCACCTGCGTAATTTTATGAATTTTCTTCCCTCAATTTCGTGAGTGAGGAAGTGTTGAACAGCCAGTGACAGCCCTGTCTGTGCAATTTTGCTGTGATCTCGGATAACAGTTCGACTCATTAACTCACAATGTGTACTACTACGTGCCGTAATGCAGTACCAGTTTCAATTCTAGTCGAGAAATACATCGAAGCCCCGAAGTCTTTGTTGATTTCGGATCAAACTAAGTTCTGAACCACAAATCAAAAGACTTCAAAGCTTCTGGTTACAAATACATATCTCTAGAGCAACTGTGCTAATTCGAAGCAATAGAAAAATGGCACATTCCAGCGGCATATCCGGCAGCATTTCCAGGGGAGCACCACTTTTTCCGATGTGTTTGAACTCAGACAAATTCTTTTATAGATATTTGGGATCATGATGTAGAAATCTTTCGTTGGTCCTTTCAGATTTTAATTGGTTCCCTGCCATAAATTCTGAGGATGTGCTGTGGTTTTTGTGGGAAAATTGGGGCAGGTATTGTAGAACGGAACTATTTACTACTTTTGTGAATAGCCGTTTATTTTCACCGGAGCTCAAGCTGAAACTAGTCGCACACTTCCCCATGTAGACTCAAGAAATTTTCATTGAGAAGCTTACATATTTTCAGGAATCCCTCTAAAATCGTATAATGTATCGAATAAGCGATGCTTTCACGAAATAAACCACATTTGCACGAGAAAACAACGGTTAGCATCGGATTTACGCAAGAAAAGCACTTGCTACGGCTCACGAATAGAATTCGCAACAGAAATTTGAGATACGCGCTTGTCTGAAAACTGAAGTTCGTATCGCGTTGGAATCATACAGTGTCCGATGTCACCTACTCTCATAATTGTGCAGGACGAATGCAGACCAAACGGCGTAATGGTTCGGGAAGAAACCCTAGCAGCAACGGTTGCCAGTTGCTGCCATCCTCCCCTCGATTGCTGCTCAATCTGTCGGCTCTTTAGCAGCAATTGCTGAGGGACGGCAGCAGTCAAGCGGAGGATGGCAGCAAGTGGCAACCGTTGCTGCTGGGGTTTCTACCCGAACCATTACGCCGTTCGGGCTGCGTTCGTGCTGCACAGTTATCAGAATATAAGATTGAATTAATAAAAACATAGAGTAATGAGCAAAAGATGACATCGTGCGTGGTGCTGTTGGAACAATACTTGTTGGATGAATGTCTCGTGCTCATACCACGTACATATCATGTCTTCTGCTGTCTTATTTACAAGAAGTTTCCACAAAATTCGTATGACGTATTTACAAATGGCGCGGACATGTTGCCAAACTCGCGCCAACCATGTTTTTTTGTTTTCTGGTAAGCCACAAATTACGGTTTCACTGAGGCTACAAGGGAGATTGTTGCGCATTGGGAGGGGTTATAGGTGAACATTGTTCTTGCATGGTCGAGGGACTTCCACCAGGATTTCTATTCGAATAGAACGTCTCGTTTCCCATTCAGCGGTGTGCGTTGTACATTTCACATTTTACATTTAGATCAGAGTAGAACGCTTACACACGTGCTCCCTTACATATCGACCAGACCGGATTAACGCATGTCAACATATTCTCACCAGAGAAGTGGTTATGCGCTATCATTCCTCTCTCATCACTAGTCTCGCTGTTGTTTTCCAAGGATCTTCATTACAAAAACTTGGGAAATCCTCCCGACAAATGCGCAACAGTACCCTTTTCGATCGAAACCTTGAATTTTGAAGTTTTGAGTATTTTTTTTTTTGTTCGGAGCCAAAGTTATGCGACATTTTTCATGTTCCTTTTTCCTTCCTCCGTTCCACAGCCATTTTTGCACTTCAACTTTAAGTCTTGTGATTTTTGGAATTTTACTCACGCCACTCTCCGAAATTGTGTCCAGGCGAGATTTCCGACTTTAAGCATTTATACGCTTTCTATTTTACACTACCCAGCATCACATGGGCGAAATGTGGATATAGTAGAATAAAATAAGAACTCTAGAAGTGAGCGTGAGCATAAGCTACTGCTCTTTCAAGATTTGAGCAACGGTATGGTATTGTCTGCACAAACGTATCTAGCCTGAAAAAACATTCTTTTTTCACAACAGCTTCATTTAGGTCCTAGATGGACTGACTCTTCCAGGAATCCAAAATTCACCGTTTTCTTTTTTCTGTGGTCTTGCATCTTTTGACTATTTGCATATCCCACCCTGGGAACAAGTTTAGCGAGTGAGTGATTATATTTCTAAAAATACCCAAATATGTCTTTACTTCGCTCCGACAGCTGTAAATGTCCCCGATCAGAAGTGGGGCGCGTCGTGTACTCAGAAGATTGAATACGACCTTCCGCAGACCGCAGTCTATTTATATGTATTTATTCATTTATATGTTCGATCAAATATGCCTCGAGACCACACCACATCCAACCCACAGTATCTCACAGATCCAACACTCAAAATGATTTGCATTAAAAATGAAGAAAAAAGCAGGAAGAACAACATTAAAAAAGAAAATGATTGGTTACGAGAAAATATGAGGATATTTGTTGCATCACCTACATTCCTAAGTAGTTCATGCTCAACTGATAACAGTGGTAGGAGTGTATCTGACCTTCGCATGGCGACCTCACAGTTAATAGTCATCGTCAGCTCATGGAGGGCCCTGGATATCTGCTCACTTCCTGCTGGGCGTTAATTTCAATTACAAGTCGATATGAGGTCGAATGTTTGTTTAGCGCCCAGTCCACTTACGAGCTGACTCCCCTCGAGCATGGCTTGAAAGCGGTGAGGAGGGGTCTAACCAACTGCGTGCATGTAGTAATACCAACAAAAAGAAAACATGTGTTGAGGAAACATAAAGCTGATTTCACACTTCTTTCCTATTCATGACCATGATTTTTCGGAAAGAAGAGAAAAAACTCCCATCTTTTTCTTTTACTCTACTTATAAACTGAACGCAGAAGTTAAACACATTTCAACGTTGAAAGTAGCTTCCGAAGATGTTTAGCACCGGGGTCTTGGCTCGATGTGGACAAAACTTCTGCCTTCAGCCGGTCAAAAAAACCTCCCCTTCATTTCGAAAAAAATTTTTACAACTACATAATTCTGCCATCTATGTAAGTGAGATTTTTTCAGGCAGACCCTCACCAACGCCGGGGAAAGGCACGGGACCAACCGGTGAACTCACGTTTCTACTGGATGGCTACTGACTTGCCCGGTGCGATGCTACCACCCCTCTGAATCTCGGAGGGGGGGAGGGGGTGGGCAGGGATCCTTAGCACATTAACAACTCCCATCCCTTACATACTTCAGGCCTGTAAATGCATACTTTCTCATTGATCGCAAAAAAAAAAAAACTGAGTTCCGTATATAAGGCGGGTGATGTCCCATACTTCTGCATACGGTTGCGTTCCTTCCGGCCTTCTGCTGCGGTCCCTCTGTACCCTTCTCCACAGAAAATCATCGTGCAGCCATTCTTTTCTACCCATACAAAAGCACCACCACATCGTACATTGTACTGTATATACATAGTAGTTCTTCCGGGTCTTCTTATCCTTACGTATCTCGCCTCTCAGCCTCGTTACCTTGATTTTTTTCTGCCGCATACATCCGCTATAAAACTTCTAATGAACAGACCCTATTCAAAAACAGAGGAAGCGGCACCTTCAATTGTAAGCCTGTCGAATTCTAGGCTTCTCAAGAGTTCTGTTGCGTTATATGTTCACATAGTTTCACTGATGGTTGCTTTTTTTGATTTGAATGAAATTGTTGATTCGGAATGGAGTTAAAGTGCTCAAAAATGTGCGCAGCTGCCCCGGAACCACCAAGGATCATTTATTGGAAAAATCCGACGAAACCCTTGTCTGGATAGCAATAATAACAATTTGAAACCCTTTTCTGGATAGCAATGATAACGGATTTGAAGGCTGGGATGTGTAGCACCAGTCAATGCTTTGATTTCCACTCCGCGTAAACTTTTCTAACCTTCGGGGTAGGCGTGAATTGGTACAAGGGGAGTGCTTTGCAAGCTTTCAGTGGAAGATTGTGGTATTTCTACGCTCCAAGATGACTGCTTGTCTGGACAGAAAAAAAGGTCCACTTGGTCTAAGGGATCTGTACCTGCCAAGGAAGCCAACTACTATTAAAGATGGTAAGGTGTACTACATTCTCACACTTTGTGCAAAAAAGTCGCATAGGCTGGATGAGCAGGAAGGTCAGAGCCTTCCTGAGAACTCATGAATTCATGAATTCCGACACTGATCCGTGGGGGGGGGGGGTGAAGCGCTGATTTGATAATACTACCCACCTCGAAACTTTTTTGAGATTTCCATATGAAAAAAATCTTTAGGAGCTCCTGATTACAAGAACACATATGATTCCCTGCAAAACTGCTAAAGAGGAAGTTTTTTGAACCCCAAAATCTGGGAGCTTGTGGGCGGAGCCAAGGCAAGAGTACGAGATTGTCGAACTAGGCACTCTCTTGCAGGTCACACCTAGATTGCACCTCTTGCCTGCTAGGAAGTGCATGTAGAAGAAGTCCGACAAGGTGCGCGAGGAGGTGCGCTCCTAGGGGGAGGTATTGTTTAGAAATCCGTCCTCCCCTCTTGACTCCACCCACATTCTCCGCAAGAACCGTCTTCCAAAAACGAGTTTTCTGGTATTCTCGCAATGGATCACGTAAAACATTGTGAACAGCAGCTCCTGGAGTTTTTTCCTTGAAAGTCCCACTAACTATTCTAGGCTGGGACGACGCCTTTAAAAGGGTTTGCTGGCGAAAATCCTCTTTCAAGTAGTGTCTGCTACCAAGTAAGTATGATTACCACTCTTCTGAATGAACACATTTATTTCAGAAACCTTTCTGAGCTTTTTTTTTCTGAAAATCTAAACAAAAACAACAGATTCTTGCATTTCTACATCAGCGCTTGCACTTGAATAAAGCCCGATAATTTATTTGTAAGCTGAGTATGTACATATAATTTAAGCGAAGCAAAATCGTACAAGAAAAACGGTTGACTAAGGCTGACTCAAATCACAGACAACGTAAGAGCAACGAGACATTACACGACATTGCATTGAAATTCCGTATACACGCGTATTTAAGACATCTGAATGTGAAGCACCTTTTCTTCAACGAGTTTTATGACGTTCTGGTTGGCGTCAGCGCCTTCAGCAGTCTTTGCCGGTTCGGCTGACTCCGTCTTCTTCGCCTCCACTTTGCTGTCCTCCTTGGGTTCCGGCTTAGCCTCGTTGGCGACGATGTTCTCCTTGGTCACGACGTTTTCCTTAGCGACGACGTTCTCTTCTACCGCCTTCGACGGTTCAGCAGCCGGTTCCGCAGGCGGGTTGGCGGGGGCTTCCGAGGGTTCTGCGGTCTTTTGCTCCTTGGGCGGATTCGACTCAGCCGCAGCGTTCGTCTCCTTTTCCTTTTCAGCGCGCAGCTTCGCCTGTCTCTCCTTTCTTTCGGTCTTCTCCACTTTGTTGATGATTCTGCGGAGCAGTTGCTTGATCTCGTACTTTTCCGTGTAGCGTCTCTGAAAGAAGAGAATTTCTCAGGGTTTCTAGGAAACTAAATCTACATTGTGTAACTTGCTTCTGCCACACCAGCTTGTTACGGTGGAACTTTATTGACCTAACTTTTCAACGCAACCGTCGTCGTCAGAAGTCTGAAAGTGGCCTCAGTTGTTCAGTCTGTGTGCTATATGGTCAAACGTCTCACCGTACCTCGCTAGTTCTCGACCTTGTCTCAGGCAAGATACGACAAGAGCGCCCAGAATCGAGGTCTGACCCGCCAGTTGTTCCACGTTCTGCGGAAGAAGTCCGCACAGCTACATAACCCGTGATCGTTATGATGCATGAGTGGTTCTTGTTCGACGTCCGGATCTTATTATTTTTCGATCTACAGATAGCTCACATAACAATATTAAAGGGAGCAAATCACTCGTTAAGGAGGGACATTTATTTTTGTTATTCATTCTTGGATTCTTGGTCAAAATACAGGCTGCCTCCAGCGCTTTCCTTGCGGAAATCTAACTTTCATAAGTCAGTAACGCGCATTTGACATTAAAGTCCTTGCCATCATGTGCCTTAATCTTATGGCGGCCTAACGGTGCCATCACATTACCTCTTTTCCCTGCTGACATATGCTTCTTGATGTGCACGTTCAATGTCCTTCCCGTTTCCCCTATATAGAGTTCTTTGCAAGTCATGCATTCCAGCTGGTAAACTACTCCCGTTTTTGCACAATCTCCTTTTTACCAGGGGCAGACAACAAATTGGTCTGATATGCATTGCATATCGTATAGCCTACATTGAACCAACTGCCGCTTGATGTTTCGGAACATTCACCAAGAACACATCATCTTGCAGTTGAGCTCGAAGATTTCCCAGACCATTTGAAATTATAGATGTTCGCAACATATTCAAATGGTCTGGGGAACACTTTTCTCAGATCCGAGGGCTGCCCGTGGGCCAAAGACTTGCACCTTTCCTCGCGATATGTTTCATGTCCCGAATTGAAAAACCAGTGCTCGCGCGCCTGCCGGTATTGTACTGGCGGTACAATGATGATTGCTACGTAAAAACATCGACGCAGCATGAAATGGACGAATGCTTCAGAATTCAGGATGAACAGTCATAATATATTCAGCTCACTCGAGAAACTCCGCGTTATGGATGGGTTTCCTATCTCAAAACCCAAATAAAGGTATCAAATGGCATCATGCATGTCAAATGCTACCGAAAGTAAAGCTCCAAGAACATCTTAATTCATGCTAATTCTGCACACCCCACCATTGTCAAACACGCTGTGCTGCGAAACATGTTTAGAACAGCGAGGTTGTGCACGAACGAAGACGAAAGGTGTGAGCCGCGAAGATTAGCGTCAAAGATTGCACACAGCAACGGATACTCGATTCCGCAGTACCAGCACAGAAGATCTCAAGCTGGGAAACAGAATCGAACACCTCGGGACAACAAGCTTCCACTTTCCATGCCATTCTTCTCAGATGAAGTCAGCCCGGCTTTCCGACAATACGTAGTTCGAGCTCAACTGCAAGGTGATGTGTTCTTGGTGAATGTTCCCAATGACAACATCAAACGGCAGTTGGTTCGAAATAGGCTATACGGTATGCAGTGTATATCAGACCAATGTATTCTCTGCCCCTACGGTAAAATAGGAGATTGTGCAAAAACCGGAGTAGTATACCAGCTGGAATGCATGACTTGCAGTGGACTCTATATAGGAGAAACGGGAAAGACACTGAACGTGCGCATCAAGGAGCATACGTCAGCAGAGAAAAGAGGAAATGTGACGTCACCGTTAGGCCGCTACAAAATTTAGGCACATGATGGCAAGGACTTTATTGTCAAATGCGCGTTACTGACCTATGAAAGTGAGATTTCCGCGAGGAAAGCACTGAAGGCAACCTGAATTCTGACCGAGAATCCAGGAGTGAATAACAAAGATGAATGTCTCTCCTTAACGAATGATTTGCTCTCTTTAATATCGTTATGTGAGCTATCTATAGATCGAATGAGACCCGGACGTCGAGCAAGAACCACTACGTCCGTCATAAAGATCACTGGGTTAGCTGTGCGGATCTCTTCCGCGGAACGTGGAACAACTGGCGGGTCAGACCTCGATTCTGGGCGCTCTTGTCGTATCTTGCCTGAGACAAGGTCGAGAACTGAAGAGGTACGATGAGTCATTTGGCCATCTAGCACACAGATCGAACAAATGGGGCCACTTTCAGCCTCTGACGACGACGGTCACGTTGAAACGTTAGGTCGATAAAGTTCCACTGTAATAAGCTGATGTGGCAGAAGCAAGTTACACATTTTGACAATATTAAAAATGCCCTGTTCAAGGACGAGCGAACATGGAAGTTAAGTCTACATTGACATCAAACTCATTAATAGAGACCGTAGTATAATACTTCTTCAAATTGGGAACAATTCGTTAGTGTTAAATTTTATGGAATGCTCCCAACCTGGACAATACCCCTTGCCTCCCCCCTAGAACATTCATTTCAAATGACGAAATTTCAGAATAAAAAGACGCTTAAAATTAAATCTTCTGAGTCGCAGAAATTATAGTATTTTTCTCACCGCCCGCCCCCCCCCCCTCGCATTGGCTAGCATCTGTGTCTGACACTTATAACCAAACATATTGACGGGTTCCAGGTAAATGGTAAATTTAGCACGGTTACTACGGATAAGCTCAATGATCCATTCTGGCCCTGATTTCAAACCTTTTGCTATTTTTGTTGTTTCGTTTAAGGCCTGAAGGCCTGGATGCATAATTGAGGTCACTAATGGTGAACGTGCCAATACATCCAAGTTCATTCATTATTTGGCATCCATTAACATGTGTACACATACGCAGCGTAGTAACTATACCCATGGGTATAAGATGACCTACCCATCCAGTGCTGCCCAATTAGGGTAACCAAAATCTTCCCTGAATATTGCAAAGTGAAAACTGCTCAGATGACATTTCTAATCATACTCCAAAAAATCACCTACTTTTATTTTTGCTCAAATACATGTACGAGGTAACATTGAGTAAACTAAGGACTAGGAACATCAAAAGCAAAAAGCACAAATGCAATTATAGTTAAAATAAAATTACATCGATATGGAGCTTAGTGCCTCAGGTACTTATTATAAGGTGAGTTACCGGTGACTTGTACTTTCTTTACTCAACATTATTATAAGAATCATGGCCTTAACGTTACAATAGAAGGCCACGGTGGATTCGCTGTCATCGACGGTTAGCGCTTCAGAAGAAATGAATCACACCTCGCAATAGTTTGCAGAGCAGAACTGCAAGCCAAGCCACAACTAAAAGATGGAAATTGCATGCATGTATAACCGTTTTTGCTTTGTGTACAAGTTGACGGTTGCTTAAGAAGTTTAAACTCATGGATCTCTAACTGTGAGCACATAAAAAAAAAAGAAAAATCTAAAAACATATGATTAATGAGGAGTGAAATGCCTGATTTTTACGCGGTAAATTTAAAACCCGATATGTATTTGATGAAGAAAAGTAGCATAAATCACTAAGAACGTAGGTAAAATCTAACCCATGGGTGGCGCTACCCAGAACGCATGATTGAAACTAACAGGGTAAACGTGTTGGCGCTGGTCTTAGCGAAGGGTAAATCCGTGTGGTATTAGCACGTTTGCCTTGAGTAACCTGAATGATGCATGCGGCCTCTGGGATTCAAACATGGAAATCAACGATGGTTAGCGTGTGAGGTTATCCCACAGATTATGTAATGGATAATAATAATTAATAGTCAATAATAATAATGTGCTGGTAGATGCGAAAGTTGGTGGGCACGTCAACACATTTATCATGAGTAATCTCAGTGACGCACCCGAGCTCCGTTTTGCTAGGTTTTATGTTCATGGATCCTAGCCTAAAACCTAAATGTAGATACCTGGGTGAACATTCCAATGATAATGAGGTTATGGACTGTAGAAGAGCTCAGGTATCAGCCCACCTACCCTGGGTAAGCAACCCCGTGCATGCCGGGCCAAGCAAAGCAAAAGCAAATGAAACCCACTTTTGTCGGTTTCTTCGCAGGAGCATTTTTCGCTGCTGGATCCTCCTTGCTATTCGTAGAAGTTTTCGCATTCCGTCGCATGTTTCGAGGATGCTTCGATTGCGCAGCGTCATTCTGGAATAAAATCGATCATCCATGTTAGGTTATTTAAAAAAATATTGTAATCATTGGCTAAATAGGCAATTCGGAATTATGGCCTATAAGGACATATCCTAATTCATAACCCAAACTTAGAAGGGAAACCTTCTTCTGTAGAGTATTACCTTGTCAGAATTCTTCACACTAATCTTCAGATCTCCGTCGGCTTGCGTGACATGGCGATCCTGCGGACGTCCGCCGCCTCTGCCACGGCCTCGGCCTCTGAAGTTCGTCGACTCCTGCTGCTGAACAGTCACTCGTCCCTCCAGTCGGCTTCCTTTCTGAACCTATGGCCATAAGACTGGTGAAGGAGGCTGTGAAGCCTTACAGGTGTCCGAGCGTACCTGCGGAGGGTTGGAGGTCCCTTCAGCACGTGGTGCACCGCGGGACTTTTGACCGCCTCGTTGGCCGCGATTCGCGGACCGCTGGTGGCCGCCGCGGCCTGGCGGTTTCTTTAGATTTTCGATGGACGGCACATTCTCACGCCATGTCTCGACACTGAACTGATTACCTTTTCTCATAGCCAGTGAGTTCTAGAGCAGAATATGTGTGTGAGCCTAAATTCTCTGATACATATTCCATTCCCACTTTTTTTTTACTCCTACATTGAGCGTCAATGGAAGTGCGCTTGTCACGTACTAGGGAAGTACGCGTCGCGGCCGCCCCGCTCATGCTGGAATCGCCGTCTTTATAGTAGATCGCAAAGCTTTTTTCGATAATTTTTCATCTTATTTGATGTCAGCTATCAAGAAAACTAGCCAAATCTGAAGAAATTAACATCACGGCGACGATTCCAGCGCAAGCGACGCGGTCGCATCACGCGTTTCCCAAGTCTGCGAGGAAAAGTACTTCCATCGACGCCCACTTTTCTTCCATGAAACAAAATATTCTTTTGTCGAGAATCCTTGAAAATTTATCATACATATTTCTAGTACAGACGGAGCTCTCAGGTCTCCAAAAAAATAATTTTAAACAACGTTACACCATTTAACACCCAGAGTTCAGTATCCTTACTCTAGCTTCCTTTTCGTCTCATGTCACATTGTTCACATAGATTTATAAACACAGTAATAACAAAGGGAAATTACGTAAAAACATTGAAAGTAGCATCAAAACATGAAGCGTTACTGCTCAAACTGGTCAGTTTAGTAGCTTAGCACGTTGGCTAGGGTGTAATATTGAGGGAATATTACAATGAGATGTTGAAGAACTTCAGCTTCCCAACATAAAACGAGCATGTGTTGGCCAACACTGTTAAAATTCTCACGACGACGGTGCTGATAAAAACTCAGCAGCAACAGAGTGACAGGCACGCACAGCCTCGCCTCCGACAAGGTCTTTTTTTTTTCAGAAGAGCGATTTATTACGAAGTGCTAACCCTGTACACCTTTATGGTGGAAAATGTGAGAAGAATGTATTTCTTGTCGCTCTAATATGTAGATCTATGTACCTGCAGACGAGTCGCTCTCCATATCACATGCCTCCATATAGCCTCATACTCCCCCCACTATGAAAATCCAATTAGAATTTTGAAAAAATCATTCTAAAGAAGGAAATCACGCCTTCATCCGACAACTGAGCAGCTTTGATCCGAAGCGATTACCATGGGAAAGTTTGTAATACTTTATTTAAAACTTGGCTAATTTATTCTCGGGATGGAGAGAGTAGAAAAAGGACTCATAAAACCAAAAGGATATAAAAAGAATCTTCAGAAGTTGCTGATCGTAATGGTACACGGAATTGCGTACGAGACTGCCCAAAAACACGATTTCCAGCGGAAATTCTTGAGGAGGTAGTGGGCGGAGTCATGGAGGGGGCAAGGGGAGACTAGGCTTCCTAATAATTCCTTGCTTGGGGCATGCCACCTCAGGAAACCCCTCTGCGTCAAGAAGTGTTCCATATCTTAGCCGGGTGGAAGGTGAGTTCCGTGCGTGACCAGCCAGCAAGTATGTACATGATGCGGACACCTCATAGCCTCACGTAGACCACGCCCGCAACCTCCACGAACACTAGTTAGGGCTCGAAAAGGGATTTTTCTGGCAGTTCTGCATGGATTCACGTATGCCATTGTAATCAGAAGCTCCTGGAGAATTTTCTCATGTGAAAATCTCAAAAACGATTCTGAGGTGGGGCAATTCTCTTAAAATTCGGCAATTTCTTTATTGAGAAGACGGGAGTTGAAAAACTCGATCAGTTTTCTCAATTTTCTTTTCGAAGTTAATACAAACAAATCAATTTCGGCGGGCCACTGCCCTTCAGAACCGAGATGTCCACTCCCCCCTCCCCCTTCCTTTCTCACTGCTCCATGAAAATAGTGGAGCAACATCGGTTTCTTCAGTTATTTCTCAATCAGTATTAGTTTCTTGTTTATTTCTGCACTGGTTATCCGATTTCATAAATAAATAAAATAAATAAATTTCTCGCAACGTAATAAACTTCCACAGCTGGTACTGAACCAATGCTCGCTACCAATATAAGCAACTGGGAGGAGACATGTTGCACAAGACAGTAACTTACGGCGTTTTGCCATGGTCCCATTCTCTGTCCCACTCGCCTTTAGCTGTTTTGGCATTGCCGGTGCGTGGAGGAGAGGGCTAAAACTATCTGGTTATCCAAGGAAACATTAGAAATAGAGAAAGAAAACTACTTACTTTAGAAGGCTTACGCGGCGGCTCATCTGTATGGTTCGCTCGATCCGCGTCGATTTCCTTAACAAATCTCTAAGAAATGGGACAAAGCGCTGGATCAATTATTACAAGACAGTCCCCTTATGTGCACAGCCTCTGGTCTATCAGAACAGAACCTCAAGCGACCATCGTCAATCACGGCAAAAGTCAGGGGGCAGAGGTTTTTCAGATGGCACAAGACGCCATCGACAGAGGCAGAAATTCAAGAGTCTAAGAGTCTCAGCGAATGAAAAAGTCATGCGAATATTGATCACGTGTATACGATAGTTTTTGAATTTCTTTTTGAGGAAAAAAAATCCAATTTTTGAAAATAATGATGACAAAGAAGTGAAAATCAAGTGGCCGTACCTTCTTCCTCTCCTCGATCTTGAGGTTCTTTTCCCTAATTTGAGCTATCTTCCGGTCTAGCTCTTCCTCTTCTTCCTTCGAATGCCGACTCTCCCTCTCCATCTACCTGAAGACTGAAGAAGGAAATCGAGCGGAAGACGATGTTAACATGAGTGAGGCCAATGCAAACCAATGAAGAGAACAATTAACAATTACAACAGCAGTGAATTCCATTTCCAAAAATGCGCATGAATAATTGGACAAAAGCAATGGAAACCATGTAACATGACTTGTAATGAATGCAATAATAAATAAATATACTCCTGTAAACATATATATATTTATTTAGCCCGTCTTTATGGGAGACAGAATGTACCAACAGTATCGACACTTATTCGTTTCAAAATATGATGGTGGGACCATGAAAAGGTAATTCTCAAATGCTCAAAAACCAATAAATAAAACGGTTTTGATACTTCATACCTATCTAGTCGGACAATAACATCAGGTGAGTCGAAAGAATTGCGGTCCGGCCGAGTTACGCACCTCGATAGGCCACATTTTTGGGTGTGGAATTCTACAGTTATACAAGGCAAGTCGAGGGAATTTTAAATTCGATCGAGTTACCAGAAGGATCATTTTGTGTGGGTACCAAAATACCAGCGTTCCGAGGATAACACTGGGAGCCACCTCGTAAATTCCCCTCGGGTAATCTGGAGTTATAGCCTGAGTATCATAGTCAGTTGTCTAGACGTTAGTTTGTTGGACACAGCACTAATTATTTTTTTGAAGGCAGCTGACCCTACACAAACAGCGCTTTTGTTGTAGATGGTAACGCTCAAGGAAAGCCCAGCCCGACATCAAAGAAAACTCATAGAATTTCATATTTGACTGAAATGTAGGCAAGGTCAGAAGTTTTAAGTTGCTAATCTAAATGAGTGTGTCATTGAAGGTGAAGAGGACTAGCAACGATCAGCCATCCAAAACATCACGCTCATTCCATGTGAACGGGACGAGTCGAGAACAACGTAGGCGAAAACAAGTATCGGGAGAACTGCACATGCCGTAAATTATGAGGTTGTTGCGAAATCGCTGAAATGGACGCTCAGGTTCGAAGTGTACACACTCGGTTCAAGCACAACTTTGTTCATCGGTTTAGCACCCAATCAATTCGGTTAAGACAGCACAACTTTCCAAGAAAAACTGAGTTCGCAAGAATTCGCAAACTTTTGGAAGGCGATTTAAAGCTGCTCCAGATCAGCTGTCTTGCTGCAGCAGGATTGTACCTGGAGCTTGGGAAGAAGGATATGCAGAAGGGGAATGATCTGACAAATAAGGACATTATTTGAGAACATCGATGCTTTACTGTGCCAATTTTTGCCGGCTCAGTTTCAAAGTATGAGGCGTAGCATTATCTTGGAGCAAGGAAAAAACCAGCTTCTATTCACCACTGCCGACCATATCTGTAGTAGACATCTGAGCATCAATTCCAAATTGCAATACTAGGACTCTGCTATCAATGGGGGACTAGAATGGAGAGGGCTGCAATGGATCACACCCTTACATCACCGCCAAACTCCTGGCATAACCTCCCTAGGGTGATCAACTGGCTTAGGAAAACTTGGAAAAAAAAGGAAAAGAGTCATCAACGATTATCAATCGGGATGCGTCGGGTCATTACTTGTGCGACTCTACAAAAAACGGCAGGCAAGAGCTAGCCAGAACATTCAAGCAGCATTTGAAAGACCAAGAAATGCATGTGAACGAGACGAGTCGAGAACAACGTAGCGCTACCAGAAAGTCTTAAAAGTTTGCTTCAATTTGCTAAAATTAGGTAGAAGGCGGAAAATTCTTTGTGCATACCACAAAATACCAGTTATTTTCACAAAAATCTAATATTATCTCTTCATTTGTAATTTGTAACCCTTTCTGAAATAGGGTCATAGCTTAGCATTTTTTTTATTAGCTTAGCATCTTTTCCTATTTCTAGTTTAAGTACTAAGTTTTTGAATGTTTTCTGAGTTTTGTTTTACCTCCAATGTTTCATCGGTTTGATCATCTGTCTTATGTAGCGCACCTTGAGTGCAATAAAAATAAATAAATAAATAAATTTATTTCGTGAAGTGCACTCAAAGGCACTTCGAACATCACAAAAAGATTGAAAGCGTTACATCCCAACAATGCATGAGAAGACAAGGCGGTCTTCGGAAAGACTTTCAGGTTGCTGCACGTCACCGAAGAAAGGACAACAAAGGCCTGGATGACCAGCGTCATCGGAAGTTCAAATTTCCAAAAGGTTTTCAGTTTTTTTTCACAATGTGGTTTGGCACGAAACGATAAAAAATTAGAAGTTCAGAAAACCACTAATCAATACCACTGATTTCAATAAACATTACTTGTACAAAATGTACATACAGGAAGCTCCAAATGTCTGCAGTCAAGAGAGGCGTGGCCACGGCGCAGCTTCTTGATCAGACACAGGCGCTCTCTATGCTGCCTCGGGCTTCTCTGACTCTGCAGACAACCAGTGGCAGCATGCAGAGCGCCTGTGTCTCTGCCTAAAGCCGCGTCGTGGCCACACCCCTCTTGACTGCGGACATTTGGAGCTTCCTGTATGTACATGTATACACGGATCATCGAGTTTTTTTCTTCATCGTTCACAAAAAAACGCAGGCAGGCAATTGCTACTCTATTATGGTTTTTGCGAGAGAAAAAAGTCGATGTTCCGCCAAAAAAATGTGTCGGGTTTGTTTGACATGGTGAAAATCAGGAAATCGAAATATCGATAAATCACTCATGTTTACTTAGGACCAAAGTATTATGTGCCATCGATCAGGCGCCGTCGCCCAGGAAAAACTAGCAGAAACAAAGTTTGAAATTCCCCCACACTCATCGATAGTTTTCGGCTCCCAAGCCTTTTGTTTCTAAAGCTCACATGCTTCTAAAATGAAAGAATATTCCAATTATTTAATTCTATGAGCTTATTTTGACAATGTCCTCGAAAATATGTAGGCACAAAGTGGGCAACCAAGGGTGCATGGTCGAGCTGGGAGGTGGGTCTAGAAACTGCGGAGGGATCTCATTTAGGGTACTAAATATTGTAAGGTTTTAGCAAAGTCTGGACCAAATCGAGTGATCCGCTAATTTTGATTTCAATGCTCGCCTTAGAGTGAGCCGGAAATTTGGATGATGGGGAAGCAGAGAGCAATGCGGACCTGGATGAAAGATGAGAACAGTTGTACGATCTTCTCTCTTCTCAGTATTTGATTTTTGAATCGATTTTTTAATTTTTGCTGAAATTGACTGAGTTGTTCGGTCGCGAGTACATACATGTCAACAACTATTGAACGTGGATCTTGAATAGCACACAGAATGACTGAACTCTGTTCACAGAAGGATTACATGAGAACACCAATGAATTTGAACGGCGCAAATCAATATGAAAGAGTATGGAACAACCCTTGTATAACTGGGCACTTCATTTATATACCTACTTACCAAAAAATTGAACAAAATGGAAGCAGGAAGGACCTGCCGAAAAATTTGGACATAGTTCCCCTAGTGGATTTGAGGAAGCAAGATGTACGCGAGGTCTGGACGGAGCCCGAAAAAAAATTGTGTTAAAATCCCCAAAAAATGAGCTCGTGAGAAAATGCACCTATTTTATAATGTACGTAGTACTGGAAAAAAATTGGCGATCCACTCTTGGGTGGGGGGAGTCCTAGCTTACAAAACGGACATTACCTCACCTCTTTTTGATTATTTTCTATTGAGCTTTATTTGTTGACATTTATGCAAGAGTAATTCCCTTTTTTTTCAGAGAACAACACGTTTAGATTTCCAAAAGGCAGTCTCCATCAAATATTACGGTTCTCGCTGGGGTAGCTAGAGGGTCACTACGGTACGTACCTGCAAGCGGCTGTTCACATACATATTCTGACAGAGCTTGAGATCCACGTCACTAACTAATAGAGACGACCAGAATTTTAGACTTTTGAGGTTTGTAAGAATTAATCTTGAGTCTGAGCAATCAAAAATAAGCAGACCGAAAAACAATTTTCGATAAATCCTCCCCCCCCCCCGTTCCATCCCGACCCTCTAACAACCCCAATGACAAGCATTGGTGATATTTCCACAGCGTCTGTGTGCCAGCTAAAGCACTTTACGACCTCAGCTAATACAGCTAAAATATAATCTCGATCATTGTACCATAGCAAGTAGCTAGCACAACCGTATCGTAACCGCTCATTAGTGCCGCAGCGAAGTGCAGCTGTCGCCCGGAGGCGGCAATAAATCTGGTACGGACTATAAATCCGACGTAACGTTTTGAAGCTTAACTCCCTCTCAGCCTAATGAATTCGTTACTATTCCCTGAAAATCTCAACCCCGATCATTTCATTGCACATGGATAGAATTACGGTGTCCATAAGTATGCAAGTGCGCCGGCATAGCGAGCGCATGCGATCTTTTTCAGCCGCAGCGCAACGCGGCTCGTGCTTGCCTGCGCTATTGTCAGGTGGTCACGCATGTCAAAGAGCAGCAATGGATGCATGTTTGGATTAGGAGGACAGGACCTGTACGTACTGTCGATCTTGAAAACATGGGCATGGATTGGCCGAGAGCCAAAGTGGAGGTCCAAAGGGCTAGGATTCACGGACGCACTACAAGGCAGGAGAAGTCTAGCATAGCCATCTTGACTTCTTGCGTATGCTTACATGCCGTGCATATGTGTGCAGTTTACAGTGCGTTTCATCTGGGCCGATGGTTCGAGAGACACCAGAGGAATGAAGAAAGCGGGAAAGAGTTCAGCAATTCAGCAACTTGATAGGCTTCAAGAGAGGCACACAAAATGCAAAATCGCCCAACTATCATTGCGTTTGAAGCGGACTATATCGGATGGCCAATCAGGCTGGCCATCAATGTCTGATTGTTGAGCGTTTCATGGATCCAAACTCAGGGAATTTTAGCTTCGCGGACATTTTCCATTTCCCAAGACTTTCTCGATCGTCCCAGCACCTTTATGAGTCATTTTCTAACACCTAGTGATAACAAAGATAACACAGAACCTACAAAAACACTCATAGAATGTGTCTCGTAGGAAGATCTATAATAATACCTGTGGAGATCCTTCCTTAGCCTTACTAATAACCCCAATACGTTCGCTTTACCTCCTTTCGAACAGACCCTCCCTCAGTTTGTCAGCTCTTTCATCGCTCCCCCCCCACACCTCCGTCGTCTCCTCCCACACAGTAAACTTTTCCGTTTGGGTATATTGCATCGGTTAGGACTACGGTGGGTTCCCATGGTTTCGCCAGTGGCCTATTCAAACGTCTGTCTAAACTTCTTTGAGCAGAAATCCAGGTAGTTCCTAATCCAGGGATATCGTCAGACCCTACTCGACATCCATAAATCTCGCTACAAAAACGATAAAGTACCCGACTGTGAGAGCCCATCTGGTTATTTTCTCTGCTACTAGTGCGTGCTGGGCTGGGATTTATGGAAAGTTAGCCATGCAAACAAACAATGGTTGGCATGGTGGTTACGATATAGACTACATAATGTTAGGAGACGCAGGACATGTAAGTTGATTTGGTAGTATGGTTTCGCTTGGTCACGCGTTCATGAATCCTAGCCCTGAATCGATGCTAAGAGGGGATGTCTTACCATGTTAAAATTCACGCAATAAGTGTTGCGCATTTTCGATAAATTGATGGTCATCTCCCACAAACGCCAAGAACTCCGCCCACTCTCGGTGAAGAGACCCCTTAAAAATAAGATTTCCGACGGTCGTGAGGTCTTTCATGCACATCAGAGTTCTCAGCAGCTCATAGAGACTCTAGTTCCGTGAAAATTTAAGAACGTTCTGTAAAGTCATGAAACCTGCTATCAAATCTATCATTTCATATTCATATTTGGACAACAGAGCCAGATGAGTTGACAGAAAAGGGAAAGAACCGTTCTCCTGGAATATTTCAAGGAAAGCGGTGAGCAAAACGAGTTCATCCTCTCGGAGCACAAGGAGGAATGACAACTGCAAATGCAATTGATATCGTAGCACTCGAACGCCGCGTGTCGACGGCAAAGTGCAAGGGGCAAGACGAAAGAAGTTCACTAGTCCGACACGATTAGCTGATGGAGAGATCGCTGTAACATCAGTGAAAAACCCGAAGTGACAGCTAGACACTGAACTGTCGCTATCAATACTGTCAGTTCTTCCACGGAAACATCACAAAGTCCTTGATGTGTGCGCTGAAATGGGGTTTCTTGAAACACGGGGCAAATTATTTGAGTACAATTGGAGTAGTGTAGTCTGAAAAAAGAGGGAAGGCCTGGGAAATCTGTCAAAATACGGTTAATAAAGAGGATGTCAATGGCGGTGGCCCATACGCGGCCTCGAGAAGTACGCAGCGCAACCGCGCCGCGCGCGTCTGCTGCTGTTGTGCCATATCTAGCAGCTTTTCTACCCGATTTTAAAGATTTTTGACAAAATCAGCAATAAAGCGATAGAAATAGCATTCCGGCGAAAAACGACACCGATCCCGGCGTGCGCGGCGCGATCGCGGTGCGTCCTTCTCGAGGCCGCGGATTGGCCACCGTCACTGACGTTCAGTGTACAAGTTTTGTGCTGAAAACAATTGAAAAATGGTAGAGAAATTCATGCATCCCAAGCACATCCTGGACTATCGTCGGTTCAGATTGCATGATGGTTTGTGGGGTCTTTACATGGTATTTCTTTGGACTATGCAGGACTATCTCATATTTGAGCATCCTAAGCTGTTTCATGCGCTACGAGGAAACGCACACTCGGACATTACTTCCGGTTATTAGGTGTTATAGCTTTTTATTATACTTAATACTGTTCATTTGGCTATGTCAATAAGTGTGAAAATTGTTTTCGTTTTATGAAATTTTGTCCCAAACGCACTATCAAAATTTTGGACTAGACATCTTCTAATGGGATATTTCATATTTGGGCTATAAACTATTATAGAAAAAAATGGCAAGAAATCTGCAGCAAATCTAGCACTGTATGCTTCATACATACATAAGACAAACATTAAAGAAACCGTGCAAACATCGTGCAACCGAAACTCACTTTAAGATACGATGCACACAGGGTGTAATTGAAATCTGCGTGAGATGCTCACTGCTTACACAATGATGGGTTTATAGCTCGAAGCTTGCATGAACTTAACACGTTCACGACAGAGGCGATTTTGAGAGTACCGCCGCGAGGGACACGCGCGCTTCTAGAACCGTGGATCCCGTGCTCGACCGGTCGTGCACGTGGTCCCACGAGGTAGTAAATTTTTCCTTTCATGTCGAACAGTAACTTCTTTCATGAAAATTATGTATCCGATCGTAGTTCTTAAGAATTCTCTCCTATGTTCGTTGTTTATTGCTTTGCTATTGCTATGGTTTTTGTTAAAAGTCCACTGATCTTTTAGGTGTTACAGTTGGAAATACCGAAGAAAAAGTTCGGGAAAATATCTGTTTTGTCCACTGCGTGTGTAGAAAACTTCTATGCCTATTAGTGTACTACAACATGAGAATTAACTGAATAAGAACGCTTCACCAAGATAGCCAAGATAGGACGTTAAATAGGGCGTGCTCGACCGGTCGTGCACGTTGTCGCGAACGGTCATATGCATTATCACAGCAAGTGACACATATGTTTAACGACATGAACGCTCTAGTTTACTAATACAAGTGTAGTAAAAAATGGTGAACACGGTTTCCTCATGCAAACATGAGATATGATGTTATTTCCGTTATATATGCTCTAAGCAAATATCACGCCGACACCATACATATGCTACATGCATCATGCAACCCCAACCGTCATTAATGTGGCATGTGCATGAGATTTGCATGGAAATTGCAGGAGATGTGCATCACTGGATGAAGCCTTGTAACACTTGGCTATATGACCACACTTATTCTTTTTTCATTCGATTATTCCGAAAAAATACATCGCATTCGGTGCAATCCATCTCAGAGATTTACGAGTAATATTAACTTTGGATTCGAAAATTAAGTCAGCATGAATTTTACTCGGTAAATCTAAACCGTCACAACTATTCCTCGTCACGAACAACTGCCTGACTCGAATAATGTGCTGTAATCACTCAAACGAATCTTCGTAGCTGCATTATAGACTTGGATTTAAGTTGAAATTATAGGGAAGTGGTTACCATTATTGATTGAATGCCCGACTTGGAATATTTGGTTATTATGTCTCAAACAATGAGCTACATATAGTGAATTAGTGAATACTGTAGTAACTACTTAAGAGTAACTACTATGTCAATCTTGCAGTAGAAACGAAAGTTCCGGATCTTGTCAGGATTATCCTCGTTTTCGTGTCCTAGAATGTGTCTAAGGTGTAAATGACAACGGCAGCCCCGAGGGTGCGCATTTCGAACACTGTGAAGGCGTGTAACACATCTACATATATTGGGTAGAGCGTGTATTTTTGAAAAGAGCTCATCGAGAGCTACACGAAGATACAAGAATTCGTTAATTTGGACATAATTTAGTAAATTTCAGAAAAGCGACAGTGTGCGACGGTGCCATCTGCGGACATCCCGTCGTTTTAACGAAGTCTGTACGCAGTATTGTATGCAACTAATTCAGATGTGTATGTGCCTTTCCTTGCTACCACCAGCTTTGTCTACCAACTGGCTCGCATGGATGAGATTAGAACTGGATTCAGTTCATTTAAAATTGTACAACACCCAAGAATAAAATAAAAACAGAGATTTAGTTGGAAGGGGAGTCGTATACTGCTATCTCCAAATTCAAGTTCCAGGCCGAAATGAACTGGAGAGTGTTTGTTTGATTTCGCTGGTTTCCGGATGTTTCACACGTTCGTCTGTTAGCACCCCTGCAGCTGACCAAACACCCCGACAGTCAATGTCGTTCAACAAGGACGCGCCTAGACGGCACACATGGCGCGTGCATGTTCCATATGACTCAGGACGTCGCTATTTCATCTGTCGCCGACTTCAACGGAATGCTACTT
Organism: Ancylostoma caninum; assembly: GCA_037903475.1. Lineage (NCBI taxonomy): Eukaryota > Metazoa > Nematoda > Chromadorea > Rhabditida > Ancylostomatidae > Ancylostoma > Ancylostoma caninum. The sequence continues at coordinate 1,433,086 of JBAJFG010000446.1, forward strand.
AGAGCTGCGGTTATCAGTAAAAACACTGCACCCACAGCTGATCAAAATCTTTTATCACTTCGTTTTTCAGGTCAGTTATGGGAGTGGAGGGGTGGGGGTAGAGGCAAGTACGGGGTCAAGCACTGTGATGATAAAAATTTGAGACCAACCCCCCTCACCTTCCCTTTCTGTGTACAAAATCCATTTCTCACAACGACTTCCCTCCCTCCCTCTCCCCATTCGCCTTATACCAGGCCCCCAGAAATCATATGAAATGCTAACCCACAACAATCGCCACCCCTCTCCCACCCCCCTCCCCCCCCTCTCCCCAAATCCCACAGTGCAACCTCTTCAACCGGTAAAAGTGCGACCCTCCTCAGTTCTTGCATACAATGTTCTCCACACCCACTCCTCCACCACCGCTCCCTCCCGCTGGTCCTCGCTTCAGACGACCCTCACCCTAGCCTAACCTCGGATAGGTACTTAAAATGGTTTGGATTTTTGAATGTTTGCTTTCCCAAAACTGAACTCAAGACCGTTAAATAATAGAAATAAAATTATTCCATTTTTAGTATCTATTGTACTTAAGTGGTTGCAGAGAGATGTCATAAAAGCGAAAAGCAAGAAAAAGTAGGGGAAATTTCCCAGAAACTCTTCAACATCAGGAAAAGCAGCCTTTCTTTGAAAGAGAAGAAGAAAAGAAAGAGCTATCAGACGATTCGTAAGCAGTAGAGAATACCTCCTACTTATCTTCTGAATGTCATTCATTGAATGGAATGTTTCATTACTGTAATGTACATTACTAATGCTCTTTTTTCTGTTTGATGCGTCTTCAGATTGTATTTAAATGAATAAATTAATTGGTATGAAATATTCAGATGAGAAAAAAGTAGCCAATAAATCATATCAACACTAAGATATTGAATCAAAAATATCTCTGCTATCTATAAGGTAATTTATACTAGCTGCGTGCATAAGTCGCGCATCAGTCGCACACATCCATTTGCAGGGGAGTTTTCATGAAGACTGGGTCAACACGACATGTACATCCTTAATGAAAAGAATGTACGGCCCGCCGCCAGGCCGTAAACGCGAGCGTCCAAGCTGCAACTCCTATGCGACTGGGCCCTATTGTTCATCATATAGACGCACGCGCGTCAGTCGCACGCGTCCAGTACTAATTGCCCTTATAGAACATCCTTGCAAAGGAATGTTTGCATGAGTCACGTAAGTGCCGACAGAATAGGGTAGTGGACAAAACAATCGGGTCCCCTCCAAAAAAAAAGAACCCGGTTAGCCGTATTCATAAAATAACGGAAATAGTTCATTGAAATCAAGCTAGTGCAATTTTTAACAACTCTCAGTGTCAATGAGGGAGAGGAATCTCTTCAGAAATCCTTCACATAGTTTAAAAACATGCTAGAGTGGAGATGCTATGGTGTACTTGCGTACCCTATGTTAATTATTAATTACTGAAGACTATAATAATGGGATCAGGTCATAAGACATAGGGGCTTGCAAATTGCACCTATTCGAGCATTTGTTGGATTGGCAAGCTGGAAGAGTCCGGCACTCAGTGTTCAACTGGTATATCAACTTGCTCTGTTGTAATCCTAGTTAGTTTTTCTCCCTTTTTGCTTTGTTTTAGCACGTTTTAGACGTCTGAAATGAAAATGAAAAATGAAAGTAATGAAGATGAACTCGGAGTCGCATCTGATGCAATCCATACAAGCGAACTCGTAGATTGACGGGCTCCACTGGCCTGATTGAATCATCAGCTGATTCACAATTTATCCATGAGGAATTATAGAATTTTGATCACATGCAAGTTATGCATTCCTGATCAAGGAGGATTACTGCGGAAAACATGATCACGCTAGCACATCGAACAAAACTGAGGAATCGCTGCCGGCAAATGAATTGGACTTAAAAGTTTAGCTGCTCATTAGTTGGGTGACATTCCAGTAAACCTTGCAAGGAGTGAAGAGTGGAAGACATTGTTGATGTGTCAGTCAATGCAGATTAGAAAACCAGTTTTCAAGAGCGAAATACTTCTTAATTAGGTGTTAGAAACAAGTAGTGACACAAGCCCCCAAGCAATAAATTCACAAAATCACATTCACGGAGGAACACAAACGGTCTTCCTTACCCCCCCCCCCCCACCTTTCTTCTCGTGCTTTTGACCTAGATTATATTCAGGATTACATTTAAGAGAAAAGAACCATTTAAGGAAAATTTGCGAGAAGGAATGGAAGTACTAGACAAATTCTCAAAAGCGCATGGATGTATCCAGATACTTTGGCTTTGCTATAGCACTGCCACGTCATACTGTCACTTCCTTGATATTATAAGCTAAAAAATTATTTTTCATCCAAAACTTTGGAAAAAAATAGGATTAGCAAAGGAAAATGGCCGGAAATCAATGGGCATTCGCTCAAAAAGAGTTGTATTGAAAATCCAAAAGAAATTCCTAATACTCGAAGAGTCAGATGTGTAGGATTTTGGGCGGAGCCAAAGTGCTGTGCCATTGGTCGTCCTCGAGTGGAGAGAAGATGAGCTGACATTGCGAAGCGAGGTGGACGAGGTGTTCAAGCGCACCAATCACACAACAGTGGTACCGCCCATTTTCGTTCACAATTCAATTCACAGCTCATTTATGCTAATTACTGGAACTTGCCCTCAATCCGATTTCATGCTGATCAGTTGAGCGTCAGTAGAAGATGAGCTGACTGCACCTGTTCGAGTGCACCAATCATGTGACAGTGACTCCGCCCCTAATCATGCACGGTGCAAAACACGTCGCGAATGATAGCCAATGAAATTTTCCTATCTATTTTGATTTCGTCGGAGTTAGATCGAACAATTATTCAGCCAGGCGATACCCTTAACATATGGATTTCTCCGGATTGCTCTAATTTTCTAGGTTTTTATCTATTTGAACAATGAATCAACTGAATGTTTGAGTATACCTTTGTCCGAAAATCGATTTGAACCCGTCGAGTCAAGCACCTACTAAATATAGAGATGATTGTAGTGGATGAAGAACCAAGAAATTCTGCATTGAAAAACTCCAGCCAGCAAAACAACAGAACTGGTTCTCACGTCCTTCAGCAGGGATTCCAAGAAATTTCCCAGCGAAAAGAAGAAATAAAAGATTGATTACTCAGAATGACATTAATCCATACAGAATAGATAAGCCGTTCAACGATTCTATCGCCCTTCCATTCCAGATAACCGGAACTGAGGCAGCACAACGAGGGAAAAACGGGGCGCAGAACCGGGCCAGCTCATGATCCTCAAGTAAATGATCGAAGCGATAAGCCACGAAAAAAGCTTCAATTCCAACAGAAATCAAACCAGCAGCGCTATGGAGACGTCCCCCTCCGCATGTTTCTCGCAAACATCAGTGAGAGCATCGGAATGCAAACACCACGACGGTGAAATCGAAAGACGAACGTTGTGAAGATTGTGAAGAGGATGGTTGTCGGAAAAAATTACACAACACACACGGCGCCGCGCGCGATTCGTGACAGCGGCCGTGAGTAGAGGTGCGGTGTCCAGTTGCTTAAGAAAAACATGGGGGCAAAATACTGGTAATAGGTGGCAACTGGTAGGTGGCAACAGGAAATGTTTGCTGGTGCTGCGACTCGCCAGCGCCAGGTGGATCGCACAGCGAAAACAATCGCATGTTCAGTGCGGTGTGTATGTAGGCAAATATGGAAATGAACATTAGAATCGTGCATAAACTCAGCGCATCGAGCGCATGCGGCTCATCAAATTCAGCACCCACAGTCGGGAGGTGTTATCAGTGGGGGAATTCCGGAAATTTCTGGATGGTGCATGTGATCAGCTGATCGGCGAGGGATTATACGCAAACCAAGGGACCAGCTGCTCTTTCAGCAAAGCTGGGGACCCGTCAAAGGGAGGGAGTCACCCGCAAGATGGGGCAAACCCTCCCGAAGCGAACATGTGAACTGAAAACAGCAAAGCCTCTCGATATGATTGTAAAACTCGGCCAACAAAATCGATCGATGACCGGCGCGGACCACTCGATGAAAGTGAGAGCGCGGGCGAGAGTGCGAGGCACACTGCATCCTGCATCGCTGCTGCTGCTGCAGCGGCGCTGGCGGTGCCAAGCCCCCTGGATTCTCCGAAGTCCTTGACGGGACTCGGATGTTATAGTACGACGTTGTCCTCACGTTTCTCCTTATGCAATTGTGCGACGGACAACTCGTCCTCGAGCGAGCGGCTGCGATTTAAAGGCATTTTGAGGTTTGCCGTGTTTAGGGGCTTTGAGGGAAGCAAAACTCACAATCATCCGCGGAATTTCTCGAAACACAGAAAATCCAAGAAATCATACGCTGTTTGCCGAGCATTTGAATGCGCGAGTAAGTATTGCCCTTGTTATGGGGTATTATTCCTGAAGAGGGCGGGGCGAAAAAACAACGCCATTGGTTAATTCACGCAACGGGCCAATCACAGAGCTCGGTGGCATCGCCCTTTCCAGGCGCGTTGCTACGTTGACAACGCTTTTCACCTTTAGCAGTTTAACACGTGGTCTAAGATTTCGAAGGGTTTCTGTTTCAGAGCCACTGTCCCCCCTCGGAGATTTCCACATTAAAAGAGTATACAAGGACTGCTGGCAATCAATTCACAATCTTATACATGATCCCCTGCAAAACTGCCAAAAAACCTCTTTTAAAGCTGCATTTTTGTGGAGATTATGGAAGGAACCCAGGCGGGACTAGACTACACACTAGACAAAGTGTCCGCACATCAGCATCCTTGTTCGTCATACATGTAGCGCGGTCTGTAGAAGTTCTCCTAGGAAGTGAATGAGGATCTTTCACGAGGAAAACACGTTTTTCACGTGCTCAGACAAAATGTCGAAAGGACCGCAGCAGGAAGAGATCGCGCTTATGTGGTTAAGAAGCGAGAAACGCAGAGATAAAAATTTTTGGAAGGACCGCAGAAGAATAGATTTGTGTGGGGAACGATTCAGAAGGACCGCAGCAGAATGTTTTCTGCTGCGATCCTTCCGGTTTTCTTCTGCGGTTCTTCCGAGTGCAGAACGTCCGCAGCAGAATGCAGGAGAGAGAGTGAGTGTTATCACGCCCTTCTTGTGTACGGCTCAGTTTTGTTGCGACCAACAGAAATTGAGTGATTTTGAGCTGGTTGCGTATGCACTACTGCGATCTGGCGCGCACATCCCCGTAGCCATTCGGAAGGACCGCAGCAGCTATTTGGAAGAAATGCAGCAGGGAACCGGGAGGACCGCAGCAAGAGACCGGAAAAACCGCAAGACACCCGTCTGTTCCTCCGGTTTTGTGCTGCGGTCCTTCCGAAAAATTGTCAGACTGTGAATCCCTGAAATGATTCCGAGGTTGGAATGAAAAAAAAAAAATGCCGGCTAGTATAGTAATATTGTTGTTTTTCTCTCTGTAACATATTCTTCGAAAAAATAGAGATTGTATGGTGATTTTCTGAGGCTGTTTGCTGCAATTGCTTGCAATTTTATCGAGCTACTTGCATGCTCAAGTAGCGTGCTAAAATTACTGGTGTTGCATGAGAGGTTTTGTTTTTATTTGAAAAAGTCATATAATTATACTCGATATCTCTGATTGCATATGAAAGAGGCATCCAATTACGTAAAACACAATTTAGCATTTGTCACCGCTCCGAATTCGTAAGCAACCGAGCCAGATTTCACAAGATACCGTTTATTCACATTGATGTGAAGGGACCATAGAATGAGAAGCAGTATTGTCATTTGATATCAAACTTGTTTGATAATGCGGCGGTACTACTGCCTAGTTTGGATCCGTAAATGGGGTTTCCATATCGACTATGGAAATGATTCATCAATCGGAATAGGCTAGTCATAATTGATAAATTATGACCCAGACGGTAATAAACTATTCTTCGTAACACATGAGTCATAGGAATATACTCCGTTGGTCGAGCGGTCAGGTGTGATATGCTGACTGTTTGAAAAACGTTGATATTTCATTATTGACGCCTAAAGATACCATCGCAGCTTAGTAACCTATTTTTGAAACTTTCACATTGAAAGAACCGTTACATTTATTTGCATTTTGTTGCGAAACCCATGCATGCTGGTGGAAATCCCAGATTAATCCCATGGAATACAAGGTTTTTTTTAATCGATCGTTGTCAGCAGTAGTTACAAAAATAGTTGCATGGAAAGCCAATGCATACCTGTGCAGAACACATGCGTCAAGATGCAAATAGGATGCAGAACCCACGATTATCCCACTACTTTTCCAACCTCATGCATACTCAATGCATACCTGTGCAAAGCACGGTTTTCTAAGTTTTCTGAGGCATTTCATGTCACAGCTGACACTTGGTAATAATGTGGAATTCAAGGCGATATGATTGGAACCGGTCAATTTCTCTTAGTTTTCTCTTCGGTTTAAAATATTCGATTCAAGGTTTCAAGGAGGTAAAGGTTAATAGTGCACATCATGATGGTCAGTCGTTATTGCACTGCAGAAAACAAGGCCGCGTCGCAACAGGTACGCGGCGCGGCAGGCCATCTGAGCGCTGTGGTTGTCTGGCATTGCCAAGATTACCATTTGCTTCTCGGCTTATCATTTTGCTTTCTCAAATCCACTTATTTTGTTGTGCACAAAAGCAGCAGTCTCAGCAGGGTGTGGGTCATGATGAGGCAAAATGGGGCGGCCTCTTCCTGCCCTTCGGCGTCGACCCGTCCCCACTCACATTCAAATTTGCATAGGCAGCTATGGTGAAGTCGCGCGCGAATTAGTGCGAGTAGGTCCTGAAGGGCGGGGCGAGGGTTCGAATGAACCAATCGCAGACACATTGCCCACCCACTTTTGTCTCATAATGACCAACACCTGTCTCGGCAACGCCTGACAAAGCGCTCATCTAGTCTGCCGTGCCGCTTTCACACAGAAGTGGCGCGGCACCAACACGATTCTGCGGTGCAATAACGATTGACCATCACTGTAGAAGATGTTGTGTGCTAACTGTTGTCGCTTTTGAGACGGACTCCATTATATGATTTCACCAGATCTCAATCAATCGAATGTGTTGCTTTGATTTACGATTTGCGTGGGATCGTTCATTTTTCGCCCAGTCATATTTCATCGATTACGACTCGCTTTTCTACGATTAATGAATGATTTCTCTTGGTGGACGCAAGGTACACAATAGAAAAACCACCAGGCAGATTTCCTCGAAGACTCCTTAACTAATAGAAAGGTGTACTGCTTTCCCTGTAAAGTGTAAGATGGGTTCAGGTGACTAGCAGACAGGTAAAAGTTTAGATTTGGCCGAAATATGACAATTCGAAGTTAACTGCTATAATCCGGGTTCGATTTTGGAAAAACCTAACATGTTTGAAAAAGAATTCCGTACCGACTATCAGTGCGGGAGAGGCCACACGTATCGCTAGGATTACCCAGGGTAAAGGTGTTAACATACGGGCGTGGACACATTTACCCTGGATAATCTCAATGATGCACCGAAGTTCTGATTCAAGCCAGCCCTTATGGTATGCACTGTAGGGCGCTTCACAAATCACCTCGTTTTTTGACTTTTTGTGACAGCATGAGAAATGTGGGCGTGGCCAGGCTACAATTTATTTCCTGCATGTCATCGATATGGAAAAATCCACAGAAAGCAGCTGCTAGGAATCAGAGAGCTATTCAAAGACTATATTTGCCTCCTTACGAATTCTGCTTGTCGCTTTTTTCTATCTCACCCGAAAAACTGACAAACTGACAAACAGAAAAAGATCCCAATCATGTGGTCAAAAGCGAGAGATGCAGAGATAAAATGACGCGGAAGGACCGCAGCAGAATAGAGTTGTGCAGAGAATAGTAGGGAATGACCACTGCAGAATGTCGGGGGGACCGCAGCAGCTGTTCGGAAGGACCACAAGTCGTCGGTCGGTTCATCTGGTTTTCTGCTGCGGTTCTTCCTAAAATTTGTCTAAGAAGCACCTCAAATCTACGAAAACTCTAGAACTGCAATAAGTCATTTAGTCATTTTTGGTATTGTTTTCAAATCATAAAGTTTCCATTCGTCACCAGAAATTCTTGATTTATTCCTATAGGAACCACTGGGAATTACTGCAGATCTGTATATATAAAGTAGAATGTATGTATGTATGTATGTATGTTCCTTATAGAGATCGTGGAGGGTGAACGGATCGGGACCAAACTTTGCAAGCTTATTCCTTATGGGCCGATGGAGGTTTTAGGCTACTTCGCGCCAGGCATTATCGATTGATTTATCGGTTTTATTGATTTTTCGCTACTTTTGCTCAGGGGCGGCGAGGACATGTCTATTGGGGTTTGTCAATGCGCTGAACACGAATATGATAACCGTTTTGCACCAAATATCGATTTATCGATTTTATTGATTCTTCGATATTTTTGCCCGGGAGTCGGTAGGGACAGGTCTACTGGGGTTTGTCAATGCGCTGAACACGAATATGATACCGTTTTGCATTTTGCGCAGAATTTCGAATTATTGGTGTGATTTTTCGCCATTTTCCTCCACGGGCCAGTGAAGACGTGTCTACTGGGATTTTCCATTGCGCTGTACACGAATATGACAATTCTTCTCCACGGATATATCGACTCAGTAACTTCTTTTGCTCTTTTCCCGCTTGTAGAGAGGGACGGGGTAAGAATGCGTTCATTGAATCAATCGAAAACGCTTAACCCTAGGTACGAATATGGCAACTGCTTTCCATGAATTTGACACTGAACCAACATTACTGACTTTTCGCTTACGGGTCGGTGGAAGAGGGTTACATGAGCCTGCTAATATGTTTACCACCAAAACTATAGGCATCTGCAAAGAATTTGTCGGCACTAGCAATTGTCCTCATTGGTGTGAAATTGCCGGGGTAATTAAACACCCGAGCGAAGCCGGGTATGCCGTCTAGTTATTAATAAAAACTGCGTTTGCCTTGAAAAGACTGAAAAGACTAATGATTCGTTCCTATTTTTTTTTCAAAAACTGTACATTGGCCAAATGCCATGGTTTTCTCCAAGTGCACTTCAGCGCCAACAAATTCTATTTGGTTATGAATTTCAAATCACGTACATAACGGTGCGTAGCACAAACATATGTACGTGTACTTGTGGTGTGAAATACGCAATACTACGCTCAAACACGTGTCCAATGTGCACTTTTTCAATAGTACATACCACATGCTAACATGTACAGTGCCCACATATTGGGAGTCATGTGGGGATTTAGAGTGTTATAGTTGGAGAGGGATCTGCAGCCAACGTCTGCGAATGGAAATCTCATGGAACTGGTCTAACTAATAACCCTTGGGGCACCGCCCTTCAGTGTTTTGTTCGCAAGTGGAAGAGGGTGTTCAACAAAAGCAGAAGCCGCGTGTTCAGTTGATGAAGATAATTATTGTAGTAATGGTAAATTGTAGGTAATGGGTAATTTCCTAAAAGAAACCTTAATTTTCTCGGGTTACCTCGACAAGGGTAATAATAGGCCGGAGAAGTGGGCCAGTCACTCATTAGTTAAGATGAGAATATCAAATTTAGGTCAAGTTCGAATCCGAGATAATGTGGAAGTTTAGCAGGAAGTTACTCGGGTAAAGGCAATGAAGTATTCGGAGCATTACGAAACAAATCCATATGAATTACTGTGAAACCATGAAATTGGAAATATTACCGCAAAAAAGTTCAAAATAACAAAATAACCCCTGAACTTCCCACTTCTCCGACCCAATTTTAACAACACGATACTACACATTACTGCAGTAATATGCCCACAGAGATGAAAGGCAACTAGCCGAGTCTGGTCAGAGCGGTGAGATGACCGCCGCCGATAGTGCGAAGGGTATCGGATTGCGGAGGATGGACGGACGCAGCAGGAACGACGGGTGGCGAGCGGCGAGCGACCGATTGGATGTCGATAGGTGTTGCTGTATGAAGTGGAGTGCACTCGAACGAAAACATCTCGCAATGTGCTGCTTCTCAATGCAAAAATTCACGTCGAGTCGTGTACTGTGTGCTGGAGTGACTAATTTCAATGATTTCACATGCTGACATCGTGACTTATGGAAACATCCAATACTGCCCACGCAATTGCTGTATTTGTACACACTAGGCCAGTTTGTGCAGCTCAACTACATATCTAGTTTCGGTCTAGTTATTAATGCGAGCTAAAGAGGATTGAGATTGCTCACCACAATGGTTCCCGAAGATTTGTGTAGAGTGGAGTCGTTTTGACAGTGCATTTTCCGCGACAGCGGCCCTCCTGGCATTGGAGCACGCATCGCGGTCGGTCAAGCAGTTGCCTATGCTTAATCTGGCGTCTTTGAAGAGTTCTATCGCTTGTTTCCTCTTATATGATTCTTTCTTACTTCTTAGAACAACTAAAGAAGGGAACAGACAATAATATCCGTCAAAGAAGCCAGATCGATCATGGGACAATTGTTTGATCGACCGCGCTGCGTGCTCCAATGCCAGGTTGGCCGCTATCACGGAAAATGCACTGTCAAAACGACTTCACTATATACATATGTTGCTAGATACGTCATGTGACGCTGATCGCAATGGTATACATCAGTCCTGGAAAGTAGACAATGAAACCTGTTTTTGAGCCCTCTACTCCGTGGAAGGTTAGAGGGGGATGGCGATGTTTTACGCGTTATTGGGCTTCCTTACACGCCCTTAACATGTTCTTCATGTTTGGTGTGCCATCAATCGATAATGGCATGTCAGTAGCGCTATTTTTATTGATCGGAGGCACCGAACATGTCAAACACGGTAGACTAGTTCGCTTAGCACAGCGGTACGTGTGACAGAAGTGCAATATCGCATACAAGCTCCGCCCTAACTTCTCCCAAAATAGATGGGTTGAAGGCGTTGTCCGACTTTAGAATCTTTCCTGGTGTTCGTCCGTGGAAAGAATCTCGGAGAGCTGTCGATTTCAGTGGCATACTTGATTCTGTTCAATACTGTCGAAAAACTGTCTTCGAGGCCCAATTTTTTGAGGAGCTTGTAAGCGGGGCCGGGTCGAAGTGTAGTACCAGTTCCTTAAAGTTCTCGAATAAATCTAAAAATCAAATATGAATTAAAGTTGATGTTTCATCAGTTGATCACCTGTCTTATGTAGCGCATCTTGAGCGCAATAAGTAAACAAATGGATAAGTAAATAAATAAAAATTATTTAAACTAAGTATGATAATGTATTACTTCATCGGCTTACAAGTTTTTTGCATACGTCCCAGAAACGTCCCAGCAGGTACGTCCACGCTGCGGATAGCCCGCAGCCCGCACTAGCTCCGCCCGCTCTCGATTTAAATGTTGGAGGTCGAAAACGAGATTTCGTTAGCTCTGCAAGTAATCACGTGCACTATTGTGACCATGAGTTCCCGGAGATTCTTCTCATGCGAAAACCTTGTTAACTGTTCGACAGTGCCTTCAAGAGGGTTCATGGTTTATTCACTATGGATGACAATGCCTAATTGTGTTGACTTGCACTCAATCTCAAATTTCGATCACTTTTATCATTTCTGTCATTTCTACCGCTTTGGGAAATAATTTGCCGAATATTTACGTTTCCACACTCCATAATGAACTAGAATTGGAGAGACAGCTAAAAGAAGGTCGCCAGAAAGTGGCTTTACATCAGAATCAAATTCCACTTAGATTGGTTGCGGGACGTGAAGCGTTAGTGTCCCAACTCAGTTCAGTGGAGGATGTCAGCGAACCTCAAAAAAAAAGATCTCCTCCGATAGCTGTTGCAATGGAAGAAGGATCGGGATGATGCTGGTGTTCTAGAGATTTGTTTTCAGGCGACTCTGAAATAAAAAAAGGGATATGCACACAGGGTGGCCGAAAAGTATGGGCGTCACATAAGACGTTATCTTTCCTTTTCTGGCTGCAATTACTTTATCTTTTTCACTTTGACAGCTGCGCAACCACGTGAAAAACAGTATCACAAGGAATTTTAGAAGTTGCCTTCCTTGGCATCGATACAGACCTTCAACATTGCCACCACGAAATCCCCTTTGCGCCGTTGATAGTCCTCACCAATTTTCTGACCAGCACTACAAAATTAGCGCCGCACATGTAATGGTTTCGTGATATTCGTGTTCTCCTGTGTTTCTTCCATGGGACCTCCAACGGACAAATGCAATGTGTTTGAGTCTCGAGTGCAGGAGGACCACTAATTCTTGTTAAGGAAACCGTGGGACGCCTTTTCTAGGTAGGCAATGGCGTTTTGGCTTCGGGAGCTGGAGATTCTCCTTTTCCGAAGAGGCGTATTCACATTTTTCCAGACTCACTGGACGAGCTCTTTCCCTAGAACCCCGTCTTTCTACGAAGTGGCGTCTTTTTTTCGATTTTGTTCATGAAGACCAGAGATATCCTCGCATTTATGGTCACTCTTCCTCAAACAATCACACCTCTAGTGAACAACAACCTTGTAATAAGTCTCTTTTCTGAAGAATATTGCTCATTTCGCTTAAGAAATTGGTTGTCTGTTTAGGAGCCATGAACAACTGAAATAAGAAAAGTTTTCTCATCAGTCCACAGAACACCTTAGGTGCGGCGCACCCATCAGACGCTCAACAACTTCCTTGAGCCTGTCAACTGTTGTAGCAACGGTTAGATGTTGCGGCTTGGACTTGGAGTAGTGGCAAAGTCTCAACTTCTTTCCGACAGTTACCCAGACAGAAAAACGAGCAACACTCTGACTTTTGGCCATCTTGTTCGCGCTTGCTGCTCCATTCTAGGTGATCCCCTCCAAGTAATCGCAGAAGTCCTCCTCGTGTTCACCGATTGGGGACGGCCCGGTTTTCTTTGCATTTTGATATTCCCTTCAGCTTTCCATAGCTTGATGATCTTCTACGCTCTTTGCAAAAGAGTTCTCAAATTCTCACTCTGTTGCTGCAATGGACTCTCCAGACCACCAAACGATTACAATGGATTCGTCATGCGGGCACGCTCGCATGAATCGGGGAAGCCATTTGAGCTATAGGTCAAGAGAAAGAAGATTTTATGGCGTCTCTAAAATATGTAGAACGAAGACGTGATAAACGTCGAAAATAAAAAAAATGAGGACACCAAATGAGGCTCGCATACTTTTCGGCCACCCTGTAGTAAATAATAAACCGAACAGTTGAGATGAACTTCTGCAAGTGAGAGGGAAAGGTCATAGCGTCTGCAGAAACTGGTTCACTACAGCAATTATATGGTTTTCTTCCGAGGGAAGAGGAACAGGATCCCTGCTGCAAGCTAGTATGATCTCTGAGGGGCACTAATTTGCAGAGGATGTTTGGATATAGTCCCATCGTGACAACGTTACAAAAACTGAAGAAAAAATGGAAAAATCCAGGCAGAAACTCTGAAATTGGATTCTTTCTCAGTAGGGATTCTTCCTCTTAGCTAGTCTACAATAAAAAAAAGCAAAGCAACTGCTACACTCTTAGATCTTCTTCAATCTTTCTCGTGGTGTCTTCTCCAAATCTCACATGAGTGCTTCTCTTTTTCTTGCCTAGTCATTGTGGAAAGTTTCTCTCAAAACAATGAGTGAACATCAATAAATAAAAAAAATTGGTAAACCTATAAACAAGAGGAACTTTCAGTTGTGGCAATTTGTTACATAGTTGAAATTCATTTGCCTTCCAAACGTACGTATATGCAGTGGCGCCTACATATTTAGCACACCTACAATTTTTACCAGACAATTTTTTGCATACCTCAGTCCAAGGATGAGCAGTCAAAACCAACTTCGAATGTGTGGGTTAAAGCTCCATGGATGCTTCCTTTCTCTTGCTTATCACTGATACAGACCCAGTTGGAACTGGGATAGAAAATAAAATTTTAGTTTCGTCAGATTTCTCAAACTAGACATGAAAATTTTATATCTACTTATGGAGGAATGAAGTGGTGATTTTCTAGGCGTTTTTCTGCTTAACATTCTACTGTGTAGGCTATTACCGTATTTCCCGTACCGGCTGCAGCAAGGGAAAGAAACGAATTGTCAAATTTGTAGAAAATTTCATTTTATTGAATCTCGAGAATAACGCAAGCTTCAAGATGCTCCCATGAGTACCTGAATGCCTTCTAGTAGCGCAAATCAGAGAAAAATCCACAGCCAATTTGAACGTCTTTATAACCATCGTGATTTTTTTCGCAATTTTTCAGCTACGTATGTGGACTGCACGTATTCTCCCACGAGTTGAAAAACTGCGCATCAAAGCTAGTATAGCAAAACGCGCACTAATATCGCGAATAAAATCACATTTCCTTCGATTTGATGAAATCGAATAAGAGAGAAAAGAAAATATGTTCAGAAGCACTGCATTTTCAGCTCTAGACGCAAAGAATGACTGCAAATCTGTTCACAAACATTTTCTTGAGGAGTAGAGCAGAGGTAAGAAAGAGAATGTTAGAGTATCCCCGGACTTCGCCAGCAATCGTGGCGATCGCCACATGGATAGAGTGAAAAAGGAGACTTCAGACGTGAGAGAGATGATAACTAATGTGTTGTGGCGATCGATAGGCATAGTTTCCATTATCACTATCACTCACATCGCCAGTTCATTTCGGACATTCGAGAGTACTGTAAATTTGAATTGATTTAAATTTAGAATTAAATTTTAAATAAATTAAAATAATCCTAAATAAGTTAAATTTAGAAATCTAAATTTTGAGCTCCGTTTGGCAGCGATCCATTTCGATGTAACGTGACAATCGATACGCATCATTTCCATGGTCCTTATCTCTTATATTGCCGGTTCATTTTTTTTTATTCCGAACTGGCGAAGTCTGGGGATACTCTTATGCCTTATCACTTCTCGAGTACTGTCCTGATAGCTCACTCCAAGCCTGAAATAAGGATTTTACGTTTTCATCAGTTGATCGCTCAAAATTGGCAGCGTGCTAAATATGTGGCTGTATGTAGATCGGACCAAAAGCAGTAACTATGCGGTCGTCCTGGGAAACATGCAATGTAACCACTATGTAGCACCAATTAGAAATAAAAGATAATAGGGTGAAAGGTAACACGTGAGAAGGAAGTCTAGACGAAGTGGGATCTTGACAATTTGTACATGCTGCAATCTATAGACTCAGGCGTATAGTACAACTGTAGATACATGGAGTGATGGCTCAGAAGAACAAACCCGTTGCAGCCTTGTCCTCTTTTCTGCGATGCACTCTGCACTTTTTTATGAGTCCCACGGAAATGCTTCAGCGTTCCCATGGTCACTTTTTTCCTGGCGGTGACGGCGGTACCCGCTCGTGAATTAAACTCATCCCTTTCTACATATAGTCAATGAAGACAAAATAAATACAACGCTACATATGATAATTACAAACCCTTAGTCATTTTCAAGCTCCACTTCCACATGCACATGAAAAACCAGGAAAGTTTTTTTGCATTAAGAAAATCTCCACACAATTGTGAATTTTCGTGTGAGATTAACGTTCTGACCAAACATTTTTGATGAGACTTACAGTTCTCCTCGAAGAAGACGGATTCCGTTACTGCAGAAATGCGATGGGACCTGGAGATTTTCGTGAAGAGGTAAGAAAAATTCGCCAAGGTGGTGCAACACCTTACCGGTCCTAGCTACTCACGATGGGCTAGTGACAATTACATAGGCACAGTCGTGGATATACATATGTATATGTATGTGGAGCATAAACAAGTGACAATCTTGAAATTGTAAGAGAAAAAAGGGCAAGTCCTCTACAGAAAATTTTCAAGTCAAATATTGTGAGATCTGTTTTTATTGTCCTTGATGCTCGCGGTACAACTATTTTTAGCAAGTAATTAATAAATGTCACTCCAGTCATTTTGTGGAACTCGCTGAAATTCCTCTCGTGCGTGTGAACAGCTGACACATTGTAAGCACGTGGGGAATTTTTTTGGCATTCCTCGTAAAGTGATCCATTAGCTAGTCCTGCTAAGACGTGCCACCTGAAGAAGGCTAGGTGTAAAAGCCTTTCCTCAGAATTAAAGGTATTAATTACAGGAACTTCAAGTTTGATTTGACAGTTGTATAAAAATTAGGCGTGTTCCGAGGTTATCTTCACACATGCAAATTTATTTATTTATTTATTTACTTACTGTATACACTCAAGGTGCGCCACAAAAAGTGACTGCAATGGGTTAGAACAGCGAAAATGAAACCAGATAAAACCAGAAGTAAAAACAAGAAGATGCAATTCAGGTGGATATGTCATGATACCTGGGTGACCACGATAGAGACCACCAATGATTATTGATCCACCTCGACGCACTTGCTGAGCATTCCCATTTGGTGAGTGAGTCAGCGAACCCACGGTGCTACGTTAGCTGACATTACCCAGTTTAAAATATGTAGAAGCGAGTCAAAGGAATGGGCTAATAGATCATGATACCAAAGGTGAGAATAATAGTACTTGTTCCAGTGAAATGGATTAGACCTAGGGATGGATCTTACTTCAGCATTGCAACTTTCAGAAAGGTGAGAAAAAACAAAGCTCAACAAATGAGAAATAAAAAACATCACAAAGTGATATTGCTCACTCTACTTTTCTTCCCATTACGTTGTTATATGAACGCTATTCGGACTTATTCGGCCTGACCTATCGAGTTGATGTGGTCTTCAGAGGTTTGGGAGCCGTTCTGGCTAAGGTCAATTTAAGAGCAAGCCCACTCTTCCAAACGCTTTCTCTCAAAGTGCCCTCGAGTCGTCCTCGTCAGAACACTGCGAGATCTGTAGTCGAGCCACTCGCACTTTCTAGAACACGTACATCAGTTGAGATAAACTTCTCCACCAGTAATAGTAAGGGACAGCTGTAAGCCAGCAATCGCGCACTTCTCAGCCGTACTGTTGATGACGCTAACAACTTCGGTAATGATAGAAAATAAGATCATTGGTAATCGTTGAAGGCTCCTTTACGCTCTTCAATTTCGGGTCCCGTTCAAAAATCTAAATGGTTCAGAGACACTCCTGTCGATTTTTGCGCTTCGTAGGCTAGATTGATACAGAATAACACATTCAACGTTGAAGTTGACGAAAACATGATGTTCGTTTCCGTGTCTATCCGAAAGTGTTAGCAGGCTTCCCGTTTTCACTTGCCAGATGATCGTTCAATCATACATAGAGCGGTAGACCTGTGCCTCCAGACTATTCCATAGCCACTCAAGCATTCACTTTCGTATACAACTCCCATCTTGGCACAGTCCTCACCTTTGCTGCAATGACAAACCACTCAATTTCCTGGCATGCATCATCTCCCTTAGAGCCTGCTCCGGAGCATCTGACGCTTGAGGTCGTCTTAGGCATGTTTATTAATACCCCATCTCATCAAGTCGGATTCGAATGAGTCATTTCCTGATCGTGCTGGTTATTCTGTCTGTAATAATTTTGCAGGTATAGCGTGAGTTTGCTAATACGCAGCTCTGTTGAACCAGTAACGCATGTTGCTCTGGTTCGTTCTGCTCTTGCTTAATCACCATTACTGCGCAGCATATAGGATACCTGTATGAGGGACTTTGGCCGCTCTGCTTCAGACACGGATTGCAGCTTTCACCTTCTCAGAAACTTTGGGGCACCGGTGGGCACCCAGACGGGCACCGGTGCCAGTGACGAAATTGACCGCGGGGACGGTAAAGATCCCGGGCCGGCACCACTGTCCATTCGTGACAGGAATGGCGACACATCGGTGACCGCACAGCTCACGGAAAGTCCACACATGGATTATTTCGCGCTCTCTTCGCACTGCGAAGTGGCGCCGTTCCAGGATTTTTACTGTCGCCATGAGCAGTTCCACTATTGGCGCCGATAAAGCCACATGTGCCCGTTTGGGTCGGCACCGGTGCTCAGAAGTTTCTGAGTTGTTGCATGCAGCAGCACACTTAACGGCAGTCGAGTGCGCTGATGAAGCTAGCGAGTTGAAATTGGTCGAACTCTCCTTTCGATGCTGTACTGCCGGGGGATGAGTCTTCCCAGCAAAAGGGTGATTAGCACCCAAGACAAACAGTGGCCCAGTGGTTACAAATTTATCCAGGAATCACAACATAAAATAGCCGACCTTTGTTCGGCGGCACAAAATCAACACTGCCTATTCGCGACATCTGGAGCGGTTCGCCTTTACATAGATACATGCGACACAAAGGATCAGGTATAAACAAAGTGGGTAACAGGGTGGGCTAATCCACATGTTCTGATGACCCTCAGAACAGATGCCATTTTGCATGGATAACACCAACAGACAGCTTCTGGATTGCATGCAATATGCCGTTGGATTTCTTCAGATCTTTGTTTGTCTCTATAGGTACGAACACTGTACTTGCAAAACTGGCACGATATTTCTTGGCAGTAAAATTTTCCAATGCTGAATCTAGCCGTGATAAAGGAATCGGAATTCCACCTAAGTAGGTGGTGTTATTCTTGTACTACAAACTGAAATTCTAGCACAAACACAAGAGTTGCAATCACTGCTCGGAAGTGAAGTCAAAATTCTACCTCACCAATTTCGCTCACACGATCAGTGTAAGAGCTAGAATGAATCGCGGTATTGCACTGGCTTTATCGTAATAAAACCTTTAAAGTGTCCGAGAGGCCGGTTCCGCCGTGGTTTCATTTGGTATACCTGCGTACCAGCTTTCCGGCGTATCCCAATGAGCCTTATGTGTTCTTGGGCACGTGCCCAACTGGAGTGGATAGTGAACTGCTACTTTCTAATAGGCGTTTGGTCACCCGTTATGTACCTTCTTGCGTAGCAAAAGTCAGTCATATGGCTGGACCCTCAAACCCTCTGCGAAAGTTACTTTTCCATGTTGTTTCAATGCTTTTGTATGAGGTTTTCCGGTTGGAATAACATTTCTAGTCATGGCGCACAGGTTTTACTATCACGGTGTCCAATAAACTGACAAATAAATAAGTAAATAATAGCTGCACTGGGGTCTGGGTCATGATGAGGCAAAAGTGGGTGGGCAATGTGTCTGCGATTGGTTCATTCGAACCCTCGCCCAGCCCTTCAGGACCTACTCGCACTAATTCGCGCGCGATTTCAACATAGTTGCCCATGCAAATTTGAATGTGAGTGGGGACGAGTCGACGCCGAGGGGCGGGAAGACGCCGCCCCATATTGCCTCATCATGACCCACACCACTGCACTACCATGTCTCTGCTGTACTTAGCACTATATGCACATAATATACTATGCAGCCCTCTCTCTCTCTACCTCCTAGCCAGGGCCCGGACGCGTTGCTGGAAAGATGGGTAATTTTATACCCATGTGTATGATTACCTATAAGAGCAGGGTAGTGTACCCAATGTCACCTACAGGCAAACATGTTGGTGGAAGTTACCGGCAAAGGATGAATTTAGGTACGCTAACACGTTAACCAGTGGTAATCTTATTCATGCATTCGAGCCCTGAACGTTAATTCTGACACGACCAGGCCGCAGAGCTCTACCTGGTTCGATAAGCTTCGGTATTTCATACAATGAACCTGTGGATGAAGGACGGATGTTACCCACCACAAACTTTTTCCACGTTGGAACTCCCAAGAACTAACGAATGAAAACTGATGTTGACTGCATACATCACGAGTGAATCAGTTGGCGAAAGATGCAACGTACATATTGTTACGTAGTATGAAGTGGCCAGCACTTGAACTTTAGGTACGCCGGATAGACAGAGTTCCCTCAATGTCAACTGATTAAATATGTCTGAAAATAATCTGAGAACAGAATTCTAGCAGCAACAAGAGAAACAATGTCAACTACAGGCAGAGATTTTCTACGTATGACGATAATCTCTGGATAGAGAATCTCGATTTCATGGTCCTCCAGATGGAAAAACTCCACTTGAAACTAGTTTACTAAATCATTGGTTAGAACGGAAATCAACTTGGAATTGAATTCCTAGATATACGTAGAATGCGCAACGCGAAGGTCGCTTCTTGCACAAAGTTATAGGCCGTTTCAAGGTCGGTTCGACGGAAGAACCCCACTTTGTAAGGGTTCGAGATGAGAACTGATTATTGGGGGAACGAACTGACGGCCTGCTTAATCAAATTCACCTTAAGCACACTTAGATAGGTCGAAACGTTCTGCAACATTATATTTTTTAGCTTCCAGAGTATTATAGGTTTTGAGCCAGAACGCCACTGCACGTGAGCTGTAGAACAGTCTCGGCTGCTGCCGTACAATGATCGTCAGACGTTTCCAAGCGCCGGGTTGCAGAAAACTGATGGCGGCTTGGATCCCCCACCAAGTGAGTGCCTCACAAGAGTGACTGTTGCGAGTCTTTGCTGCTCCGTCCACACAGGAGGAACATTCTCCGCCAGTTCATGGCTGAATGAGATTTGTGTGCTGTATGTTAACCATACACGACAGAAAAGTTGGTGCAGCGAGGCGAATCACCTCTAAACAGCTGAAAGGAGAACCGCGCGAAAGAAGGCTTTGCTGTGTTGTGATGGTATTCCGGGGCTACGCTGTACTGTGAACTGCTGCTATCTGAGCACCTTCCCAGATGCAATTCGCCTGAAACGTAAAAAATTGACCGCTGCTAAAAACTGACCACCAAAATTTACCCTGCTTCATTACAAGGCCCGATCTCACGTGGCGTAGCTTACTCGCCAGAAAAATCCCAAACTATGTCGGGAACCCTGCCTATTCTCTCTATTTGGTCCCGTCTGACTACCTCTTGTTCCACGCACTAAGCCGCATCTAGGAGAAAAAAGTTGATGATCAGACCAAACTGGAAAGTGGAATTTCAACCTTCCTCGACTCTCAGTCGCCAGAGTCTTTTACGTCTGGAACTGATGCTCCTAAAGAAGCGCTGATTACAGCTCGTGGATTATGATGGTGATTGCCTAGTTGATTGGTATCTGTTCACAAAAAGTCAACACTCAAAAAAGAAGTATGAAATTTGTTGCAGGCCTTCCACGCCAACCTAATTTTTATGGCTACTAAGCTTCACAAGATAACTTTGCCACACTGAGAATTGTATGTAATACGGAGGAGCACGTCCAAGGAACAGGAGAACGAGAAAAATAGGGAAATTACTTCAGCCCCGTCATGCCATAACAAAAAGGGATTCAACTTTAATTTCAAGGCAAATGCTGATTATTGTAGTTGCAACGAAGAGCTTACGATGCAGGAGTTTTCAAACAGGGCTTTTCAGAGGAAAAGCAGTCAGATGTTGTTGCTTAGTTCTGTTGAATAACTTGAGCAGCAAACTCACACTCCTAAGAGTCGTTGCTTAGTATATAAAAGTACTAGAATGTAAAAAATCCTATGTGCAACAGTAAATCTCTCGGATCTCCATTTCAACCTTGCTAAACAACACAGTGACGATGTCTACAAACGTCATCCTTTGCATGTGTGAATCCTGAAAAAAAATCTCGTGACGTGAGTGCAAACTATGCATTGGTGACCAGCGTCTGATCTGGTGACATCGTTTGCTCCCAGAATCTGGAGTAGTTGTCCTTGAAATGCAAACTTGCCCCACCACATGTCTCATCGAATGACCTCACTGTGAACCGTTGGAGTCGAGCTAAGAGGTTGACACAACACCAAGTAGCTCTTCACTTTTGTCAAACAGTGATGTGAACTTTTGATAATCTTTATTTATACTTATCTTCTTATGTACACTGGCGAGTTAACCAGAACCAAAGGGTTAACAAAATACACAGTACAATCTCCAACACAGTAACAAAGCAGCAACAATGGTACACGAAATATGAGATGGAGGTGACAAGACCGCAATTTTTCAATAACTGCACATGAGAAGCGAATCATTCCGGGATGACAGCGAGGGTCCGTAACCTGAGGCCATGATAATTATTCCAACTGAAAGGCAGGCGGGGTAGTAATTCCCTTTCATTTCTTCGTGTCAGAGTTCAAGGATAGTTCTGAACCGGACGTCTGGCCTCCAGTGGAGTCCTGTCTGTGGAACACCTTGTTGATCAGCTTCTTCACTGGATTTTCGACAGGTCGGTGCTTTCGTTGCTTTGGCTTCACTGGAGCACAGTTGATGTAGTGGACCTTGTTATCTTCATCAACGTAGACTCCGAAGGGCTAAAAGCAGTCGTTCAGAATCTTAGGTAAGGACAACATGGACAAGCTGTGCGAGATCGAAAACTAACCTGATTAGAATTACTCATGTTTGATGTTTGGAATAGCAGCGGAAAGGGTTGAGCTGACGACTCCCCGAGATCTCGTGGATTTATAGTGGCTTGAGCGGGCGAAGGCGGAATGTTTGTTTAGCGGAAAATGACATCCCGTGATATCATCAGCCCTTGTGTCAAAGTTCCCCGCGACGCCTACTCATTTAGAATTCGAGAAATTTCGGCCTGAGAGCAAACAGATAAGGATACCGTAAGGCTAGCACAACTAGCGATTTAGAGAGAAATCGGAAACTGGAAGACTTCGAAATTCATACGTTATAAAGAAAGGATAAAATCCGTGTGTGCTGCATCGACATCTAACTAGGACTTTGGAGAGAAAATAATGGAAGCTAGAGAAATCAGAAGACATGAGCCAGAGATTAACAACAAGGACGAATTAAGGGAAATATTAAGATTAATCTCTTGATTATCATCTCTCGACCATTTAAGGAGCTCTGGTTCAGATACCTCCTACTCTACTGCTGCGAACGAAAGTGGTGAGGTCCTTCTATGCAGCGTATTCTTCTCTATCCTCCTTAGTAAGAATCTTCTGTACCGTGTTGGTAGAGTCATTTTCAACGTCTTGCCGAACGGTATTGTTGCACTAGATTGTTATATCTGATGTTGTTGTATTTGTTCTGAATATTAAGGTCTGACGAAGGCTTTAAAGGCCGAAAGCAAACAAAAAGAATGAAGGCATCGAAAAGAGTCTCAACAACTCAAGGTAAAGGATAATATATGGATATCTCATCGCTTCGATCAAAGCCAGAGAAACCAGCATAGCTTCTTACACAGAGAATCAGGACAACTGTTGCTTCATACTACTCTGCCTCCAGTAAAGATACAGCTTGTCTAATGACTCATTCTTCTCTCTAGAAACGTCATATGTGTAAACACTTATTGTTCTATGTTTGGAGCCATGCATCAGCAAGTTATTATGTAACGTAATGTTTAAACAAACATCATTGCAGCCATCCACATGAATGAGTCACCAAGATGAAGCTACCATAATACGGCGCCGTTCGTTTCCACTGCACAAGTTGAGAAAATTTCGAAAATTTGCAGCAAGGCTGTCAGAGAAGCAAGACTGCGAGTCCTCAGGAAATGGAACGTTCGATTTCAACAAAGAAAATCGACTGAAAGATATTTCTCCCCCAAAACTAAGAGTTGTCCATACAGAAATAGAGATGTCAGAATGCTACAATTTACGAGAATTGTGGTGCATTCTCCATGATATCCAAAGCAATTAAAGCTTCTATTATGAAAATAAAGGGAAGGAATCGCAAAAATAGTGGAATTAAGGGAAAGAGATCGTCCTATTTTGTTTATGGACATGGTTTGCGACTGCTTTGCTCTCCATACGATTCCATGTCATGCCTTTCGGTGGCGAGACTCAGAATTGGACCCGGATAGAACGTCGGTTTCCCACCATTACAGAATAGACGAGATTCTGGAACAAAAATGAGGGAGTTCATGAAGAGTATCATTCACTACATGACATCATCAGTGGAACCCAGTCAATCGCACTAAACACTTTTTCCCTGGAAACTTATCCAATCTAGAAAATGGAAAGGGAGTTTTTCTTCAGGAAAATCTAAGTATTCCAGCACGATTGTATCTTCAGCTTCTTGCTCATTAAGACTGTACATATTTGAAGTCACAAAGAAATTTGCCTTATTTGTGTATGGCGACATTTACTTAGATAAATGGTTTCTTTTCCCGCAGGTATTGGAACTTGTCGAGTTTTCAGATGGAAAGCGCCAACGATATTGCCTCAACGTAACAATAAGAACATAATTTTTGGAGTGCGTTTCTCCAAATCTGCAAGTTGAATAGAATTTTCACATTTTCGAGCTACTTCAACTAGTCTAAATGTTTCAGCTCGTCTTTCCCATGGAACGGTGAGCAAACCATGAATCATCAGGTTGTTCTCTTAAAGCCTTGCGTTGTTGTGTCGCCCCTACGCCCTGACATAACAAACCACCCAGGGAAGCACATTTTTCCTTGTCAAGTGCTGCTCGAACAGCGCAAACATATCATCATCACCAGGCCACCGTGAGGGATACCAGCCAAGAAAACAGCTCGGCGCACATGTCTAGCATCAAGAGCTGCGCGGGGATCACTGATCAGCGGATCAGTGTGGCGATGAACACGAGTATTTGATTGGAAGACACGTGTTCAGGGTGATCGCTGTGGAAGGCGAGATCCGAAAAAGCAAGAAACGGTTCCATGTTGCTCCATAAAAAAAGCAATGATCTTTGTCTAGGTAACAAAAGAGCAAAAAAAACATTGAGGCGAGGTAGGTTATATTTGCTTCCTCTTCTCTTCATAATATAAAGCTTGACCGCAAGAAAATCAACCAATCTAAGGCGACCTGTGATCTACGCAAAGGATTAGTGCACGAAAGATTACCAGAGCATCTCAGGCGTAAGGAAGCTTAAAAACTAACGCCTAGCTAAAAAGGGGTTACCGAGCCAAAAGGTAAAAACATGCTAGGTAGTGTAAAAAGGTACAGTACCGGCCAAAATAATATAGCCATTTGAAGTCTCCTTCATTTCCCTTAAAACTTCACTTAGATTAGAGCTTCAAAGCTCATAATTCTATAAGTGTTGCACAAACTCACATATAGTAAAAATGGACTGATATCGTACCACTTCGTCAACGGGTTTCCTTCGACAAAATTATTATTCACAAAGGTCAAAGTCCGGGATTTTGCAGCACCTACATGAAATCGCAGAAGGGATTTTATGGACAGTATTTTAACAAGAATTAAACTCCTTGTGATCGATTCGACTGGTATTTGGATGAAAACGTGTACTTTCAGATCACCGATCAAAGCATGCAAAAAAAAAACAAGAATTCATCTCAGCAGTAAACTAATGTAAGAATTTCTGCCAAATTAGCTAACTCTTCCTTGTCCACAATGTTAGTTAGGTCACAATGCACGCAGAAGTCCGTGTCACAAAAAGTTACCCTCGTTTTTTTTTCATGCAAAGCTTTACTCTACCAAAAGTTATGGAAGAAAATTCAAAATGCTATATAATTTTGGCCGATACTGTTTAAGTCACAGTTCTGAATCTTGGCGAAACACGGAACTGCAAAGGCCTAGAATAGAGGGAGATCGAGGAATATCTATCCTTCACCTAGTTAGGAGAGATTATCAGAATTATATAATCAATGAGCATATTTCTCACTGAACTTCCTTTCTAAGACGAGAAACTGTAAAGTGTGAAAAGTGGGACGCCTTTGCTTTACTTCAGAGCAGACCTATTCTGCAAAAATTCAGACGAAAAGGTAACTACGGTAGTTAATACATCTGCAATCTGGGGAGGATCACGTTATTCACAGAGGATCCCGTTGGAGCGAGTTAGCGAGTGAGGAAGGAGGAGAAGAACAGTATGTGGCGAATGTGAAACACAAGCAGCCTAAATACCACGCAATACATTAGGCGTCAACGGCGCCATTGTGGAGCTCAGAATCATCACCTGGCTAGAACAGTGACAATTGTGATGTAGCGTTATGCCTTTGTCAAGTAGAAAGAAAACCTACATCATGCGTTGCTTTGCAGGAATGCTTGATGCTCTTACCATGGCACGGTTTCATGGAAATTTTATATAATTTCATGCCACATTTCTTGGAACCTTGTTTTTTTTTTAATTTTGAGGAGAGCAGGGCACTTGTATGGCTAATTGGGACAAGGATGAGCACCAGTGAAATAGTGACGCTAAGTGGCGGTTGGACGTCAATTTTGGCCCCATTATTGTGAACTCATATACATTGCGCATCAAAACGCGTGAACTCTCTTCAGGATAGGGAAATACCCTGAGAAAAAAAATACCTCGTTTCCCTCCATAATTCTCTGAGATTTTCCGTTTTCCGGGCTAGAAACCCGTAAAACGTAAAACGTAAAACAGAAGGCCAGAAATGGACGGAAAACGGAAAGCGTAAAACGGAAAACGGAAAATTCCGCACACTCCTGATGGTGACTGTAAATTCATGACAGCATAGCTGCACTACACTCTCTAACCTTAGCGGCATGAGACCCATGAATGCTATGCCCCACAACTGTGGTTCATCACGATTAACAACTCTGGTTCACATCTATTATACTCCGATAAAATCCAAAAATACCTTCGGTAAAGTGGCAGCGGCACCGACATGGCCTGGAAGGATGGGTTCACGTGAATGTATCAGTAGAAGGACGGGTCCATGTGTAGCAGCTGGGTAAAGACAATGTCAAGAATGAATAAACATGTTGAGGGGTGCCGAATGGGGTAGGATTCCGTACTTCAACACGTGTACTATGGGAAATTTTAACGACTTATTTGGGCACTGATCACAGCTTGTTTCTCCTCGATAGTTCTTTATTTCATTTTTGTCACACGCCATCACTCCGATGTATATCTTGACTCGCAGGAGTCACCATGGCGCTTCTATAACCCAGTGTTAATACTCTGAAGTTTGAATTATAAAATGTAAAAAGGCACTGGCTTTCAATTGAGATATGCACGCCAAATTGTGGATCATTTTTAGCAGAGCTCATTCAGTTAGAAGACGTTCATCCGTAGCATCATAAAATTTGGAACACCTAATAATAACGCTCTTAGTGTGACTCTTTATAACGAAATGCTTGGGTTCAATTCAGTTTTCGTACTAGCCACATTTATATCACATGAAGTGGCACGAAATTATTGGTGAAACCATGAAAGACATAACGTATATCTTAAAATGGACTGAATCCAGATGAACATCCTAGTTCTTCTTCTTCCACCTCTTCTCGACGACTGCTGGCTGAATTTCCTGATGGCCGATGATTCGAACAACAAAGTCCGACCACCATGTGGGCAACAGCGACATTGGGATGAAGAGAAGAATTGCATCCCAACCGCAGTAGTACCTGCAAAGGTTAATAATTTGAGCCGCATGCATAATTGAAATTACCCAAGGTAAACGTGTTAATATCAGACAAATTGGCCTATCATTACCACGGGAGCCAATGCTTTTACCCTGGGTAATCTCAATGATGCATCCAGGCCTTTAATTTCCCGCACTAAAATTGTTCTGGTCCGCACATACATACGTGACTGCCTTATGGGTGTGAAATAACTGCTACTCCAATAAAAAAAATAGTTTTCTGAAAAATTTCTAATAGCCTGATACCGACCGATGTCTTGGATATTTAGCCGTCAGCGCGTGGAGATAATTGTCAACCACATAGTGAGTCTTGGTCGAGCTCAGCGATACATACACGTGGTTCCACATTTTGCCGACTGAAGGAAGAATTTTAGGGAAACGAAGAGGATTAAGGATAAACGATGATCTTTGACTCACAGTAGTCCTTGAACTCTTCTCCGTACTCCTCCTTCGTCTCGTCATCGAGCTTAGACCATACCTGTAAGAAGAGTACCTCTCCGCTAGAACTTTGATCCATTGTAATTTATTTCCAGGAAAACGTCAAAATCACCCACACTCTCAACTCTATTTAGCATAGCCTGCTCGTCAATCAGCGCTGTCCTGAAGATTCCTGGCTCAAGTATTGAGACCTTGACCCCCATCTCGTGCAGCTCCTGTCTTATAGCGTCCATGTAGGCCTCCGTGCCAAATTTACTGACCACATAAGGGCCAGCACCAGGTGATGACAACCTTCCATTCACCGACGTAACGGCAACAATACGCCCCTCTGCTCGTTTCACCAGCTTTTTGAAAGCCTGTAGGAAAAATGACTCGGTGCATGTGGGGCGAGTTATGTAAGTGTTATCGGGGAAACCTACGTGCGTCACGCGTATCACACCAAAAGTGTTCACTTCTGCGGCTCGTTTATAGTCTTCGATAGTGGTCCAGTCGTCGGGGCCATAACACGAGAAGACACCGGCATTGTTGACCACGCCCCAGAGCTCTAAAGGAATCTTTCACAAAGTGTTCCCACTAAAGGAGTACGATTCCATACCAAAACTCAGATCTCTCATCGATTTTCTTTTTTTACAAAAATGAAAAACCAACGTACTGAGTCCTCCGAGGTTGCGCTCGACGAATTCCTTTGCCTGCCGAACGCTTTCATCAGAAGTTACATCGAGAGACACCGGATGTAGCCTTATGGATGGACATTCTTCTTTTAAAGAGGTCCGTCCCTGAAATCTTATACTGCTGTTGGAAAATAAAATAGATTTATGGTGTAGAAATCCCACTCCCAATTAATGATGTTCTTATACGCAAGTATTTCCATTTCCGTACAATAGCAGAGATTAGGAACATCCAACCCTCTGCCTCACTGAATTCGTATTCATCAATATAACATGAACATCCTCTTTAGATGGAGGAGATAGAATCAAATGGTCTCTAAGAACCAGCAGAACGGTTAACATTTTCCAAACTTTGATAAAAACACATCAATCAGAGTTCTAGTGCATGTTTTGTAAACAAGCATATGTTCATTGCCCTTATAAAGATAAAAGGACGGCTGTTTTGCTTGCAGAATTGTCAAGAATCTTTAGTCCAGAAGGAAACATGAGCTTAAGCGTTACCTTTTCAGTCAGACAGCCGGCAAAGACTGTGAAGCCTTTTGCAATACATCGTAGGGCCAGCTCCCGTCCAAATCCTGAATCGCAGCCGGTGATGAGGACTGCTTTCGAGGAGAGGTCTCCTACTCGAAGGAGTTCCCAGAAAAATCTGAATATTCCAATCAAACGGACCGATGTAGTAGCCTATACAAGTTCATTTATCCATCATTCATTTATCCAGTATTTATCTACTAAATATCATCACTGACATATTTCTAGGCGATCGTTCAAATTTGAAAAAAAAAAACCAAGTGTAATAGAAATGCAGACGAGAAGTAAAGATCGATTTCTGACACTCTGACCTTTTGAACTTCGGTGTCGGAGTGCAATTTTTGCTTCCAGTTAGCTAAAAAAGGAAGAAAACCGAATATGAGCACTATTTTTCAAGTTAGGCAAAAGACGATACATCGCGAAAAAAATCTTGTTCTTTTTTTCCTTTAAACTATTTTTTATCTCTTCAAGACATTTTGTCATATCTTCCCTTAGTTCAAAGCGCTCAGAAACTTTCAGTAGAATACCTCAGTGTACAAAAAGAACACAGAATGAAGTACGTACATATAGAACAAAATACGGCAACAATTAGTTTTTTTAAATAAACATTTATTTCGATCATCTGATGCCATGTCTTGTATGGGCGGATTAAATGCAATGAATGGAATGAAATAAAATAACTAATACAGCTTTACAATGTAACGATACCTGGCAATAATGTAAGCGACCGGAAGGAGACAGAAAAGGATCAGCCAAACCATCTGCAAAAGTATGTGCTTCCAAGGGGATATACCACCTCAATGGCAAGGGAAAGAGGGCGCTGCTTCCTCAAAATAGGAACGAGTTTCAGGCAGAAACGAGTAGAAAGAACTAGACGACGCTATGAGACTACTGTTAAACGATGGAACAACAATATGGTAGACAGTTGTTTGTGAGGCTGACCATGCCTATGGTGGCAAGGACGTCGGCGTTGGCGAAGAGACAAAGTTATCGAAGCTCGAGATGATAAGAATAACCTGTTCGAAGGTGCAGACTCAGGTAGCGGACAAAGATCGCCGGCACCATCGATGGAAAGTGACAGTGTATCTAGAGAAGGGCGACCTGCGTGTAAGTCAGAGAAGAGAGTGAGGCGTTGTCCAGGAAATAAGGGCATGTAGATATAAGAACTCAGCGCCTCTCAGAGATTTATTATGAATTGCTATTTAGCGAAAGAAGATAACATCGACATTACATACATCTACATCGTCCCTATCTTTCTCACTTTTAATTATTCCCCTTAAAGGCAGCACTGACGGAAATTTTCACGTCCGAGAATTTATCACTTTTCGGGCGAGAGTGCGTTTAGCCCCCATCCCACGTCGAAATTCATCGAAGGAGACAAAATGAACCGGTACGAAACACTCTAAATTTAGGTGGGAGAGAGGTATTGGGAGAGTGATTCGCTCTCTGTTGTACAGCCAACGGCGATGTGGTGGTCCATAACGAATCCACGGCTCAAAGGATGTCGGATGGTGAGTTTGACTTGGTAACATCTCGCTAGACGTGAGGTTTCCGGCAACACTTCCTCTGCTGATCTGTCGGGACTATTCAGCACCAAAACACTCAGAAACCTAAATACGAAAATTATCGTGGGTACTGCTTTTAAGGTGAAAATCCATAAAGTCAAAATTATTTCAGCAGTGATAACTCCAAATACACTTACGTAGAAGCGAATACTGTGTAGAATGTTGCCGAATTCGAAAATGAGACAAAATTTCGGAATTTCAAGATTTGAGAGCCATACAGCTGCGTTGGAAAGAGAAGAAGGGCTGATGTACCTTCCCTTTTCGAGCATTCAAATTAGTTTTAACGACAGTTTGAAGTGAGAAACGAGAAAAAACGTATTTATTTTTGTTTCATTCATATTGTTCACTTGTTAGTGTTACTTATTTTTATCTACCAATCATACAGTGCTTTCCAGGATTGAAAGAACACCCCCTAATCCAGAGCATCCCAGGAAATGCCACAATCGCCGAAACAGTCGTTTGGATAGGAGGATTCATAGATCATGGTGGCCATTTCAGATTCTTTGAAAAGCTTCTCCCACTTTTCTGAAAATTTCCTGCAGCATTCCGCCCACAAAATCTATTAGAAAGAACCAACAAGTCACCAGAGAAAACAGAGAATTTCGCGCCTGACGGAGACTGCAGAAAGAGTTGAGCATTGGAGTCATATACAACGCTCTAATGAAATTGTATAGCTACAAAAAGAAATACTAGCAGTATTAGCGCAAGCAGAAAGGAAGCTCGCAGAAATTAGGAGTACTCCAACATCTACATGCCAATTTAGCCGATGGAGTTCGTCATAGCATTCCCTCCCTGAATTCTTCCATAACCAGCATTTTTCAAGAACATCTCGGAGGTTCCTGACCTTGCAGAGGCTTCTGGCCACTTGTTCGCTCTTCCTTCCTTCCAGTTCCATTTTTGGGATTTGTGATACCATTTGAAGCCATTCGTTCACTTTCTCAGTCATGCATTTAAGATGCGTATAGATATGTAGGGAGAACGAGCGATCTTCTTCGAGGCTTGTGATGCTACCCCCCCCCCCCCCCGCTCCACCCGTTTTCAGCTATCTTACCGCATTTCACCACCTCTCACCCTCGTTTGTGAGGGTTTCACTTGCTTACCCAAGTCTCCGTTGGTTGGGTACGAATTTTAGTCGTCATAATAAATACAACATAACATAGAGTAACGTAACATAACACAACCAGCTTATTTGTTTAACAAGGAAGCATAGAAGCAAGAAAACCGTTATTCAACAGGTTCTCCGTTTACAGCAACGCGATGCGATACCGACACGCGCTACACAAATCAGAGATGAAATCTCCCATCAGAGTGCAAAACAAACTCGTCATTGCCAACGGAGCGATAGATAGCGGAAGGTGGAGAGACTCGACAGCGCAATTGGCATCTCTCGCCGTCATCAGCATGATCAAGAATCATTGATAATTACAGAAATTCACCAATTATGAACGCTGGCGGCAGAAACTTGAGAAAATCACTGATTTTCGTTTGAGATTTGCCTAAAAAAAAGTATTATTGAATCTACCTGCGCCTTTTTCCTTGAAAAAAATCGAAAAGAGAATGAGCATGCACGACGAATTGGTACTACTAAGTACTAGGTACTAAGCTACTAGGTTTCCCCAACTAGCTCTTGTGCTAGAAATAAAGAAACTTTCACCAGGAAACTACGCTTTGACTCCGTAGCAAGGCTGCACCTTTCTTTCAGTGATTCGGTATTGTTAAGTATAAAAGCATGTAGCAGTGTTCTATCCTGAACAGTTGAGTTAAAGACAACGCCTCACCTCAGAATCTTTTCCAAGATTTTTGCACGAGAAGAATCACCAAGAACCGGTGATCACAATGGTTTGTATGACTCCTAACAGAAGCCCTTGCTACGGAGTCAAAGCGTAGTTTCCTGGTGAAAGTTTCTTTATTTCTAGCACAAGAGCTGGTTGGGGAAACCTAGTAATTTAGTGCCTAGTACCTAGTAGTACCAATTCGTCGTGCATGCTCATTCTCTTTTCGATTTTTTAAGCCACTTCCTTAGTGGAGAATTCAGGATGCGCAATGAGGCAACTGCTATAGAATAGGGAACGGGTGATGTCGGTCACTGACACATAGCAGCTGCTTGTGGAAAATGTCTCTGGTTCCCCAAGTCCTCCACAAAAAAGGAACCCGAAAGTGACTTCGTCCACGTCCAAAAAAAAAATAGAATATCTCAGGAATGAAAAGCTCCACGACCCTCCCTTCCCATCTCCAAAGCTATAAGGCTGTCCCTTTTTTCAATATTCCAATTTTGGACCCATTCGAAATCGGATGTTTGAATGTCGAATATATCTAACATATTTCCGGACAACACACTGGTGAATTGTTATTGCTACACGAAAAGCAAAGATAAGGACTAAATGAAGGAAATATGTATCACGTATGGGGCAATACATAGTAGAGTATGCAGGGTAACATGGACGTCGATGTGTTCTTTCGGTTTTGTACCCACTAGTTCATCGTCTGATTTATTATTTCCAGTTTGCATGTTACCTTTGCCAGCAAAAAGTAATTGACAACAAGAGTTAGCGAACCGTTACCGATGGCGGACCGAACCTGAACTACCAGTTTTAAATTCCTTTTTAAACTCAGTTAAAACATTACTTTTCCTCCGCTAGAAGCAAGTCTTGCACTATATTAGCGCAAAAATATTTACAATTGATCGAGCTACACCATTTAATCTGAAGTGGGCTTTTTTCTAGAAGAAAGAGCTCCGAACAACTACGATCACACTACAATCATACTAAAGCTTTGGAAAAAATCCGATCAACTCCTCCAAGCATGAATGTATAAACAACTAAATTGTCAGTGCTATTTTTGGTGCTATATAATATCATATGAATCCATTCTTGGGCGACAAAAAAAAAACTGAGAACAGGCAGCTCCGACACCTTCCACAAAGCTAAAGGCCTGAATCTTACGATGATGTCAAATATATCACCGTAGGTTAACAGTATTATGTTATCCAGAATCGTCTTCGAGATTTTTAAACGTTCAGAACAAGGATCTTCGGGAGCTCATAACAATGGTATGGTTGATTTCCTATAAACAGATAGAAAACACGTTTTTTTTTGGTCATCCTTTCGTGTAGAATTCAGGATAGCAATTGGGACCTCTGCCACAAGGTCATGGCGTTGATGATATCGATCGTGAGCACCTAGGGCCTCCTTGTGACACTTGTCCGGATGGAAGCCCGAATTCTCCACAGAAAAAGGAGCTCGAAGTGGGCATATGATATTGTGATCAATGTGTTCTGGAGCTGCTTGTCGTTCAAATGTCGGAGATTAATCTGAGAACTCTGAGACGAACACAGCCTTTAATGGAGTTGGTGGGAACACTACGCCTTAGATTCTGGTGGTTCTAGCACGGCGATTTCCGGGCAAATCCCGGATAATGAGGGCACAGATCGCACGAATTTCGCAAAATTATCAATTTCTAGTAAAGTCTAGCATTACGCAAACAGTGCATCTGAGAGCGAACCGGTAGATCTTCCTTGAGCTCCTGGTGAGCTAGAAGGAAATTTTGCACATAAATTTTGGCTAAGTTCTAAGACCCGCTTATTTTCTTGCCCCCTTCCTGAAATTCAGGTGAAAACTGGCGCTCTAGAATGACCAGAAAACTGCTAACGAAGTCAGCGTACGATCACAGCCAAGGAGCAAATAATGGAACCTCCTGATACTGGAAGGGTCAAACTGATATCGTGTGGCGAGCAGAAAACGGAAACAGAAGAGAAGGCAACATGAACATGGACAGAGGTTTGGAATAGGACAGAGGACAGATCATTTTGAATAGCTAAATTCTAGACAGATTCGGTTCAACTAGCCAGAAAGGCGAGAGCGCGATCAGGTGATCGAATGATCCACATTGATTGCTTATCCATGGCCCAATGCCGTTGCGATGGTACAACCGTATCTGCTTTACTTTGTCTTCATTTAGCTCTTATTTGGTAGTTGTACGTCCACTTTGCAAATATTGAGCCAAACCCGAGCCAGAGCGCCGCGAAGCGGCGCTCTGACTCGGACCCCTGTGCCACGTTACCTCAGGGCTAGGTAAACTCTGGAAAAAAGGAACCCCGAGCCAGAGCGCCGCTTCGCGGCGCTCTGACTCGGACCCCTGTGCCACGTTACCTCAGGGCTAGGTAAACTCTGGAAAAAAGGAACCCCGAGCCAGAGCGCCGCTTCGCGGCGCTCTGACTCGGACCCCTGTGCCACGTTACCTCAGGGCTAGGTAAACTCTGGAAAAAAGGAACCCCGAGCCAGAGCGCCGCTTCGCGGCGCTCTGACTCGGACCCCTGTGCCACGTTACCTCAGGGCTAGGTAAACTCTGGAAAAAAGGAACCCCGAGCCAGAGCGCCGCTTCGCGGCGCTCTGACTCGGACCCCTGTGCCACGTTACCTCAGGGCTAGGTAAACTCTGGAAAAAAGGAACCCCGAGCCAGAGCGCCGCTTCGCGGCGCTCTGACTCGGACCCCTGTGCCACGTTACCTCAGGGCTAGGTAAACTCTGGAAAAAAGGAACCCCGAGCCAGAGCGCCGCTTCGCGGCGCTCTGACTCGGACCCCTGTGCCACGTTACCTCAGGGCTAGGTAAACTCTGGAAAAAGGAACCCCGAGCCAGAGCGCCGCTTCGCGGCGCTCTGACTCGGACCCCTGTGCCACGTTACCTCAGGGCTAGGTAAACTCTGGAAAAAAGGAACCCCGAGCCAGAGCGCCGCTTCGCGGCGCTCTGACTCGGACCCCTGTGCCACGTTACCTCAGGGCTAGGTAAACTCTGGAAAAAAGGAACCCCGAGCCAGAGCGCCGCTTCGCGGCGCTCTGACTCGGACCCGTGTGCCACGTTACCTCAGGGCTAGGTAAACTCTGAAAAAAAGGAACCCCGAGCCAGAGCGCCGCTTCGCGGCGCTCTGACTCGGACCCGTGTGCCACGTTACCTCAGGGCTAGGTAAACTCTGGAAAAAAAACCCCGAGCCAGAGCGCCGCTTCGCGGCGCTCTGACTCGGACCCGTGTGCCACGTTACCTCAGGGCTAGGTAAACTCTGGAAAAAAGGAACCCCGAGCCAGAGCGCCGCTTCGCGGCGCTCTGACTCGGACCCGTGTGCCACGTTACCTCAGGGCTAGGTAAACTCTGGAAAAAAGGAACCCCGAGCCAGAGCGCCGCTTCGCGGGGCTCTGACTCGGACCCCTGTGCCACGTTACCTCAGGGCTAGGTAAACTCTGGAAAAAAGGAACCCCGAGCCAGAGCGCCGCTTCGCGGCGCTCTGACTCGGACCCCTGTGCCACGTTACCTCAGGGCTAGGTAAACTCTACGTTACCTCAGGGCTCTGGAAAAAAGGAACCCCGAGCCAGAGCGCCGCTTCGCGGCGCTCTGACTCGGACCCGTGTGCCACGTTACCTCAGGGCTAGGTAAACTCTGAAAAAAAGGAACCCCGAGCCAGAGCACCGCTTCGCGGCGCTCTGACGCGGACCCGTGTGCCACGTTACCTCAGGGCTAGGTAAACTCTGACTCGGACCCGTGTGCCACGTTACCTCAGGGCTAGGTAAACTCTGACTCGGACCCGTGTGCCACGTTACCTCAGGGCTAGGTAAACTCTGAAAAAAAGGAACCCCGAGCCAGAGCACCGCTTCGCGGCGCTCTGACGCGGACCCGTGTGCCACGTTACCTCAGGGCTAGGTAAACTCTGACTCGGACCCGTGTGCCACGTTACCTCAGGGCTAGGTAAACTCTGAAAA